>JANVFP010000014.1:0-1292206 GCA_027919835.1 Lentinula raphanica | reverse complement strand
CCTAACCCCTAACCCCTAACCCCTAACCCCTAACCCCTAACCCCTAACCCCTAACCCCTAACCCCTAACCCCTAACCCTAACCCCTAACCCTAACCCTAACCCCTAACCCCTAACCCCTAACCCTAACCCCTAACCCCTAACCCCTAAACCCTAACCCCTAACCCTATAACCCTAACCCCTAACCCCTAACCCCTAACCCTAACCCCCTACCCCTAACCCCCTAACCCTAAACCCCTAACCCAACCCCTAACCCCTAACCCTAACCCCCTAACCCTAACCCCTGAAGCATCCACAGGATGACTTCATAGATGACTTCATAGATGACTTCACCATGAATCATCCACAGTCTCCACAGGATGACTTCATAGATGACTTCATGCATGACTTCACCATGAATCATAGTGACTTCATAAATGACTTCATGTAGCTCCAACTATGACATGAACTATGATATCATTAGATAGTAGCTCCACTCTAGAGTAGTATAAATACTCTCATGTATCTCTGGGATCCCCCAGATTCAAGAACATCTCTTATCCTCTTGTGATCAACTTGTGCTCATACTCTGTCACTATCCCCAACCTTTGCAACTACAACTAGGTGAGTTCTAAGTTGTGATACTGCGATAATGTCAGATCTGAAGACTTTCAACACCAACGAACGATCACAGAAGAAAGCAACATACAGACCTCCGTGTTTGGCCAGAGGAAGGAGCTCATTATGGAGGAACAATATCCTAGCACTCGTCCTGCTTTCCAGGAGAATACTTTGGGCTGCCATCATTGACGACGACCAGTCTTTCATCACTCGATCCCTCTGCCATGACAATCCCGATGCCCCATTGCTATCATCGTCGAATTTTCCTGCTGAGGATATCCAAGATTGAATATCGGTTTTGCTCATCGGCCCAGTAGATTGGGAACATCCTCCGCAAACAAGGCTTTGGCTAGCCCTGAATAGAGTTCCCTTCTTCGTGAGTTTAGGAACGTTATCACGTATATCTTGCGCGACTGAGTTTGGTTCTGGTCCTGGAGGCAACGATTCCCATGAGGATGCTCTGTCCTGGAGATAGAACCCATCTTTCTTCACTCCCTTCCCAGCAAGTAATCTCTGGCATTTCATCCTGGCCAGGCGCGAGTATTCTAACTCCAGTGAGTCCTGGAACCATAAACAATCTTCCCATTGTCTCCACACCTCGTACTCCACATTTGACCTATCAGAGATTTTGGATTCATTGGACGATGTGGAAGATCGATCTCCGCAGATGAAGGCAGTGGAGGACTCCGATTTGTGGTTTGTTGTTGAGAATGAAGCTTGGTGTGAAAATATTGAGCGCTCAAGGTGCTTGATCTAAAGTGTAAATGGCCGCGGAATTAGGAAGGTTCCGCTAGACTTTGAAGGTACCTTCCTTTTTGAGCGTCCATCAGCATTTCGCGGTCGACTATGTCGACTAAGCCAACGCTGAGCGTGTCCCTCTCTAGAGAGCAGACAGAAGCTGCCCTTGCTTATTTCTCCCTCAATTCCAATCAGTTTCCAGCAGATGTGGCTGAATTCTTTCACTCTATTCAGGACCAACTTCTTCAGGAACCCTCAAAGAGAGCCTCTTCTGCTGAAACAACACCGCTGGTGCGGAGGCTTCTAAAAATTCTCTGGGTGCTTTCTGGTGCTTTCTGGTGCTTTCTGGTGCTTTCAGATGCTTTCAGAATCTTTCAGGATCTCTAGGATGTTTTTTGATCTTTCAAAGTTCACAAAAATCTCTGAGCAGCCTAGGAATTGGGGGGTATCTCTGGGGACTCTAGAGATGAGAATATTTTTCCTGATGTAGCCTTAGCCTTAGCTACTTTCCTATCAAGAACTCAACTTTTAGCAGCCTCCTACACCTTACTCTCTGGCACCTGAGGGGTCTCCTGGTCTGACCCCTCTGATCTCTTCCTCAACGTCTTCGGGCTTGTTAACAGCTCCTTCCCCTCGTTCTCTTTCTTTACTGCCTTCCCCTGAACCTTCCACCCCATTTCCAGTCTATTTGACACCCCAGCTTCTAGCTTTCCCGGGGACAGCTCAAATCTCAGAGACTCCTCAAAATCCAGTCGCTCCTCAGCCAGGGAGGCCTCAGCTAGCAGAGATACCTCAGGCTCTTGAAACACATCAGGAAAAGTACACTTGGCCTAGGTAACCCAGAGATACCCCCCAAAACCTAGGCTCTCCCAAAGCACCCAAAGAAATCTGAGGCAAACTCAGGCTTGCCCAGGCTTTTCCAGGCAAACTCAGGCTTGCTCAGGCTTTTTCAGGCAAATTCAAAGTTTTTGAACTGCTGAGGTCACTTCAGGCATCCTCCAAACAGGCCTAGTTAGGATAAAAAATCATGTACCTAAATGGGCCTAAGAGGCCCAGTAAATGGGTAGCCTACCCAGCCTTTATTTAGGTGGGTAGCTACCTTTGAATGGGTAGCTACCCACTTCTGAATATTTCAAGGGTAGCTACCCATCCTAAAAAATCTCAAGTGTAGCTACCCACCTTTATTAGGTAGCTACCTTTTTCCAAATATTCTATGGGTAGCTACCTACCTTGAAATATTTCAAGGGTAGCTACCCATATTTACTGGACAATGGGTAGCTACCCTTCTGAAATATTTCAGCATATACAGCACATTCAATATATTCAATACACATAGTAGCATCTAGCATTAAAAACTTACATCAGTAATAATATATGCTATACTAAATACACTTATCACTGTTATTATACTTATTGCACTTAACAAGAAAAGAACTTGACATTAACATATGTTATCAACATAATTAACACACTCAACTATATATCAAACAATCAAACAGTAATTTGAGAGCAGTATTATCACTTATTTTACTTATTACAGTCAACACACTCATCAGTAATTATGATACATGTACAACAGTATTTTGGGCGCTTATGGGCGCTTATTTTGTGTTTTTTAAATCAAACTTCATTTATATCTCATCTCATAATTTTTGTATGGACTTGATATTGTATCAGGATGTTGTTTGCACTATATTCACTCAGAAACAAATCCAAGAACAACAAAATATATTTTGTAGGGCTGGTTATATAGTGATATTCTGTAATGTCACAGTGTTTTAGGGAAATCACACTGCATATATCCATATTGTGCAGTGAGATTGATGCTATAACATGTGGAGAAATCTCCTATAGTCTACTAACAGCATCCATGTATGATCCTGATATCTATTATGAAGAGTGTACTCTGCAATATGCATCTGTATATTTTATATGCACTAGTAATATTCACAGTTGCATGCAACTATGGATGTCATATTCAATGACCTCCAATGCAAATCTATTTGCTGGATCATATAGAGCTATCATAAGATAGAATGTAGGATGCTTCTTCTTATTATCCAATAGCAATTTGGCTCCATTACATGAATATATGCATAGTAATTTACACAAAATACTCTTATATCACAGAATATCACTATATAATCAGCCCTACAAAATATATTTCATTGTTCTTGGATTTGTTTCTGAGTGAATATAGTGTAAACAACATCCTGATACAATATCAAGTCCATACAAAAATTATGAGATGAGATATAAATGAAGTTTGATTTAAAAAACACAAAATAAGCGCCCATAAGCGCCCAAAATACTGTTGTACATGTATCATAATTACTGATGAGTGTGTTGACTGTAATAAGTAAAATAAGTGATAATACTGCTCTCAAATTACTGTTTGATTGTTTGATATACAGTTGAGTGTGTTAATCATATTGATAATATATGTTAATTTCAAGTTCTTTTCTTGTTAAGTGCAATAAGTATAATAACAGTGATAAGTGTATTTAGTATAGCACATATCATTACTGATGTAAGTTTTTAATGCTAGATGCTACTATGTGTATTGAATATATTGAATGTGTTGTATATGCTGAAATATTTCAGAGGGGGTAGCTACTCATTGTCCAGTAAATATGGGTAACTACCCTTCGAATATTTTAAGGTAGGTAGCTACCTATAGAATATTTGGAAAAAGGTAGCTACCTAATAAAGGTGGGTAGCTACACTTGAGATTTTTTTAGGATGAGTAGCTACCCTTGAAGTATTCAGAAGTGGGTAGCTACCCTTAAAATATTCCAAGATGGGTAGCTACCCAGTGGGAATGTGGTGATACAAGGGTAGCTACCCATTTCAAGGTAGCTACCCACCTAAATAAAGGCTGGGTAGGCTACCCATTTGCTGGGCCTCTTAGGCCCATTTAGGTACATGATTTTTTATCCTAACTAGGCCTGTTTGGAGGGTGCCTGAAGTGGCTGAGGTTTTGGGGGGTATCTCTAGGCAGCCTAGGCACCAGGTCAGTTTTGTTGATGCAGCGGAAAGCCCTCAGTTTTCACCTCGGTTTTGTCCAACTCCTCGGTTTTCTCTTCAGTTTTTGCCGACTCCTACTCCTCAGTTTTTGCCGACGCCTCGGTTTTCGCTGACGCCTCAGGTTTCGCCGATGCCTCAGGTTTCCCCAATGCCTCAGGTTTCCCCAACGCCTCAGGTTTCCCCAATGCCTTGGGTTTCGCCGACGCCTTGGTTTTCTCCTATGCCTCTGGTTTCTGCTACGCCTCTGTTTTCGCAGACGCCGCTGGTGTCGGATACTCCTCTGTTTCCAGAGATGTCTCATTCCCTGCCCCTGCTGTTACCTTCGAATTCTCAAAATCCTTCCCATTTTCTGCTGGAGTTGATGTCTTCAAATCCCTCTTTCGATTCACCCGCACGAACACCGCCGAATTTGCCTCAGGATTGGACAAATTCTCAGCCGCCATCACCGATGTTGCGGCCCCCGGTCATTGTGTATTCTCTGAACTCTCCTTCTCCTCTGAGTTCTCCTCTCCTTTCTTCTCTGAAACCTTCCTCAACAAGGAACACCTTGACTCCCCTATCTTTGGAGCCTCAAACAACAGGGGAGCAGAGCAATCTGGAAGGTTTTATGAATACCTGGCTGTCCAAAGAAGGTTCTTCTCTCCAACCAGAAGAATCGAGTGTTTCTCCTTCTACATCGACGTTGTCGTTCAGGGAGGAATTTGAGAAAGGAGACCAAGAAGGAGGAGGTAGCAAACCTAATGTAAGCGATCTTAGGAATCTCTGGGGCAAAACTAATGACTGTTTTTTCAGACCAAGAGACCGAGGGAAGAGGAGGAGGAGGAGGAGGAAGAAGAAGAAATCCAGCCTGAAGGAGAACAAGGAGAAGGACAACAGGCAACAGGGGATGAAGATGCTGGGAATGGTCAAGGTCGTGGTCGTGGTCGTGGTCGTGGTCGTGGTCGCGGTAGTGGTCGCGGTAGTGGTCGCGGTCGGGGTTGTGGTGGAGGTGGCGGTGGAGGTGGAGGTGGACCTGTTAATGTGGGCTCAGGAGGAACGTGCTCGAGGAATGGACAGTCAGTCAGAAGGAAAAGAAGACACGTGGAGAACAGCCAGTCAGGCAGACTAGACCCTGAGAACAACAGCGAAAACATTTCCGGAAGCAATGCCGGAAGTGATGACAATAATTATCTTGCCGAAAACAACACCAACAACACTGAAATGAACGCCAGCCATCCTCAAGATCGCTTGTTTGTCTACTCGAAGATGCGCGCCGAAGTCCCTGCTGAAGTTCAACAACAGACCGTCACTCTTCTTCTCTCCCTGTCCTCTTCCCCAGATCATTTGGAGTGGGTGAACGATTTTGTGAAAGATATAGAGGGCCAGCCTTGGGCCCAGAGCAACTCATTAGCTACCTACTCTCTGGCCAACCTTGCGGAATGTTGTAAACGGTCAGAAGATATGACAATTCTTACTAGATTCTGTCGTATTATGAATGACCTTTTATTTACTGCTAAAATCACTAGGTGAGTTCCTTTACTTCAAGAGCAAAGCCTCAGTCATACTGATTCTTTAAATGAGCTTGATCTTGGCTCAAAAAAAAATAGTCAATCCGAGCAAGAGGCCCAGCCTTGCAGCTGTCTTGAGCTCCTTAGAGCTGAGCGAGTTTTCATCGCAGCAAATCAGTACATGGATAAACCATGGAACTAGATGGGCTCGATTTGCTTCAGCAGGTGTGTTTCTAAGAGAATGAAAGGATGCTCTTTTACTAAGAGACTTCACTAGCTTCAATCTACCTGTTGGTGATAATAGCCGCCAAAGATCTTACAGGAGACTTGACAAAGAGTTCGACAGCGGTAATAGTTGAAGCTTGTCATCAATTGCATAACCCCAGTGATTGTATGTTGTACTTTCCCTAATAACCTACATTGTTTTGACTATCTTATAGATTGTCGCTCTCTGATTCAGGATAACATAGTTCCTATCATGGGGGCTCTACAGAAATCCTTACAGTTTACCTTCCCTAATCTTTTTGCCCCTGAAATCAGCAAATATTATCAGCTTGGAGCGACTTTGAATTCTTATTCTATCTTATGAACAGATTTTTATTTCGATCTCTTTGATTATCGGTAAGTAAAGGGTTTTTGTCATATCTTGTGTCGGAGCTAACCTTTGGTTACAGACATACTTCGAATGTTCCCAGAGACACCAACTTGTGGAAGGAGATTCTCAATTTCTCCCTTTCCTCTACTATCAATACAGTTACGCCTTTTTATCAAGCAAATTGGCAACATCTTGGCCTTCAAAATGCTGGAGATTCTGTTCTCGATGATGGAGAACCTCTATCAGACAACGAGTACGAAGATCTTATTCTATCACATAATCCTCTTCCTACATCTTTATCACCCCCTCCTCTCACTCTTCCTACACTATTTGTGGGTGAGGTTATCAGAGAGGACTCTTCTAAATGGGGGCCTCTTTATATCGTTCAAACTACTTTCGACAGCAACAAGGTATTTGGCGACGAGAAGAACAAAGACCAGAAAAATAAAGGTGATAAAAACAAATGCAAGAAAACCAAGAAAACCAAGCATGAACCTTTCTCAAAGAAAGATAAAGAATCTTGGACTCAAAAGCAAAGAAAGTTGGTAGAGGAGGGAGATCGACCCTCTACTCTTGAGGAATTTTCCGCGATGGTGAGCTTTTTGATGATTTTGCTTACCTTTATTTGATCTGGTTCAGTTGGCAGATAGATTTGATGAGGAGGGCAAGATATATCATAATAAAAATTGGCTACATCTCACACAAAGTGCTATCAACGGGTGAGCAAAAAAATTTAAAAATGAGCTAAAGCTTACGGTCTCAACAGGAGAGAAGTTAAAGTGGTTGATATCAGGAATAACACCATTTTTAGTATCGACTCAACATTGCCGGACAGCCAGAGATCTCATATCTGGAATGCTGTCGAGGCTTTATGCCATGCTACTGGTGTCAAAATCCTTAATCGTGATACTTCAGATTCACGATCTGCGCCTTCTTTCAAAGTTTGGCATTTGTCTTTTTGGGCCCACTATAATCAATCTGTGAGTACTGTTCAATCCATTTTACCAAAGTTGACCTAGGATTAGGCTACTGGAGTTCCAACCGATTATCATCCTCTGCATACTAAAAGAGCTGACGGGTCAAAAGTCAATCATGGCCAATTCTTTGTACATGAATCGAAGGATGTCAGGGATTTCAAAGAAGAGAATGCCGCTTTGGCTAGTTCTCTTACCCCTGTTTTGCAAAAAATTGTGGAAAAGGTACATGATTTGAGGTTCTCTGAAGGTTGATAAACTAATAGCTATTTACAGCGAATCGAAAGAGAACCTGAACTGTTTGGAAAAGACGTTCAGGCTTCCGTAGATGTAATGCCTGTTAGGGTGCTCGTTGCTCTAACCCTCGACGGCACCACAGACGAAGGCTACGAGCGATTCGTCCCAACGAACGTCGTAGACAACTGCTAAGCAGGGAGGTTCTACACCGAGCGTCTGGACTTGAGAAGGATTTGTTGTATATTGTTGTTACAGATTGTTGTTACACCAGGGACCAGAGCCAGAGATTAGAGGGAAAGAACCAATATCATTGAGAAACCTATGAAAATAACCGATCTGGGGATCGGGTACAGGAAGTACATAGGGTTTATATAGCTATTTTGTAAGTGGTGTATATATAAGGTAAGTAATACAAAGAATGTCGGCTGTGGAACGCGTCACCACGATGATAATCGTGATGACAAGTCCCGGAGCCCGGACGTTGTCAAACGTCGTCGAGGTGACTCGACGACGATTCAAAATAAGAGTGGCACGGATTGACGTAGGTATACGCGTCAATCCGGCCGGATAAACGACAAAACAATATGAGATAAACAATAGGAAATGACGACAGGCGAGGAGTCACCATGACTCGTCTTGCATCGCCTGTCATTGAAAGAAGCAAACCAGGCCGAAGGTACGTACACGGGACCCGAACGAGATTTGGGGAACATTGACCGACGCAAAGGGAAGCCAAACGAGGCCACACGAAGCGTAGACAAGCCGGATACGTTGAAGTGGGTTTTGCAACGGATTAGCTGGCACAATACAAGGTGCCGGGTTTGTACTGTCATCAGGGATGACGAAATGAGGTGTGGAGAATCCGGCGATGATAGAAACGAGCCTAGGGAGTGTTGACGGAATGATGCGTGTACAAGCCGGAGATGACAAGAGATGGGTGTGGTAAGGGTGAATTGGTACAGGACGAGGTGCCGAGGTGTTTATCGTAACCAAAGACGACTAAACAATGTAGAGATGAGCCGAGGATGGCAGAAACGAGCGGATGAACGGGGAAACGGAAAAAGGACAGGCCAACGACGAGGTTGACATAGCGGGACCAAAGGTAACACGAAAAAAAAGGGGCCAAGGGGTTGCTGAAGGTGTGGAGATCCGGATGTGCAGGTGATGAGTCAAGAATCGTCGACGCGAGTCGACAATAGCCCCATCGTACTGTCGGGACTTCGTTAGCTTGGATGTGATCCGTTCGACGAACGGATTACGCACCATTTAGATGTTTAGTTGGCAGACCGCGTTACCGCGGCCTCCAACCCTCTAAGTGGGCCCCTCGTCGTCCTTATGTCCCTTCCATCGTGTCTTGTATCTGTTGGTCTTGTTCCTGAGGTCCTATCGCGTTGAGAAACAAGGTGGTGGTCGAGGAGATGAGGAGTGAGGAAAGGAAGAACCGTGGGAGAAAATAAAACACGGCGCTTCTGCGTTGAAATGCCGAGACGCCGAGTAAGTGCCACCTCGGCGTAGGCTCGGCCAACGAGAAAAGGGGCTTGTAGGGCTTGTTAAGGCCTTAGAAAATAAGGAAAAATACCATAAAAATAGGGATAAATGCCAGATATACTCAGGGAATATTTGAGAGAATTGTGGGGGTGGTAGAGATTATGTTATGCTTCATAACAATGCCCCTCAACGACTTCACTATGGTTCGGCCTTTTACAGGACTCGTCATCAACGTCAATGTCACAACTCCTGCTCATCGTGATAAGGGAGACCTGGGAGGGTGCGTAGTTATTAGCTTAGGAGATTGGACAGGAGGAGAACTTTGCCTCTATGAACCCCGGTTAGCTATTCATAGTGTAGGGCACGGGTCGGCCGGGTACTGCCGGTTTCCGGGTCGGGAGGTCTAGTCGGGTCGGGTCGGTTTCACTGTTGGGCACCCGACACCCGACCAACGTAACCGTTGCCCTCAGTAGAGCTTTTGACAGCTCGTACATGTAATACAAGTGCTTCGATACATTTTTATTAACCCAACCTTTGATAATATATACAAATTTTTCTATTATTCTCACTATGAAGCGTAATCACAAAAATAACTCGACAACTAGCAATAAGTCTGCAAAAACACAAAAGAAGAGCCACCGAAGAGGTCGCGTAGACGATAGTAGTAGCGGTGCGTAGATATAGTATTTGGACAAAAGGCTAATAACAAATGTTCGAGACGTTGCTAGATGATGGCGGAAACAGCGGCCAACCTGAAGGTGGGCAGGCTTCGACACAGTTGGATGATGAAGGCAGTGGAAAAGATGATGACGAGCCCGTTGATATGACTGAAACACGAAAAACTGCAAAGGAGCAAGCCATAGCAAAGATCAGTAAGTGAACACAACAAGCAGAGGGTTATAATTTAACGCACCTATCAAAGGGAAGGATTTTGCTAGACAAAAATCAACTGTTTACGCGTTCTACGAGGCCGATCCCGAGATTGAGTTTGAAAAAGATGGTGTTACACCCAAGTACTTGGTATTCAGTTGCAGCCATTGCGCTATAAAAATCAAACAAGGTGTACAAACAGCAGACAAAGGATCCATTGGTCAGTTCTATCATCTATGAAAGGCTTGAGAGCTTACCTTCAAGATAAGGGAATATGACTACCCACACAAAGAAATGCTGGGGCAATGAAGCCTTCGACGCCGCAAAAGACTCAACACTAGACAAGGCTCGAGCTGCAGTCAAAGCATTCGGCAAAAAAGGACAAACGCGGCTCACCGCTGCTCTGACCACCACAAAAACTTGGGCGAAACTCTTCTCAACATCTCCACCGAAGCGCGAAGCCATACGTGTTGTGACGGCACGATGGGTTTCAGAAAATGCACGGCCGTTCCACGTTGTGCAAGACCGGTGTTTCCGCTGGCTTCAAAAGGAGGGTCGGCCAACTCATTACATCCCAAGTAGAGAGACCGTCGGGCGAGACGTGAAGAAATTGTATGAGAGGTCGAAGAAAAAACTGGCAGAGGAGCTCCAGGTTAGTATTGCACTCGGTACAAGTAGCGATGACACTCACTTTTGCATGTAGATGTGTGAGTATAAGATAGCGCTGGCACTGGACTGCTGGACATCCCCTAATCATCGTGCGTGCATGAGTATTACGGTTTCCTGGGTACAAAAACAAAAAGACGAAACGGAAGAACTTACCACGATGCTCCTGGACTTTTTTGAACTCCCCTGCTCCCATTCCGGACTCAACATGGCTACCGCGATTGAGAAAACCCTGCGTGAGTACGGGATAGAAGGCAAGGTATGTGATCAGTAATAGCTTCATACTATGAAGCCGACAACGTACCTTTTCAGATTATCGCCATAACATGTGACAACGCGAGCGCGAACACTGCCATGGTCAACGAGCTGGAAGACTTGATTCCAAACTTCTTGGGGAAAAAGGCGCACGTCCGCTGCTTTGCTCATACTGCAAACTTGACTGCCAAGGGGATTCTCCGGCCATTCGAGCCACGACGAGGAGCGGCCAATGCAGAAAGTAATGGTGAAGAACGTGGCAATCATGCCAATGATGACAACTTGGGATTAGAGGAGCTGAACGCCGAATTGAGAGATCTTGAGGAGAACGGGGACGAGAATAGAGATAACGAGGAGGGATTTGTAGCAGTGTTGGAGGAGATGACAGAAGAAGAAAGGGAGAAATGGGTCAGGGCCGTGGAACCTGTGAAAAGCATGCTCTACAAGGTGCGTTGATTTACGTGAATGTGGTCTGTGCACATATCTCCATTTGTGCTACTGGGCCAGGGTACTGGCTCAGCTTTTTTCCGAATTCCCTCGTTTCCGAATTCCCTTCGTTTACCCATTCTCTCCTCATCTCTTTCTTCCCATCTTCTCTTGCTCTCCATCTTCCACTCCCACTCACTTCCTTGTTTCTCGTGCTAGACTCGCAAAATTGCATACAAGATAATCAACTCACCAACGCAACTCCTACCAAAGTAGCTCAAGCAAGTTGCCGATACCGAATTCGCAGACCATAAGCTTCCAGGCGACGTGGCTACGTGTTGGAACTCGACTCACGATATGCTCGACTCCTTCTTGAAGATGAAAACAGAGGTTTCTGACTTCCTAGACCATGCTTCCTATGGTCTTTCGGCATATGCTCTGACTGAAGAAGAGTGGGAGGTGGTGAGAGGATTAGTGGCAGCTCTCCTTGTACGTGTACTGTGCCCTCTCCCAGCATATATAATTGACTAGCCTTGGTAGATCTTGAAAGAAGCGACGTTATTTTTTTCGCAGGATGGTACCACCATCTCGACTGTGATTCCAGCCATGGACGCCATAGACGAAGTGTTCGCATCTGGCATTCTCAATGAGGAGGATCTCTCAGAACCCATACGACACGCTCTTTCTATTGGAAAGAAAACTTTAAACAAGTATTATTCTCTTACCGATGATTCAGAGCTGTATCGTATTGCTATGGGTATGTACATCTCTCAAAATTCTCACCGCTCGGACTAGTTCTAATCTTTTTTTTTCAGTTCTCCATCCCTCTTACAAGCTCGATTACTTCCGGAAAGCTGGTTGGATGCAGGAGTGGATTGACGCTGCATCGTTGATCACACGCGAAGCTTGGGAGCGAGAGTTCAAGCCCTCCAATGAATCGTCCTCGGTCTCGCCTACGGTACGTGTTGATCCTCAGTTATCTCTTGTATTTGATATACTCACTTCCGTTGCTAGCCTGTGGCCGGGCTTTCGCGCCAAAGTTCATTTATGTCCCTCATGAACAAACACAAGCAAGTGGACGCAACATCTGGTGATCAGGATGAACTCGCGCGATACCTTGCCGACAGCTGTATCGTTATCGACAACCCTCTCCAGTGGTGGATCAGTAACCGGAAGTTGTATCCAAATCTTGCAAGGTTAGCTATATCCGTACACTCAATTCCAGGTGCGTGTTTTTTTAATATGGTCTGACCCTCACATACTCACTGCAATATTTTAGCTACTTCTGTCGCTGTGGAACGGACATTTTCACGAGGCCGAATTCTCATATCTCATCTCCGCAATAGGCTTCGCCCGAAGACAATTCAAGCACTCATGTGCTTCGGGGATTGGTCTAGGGCAGATTTTATTTCAAACGAAGAGTTGATTGGGTATCTAGTATCAGACAGTAAGGACGGTGATGACGAACAGTATACGGGTTTTTTGACAATGACTTCGCGTAGTGTACATACATACATTATATTCAAGTATATAATATATATGTATAGTTTCTTGTAGCGAATGTATCCTTTAGTGCAGCTCTACCCGACTTTCTGGTGTCGGGTTTGAATGTCCATCTCGGGTTTGTCGGGTAAAAGGGTTAGCTGTACCCGAAGATTCGGGTTCGGGTGGGTGACCGGTTCCGGGTCGGGTAGGATTTTTAGACACCCGACCCGACCCGAGCCCTACACTAGAGCCTATTCAGACTCGTCATGGAGATATAGTGGCCTTTAAATCAAGCGACTATCTTCATTTCAATCTTCACTACCAGGGTAGGAGAAGTTCTGTAGTATTGCATACTGATAAAGCTATAAAGAAGTACCAGAAAAATCTCAACGGTTGGGAAGAAAATGAATGGGTTTAATTATCAGCCTCTAGTACGATACCAAATTTGTATATAATACTCAAAAAAATAGAGAAGCTAAAGAGATATTCTGTTTAAGCAAACGAGTCTGATATTCTGTTTAAGCAAGTAGAAACTGTTATAAGCAAGGATAGGAAAGTAAACTAGATTAGGATTAGGATTTCTTGTCGTCGAAAGCGTAAGCCAGAAAATCCATTAACCTCCTCTGGTTCATCCCCTGATTTACGTAGTTTTCCAGAGATACTCCTGCAGGTAGATCATCTGGATGAGTGTTCTGAAGTTCAATCTCTGCATTACATTCCTCAAGAGTCTTTTGAAGACTTTCAGAGTAATTCCCAACATGAGAAGGCCCAGCATGATGAGAAGGCCAGCATGATGAGGCGGCCCAGCAAAACGAGGAGGCCCAACAAAACAAGGAGGCCCAACAAAACGAGGAGGTTCAGCAAGACGAGGAGGTTCAGCAAGACGAGGAGGTTCAGCAAGACGAGGAGGCCCAGTAGTTAAAGGTTCCTCAGGCTGATAAAAAAAAAGTATCATGTCTTCGAAGTTTCCTACTGCCTCTATAATCAGGAGTAGGAGTAGGAGGAGCAGTTGGTATATCTGTTAATGCAGTTCAGATTTGGAAGCATCGAAGGAAGATCATAACAATACCTTTCATTCGATATACTCGTATTCTTTTAAACTTTGTTTGAGAAATTTTCGTATCTCTCTTGAAAAGAAGCTAATCTCTGCAATGAGTACAAGTTTAAGTATATTATTAGGGAAATTCTTACCTGATTTCTTTCTATGTACTGTGGATTTTTTAAAAGAACAGAAACACATTGTCGAAGTTCAAAAGTGAGAAAGAAGTAAAATTAGGCGCCCATTGTTAACTTTACCGTATAGCATGTTTTTCCAACAAGACCTTAGGATTTTTTAAGCAAAGGATTTTTCAAGCAATCAGTAGAAGCTAAAAAAGAGCTAATATATATAGATAACTGGATTTATAAGAACTAACTCAAAAGATATTCATCCTTCTGTTCATTGTTTCGATATCTAGTGAATTAACCAAAGCACCTGGAAGCCCCTGAAAGCACCTGAAAGCACCTGAAAGATTTCAGAAGCTATTAAATATTGGGCGCTTTTCCTAAAGACTCCTGGGAATCTGCCAATGACTCTGGGATCTTTGAAACACTCTAAAGAATAGCTCAAATTCCTGGGCTCTTTGAAATATCCCTGGTCAGGGGTCTTTTCCTGATGAAGAAGCCAGGTAACTATCTCTTTGACCTCAGAAGACTTTCTAGTCCCAGGAAGAGCATAGTAGCTAGCAGTGAATTCATGTGCTTTCTTGGCCAGTGAAGTAAATAAACCTCCTCGAGCATAGCCCATCTAAACGAGCACGTTAGCTAAGCATAGATGAAAGATTAAGACGCACAAATGAGGTTAACAGTTTTTGAAGATCAGTATCTTGTTTCAAGTCTTCAAATACTTCTACCAGAGATTCAGCAGTGGCCGTGGACCTTGCAACGTCAAGGAAAAAAAAGTGCTTGTCCATAGGAAAGGCTTCCTCAATAGTAGAAACTCTATGGGTATGACGTTTGGCAGCCTCAGCGAGCTTCCTCGTTTTGGGTGTGAACATATTGGAGGTGACCTTGTATACCTTATGCTTCTCAGGAGAATGCTTCTTGGAAGACATAGACTTGGTAGGAGAGATGTTAAGCTGCTGTCTAAGTTTGTTGCGAGCAAACGCAGCTTGAACAGAAGTACATTTGGGAGAGGAGAAGGGAGAGGAAGCTGGAGGGGTAGTTTCTGAATTGGCAATGTGGATCTGTTAAAAAATTTGTTATATACAGTCATCCACCACCATTTGGGATAACCAAATTTGAGCGCTCTAAATTGACCTATTTCCCTCTCTTTTCTATAATTATAACTATACAGGCATGTAGCTATATACTAATAGAAACTTTCTATCTCATTATGTGGGCTAATGAGGGAGGGACAAGCATGCCAGAGGATAATCAGTTGAAATTTTTGTTATCATGCGAAAACGAGCATTTGGGATGTGACAAGTTCACGCTGATAAGATTAATTGATATACCATTTTAGGAAGCATATGTATATAAACTGCTTATCTCTGCTTATCATTTCGTGTGACATAACGATACTTTCTGCTTGCTCAAATACCATTTTGCCTTTCTCCATACCAAGGACCACTGAGATTCACAAGTTGAAGGCTGCAGGATATACATTTGGTCTATATTGATCTATACTACAAGTTTGGGCATGTTTACTGCATGATCAGTCAAGCAATAACAGTTACACAATTCATTTCTGTCCCAAATTGTACATTTTCAGATACTACACTTGAACTACTTATATTGCAACCTATCGGAAGCTAACAGATACTCAGGTGGTAGTATTATTGAGTGTAACAAAAAATTTGAGGCCATACAGCATGCAGATTAACTCTAAAACTCATTTGTCCCATTTGATGGTGGCATCCCAAATGATGGTGGATGACTGTAAGAGCTGTTCTTTTCACAGATATAGTACTCACTCCATTATCAGCAGCCTCTATCTCCATTTCTTGAAGAGTGTTTTCCTCTGTGACCTCCTCGAGAGCATCACCTAAGTCAAACTCTTCCTCCAATACAACGTCTTCCTGGATATCTTCTGGGGAGTCTTCCTGGAAGTCACCTTCTTCAGGTAGGCCTGTTATTAAGAAATTAGTCAGTGTTGAAGGAGAAAAGTCGAACTTACTACTATAGACTCTACGGTATTCCTCTTCATCGACATCTGAGGTAGCTGGAGGAGAGGTAGCTCTATCCTCTTCTTCACTTGATTCAGCTTCTTCAGAAGCTTTAACTGCTTTCACCCTGTCATGTATTTCTAAAAGTATAAAGTAAGCAAAAATATAGGAAGTATAAAATAGTTGAGCGTTTATACCTTGTTTTCTTTTGTCCTCAGCAGCCCTACACTCTTGGGCCTTAACGTACTCAGCAGCCCTAGGACCTAATGGAACTGGAGTACTGGTTCTCTTTACCTGTTAGGTGACCGTACACTCTAACCTTCGAATACACCTGAGTTCGACCACCCGTAGCTGTAGAAACTTCACGAAGTAATCCGATAAGTTCCCACCACAGCTTCGCGAAGTAACAGGACTCGCTCTTGAAGCTTAAAAAACCCTTCCGGGTAGGCCAGTAGGGCTCCGGGGGGTGCTCGGCTATTTAGTATATTTAATAATATTTAATAATTCTTTTATTATTTAATAGGTATATTATAATAAATCTACTTTGCGAAGCTGTACTGCACTTTGCAAAGTGACTACGTTTACGGCAATCATAAAATCAGGTAAATTAGGGTTAGATCATTACGTCATTGATTTCCTTTTTGGGTTATGATATTTTTGAATAGAAAAAAGCATAGAATGATATTATTGATCTTGAGGTGCTAAAACATGACAGAGGAAACCAAAAATAGCTACAATGAGGTATTGGCTAGCTCAGGCACATCAAAATTGCCGAAAAAGGAAATTGGTCCCAAAATAGAACTTGATCTCATCAGATAGCAAAAAATCTGAAAAAATCATAAAAAATACTCAAAAAATTCAGGGTTGCCTCATTGGCCCTGAAAACGCAAAATAAAAAAAATACACGACAAGTGTAAAAATGTTATCACTCCAAATCATACTAAATCTAGGTATATATGATGTACATGCTATTTTTAGCACACCCAGTACCCTCAGACACTTAGAATGGCTTATATCATTCAATTTATTAAACTTAACACACTTGACAATGAAAAAACTCAGAACAGTAGTAATGCATATTATACTCAATACACTTAACACACTCAACAATGAAAAACCTCAAAACAGTGTTCATGTGTGTTATGCTTAAAACTCATAATACACTTAACAATGAAAAGTCTCGGAACAATACTAATGTATATCATACTCAACATATTTAACACACTCAACAATGAAAACCCTCGAAACAGTGTTTATATGTGTTATACTTAAAACTCATCATACACTTAACAATGAAAAGTCTCGGAACAATACTAATGTATATCATACTCAACACACTTCACAATGAAAAAACTCGGAACAGTGCTCATGTGTATTATACTTAATACACTTCATCAATCAATATAACACACTTCACAATCAAAAACTTGGAGTAGTGTAATCACTCATTATACTTATCACACTGAACACACTTCATCAGTAAGTATAACACACCTATAATGGGACATTATTATACTATAACACACATATAACAACGAGTTTTGGGCGCTTATGGGCGCTTATTTGGTGTTTTTGAGTCGAAAATCATTGATAACACACTCAATAATTTTTATGTGGCCTTTATATTGTGTCAGAATGTTGTTTTTATCATACCCTCCTAGATACAATTTGGAGAACCAAAAAATACAGCCTATAGAGCTGGATATATGATAATCTTTTATGATTTTACACTGTTTTGTGTAAATCACAGTGCATACATCCATGTTATGAAGTCAAACTCCTTCTGGGCAATGAAAGGAGACATCCTACAACCTATTCTATGCTTACTCTGTGTCATAAAGCCAAGAGACTTACAATGGGAGTCATTGAGTATGACATCTGTAGTTACATGCAAGTATACATATCACCAACATACATGAAATATGTAGATGTATATTACAGAGTCCAATGGTCATGGTGAGTATCTGGATCATGTTCATACACTGTTAGTAGACTGTAGGAGTGCTCTCCCCATGAGACAGCTTTGGTATCTATGCAATACATGGACATATGTATTGTCATTTACCTAAAACACTGTTAAATCATAAAAGATCATGATATAGCCATCCCTACAGGCTGTAATTTTGAGCCTCTGCCTTTTGCACTGAGGTGGGACAGGAAGTTAAAGTTAGCCAACACTGGGCCAAAGCCCATAACATTCAAAGCGGATCATGGAGGGCTACATAATGGTACAGGATAGGTAAGGATGTAGCTACATACAACTACATATTTACAAACAATGAGAACATACATGATATGAGGGAGAGGAGGGAGGGTGAAGGAAAAACAGGCAGATCAAGGTTAGATCTATGTAGATAAGAGTCAGTACTATGTAGAGGCTTATCAGACATGATCAGAGCGCACTGAGACACCAAAAACCCAAGATCTAACAAAGGAATCAACTCCTAGAGTGTCTGATCACCTTAGATCTGTCTGGATGTGCTTTGGTATCTGTTCAGTGTCTTGATGGTGAAAAATGCGAAATTTCATACCAGATTCCTGTATCTGAGACACCTCTGGAAGGCCTGTAGTCTGTACAGATGTAGGAATGTACTGGACAGTGAAATCAGAGCTCAGAAAGAGCTAGGGAACATGCAGGCAGCCTCACCCAGGTCAGAGATGGTGGGGGAAGGAAAGGAAGAATGGGAGATCAAAAATTGATGTTTCAACTCGCTTTTACAGGCCTCTGCTCAGACCTCTGGCACCTGTAACAGCCACATCAATTTAAAACAGCCCCATGATCAATTGCCTGATGCATGTGAAGATGGGATCATGTACAGCTATCAGCTGATGATCCAGGCGCCCTATAAGCGCTGGAAATGTCCGAAATATGTCCAGGAATCCATGTGATGAGTCTAGACATGGTGCTAAGTGATATAAAGGCTCTGGGAATGAAATAACACACAAGTGTTTTGAGTGTGCATTTTAAAATGAGGATTGCAAGAGAACCACTAGACCAAATGCCTTCAAAATTATTTGCATCTTGAAGAGGACATCAAACTGTATATTTCCATCTAAGACACCTATAGGTTTGGTCCAGGAATGCTTTGTGTAGAATAGAAAATATTTCAAAAGCTTTATTAAAGCATTCTGAAAAAATATGAATAACTCAACACAGAGTGAGTATCATCATAGGGTTATAGTGGACAACTTGTAGGGACAATAGAGCTCTGTATGCGTACACAGTATAGTGGCAAGAGCACTTGAGAGGTAGCCAGCAATTAAGTGTATTCATGTACACATTAGGTATGATGAAGGTGAAGACCTTCATGTACATACCTGTTGTGATGAATAGTGCACTATAATTACTGGGAGATGATCTGTTGTTTGCAGAGGCCTGCAGAAAGGCTCCCTACCCTTGGAATCCACCTTCATGTCGATTCTCCGAATTGTATCTAGCGGAGTATGATGTATACAACATCCTGACACAACAGAAAGTCCTCACAAAAATAATTGAGTTAGGTATTGATGAATTTCAACTCAAAAACATCAAATAAGTGCCCATAAGTGCCCAAAACTTGTTATTATATGTGTGTTATAGTATAACAATGTCCTATTAAAGGTATGTTATTCTTACTGATGAAGTGTGTTCAGTGTGATATGTGTTATGAGTGATTACACTACTCTGATTTTTTATTGTTAAGTGTGTTATATTGATTGATGAAGTGTATTAAGTATAATACACATGAGCACTGTTCCAACTTTTTTCATTGTAAAGTGTGTTGAGCATGATATACATTAGTATTGCTCTGAGACTTTTCATTGTTAAGTGTATTATGTGTTTTAAGTATAACACACATGAACACTTTTTTGAGGGTTTTCATTGTTGAGTGTGTTAAGTGTGTTGAGCATGATATACATTAGCATTGTTCCGAGACTTTTCATTGTTAAGTGTATTATGAGTTTTAAGCATAACACACATGAACACTGTTTTGAGGTTTTTCATTGTTGAGTGTGTTAAGTGTATTGAGTATAATATGCATTACTACTGTTCTGAGTTTTTTCATTGTCAAGTGTGTTAAGTTTAATAAATTGAATGATATAAGCCATTCTAAGTGTCTGAGGGTACTGGGTGTGCTAAAAATAGCATGTACATCATATATACCTAGATTTAGTATGATTTGGAGTGATAACATTTTTACACTTGTCGTGTATTTTTTTATTTTGCGTTTTCAGGGCCAATGAGGCAACCCTGAATTTTTTGAGTATTTTTTATGATTTTTTCAGATTTTTTGCTATCTGATGAGATCAAGTTCTATTTTGGGACCAATTTCCTTTTTCGGCAATTTTGATGTGCCTGAGCTAGCCAATACCTCATTGTAGCTATTTTTGGTTTCCTCTGTCATGTTTTAGCACCTCAAGATCAATAATATCATTCTATGCTTTTTTCTATTCAAAAATATCATAACCCAAAAAGGAAATCAATGACGTAATGATCTAACCCTAATTTACCTGATTTCATGATTGCTGTAAACATAGTCACTTCATGAAGTGCAGTACAGCTTCGCAAAGTAGATTTATTATAATATACCTATTAAATAAATAAAGAATTATTAAATATTATTAAATATACTAAATAGCCGAGCACCCCCCGGAGCCTACTGGCCTACCCGGAAGGGTTTGTTGAGCTTCGAGAGCGAGTCCTGTTACTTCGCAAAGCTGTGGTGGAGACTTATCGGACTACTTCGCGGAGTTTTTACAGCTTCAGCTGAAGGACATGAGGTTGAAAATCGAGGCAAGTGAATTTCGGACGTCGCGATCCGCAAAATCTGCGGTGGTAACAGTCAAGCCCACAGGCAGAGCTAAGAGGCAATAGTTAATGCACGCATATGAATGAAGTAAAGTGATATTCACTTGTCACAAGAACCAAGACGCATCGTAGCTGCAAGGGCCTCAGCATTACACAACTGCTTCGCGTCTGATCGCAGCATCTCGAACAGGTGTACGTGGAGCGTGTATCCGTCATACAGTCCACATATTCCTTCTGTGTTTTGCTGGTACGGCTTTGTGATGGTCGGGTCTTCGCAGCAAAGAGAAATGTATCAAAGCTTCAATCGTATACGAAATCATTGCAGCAGGCATGTTGATTAATGGTACAACCGTAACGTTCGAGCCAGACTTCTGAAGGCGGTAAATAAGACCTGGAAGGCAGAGGTGAGCATATCAAGTATCACCAATATTGAACATGAACTCGTACGGGCTAAGGACTCAATGAACATATCAACACCATTGTTCCGATACTCGTAGTGACCTGCAGTGAACATCTAACGAACGTTGAATCTCAATTGGACGAAGACAGAAAAATCGCTCACATAGAGTGTGTTATCGTGGTCGAAACTATAGTGACCATAACAGTATCCTCGAAACCACCATAATCCAATCCATCGTCGCCATCAAAGTTGACCATCAGCCTACGTTTCAGATTATCTCCAGAATGTCCCATAACCACTGCGACGCCGGACTTTGATATCACACGCAGGGCTGACCCGCATCTTTGGTCAGTCGAGTCCCCGGATTTAAAGACGCATCTCCCATCGGGCCATCCAGAAGGCAACAAACCGAGATTAGAATTGACATTGATTGCCGGAGCGATAACAGCCTGTTGGATAGTTCAACAGGGATCTACCGAGGTTGTTGTCCGGTTAGTGTAGTCGACAAAGTATGGGCATCTCTCGTACGTTCACCATTGTTGCCACCCGAGAGGAAGAGGAACATCGTTGTATCCAGCTGATGGCGGTGCCAATGATGGAGAAGTATGGTAGTGGTGGTAGTGGTGGTGAAATGGCGCTCGGGTTTCTCGCTGGACTCTGTTGGGGTACTTGTCATGTTCTATTGGATTGGATGGACCTCAAAGTATTGCAGGTTGTTAAAGAAATCCATCGAGGGAGCACACAGGTAATGTCCGAGAAGGGTAGCATGGGTGGTGAAAACGGTCGTGACATCGATATGCCTGTTCCTACACAGAGGTATAGCAAGAGCAGCTTGCCATTCATAAATGCGCAATCCTAGCGCTGACGAGACACGTACTAAGAAGAGAGGATCAGAATGTGGACGCGGTAGCGATAAGCAATGTATGGAAGTCTATACACACATCTCCGAGAATACCAGCTAAGTTCCACAACTCTCCTTTCCATTCGTGTAATATGATACATGCTGCCAGTATTGAAGAGCAGAACATGGGGCGCGCCTTCAATTAGCCATCAGCAGTACAAGGATTTGACGCCTTGTGCTTCCGTCGAGTGTAAGGTCGCGGCAAGGTCAGGAACTGTAGGATGTTCGGGTTCTACCTCCATGGGCGCGGATTTGTAGCTGTGAGATCCAATGAGGCAATAGCGTTCACCATATTCCAACACGGTAACAGGAACCTTGGTTTTCATAACGGTGTAGATATCGATTTGCCTGCACGGAACAACGTTGTTTGTACTATAGCCTATGCCTGTGCACGAGCGAACTGCAGCCAGGGAACAAAGGTCATTGAATGATGAAGATATGTTGTCGTTGCCCTATGCAGTCGTATGGGATGTTACGCGTTGGATAGGATAATGATTGAACAATTTT
This sequence comes from Lentinula raphanica, assembly GCA_027919835.1. NCBI lineage: Eukaryota > Fungi > Basidiomycota > Agaricomycetes > Agaricales > Omphalotaceae > Lentinula > Lentinula raphanica. Next base: position 1,269,617 of record JANVFP010000014.1, on the reverse strand, counting down.
CCGACGTAGGAAGATGAAATAAAGACTGGCAAGTGGAATGATATGAATGATTGGTTGATATACAACAATGGACGATAGAACACACCGGTCAGATTTCCACGTTTCCTTCTGCCAACCACTACAGCTCGGACGAAAGTTGCTGGTAGGATTGAATGGTGTGACATTGGTCGAACCGTTGCGGTGTCGGTATTCAAACCTGCATTCGCAATGGGTTTGAAGGTGTTGTGGATGAGCAGATGCACAAAGGCAGGAGGAGGTGATACGGCTCATACATCGAACACTTTCAGTTGGAAGTGGGGTTGAAATTTGGCTGAGGTTTGGCGGCATTCGGATCAGCGATAGGCAGTGAACGATACCATTCGGCCGCACACGGATGAGACCAAAAACATAGTATGGTTTGTATCAAAACTGTTTGTTTGAGCCTCGCGGTAATGTGATGTATTGCAGCACCACAGTCACACTTGCTCTTACCACTTGTCGCCGTCTTGCACGTCCTCGGTAAGTGTTTGGTTTGGCATAGGCTCGCAAGGTGTAAATGGTGGACATGCAGGAAAGCGTGATGGAAATAAGTATTGTCTGGCTTGTTGTTGTCGTTAGAAGAATGATGTTTAGTAGACGAAGCGTTGGAGTAGAGAACGTGAGATTTTGGTGGCAATTATTCGTATCGTGCATGTTTGATATGAAACCCATTCCCGCCACGAACTCGCGAGTTAAGTGAGAACTGCAGCAGAGAGGTGGTATAAAGACCCGCTTTGAGAAAACCAATGAGTATGATTAGGGATTTCGATGAGTTGTAATGGGAATGTGGAAGAGCGTGTGGTGAGTATCACAACGGTTGTGGTAGAGCTCAGAAACGACAGCATCGGTCACTGTTGACAGAACTACATTGTGAGTGAAAAGGATTATTTCAGGATGATGTTGTGCGACATACATTTCCAGTAAGTGAGTTACAAGTAGGCTGCGAGTAGATGATGAAGATTGGCGGATATTGCTTGGAGGTTGATGACAGTCCCCCCTGTCTTTCGCCAAGTTGGGCATACACTAGGTTTCGAGCAGGTTGTTCAGATACCACGTATCAACCGTTCAGGTGTGAGCTCTACAAGAAATGGATTGGTGAATATCAGAAACAATCCATGCAATTGAAGTGGGTTATGGATAGAACCCATAATCCAATGGTGGAGGTGGTTGTCGGGAGAGAAAATTTATTTTCACAAGGAAGCGTGAACTTGGCAATAAGAATAATCAAAATGAGTGTAAGATGTTCCAATTCAACAGGCAAAAAGACCAATGGACGTGTAACTGTCAATTCTTCCTGGGTCGCTTGTAATGTGAAGTATGTTGTTCAGACTGGTCTGTGGTAGAGATATGTTTAGATGAATTCAATGAATTCAATTGCGATTCTGATACAAATTCATATCGTGGCCGCAAATGGTTGTCTACTTCAGATTCAGCATCTGGTACAATCTTGATTTCTCCAGAGGCATAACCCCATTCAATAAGTGTGTTGTGTGCAATTATCTTGAATCGTTCAGATTCGAACCACAAATCATATGGAATAGGAGGGGTATTCAAGTCATCCAAATGAACTTTCTTGGTAATGAACAGACTCCATCTCGTTTTAGCTCTCGAAGCTGCAACATAAGCTTGGAACCCACCATTATGCAGAGAACATACAATTGCATCAAACTCATATCCTTGTGCAGATTGACCAGTCATTGCAAAAGCTGGTTCAAATGGTAATTGGGAACGATGTAAAGTTACAAGAACTTGTTCATTATTTTCATTCATGATATAAACAGGAGACTTCCAACTTTGTGCCTCAATTGGAAAGTAATGAGGAGGTAAGTCATTAAGATGAATTTTACTATCAGGAAACTCAACTAGTGCTACCTTACAAAATGTACGACCATTCTTGTCAGTGGAAAGTTCAAGTTTTTGTAAAATGCCCTTAGCTCCATTCAAAATACCAAGTTCAATGTATAGATTCTTGTGTTTTAAAACGACATCCATTCCAATAAAGAGATGCAGATGACCAGGTAGAGAATTATTCAATTTGGATGAAGACACATCAAGCTCGAGCAGTTGTGATTGAATTTTGGAAGAAGGGAATACTTTTTTACCAATCATTGTTTGATCTTCATGAGCAGAATAAACAATATGATCATGGGCGACAATATTTACAAGATCTGGAGAGTGGAGACCTTCACAAATAGCTATTGCCTTGCTTTCATTCAAAGCCTTTCTTGTAGCATTGGTTGATACAATGATAGGTGCAAGATAATGGTTACCACAAGCGAAATCAACACCAAAAGGATTGTTGAGAGTTTTAATAGCTCTGGTGTTGAACAAATTGACATCATCTTTGGTACATTCACGAGTTCGTAGGCGCTGAACTGCATTACTATATTCTGAATCATTTGCCATACGTTTTTGAATTGTTAGTTCAACAACAGCATTTATGGATTTCCAAGCTTCTTCGGAGCAACTCTTCTTGTGTCTGACGAGCTTGAGATGAAGGAGTCATTGGTTTATATAAAGGTTTGCCTACAGGTGGATATTGGAATTGATCACCAGAAAATATCATAGTCATTCCCCCCCAAAACTGAGATGAATTTTCCTTTGCATAACGTAATGACGCATCAACATCAGCAAGTAAAATTTGATCAACCATTGAAATTTCATCAATCAACAACAAATACACATCTTTCCATTCCTGTCGTAATTCATTATTTTTCTTGACACAAGCAAATACAGATAATTCTTGTTGTGAGTCAGATAAAACATGTGATGAAAGTTTGTTTTTAGATCATATTTTGATGTTACAACCGCTGTGTAGTGTAGTGCCACTGATCAAGGAAGCGGCATTTGCTGTTGGAGCAAGACTGCGATATCCATGTATGAGACCATATGAATCCATGACTTTTTGCACTGCACGAACAACATGTGTTTTTCCTGTACCTCCTGGACCAGTCAAAAGCATTACTAAAGGAGGACGGCTAATCCAATCAGTTAAATGAAATACATTTCTGCAAATGACATGGGTTGTAATAATTTTAAATGCAATTACTTGTTCATTGGTGAGTTTAAAATCTGTAGCAACACAATCCATAACATTTTCTAGTGAAGTCATATGCTGAGAAGTGACAGGTAGGTCAATATAACTCCTATGTTGATATGATTTGGAAACATCAACATTATTTGAGTGAACAATGTCAATATTAGGAGGTAAGGCTGATTGAATTATGAATGAATATTTCCTCGACTTCGACGACTAACAATCATTTCTTTATTTCTATGTGATGCCTCCTTCAACCAATCCAAAATTCTTGAAGAAGATAGAGTAGGCAAAGAGGACAAAGAAGGTGGTGTAGAGATTGAATTTGGGGCTGGAGCAGTTAACCATGAAGATGACATTAAATCTGATTTTAGTAGCAACAGTTCTCGAGTATGCATAGGTATAACATTTTTTTGATTAGTAACAGTGACCAAAAAAGAATCATCATCATCATTGGCAAATAAGTCATTCCCAGATTCAATCAAATCTGATGTAGTCATTTGTGAATTAGCAAGAAATTGTGCATGTTTTCGAATTGTTTCAGCATCACGTTCATCCTCACATTCATGTATTTCTTCCCAATTATCTAGAATACGCTGGTGGGCTGGACAAATATCGAATGAATGAAAATCCTGTAGTATTGAATGTTGAAATAGAGAATTTGTAATGGAAAATGGTTTAAACAGTGCCAAAATGAATACTTTATAATCAATACTTATTTTACGTGGAGGAAATATACCCATTATAATTGGTACAAGTTCTTTTCCTATATCACCTTGAGCAACAAAGGTATGTCGAATCAATTCATGTGTCAAAGCTAATGGATGAGAAGGAAGAAAACTGTAACGTGTCAAAACACCAACTCTGCTTTGAGAAGTATGTTCAGTTCGAGTTTTTGACTTTGGTTGACAGGAAACATAACAAACAAAATCAAAAAAACACATGTCAGAAAGTTGAGGATCTCAAAGCCAGTAATCCTGTACCTGATTTTTGTGCTCTAGACTTCCAGACTCATTTATTGAAACATGTAGCTTAATTTCTATTTCTGCAGGAAGAACATATTCTGATACATATGTAGAGTATTGACTACAAACAAAATGTAAAAGATTTGCAGTATTTATTGTCACAGTGGAATGTGAACTCATGCTATCATTTAATCCACGTAGATAACGAGCACACTGCTGGGCATGAATTTCTTGTTTTTTACCAAAATGGGTAAGACAACGATGAAGTAATAATTTTGATGCATCAGTAGAATTACTGCTGGACAGATGTGGAGGAAGTGTAGCAACTGCATTTGACAATAGAGAGAGTAATTCATCTGTGCTCAAAGGCATTTTTGTCATATAATTTGAAACATAAAACATAGCAGCTTTTGCAGCTCTTCCAGATAAAATACAATTCAGATCATGATTATGACAATTATATACAACTAGTACTGGAGAATGACCATTTACATCACATTCTTTTCTTGCCAGAATAATTGAGTTTGTATCAACATCAAAAGATGATATTTCAATAATATTTTGAGGAAATCCAAATCGACAAACTTTATTTGCCTGGCTTTGACCCTTATAGCAAACAGGACGATGATGGTGGCACTGAAACTTTTCACCAATCAGTTTATATTCTTGATCAAATAATTTTTGCCATTGTTCAAGTCTCAAGAGACTGTGGTATAAAGTTACCATCAACATCACATAATGGAGGATCAGGTGGCATTTGTATGCGAGGTTCAGATGTAGTATCAGTTTCCACTTCTGAAATAGGAAGACTGAAATGTATGATGTCCTCAAAAAAATCAAAAAATTGTTTACGATAAGGAGGATGGTCATGCATTTTTCTGTGAACCTCAGAAGGATTTAATCCACCTTGTAAGAAAATTAAGTAGTGTCCATGAAAGCTACCTCTGTCAGTGAGTTCAGCACAACCATAAAATGCACGGATATGTCCAAATATACCACCCTTATCACAACTTTTCTGTTTTTTAAAATCCCAACCAAACAAATCTCGAAATAATATATGAAACATAAAATCAAAAAAGTCAGCAGCTGCGACAGGATCTTGTGCTACACGATATGCTCTCTGTGATCGAGGCTGGATAATTGCAGGATATCGTTCAGATAAATCAATAGATTGATCTCCATAAAATACTTGAAATATTGGACTATGAACTGCAGAAGGATTATATGTAAACCATAAGTGTGGCAACCCAAAGTAACCAAAATAGCCTTGAAGTTGTTGACGAATGATTAATTTTGAAGCTTGAGAACCAGGAACCTTAGCAGATACAATATTCACTTCATGTAACAACCTAAATGCTGCATGTTCTGCATCATTCAAATCAGCAACATTTTGTTCAGCTTTCAATCGATCAGCAAGATTGGACAGTGTTGAAGAACTTACTGAAAGCAAAGATGGTGCAATTTGTTGAAATTTTTCTGCAGATACTGATAATGAAGTATGTAAATGAACCTTTCTTCGTTGGATTACATTGAGAATGACAAAAGGAAAGAAATGGTGATAGCGGAAACTTCGGCCAGATTGATCCAATAAATGTTGTGCATGGGCTTCTAAAGACACATACGGATTCTTAAAAGGGGCCTCAAAACCTCCAATGCCAAGAGGATAAAGTGTAGGAAACATTCCAGGAAAAAGATCAGGATTATTATATTCAACAACTGGATCTTTATCATAATGCAGGATAATGTTGAAAAGATGAGAAGGAGAATTGTTGTGATCATAAATAAAGCATTCATGCAAACCTGGTAGAATATCATTCTCAGGATACAGCTTCAAAATTTCTTCATCAGGTGGAGGTAGTGACATGTATAAATAATTGTGCTGCCATGCATAGCTTAAGAATGCCCTTATAACACTTCGACGTACCAAGAATGGTGTGAGCTTTTTCAGTTCATCACTAGTTAATTTACGGGGACCAACGAATACAACACTGATGAGGTCATTCACATCACAAGGTGCCCAGGGTAAGCGTTTTGCAGTGTAACATATGTCAAGTGGATGTGCACAAACATTACTATGCATCACTAAGGGGTCCTCAGTAGAAGTAGAGCCATATAGACGAGATATATGTGCAGTAGTGCGGTACAGAGCACAGGCCATTTCTTCTGCCCACGTCATATCAGAAAATTGAGCAGGTAATTCACCACGAAAGAGATGATTGTTGAGAGCCAACCTCGGTAATGTATTTCGACGCAAGGATGAATGACATGGACCACAAAAATAAATTTTGAAAGAAGAGCAATCTACATTACATGCCATTATGCCTTTTGGATCTAGAAGCAAACCATCAAGATCTCTACACATATATGTGAACTGAGAACAAGGAACATGTTGAAGTATGAATGGATCAACAACTTTCAGTTTTGACATTGGAGGCCAGTCAGATTGAGGTACAAAACTACCATTGAATTCTTTATCTTCTGAACCACAGCATGCACATATGTTAGGAGGAACATACTGAAGACCTTGACAATAATTTGTGATGCATTGCAAAACTGTATCTTGAGGAACAATCTGTGGCCAAGTATCAGAAGGAATACGAGTTTTATTGAAATGATCAATCGCATGCTGAATACGATCAGCTTGTAGGTTGAGAGAACGCTGAGAAAGAGCTGGAGAAGGATTAACAGACAAATTGGACATAATATCAGAAGGATATGTTTTTGATAAAACTTGGATGATACATCCAAGTACAGTCAAAGATGAAATGTCACCGACACTGACAATTGAACACAGATATTCATTAGTGATGCATGATAAACTATAGGAAGTAAGTGTGCAAAAATCTCGCTGAAAACATTTCCCAAACAATTTCAAAAGATCATTCGAAGTGACCTCAGGTTTCACAGCAGTGAAGAAAATAGTGCCCCAAGATGATGAACGACTACGAATATGCAATGAAGTTTGCAGGTGTTCAATTTCTACAGCAGGTAGTTGACCGAAACAAGATGCAACATGACTGAGAATGGTCGGTAAAGGAATAGAACAACTTTTGGTCAATGCACATTCACCATCAGGCCAAGGAAAATTATCACGGAGATGTTTGAGAATAGATTCATCGAATTCTGCATTGGCACATGCAAGCGTTGAAGAATATGTCTGTTCATGTACAGGTTTTTCAAAAATTTGAGTACAAAAACAAAGTAATTGATTGCAAAGTTCATCAACAAGAGCATGTTTTGTACAACATTCTAATCCAGCAACAAGCAGGCTGTGTTTGTTCAAGGACAAGAATGTGTGTTTGTGTGACAGGTAGAAATCAGACACCAGCCAAGGAGGCGGAGCAAGCGCAAGCGAGGAGACGATATCGACGATAGAGGCCATAGATGATGGTACGAAGGAAAGAAAGAACGACGTTTACACATCACGATGTCAACCCGGAGCACTATGACCAATGTACTATTAGTAAAATTGGAAAATACAAAAATTGAACAGGAACGCACTGCTACGGCCTCTACCAAAACAAACATCCAATCCCAGCTCGGTTCCATGTGCAATCGTTACTTTTACATGCCAAACATCGTAGTGTTGTCGACGTGTTGTCGAAAACGTTGAAGAGGGAATGGATGACTTCCCGTAAGGTTAATCAGCAAAAAGTGTCAGTTCTAAACATCTCGTAAAGCTTAAGCGAGCGCGGCATCTCATCTGCAGGAAGAATTTGAAATTTGGGACCTTTTCTAAACATCGCATTATGAAGGGGGGTCCCGACCCCTCTGTAAACGGTTTTGGAGCAAAATCTGTATCGGCTATCAAAACTTGATTGATTGTAATGTGGGCCGTACATCTTATTTGGGATACATCCCTGCTCCTTGCACACTTCAGGTGAGAACGTAGGGCAGGGATATGCTCGTAATGTAGGTATTACAATAGGTTTAGCAGCATGAGTAGGAGTAGCAGTAATTGAATCATAGAGCCTGAAGGGAAGGCTTGAATCTCAAAGGCTCAGCAAGCCATGACCATATATCATTTGTTTTTTTTCAAATTTTGAGCCTTCAGCCGTACCTTGACCAAAGCCACCATCTTCGTTGCTCGTCAAAGCATAAAATTCATGTCGTCTCCCACCTCGCACCAAACCACTCCTCAGCCTGAACTCACTATGCAGGCAGTTCAGCCAGCAGCAACACCTGTTGCTCCCCCTGCAATGGCCCAGCCTGGTACACAGATTCAACACCCACAGACTCCAATGCACCCATACTATTATGGGCCACCACCACCAGGATTACCTTATCCCCCTCATTATTGAATGCCACCTCCAGGTTATGGTCTAGGATCTATGCCCGACAACAGTGCGACTGTGAGTAAAAGATTGAATGAAAAACTCAATACTCACGAGAAAATTGCAGTCTCAGCCAGTTTCAGTACCTGGAACCCACACCTACCAGCACCGTGAACCGCGTCGTCGACTGCCGAAGCCAAGCTTTGAACTGCCCACTGGTTTTGGAGACCTATCGATGTCGACGCCGGAAGAAAGGAACCCCTCGCCGTCTTCTAAAAGTCCTTCAGAATTCCCAGAAACAGCCGAACTCGCAGCCAATGCTAAGCGTACAGCAGACGAGAGAAAGCAGAAGGCCAAAGTTAGTAACGATGCTAAAACAAAACGATCAAAAAAGGAGGCGGATACCAACGAAGCCGCAGCCAAGCGTAGTCGTGGTGGTAGGACCAAGGGTGCAAGTAGCTATGGCACAGAAGAGCTATGCACGTTAGTGAGACTCGTAGGCGAGGTCCTTCCAATTGGTCAGAAGGGGTAGTCTCTTATTGAAGAGAAGTATAATAAGTGGGCTCGTAACGAGGGTTTTCCTAAATGAAAAAGAGAGCCTCTGCGCGGGAAGTTCGAGAGCATGAGTTATATATCCATTTATGAGATATAGCGGTGCTCACCTTTGGCTGTTCTAGATTGTAGCCCAAGCCAAAGTCAAGCCAACTGGCGAGGGAGAACGACGTCAGATGTACTTCGATGCTCTTGGTGTTGAAACCGAGATAAACAACAAATCGAGCATGACACCAATTCAAGATACTGATGGATCCGAATCATCGAGTGGCAAGAGCGAAAACAACGACAATAGTGATGATGAGGTGGAAGTTGTATTGTCGAAAGTGAAGAAGAAGGGCACGGTGTTGACGAAGAGCTACAAAGTTGAGGCACCTTTGCCAGATCCATCAAAGCGAGCTACTTCACGTCGAAATCAAGCAAATTCTCTGCTCGAGAAGATTGGCTCAGCTGTTGATCCTATGGTGCAAAAACAGAGGGACGAGGATCGTTCATCTGCGAATGTCCAACTGGTGATAATTCAGGGCATGCAAGGCCAGATTAATACCCTCACTCAGCAGCTCAATGAGGAGCGGCGTCGTGCAGATAGAGCCGAGAGCGAACTGAGGATGCTGGAGATGTTACATGGTCGTGGTCGTGGTCGTGGTTCTAGATCGAACCGCTACAGTCGTCGTGACTCGTACTCTCCATCTCCTCGGCGTCGACATTCTCACTCTCCAACTCCATCTCCAACATCAGGAAAAATGTTTCAGGCCTAGGGCACTCAAAGATACCCCCCAATTCTTATGCACTTTGAGGCTGCTCAAAGTGCCCAAAGCTCCTCAAAGATCCTCAAAGATCCCCAAAGATCCTCAAAGATCCTCAAAGACACCTCAAAGAACCTAGAGAATCTAGGCAACCAAAAGGTACTCTGAAAGCTCCTAAAATTTAGGGGGTATCTCTGGATGCCCTAGGCATGAAATACTTTTTCCTGATGAAGGAAGCGATATTATCAACATCGGAATCACAATGTTTCACGTCGTTACTCACCTTCCCCAACATATGAGTCATGGCCCCATTCTCCACCTTCTCCACCATACAAATCCCACCATCGTTCTCGTTCACCTTCTGGAGTTCGACCGCATCCCTTGAACTCGAGATCTGCAGGCCAAGGACAGACTGGCAATTTTGCATCTTCATCCTCGGTTCCATTGGAGGCATTAGCTCAGCTTGCATCCCAGATTCCACCAGTTGAAACGAGGACAAGTTTGAGCGTTGGCTCGGCAAATGAAGGAAAGAGTCATTTGAATGATATTTAGTTACTCGACAGGTACAACATGAAAGCGTGCTACTCTATCACGGCAACGTATGTCTCCAAACAGCATGTCACCCAAGTCAGTCCACAGATGTTTATCCTGGTATTCTAGCCATGTATCTAAGTAGACCGTACGAATCTCATTGATGCCTACACAATTTGCCCGTAAGTTGTTCAAGCGACAGCAAACTTCTAACAGTCTCTGGCGACCAGTGGGATCATTTATATCTAGCGGGACACGCAGACTGCCAAATGAGCCTTGCATGATGCGCATCCCCCATTCAGCTGTCTGGCGGTAAGAGAGAAGTTGCCGGTTTTCGCGCATTTTCTGTTCTTGTTCAGCCCGGTCAGCAGGTATGCATTCGCCTCCCTTCATGGGTGCTCGAATCTTCCCTTGGATGTTGTTTGGTCCACGAGGAAATGCTGTATCAGATATAATGTAGAAACCATCTGGTACTTTTGTACACAGATTATCGTAAATGGGCCTTGCTGTTCGTGCATCGTGCCAGCTGCATCAGGAAAATCACACCTGTCTCTGGAGACTCCAGGGACACCCCCCAAATTCTAGAGAGATTTTATCTCTTCCAGCTCTCTCAGAGAAATTTTGGCACCCTCAGAGATTTTCAAAGATGCCCAGAGATGCCCAGAGACTCTAAAGCATTTTTATTACTCTGAGGTTGCTCAGGATTTGGGGGGTGTCCCTGGAGTCTCCAGAGACAGGGTGATTTTGCTGATGTGCCCGGGGCATTCAGAACGCAGTCAATGATTGTACCTGTGTATACCAGTGAGCAATTGATGAGAGAGAGAATCAGATCTGGCGCGCACCTTCTGGTGAAAACATCAACACATTCGTCACCATATGGTTTGTCTTCCAACTGTTATACGTTGCATTTTCCAGCTCTGGGTCATCCGAAACCTCCACTGGTAGAGCTAAACCATCAATACTAGCGAATGCTCCATCAAGCAATTTGTGTCGAGCTGTAATGAGAGCCAATAGGTACTCGTACTCATCCAGATGTGAAGGAAGTGCGATCCTAGCTTTCTTGATCTTCCTAAGTGTTTCGAGTAGGATATCGAGTGAGAAATCGAGATATTGACTAAGGACAGATGGAATGACTGCAAAGATTTGTTGTAGTTGGACTTCGTTGATAGCAGAACCGAGATAATGTAGGGTGAGTCCCAACGCGCCGGCTGCATCTAACGATCATGCACCCAGACGTGGGGCTCCATTGACGCAAACGTCAGCTCTGGAAATTGGCGTGCTATTCCATGTATCTGCAAAATGACCACATCCTTCGAGGAGGTAGCGGAAAGTCTGGACATCGAAGCCCATTGTGGTGATGAAAGCACGGTCCTCTTGTCCTTCCCAGAGACGAATCCATGGAGAATCGATACGTGGATTTGGCATGAGCTGAGGTCGAGTGAGATAGCGACGAAGGGGATTACGGCTGCAAGATTGCTGTGACTCATTGTCTACAATTCCAAAGACTACACCTCCGAGGATGACCAATTTTCAAGTGAAATCATCTTCATCGTCCTTATCCTGTTGCTGCTGAAGAAGGAGATAAATGAGAGTATCGCTTTCCATCCTCTGCTTTATTGGTGGCGGGCTGAAGATGTTTGTGCGACGTGGACGACGAAAGGTAACGTTGACGAGCACTGTCAGGCACTGTCAAGGTGACTTAAGGGCAGGTTTTGATGGCATTCATATGCTGATTTTCACGTTACGGGTACAACGTTCGGATTTCCGATTTCCGATTTTCTATTCTCCACTTCCATCAAAGCTCATTTAGAAAAATCTTTTGCCGATTTTCCTTACGGGAAGTCATCCAATACATGGATTTTTGTCAAGCGACAGGTGGTCGGAAGAAAGAAAGTTGGAAATGGCAGACCAGCTGACCATCTTACACAAATAATATTACACAATGCAATATAAAATTTCCCAAAGGGGCAAAATCGCAGAATTTTTCGACAGTTGAGCACCACAAAACCCTCCTCTAAAGAGTCGGAGAATTCGTTGGCCTCGATAATCTTATTTGTACTTTTTATGCGCGAAGCAAGTGGGTTCATCAGGAAAAATGTTTCAGGCCTAGGGCACTCAAAGATACCCCCCAATTCTTAGGCACTTTGAGGCTGCTCAAAGTGCCCAAAGCTCCTCAAAGCTCCTCAAAGATCCCCAAAGATCCTCAAAGATCCTCAAAGACACCTCAAAGAACCTAGAGAATCTAGGCAACCAAAAGGTACTCTAAAAGCTCCTAAAATTTAGGGGGTATCTCTGGATGCCCTAGGCATGAAATACTTTTTCCTGATGTTCATGTGTGGGCCGCAGACCGTCGTCTGTGTTTGTACTTTACACGGCAAAGGGAAAAGAGGATTCTGTAAATTCAAGTAGTAAATACATTCTTTCTTGTTTAAATCAAGGTCTTTCATCTGATACTCTCAGAGTATGTTCGCACTGTTGCACTGATGTATATACTTTTGAACAATGTGATGGGTCAAAATGTGAAGTTTTGCAACTAGGGAGAAACTGGAATTCAACATGACGCATATGGTGAGTTTTGGCATTTTCTCCTTCCTCTTCTGCAACTACTAAAGTACTTGGATCTTGGATGCTGGCTCTGAACTGGGATTGAGCTTTCCAAGTAGTGTTGGGGAGGGTTGGGTCACTGACCCTTGACCCTTGAATCTGTTCTCATCTTCATGCTTCAAACTCAATACATGACGAAAACTTCTCTATATGGAGTCTGTACTACCATACTCACCGTCATGGCGCAACCTTGCTAGCTCATGTAGTCTCATGAGAACTGATTATGTAATCTTCTGGTTCTAGTAGTTTGACGCCCATGGAGGCAGGCAAATGACGCGTGAGACTGCTTAGTAATGTTCTGGAACGCCCACGATGAATTCTGAAGTCAAAGTTGATGCGAGCGAAGTGAAGCAAGTGGGTTGATGTGTGGACCGTAGAGTGGTGTCTCGGCTTCTACATATTTCACCTACAAACAGCAAAGGGAACCAAGAGATTCTGTGAATTCCTGAAAGATGCCTTTATCAAGCCAACCTTGGTCCATGCCTGTCCTAAGTTTTGAGTCATCCTGTCCGGGTTTGTTACTCACTTCATTATCCGAGCCACTAGTCTCTGACTGATGTGTTCAATCTGGATTTTTTGTCTGAATTGTGGATGATGTTGATCATTATTTCATGGTCTCCTTCGGTGACGGCTCAAGTAGGTTCAAGCACTGATATCGAAGCTTCATCATTGACCTCCTCCTTCACGCTGGAAGCTTATCAGATTGGCAATGAGTAGGTATTGATTCAAGAATATATACTCGTACCTTCAGGTATTCCAGTCACTTCCATCGAAACAAAGAACACTATGCAACATGGACCGGGTGAGATGAACCCGTAATCTCAACCTCTTGACGGTTGACTTTTACCCTTCGACAGGGTCAGTTTAGCTAGGTAAACAGTTGAAGTAGTGGTTCGTGTAAAGGGTAATTTCAACCCAATATATGCCGTTTTTAATCCTGATACCCGACCCAGTTTTCACCAGGTTTTCACTCGGTCTGACTGGGTTTCCGGGGAGAAATCACCTTGTAGTTCATGCTGAGGATTCACGCCAGATGGATAGGAAAAAGGCTCTGATATTCAGGTAATAGAGTAATAGACATCATATTTGAGTAGTCGAGATGAAAATCTATACAGGGCATTGTCCAAGAACAGCAAATTCACAGCCGAGTAGGCTAGACAACATTATTTGAGCATGGACTGGGAATGTGAACTGAGCAGTCAAACGCACCAAATGTCGACGGTTCAATCATCGTGTCGAGTGCCGGAAGGACCTGCACCATTGTGGTCTTCATTATTCTCATCGTCATCAACACCGTCGGAGTAATAGATCGTGGTGTCGCGGAAAGGATTGTTCTTCCGGGCACGCTGTCCTAAACCTCGGGCCTTTTGTTGACGTTCCATGTATTTGCGTTGATTTTTGATATATTGCTTGAGCGCCTCGCGTGTTGGCCAGTATCCCGGAAACTGTTCCTTCCCAAAGTAAGGTAAATCGAGGGCCGTCTATTGCATGCTATCAGTAAGCGTTCAGGAGAAGCGTTTCCTTGACATACCTTACGACAAACCAGAGAAATGACATCGGGATCTTGCTGGCGGAATGTTTTCGTCAAGTCGATACGTGCAAGTGTAGCGTTGGCACGGACTCGCGCCTGCAGCAGCGTGGATGTGAGTTGAGAGAAATTGAAGATGGAAGTGGGATGGAAGAAAAAGCAAAGCTTGAAGAGATCACATGAGGTGTGTGACTTACGAGAAAATCAGCAAACAAATCAGCGCTGGTACCAACTTCATCCAATTCCACCGCTTCCTGTAGACAGAATCCTCGTTTACCATCTCCAGCTTCTCCGTGAGTACGCTGGATAGGCTCAATATCTCTCAGGCTTTTCTCTACCCGCCCTTCCAAGCTCTGGGCAGTGAGCTGAGGCTCTTTCGGTTGTTCAACTGGCAATACACGCGTGTAGTCAACACATTGAATGTGGATTATAGGGTGAGTCCTACCTGCTGGCTTGACAATGTTCAAGTATTGACTGGGGATTCGATCTTGATAAGTGAACATCAGTTATGGAATCTGATGCAAGTCCGACTTATCCATACCACGGTTGAATTTCCTAACTGGAGGCCACCGTTTCTCAGGAATTGCAGAGATTGGGTTAGTATTGCTGGCGTTGACGCGTTCAGAAGTGCTATCAACTGTCTTTGGAGTGTTCGGCGCATTGACAGGTCCACCGACACTTTCCGCTTTTTTGAGCGCGTTGATCTTCTCTGTACGGTGTTTCAGTACTTTCTTTGCAAAGAACAAGATACATTCCTTACCTTCAGCTTCCCTCATAATCCGAGCTCTCTCAGTTTCAAAGTCAACCTTCGGATTGCTGGCCAACTGTACATTGCCATCTGGAGTGCTCGCAAGCTCAGGCGCGCCCTCGTTGGGCTTACGCGTGACATCCAGGAGTGGAACGCGACCGTTGGTGGGTGTGGGCTTGCCAACTGTAGTCATGGATTTGGCAGCAGGTGGAGTTGGTTTCTTCGTCTTCGTGCCTGTTTTTGTTGAAAGTGAGAGTCATGTACCAATCACTCAAGGTAAGTACATACCACCCTGTGTTACAGCTTTACGCTTACTACCTTGAGTTGCAGTTTCTGTGATAGAAGATTTGTTGACGCGTTTGGACCTCTTTCCGCCGCCAGTTGATGTCACTGGAAAAGAACCATTAGCCTAGGTAAGTGTCGTACTAGTGACCTACGAGTGTTCTTGTCGCTGACTAGCTCACTAGCCTGTAGGGAACTCTTGGTAGAAATGGGCATACTGTTCAAGATGAGGGGACCTATCAAGAAAGTGGTGGTTCGAGTTCAAGTACAAGTCCTGCGGCGCCCCCTTTATACGCTCTTATCTCAATCAACAAACTACCATGTTATCTTGTGACCGCGCGCCGTGCTCTGAGCACCACAGATTACCAATTTTGCTTCCGTTGTACTCTTCTTATCAAAGCCACCATGGGCCGGCCTTCACGAGCACATCCGCGTCGTACAAAACCTATCTTGAATGAAAAAGTTGTTTGTTCTCATTGTGGAAAACATCTACATCCCCGAACGGTTGAACGACATCTTGCTGGTGCAACAGTACCGCAGATCCCTGACTCGAAACACCCACACTCCGATCTTTTCGAAGACCCTTACAGTAAGGATGTGACGATGTTGGATGCCTCAAGAAGTGGCGAAGGTGACGAAGTCGAAGAGCATACCAGCAGGGAGAACGCGGATGATTCACCTGCGGTATGTTATCATGAATCTTTGATGCCGATGTGATTTCTCTCAACGTGGTCCTTGCTCTCTCACAGCCAGAGATGGATTTTGTCCGTCCACTCAGTGAAGATTCTATAGGGAGTAAAAGGTGGTCTCCTTCCATTGAAGATGCACCTGACGAAGATGACGACGACTTGAATCCTGATCCTGAGGGTGATCAGTTACTTGACCTCGAGAATGGTGTCAATTGGGCTCAGGAGATGGACGACACAGACTTGATTCCAGATTTCGATACTGGGCTCAATTTTGACCGTGGTCTAAGTCTCGACGATCTTCTTGATGAACAACTAGAAAAGGAAGTTGCAGAAGCTGGTGTGTAAACCTTTCTATCCGTATTCCGAAAAACATTCTATTCATGGTCTGACAAATCATAATTTAGGTCGATTCCTCACTGATGATGAGCTTGCCGCAATGCGTCACTTTGCATTGAAGGTTGAGACCCACATGACAGATGATACCTTTGCGAAGCTGCCATTTGCTTGTCCGAGCGAAAATTTCTCATCCTGGAAGTCAACGAAATCTCAAGCCCACGCACTCGCTGGCTTTACTCCGAAGGTGTATCACTGCTGTATGAACTCCTGCATCTGCTATGTGGGACCTCATGCCGAAAAAACACAATGTCCATACTGCCAAGAGAGCCGATATCGTGCTGACGGAAAAACTCCACGCAAACGATTCACCTACCTTCCTATCACTCCCCGACTCTGTGCCTACTACCGAAGCCTGGGTATGATAGATAAACTCAAGTATCGTGGCTCATATGAACATTCCCCGGAGGGACCGATTCGTGACATTATGGACGGTTCACATTATCAACGCCTCTGCCAGCAACACGTTAACATCAATGGAGAGGAATATCCTCATACGTTCTTCTCTGACTCGCGTGATGTGATGTTCGGCCTATCTACTGATGGGTTTGCTCCATGGAAGCGTCGAAAAAAACATGCTGGCCTCTCCTTCTTTACAACTACAACCTCCCTCCTGAAATCCGATTTCATCTCGAGTACATCTTGTGTGTTGGTGTTATTCCAGGCCCGAAAAAACCCAAAGATTTCGACTCATTCATCTGGCCGCTCATTGAAGAGCTTCTCGAACTGGCACGAGGTGTAAAAGCATACGACATTAGCACCCAGGAGATATTCATCCTTCACGCCTACCTCGTGATTGTATTTGGTGATATACCTGCTATTTCAATGGTCATGCATATGAAAGGACATAACGGGTTTTGTCCATGTCGGATGTGTAATATACAGGGAGTGCAGTCTCCAAATGGGAAAGTCTACTATGTTCCCTTGAATCGTTCCAGAAACCCTACTCCCTCTCAATCTTCCATCCCTGTGTATAATCCTGCTCAACTTCCTCGACGCACGCATGCCGAAATGAAACGCCAGGCTGAAGAAGTACAATTTGCACCCAACTCATCACGATCCGAAAAACTTGCAACCAAATATGGCATTAAGGGTACTTCGGCACTCATGGCCTTACCATTGTTGTCCTTTCCCATTTCCTTCCCATACGACTTCATGCATCTCTTGTTCGAAAATATCATGAAACTCCTCGTTCTGTGGTGGACAGGTACATTCAAAGATCTAGATGAAGGTGAAGGTTCCTTTCAACTCGATGTTAAAGTCTGGGAGGCAATTGGAAACGCAACATATGCCTCTGGTTCAACCATTCCAAGTTCATTCGGAGCCCGTCCGCCTAATATTGTCGAGGACAAGCAGGCAACAACTGCAGATACATGGTCATTCTGGCTTTTGTATCTGGGTCCGATTCTCCTTCAAGATAAATTCCACTCGTCTTCATATCATCGTCACTTCTGTGATCTAGCTTCTATTGTTGAGAGGTTTTTACAGTTTGAGATTGAGCGGGAACAACTGCCAAAGCTTCGTTCTGCATGCGAGGAGTGGGTCAAAGGATACGAAAGGTGTGTATCACATTCATTTGTTGCACGAAGCATGTCTAACTGGGAATCCCAGACTTTACTACCAGCATGACCCTGAAAGGGTCAGTGCCTGCCCATTGACTATTCATGGGCTACTACATATACCAGATGCACTCGAAGAGATAGGACCCATCTGGACACATTGGGCATTTCCAACGGAACGCTTTTGTGGCCGTCTCCAGCCTGCGATCAAAAGTCGACGGCATCCGTTTGCAGCCATCGACAACTACATTGTCCTTCAAGCACAACTCTCACAAGTCAAGCTCATCTACGGGGTCGAAGATGAACTTTCTCTCAAGATTCCGCGCTCAACAATTCCTGCAAGACACTTTGCACACATAGACTGTACCGTTTGTTTCTCGTTTACAACTGTACATTAATCTCTGACATGTTTCATGGGCTATAGATCCGTCATGTATTCTCCTTCCACCACAACGACCGGCATCAACAGTTCCTGTTAACATTGTTGACAGAATTCTTATCTCTTTTGCGACTCGATTCAATACCAGAAAAGCAACAATACGCCAATATCTCTTGCAAGATTCAATCTCACAGTGGGCAAAAGTACGGCGCCTCAACGGAGGAGATAATATGAACTCATCAGATATGGCATCGTTTTCAGAAGACCGGCGGGATGCCACTTTTGTTCGAGTATGTATTTTGACTCTCAATTCATGGAAGAATTGTGCTTACATTGAGATTTAGTACAATATGCTTATCGACATCAATGCGCGTCGTTGAGCAGTTGCACCAGTTTATGAAAAGAAGAGCTTCTATGGCCAGCTTCGGCACATTCTCGTTGTGTCTTTGTCTGCTGGAGACGAGTTGCACACCGACACGGAAACGACATACATTCTTGCTGCAATTGAGCAATGCAAAATCATAGGTACAAGTCTTTCAGGAGCACCGTATTATGAACAGATGGGAGCCATCGAAGTAGTCGATATGAGTGTTGTTCAGTGCCTTGTTGGCCGTGTCGTGGCTACAGACGGTAAACGAACCTACATTATTGATAGGACAGGTACCCTACAGTCATCTTACTATGTAACCGGGGAGTAATAACCCGTTGTATGAACCTGCTCTGAATGTAACCAGGGAGCTTTAACTCGTTCAATGGACCTGATATGAGTGTAACCCGTTTAGAGATCCCCTTTTAAAACCCTAACTCAGTCTAACCCGTTGCAACCCGTAGTGGATTTACCCTAAAGTACTCGGTATCACGGTACTGGGTTACTTTCACCTGTCAAACGAGTGCCATTAACCCGCCGCTGGGCTTATAGTGGAACTGCATTCCAGAGACAATGATGAGAAGGAATAGGGCTGGATTTTGCTCAAGGTCGTTACGCTGAATTGCTGTTGCGAGTCACTCACCGATAGCAATACATGTTCACGGAGTGATAAGTTTTCATCCGATATACTCAGTATCATGAAGGCGGACAATTGAAGTCAGGTCAAAGTGGTGAAGATCATCACGAGGGCGCAAAGCGGAAGAGCGGAATCCTTTTCCGGGGCACACCATGCGGACTTTGAAAATCCCGAGCATGGGGTCACGACTCCCTCAGTCCCTTCAGCTCGACTCTAGTGTTTTCCCGCAGATTTGAAAATGGGTGTCGCAGGGCTCTGGCCGGTAACCTTCTAGTAATTTATGGTATTTCCTGTCTCTTACAATGCTTTGCCAGCTTCTAGAACCGGCCCAGTCTGTGACAACACTGACCGCACTTTCGCTCACCAAATTCAATAACACTAGTCGTGGATATCGCATCGGAATCGATGCCTCTATCTGGTTCTTTCACGCAAAGTACGGCAAAGAAGGCGAAAATTCAGAGCTCCGTACGCTCTTCTTCCGATGTGCTCAGTTACTTAGCCAAGGTTTCCTACCGTTGTTTGTGTTCGACGGTCCCTTGAGACCAGATATCAAGAGAGGCAAAAGGATCAACAAATCTGCTCATAAGCTAGTTGATGGCATGCAGGCTATCATCGAGGCGTTCGGATTCGAGTACCGCACGGTGTGTTTTATGAAGCGTCGCACAATGAGTTCAATCTTGATATCCTTCATTCCCAGGCTCCTGGAGAGGCAGAGGCAGAGTTAGCATTCTTGAATAGGGTTGGGATTATTGACGGAATCCTATCTGATGATGTCGACAACTTTCTCTTTGGCGCTCACACTGTGGTCCGGAACCATTCCTCAACTCACGCTGGCGCGAAGAGTGTGATCGAGAAGGCCAAAGTGTACACGTATACCCTTCCTCACCCTGCATTCCCAAATTTTGGCCGTGAAGAACTTATCTTTATCGCTCTTTGCTCGGGTGGTGATTACGGTCCAGGCCTCAATAATTGTGGCATCAACATTTCGTACAGTCTTGCGCGTGCTGGGTTTGGGAAAAGCCTTTGTCAGGCTGCGCTCAATCACCATGAACATTCCGAGGAGCTCAAAGATTCCCTTGGGCAATGGAAGAAGCGCCTTGCACACGAGTTGAAGACCAATGCGTCCGGATTCCTGCCTAGAAAATCACCTAAACTTGCAAGTGCCATTCCCGAAACATTTCCCGACATCAAGGTCCTGCTTGCTTATCTGAAGCCTACCACCAGCGAGAGCCTTGGCCGTTCGGAGCGATATGATGACCTCTTGGCGGGTTGTGGCAGTAGCAACGGTTGGTTGAAGAAGGATCCATCCCTGCCGATGCTCGCTGAGAAGTGCGAGTTTTACTTCGAGTGGGGATCTATAGAGAGTATCATCAGGCGCTTCAGGAACATCATCTTTCAAGGCGTTACCCTCAGATTCATGCGTCGTGCCTGCATACTACGACAAGCAACAAGCTGTAGGGATGGCGAAGCAGTTGATTTTGACACCATCCGTTCTCACTTCGCATCTGGGTTTCATATCGAAGATCACAAGTCTTCGTGTTCTGCACTGGTCAAGGACATTAGTAAAGCACGGAAGCACGAATCTACTTCAATGACACTCGAATATCGAGTTGCTATCAACCCTATCGTCCTAGTTGATCTCATCACTCCTGGAGTCAAAGGCATTCGTCGACCTAATCACAAGGACGAATGGGCGGAATTTGAAGAAGCTGATGTGGGCCCGTCTGATAATGAAGGGGTTACCAGAGGGAAGTCCAAACAAAAGGGTTACCCAGACCCTGCTCTACCGCTAAAGTTATGGCTTCCTGCAGTAGTCGTCCAAGAAGCAATCCCAGACATAGTTGAGGCTTACGAGGGGGCACAGAAACGGAGGGAAGAGAAGAAGGCCGGAAAAGGAAAACAGATGAAAGCAGCGGGAGATGGGCCAAAGGTCAAGCTTACGAAGAAACCGAAGCCAAAGCCAAGCTCTTCGGTTTCATCCATCAAGGAGAAATCATCTCTGTCCCAATCAGACATCCGAAGCGACAAGTACCTCAATTCATCCGATGACGATATAGAATATGTCGATCTGTTCCTTCCCGACCGTCCTTCTCATTCGACAACAACTCCCATTCTAGATGATTCTTCTAGTGATATTTCTTCTCTGAACAGCCATTCTACCCGCTACCGACTTGATCATACACGCGACCAAGCTAAATCCTTGCACAAGGTCTTCGGAACACCCGAACGTGACATGAGTAAGCAGAAGGCTGTTGCTGTGCCTAGACCTAGTGACCTTCTCTCAAAGGCCGACGACATTGCTACGCCGAAGCCAATTCGGACAGATAGGTTGCGACAACGACCCCGGTGTCTGTCATCTTCACTTCAGAAGCTGCCACAACCTTTTCCTGTGTCACTCAACGACTCCTTCGACGACGATAGTGATGATATTGATTATGACTATGAACCGTATCACCTTTACACTCAATCCACCGCACCTCCCAGCCCACCACAAACGCTCTCACCGCAAAAGAAAACCCGGAAAGCAGATACATTCACTTCCAGCTCAGAATCAGCTTCAGAGAATGCACTGGGCGGTCCAACAAGGGGAAAGGATGGTGTACTGAATAAATCACCCCGCAAATCGAAGGACCACGGATATCCAAAAGGTCTTCAGTCTGGTGCTCGTAGTAGAACAATACGCGATATTCCGCATCCCTCGTGGGCTGCAAGACCGGGGTCTCCTACGCCCATGAGATGTACTACCCCAGTCAAAGGTAAAGCCATGCATGCGGGTGCCATGGTCGAGAGCACCAAGGTTGCTCCCACATCCTCTTTGCCCTCATCGCACGTCAGTGATTGTTTTCCACCACCACCACCAGCACCGCCACCAAAAGACCTCATTTTCATATCCGACTCAGAGGATGAGGAAGCACAATGGACGAGAGCTACAGCGAAGGCCACAACGAACACGACGATGATCACGACGACCACCAAGAAAACGAAGATCAAGAAGGTGGTGTATATCATTGAAGACGATTCCTCTTGACCCCATCAATGTATCATATTTTGTGCTTTGTTATCTACATATTATTTTATATACAACCTGATATCAAGTCATGTCTACGTTCAATCAAATATTTGCACAATTGGTCAGCTTGAGGCCTACTCTCACAGTCAAACCATTTGTGCAAGATTTGTTGTGTTCTCAAGGCAGATTCTTATACTTCTTGACACTAACGAGTCGAGACTTTTAGAGGAAACAAGTTGTGGCAGTCTTCCAGAGCAGTGGATCTTTTACATGTTTCGAAGGAGCGGGACAATCATATCTAAATTCTACCAGTATATTGAGTAGGCATGGCGGAAGTGAGTCGGGATTGAAGATACGCAATTGATGTTAGTACACACAGACATAACGGTCTCAGGGGTTCCCTCAGAGTACAGTTCAAATCTGTCCTTGAATTGTAGACACAGCTCGACCAGTTTAGGCATGGGTTTTTCTCGCAAGTGCAATGTGTGTTGTCCGTTCGGAGGGCGTAGAACTCTTGGGGTCGGAAGGTACGTCGAAGGCAGCTAGAAAAGGTGATGTGGCAAATTCTGACAGTTCCCCCAGGACAAGCGTTGGAACCCCAGGAGCAGACAAATCGATGCCCCCAATTGTAGTCATTACCACAGTCTAAGCAACGTCGAGAGACAATATGAACACTACATATACTCTGGATAGATATGGTTTACCTGGACAGGAGGAAGAGCATCTATGTCCGGTCGATAGTCGGGAGAATTTGGATGAGTTAACACTCCTGTGCTCTATCTCAATCAACGAGATTTGGAGATAATCATGGTTACATACCTTTAAAGATAGCGAATAGCCGCGACAGACGTTCCAAGGACCATACAGTGCCATCGGGAGCACGACTGAGATGCCGAGTTGACTGTATGACTTCTACGAAAGCCACCAGACTCTCTCGTGTGAAAGGTTTCGGGAGTATCGACGAACTAGTCGTGGGCGATTGTGCTCCGTTTCGACGTAGAACTATATTACCAATTGAGTCGATTGCACTTCAAACGCGTTCCTTCGTCTCCGCTACATTTTCCTCCGCATCGAACACAGACGCTGAAGATGCTTTGAGAGCTTGTTCCAAACATCTGAGTGCCGGAAAGCTGACTGATCGACTATCAAGAAGAATGGATTCTGGACGCGAGTCACAAAAACATCCTATGCCTTCGAAAATGACTTGAGATGGATGTGTTTTGAGGAAGTGAAATCGTGAAAGCATGAGCCAATCGGACTGAATGCAAGAATTTTGGATTCATCTCATGCTTGGTCGCCGATACCTTCCGTCGGTTCGATAAGGGCAGAGCGACAGTGTATCTCGGACGATAGAGCATCGATAAGCGGGAAAGTGACTTTCCATATGCACTCGTCCCATGTCTGAAGGCTGAGTGTCGCACCATATAGCTGCATAGTCCGAAACTGAGTGTGAATCGCACCATCTCTGACCTCTGGTCGATCATCCCGGGTACACAACCCAAGGACTTCTAACAGAAAAAACATCCATAGTGCCCTATACTCCGGTTCCTTCTCAGCATCTTTGCGTTTCGCTTGGATAACATCGGAAACGCTCCACACAAGACTTGCAGCAGCGGTCAGGGCGATGTTGGTATTTGCTTGCTGTCTGACGTGGCTAAGAGAGCTGATACAGGGGCGGAGATGCTCCGATTCCCTTGCTTGCAAGGGCTTTCCACTTCCTTAATTCAAAGCGCCTGTTGCTTTCCGTAAACATCGGGAACAAACAAATGGTAAGCGCTTAGCGCTGATTGATCAAGAGATAAGATAAGTACCTACCTGTCCCACCACGAATTCATCTTCTCTCTCGAGACTAACTGGTGCCATTGCGTTCACAGTCACAACAACCCCGCTCAAACTCTAGCACATCCTCAAGCTGCAAGCAAGGGCTCAGCCGCCCAAAGGCGGCCTTTGTAGTGAGAGTTCGGAGACTGAATCACAGACCAAGTTCGTGTATTGAAAGGCAATCTTAACCGGCGCGGTGTGATTTTTCTCGAGAGGCGCTCCAAGTCCCAATGGAGTTGGCTTTGTACGAAGAGCTGGTTCCCTCGTATAATCCATCGTTACTGATCTCATGGGCGGCGGAGGTTTACACACGCTTTCGAACTCCCAATCAACCACCAATGTATGTCCTAGAACCTGTGAAATCTCGTGGAGCGTTCCGAGGCCCATCCGCCTCAGCTCAACATTGGATGTAGCCATACCAGGTGAGGTTGTGGAATCTAGGATAACCTGGTGTGACAGTACTTCTAGGACGCGCTGCTGGCCCTGTGCCTGCAACTCCCCGGCATTGCTCAAGTTGCGAGGGACTCACTTCAGGCACCCTCCTAAGGTCACCAAGTTAGGATTAAAAAATGAGTATAACAAACCACCCTAAGGGGTCTCTGCCCATGGGTAGACCCATCATGGGCATCCCACTCCTGGGTATCCCATCCCAGTGGGCATCCCATCTATGGGTATCCCATCACGGTGGGTAGCCCACTCCTGGGTATCCCATCTCAGTGGGTTGCCCACTCCTGGGTATCCCATCTCAGTGGGCATCCCATCTATGGGTGTCCCATCTCAGTGGGTTGCCCACTCCTGGGTATCCCATCCCGGTGGGTTGCCCACTCCTGGGTATCCCATCCCGGTGGGTAGCCCATCTCCAAGTGGGTAGCCCATCTATGGGTGTCCCATCCAAGTGGGTAGCCCATCTATGGGTGTCCCATCCAAGTGGGTAGCCCAACTTAAGTTTCCGATGCGAGTGGGTTGCCCACTAACTTTCAGAATTACAATCATTGTGCGGTATTATGCAAAACAAGGACTTCGGACGTTTGTCGTATATCCCAATCGATATGAATACATTTGCTTTGCACACATCATCACCTATTTCTATGTCCTACTACTACCACTCTCGACCGTTCATCTGTTTTTCTACGCTTTGCTACAGGTGTAGCAAGGTCTGATAATACAGACTTCCTTTTCACTCCCTGTGCTAACCCCTGTTTGGAACCCACCCTTGAAGTCTCCGCGAAGCGTCTTTCATGTGTTTCGTGCACCACTGAAAGCCTCGAAGGGTTTCTGTGTTCTGTAGTACTTGTAGACGGGACAGAAGTAGATGACCTCGCCGTAAACACTGCTGAATTCAACCGCTGTTTAATATTGTTGAGCATCACACAGAAGACAACATAGATAGAATCTGCACCTTCGGGGGAGGTCGATTCATTCGGTTCATTGAATCTGAGTGTGAAGGCGGCTGTGGAATATCGTTGAGAAACATGAATAGAAGGAAAATAATCGAAGTAAAACCTTTACTCGATTATTGATCGATGTCTTAGCATTCCCGCGCTGACTTGTATCAAGGGAATGCGACACTACTCTGTGACGGGGCATGCTGTCACGTCTATCTCTTTGAGGCATCGACTGCCCTTGGTACCACCTGTTAGGAACCGCTGCTGGTTTACTGATGGGCCGTGACGTTACGCGAGTCCCTGGAGGGGTGTCCTCATGATAGAGGGAAGCTGCCTGTGAGATATCGCTGTGATTGCCCTCGCCCTCGTCATCACCATCTCCGTGTTCCTCGCCTCCAATCGCCTTCTGATACTCAGTTGAAAACGACACCGTTATTAGTATATCACCGTTCGTGTCTTGAACAATCGGGATTCTTGCTTGATCTTCCAGTGCCAGTTCAATCTCATCTATCGTGAGGACGAATTAGCCAGGAATGCGCTTTCAGTACCATTGAAGATACATACCGTCTTCCCACGAAACGATTTCGAAACATTTCTGGTTTAAAGCCTGTTCTATTTCTGTTTTGTCTGACTCTCGAACTTCGAAATTGGCATCCTGGAAGACTTGCGCAATACGGGGGACTGCGACCTTACGCAGGTTGGGGCAGCTCATTTTGTGGACAGTTTGCCCATCAGCATTGAAGAAAGGAACACCGACCGGCCAGTTGATTATCCGCACATGGTATTGATATGCATGTTCTGAAAATTGCGCCGGAGCCAGCTTTGGAGTCTTGGTTCCTGCCACTCGATCTGCGGTATAGTCAATACTTAGCGGATGATCTAATTTGTATCTGGCACAAGAGCCTCACCGGTATCATAGGTAAAAATCGCCGGTATGGCTCTGCGGTTTCTATCTCTGATCGTCTTGTCGGTGGCCTTCGTAGAGCACGATACTGCCAATTCCGCCAACTTCCGGTCGACTCCACGATTGTCCATCTCCTTCCTCCTAGCTGGATGTCAATAGATTGCCGACATGAGACTTTCATGAGACTCACCTGATCAACGCCTCTATATCTGTCAACTGCGTCCTCAAATCAATAGAGTGGTCTCTAATGACCTGTTCAACGACTGATGTACAGCCCCAACTAACACTGTGGGTTTTTCCACGGGCACCATGATCGGTGATGATGAGGTGTCCTAACAAATGGGCCCCCGTCTCCTTGAATATCTTCTTGCCCTATGATATATGTTAATCATCAGATGTATTGGTGAATCGTGAGGAGACATACCATCCCATAGATGGGTTCTAACAATTTCTGAACATTCACAGCACGTTTTCCCTCGGCATTCTTCTTCTCGCGGAAAGCATCTAATTGAGATTCGTACCATTCGACTTGTTCAGCAAAGACCTTGAGCAGCAATTCTTCGTTTTTGCGATCCGCTGGCTTTAGGGTTTTATCTACAATTTCACGGTACTTCTTTGCTACATGAGCATTCCACTCCGCCTGGAGCACTGAAGATTAAATCGGTCAGCATCAGCCAGAGTAGATACTTGAATTCGGCGTACTTTTTGCTGGACGCTTCTGGTCGCCCTTTTCAGCATACCAAGCCTGGTAAGCATTCCAAGCAGACATGTTGCGGGGGGTGCTGATTATTTCGTTCAGGTAACGCCAGCACGCATGAACATTCTTCTTTGCTTTGGCGGCTACAGCTGCCACCTTCTTTTCGTATTCTTCCTGCAATGCGGACAACTCCTCCTTTACCGCTTGAGGGAGTCGTCCAGGACGTTTGCTGCCATCCTCCTCCTCCTCCTGCTCCTCCTCCTCCTCCTGCTCCTCCTCTTGCTCCTGCTCCTCCTCCTGCTCATGCGCATCACTCTCCTCTGAATACTTGTTATCTTCTTCTCTTTCTTCATCGTCATCAAGATAACCCTCGTCAACGGGATCATCATCTGCAACGATACCTGATGGTTCTTCATTGTCGTGTTCAAAATCGTCCGGATCATAACTGCTCGAAGGGTAGTCCACGAGAGCCTTGGAGAAATCACGTCTGTGTTCATCGCTCGCGGCGTTGTCGTCTGAACCTTCGAAGAGCGAATTGCGGGATGCTGGACGTGTCTGGGTATCTTCAAAACAGTTGCTTCCGATGTCTGCCCAGTCGGTTCTTGCCGTATCTCTAAGCAACTCGTAATGATCGATATCCCCCAGACGAACCATCGCACGAACCTCGGCGACTGCGGTAGATCTAGATAACATATCTTTCGACACGACTGCTGCTTCCGCTGCGTCAAACAGCCCATCGTTTAGCTCGTGCCAGACTCTGTCTGCAAGAGCCTTGTCGTGATACGCTGCAGGAAGATACCTGCTGAGATCTTGGTGGATGTCGTTGTTCACCTGTTCTAATATATCCTTGTCTTCGTCGGCAAATTCGTTACACTCAAAGTCGAACAGGTCCTCTTCGGGATCGAAAGGAAGTTCTTCAGGTAGATCGTAGGTAGAAACGTGTTGCAAACGTGCAGGAATTGTCGTTGCCGAGGGCGACTGTCCCACTTGGTTTCGAGTTGATCCCGAAGCGAATTTGACGCTTTTTTCGACTGGCGGATGCCTTTGAGAATGAATTGGGGATAACGAAGCTGGGATTGGTTTCGATTTCAAAGGAGTTTCTCCAGACAGGACAGCCTTTTCAACTGTGGGATGCTTTCGATGATGGACTGGAGATGAGGAAGCTGGAATCGGCGTCAATGGAGATCCTCCAGACAGATGATCAGTGGTCGGCGACAATTCCGTTACATTTGTGAACGCTGAATCCAGTTCAGTCTGGACCGCAGCGATGCCTTCCTCATCCTCGACGCTTGTAATTTTACTGAGAAGGCTATACCAAGGGTACTCCTCCGAAACCTGTCTGCCGAACAAAGTGTCTAACGCTGCCTGCACTTGCGGAAGCGTCATGTTCGTGGTCAAGAATGTCCGCAAAATAGCAACACCTTCTGTGTTCAGGTCTGCTTCTTTCGTTCGTGGAGGCGGGACCTTCAGCGCTATGTTGGGGGGTAAGGTCTTGCTAGGGAAATTGGAGGGGCGTCCAACGATTTCATCTGGAGGATGATCATTCTAAAATTCCACCGTTAGAATGATATACAGTCTGTCCGTCGATCAAGACTTACCGAAACTGCTGTCTTTCTTTTTTTACCTTTCCCACTAGCTTTTGCTTGTGATCCTGAATTCTTCCTCTTCGTTTGCGGAGGTTGCTTTTTCTTCTTCGTCGGCTCTTGGCTGCGCAGAGCTTGTGTCTCGACGGGAGGTGCCATGTCGGTGGGTAAGGTTTTGCTAGGGGCAATGGGGGAACGTCGATCGCTCTCTTCAAAAGAATGACTCTAAACAATCGAACTCAGAACTATATAAGGACTGTACAACGGTTCAGACTTACTGGGCCTGCTGCCTTCTTTTTACCTTTCGCACCGGCCTTTGTTTTGGATGGGCCCTTGGCCTTTGAAGGAATGGCAATTTGAGCTGGGACAGCACCTGGCGAATACCTCTTAGTAGAGGCTGAACACGCAAGCTTGATGAAACGTACCTTGATGATTCTGCAAAACTTGTGTATCCACGGTATCCACGGGAGGTGCAGGTTCTGCTCAAAAAGGTCAATTATGAAATGAGGACGATGAGGTGACATACGTTGATCGGTTGTTTGTGTCTGCTCCTGGGGATTTGTCGATTTTTGGTTCTCCAACGTTCGGGTTTGCGCGCGCGTTCTTGCTCTTGTTTCTGGCATGATGGGATTGGAGAGAGCGTTGAGAGTGGAACGGGTGAGAGGAGAGAAAGAGCTGATAGCTCTAGCTATTGTCACCAGCTCTTGTTTTGGCCACACCGGGGCCACACCGTAGTTTAACGTCATTTCGGACGCTCATTGTTTCACAGCCGTTGTGGTTTCGGGACCTCACTAACATGCCACTTCTGTCATTGTTCGTAGTGTTATTTTATTGAGATAATCGATACAGTATTCGATTAAAGTATAGCAAGCCGTTCTCATTGCAAACGTGGTACATTCACATATACAATCTACAAAACATGATATAGCAGCAAACAACGCGGACACACCAATTCTCTAGATCATGAACGGTTCAACAAATACATAAGATGGAACAACAGAATACACTAACAATCAACTAAGCGCTTCGCCTGGGAGGTATCGTCGAAAGAATTGGCCCGTATAGTCCTGAGTGAAGGAAGGTTCAATGAAGATCCGTTCAGAAAAGTTTGGCACGCTCGCAACGTAGACGACGAACGGCACGCGGGTTGTATGAAAGATCTAAACGAGCGAAAATCAGACTATGATCGAAGAATAGAAAAACGAAAGTACTAACCTTTCTTCTTCTTACGCTTGAACTCCTGTCGGATGAAGTGGTTCACAAGTCTGTCATCAAAGTCCTCACCATCGAGGTCAGTGTCACCAGCAGTGGCCTTGACTTCAAAGATACCTTCTTCGATGGTAAGGAGGGAGACATCGAAAGTGCCACCTCCGAGATGGAGGATCAGAACGTTACGCTCGCCGGAGACGTTTTTGTCGAGACCGTAGGCGATAGCAGCGGCAGTGGGTTCGTTGATGATACGAAGGACGTTCATCCCGGAAATAGTTCCGGCGTCCTCGGTGGCCTGACGTTGGGAGTCGTTGAGGACGATCACGAAAGAGTTGGTGACGCGGGTGCCTAGGAAAGCTTCGGCCGTTTCCTTCATTTCTAATAAAACCATCGAAGAGATTTCTTCTGGTGACTATAGATGAAGATGATTAGAATCCTCTTGACGATACAAATGATAAAAACACTTACGGATTGTTTCTTCTCACCGTGATACTCAACTTCGATGTAAGGCTTTCCCTCTTTTGAGAAAACCTTGAAGGGGAAATGCTTCATGTCGGCTTGGACCTCTGCATCGTCGAATCTACGACTGATAAGACGCTTGGCGTCAAAGACACTAGAACAAATGTCAGTGGAATTGATGAATGAGATCAATAGACATGTACGTGCGTGTTGTGAGGGTTCATCGCAACTCGATTCTTTGCAGCATCACCGATAAGACCCTCACTGTCGATGAAGGCGACATAGGATGGTGTTGTCCGATTTCCTGGGTCGTTGGCGATGATTTCGACTCGGTCGTTTTGCCAGACGCCGACACAACTAGAATCATAGGAAACAATGAGCATACAATGAACATAGAGAGACTACAAGATAGAAAACTTACGAATAAGTAGTACCAAGATCGATACCGATGGATTTTGAAAAAGACATTTTGCGCGAAGTGTTGGATGAGTGAAGGTAACTCGTCGGAAGAACGAGAAATTCTAGAGGGTCATCCAAAAGCGTGAGCTCAGCAGCTTCAGCAGCTTACGACGAGGAAGTTGAGGAAGGAAAATGGCGGTTTCCCACGCGTTCTGCGATAGGATGACTCGAGGGCTCGGACTCAGAAGTTCGTTTTAGGAGGCTTACATAATTCCGTTTCGGTTCCTAAAACGAACTTCTGAGTCCGAGCCCTCGAGTCATCCTATCGCAGAACGCGTGGGAAACCGCCATTTTTCCTTCCTCAACTTACATTGCTCGCTGTCGTCGTCGTCGTCGTCGTTGTGTGGTAAGCTTCTAAGTACGTAGTATATCGTAGAATGTGGTTTATAGGCATCCTGTATCGTATCGAAATGCAAAAAAACATAATACTCATTGACTTCTATGTACAGTAGGACCATATTATCACCCCAATGGCAAAGTAAGCTCATGCGTAGTGCGATGAATCCATATTCAAGCAGCGAAGCAAGGTAGCTAGGGACATCCAATAACTGAGAGGTGGAGAGGGCGATAGCAATAATGGAAGAGGTACCAGGTATGTAGCAGTAGAATATTATGCGAAGCTCCGCAATAATCAACGAATTACGCAGATAATTTTCACAACGACGACGACGACTTCTCTCTCGACTCCGGTTCAATCAAAGATGCTACGATTGAACCGAATATAACCGGACCCACTCTAGTCGGACACCACTCAGAATTTATGGAGTCGCGGACTACTTATGAACACGAAGACAATCCTTCTTTCGCCTCTCTGTCGGCACTTCCGTCCGTCGACTTATATCCAACAGCAGCGATGGTCAACCCCATGGTCTTGCTTTTGGGTACGTTGATCAAAACTACAGCGGTCCTTACTGATTGGATACGCAGATTACGGGTCAGACGATGATGATAACACCAACACTTCTCCCCCCTCCTATTCTTCCATAGACCCGTCGTATACATCTGCAGAAGCTACAGCTACAAATCACTTAGAAGACCCAATCAACCTAATCGATGCTCCCCCCATTGATTCCATGGATGTGGACTATCCTTTCCTTCACCCTGACACAACACCAACAACGGACGATGGCAAGTATCACTGACATCGTAATGTCTTAGCTTGCTCACCCGCATCTTCTCTGTTAGATTCTCATTCTTCGCGGACGAGTTTACCTTTGGCGGCGCAAAAAGCGTTGTATGTCGCTCGAACAACTTTCATCACAGAAGAATCATACGGCATACCCGAATTCTTAGCCGTCATTGAACGACATACAATCGATGGCTCAGAGGAGCGAGTTCAGTGGACTAAACACGTCGATGAGTTGGGAGAAGCTATCAGAGAAAATGAAACTTTACCCACCGTATGTTTAAATTTCTCAACCGCTTCGCAGTTGGTTAAATGATGCACAAATGAACAGGCTCCGATGTACCAGCAAGAACACCGCGCTCGACCCAAACCGGTTTCGCAACGTACACAAGTCATCCAGCAGGACGCGCGCAAGAAGCGGCAGGTCCCCGATCCCATAATGCAATTCTTTGATATCGAAGCGGAGGATGACGAGGACGGCGAGGATTCAGAAGGGGAACCGAGCAACAAAGGTCTGTCAACTGAGAAAAATGCCTACTATCACAATCTGACCCGTACACAAGATTCGTTCATAGACGATGAAACAACAGCAATTTCGTCTCCCATACCACCCATCGGCATTACGCCGATTGCTCAGACCCCGCATGCTGCATTCCTGGATCATTTGGAAGAAACCTATGTCCACCGTGCTTCCAAAGCTGTGGTTACTGAGTACGACGGTCAAAAAGTACCCGACAGCAGTTTCGATGAGTTACTGAATCTGAACAGTCGTGACCGGCATTGGGTAGAAAGTATCTTCCCAGAGGTTGATCATGAAAGCGATGATTGGTCTCTCTTCGGTGTCAAGTGTAAGGTATGCATTGTGCTTCATCCAATGTCCTAGAAGCAATACTCATCAAGTCTGCTAGGTGGGATCGGAGTACGGCCTCTTATACGACATTCTCCACACTCCGGCATTACTTTCGGAGATTCGCAGCGCATTCGTCAACCCCAGCATCGGGAATTACCTTTACATCGAAGCTAGATTGCCACAGTCTCATTCAAAACTCCTGTTCTTTCTATCCAATCGTTCCGACGTTCAATTGAACACCATGAAAGCCATTGCTCTCGAGGATTACAAATCGTGTCTATGGGTGCGACCTCGCCAAAAGTCGATATTTTCGGAGGGCACTTGGGTCCAGATCAACGCTCCAGGGCCCTATCGAGGAGATGTAGGTCTTGTTCGAGGCTTGCGAGCCACGCCTGCGCGTTTGTGTATCTGTTTGTTACTGGTACCCCGTTTGCATCGATTCGGTGACGCCGACCAATCAGACAATGTAACACGCCCGCCTCTCGAACTGGTTCTAGACACTACCCTAGAAAGTGCTATGACAGAACATCCTGCGATCGAAAAACATACTCCGGAGAACGACGCACCTTATTTCCTCTGGGCCAACTGGACCTTCCAGTCCGGACTTCTCGTGGAATACTTTGCGCCAGCGTCTCTTTCCGTCGCAAATACAATCTCGACGACTAACAAGGACCTCTTACTGAAAAGTCAACACCCGATGGTCTTAGCGCGTCGAAATAGTCTGCCTGTGCCTGAGACTTGGAAATTCGAGGAAGGAGAAGCTGTCTCGGTACTAGATGCAGCCACCGATCTGCTCACGTCTCATGGAGATGGTGTTATACGCACTGTTCTCTCACAAAGCTGTGAGGTGGAAATCCAACTGGATAATGGTATCAAGCAAGTTGAGGTTATACCAATGGAATGTCTTGTCAAGAAGCACACACCAGGCGATTATGTCAGGGTGTTAGGTGGACCTCATGCTCACACCACGGGTATGGTGGGAGAGAGGAACGGTCGAGTTCTGGGTCTCATCTTGGATAATTCTCACTCAGTGGTGAGTATTACATTCAAATGTGCGTTCAAATTGAAGTGAAATCGTTCACGTAGAGTCTATGGGTCGACATCAATTCTGTTGCGGCGGAGACCTCGAAAACTTCTCTAGCACTCACGAACACCCCCTGGAAAGATATCGAGGTCATCGTTACCAAATTCGAGCTTGGTAGTCTGGTCAAGGGAAATATCAAGAGGGCTTGGCCTGACGGACATGGTTCGGTTCGTCTACTGGTCTATGTGCCTTCGAGTCATTGCTCCGTGGAACTGGACTACACTGAAGTTGTTCAGTCACAGTAAGTGAATGCTCCGCTATGAATCAAATAATATCTGATCAATCGTTAGAACTATGCGAACATTGGAGAATCTCGTTCTTGACACGAACAGATCTCAGACTTTCTTCGATTACTTTCGAATCGATCGCACTTTACACAGGATGAAGACAGGCCCAGAGCCTTGGATTGGTGTACGTGTGCTCGTTGTTCAAGGAAATTGGCATGGTATCACTGGAACCGTCCAGGAGGTCAACAAATACCCCCTGGATTTTCAGAAGAAACCTCGCGCTAGTGGAATTTCTCTGCTGGTGGAGCTCAATCTTGCGACAACGAACGTTGTCAATCCAAAAGTCAAGTTGGATTATGACGACGTGCGAGAATATCGGTAAGTATTCAAATAACTACTGACTGCACAGTACGCTCATTCAAAGCATAACAGTACGCGTCAGCTGCTCCAACAAGTGTTTCCTCCTACTTGGCGACAATCTTTTTTTGCTCCAAATCCGGCTTTCAGAGCTTCCAAGTCGGCCGGCTCTCGTTTCGATACTCCTCCTCGTCCAAGAACACCCCTATATGATCCGGATTCTGTGAGGTCTATGTATGAGTTTATTGGAGCATGGTACCCAGGTTCTTCTGTAGAAAGACCATCCAGTGGGTAATGTTCAGGCTTGTGAATCCTTTCCACTGACCCTCTTTACTGAAGGTTTCGCATCGTCAATATATCCAAATGCACCGGAGA
Organism: Lentinula raphanica; assembly: GCA_027919835.1. Lineage (NCBI taxonomy): Eukaryota > Fungi > Basidiomycota > Agaricomycetes > Agaricales > Omphalotaceae > Lentinula > Lentinula raphanica. The sequence continues at coordinate 1,234,762 of JANVFP010000014.1, read as the reverse complement.
CACACCACTTCCTCTTTCATAAGCAACTACTGGGGCTGCCGATTCGCGTGGACATCGACGGGGGCGCATATGACACACTCAGGACGAAAGCTGGAGAACGATACGTGATTCCTACACCTTGTGAAGACGGTTCAATCTTGTTAAAGATAGATCAAACTCGAGTCAAGGTAGGGGAGATGTTTGTTCACAGTTCGGCAGTGTTAAGACACCGCGACCGACCAAAACCAAGCACGGAGAAGAGATTGATGGTTGTCGTCGGAGGCAATGAAGAGCACATAGGGAAGCTTGTTCGTCGACTATACTACTTCTTCAAAGGAAGTAAATCAGATGAAAACAAGTGGTTCATTCTGGCGGTGGTTAACTTTTCTGGTGGGAATGAAATTGTGACGGAAGAGAGAATAGAGCTACATCCTGATAACCTAGAGTATGTTCGTGAAAGTAAGGAGGTACGAAGGAAATCGACGGAGATGCTAGCTATTCAGCGCCAACTACTTTCTCATGCCAGCCCAGAAATACGACCGTAGCGTAATTTTGCCTCTTCTTCATATACTGTTGAACAATCAGAATGTTTTCGTCATACGGTGTTCAATCGGTTGGAAAAACAGTAAGGTCGAATAGGCAAGACGCCAAAACTGAGGTCTTTCAAACTTAGGGTTTGGTCCTGCATGACCTTAAACTGCGTTGCTCTGTACGACAATGGCACGCCAGAAAGTCTGGAATCACATCAAACTAACACAATGGCGCATTTTGTCCGTTTCCTTCAAGGCATGGCCACAAACGCTTGGATGTTTGAGCTCGGGTTCCAACTACATAAGGAGGTCCACAATGAACACTGGTTACCCTTCTTTGTTTACCAAACACCTCTCGATTCTCCATAGGTAGGGGTGGATTCTATCCTCGCTCATGCTCACTGACACTCTCTCTTTCGTGTAGAAATGCCGCGTGAACCCATCACGAAGAGTTACAACCTACCTGAACAGCCTCAGCCACGCCTCTTCGCGAGGTCGCACCGTCTGAGGCCTGACCCAACAGGCTGGTCTAGACAATCCCGGAAGGATGATGAAGATATCCCCAATAGCTCTCCCTCTCCCTCTTCACCCAGCCCCAGATCTCGTTCATTCACAAGTAGCCCTCACATCCCTCTGACAAACGGTGCGGAGCTGGTTAGGACTGTTTATCGGAAGACAATCCCATTGTCTCGAAGACTGAAGAAAATGACTCCTCCTGCTCGATTGACTTCTGGCGCGGAAGAGTCAGCTTCACCCACCGGGTCTGGGACCCGTGAACAACCTCATCCACGCATTTTCGGCAGGCCACACCGTTTGAAGCCTGATCCTACTGTCGGCTGGTCTCCTGAAGATGACGAGGATACCAAGCTCGCTAGTTCACCCGCTCCTTCCTCACCCATCCCTGGTAGCCATCGCACTCCTCCAGTCAAGAATGGTGGCAGCTCGATTAGGACCGTTCATGCCAAGACAAGCTCATTGTCTCAAAAATTGCGGAAAATTGGCACTCCTGTTCGTTCGATGACTCACGAGTCAGCTTCACCCACCACTTTCGCTCGTCTCGCACCTTACTACCCACCCCCCAGTGTGAAAATCACCACTCCTGTTCGATCAATCACTAGCGAGTCAGCTCCACCAACAAATTCCGCTCATCTTGGCTTCCCGGACCTCTACGTCGCCAAATCGCCCTGCTACCTACCCCCCACTGTAGACGCTTCGCACATACCCTGGCCACACGAAATCAAGTTGATGAGCTCACAAGACCATGCCGAGTTGAACGAAATCGAAAATGACGTGCTTCCCTTGGCTAGGTTTCGGATTCCTTTTTCCACGCGACGTCTCGTTTCACGCATGGAAGCGCAGATGGAAGCGTTAGCTCGCATCAGCAGGGAGAACACCCCCTTAGCTAATAATGAGGTGGTCGAATGGGATGGTCCCACGGATCCATCTCGAAAATGGGATGAGCTCAAGGCATATCTTCGGCGTGCAGATCCAGAGGGTCTTCATTGCCTTCAACAACAGTTCCTGATGCGGCTCAGGGAGATCACCGACTATGCTACTTGGCCCGTTACTATCGAGCTCTTCGAAAAAATCTTTCCGAATGATTTGAGCGAGGACGATCTGTTGTCAACAGCCACTTATGATGCTCAGGAGGAAACAGAGCAATACTGGAAACATGTAAGTGAGTCGAAGGTGGTGTTAACCAGTCAAAAGGCTGAAGACGAGACCGACAACTACTGGAATATACTAGCTAAGCGTAGCTTAGCTAAAGCGTAGACCAATAACAAACAAGTTGTGTACTTGCCGTAGAAGAAATAAATCTAGTTCTTACAGTTTTTACACTTGAATTGAATCAGTGTCGCGTACTTCTCTCAATCCCAATGAAAATGAACATGTCCCGGCGGTGGCATCTGGAGGAACAATAACGAGACTGGGCGTCCGAAATGACGTTAAACTAGCGAGACCCATTGTTCACCTTATCGGGGCCATCTTCAGGACCATTGAAGGACTGGTTAGGATGCCGCTTCATGGTTCTTGTTCCCAACCCACCATGTCTCGCCCGCGCCTTCCCAAACACTTTCGTGAAATCGATCACAGTCCTACCCCCACCACCAGAGAATCCTACAGCCTGATACGCTCTCGTTCAAGTTCCCCAACGAAGCGGCGCAAAGAATCTACGCGTGAGGTCCTATTAACATCCGGAGCATCCTACACCCAACAATTCCCACTCCCAACACCTCGAGGCCAAGTTGGTTTTAGAGTATGCCCATCCTCTGATTCTGATACTGTGGAGCCTATCGCTACGAGAAATCAACGCGATAATTGTGCACAGATCGCATCACTCACCTCAACGCTCACTGCTGTTACCATTCCCCGAGACGGCACCCATCAGCGCAAGCGGGTGGCTCAGTACAAACGCTGGACTGACGAAGTCATGCCTCGCCTGATTCGAGTGTATCTGAAATATCTGGTGGCTTCTCAGAATTTGGCGGAGCAGGCAAAGGAGCCCTTAGGCGAATGTGTTTGTATGAATCGGTCGCAGATGCTGAGAGTGATTGTGGTACGGTTCTACAGTAAGTCTTTTTGTTGAACGTCTAGAAAACTGTATCGTTGATGATGCTACGATAGATTTGGAAGAGTTGAATCTTCGACTATGCTCTTGCCTTCCGGCAGCTGTTCAGCTCATGCACTTGGGCTTATTTGGTTGCGCCCCCTTACGTCCTTCTCTCGCGGTCGATATTAGAGTCCTTGACTTTGTAACGCGCCTGAATCTTCGCGTGTCGCCGAACAATACAGCATGGTGCAGTGCTTTGCAAGATTTCCTCGATTCTCAAGGTTATCATCTGCATAGCCAGGTATTCTCATCATGAATCGGACTCCGGAAATAAACTAACAGCTTTAATCTTAGGACCCTCTTCGTCGCCGGTTCGCAAACGCACTACAATGGTTCAATTCACTGCAAGATGCCGCAACGCAGTACATTGATCAATCAATACAACAAACAAGATCTTCCCTACAATCATCAATAGCAGATCAACATAACCATCAGCATAAACGTGCTCGTCACTTGGAGGATGTTGAGGTTGAAGAAGTCAAGACTCGCCCCAGTGAGTATCTGCGACGGCGGTGTCCCTTGTGCTTCGGAGGCAAGAATCGATTATCGGACGAGTGAGTGACGTTCAGATGGTACAATTGATGGTACTTAAAGAATCCCTGGCAGTCTATCCTGTATCGTTTGCCTGGACGCTTGTTTCACACAAAAAAACAACAAACGCTCGCATCGGGACCCAGAAACATCACATCCCAAATCAGTATTCGTTCCGGAGTCTGACGTCGTAACATGGCAACATTTCGTGGAAAGTGTTCGTCCACCAGCTTCTGATCGCAATCACAGAGAGCACCAAGAAGAGGATGATGGATATGAAGGTCCACTTCGCGTTCCGAGGTCTGTACTCGATGCGTGCCAGGAGAGTTTCATCGCCGCCGACGGGGCTCGTCAGAAAGCAAGCACCAAATTTTTTGACTCGACCGGCCTCATGGGGCTACTGTGTCGTCATGATCGTGTTCTCTGGCTTGTGAATATCACAACGCCAGGCGAGAGACAACACTATGCCTTTGCGTTGATAGACGCCTTATTTCAACACCTTCCAGCGACTTATACAGTCGGTCTTCTATACGACATCGGGTGCTCTTTGGAGCGAAGCTGCATCAAGTGGGGATTCCTTGAAAGCTATCTAAGTCGCATCGCATTTGCAATTTCAGTTTTCCATGCTTTCGGTCACAATTGGCCCTGCCAGTGCATCTATCATCCTCGCAAATGTAAAGGGTTTGGGCTTTCGGACGGGGAGGGATGCGAGCGTTTCTGGCATTCAATCAGTAAGCTTATACCTTACCTTCGAGTCTGCGGTGTAGGTTTTTGTTTTGTTTCGCTATCTGATATGGAAGACTGATCAGCTCTACAGCACCATCACCGTATCTATTCATTGGATTCCCAAATACAGCACGCCGACCGTGAAAGCCTTTGGGGACTAGCCACTTGGATTGTACGCAAATGGAAAACTGCGGAGGCAAAAAGGATTGAGGGTGAGAAAGATGTGCGCTTTTCCATGAAAGACCCTGAGTTCCTGCGTTCTCAATGGGTGGAACAAGTTAATCATCAAACAAAACCGCTACCAAGTAAGTTGACCAGGATGAGCGTTCGCGAGCTTACTCATTGTTTGGCTTGTAGGACAGTCTCGGAGTGCAGCAAAGAAGGCAGTTCAGGAAGCTTTACGTCTCCGGTCGGTGAGGGATATGTTCAGGGATCGTGTACGCAGACTGGAAGAAATAGCGACCAACCTTGATGCTGAGCCTTACGAAGTTGAAGAAGCACAAGCAGATCTGGCCGAGCAAAAATCGAGACTGCAGAAAGCGGATAAAGATTTGCTTGAGAAGGAACGGTCACTTGGAGTTGAAGGCAAAGCTGAGTATCGCAAAGTTGCTTCGAGTCCTTTCATTGCCGCGCGTTTGAATGCGAAGGCAGTGAAAGTGCGTTTGCGAGAGAAGCTCAAATCAAGAAAATTCGAGCGTGATCGTTTGGAACGCTCATTCCGTCGACAGATGAGTGGTTCGTGGCCATTTTCTGGAATCAGTGATGAACAGCGTAGTAACTTTATTGGTAGGTTCGGAGCGTAATCTGCATGCTCATACAGCTAGCGCAATCAAACGACGAGATCCGGGTATCGAGTCTCTGGCGCGGACATACAACAATCTTTGTACGAAGCTTTCAAACCTGATCGAAGATGGAACCGCGCCGCCAAATGCACTGGCTCCACGGACCATACCCACGAAAGAGTTATTCTCTCTGGATGTCGATGATTCAATCTGGGATGACCTCGGGCTGGCGGATTCTGATGATATACCAGATCTGCCTCCATGGCTAGCTGATGAACAAGTGAGAACGGGAATACGGGGTGTGTTGCTTAGGGATAGGTGTGATGAAGAATTGCGGCGCCTGTCTCATGAGCGGCGAGTTATGCGGGAATGGTTTTTCGAAGAATGGACAGCGCTTGAGAAGACGATTGAGAGAATACATGAATCAGGTAAGTGGATATATCTGTCCACGGTGTAAACCATTACTTATTCCACACAGAAAATGATATCATGTTCCAACTAGTCCTACGGCGCTCAGACATGTGCCGTTTATGCCTGGTCTGGGAGCGTACGCTTTCACAGCTACCACCGGATGATCAACTTTTGCCTTGGGGTCCATCAGAAATTGATTTCGCAGAGGCTGCTGCTCAGTTAGATTCAGACTTTGTGGTGGATGCCGAGGATGATGATGAAGAGGGTGAGATAGATGATGAGTTCGAGGAGTATGAAGTGGATTTTGGACTTTTGGATTGCTTGGATAATCTGGATATCTCTGAATACTCTGAAAATGATAACGAAAGTGCTTATAACAGTATGTAGATCAATTCATTATGTATACAAAATTCTGCGATAAGGAATATATTCATAATGAGCAGCGTACTTGGATGGGATACCCAAGTTGTTAGATGGGTATCCCACTCATGGGCGACCCATAGACAGACTACCCATGGATGGGCTACCCACTCATATGGGACACCCATAGATGGGCTACCCACTTGGAGATGGGTTACCCACTGGGATGGGACACCCATAGATGGGCTACCCACTTGGAGATGGGTTACCCACTGGGATGGGACACCCATAGATGGGATGCCCACTGAGATGGGCTACCCAGGAGTGGGCTACCCACTGGGATGGGACACCCATAGATGGGATGCCCACTGAGATGGGATACCCATAGATGGGATGCCCACTGAGATGGGATACCCAGGAGTGGGCTACCCACCGCGATGGGATACCCATAGATGGGCTGCCCACTGGGATGGGATACCCAGGAGTGGGATGCCCATGATGGGTCTACCCATGGGCAGAGACCCCTTAGGGTGGTTTAGTATACCGATTTTTTTATCCTAACCTGGTGACCTTGGGAGGGTGCCTGAAGTGAGGGACTGTGATAAGAACTTCGTCGAGTACTCTAGCGTCTTCGATGCGTATCGGAGGAGGAGCAGTGGGAAGACGGATGGCAGAAAGCAAGTGGATTGTTGATGTGGTCCACGCAATGTCTGGAGGTCGGTAATATCAGCCGAAGGATGTTTATGGAAACGATGCCGCTCAGTTTCTTGATTTTAAAGTCGCCAGACTTTCATGGAGAATCGTCAGGTTCAATATCGCAGGATTCGAACAAGGGAACGAACGATCCAACTTTGTCCGTGGGAGATGAATTTCACTAACACCTCGTTGACGAGGTGTATCTGCAATTGACGGTGCCGGTGGAGACAGCACACCACCACCGAGGTTTTGGAGCTCGTTCAAACTCCCACTCTCCGCAATAACCTCCGACGCCGACCCATCACAACTTCCAGCTTGCATCCCAATAATCTCCGCACTCAGCTTACGCAAAGCATCGATGAAACACTTGAATGCTCCATCCTCCAGGTTTTTCGATGCATCGAACAGGTGTTTGATTGCAGTAAGCATTGTCTCCGGCTCCGAATCTCAGAGAACAGGATGACAAGGAGCTTTAGGATTCGATGCGGATGCCGAAGAAAGTCCTGCCCCGAGCCCGAGGCAGATAGTGACATGGATACAGAGCGACTAGGTAGATTACTCCCAGTTCTTCCTGGAGAAAACGGGCCCTTACTGCCCGGCGACTGAGCTTGCTTGGCAACACATAATCAGCATTTTGTAACACCTCCAAAATCCCAAACCAGCTTTCACCGAGACTCCCAGCAAGGAACATCGCACTCGAAATCAGAACCTTGAGACAACCTAAATTCCGCCCAAAAAGTCCCGGGGAAAATCTTGACCCAATAATCCCATCAAAAGTTAGACCAATGTTTTCGGAGAACGAAGCGGTAGCGGGACGGGGAGTTTGTGGATCTGTATACGAGTATAATCTTGACACGACTCGAGTGGGTACAGAAACCTTCAAAAAACTCGTGAAGAACACGTCTCTCGGTGTGTTGAGACCCAACATCCCAGAGACGTTAGTCATGGCTTGATAGGATAGCTTGCAAGGTAATCGACGAAGATTTCATCAGAAAGATTCGTCGCGATGACGAATGAAAGCGCAGCGAACAATGCAGGCCAGTTACTTTCGATGTTGTCTCGCACTATTTCAAGCTGCTTTGTCGAGGGATCGTCTACGGGAAGCAAGGTAAAGTTCAAAGCAGGAGGAGCACGTATAGGAGCGTCGCCTGCGGAGCCAGGTTTCTGGATTACGATGGCGTTGAAGAGTGGTGCAGAAAAAAATGGGAAGCATTCGCAACAGAGAGACAAGACATTGCACGGCAAGGAGGAAAATGTAAATTTCAGGAATGGGAGGAGAGTTAGCCTTATCAGCCGATCGATGCTAGAGTGCGAGTGTCATTGAGACAATTGACAGTAGAATGAGTCTGGTTGATATACCATTGAAGCTTCATCTTTGAACTCTGTAAGCTCAATCCCGCAATTGAACCCATCATCCCAACGACGTTCGACATCGTGGCACTAGCTGCAGTAGCGATCATCCCAGCTACACCATCTAATGAGTAAGTGGAGCTACTTGGGGAAATCGTGTGATGACTATCGTTACTGCTGACGCCCACTTTTGGTAAGCTTCTTGACTCCGGTGATCAGTGTGCTCAGAGTATTCAAATTACTCTCTTGTGCATCGTACCGATCCCAGACATTTCTCATAAGCTCCGCGTCGCTGCATAACTTGTAGTTCGGGTGGCAAGATTAGATATACGCAATGTACTCCGAGGCATATTGAACTCACCTTCGCATGATTTCCATTGCTCCTCATCCATCGAGATCTTGACCCAAGATCATGATCCTGTTCACTATGCGCCATACTGTTTCAACTCCCACTGGCTTCCAATGACACGGAATTATCGTCCGTGACGATCCGTATCAGAATCATTAGAAACACCTCAGCTTCTGTTTGCAACTAGAGCGAGAACTGTTTGAGCAGGAGGAACACGACGCGAGTCCATCGAAGGATGAGAGGGAACGTTACGTTCAAAGCCGATAAGCCGGGCCGTCCGTCAACAACCGAAATTCGAACCACTTAGCTCTTTAGACTTTCACATCATCTCACCGGCAGTCGCTGCAGGTGCCGACACCAGTGTCTCTCGCCAGGACGTCTCCGAATGTAGTTCAACAGTCGTACGGTGTCATCTTGTCTATCTTGAAATCTAGCACCAGTAGTAATACAGGTGTTAGCGGAAAGCGACCTTCTCCTTCTCCTCCATCACCACTGCAGCTTACGACATCCTGTTCATGCCCAAAGGGATTATCCTCTTCCTCTTATCCATCTGTCTCTCCGCTGCTTTGGCCGATACCAAACGAATCACATATTTCAATTACTTAACCTAGTTCTGCAGCATGGTCCTTCATCTAGCATGTCCTCTAATGACGTCGATCAAGTCCGCTACCCACGCTCTGAGTTCATGCACTTGGGAACAGATTTCTGTAAGCCAAATCTAACATCGATGTCCATGAGCTAATAGGTCTTTAGAAACGCGACCTCAGATACATCCACACCCCCCACTCAGCCAATCTCGAAACTGCTCTCCCAGAGCCAGTATATCCACCCTCACAGACGAACCATCAGTTCCGCTCTGCATACATGCATACATACCCCTTCCTAACCGCTCATTAGTCTCGGAAGCCCAGATATCTTCAATTTGGACAATTTATTCTCTGAAGATATCACAGACAGCTCCACAGAGGATCCAGACTCATTCACAACCGCAGTCGCGCCAGAAAACACAATTGTTCTCTCATCGGGGTTCTGCTTTGTCTTACAGTCGTCTATTCCTACCTCCCAGACCGCCCCCTAGACCTCAAGCATTGGAAATATCCGAGCCCAGGTTGATAGTATAGATCCAGATTGCACCAGGACCATTTCGTTGCAGTTCGTTGCTCTATTATGGCTCAAGTCGAAGACTTGGCTACTTCTCTCCAAGTTCCTAGAGCCTCCGCTTCCCCTCACCTAGCGCTGCCTCCACCACAAAACTCTCACTTTGTTTCTTTGATCATGGGACGACTGAGAGTTGCCAGGTCGTGTTCGACGCAAATCTTCTGATGATGCCGAAGGATCAGGATGTACAAGCCGTGTTGCTAAAAGAATGATCGAGGCTCAGATGGTGGCGAGAGATTGTGCTTTCCAAAGGGATTTGGGCTACCGAGGGTCATTTGTAGAAAGTCAAATGTGTTAAGCGTAGAATTGTAGAACAAATATGAATCAGCCTTCGAGAGTAAAGTACACTGATACTGGCGCACGGTCTGGAAAAATGATCATACCCGAGCATGAACCTAACGGGAAGAGTAGCTGTGAGAAGGACAAAAGCAAGCAAGTTAGGATGAGAGTGGATTGACCTTTCTGATCATCGTCGAAAAATATTGTGCTTTTGTGCCCAAACATTTCCGAATGCTCTTCGCAAGCACCCGTGACTAGGATCAAAACCCATATACTCCAATCATTGTAAAGGTCTTCAGTCCTCATACTCACGACTTCTCTTTTGCGTCATGAAATAAGTGGAGGCCCACGAGACTACTAGATCTTCAAGAACAGCGCAAGCCGATCATTCTATGCACTATAACGATTCGGTGGTAAAGCCACGTCGAAACTCGCAGAGCTTTCTCGTTAGCATAGGTGAGTTTTCCAGTCAAAATTTCCTCCGGAGATGTTGTATTCTTCCTACAATGTGAAGAGGTAATCATTTGTTGAATATCATACCACACAGCATAAATAGACGAAGGCGTACTCGACGGTTCGAATATACTCACTGAGGATGTGCTTGAAACAGAGTTACGAATTTCAGGTCTGCGTTTCACAATGATAAAACTTGGAAGAAGTATTCAAGTCGTCGTCTGGATCGGTCACGTTTTCGAGTTCAGCTTTGAGAGAGAGTAGAAGGAGCTAATATACAAGTCAATGACTTGTTTGAGTAGGAAGAGCACATTAAATGAACGACGTAGGACCATCAAGGAGGTAGTTTGAAGAGGGGTGCTTGTACGAGCGCTTACACAAAATCGGGGGAGGGTCGTGCGACTATGTCGGAGTCACCTCATGCCACATGGCGACCCTAAAGCTGGAGTCTGGATCTTTTCTTGGTTCGCGACTATTTAAGCTTTTTAGTGGAATATTCTTTTCTTTCACCAACTTGCATTCCAGTTGACTGTCTCTGCAAGCATCGCTCGTTAATCTTCGTTCTTTGCTCAAAAGCAACTTGTTCTACCCTCTCCCAAAAATGTCCAACCCATCAGAGCTACACTATACGTACGTCGAATACTGTTCAATACTTTCCTTTTGCTAGAGCTCATCTCATTTCTTTGTCTTTTTTTCAGCATGGGTGTTGTCCTGCTTGGAATGGTGATTTCAGGTTTTTTGTTGGGCAGTCTGTATCTTCCGTCGTCTTTCTGGTTTGATCTGATATAAGTTGAACTCGATGCTCTAGTATCCTCGCTACAAGCATACATCTACTTCTCCAATTGTTCAGACAGTCGTCTTCTTCGTTACCTCGTGCGTGGATATCTTCCGCTCAGCTCATCATTTTGTTATCACTGATGTCAATCGGCTACTAGGTTGGTTTAGTCGTATTATTTGACTTTACGCATCAAGCGTTGATCACTCACTCTAGTACGTTTGCCTTGACATAAAACAGCTCCTGTCTTTTTTCAAACTTCTATAGCTTATTACTACCTTATAACGAATTTTGGGAAGCTAGATGCCCTCGGTGTGGTCGTTTGGTACGTATTGCAATTGATATTCAGCACGGCTCATAGAGGCACTCAACTCATACATAGGAGCCTCATAGTAAGCTGACAGTAGCGATATATCATTGTACTTGCTTACCGTATCCACCGTGTAGACTGAAGTTTTTTTCAATGTGGAGCTACAACCATAGATCCAACATAGAACATCACTAATCGAGCTTTTCTCAACAGGGTTTGATCGCGTTCTGCGTTCAAAGGTCAGTGTTATCTACCTATTATCATGGATGCTCTTTACGCATGATCACTGTTCAGTTTCTTGACCTGGAGGATATGGCGACGTATGTACCGTGGTGACTACTTCCATACTCTGACGAATATCATTCTGTTGTAGTAAGCCACTACAACATTTGGATAACTGGCATAGTCGTACGTGATCGAATGTGATCAATAGGCTCGATAACAGTGCGCTCAATCTTTATTTTAGAGTGTCTTGGTTGTGGCTGAATTCGGTACGCTGTTCGGCCTATCATAATCTGGGAATGATTGTTGTTTTTGACAGTGATTATGACCAATACCAGGTTGTGTTGTTGGTGTGTTGATTTGTTGCTTTTAATGTTAGCTATCAGCTGAAGGAACTGTCCTTTGCAAATGTCCTTTGCAAAGCCTATGGTGTCATCGCGTGAGTACGTCACCGCTACTATGATCTTATCGAGAGTTGATCCAAACATTTCCACAGCTTGGTTCGAGTTCGTACTTTTGAAGAGCTAGCGGCAGAGCTCAAAGTTTGTAGAAAACTGGATCGATAGCAAACACATTTAACTGAAAATAATGTAGGGGCTCTCTGTTACTGTCAACGTGTTGGCAGCTGCTGGCGATGTCCTTATCGCAGCTACCCTAGCTTGGCTCTTGCAAGCATCCAAAACTGGATCTCAAAGGTCAAGTTCCCTTCACAAGCTTCTATGGTTTTGATTCAATACTAACTGCTAAAACCAGGTTAGATACAATACTCAACAAGCTGGTGAGTATTCACCTGTACAGAATGCTGTTTCCATAGTTCACTCTTGTGATTAGACCATCTTCGTCATCAACACCGGAGTGTTGACGAGGTATGAACCATCATAAGTTGATTGCTATATAATAAATACTCTCTTTCAGTCTATTTGCCATTGGATCTCTGATCTCGGTATGTTCATAACTCTCTGAAACTAGAACTGCTTCAATTTTCATCGTGTAATAACTTCTGACAGATCCTGGCTGCTCCAAACACATTCATTTACATGTCATTCTTCTTTTGCATGGGCCGGTGTATGTTCAATGACATGCCCCGCATTATACTGCTGGTTACTCATGATGCTCTTAGTGTACACAAACACCCTCTTGGCTTCTCTTAATGCAAGGAAGAAGATGCAGAGAGAAGATGACAATATCCAAACCACCAGCTGCAACATTTTATTCCAAAATGGGCATTTGACCAAACAGTCCTCGTTCATATCGTTTGCATCCAAGGTATTGTTTGTTCATTAACCTACATGTATCATAAATACAATACTCAAACACCAAGTACAGGATTACTCCAAGACTCGGACATTCATGTCCAAGCCTGAAGAGGTGTATGAGCTCGGTACCACCTGCATTGGGAACCTGTCTCAAGTGGTAGGGATAGGACTTGCTTGAGTACAAGGTTGAATATTGACTGATTTTCTTTCCATAGCATCTTGAATCAATTGCTCCAACTTTTCCCAGTGAAGCCCACTGCCATGCTATCTGAGTATATTATATAATGCTTTGATTTTCTGTTCTTGAAAATTCGGGGAGTATGTCCTCAGAGACATCATTGTTCTCCTTCATCTATGACACTTGTCTTATTTCATATCAGAGTCTCACCTGCTTGCACTGTTCCACCTTCACTTAAGCTGTTGTCAAAATTAAGCTATCGTTTCAAGTTGTACCATAGTTTACATGTGCCAGTTATGCTTGCTAGAAATGTCGATGAACTCGTATACGTGATTTGCTTTTGAATGCTGAACACTTTCTTGAGGGCGTTTTATTGAGGTCCGCTTTAGACAAAAATAATTACGTGTTTTTATCCCGAGAATATTTTCTAGTGTGATCACAGCTTGGAAAAGAGAAAAAGATTGTGTGATTATGACACTCCCCCAAAGAAAAACTATATGACCCGTCCGCCAAATATTGGTCAAATTGATGAGATGGCGATGGCCCGCATTAAGAATTTTCATCAGTTTGGGATCGTGTCACATGATTGTGACTGGGCGCTAAACTACTTGGCCCAGAGAGTTTACATAAGCCCACTATCAGAGGCACCTTTTTCATCCTGCCCGTTCTTCTTTTGCTCATTCAACAACGTTCGCAACTAATCTACACTACCGTGGTCATCATTTTCCTGCAGGTGATAGGTAACGCCTGTCACGTTCCAGTATCTCTTTATCCCCCGACTTTTTTCTCAGTCGTACGGAGTCTACGGACTCGTCTGGACTCGTACGCTTCCCCAATTTCAATTCTACACTATTAAACTAACCCTATTCTGTCCAGGTACATAATCATGAGTTGTATAACTTCAAATTCTGTCAATCGGCTTGTCTTGTTCTCTTCGACAACTAACCAACTGATACTTATCTCTGTGTCTCAACAGGAGCCAATGAACGATCTCAACCGGAATAATACTTCAACCCAGCATGATTTTCAACGTCTATCGTTCACCCCTCTCCTCTATTCTTCAATCTCATACCTGCGATGGCACACAACTTCTTTGGACTGTTCAGTATGCTGTACGTTCCATTGACGTTGTCATTTTCAACCATCTAACTTGTCATAGTAATGTCGTGGAAATCGACCGAATCTTCAGTTATGTCGACTTCCTCGGCCTTCACAACCTTCGACGTACATGCCATACCGCAAATATATACGTCTCAAGTATCTACCGTATCCTATCGGCCTACTTCACTAGAGACGAAGTCGACAGTTTTCGTAATCTTCAGGTAGTCGTAGCCCTCGCCTGATTTTCAGCTATTCTCTCATGTTCTCCACAGGCGGTGACTGGAATGGTCATCAGCGGTTCTTCGGCACTCCAATTCTTCAATCGCGAAGTGTACGATACAAATGATCACCGTTCGGATCTGGACACATACTGCGTACTATCCAAATGCGACGCCGTAGGAGACTGGCTTCTATCTCACAACTACGAATATCAACCGCAACGTAACCAGCTCCCATGTTTTGCAGACGATTGGAAAAAAACCCAAGAATCAAAATCTACATCCATTGATACCAACTTGGAATCAGAACGATACCCATCCCGCACGTTTGCTTCAGTGTGGAATTTCATTCGAGATGGCAGAACCGTTCAAGTGATTGCGGTCAAGGTGTCTGTGGTTGAATCCATTCTATCTTTCCATTCAAGTACGACGTTATATCTCCATACGATAATATCTGACGATTCGATTTTTCAGCATGTGTGATGAATATCATCACCCACCGCGCTGCTTACTGTTTATTCGCCAAGGCGACCCTCGTCGACCACATCTCCTTTGACTTCAACGGTCGTTTGAACGATATACACTATTACCCGATCTTTCAGAAATGGACTGATCGGGGATTCACTATCTCCCACTGCCCTGATGTTAAAGACATCGTGTCTCCACTGTCTGGGTTCACTATAGGTCATTACAGATGGGTTGGCGATAATGCTTGCCTGAAGGTAGAGTTAGAAGATCATGCAAGATATCGACAGCTAGACACAATCGAAGCTAACTCATGGGTTATTCAATACCGCCTGTCGCACGCATCAATCAAATCATTTCTATTTCAACCTCTTCCGTCACATCCCGGTGTCGTTGTTGCACGACAAGAACGTTCCAGTCTTCGACGTTCCTACGATAGCCTCACTGGTCCTGTATCTCACATACAACTAGAGTGCGCAATCCTTTCCTGCTCAATGAAACCTGATCTCACCGCCTTTTTCTTCAGTGTCGATGAAGCTATACTGAGGAGTCAATTCAACCAGCCCCGTCGACTTTCAAATGAAGGGGGATGGGCTACCGCAGCCAACATCATACAGCGCGTAATGAAAAAAACCAACTATCGCTTACCATCCTATGCGACAACCCGTCTCATCACTGCAAAACTACTGCAGGACTTCCACTCATTCCTGTCGGATGTATATCGCGACCATGGAGGTGTTAAATTAGTAAGTGTGAACATCATTTCTACCGAACACATCCGTTCACGTTTATCTTATGTTGTCCAGCATCGTACCCGTTTGATCAAAAGATCGAAAGATGAAATCGCTATAGCTATTCGGTTAAAAATCAAACCTCGAACACATCCAGTCAATGTTTGCCTTTACAACGACATCCTCGAGAATCTTTCCAGACGCGGATTGGATATTCACTTCACTTGGCCTATAAAGAGACAATAACTGTACCATTTCTCGTCTAATTTGTGTACCATATTTATCAACATCTTTCAATGTATACTATTATTGACATGTGTAGTCGGTATTGCTTATTTACTATAAGTCAAAGAGTCGGAGACTGTCGCGCGAGCGGGGCACTACCGGTTGATTAAGACATGGAAATCGGAATTATCGAGGTCGGATACGATGGAAGAAGAAGTCAGAGACGGGCACCGTCGACCACTTGAGATAAAAGGCCTTTACAATACCTGATGTGGGTAATCAAGGAGATGCCACAGGTTTGGCTCTATATATCATATATTTCCTCCCCCCACCGCTGTTTCCCAATCGTATGACTGAGGCTTGTCATTACTCCATCTCATGACCCACTCCTCCACTGTTTCTTCATCGACTTCCGTGCTGTCCAAGGGCCATAGCTTTTGCATACCTAGACTGGGACAGATAAGATCTTCTTCGATGGCCCGCTTCACTGCCTGAGCGGTGATCGTCTTGTCCTCGGCATACATCCCCATCTGCTCAGCCTTCACTTTCTCATACACAAGAGTTTGTGCCTGCTTGCACAGATACAACCGACTTAGATTCTTGAGCCGAGTGGGCGTCGCAAATTTGTCATCGGGACCGGCATATTGATGGAATGTGAAAGTGTCCGATACCCAATTTAGCAGTTGGGAGACCAGGACATTGGCGTGTTGTGTGCGAGCCTTGAATTCAGGCGGCACCACAAAGTTGGCAGATTGAGTATACTGCCCACTTTGCTCTCTGTACCGGCGGATATCCAGCACAGGGATCAGCCTGACCAGATTGACCAAAGTGAGGAATTGTATCATGTCTTCCATGCTGTAGAAATTGGGGAGATGGATCATGAGGTCATGCCCTGACAGACAATTAGTTTCCTGTCTATAAACGAAAGAAGAGGATGAGTTCCTACCATCATCACTCCACGGCTGAGACGTATTGTCGTCCACTTTCTTGATGTTTTTCAAATATCTCTCGCTGTCTTCGACTATAGAACGGTGCCAAAAGGCCGTTATGCTGATCAAGCCCTCAAACGCGTTGTAATCGGTAGTGTTAGTGATGGTGCTAGCCGCAACGAGATTGTGAAACCAGCTATATGCCGTTCTGGTCATCGATAGGTAGGAATAGTAGTGGCCGCCATGGCATATAGCTGGCGAAGGTGTAAGCACGAAATGCGGTGTACATGGTGGCATAACTCTGCAGAATCTGTTAGGCTCTTTTGGCGAGCATTGAGGTGGTTGTTGTGTCTGGCAGTACTCACAGCATGTCTCCGGGTTCCAAGATGAATCCATACAGGCCCCACTGTTGTCCATTACGACCGTCAACCTCAAAAGCCTTTCCGAACATCTCCGTGCTGGCAAAGTCAGACTCCTTTTCAGGTACGGCGACGATCCAATATTTTGAGCCCGTGTGAGGCATCACCCATGTCCCGTGGCCTTCACAGTCGACATGGAACTGGTGGACAGCATGCGACGTGGCAAAAAGGCCCCAGGACAGCCCCGTTTTGTAAACCCGCTCTAATCCAGCAGCGTCGGCTTGCTCCTTTGTGCAGATTCCTTCAGGGGGACGCACCCACGAAGATGGAAGGGGGATCTCAAGACAATTGACGACCTTCTTGCCCGTAAGCGCGGCTTCTTTGACGTCTTTGAGAGTGCCAAGCGTGTGACAATCGGACGGCCTGTTCAAGGTACGGGAGGCATCTAGCAAGCAAGAACCACAATTAACCATAAAGAGTAAATTATCATGCAAGCACTTACCATGCAAAGTACGGGACTTTTGCAAATCACCCAACAGTCATTCGATATGCGCCTCTTCTTCGACATGGTATCTGCCACGTTCTGCAGCCCTTCCTCGTATGAGGAGGCCCCCGCGTGCCTGCCGGTAAAGTGCAAGGCGTCGACGGATGGGCATCACATCCCATTCATTGAGAGAGACTTCCCGAATGGGATAGTTAATTGGTCGCATCCATTGCGGATTTGGCTGGCCATTGTTGAGTATCCGGCCGTCTGTTTTTGCCTGCGAGTGGATGACACTCATAACATACTGCAGTTGGGAAGCAGGGAGTGAGTGCTGAAAGAGATTCTGATGTAAGAACCTCAAGAAGATCAAATAAACAAGAAGACATACATGAGAATACTGTTCATATGGAATAGATCGAGTGCCATCATGATGGAGTAGCTGATAGGTTCCCCTGGACTGTAGCTGCAGCGATACGTCAATGAAAGACCAACCTAACGACCCGAGAAGGCAGCACCAGTCGCACTTACGGCGTTGTGAGGAATCGGTTCATACAATGGGATCACGGCCTGAAGAAGATCATACACGGTCAAAGCCTATTTGGTACAATGGACGGTTGCTGGGTACTTACGTCCTCCTCACTGTCTTCGTCCTCCTCACTGTCTTCGTCCTTCTCGTTGCCTTCGTCCTCTGAAGACAACGAGCTCTCCGGCTCACAGTTGGGCTTGCTTTTGGTCTTGCTTTTAGCTTTGTCTTTGCGAGAATGTACAGGTTGGGGTTCGATCCGTGTTAGAGCAGCCGCTGTAGCAGCTGTGGCGCGCGCGGTTGTCCTACTTGAACGACGTAGACTCATTTCAGTGTCCTCGGCGTCGGTTGGTTGAATGGGATATTCTGTATGGGAAGGTGCACGATGAGAAGAAAGGATCAGTTAAAATGCTTGTGAGAATGCCCTCACCCTCGTCTTCGCTCTCAACGTCTGGCTTCGACTTCTTGTTACGCAGCTTGGGCTTGGGCTTGGGCTTGGGCTTGACCTCGTCTTCGCTCTCAACGTCTGGCTTCGACTTCTTGTTACGCGACTTGGGCTTGGGAGTGGGAGTGGGGTTGGGGTTGGGTTTGGGATTGGGGTTTGGACCAGGAATTGGGTCTTCTTGGTCGTTACGGTCTGGCGGAGGAGCAGGGGTATCATCTGTGGGAGGAGAAGAGGTATTGTCCGGCGGAGGAGAAAGACTAATGTCTGACAGTAGAGAAAGCGATCTGCTCCGCTTCCGCTTGGTGCCAGCTAAAGGTTTAGGCAGGCCTGCATCACCTCCCTGTGACAAGGCCCCCGCCAATGGTTCTTTATCTTTATCTAATGCTTTCTGATTGAAACCTGCATCCTCCGCGGAACGTTGCTGCTCGTGCTCGACGTCGTTCATCTCTTCATCCGAGTCTTTGTATTGCGGCGGTTGATCTTCCTTCTCCGAGACGTTCATCTCAACGTTGTCCTCTTTGTTTCGCGGCGCCGGCGACAGTTCATGCCGTTCATCCCCGATGTCGTTCATCTGCTGGTCCGGAGGAGGTTGAACATCCTTCTCCGACACGTTCATCTCCGCATCAGCGTCTTTGCTTTGGTGCGGCGGCGGCGGCAGTCCGTGCAGTTCACCCTCGGTCATCTGTTGGTCCGGAGGGGGTTGATCTTCCTTTCCCGACGCGTTCATTTCATCCTCGTGCTCTTGGTTTGGCGCCGGCGGCAGCGGCGGCAATTGAACATCTTCCGCCGAGATCATCTCATCGTCGATGTCTTTGGATTGGCCTGACGGAGGTTGCTCAACATCGATGTGGAGCAGAGGTCGAGACTGTGATTTCTCTGTGGTAGTTTCCAACGGCGTGTCTAAGCCTTTCAGTGGTTCCAGTGGGATTTGAACATGACCTTTAGCCGGCGAGCGTATCACAGCGTCGACGGACTGCTTTGAACCTAGCAGCAGTTGATCATTATCTTCTGATGCGGAAATCTGCATGTCCAAACAGTCGTGTTGATCTCTGTCTGGAGGGGAACGGTGATGTGTCTGTAAAGGATGCTGTACTGGAAAATGATATTCCTCATCCTCAACTTCGATAACAGACGGCCGAGGTCTCTGGAAAGGACGCAGGGAAGGAAATCTCTGTTCATCAGTGTCCGTGACAGATGGGCCAGGTATCTCGACCGGACTGCTCGAAGAAGAAGATGATGAAGAAGGAAATGAAGAACGCTGTGGTGAAAGAGTTGAAGTTTGAGGCCCTGGATGACGTGGGGCCAGCGGTGAATGACTTGGGCCGGAAGACTGGGGACGCCGAAAGTGCAGATGTGTAGGAGCCGGGGTTGTCCCCCGAATCACATCCTCGATATAAGCCTTCTCCCCAACAGGTGATGGGGTCCCTGCCCGAATCATTTCCTGAATGAAAGCACCACCCCCGGCGTCGATTTGTTTCTCGTCATAATCTGCAGATCAAACAGAGCGGTGGGGTGAGCAAGGGATGGGGTGAGGTAGGAAACAAAGTAAAAATAACATACTATACGAGAAAAATTCATTATCCACCTTGGAGACGGTGTCAAGTAATGGCTGAGAAAATTCGTTGACTAACTGAGTGATGAACTCATTCGCTGTTATTTCATTTCTGGACACCCGCCTCAAGTGGGTCCACATAAAACCCTCAATCTCTTTTAGTACAGTTGGACGGTGCTCGTGGGGTCCGAGAGCATAAGCAAGCTGAAGAGGTGTCAGTTCAGTGTACGAATCACAAGAATACGGTGAATACAAACATGTAAAAGGGTCTCACGATGACAACTGGTTTGGCTTAGCGCGATGGGTCGGAGGAGCAAGAGCGGTGAGACGGCGAGACTGGAGAATAGGGGAAATTGGAGATTATTGACTTTGTACGATGAGCCTCGGAAGCTCGATGGTAAGTTCCAAGATCTTGGAACGCAGTTGAGGAGGCATGTGCAAGAGAGACAGTGGAGGACTTACTGTGAGCCTATATTTTGCAGGTGATTTGCAAAATGTTGGGCTGTCTCTGGGTAATCTATACGAGCACCGTGGCTAGAATCCTGTTCCAACCACGCCAGATGAAGGGCAGCGAAATACACATTTTGGATGATTTTTGTGTAGTCTTCTTTGCCAGCATATTGGTCGATTTGATCCAGCATTGTTTGCATGGGATGTAGGGAGCCGTTTGCTGTTGAACTCTCTCTCCTGTGGTTCCACCTGTTGACCGCCCTACGGGCCTGATTGAAAACAGAAACCCAACCCCCGTCTTTCAATAATGGCCCCAGCTAACATTAGTCAGTCAGTTGTTGAGGGAAAGAAGCGCCGTTCAGATCAGTGACACTCACCGGCGCAGTCAATGTTGCTTTCATAGAAGGAAGGGACGCCCTTTCGGGGCCAAACGGTATCAACGGCAGCTCTGGGTGAGTGAGCACATGAAGGGCCCGTAACCCGAGGCAGTAAGACCCTACGGGGGCCCAATCCGCGTAAGTGAGAGCGCGCTGTGGATTCTGAGCCTGTGTGATAGCCGTGAACGCCATATTCGAAGAGATCTCATCGCGCTGTTTTCTTAATAACCGTGCTAAAGGCTGCAAAGGGAAATTTAAGGGTGCATGATAACTCAAAAAGAGGGAATGAAGTATTTCATGGACTTACATGGTCGAGGCTGGCAATCTCACTGTTCACATTGTAAGAAAGCATAAGGCTTCGAAAACCCTCATTTGCAGTGTTACTCATTTCTTATCGATCGTGCTGGAATTGTGAAATGCCAGACAGGGAGTGGGAGTTGAAAACGAACTTGAAATTTTTTGGGGTTTATAAAGAAGCTGACAAAGCATCCACGAGGCCATGCCGTCCTATGCCGCATGAATCATCATGACTCGTGATGTGTGGGCGCTAAACTACTGGGACCAGTAGTTTAGCGCCGTGGCACAACCACGACTAAAGCAGAGCGCCGGCAGTACGAGCTGGAGGACCTGGTGGGTCAAAATTCAATTTGAAAATTCCAGGTCCTTTGAGCCAACATCGACAAACCCCCCCCTTCACTACTACACAGCTGCATGGCGGCCAGAAGAATTATTCATAAAATCTCCAATTATACTATATGAGAATTTTTTGAACAACTAACAGGGTATGAGCAGCGTACAAATTGCCAACACCGCCATGTTCCAGAGACCATCACATACTTCTTGAGTACACCTGCCCAGGCCAACAAACGGTATGGACCCTCGCAAAGGAACTCTTGGCACACCAAAAATCCTCATGGATCCACCCCTCGCTTGGGTCGATCCTAGCCTGCGGAGCCGTAACCATCCGCGATGAGAACGGGAAATGTATGCCTGGAGAATCCCGCCTCCTACGGATACCGGTGTCCGAAAGCGTCCACCTCATATGGAAGCTCAGAAACGAGCGAGTCATCAATGACACGGAACCTGTCAGCACTGAAAGGATCACGAAGCGCTAGTCTGTGATGACCCCTCCCAGAAACCCTGGGGAGGGACTGGGGTTTTAGTGGGTGATCGTGTTACATAGTCTGTAGTGAGGTAAGTCAACTCGGGTAAGGAAGAACGACAACACGGAGTCCCACACGGGATGCCATTCAGACATCTATGCATGTAATATTTCCTCAGGTGGTTTATACTCTTACAAAGCTGCTCGATCACAGACCTCGCCCAACACAACGGCCAGAGGGAAACCACCTTGTCGTTCTCCCAATGGTGCATCATTTTGTGATGTTCAACAAACCACCACCACTGTCGAACATGTAGATCGCATGAAATAGTGTTACGGTTGGTGTGCCATTACAGCGCTGGGCAACTTCAACCTCGAACGTGGATGCTGATTCCAGATTTGCCCTATGCTTGCGCGATCACCTTATTTGAATCAAGTTACAGACTCGAGAACTGCACAAAATGCAGTGAGAGGGGGTTATATTGCAACGACAAGAATTTTCAATACTACATTACAAACCGCAAGCCACCGTAAACACCGTCACACTTTTCGACGTGATACAGCGTGATACCCAACACATAATGACCCAAACCAGTCTCCAACCGACGCGCTGATACGATGCGTTCTAGGATGTATAGTCTTTGACCGTGGATAGGTGTTGAAGTAATGTTGACAAAATAGTAAGCGTATCTTCATGTGGGTGTTGTAATGAATGTCAAAAACATCCATCTAGGAGAAGAAAAAACACATACCTTGCAGCTCTTGAGTCTGCACGGTGAAGAGATGTGATAAAGTTGGCTATGGCCGTCGACGAAAAGATCTGACTCGTGCTCGGCGTGAGGACTCTGGGTTAATCGTTGGGCAGAACGTTCCCAAAAGGTGGTTCGGTGTCGGGGTCGGATGGCTACTCGAGTGTAATGCTGGACGATTATCATGAATAGCTCGCTGTGGCAGAAGTAGATGGCGCTATTGGTGCGATGATTAGTCAAGAATGACAAATATAACGTTGTGCATATCGTGTGGTGGATGACTAGCAGCAATTGGTCTTAGCTGGAGGAAAGTCAGCGAGAGAACGAGAGAAAAGTGAAAGACGATGAACCTCCCCGTTAAAATCACCATCCTGCTCTTCATCCTCTAGATCTTCGAGCCCTCCACCCCGCCTCCACCTTGTGCGGGAAATGGAAGGCGATTGAATATGCCGAGGGTGCGAGAGGAAAGATGAGACAGTCCATGCGTCATGCATTGTGTGAACGTTGACAACATTGAAGTCTCGGTCGTTCTTGAGAACAATGGAGTCAGGGTCGTATGCATGGAGAACTGGGTGTGAAAGAGAATTGGTCAGTCATTGCCTATTTCTGCTGCCCCAAGGTCGGGTCTGCATACTCAAGGCAACAACGACTGGAACAAAATTCATATTGCAACACCATACTCACAGAGTCTGCAGTCAAGCTGGCGAATCGGGCGTTGAAGCGGTTGGCGGTTCCAGAGAGCAAAACCTGAGTAGGAAGTGGAAGAGGTTGTAGCGCCCACTGTCGACGCTTGTACCAGCTGCAACTGTTTGTTCTTTGTCCTTGGCCAATGGAGGTAGGGTGCGCTAAAGTTTTTCAATAGATTAGCAAAAGATGTAAGTTAGAGCACGTACATACATACTGAGTGAGTAGAGCTATGAGCATCACAGTAGATCACAGTGGTCTAGTCGCGCGAGGCCTGCTCTTGCAGCTCTATGGTTGAAGTTCGAAGTTGAAGAATGAAACGCACGTGCTCAAATGTGCAGTGCGTGTAAGCGCCCAGCGCCTATTTATCTTTAACCGCTCTCAGTGCTCATTAACGTTAACCCTCAGGTACATGGCCAATCCACCAGTTGTAGATCGGCCAAAGCCAACACCTGCTACACTTTCTACCTCAGCTCGTAAATCTGCTCCATCCACGGCACAGAAATCTTCGCTCAAAATGGCCATTCTATGAATAATTCCTTAGCTACTGCCAACTCACGTTCTCATCCTCCGCGTTCGAAAGCTACCAGTCAAAGACACACCATTCAAGATCGCATGGAAGGTTCTGAAGAACAGCGAACAGAACTCCGACGTAAGAAGCTTGAAGAATTCTCAAAGCAAGTATGGATCGAACACGATGAGAGTGGAGACAGTGAAGGCGAACAGCTGACTGAAAAGTATGCATATATTTATATTCAGATCCTACCTTACATTTCAGCCCGCTTGCTTTTAGGGAAAAGCTTCAAAAGTCGAAGAATATCGAAGCATACAAGCCAACTTTATCCATCCATCAAACAACGCCTTCAAGAATGGGATACTTGTACAATTGTAAGTGTCCTTTCCCCCATTCTCCACTTTCCCTACTAGTGATATCTTGCATGTAGATCCACAAAGGTGCTAGTGAGTGCGCGCGCGCAATGACCGCAAGACCTTGCCTTGAGGAAGGAAGTCCCAAACGTAATCCCGGTCGTTGTCGAAAAAGCTCTCCAAGCGTTGAGCAAGGATCTGACCCAATACGTATTTCCACGAATAATGAGATATGGTTCTAAATCTGAAATAACATTGTCTTGACCTTGCCATTGAAAGGCGTGCCATCTTTACACGGTCGGTCAACTTCGAACCAGCTGAACGAAGGTGAAGGTTGGAAAGAACCTTCATGTCCAGGATCCCTGTGCCCAGCTCTTCTCCTTCTCAGGCCCGGAGCGTGAGCGTATCTTCTCCAGTTCCTTTTCCCGGAGAAAGAGCTTCTTCGCCTTTACCTGGCTCACGTCACAACACACACACCTCAATGTCTTCCCTCTCTGGTTTTCAATCCGAAACGCGGAAAAAGACTTCAAAAAGAGATGAAGTACGGTTACTCGTGCTATTTTCCGACTACTTTGAGCAACTGCTAACTGAAAAGCTCATCTACATAGGCCATTCGCAAAAAGATTGAATCCGAGCTATCCCGCAAACGTACCATATCCACTACCAACAATCAACAGCGCAGGCGCGGTAATAAGCGGTCTGCTCAGAAAGGGACTGTTGCTGCTTTGAAACCCTCCCCAGCTCTTACTGTCCCGGAAAACATCACGGTGGCAGAAGCGAGTCAGCTGTGTGCAGCGAAACGAACAGACTGTGTCCTTGTTGTAGACGATGAGGAAGGCTTGAGTGGAATATTTACCGCAAAAGATCTAGCCTACCGAGTGCGTAGAAATTGTTCCCCCGTTTCCGCTGTCATTCATCACAACATGTTCCAGGTCACTGCTGAGGGATTGGATCCTCATCTAACACCGGTGCACCAAATCATGACCCGTAACCCCATGGTCACACAAGATACCACTAGTGCTACAGAAGCCCTACAGTTGATGGTGTCCAAACACTTCAGACATCTAGTCCGTTCTAGATTTCTTCCCTGGATATGTCAAACTCAATTCACTCTTTCTAGCCCGTCTTTTCTTTGACTCCATCGGCCACGAAGATACCGAATCAATGTTATCTGGATCCCACCTCCCGCCTGACATTCGCGCCTTACAATCCAACACTAGCCTCTCCCAGTTGCACTCTCCTCTTTCTGAAGTTCATCCTAATGATTCCGCATCTGTCGTTGATGACGAGTCTGCCGTCAGCTATCATAACCAGAAAGGCACACCTTCAATTAGTGCTCCTCCACCTGTCGACGACGGGACATACGTCTTCAAATTCCGTACTCCTAGCGGGAGGACCCATCGATTCCAGTCGCGACACGATAACGTCGAGCATCTCAGGGAAATCGTGGCCGGGAAACTGACCACTGATCCATTCTTCACTGAGTTCCAGAGCACAGATCCGAATGTGATTCCCCCAGATCCTATCGACTTTTTGCTATCGTACACCGACGCAGATGGTGATACCGTCCTGATCACGTCTGACCATGATGTTTCCGACGCGGTCAAGATCGCACGAAGCTCTGGTTCTGACCGTGTTGTGTTGTTTGTTCAGGGAGGCAAGGCGTGGGAGGATGCAGGAGCGCGAGAGAGTGAAGCGAAGGCGGCCCAAACGACGGCAGCTGCAAAGAAAGAGATACAGCCTACAGGAAGTAGAAAAGCAGGAGATTGCTACGCCTAACTTTCCTCCTCCGCCTAATTTTCCTCCGCCACCTCCTCCGTATCAATCTCAAGACCAGGTATTGGGTATTTCCCAAGGATCTGCTGTTACCTGCGAGTATTGGCGCACTCGCTGTTGTCATTCTGGGTATCTTCACAGTGTCGAGGTTATCTTCGTCTCATTACTAGGTGGAGGATAAACTAGTAGGATTCATTGCTAGGTCTGGCATATGGCAAAGTGAGAAGATCGTGTGGGTTGATGATGGATTTTACGATGTCTTTTTTCTTCTTTACGTAGAATGGGTTCTCTTATACCACAACTATGTCTACTTTTCCCACTTTCTTTAACATACGTCTTAGGACAGATATTTCACGACATAACATGCAAGTTCAACTGCTTGTCGAGGAAAGTTCAATCGCCATATTTGGCAAGAACGCATCAATTGCGCCACGCAGCGGAATCAACTTCCTATTAACGTACCCCAGCGGGGTCCAACACCTTGCTTGCTTGGTTTTAGGAAGAATGAGGAACCAAAGAAGCTCAAAAGAGGGAGAGGCAATTGAGGTCTCTTGAGGTATGCATAGAGATGAATGTTCAAATGACAACATTGACGAAGTTCTAAGCGCCAAAGATTATTCCAAGCGATGAAAGCCTTCCAAGCAACGAAAATGTTACAAGCGACGAGCCAGTTACAAGCGAGGAGAGGTGATTTAGCCGACAAAGGAGGATGCACAGGAAATGAGACAGAAAGAGGAAGGAGAGGCCCGAAACATGGAAAAATGAGACTGAAAAAGGGATTTTGCACGGGCGCTTGTTTTGATGGAACCACCAATGACCATTGCAAGCAAGGTGAAATGAATTGTTCTCATCCTGTCATCAACTTCCACTGCTCGTCCACTGCTCAACTTTCTAAACATTCACAATGGCCCCATCCAAGGCAGAAAGGGCAGAAAAAGAACAAATCTTGTCATCTTTAGTACGTTCTCAAAGGCTGAGAGCACCTCCTTCTATTACTAATACTACCATAGAGCAACAAACTGTTCTGCGATTTCCTGGACGATTTCATCATGGATAAAGCTCTTGAAGCTCACGCACGCGGAGGTGTTCAAAAGCCGTGCTGTCTGCGAGATCTGTCGAACGCGGTCCATGCTTGGTGTCTTCGATGTACGTAGCCGCAGAAGCTAATACATAGCTTTCGTTGGAGCAGGTGTAACGCGGGTAATATCTCGTTCAAAGTTGATAATATCTCTTTGTTCAACACATCATACAGCTCATGTTCCAGTCTCGCTCAGTCAACGCACTCAAACGTCCTCATCCAGAGCAGAAACGCCTTCTGCGGTCGAAGGAAGCACCAACACGCCCAACAGCGGCAAAGGAGGTGATGGCACCATACACTTGGCCATTTGAGCAACTGCATGGGACTGAATAGCTCCAGAAGAGGCGCCGTGCGCGGGAGCACGAAGACAAAATATGACCGAAGTTCAGTGATTTCTTCGGTGTTGGATTTTGACTATGTCTTTCCTATAGACAGCCTTCAGATGCGGGAAGGTCCGGATCTCCTGCTTCAGAAGCAGGTTATATCTCCGAAGACGGTAAAGCACAGAAAGGTAAAGGAAAGTCAAAGACGAAACGAGCAGGTTTGGGTTGTGTCTCTTTGTTCTTGCGAAGTACTCATCATCTGTGATGCCAGATGAAGCAGAGTTCAACCTCAAGCGGAAACGGGTATCTATCTTCCAATACTACCATGAGCACAATGTTGACTTATGACTCTATTTTCAGCCACTTTCACCCCAGGTATCACCTAGCAAGAAACAGAGACAGAAAGGTGCGTGTAGTGACTCAGAACATCCTCAGTACGGGCTCTTCATGGCTATTCTCAGGCTCCCCTGCCTCTCGTGTCAAGTCAGATATGGATGGGATATCAAGTGTATGCACATGGTTCCATTCGTTGCCAGATGCTTTCTCACTGTGCAACCTTTAAGACATCATCCATCCCAACAACCAACTCCCAATCCAAAATCCCATCAAAGCTCCGCGACTCATCGCTTGCGTCCTTCAACGACAGAGAGTCATCAGGATCCTCCCGAGAATCCTCACCTGACGCATCGTTATCATCTATACTCAGCTCTAGTTTCATGAACAAAGGCATGGTCACTCGCCCCAAACCTGTACCGTTAAAACAGCCCAGTCCTCCGAGGCCGCCTCCACCTGTTCCTGCATACATCGAAGGTCAGTCAATCATAATTTGCTGGTATACTATCTTGCTGACAAGCACGTCTTGCATCAGATGATGAAGGAGATGAGACCGGGTCTTCCACTGATACTTCCGACAGTGGATGATGTTATATCGTCCTCATCGTTCACGAGTATTCGTTTTTGCTATCGTCACATTTGGTACTGTATATATGTACTGCTTGACTCGATATTTATTACTGTCCGTTGCTATTATCACGAATCCCAACATGTCATTTTCTTGAATGAAGTTCAAACTAAGAACGGGCGCTTAACACGCTCGCTTGATCCTCTACCATGATGTCGTCCCAACAGAGTAGGTGCGAAATTGTCTGCATGAATCGAAATCATTGGACATAGTGCACCATAGTCCTCTGCACTTCAGTCATTGCTGCTGCTGCATTCTCAATTGGCTACTACACTGGTCACATAACAAAACCGACCTCTGGGAAGGACAAGTTCGCCTCACGAAAAGTCACATCTGTGACACCAAGCAAAAACGACTCTGACATCGAATCCGACTCAGATACGAGCGAAGAATCCGATAATGGTGTTTCTGGCCTCAAAGTAGGCCCTCTGGACGAATGTAAAATGGTAAGCACCTCGGTTTCCTTGCGAGTACGTGCCCAACTTCAACTGACGCGCTCGTGTCTTCAGGTTCTCGTTGTACGGACGGATTTAAAGATGTCTGCAGGAAAGATCGCTGCTCAGTGAGTGAGATGTGAGCTCAAATTTAATGATTCCATCATTGCAAATCTTCAGGTGCTCGTAAGCCATGACAGTTCGTATCAAAGATACAGTTTGCTCAAGTATATTGGTTTCCCTCTACAGACACGCCACTCTAGCGTGCTACAAGACGCTGTCGGCCTCAAATCCAGCCGTGAGCAAATTAATGTCCGTTCGTTGGTAGACACCGAATCAACTTGGTCCTTTTGCAGTTGCTGAGGCAATGGGAAAGGAATGGGTGAGTTTCAACCAAGCACGCCCAGAATGGAGTTCCGGATATTGATTGTTTCGAATGATAGGCAAGCCAAGATCGCGCTGAAATGCTCCAGTGAGGAAGAGCTCCTGACGCTACAAGCGCAGGCTCAGAGTTTGAATCTCTGTGCTCGCTCAATACAAGACGCGTAGGTTTTGTGTAACTCTTCGTCGAGTATAATTCAAAACAGTGCATAGAGGAAGAACACAAGTAGCACCAGGATCAAGGACTGTTCTCGGAATAATAGGCAAGTGCATGATTCGGTCGATGTATCATTCAGAGTTGACGAGTTATTTTAGGACCAGTGAAGATGGTAAATACAGTAACAGGAGCACTGCGGTTACTCTAGATGCAGTAGACTGAGATGCTATGGGATCCGGCGGAATCAGTCAAATTGCAACATACGGAGAGTTGGAGAGCTGGATATGTAGATTTGTTCGGATAGTATGTAACTGCTTGAAGGCGGTGTTCTTAGGTACTACTTGCTGTTTACGACTACGACGCTACCTTATTAGAATAATCTCTACGACTCGTGAACTCTCATCGCAAAAAGGTCCTTAACCATTCGAAGTTGCATCGCTTTTCGAACCCAAAACGAGTTTTGAAAGAAAG
Source organism: Lentinula raphanica (assembly GCA_027919835.1). Taxonomy (NCBI): domain Eukaryota; kingdom Fungi; phylum Basidiomycota; class Agaricomycetes; order Agaricales; family Omphalotaceae; genus Lentinula; species Lentinula raphanica. The sequence goes on along the minus strand of JANVFP010000014.1, from coordinate 1,204,964 downwards.
AGAAACAGATAATTATAATAGGCAAGTCGCTTAGCTGGCCGGAACTTTTACCTGAAACTCACAACTGACCTCCACTATCTCACTCTTTTTGTCCACAGTCTGCTCGAATCTTCGCAGGTCGACTTTCTGGCTGCTACATAATATTATTTCAAGTTATCCAAGATGGCTTACCAGGCTTCTTACCCCAACAATCCTTCACACTCACAAAGCCCCAGCTCGGCGCTTTAACCAAAGATTCAAGCTACACGAAGAGGTAATTGAAGAAACTCAATATGTATGTTGCAGAGAATGACGAGGACGATGATGAACCCTCTTTTGACTTGGATCTCATGCTTCTCCAACAACACATGTAGAAATATCGGACAACGAACAAGATCTACCACCTACTTCAAACTCATCTGCCTCCGAAAACTCCTCCGCTATCCCCACAACCAACAGAAGTTCGCTTTCGGAACCGCCCCCAGGTGCAATGAACACGCCGTCTGCAGAGATCCAGGGTGAGGATGATTTCTACGAAGATCCTGCTGGTAACGGTGAGTATTTGATGACTGTTTGAAAACGATTCTGACTTCCCAACTCAAGATGAAGAGGAAGAAGTTTCAGTACGATACCATCCGCCAAAGGTATCCCGTCATCGCGGAAATGTGGTATCAACTATTCCCAGTGAGCTGGAAAACCCGGACAATGAACACGAAGATCGTTCTCATGAAAAGCCCGTCCGGCGCGCGCGAAGATAATGAAATCGATTCCACCAACGGCTGATCTTCAAAACGCAAGAAGGGGTAATCATTGTATATCCTATCTCTCAATGCTCAAGTCTCAATGCTCAATGTCATGCACAGTACTCGTTTTGTTTCGCAATGCTCACTCAGATTCTGAAGTTGTCATCGTGTATTAGTCTCTGCCAGTAATGAAATGTTATACCTACTAGTACTCTCATGTGTGAATTACCTTCCCAACAACGATGAATGATGATTTCTATCATCAACCATGAGACACCTAGAATAACCTTCGAAATCCATGAAAACTGACTGACATTGTGATACTGTGATCCAGGATGATGAGCGATGATACGAGGTGACAAGCAAATGATCATCGGGGGGAACCAACGGTATCGTCAGTTATCATTTGCTCTCATTGCTTGTCTCAATACGAAGCAAATGATAAGAAGAAAACGATCTAACGACCTTTAATATTGTATGTACATGCAAGGACTTAGATTAGAAGACCTTGTCTTCTCACAAGCCTGCTTAGCTCAGTGGTTAGAGCGCTTGGGAACTATTGATCTCAAGTGACGCGAGTTCGATTCTCACAGTGGACATATGTACTTGATGACAAAGGCCTATTTTTAATAGGGGTATTATTTTTGGTTAGAGTCAGTGTTGGACATGAGCTAATGACGAACGTTTACACTGGATGCTCAGACTGATCTACCATATATTTTGGTTGGGTCGTTTTGGTGAGAGGCTCAGCTTTTCTCCGGGTGAAACCCGTTTTTCACCAACACAATACGCGACGGCGTTAAGCCTGTTTCGGATCATTGACGACAATGGAGTGGTATGAAACAAAATCACAGCAGGGGATCTTGCATTTGCAGAACAACGGCAGCTCAAGCAAACAACCGACGCCCTCAATCGGTATTCCACATTGGATGAACTTTTAGCGCAGACTTAGCGTGACTGGTGTAGTCATTTCAAGCCAGACTTAATTTATTGATCATCGTACCTCAATACTTGAAGCTTGAGCCTTGGCCCCTGTGGCCATAGTTTGTATCACCCACTGCGTTTGTAGTGCTATATATAATATATGTTTTTGAAAATATCGTGTTATCGACGATCCCAGACAAGGGGAGAAAGGCACCGGTACCACTGTGGTCAGTGTCCTGATCCTCTCTGTCGTGTTGAATTGGGCATCCAGGCTCACTATTCGTGTCCTGCTCGAGGTAGAGACAGACATCTGGGGTATCGCCGTCGGTGTCTCCACTTGTCTCTATTGTCCGACAGCAACATGCTTCAAACAGGTCAAAAAAATTTCGAAGTTCGTTTGACGCGTCTTGAACGAGTCCAACGTAATATCCTGTAGCTCGTGATCACCATTATGGTCGGGTTCTTAAAAAGTCGTGAAAACTCGCCCTCAACTTGTAATCACCACCATCCCTAGTAGCTGTCTTCCGTACCACCCAGAATTAGGCTTCAGATCTTGATGAAACGTCGGTACTTTGGCAGTCACTAATGGTTACTGTAGACTCACATGATTTTCTGACAGGCAACTTTGAAGATCACTCTTTCCACCACGAGCGCAAAATTGAAGGCCTCAAACCCAGCCGGTTTATCAAACCTGAGATCGAAAAGTGTCTGGGAGCTGGTCTTCACTCTCAAATTGATTACTTGGAATGGCATGCCATTCAACTTTCCTCGGGTGGGTTTTTTCCCCCGGGAAATGACTTTTCAAACTCACCGCCCAAACGGTAGCTTTGGCTGTGCTAGCTAAGGAGCGTGCTCAAGAAAAAATACGTGCTCAGGATGACCTAGCCAATGCGTTGGAGAGACTTGGTGAGTGAACCCGCAACTCAAGTAGCGTGCTACTCTGATCTGGCTTCACCATTGATAGAAAGACCCCATCGATCCTTCACTCACCTTCAAAGTACTCCTAGCCACCCACAGAGGCTTGCTTCTACCCCCTTCACCCCACCTAACACCCCAACACAATGGGTGTACAGGCTGGAGGCTCTTCGAATTCCGTCGCCTATACTGGCATCCTGTGCTCCAAAAGACCTCAACAGTCCCTCTCCAATTTCCTTTTCTTGCCACGCCCAAAAATCTTACTCTGGCAAGTGATGTTTTCAAGCGTGCTCGTCCGGGTGTCTATGATCCAAGGTGCGGACGTTCAAACTGATGAAGGGCTTACCTGATGCTTGGTTTAGGCAGAATACTCCTTCTCAGAAAATGGCTTGCTGGGCAGGAGCCATACATGCTCTCAGACATAGAGGAATAGATGCAACTGTTGAGGCGGCAAAGGCTAGTGACCATCAAAGACCGTGAAATGTAGAAGTTGTTAGTAATGCCGTAGGAGCTCAAAAATTTCTCCGTTCTCCATCGTTTATGGAACTTCGGCACCCCAGTACCAGTTGGCAGTGTCGCGAAAATATAACTGAGCAAACAAAAAAACAACTTCACCGGGTTACGACGCGGGGCGTTGCTTGTTCTTTTTTGTTTGTACCAATATCCACGTTTGAACCGAAATTTCAATCCATCCACTGGTCTTGACTTCAGAATTCAAGGTCGTGTATTATCGTGGGCGTTAAATTGCTTGGACCATGCATCATCATGGGCGTTAAACTACTGGAAGCAGAGGATTACATAATCAGTTCTCGCTCATCGGTGAAATATTGCCCAATGGGAGATGGGCAGTAGACTACATGAGCTAGCAAGATCACGCCAATACGATGAGTACATTGATTTGTTTCTGGCTCTGTACAGAGGTAAATACTCGCAGTCTCCAGTCTACCAGGCTCAATGAGAAATTGAAGCGCCTTTGGGGAGCATCAACTCGCTACGTGGTTTGCGCATTAGATCGGTGTCAGCAATGAGATACCGGAGAATGGTTGCATAGGTCAGCTTTGTAGACCACCTGCCCCATTCAAGGATCTGGATCAGATCAAACCCCATATCTACGTAGAGGAACTGAGTTCCTCCACGTCGAAATGCATGAATGGTGTATAATTCAGGGGGCTCCCCTATCTCTTTGAGTGAGTACCGGAGATTTTTCAAAAAACTCTTTTTATCCTAACAGATGATAGTCGAATCAATGAAGTGTGATCAAGCTTGATGAAATGAATTTACCATGTGAGATTCCGAATCTTGAATTGAATCATAGCCATAAATTTTTGGGAACAAGTAGCCTGAGGTGATTCCCGTTAGACGTAGCCAAGCACGAATGCCCCTGACTACGCAGAAGTTTTCGAGCATGTCATCAGTCTCGGCGTAGAAGTCAAAGGGCTCCACTTCTATGTGACTCTTAAGTGACACGACAAAGAGCTCAAGGTTGTGCTTACTGCCTCTCTGTTGAGTCTTGGTCGTTCGAGGGCGAATCCCTATATGCGTATTGTTCCTATGAAGTGGAAGGGTGTCAAGGTCATCAATCTTCAGCACTAGAACGTCGTTTGTTCGAAGTAGACACCGGAAGGCAATGAGGCCAATAAGCCAGGTAGAAAGTCGTTTGATGATACCTCCCCAATCGTCACTCTCTTTGGGAGAGGACCCTTTATCGGGGCTCGCATTGCATTCTATCCACCTCAAGAGGTTTCGGTGTAACTCTTGCATTACATCAGCGTTGGCAGCCCTTGAGCTTGTCGAGAATTCCCCGGCCTGGGCCTAAGGATTGTCTTCACTATTTTCCGAAAACTCAAGATTTGAAAAAGCCATTTACCTTTCTCGATTGGAGGTTCTTCATATATCGTGTCACTTCTAGAGATTGTGCCGGGTTCCCGGTCATTTTTTTAAGCTGACGGTCGTAGAACCAGAGGCGATCTCTGCGAAGATTGCGGTTAAAGCCATAGTTGACGGCAGCGCGCATCTGGGACGCAGATGCGAAGGAGAGCGCTTTACGCTTGGGGTCGTTGATATACGCTGGGTCACACCTGTGAATGGTCCCGAAGTCAGTTAATGAGAGACAATCGAAGTTGCTAGCATACGCAGAGCCAATCCAGTCGATAATTTCACTAGGTATGTCCTCCGGTACATCATCAATGTCAACATCGAAGATTGTCTCATTGTTTGTCCATCGTTGCTTTTGACGCAGGAAATGATCAAAATGGGACATTTTTCTATCATCAAAGTATTTCAGGAAGCTGGAACATGAGAGAAGAGTGGATCATTACCCAATATAAGCCTTGACGGTTCCCTTACTCAACTCTTCATCAAACATCAACTTCATTTCTTGGCGAGCCTCGCCGACAATCGAGCCAGCATTGTCATTCTCGCACCCCTTCAAAACACCAAAGACGGCATCAATTCCTACAGGCCCGCCGTAATGTTCCCCATTAATATCCTCATTCTCATCGTCATCGCCATCCTCATCCTCGCTGACTTCGTTCAAGTCATCGCGCTTGTCCGATTCTGGCTTCTGGAGCAACTGCCGCGCCCTTTTGCTTGGGGTGTCCTGAGAGTTTTTAGTCTGTTATGAAGCACGTTAGCTGCAAAGTTGGTTAGTGCTACTACAACACATACTCGTTTTTTAGATTTCGGAGTGAGAGTCGAGTCGTTGGATTTGGGAGACATTGAAGTGGTGCAAACAAAGGCTTGATTCCCAGTGAAACTCTCATACTCACCAAGAACCGAAGATGACGGGGTCAAAAGACGTACGAGAATCAGTTCCAGAAGGTGAATAAGTGACAACAATTTAACTTTCTCCCTGTGTATGTATGAGGTACGTTGCCATCACAGTGGCGGTTGGACAAGGATTTTTACCTAAGGCTTTGGGCCTGGCTGTTCCCTTGTGGGACCCCACCCTTGGTGGAGCCGATTAGCTTCCTTCCTTCCTTCCTACAATAATTCTCTGGTACATTGTTTCAGAATTTCACTGAGTGTGTTATCACAAAGAGCCTCAGGTTTATAGCCGTGCTGGGCCAGCGTTTCGATCAACCTCTGAAGAGAGAATGATTTTTATTGCGTTCCGTGTTCAGAGATCACTCACCTTCCATCGGTTCCACTGGGTACGGTGAGCTCCCCTTTTCCAGTGGCCTGCCTTTGAAAATACTTCCTTCCAGTATTTCGCTGGTAGCACTGTTCCGTTGACTTTCGGACAGATATCAGGGTTCCATGTTGTAAGCTCATCGTCCCAAAAACAAAGAAGACGCTTCAGATACAGTCCCGAAGCTTTTGGCATGGTTACTGATGGGTATGCTGCAATATCTGCAGCCGAGAATTTGATGGATTGTCCGTAAGAGAGTCTGACTTCAAATTTTTCCGAGAAGGGGGCAGAAGCTAGGAGGAGCTTCATTGGTTTCAGCAAAGGCCGAGCTGTCGCTAGTCGGGTTGACGAAATACTTTGGATCAGAACCGTGGAAGACACAAGACCATACGGATCCGGAACCATAGCATCGACTCTACTGAGCTATCAAAGTTTTGAGTGTTACAACGTTGGAATGTGTCATCATCATTCATACCCATGCTCTGATATCTGGCCCCACTTTGCCATTGGTCTGATTTTGTTTGGCCGCAGTGCTAAAAGTTTGTTCAGGGAAGAGCTCTGTTCGAGGATATATCAAAGCACTTGCCTCCGTTTGGATGGATCGCTTGAATAGTTACGGAGCTCAGCTATGTAATGATCCTTCTTGCGAGGGGTTGTTTTAAGGCCATACTTTTTGCAAAGGTCAAGCAAGTTTAGAGCGGATAGCTGTGTCCTGCGAAGCATTCAGTGAAAATTGTCATAGGTTCTGGAGAGAAGACGATTACACATCTATCTCTTCATATCCGGAGCCATCCAACATAGGAAGGCGAAGACTTTTATCAGATTCTTGGAAGAGAGTGACCATGTTGCAACACTTCTAGCTAGAGTGAAAACGTATAGAAATAGTGACTTTTCACCGTTGGGTCGATCCGGAGACTCAGAGTTTGAAACAAGATGATGAGTCCGTGACAGGACTCGCAAAGGCTTTTCGCAGCAATTTGACGCTTGTGCTGGCTTACATAAAGGTTAACGCTCACGATCCAGTAGTTTGACGCCCATGTAGGCAGGCAAATGACGCGTGCTGCTTAGTAATGTTCTGGTCCAAGCAGTTTAACGCCCACGATGAATTCTGAACTCGAGTTGATGCGAGCGAAGCGAAGCAAGTGTGTGGACCGTAGAGTGCTGTCTGGGGTTCTACATGTTTTTACTTTACATGGCAAAGAGAACAAGTGATTCTGTGAATTTCAGGTGAATTCAAGTAGTAGTTGCGTTCTTTCTTGTTCAAATCGAGGTCTTTCCGTCTGATACTCTCAGAATATGTTCGCCTTGACTGCAAGTTAAACTCGATTCGATGTGGCCAGACTCTGAGTGCTGTACAGCTAGCCTGGAGCCAACATAGCACAGGACGAGGTTTGGCTTTTTCTCCTTCTTCTTCACCCACACTACAGTACTTGGCTCTCAACGGGGATTGAGCTTCGTGAGCACATCGCCGTGCCAGTGACAGTGAATATCTTGTCCAGTACGTACAGCATGATGGATACCGCAAGGATTTAATGAGAACCTACGCCATTGCCAATAGCTTCTGCAGTTTCAAGGTCTATGACGGTCACTAGACTTCGCCAGTTGCGTGCAGAACTCTCTTCCTGGCCTTGCTAAGCCATGCTTTCTGCCGCCCAATGAGGTTAGAGCGCTCTTCTTCATTGATAACACGGCCCTGGAGAGAGTTTGAGCCGAATTGAGCTCAGTACGAGCAATCCTTGTACTCACTTCAACAATGACTCCTTTTATGCGATTAACGAAATTGACCAAATACTTATCTACCGCCAGTTTATCTGCTGGGTTTCTGCCCTGGCCTTTGAAGTTCCGATTCCTCATAAATTCCTCCACCTCCCCCCCATTTTTGAGTTCTTCAATGAAATATCGAATATGGGGTGCGTTTAGGTTCAACTCAAATTCGAAGGCAATTATTATATGGCCATTATAGTAGATTTTAATCGACATACCTTAATATGATCATTGGAAGTTTCGCCGACCATGCCGACAAGCGACTCCTCCTGCTGTTCACTTGCTGAGTCCGAAAACGGCTTTTCTTCCTCTCCGGAGTCGCTCTGGAAACCTTTCTCGCTCTCTGGATTGTCTTCCTCCGTATTGCTCTAGATTAGTCTACTCAACTCTCAGTCAACACTGACACAAATTTGACACACCTCTGCCATTTTATGATCCCCAAAGTTTTCATTGACCGCACGATCCTCTTCTTCAAAACTCTCATCACCCTCAGTGTCGTTGGTTTCGGGATTGCCTGGGTCATGAAGACTTGGAGGGCTAACCGCAGCTCTCTCGTTCTGGGCATGCGAGGTGGAATGATGATTCTGGCTTGTTTCAACGAGGGTCTCCTGCCAAATCGTCAATCCGAAGGCATCCAGGAGCAGGCACGATAGTACTTGCCTGACACTGGAGCATGTCCAGCGCCATCTTACAGTCATGGTATAGTTCGCGCGACTGAATGCGCCTTGCATTCTTGTGGGTCTTGAGTATATTCTCTAATTTCTCTCGTGTTGCGGGGAGGATTGCGCTCCTGCGAGATCCTTCGACATACTGGATCTGCTTTTGGACTATTATGGATGATGAGAATGTAAAAGCGAGAGAACAATCTACGACTCGCTATCATCGTGGCCGTGCCAGATAAATTGAACCACGTAAGTGTCAGTGTCCACTTCTTCGACCTTTTGGATTGTCAATAAAGCAACGACGGATGTTATATCTGGTGGACCCACAATCTTGGCAGGCCAATACGGACAATGCCATGGGTCTCTAGCGAGCACCAGTTCACCCTTCAAGAACTTCATGACAAAAATTGAGGCGGTATGGTGAAGGTATTTGAAGAAGGAAGAAGGAGGGAGCCTCGTGCACGCTTTCAAGGACCTGATCACTTAAGAATAGAAGATAGACGGATGTGAGTAATATTGAGCGTAAATTGATTTGACAAGCATATACGTCGGGTCTCCAACTTTCTCATTGGATAAGTCAATGTTCATTTTCAACCTTCGCGTCGGGAGTCACTTAAGCACACCCGGAGTTGCCACAAGAAGAGAGCGCAGACAAGAGAATTCTGTCAGATATATTGTTGGGAAGAAATTGAATGATTAATGGGAGGCGGCGCGAACTGTGTGAGCTTGGTGTGAGGAAGGATATATGACTATACCTGGACCTGGGGATCCATCGGGCTGAACCAGAACTGATCGGCCCAATGTCATACTTGTTTGTGAAAAAAACGGAAATACGTTAGTTTTGCTCGGTTAGAAATCCAGAAACGGCCTGGTGATGAGGCTTTTCACGTTGCCCTCAGTTTTGATTAGACGAACGGCACACAGGTGCTTAAGACGTGGTCTAGTGAGCGCCCTGATTGTTATGGTCACGTCATTCCCAGCGAAACAGAGCTGCTGGGCTTGGATTTTGTGAAGCTTGGTTGCATGGGTAGCTCGAAAACAGGAGTGGCAAGTGGGTCTCCTCTTCGAAGTCATCCCGGGTTTCCCGGTAATAGCACGAAGAGATTCATATCTGAATTGACCCGGGCATACTGGGAAGTTACTTCCAATCTGTACATTAGCATGTTCCCTATTGAGTGACATCGAATTAGTAAAGTTAGCAGAAACAATACAAGCGTCGGATGAGGATTTCGCGCCGCAGGTTGCGAGGAATTCGTACAAACCGTTCATATATGCATTTGGGGGAGTTATATACCGAACACTGGAAACTCGGACGCTAGCATCTTCATATGAGTCTCCGAGCATACTCAACCAATGAACGCTATGATAGCAATGACGAACGGACTGCTAGAGGAACGAGAGACGATCAGAAAATAGACAGATGGGTAACTTCAATCAACCTCATTCGAAGGCCATACTATACTCACAGGTTCACAGCTGCAGCGGGTCGACTCCGCTTTGGAAGCAGAAGGAGATCGATATTTACTAGGTACATCTTTGTACCGACCAGGAAAACCGAAGGAGGCGGCAAAGGTTCCGCCCATGGAGCTGACAATGAACGAAAAGGATTTGCATGCCAACCAGGTGTTGCTTGCTTCGAACTTAAACACTCTTTCAAGCATAGTATCCAGCCTTGTAGGATGCATTGAGCGAGCTCCAAACTCCCTGACCAGTGCCACTCTTGATACTCACCCAGAAAATCGTTACCGACCGATTCTCTACAACCAAGCTGCCCAATACCCGTATGCGCCTTGTAGGTCCTTCCCAAAGCCATCTCTTGCCATATGAACCTCAGAGCTGACTTGAAACCTGCTTCTTCCTACTAGTGCATCCCTCCAATTCGACAAGGATGTCTTTTGAAAGTACCAGTGGGCAGCTCGACTATGCTGCGTATTCTCAACAGAATTCTTCGAGCGTTTCCTCCTCTGGCCAATATTCCTTCCCTGATCCCGTCGGCGGAATTGGTCATTCTCGCTCCCGAACGCGGTATTCACTAAGGCTCGGTAACAACAGCGTTCTCAGCTACGATGCAGAGGACCGCACCTATCCGCGTTCGTGCAAGGTGCTGAAGATTCCTACCAGAGAGTATCTTAGAAAACTCCAAGCAGTTTGGGATGATGCTGATGAGCACTGGGACGAATCTCAGTGCACCTACAAAATTCGAGGGGTCCCTATTGCGATGAAGTTCTGGGGTGCAGACACAATCAATCCGTGGGACGGCGCATTGAGAACAAAGCACTCACGATGCGAGGTAAGCCCTTTCCATTTTCATATTTGTGAAGAGTGAATACCCTTTCGCCACAGCCTATTATGGAAGAACTGAAGAAATATACCTCCATCGATGAATTTCTATTGGTTTACAGTGACAGTAATGGCAGGGCACCGACTATCGCCAACCTTTGCAAGAAAGTCCGGGATGCCCAAGGGAGGAAAGGGAATAGATGCGAGAATAAGAAGAACGTTCGTTGGGAAGAGAACAGCTGTGTCAAATATTTGTAGTCACTTCAAGTTGTGACGCACTATGCACCGGCCTTCAGTGTCACTCTTCACGAGGGCTCCACAATGCACACCTGTTTCTGCAATCATAGAGTACAAAATCGAACCTCTCTAAGGGCGTACAACTTGGCAAGATAAGGGTGGTCTGAACAGTAATGGTTGTGACTCGGCGCTAAACTACTGGGAACAGAGAGGTTACATAAGCTCATGTCACGTGACAGGAAACAGGAATCCGGACACTGTTGAAAGCAACCTCCATAATGATATCAGTCCCCAAACCAGGAAGAGCAGAACCTAGATTGTATCAAATTCACCAGCATCTTGCATATCGACGATAAAATTTTAGCGTTCTCCCTGGACTGTTTTGTCGAATGGGCCAAGGCGGCCAAAGGCTATTCGTTGTTCGAATGGCCAATCTCCTCAGACTTTCTCCCGATCCTCGCGGTCCTTCTCTACTCCACCGTAAGCTTGGATTCCTCTCAATGATACAGTCACTGATTATCGCTACTCATTGATACCTCGGTACAAATTGCCGTCCTGCCTGCAGCGCTGAACGCCGCGCACTGCTCAGAATATGCGCTCAAGCTCGTGCATGAATAACTTGAAGGTAAGGTCCTCGCTATACCGACATCACCGCGTCCTTCCTCGTCGTGCAGACCACATTACTGCACAACGCTTGCTGTCATTCTTACCGTGCTTATTTTTGTTCACGTTATTGCTCCCTATGGTCTGAATGAGTTCTACCTGATTGTACAGGTAAAATCTGTATACAAGGCGTCACGACTGCACACCCGGTTGCTTACAATTCGTCGGAGGTGCTCGTTACGCAAATATTATATCAAGTGGGGGGATGCTCGATGCGTCACCACAGGTCCATCCATCCATGATCAGGAAAGTCGACAGCCCTACTTGCCGGTGCTGCGGACAGCGCCCTGAAATGGTATTTCACTGTCTCTTCTGGTGCACGGCCCATCGAGTGCACAGGACCCGACATGCTCAAATACCTCTTCCAATACGCTGACGACGTGAAGAGGTTCTACCACACATGTTGGGGGACTCGGAGCTGGCAGACAAAGACTAGGTCAGACAAAGAGAAGTACTATCACCGTATCCTGATATTCGCTTAATGGCTCACTCCTATACACATCTATCCTACAGTCGTCGAGTGCAGGATCCAAAGAACGCAGACACTTGCATATAATCTGGACGAGATTCAGTTCGTCTGACTTGGTCTCTCACGGGGGCCTATCGTGAATGGCAAAGGTTGAAAATCTACAGAAGTAGTGGAGAGAAAAGAGATATAACGTGTCATGCTCGCTAACATACGCAGAAACGCAGAGGCGTTGAATAACTGGGATTCTCAGAAAATGGGGTACAAGTCAAAATCAATCTCCAAGGCTGTTATCTGATATTGGCTTTTCTTCGTTAATAGCTGCAACTCTGATATACGTGCAGATGATGTGTGATAAACTGGGATTTACAGCTCCCTTCGAAGCTCGGTATCACGGCACCTTCTGTCAGAAACTTGCCTCGTGCCGTTTTTCGCGTAAGGCTTCATACGATGAAGATCTCTACCTTCCATTCTCTTCTTCCTAATCTCGCTCATCACCCTCCTCTTCATAGTCCACTCATAATTTGTCTGTCTCCTACTCTCTTTCCACAACCTCTTCCTACTTCCGAAACTGTACTTTCGGAAGATCAAAAAATTCAACCATGACTTCCCCCTATTCAACGACTCTCTTTTCACATAATCATGGGCTGCAATTTTTTGCTGTGGGTGGTGACGATGAAGGTGTACAAGATGCAATCGACTCCGGTGCCGATGTAAACGCAATTGATGTGTCTGGACGGACGGCACTTATGTGTGCCGTAGCTGGAACGAAGTGTGTGTTTTGTTATCCTTTCGAGCTTCTATAACCTCACATTACAACCTAATTGCTAGGTGGAAAGATATCTCTGTGGCTCACGATCATTCGTTTATGACACCTTCTCGCCTCAAGGTCATTGAAAAATTAATCAAACGGCCGGAGATCTCTCTCCATACCCTAAACGCACCCCAGAATGCATTCAACGATGCGACACCTCTTGGAATGGCTACCTGGCTTAACATGTCTGAGGCTGTTCGTGTTTTGCTCAAGAGCAGTCTCGATTCGGTTGCAGTAGACGGGACGGATAAGTATGGCGCTACCCCCTTAATGTGTGGGTTTTGTCGCGCGATGGTACAATCCACAATCTTTTAATCCTGATCTGTAGATGCGGCACGCGATGGTTCTTTGGACATTGCGGATTTATTGGTGCGCGTCATCTCCCCTCGTGTGTATCGAGATGAATCTTACACTTGTTCTTTAGCTCCAGCATGGCGCGAGGCCAGATATACGCGCTATGAACCATCGAAGTGCGATTCAATACGCGCTTTATCACCCAAACCTACTATATTCGTGTGAGAATGTGGTTCGTCGTCATCGTTTAAACGAAGGGAAGGTGTGTGTTACTCTTTGCCAATCAAGCCGCTTCTTAACTTGCCTCATTTCAACGCGTAGACCAGCACCAAGAGTGAGGAATCAACTTATGATTTATTGGAACATATAGCATCTTCACTCAGATATATGGAAGACTCGGGTGTCCTGCCCCAAAAATTCCAAACAGTGGACACCATGAGTGAAAACCTTTACTCTGATCCTGAGGCACTACAATCTATACTCTTCCCGACGCAGACGACAGATCCTGTTCTCTTTCCCCTTGTTAACTTCCGAGACAAAAACGGTTGGAGCCTAATGCACCATTGTGCTTCCGCTCCCGTACCATCTATCCGAGTGCTCGACACACTCTACTATGCCGGTGCCGATGTAGCTTTGTTTACAGAACTTCAACATTTTACGCCTCTCCATTGTCTTGCCCTCTCGCACCATGCGAATTGCTCCGAAGAAACGTTATACCAATATGTGAATCACCTCGTCCACGATCTACATGCCCCTCTATCTGCCAGAGACAAACAGGGAGATACGTGCCTTCATATTGCCGCTCAGCGTGGTCATTCGGCCAAAATTTTGCGGGTGTTGCTCAAATGTGATACCTCCTGCGCTGTCCGAGACCTTTACAATGCAAAAGGGTAAGCTCGTCTATTATGGAAGAGTATCGTTAATACTCATTACTCCGGAAATCAGTTTCACTGCCCTGCAACTTGCTAAACCTGAATACCGTGTAGTTTTCGAACAGGACGCTCAAGACTCAGTCCGCCCCGGCTCCTCTCTCTCGACCAAAACTCTCCGACCTCAACAAAGTTCTAATCGATCTGAGGTTGAATGTGCAGTGGGTAAAAGCCATCCCTCACAGATGACCCTTGCCGATTACGAGGTCTTCCACGCTGCTGCTCACCTTATCGACAACCTACGCGCCTCTTCTCCAACCCTTCACCGCAATAGTATGGATACTCGCGACATCGCAAAAATAGAATCACTGATATCCGAAATGCTTGGCCTCAAACGAAGTATTATAGAATACTTCAAAGCTCGCACGCAGGAAGTGTCTGATGTGCTGAAGGATATGGAAGGTGATGTAAAAGCCACCGCTGTTCTGCTCGAGTCGGTGAGGCTTTTGGTTGAGACGAAGATAGAAGAACACAGACTGCAGTCGTGGACGATGACCCGGATATCTGAAAGTTCCGAGCTCACCTCCGAGTCTGTCAGTGATTGCATCGCAAATTCCTCCAGAGGGTCAAAGAACAACGACACCGCCAATCCCGGACCGATCCCGGAGACTCTCCAGACAGCTCATACCACGTATAACACAAACAGTATCTCATTATCCACGCCGAATGTTTCCCGGAAGGTGTCTACTTCACCCACTTCTAGGTTCGTCACCTAGATTAAACGCAAGACTTCTGCCAAGACATTATTTGTCAAGTCGGCCAACCCTATGCTACGGCCGTCTTCTCAGCTGCCTGTCTTGAAAAAGGATATACAAGTTCAAATGCCTGTGACTCAAAAAGAGTTGGGCTCTAGTGACCGGGTGTGCATTTCCATTGAATTGAAAACCTCTCGTCGTCCTATTGGTGCTGCAGCACGAGAGTTGGACTCTGTACGTGAAAGATTGAATTCTGTCAGTTTTCCGTTCTCTCAGTCTCTATATCTGCCGTTTGCTCAATTCTTAGTAACGGGCCCTTGTGTGTAGATTAAAAACTTCCTCCGATCCACCACGCGGTCGATTACACGAGTAGACCAAATTTTGACACGAGCGTTGAAGGTAAGATATCCTATACCATGTACTCTGCTTGTCTCCCTGTAATGGCCAATCATACTCTAGGCACGAAAGACAATGGTCGAAGATCTAAGAAAAGAGGAGGACCTCTTTGTTCGCGCTTCATCCCTATCCAATAAATCCAGTCTGGCCTCCATAACTCCTACATCGAGTGTCGCTTCGCTCTTGGACATGTCTCGCGACGGTGGCTTACTCACAGAGGATGACGACGAAGATACGAGAATTGTCCAGTTCTTGATGATTCGGAAGTTCGACATCGTTGAAGTGTGGAATGAGATTGAGAAAACCAATCAGTGCCTTCTAGTCATCAAGGATGTTATCAAAGGTGTAAAACAAAGAATGAGTATGAACAGTATATAGATTGGTGCTGTATGTAGTCCTTGTATGGAGCAGTGCTTGAATTATACAAACAAAAATTATAGTGTTTTTCTATCGTTGTCTCTCTGTTTATCATTATTGACGTCACTTATAACAATGAAGCGATTTATACATAACCGCGTCTCCCAAGTCGGACTAGTAGATTGAGAGATAGTCGTCGCTCCAATCTATCTCTTGCATCATAATCTCTTGAGACCGTCGCTGATGTTGCGCTGCACCTCGCACCCAAAGTTCGGAAGCAGAGTGGTGCAGATCGAGAGGCCGAGTTGATGGGAAATTTGGAGGATGATACAAATCGCGAGCGGGAACTGAAGCTGAAGGCCGAAGTGAATGTTCTCCAAGGTCAACGGAGTAATTGAAAACGCGTTGGTGAAATAACGAAGGCTATTTTTGACAGCGCCGCGTTCCCTCCTACCACTGGCACTCAACTTCGATTCCAAGCAGGCTAACGTATTTGGCATATTGGATCTCTAGTACACTATCTGTTCTCATCTATGCCTACGCCGTTGTCCGCGACAATGAGTCCGAGTTGTCGCAGTCGACATGAACATTGCCCCTGCTGCGGTCGCAGTGTTGTAAGATGTATGAGGATGTATATGATACAGATGAATAGAAGAAACATAGACACGACGAAATAACAATATAGTGAAGCCTGTGGAATCTGGATGGGTGGGAAATGATGCTGAGGTGGAACAAAGGATGCCAAGAGATATATATTGACTAAAAGGTCGACAACGAAAAATTTCTCAACCCTCTCTCTAAATCATAATCGTCCTCGTCCGACTTTGACCCCCCCACGCGGCGATAAACCCGGTAACAAAACCCACCGTCTCGAATGACAGGGTTCTCTTTTCTTCTCCTCTCCCTTCTGATCTCTCTCTCCCACTCAACTTCCCAGAGGGCTTTGCCAATGCCGAGCGTAGGAGCCTGGCTGGATCTCGAAGCACGAGCCCGAGATCGAGAGTGAGATGATTTTCGAGAGGAAAACATCGAGTCGGACGAGAAAAGTGAGGAAGTCGGTGAGGTTGAGAGGAGTGAGGAAGTCGGTGAGGTTGAGAGAAGGAGGCCCACTGAAGAGGTATCAATTATCCGAGTCTCCTCTTTAGCCTCGACTGGTCTAGGGACCCATCTCCCACCACCAGATGCTTTGCAGAGCAAAGACGAGCGACAGAGAGGGTAAGTAGAAAGTTCACCGAGAGGAAGGGGATTTGAAGGAGGTTGAGAAGTTGTGTTGAGGGATCTATCTGTCTCGGATGGCTTGGGAAGTGCGGCTTGAGCCGCGAATTTTGTAGCCTGACGACGGAGATCTGGAATAGACGTTTGAGAAGCAACATTGGATCGGCGGACGATTGAGGTGTTGGATGACAGGATGGCGTCGACAAGAAGAGATGTATCTGGGGGGGTACGAGGATACGTACTCGAAGCAGGCGAGCTATCACCTGAAAACACGACAGAGGAGCGACAAAGTGTCTGTGGCATAGGCAACATGCTCAGCTTCAGCTCTGGTGTTTGTGGCATACTGGGTGTACCATGTAGCTGACCCCAGCAGTCGTCGCAAACTCTGGCGTGCGAGTCGACAATGCCTCCCGCAGAGACAAAGTCGTATATACTGGTATTCCTCGGTGGGTTGAGGAATGGTAAATGATTCACATCGAGTAATGGGGTAGTGCGTGAGGTACATTTGCTGCAAAACACGCCTCCGCATTTGCGACAATGGTGCCTTCGTTCAAGAGTAGGAAACAAGGATGTCATCAGGAAGGTGGGGAAGGATGAGAAGATGGTTGGACAAGAAAATGTATCGCAAGAGCTGGACAACGAATCTCGTTTCCAGAGAGAGCGGGGCATGAGTATTGCGAGATGTTCATTCGGGCGGATGGAATGACCGCTGGAGATTGAAGAGTCCGTAGACAAAGATGACGAGTCGTCGATACATGAAGTGACAGTAGTCTTTATGCTCGAGACACTCTCAGCTAGACTGGTCGCCGAGAGCGATGGAGAGGTAGAAAGAGTAGATGAAGGCGCAGAGGACATTGAGATCGTGCAGTAGAACCGACGAACTGTATTTTATGTTGGTATCACCCCGACGAAGGGGGAAGAGGAATATCCGGTTAACTCCTTTTCTGTCAATTAATTAATTGATTCACGGTTACTGTTTGGACTACCTCATGCTACGAGCAGTGGCACTCAAGCACTCTGATCGAAGCACTGAAAAGCCACGCGCTTGGAGATTTTCTCGGTGCCTGGTCATGGCGAAGTTCTCCGCGGGGTAAGCACGACGAGAGAGCTCTCGTTTGATTGAATACTAATTTAACTGTCCTATAGCGTATTCCAAGTCCACAACGCCGAGCAAGACCAGCTAGAAGTAAAGTTTGGTCCCTGTGGCACGATGGGGCACGATATAGCCTTGCAGAAGTCGGAAGCTCTCTGAAAACAAATCTGCTATATGAGAAGGACAACAGCTCTGAGACTCGATTGACAAGAGCAGTAAGTTCAAGTGCCATCTGCAAATACTATACTACCAAGGCACATGAGTCTCTCTGGGTAAGTCAAAAGATTGCCACCTACCTCATAATCTTTTCAATCCATCTCTTGGTGCATCTCTCGGTTCCAAATTCTAGCCATGATTAGAGATTCATTCAACTTTCAATCGTAGTGTAGAGAGCCTGTGGTTCGAGATATGTATGAGTCAGAGAGGTATTGAGAAAGTATATATGATATATCCTTCAAGGGTACGATGGCTGAACGATGAACGATGGCTCCAAACGAGCGGAAGAGCGTGTGAAATTTTGTGTCCTATCCGTGTTCGCGTTTTCCCTCCTTTTAATTTACGAAAGAATCTCCTTCGTTCTCTTGATCATTCATTTCCACTCGTCATAAATTCCAGGATGACATTTTCATCCACTTCACTGTACAGAGTACGTTTCCCCACATACTACCTTCCGTTCATAAGCTGATTGTTATTGATTTCTCTCATTGATAGACCGATGATCAGCTTGCTGCTCAGTCTTCTGGGAAGGATTTCCACTTCGATTTAAGAACACTTTGCAAATGCATTCCAGAAGACTGTTACTTAGTATGACTTTCAAACCCAGCCAGACCCAGCCGCGTTCGTTCTCAGTTCCTATAGGATAACCTCCTTCCTGACCAAAAATTGGGATATAATTTAACAGTATACATAAGCGCTCGAAGCGGGTTGTTTACCGGGCAAAACCAACCAGGTTCCGTTTCAACGAGTGATTTAGAGTTACAAAGACAACGGGTACCAACACGTAACGACAGGTTACAGCAGGTAACGATGGGTGGAAAGGTTTTTGGAAGCCCAAATTCGGGTAAAAATAAAATGTTCTGAAAGGCCTCTTCGAGCAAAATGGCAGTCTCAACCAAAGTAGGTTTGAACCGTAAACCCTCCCATTACAGTAAAAAATACCTCCAAGCTAGTGTATAGTTAAAAAGTCCCAGACGGCGCTAACAGTTAGTTAATAACATTCGGACCAAATTTTGTCTAACCAACAGCTGTTTCTAACACCTGATATTTTAACAACTAACAGCTGTATTATTAACACTGTTAAATGGTTAAGAACTGTTAATAATTGTGAAAAACTGTTAGAAGCCCTTTGCCATGACTCCTTGTATGAATTACCAGTCCCACAGTGTTGTATCATCAAGTTCTAGGCTACAGATATCCACCGGAGGTACAGTGACTGCCTCTTCATCAACTGTGCTGGAACCATTGTCTTGGATCAGGGCGCGGAAGAATGGTGAACGCCAATTGATGTGTTGATCAACCTTGAAATCAAGTTCACGTGCAGACTCTTCCGCAGCTGTGTCTTTGTCCGGTATCTCGTCCGACTCATCAGTACCAAAAATATTGTCTTCGTCTCCCTCTCCACCCGGCTCCCCTGTGTTTACCGGCTTCTCCTGAGACATTGCTTGCTCCCGACACTTTTCCTCCAGTTTCTCAATGACTGTTTCACTGATATCACAAAATCTGACAACCGGATGGCGTGGACTCTTCGCCTTGTCATTCTGTGTTCACCCGGTTGAGAATTTTGAAGCTTAATAGTACGATAGCACATACCTGATGTTTACCATACCATTGGCCCACAAGGACCATGTCAATCAAGACATCTGCCTTCTGATTACTGCGCAGTGCGGAGTTGAACCATGTAATATGCGAGTTTGTTCGTTCATCAGCCATGGAGTTGACGGTCATCGAAAAGATACGGATCGCAAGCATCTACTGCGAAATAGATGAATGTCAGCACAAGCGATGGGTCAAAACATGTCAACTCACAGCTAAAACTTGAGCATGAGGGTGTCTTTCTAGTTCTCGCCACCAGTCCAAGACATGCTGATCTTTTCGGATTGCTGTATCAAAAGGATAATGACCGAGCCAAAATGCCTTGGTCTGAGTGCGCAAACCATCGATTACCTTTGCGCTACCCAATTGGAGGATAATCGGGTGCTTCTTGGGGTGGACCTCAAAGTCTTGAAGTAAAACCTTGAGCTTCGACTTCAAGTAGCTTTTGAAACGCTCGTATGCATCAGCATGTGGAATCATGTGTTTCAACTGTTTTCCCGTAGTGGGACCAGTCTGTTTTGAGCTTGATATGGCAGGAATGAAGATAGTCGGGTTCGGTGTCAGACAGCTTTCGAGTTCATATCCTGGCAAGTCAACCAAGCATATAAGTATCATGTATTTGTATGGTATGTATGAAACTCACGAGGATCGAGGCAAAACGCGACAAAGTAAAGGTCATTCCGACCAAAGAATTTTCATAACAACGATTATAGATGAAGATGATCTGCTCGGCAAGTTCAGGCGGGAAGGTCTTTTCAAGCTCATCAGATTCATGATCCTGATCAAAGAGTTCCTTCAGGACGGCTGCTATAGCCACGAAGAAAACAAAAACATCTGATGCATTGGCATGCGCAGCCTCCAGAGACCAAAGTGCTTGGATAATCGATACCTATATATTGAAGGAGATGTACTTCGAAATCGCCTAATTTTCCACTGAGCGATTTGGACATTCCTTGAACCTGCGTATTCTGAGAAGTTTTGTTTGAATTAATATATAGAAGAGGATTCAGTAGCAATGCACTTTGAATTTGATGCTCTGTTTCCACACAAGAGACCGAATTGCCTGAAGGCATGGATATAGGGAAGCGGCAGTGCTCCAGTGGGAGCCAAACTGAGTTCTACCAATGCTGATGAGCTTCATTGCAGGCTTATCTTTGCCTGCAATGTTGCGCTCCTGGATCAGGAGATCAACACCAAGTCCAGACTTAGAAAAGAATTTCACAATGGTTTTCATGATAGAGATCATCTGTTGAGGATGATTCAGTGGGAAGGACAATCTTCGTGCAGGAAAGTGTTATGGTTACCCATTTGAAAAATGGAAGCTTCATCAGGAAAAGTACCCTTGGCCTAGGTAACCCAGAGATACCCCCAAAACCTAGGCTCTCCCAAAGCACCCAAAGAAATCTGAGGCAAACTCAGGCTTGCCCAGGCTTTTCCAGGCAAACTCAGGCTTGCTCAGGCTTTTCCAGGCAAATTCAAAGTTTTTAAAGTGCTGAGGTTTTGGGGGTATCTCTAGGCAGCCTAGGCACCAGGTCAGTTTTGCTGATGTTGGTGATATCACCAATCGTACTATGGCAGATGTGAATACAGTCATCAGTGCTCTCGATTGTCAGAATCAGTTCTAAACATTCTGCGCGCACAGCTCTAGCAACACTGGCATTGTCCAAGCATGTGTTGATGAAGTTCAGGCAGCCAATCGGATCAATAGACTGGTACCTATGTCAGTGAGAGTGACAAAAGCTGTCATGAGCAACACACCTTGAGGAGTTTGTTCTTTATCCATTCAGCATTATGATGTTGACCGTGACCCGTGTGGCCATCAATAAGGAACGAGCGACCATATGAGTTAGAGGTGCTCACGAGTGCACACTCGAGTGTACTTGCCACTCGTGACACGAATATTCGTCACTCAAAATCAGCAACTGTGACTCGAGTCTGTACTCGAGTGTCTCTAAGTAACAGACACTCGAGTGCGAGTGCCACGAATATTCACAGTAAATTATTCAAATCGTAACTCGAGTGTCTACTCGAGTATATAAAGGAAAGACTCGAGTATTGAAAAATACACTCGAGTATTTTAATACTCGTTACCTTAATTTTCATAGCTTTTAATAAATATACAGTACCGAAACATATATTAACATGCTTCAAAGCAAGAACAATGTACAGATTTATTGTTATACAAAGTTGCCATGAGGGGGAATTGAACTCTGAAGAAAGTTAAAGGAAGGCTGACCTTAGTCCAGAGTCAGCGCCTTTAACCACTTCACCATTCACATTTTCTTACATATGACATATGTTAGACTATATTACTTCTTTTCTCCTAATAATTATAATAGGCAGTGGCTGTGACTCTAACACAAAAAATTATAATAGGCACATAGCCACTGAGAAAAGTCATGTGCAGAGTTAATAGTAGAAATACTCACGAGTACAGGAGAATACTCGTGAATAAAATGCACGAGTACTTGTCAATACATTTTGATGATCGTGACTCGAGTATACACTCGTACCACGAGTACACTCGTATAAATAAAACACTCGACTCGCGAGTCACGAGTACGAATAAACTCACGAGTACTTGTCAACACTTGCCACTCGTGAACATCTCTAATATGAGTCGGTAGCATGGACTGTGTATATGGCCTCAGTTGAGTGCAGAGAAGTACCATCGAACGAGAAAGTAAGGCCAAAATCTTGTTGGAGCAATTTGATCTGCTCGGCATGTACAAATGCAGCCTTCTGGGAAATAAAAGTAGCAAATTTTTGTGCACTGTCTGGGGTGTAAGTCGGGTTGAGCAGATCCATAAGTTCCTTCCACTCCGGAGTATCAACAACGTGTGGAACCAGACCCCAGGTACATATCAATCGCATGATGACATGATTCACACTCTCCTGAAAGCGCTTATGACCGGCTGCTCTATTCATCTCTCCAACTGCTCATAAAGTCGCAACATCGAGTGCACCCTGCTTGAGCTTTGCTTTCTTGGTGGCTGGTTCGCTAGAAGAGTCTAAGTCTTCCGGATCTGATACATCGACAAGAAGCTTTTTTGCTTCTTCAGCAAGCTTTGCACCAAGGGATTCCGAAGCGCAGATGCTGATGATGTCCTTCTGGATAGAAGCACCTGTAGCAGTAAAGAATCTTGAAAGCAGACTGTGAAGTTCACGGTAGTGTATTGTATTAATTCCCGTGAACTTCACAGTTTGCTGGAAAGTTCACCGGGCTATTCCAGCAGCCCGGTGAAACCCTTGTAAGTGCCCTGGAAGCCCCGGTAACGAGGATATGAAGGGTGCAATTAAATGCTTCGTTGGATAGATCTAATGACCTAGTGACTTTATCACTGAACACTGATCACCAATATACTTCTTATGTCGTTTGTCAAATGTATTTAAGCGAGGTGTGGGGCGTTGTCAGAGATTCCGCACGATCTTATACCTTAGAACGAACTGGTAGTCTTAAAAGATCTACTGGATCCGCAATACAGGTCAACAGAGCGAAGTGACACGGAAGTACAGATCTTTTGATCTGGACTCGAAGGGGGTGAGTGATCCACTCAAAGGGTTTACAAGGAACGAGAGAACTCGTATAGATCAGACTTTATGACCACACAAATACTATCAGAACCAGGTTGAAGATCTACTGATCACCGATCACAGGAAACCTTCACAGCTCGTATGGATCACCGATCACCACACGTCTGCTTGAACAGAGCCACCGAAACTCTGAACGCTCACTTGGAACAACCGAGAACCAAGCCCTCTGTATCTCCACGATAGGAGTCTACCTTCGATTCAAATCTAGCTGAGACTTTATCAACTGACAAGATATCGGGCCTAACGAGATGAGAATTTCACAACCACTTTCGAAGACCGCCCGGCTTACAAAGCCTTTACTCCTCACGTATGAGAGCAAAGGTTAGCTAGTCAGAGAAACTGGGCACAAAACCTAAACTATATTTTTGTAGGCTACATCCTTAAGTACTTCTACGAATAGATCTGTAGCCAATTTACTATTTTATGGAATAGATCTATAGATTTGAGAGAACGGAGTCCGAGATCTGATACAAATAAGGAAAGATAGGACGAGAAACGATACAAACACCAGAGAAACAGAGAGTAAAAAGGATAAAAACAAGTAAAATGTCCATTTCTGGTGGTCCTTCGTCGAGATCTAGTTGCCTGACCTTCGAATCCGGACCTGGTCTGTGCGTCCATCCACATGCTGGTGGTTAAAGGGCACGGATAAGCTCCTGCACAGGTAACTCAAACGTTTCCTCATTTGATTCCGCTATGTGAACGGTTGTATGCCTCTCCAACTGAATGGGAGTACATATAAAGGGGGGAAACCTGTCCCAATAGGTTCGTTTGGCTTCTAGCTTTCCAACGATATGCATATATCGAATAGATCCAGAGGTTTAACAATGGTGAAGTTGAAAGATCTACCCTTGCAACACTCCTGGTCAAAGCTGTACATCTCAGGCGTCTATTTCCCATTTAGGAAACGTCCACATGTAACTGGGATGATACACTTTGGTTGTTTCTCCGTTTAGTCACATTCCTGCGACCTGATCCATCCCGAAACTCGATCTAAGTGAACAGATCTGTTGAGTCTGGGCCTTGAATAATCCATCCCCAATGGTAATACGAATAGATCTATTGGTTCTAAGCTCATCTCGGTGCAGTATCATACTCAGTTGGCCGTTAGGCGTTGAAAACTAAGTTGATAATCCCTTGATAGCTCATATCAGAGGTGGCTTTGTCTTGAAGGACTCCCCGACCAAGGGACTCGAGTGTGAACTCTTATTATTCGTCAGGATGTGTTTTCCTGTCTGGATCTGACGTCCTGGCATTAACATGATACAAGTTTGACTGTCAGCTCGGGCTCACTACAGTCCTTTAGTACTCTACAAGGCTCTAATCGTTAAAATTAGGCCATTGCATGCCTGCACGCAAAATGGGCGTATTATCTCCCCCAAACTAAAGATCTGACCGTCCCCGGTCATCTGGTTGGGTAGACAGGCTCGTACCTCCCTTGGGAGTGTGGTACTGCAACTGATCCGAGCTTTTGGATTGATCTCCTCGATATCCCAATGGTATTCCCACTCATTAAGCTATAGATCTGTTCGGTTGCCTCGGGATCAACTGATCATAATTAAATCCGCGGCTAACTCGATAGAAGCGCCTAATTTCCGAGTGTGATTATCAAGAGATCTAATCACAACATCCTGCAACTTCACAAAGTTCATTTCTCTGACCTTTGTAAGTATTACATTCTTCCTACTATTCTTAGAATTTTCCCAGTGGCTTATTACGTCCTGGGAAGTTCTTAAGAACCGTGGATAAAAGGGCAACCGGACTTCGAAAAATTTCTCTAAGTCCGCTTTCTTTCTTTCTCCCACTTCCACATTGTCTTTCAACTGATCCTTTCTCTATTATCGCTATGTCGTCGCGTACAGCTGGATCTTCGTCCTCACGAAAGCAATACACCGTCCGAGAACTACGTAGCAAGGCTCCAGCTCCCAATGACCTCAAGTTCAACGCTCAACTTCGTGCTCGCGATAGCCTGACTTCCAAGAAGCCAGTGCTATTCCTCCCAGCCTCCAAGCGTGAATGCGACATCCTTCGGCAAGCCTGGCCTTCTCATAACAACTCTTTCGACTCTGCCTTCTCTCTTAAACTTTACTCCGACCCAGAACCGACCACATTCCCTAATTCGCCTACTCCAGGCTATAAAAGCCAGGTCCCCGAGACCTTTTATCCCGAACTGCTCGTTCAGTTCGTGGAGGACTTCAGTCGAGGAGCGATATGCCGCGAAGAAGGATTCATGCTTTATCAGGCTCTCAATGTCGTGCAAGATGCTCTTGCTGATGTTATGGACGGTCCTAAAGCCAAGACTAAGGACGTGCTCCTTTCTATGCTCAAGGATCCCATGGTGACCAGTGCCTTGGTAAGTTTTCATTTTCCACCCCAGGGCTTCGACTGACGCGTCGCAGGGTTACTATTGGATATTTTGGCACAAGACCCGATGCTGCCCTTTGTTCGCGTTACGCTTCATCTGCCTCTTTTGTGATTTCTGCGAGAAGATCCTGACGAAGGCCGAATATGCAACCAAGGTCTACAATGAGGACACTCGACGAGGGCTGGGTGTGGACAAGTCTCTACGCAACAAGACCCGCGTAAGTACACAGTCTTATTCCGCAGATCCTTCCTTCACTAACGTCGCGTATTAGGCCATAAAAGGTCCCTCTCACAACGCAGCTTCACTTGCCATCCCTTTGCCGCTCGACCCCTCGACCTACGAAGGCCAGTTGCTTATTACCATCGCTCAGGCTGGCGCAGCCTCCAACGTTCTTCACCATCCTGTCACTGGTACAGTTTTGCTGCCTGATCCTAGTGGAGTAGCAGATCTTCCTCCTGCTAGCCCACTTCTCAACG
Organism: Lentinula raphanica; assembly: GCA_027919835.1. NCBI lineage: Eukaryota > Fungi > Basidiomycota > Agaricomycetes > Agaricales > Omphalotaceae > Lentinula > Lentinula raphanica. The sequence continues at coordinate 1,179,161 of JANVFP010000014.1, read as the reverse complement.
CCTTCGAGGACGAGGACTTCGAGAATGAAGGCCCTGCTTCTCCCAGGGAAGAAAACAATGGTCCTGCATCCCCCGCACTAGATCTAGGTGTTGAAGACGATGGTGAAACCGAGGTTTCTGAGGATATGGACGCCAAGGACGTCTTCAAGGCTCCTAAAGGCAAGGGCAAGGCCAAGGCCTCCAATGGTAAGCTCAGCCATCCCTGAACCTTTCTGACCCTCACTGACGTTTCCTTCTTACTTCCAGAGTTCCCCGTTCGCAGCAGCCCTCGGGTTCGACACTCCAAGACTTCAACTGCCAAGGTCGGTCCTCCTGTTGCCAGTAGACCGATCTCTAAGCCGATGAAACGTGAGCGGGATACTTCCTCTCCTGTCGCGGATGTGGTAAGTTCCCTTATCACGTCTTGACCTTGCTCCGTTGCTAACGATCCCTTCTCCCTTAGGAAATGCAAGAACCGTTGCCTAAGAAGGCCAAAACATCCACTGCTTCCGCCAAGATTACCAAGGAGTCTCCGCCTCCTCAAGTTGCAGATGCCGCTCCTACTAGGACCGCCAAGGGTTCCAAATCATTGGTAGCAATGCAAGATGTGGCAATGGAGCCTGAGGTTCTATTGGAACATAACGATCTCGACACGACGAATCATCACTCCCTCTTCCTAACGAACCCAAACTTCCAGGTTAAGACAGCATTTGCAGATCTAGTGGAGCAGGATTCTGGTCTCAAGCGTCGCCCCGAGATGCAGATCCTCCGCTCTTCACCGTGGACGATCGACGATGAGCTCAAGCAACTGAGCGCCTTCCTGACCGTAGGTGGAGTCACCTTTTCACTGGACAACCTAGGCCGCTTCGGTCACCTTGTCTCGCGCCGTCTGGTGCATGATGATTCAGACATGGCCGTTTCCGATCCCGACTTGGCTCCCTCCCTCGACTGCATTTCGTGCCAGGTACGTGGTCTCACCTGTTGTTATGAATCGTAACGAGACCCACCCCCAATTTTTCCTGATTTTTCGTCCTTTTTCCTGGATGGTCCTAACGGATTTTCAGCGTCGCAGCCGATGGCCGAACCATCGCCGAATTGGCGTTTATTCGGCGCTAAAGGCATTTTCGCCTCTTATTCTTCAACCTCCACCATCTCCACCTTCATCCTTCCTCTTTCGACGTTATCCTTTTGTTCTCCTCCATTCTGGACGCCAACGGGACGCATAACTAGGATCTAGGGAAATGCCAGGAAATCTAGGGAACATCTAAGGGATGGAGACCGCGAGGAAACGGTCTGCCATCCAAGATAACGCTCGTGCGTAATCCGTTCTGTAGAACGGATTACAATCACTAATTAGACTACCCTAGAGCGTCAGTAGACATTGTCCGCTGACACCTCGGGCTCTTTTCCTCCACTTCCTTCGAACTTGCCTCCCTTGGACGACCATTCCTTCCTTCCAGAAAACTCGGTCCCTTTAGTTCTGAATCCTCATTTCACTCCGCGGTTTTGCTAACGCGTTAGCCGCTTAATGAGACCTAGTTCTTCTAGAAGTACCGGCTCTGCCTTTCTGCGGGTTCCTCCTTCCCATCGCGATACTTCACCGCCGAAATACCCTGAACTGGCAACAGCTTTTTGGCCTTGGCTATACTCGACCCTTCAAGTTCCGGGTGCGTAATGTCGCGGTCCCATTCATACGTGACAGGGCTTAGAAGATGCAAAAGCGGCGGTCCCGCTCCTCTTTACCAATTCTCATCATCTTACGGAGCTAACTACATTGGGCGAGTCATTGCCTGCACGAATGACTCGCCATTACTTCAAATCCCTCGGACCCGGTCACCTCATATCCTCCCTTATCGTTGTTGTTCTATTCAAGCCTAACTACGACGATCTGCTTTCCAGGAGTTCCGGAACCGAAAACCTTCAACACCCATCCTTCCTACGCTTCCGCGAATTTCTGTTAGATTACGCTTTCGTCGCCTCACGTACGTATCATTGACGTTTCCACTGATTCCCTTCGCAGCTCCCGACCGCGGTCCCTGATTCTGGCTGCCACGATTGTTTCGCTTCCTCTACGCGGAATGGTGGGTTTCGTGCGGTTGTATTTCTTTGCTTACTCCAAACTTGTATTCCATGACCGGATCGACGCTATTCACATCGATCCGAGTCATCCTTACTTCTATTCATCAAGGACTTAGAGTCCCGGCGCTCCTCGAGTCAACTCGAGTCCTCCTTACTCCCGTTGACTCGACTCGCGACCGACATTCTTTTATATTCATTTCCTTTTATATATTACCTACCAAATACCTATAAAAACCCTAAGTACTTGCCTGTATCCTCAGATCGGTTATTCCAGTTATTTGATCATTATTTCCTCTAACATTGTCTGAACTCTCTAATTTCTGTATTCTCTGACCAAGTCTCACAACCAAGGACATAGCAAGTCCTTCCAGGTCCCGATTATCGGCATAAGACATTCTGCTTAGCAGCTCTTGCACCGTTTCTCTGGACGACTAACTCGTAGCCGTCGAACTCAGGTGTATTCGAAGGTTAGAGTGTACGATCACCTAACACCTGTACAGCAGGTTCGCGTCTCGGGGGTCCTTGTCAGGGATGCACACAGTCTCACAGAACCTGTCCAAGCGCACTTCATTTGGAGTTGCAATCAGATTTATTGCAGGAACTTCCAAAAGCAGTACAGTCTCTTCCAGGCAGTAAGTAGTTTCAGGCGTTTCGCATTTCCCTAGCACTGACTTTCACCGTTCATCGTCGTTAGGTTACTCCTTGGCCCTTGCCCGTTTCCAGGCAGGCTTGGATCGATACTTCCGCGCCCAGGAACTTGCTCAAGACATGTTCAACCTGGCTGGCTACAACCTCGCACACCTGGTCCGCGACCTCAAGGTTGCTGGACTGGATGCCAACGTGGTTCTCTCAGCCTGGGCCAAAGAACACCCAGACGACAAGCTAAGCTACGATGACGCGACCTTATTGGCCACGTTCTTCAACTGGAATTTGTCATGCAACCTCTCCGCGTATCTCGAGAAACCTGAAGAGATCGAGCAGTTCCAGCACTTCCTGAAGGAGCACAAGCTCGAATCCTCCTCAGATCCTTCCACTTCGAGCGAAGCAGTATCCGCACCAGTCGAGTCTCCAGCTGTAGAACCAACGAAAACGTATTCAGCCATGCATGCCTCCAACTGGGACCCTGAGGCTACTGTAAAGCCTGATGAACCAACCACGCTGGTCTCTGACGAGCAGAAACCTTGAGTAATCCTAGGTTTTCCGTCTCAGATCTCTTGGGTACATGGTTTCGTTTGAGCGGATCTGTTCGACGGTGCACGTTTCTTGGACAGGACACTTTTTTTTATTGGTACATATCTCAATCCGCGGACTCATCTACAGACCCTTAGGGTCACTACATACGGACTAAATCTTCTTCAATCACTTATCGTAGCCTATGTAGTCTCCTCTTCGTGGTCTCATTTTGTTACATCTTTACAGACACTTAGGTATCACCTCTGTAGTCTGATCCAATGCATGGCCTTTGGCCATTTTGATCTTGAAACCTCGTGAGAAAACCACTATAAGCCCACTGAGTTCATGAAGTTTATAGATCTATCCTTCGTAGTGTTATTAAAGTAGTCTCTAATAGAAGTCTTTGAAATACGAGTTTCATTGACCCTATTGAACCTCTTTGTAAGAGAAATGAACAGATCTAGTGTATCCCTTGTTACAGGACCCCTAGATCTGTGAGTATATGCAGAAAACACGAATAGATCCATTCGTTCTTTCGTGCCTTTCGCTTATAAAAATGTTGGTGGTCACTGTCCTAAGGTCTCTTAATCCTTTGGGCAACTAATGTGAGCTACGTCGGCCTCAGATCTAGTGCTATACATGTTACCCACATGCTTGTTTCACTTAGATCACTGACTTCGTAAAATTTTAAAATTTGAAAATTTTCGAAACACAGTGTCCCCTCCCCCAAACTAAAAGCTCAGCAGTCCCTGCTGACTCAGTCAAGGAAAGTTTTTCATATAAAACAGCACTGATCCGAGTAGATCCAACTCCCAAACAAAAATATGGCGCCCAACCACGAATTTTCCAACACTCCCCTTCGTTTGGAGTCCGAGCTTGAGGACTGGGCTGACGATGCAGCACACTGGGTCAAGGTACTATGTCAAGATCGTACCCTAGGATTCAGTGCTGCTATCAATCAACAAGGATCCATCAAGCTTCAGACTTCGACGAGAAAAGCGATCATGGCTGATGTAAAATCTGCCTATGAACACATTGTATGTATTTCATGACTAGATCTGTTCATTAGCAGACTTCTGACGACTTTTCCAGTCCCTTAAGGTGTCGAAGGAGGCTGCCAGTCTCAACACATCGTACATGCAACAGTACGAGGCCTTGAGTGAAGCCTTGATCGGCATCATGGCCTTCTCTGAGATCGCAGAGGAGGCCGGCAGACTCTACCCCAACGTCAAGAATGAGGGTGGACAAGACTCCAGGATGGAACTGTTCCTCGACGAGCTCGTCAAGATCCGTCGTTCCACCACACGAGCCAAAATGCAGAAGGCCAAAGCCGCTGCAAAGGAAGTCAAAAACTCGACTCCAGGAGTAAGTATTGCTTCGAATAACTTTGTCCCTTCGATAGATCTGATCAATTTTTAAAGACCAAAGGCAAGGAATCGTCCAAGGCCAGAGAAAAGACCATGGAACGTGCTTCAGTCGAGCCCATTGACGCTGAACAGAAGTTCATGGAAGAAATTGTGAGTAGATCTGTTCGTCGAGTCGATCCGAAGTACTGATCCATCGAGTTAGGAAGCAGATCTCGCCGCCGCCGAAGCTGAAGACGAGGCTGCTGCACGTAAGGCCCGTCCCAAGGGAACTACTGCCTTCCTTCGTCGTCAACAGGCAAGTACAGGCTGTGATGGCATTGCAGCCTACGCCATTCTTGCTTATTGAGCCGAACGTCGTGCTAAGTTGTATCGAAAGGGCACTCCCGTCAAAGTAGCTGACCAAGATAGCCCTGTACGTCGTTCCACTTGATAGATCTAACGGTTTCTGATGAAGATCTTCAGATGGAGGACGTTGCAGGTGAAGAAGAGGCGTCTCCCAAGGCTAAGTCTAAGTCCAAGTCCAAAAAGAAGTCTAAGGTCGTCGAGGAGACTCCTGAGCCAATGGCTGACCCGGATATCATCGTAAGTACCTTTAGATCTACTCAAAACGAATAGATCTGACGATTCTTTAGATGGAAGAGGAACCCAAACCCAAGGCTAAGGCCAAGGGGACGAATGCTGAGGAGGAGACTGCGAAGGCTTCAAAGGGCAAGGGAAAACGAAAGCGACAGGACCAAGACGTGGGGGCAGCAGGATCCGCCGAGACTTCAGTGAATCCTGAGCCTTACTCTACCACTGCTGGACCTGAGACTATCGTTCAGCCCCTGGCGACCGGAGAGGAACAGACCAAGAGGACCAAGGTCTACCTAGATCTGGCCGATACTTGTAAGTACCTCGAGTCATTTCCAACAGATCCTCTCTTCTTTTCGCTCTATTATTTATCACAGAGCAGCAAGGATCACTAGATCTATTGCTTTAGCATGTTGTCTTGCGTTTGAACTGTCTCTAGGACGTGGTATCTGAGCTAATCATCTTCACAGGCGACCCTGGAGACTCCAAAAACTGGGACCTCGTCCGTCTCCTTCAAGATATCACTCATAGCCACGCTGCTGAGTACAGCAACTATACCGAGGCACAGTTCAATGCCTTGGTTAACTTCCATCAGAATCAGCTTTTCGACTGTTCCATCAAAGCTAGGTTTTACGCTCGACGTGGGTTGGCAAGTCAGGCCATTATTGACAACGCCAGGAAGGCTTTCCGCATGAAACAGCCCCTGAACGTTGACGACGACAGCAATCCTCGCGAGGAAGTGGTTGTCGTTCCTTCCTACACACCCTACACTCGTCCCCTTATGATGCCACCCAGGGGTGATCCACAAGGTGATAGAGAACAGCTAGCACGCCTAGATCCTTCACTTCCTCCACATTCCGCGCCTTAGGTAGATGTCTGAAGTAGTTGAAACACCAGATCCATTCGTTCCCGTTGTCCTGGTACCTATTTTCATACCTGATATGCAGTCAAGTAACGTATTAGGTAGTTTTTGAGGTAATTCAGTCGATGACCAACTTCCTCGAGCATGTTGAGATAGAATTTTCGAAAGATCAATGACCGGACTCCCCCAAACTAAATAGATCCGTTGGTCTAACTCAGTTTGATGAGGAGATCCTTCGACTACGACGTGGGCCTGCCTCAGAATTGTCATCCTCAGGTGCTTCATCATTAGAACCGGACTCTGCAGCCTTCAGATCCGGAGGATCTGTATCCTTTTCAGCTGAAGTATTGAATGTGACTTCAGGATCCTCAGATATGTTGATCTTAGGGATTGCTCCGAATACTAGATCCTCAACATTATCAGGGGCAGTGATGGTCAGTCAATGACTTGAGGTCAATGTCATTGACAGTGACATTGACGTGTCAGCTTAGTAAGTGACCGCCGGTCAAAGTCAATGACATTGACCTGCCGGCAATCTAATGTTCCGGCTACCGGTGCTCTCCTTATCGATGCACGATACAATTTCTGATTTTCTACTTCATCTTACACCACTTCGTACAACAACCCGATCATCCTGTAGGAGGTTCTCGTGTGTCCGCTAACATCTTATCTGTGTACATTCATACACACTTTACTGCTGGTCTTCGTGGATGAAGCGGATGTAAGTAGGTTCAACTTTGATCTGAGCACACTGCGTTAACATTACATGTACCGCCCAGCGATATCTTTCTGTACCGAACACATGTTGGTAAAATTCATAGCTTTCAGTATTGTAGGTCAGATAATTTGATTGCTCTGCGCTTCTTGTATCATCTCTGCATACATAACTGGTGAATTTACTCAAGACCCGACTACAATTCTGATAGATACAAGCAAGTATAAGAGACATTATTTCCTCAGGCTTTGCTTGATCCTCTTACCCACCGACGTTGTCCAATGGATACTGCATCTGATCGAGATCGCCCAATCAGCTGGGCTCGCAAATTTTTCAAAGATCACCCACGTTGGGAGCATCGGTCGACTGGTGATACAAGTGGAATTTACAACCCGAATCTCCGCGGAAAGGATACGCTGCGTCCAAAGGTATTCTGCATCCAGTGTCTTCAAGCAGAAGTTGGAGATATAATGGCAAGGGAACTTGGCCAAGTAGCGGATGGCCTTCTTGAGGTAGCAAGAACTGCAGAACAAGTAGAAACAGAGAGTGAGTGATTTTCTTCATATGTTTGATCTTATTCGATAACATTACACCTAGTTTGGGCACGTCCCGTGGTCAGCCGCCAGACCAAAGGACGTGTGATTCTTCGTCCTGCAGGATCAACGTTGTTGAATCATCTCAAGACTTGTCCTAATCAAAGCGAAGAAATCAGAAAAGAGGCAGCCAAGCAAGCGAAAAAATCTCCCTCCGACTCGTCTAATCAACCAGGACCAAGATCTCCTATGCGATCTCGGTCTCGCCAGCCTGCTGCTCATGTCGTTGGTGTTTCCCGTACCTCAGCTTCTATTCCTCGTCTTTTCCATATGCCACGCGTTCAAGTTCCTCCAGCCAGTGGTAATATTATCAGTCTGAACTCCCCTCCTGGATCTCCTATCCCTCGTTCAATTTCCCTCCTATCTCAGGCCGATGATGTGATCTCGAGTGTCAGCAGTTGGTCTTCTAGCGATATTGCTCCATCGGACTCAATTTCAGCTGTTAACTCTCGTCCATCGAGTCGAAATCAGCAGACGCTCCCTTCTACTGGTACAACTTGGTCCGGTGATCAGTACCGGTTCGAGGAGCTCATCGCACGTTTGACGGCATCTGCTGGTTTACCCCTTTCGTGGGTCGATAACATTGAATTCGATACGTTGGTGAGAGAGTTTATCCCAGGAATCAAATCTATCAGTCGGAAAAGCCTATCGCGCCGTATTCTCCCTACCGTAATCAAGCAGGTGAGCAAATAATTTTCGTCTACTAAGATCAACGATGTTCTATGATAACATTTATATATTCAGGTTCGAAGTACTGTTTCCACGGCACTTTTGAATGAAGAGGTGACGCTTCAAGGTGATGGATGGACTGGGTTGAACCATACCCACTTAGTTAGCTTCATGGCTTCTACTGCAAAAGCCAAGGTATGCTGCTCTTATCTGATCAATGTCAATGTTGTACTTTGACTAACTTTTATTGAAGATATACACTGTTGCAGTGTTCGACACTAGTAAAGATCGCAAGACTGCTGAAGAATTTCTCAAATTGATCGAAAAAGCATACAACAAAGTCAAAGACGAATGGAAAGCGGTACCTATCGGATTTGTCTCGGATGCATCGGGGGAGTCTCGAAAAGGCCGCCGCATGCTTGCCGCCAAACATCCAGAGCTCGTGGTCATGGATTGTTATGCCCACCAAGTATATTTTCACTTGTGTATGGTCTTGTTATCCAAACTCATACATTCTCTGATCCAGATAAATCTCATCGTTGGAGATTATTTTTCGAAGTCCAACGCAGCTGATCTCCACTTTACTGATCAAGCAACAGATCTTATCACTTGGTTACGCAGTAAAACACTCATCCTTTCTCATTTAGCAAAGGCGGTGATACGTGCTGTTCTTACGCGCTGGACAGCTCATTACCTTGCCTTTGTGCGTCTAATCGAGCTTCGGGAAAAACTCCTCGAGCTTGTCTATCGCGATGCAGCTCAACCTGATGAAAAAAAGCGGATTATGAAAACGGGAAATGCACAGGCCCAGAAAAAGGCTGTAGAGATGATTTCGCTCATTAAAAATGAGGCCTTTTGGGAGGCGCTCTCAAGGTATGTTTTGACTATGAAAGGAGACGCTAACATGATATGACTGATTGTTAATCCAGTATTGTTACACACTTGGAACCACTAGCTATTGCAGCAAATGTGATACAGGCTGCACATTGCCGGCTGGATCAAGTGCTGCTCACGTTTGGGTATCTGTTCTACTTCTATTCGACTATGAGAGTTAACGATACTCGAGGACGTGATGCAATCATCTCGAGTATCGAAGCGCGATGGAAGAAATGCGACCAAGAGGTTTTTATAGCGGCAGTTATACTCAATCCTATCTATCGAAACCAAGCATTCAGCTCGATTCCGGCTTTCAACAATGCGGGTATTCAAGATCTCATGGTACGCCTTTGGAATCGGATATTCCCAGATGAACGGATCATACTCGATGAATTTTCCAATCTGGATGATTACCTCTATGGCCAAGGTACTTTTGTAAATCTACAGAATCGCATCGATTTGGAGCTTGGAAATGCGATGTCTAATGTAAGTATTGACAACTATCATCATTTCTCCAATGAATCTTTGATTTTTGCAGCACCGGAGTCCAGACCCAGCTCAAATCTTCAAAGGATTTACATATCCTGGAATGCCTGGTACTCAATTCATACGGCTCGCGTTGCGCATTCTGGGCATCTCCGCCAACTCTGCATCCTGTGAAAGACTCTTCAGTGTCTTTGGCAATACACTAACAAAGCTGCGCAACCGCCTCGGAGTACAGACGCTTACAGATTTAACAGAACTCAAAATGCACATCCGGGATGAGCATCAGCGGAAGGCAGAAAGTAAACGTTTGAAGCGGAGATTTGCAGTACGAGGTCAGAAGACTCGAGATGAAATTCAGAACACCCTGCAACAATCGCCGCATGTTCTATCCAATGTAGATGCTTTGAATAGCAATGGTATGTTCAATTCTTTGTATTCAGTTGATTTTCTGATATTGTCTAGATACAGACCAGTCAGAACCACGCACTACTTCATTCCGATCTATGATGGAGAGGAATATAGCCGCAGTAACGGACGATGAAGACGATGTTGCGTCTACTGGATCTGGATCAGTGCCATTACTTTCGGGTACCGTTCATACTCTGCAATCACAGGGTGGAATCCCGATTCAAAAGCTTTTCAACTTCTCGAACCAACGATGGATCAACCTTCACCTGAATAGAACAAAGGCTAACTTGACGGAAGAACTAGCACTATATGAGTTGCTTGAGGCTGAGAACGATGGTGATAGTAATGGGCTTATTGATCTTGACGAGACGAATGAAGATTTACTCTCAATCTAAAGTATGTATTAACAGTCTGTTGAATATCATCGATCAATGGCAGGTCAATCCGCATAAAGTTCGAACTGTCTGATGAAGTTCAATTCTCAAAACATATACAAGGCGGCGGGTCAATCCGCACAGCACAGGATGAAGAGAGCAGAATCTCGCAAGGGTGAACAAGACCAGCGCAGGTCAATCCGCAGCCAGTACAAGTTGGGAGGCATCATTTGAAAACTGGCAATATATATACATATTCAACAATAAAAGTACTCAGAATCTATTGTGTATCTTTTCCGGCCATAGTTATGACCACAGCAGGTTGCGGCGGCTGCGGGCCAAAGCTCAATGTCCATATTTGGAACATTTGAGGTGGTGGGAATTCCGTGGCAGAATTCGGCCCGACAGGTCAATGACAATGTCATTGACCGTGGGTCATTGACGTGTGGTCAAATGTCATTGACTTCCCGGTCATGTCAATGACCTGTCCATCACTGATCAGGGGTATCCTCGTCATCATCGACCATAGCTTCCAGTTGTTCTGGACTCAGATCTATCAGGTCATGGATGTTCTGGGGCAGATCTATTGGTTCGAAACGAGCATGATGAGGCATTACTCTGAATGCACCGACTTTGTCTTTCAGTACGGTACCATCCATTTCAGCAATGATATAAGACCCTCCTTGTGTTCGTCTGATCACAACCATAGGTCCACGGTAGCGACTATACATTTTTCGATCCAAATTCTTCTCGATGGTGGTGTTCCTGATTTGTACCAAGGTCCCTGGTTTGAAATCCCAGTCCTTGATAGTATATCGGAACTTGTCTTCGAAGATCCTAAGATCTCGACGCTTATTAGCATCAATCCTGGATCTCATGTTCTCAATGAAGGAACGGTGTTTGGAAAGGGCCTGAGCACGATAACCCAGCAACTCTTCCCGAGAGAGGATTCGATTTGGTGGATTGACCAAATAGGTAGATTCGACGATATCAAAAGGTAGTAACGGTTCTGCACCAGTTACAACAAAATAGGGAGAGCATCCGAGACCCCTCCTAGGAGTGACTCGATCTGCCCATAACATTGGCTTCAGGAAGTAGAACCATTTGCTCAGATCTCCGGCACAAGTCTTTGCTAAGGCCTGCCTCAGATCATAATGAGCACGCTCAATCTTTCCATTGGCTTGAGAGTTATACGGGGAAATCTTAGTTCCTCGGATCCCATACTTTTGTTCCAACCATTTCAGCATAAGCTTCATTTGGGGTGCATTATCCGAAACAACTTCCTCAGGACATCCCCATCGACAGATAATGTCATCAAAGAACCATTCAGCTATAGATCTGGCATTTTCCACTCTTAAGGCTCTCGCCTTGGACCAGGATGAAAGTGAATCTCGACCATGCACTATGTACTTACACCCATTACTGGATGGAGTCATGAACATGGTGTCAATATGTACCTTCTGAAACAGAGAAGGGGTGTAGGTAACTGTTGGAGGGATTCTAATGAGAGCCCTCTGTCGATCCTGACAGGCTTGGCACGATTTAACATACCACTCCACGTCTTTGTCCAGATCTGGCCACCAAAACCTCTTTTCCAAGAAGTCCTTCGTTGCAAAGACACCTTTGTGACCAAGGGCATCATGTGCACTGTTCAGAAGAGCCATTCGTCGATCAGGATCCACGACTAAACGAGGCTGATTGGACGATAACTTCCTATGGTACAGTCGACCTTCGGTATCAATGGAGAAGGGAATTACTTTCCTATCCATTTCCAACCGTTGTTTCTTGTCCAATTTCCCGAAACATTCTGCATCAGGGTTTTTCAGCCACTCCAAGATCTCTGGCAACTGCTTGTCCAAATGATTTCCTCCATCAGATCTGTGGGAATCCGGATATGATTGATCTGGTCCCCAGACTGCATTGTCAGGAATCGTAGTATATTGCAGATACTGAGAAACTGGTTGCATCCCATGCATAAGCAGATGGTCCTTTCGTAGTTTATGCTCTAGATCTTCTTCTCTGGCAAGTTCTAGATCTTCCTCGAAATCTGGGCAATAGATTCCTAGGAGATAACCATGCCTTGGATCTATATGATCTTTAAACAAATCAAAGGGAAATGGATCGTCGGCATCATCTGCTTTCAGAAACCTAATGTTGTTGGAGTCATCCTCGTCCAGATCATCTTCACTGGTCGACTTTCCGCGAGGAGTTGTCCAACCACCAGGTGGTCTTCGAGATAAGCCATCAGGTCCATGCGTCACACCTTTGACATGTACCAAATCGAAATGGAATTTACGGATTGCCTCAATCCAACGATTAATGGTTGCATTTGGGCCACTACTGGGGTTTTCAAGCATTCCCTGTATGTAGCTCGCATCAGTTTCCACTATCAGTTGTCGGCATCCATAAAGAAGATAATGGGTGGACTCCAAAGCAAGTTTCAGACCATAAAGTTCACGTTTAGATTGTGAAAAGCGGGCTTCCCGTTCCACGTAGGGAATAGATCCAAAGTAATTGTAATAGATCTTTTCAGGGTCGTTAGGATCTACTTGATAAATGTAAAATCCTGTTCCCATCCATGAACTATCGACTGATAGATGTGTTTCCCAATCATAAACAATGACTCTAAGGGCTGGTGCATTTCGCACTCCTTCCTTTAGTAGTTCCATAGCAAGATCCTGCTCCTCAGACCACTCAAACGGTACATTTGCCGTCAATTTAGTCAAGGGGGCAGCTTTCTTGGAATAGTTGTGAATGAACATTCGAAGCTGGCCAACAGTCCCCAGGAAAGCTCTCACATGTGTTCGAGTTTCACATTTAGGCCAAGTTAGGACCGTAGTAGCGATCTTATCATCTGGTTTCTGTCCTTCATAGGCACAACGATGTCCAACCACTGTGGTTTCCTCACAACAAACGAAAGCTTTAGGTCCTGAGAAGGTACCTCCAGCATGCTTCATTCGTTGGATGATCCGATTCACGTTTTGAAGATGTTCCCATACGAATCGACGGATCTGTGGGTTTTCCGGAATGGTTTCATAACCACCACCTGGTAACTCATATCGACTCTCGGGTCCTCGCACAGGTACATCATCAATGTAAGGAATAGTATATTCAGGAATTTCGTCTCGTAACAAGTAAGTTACATCGTCATGGAATATTGGTACCGAGTTGGTCCATCCCATAGGCAATTTGACGAGACGATGTGGTCCATAAGGAGTTTGGAAAGTGGTGAGATCCCTAGATCCAACATCTATATGTCTCTCATCGTAGCCCACAAAGATATCCAAGATCCCTCCACATGCTCTGCCTGCAAAGTGTCTAGCAATGTCCGCAGTAGCTGGGGGAACCCCGGAGTGCCGTATAGTAACCTTATTCAAAGGCTCCAGACTGTGCACCAATCTTAGGCTCGTTCCATCCTTTTTCACCACACAGAACCATTTAGATCTGTAGCTTGCACTCGATGGTTCGTAAACTCCTGCAAGGATCTTATCCTTGATTATCTTACAAACCTTAAGAAAGATTCCTGGAGGCACGGGAATGTTTTTCTCGACCCAGGGTTCGTGAGGTATAACCGGAATCTTTACTGGAGGGAAGAAATCCTCTCTGAAAGTTCCACCTTCGGATTGATCCCAGGCAAAACCCATTTCCTGAACCTTCATCAGATGATGAATGAGTTTTCGTTCCTCATTTGTTAAGAATCCTTCTGGATGGTTCTTGTCAATAATCTCCTTACGCTCATGCGTGTATCGGACTCCCGGAGTGAATTCAGGTGGATGAGTCGGCAGATCTGGCAATCCTTCCAAAGGATCTCCAAAGATATGACGACGAACCCTAAATTCCTCAGGAAGTTCAGCCTTAACCGGGCGTACTTTCAATGCAACAGGCTTATATTTTCGAGAACCGAAGACAGATACATTTGAATATGATGACATTGGGTCACTATATGCGCCTATATGCTGTTCAAATGTTCCATTCTTTTGTTCCCACGATTGAACTCGTTCCCGGGCACTCCTCACTGAGTCATAGGACTGGGAATTATCCGGTTGATCTGGACTTACATGGTCCAGATCTGAAGTGTAATCACTTGGCCGGGACAACCCATGAACGTCTCTCGTCAGACTTTTAGCTTTAATAGACTGATAAAAGGACTGTTCAAGTTGTTCCACGTCCGGATCAGTTCGAAATCCTTCCTTCCAAGGATTGATCACACGATTTTGTTGATGGTCCACACCTTTGTTTAGGTATAGATCTATGGTTTCAGCGACTTCAGGAAGTGAATCCCTAAACGAGGGTTGGCTATAATTAACATATAGTTCAGCCAATTCTTCATCTCGGAACACTCCTTCTTTCACTTTGGTCGACTCAATGACTACTTCTTCACCTAAAGGATCCCAATACCCACTCACAGCGATTTCAACCTCTCCCTGATCGCTACTCAGATCACAGAGGTTATCTAAAAATTTGGTTCAGCAGTTTTCTCCTCTTCTTCGGGGCTGGTCTCCTGATTTGGATCTGGAGTCTCTGTCCGAGTCTGAGCATACTTCTGCTTATCCAACTGCCGTTTCTGAGCTTTAGGACTTTGTCCTCTCGGACTAGTACCTATGGTGTATTGCTTTCCAGTGTTCGGATCTGTTATGGTTAACTCTTGGTCACCAGATCCAAACGTATGGATGACACTTTCTGTCAGTACATCGAAAGACCTACCCAACAGAATTTCGAAGGGTGCCTTTTCCTGCACATGGCATTGTAGATACAGTGTTATGGGTCCAAATCGGAATGGTACGTTCCTGGACAGTCCTTTGGTACGGGCCAGACCTCCATGCACATTCTGCATTTGGATGGTAACTTTCGGATCCCAACCTAGTCCTTGTAAGGAGTTGGTTAACAACGCCGATCACGGACCCAAAGCTGGTTCACCAGGAAGTAGATTATCCTGGGGTTATCACCAATAACGGCTTCTAGAAAAACACACGGACCTTTGCTGG
This sequence comes from Lentinula raphanica, assembly GCA_027919835.1. Classification (NCBI taxonomy): domain Eukaryota; kingdom Fungi; phylum Basidiomycota; class Agaricomycetes; order Agaricales; family Omphalotaceae; genus Lentinula; species Lentinula raphanica. The sequence goes on along the minus strand of JANVFP010000014.1, from coordinate 1,164,025 downwards.
AATGTTACTTCAGCAAAGTATAAAAGGGTGTGGCTACGTTGTCTGGAATATTACGTCAGACAGGTAATCACGGTTGTTGCAAGGCTGGGGTGGACGTCAGACAATGAACAAAGAGCGATCGCAAAGCTGGGTTGGACGTCAGTCGATGGATTGAGTATAAAGGCTTGCTGGAATGGTCGTCAGACAAGAAAAACACAAAGTGCAGTCAAAAGATGCTGAATCAACAGTGGGTAGGTGGGGGTACAAGAATAACTAGTCTAGGGTACAAACAAGTTTCTGGGGTGTCTTATATACCAATCTACAATGCCTCATGGATACCTCATGTATGCCTTGTGTATGCCTCATGTGTGCCACATGTATCCAGCATACCACATGTATGCCTCATGTGTGCCACATGTATCCAGCATACCACATGTATGCCTCATGTATACCACATGTATGCCTCATGTATACCACATGCATGCCACATGTACACCTCATGTATACTACATGCATGCCACATGTACACCACATGTACACCACATGTACACCACATGTACACCACATGTACAGCCTCATGCCCTGGATTTGCTTCATGGACTGCCTTATGGGTTGCCTCATGTTGTCCTGAGTCATATTGATTTGTCTTGTGTTCTGTGAGTTATAATGGTGATTGTTGAGTTGCTGAAATAAATATTCTGGAGTTGTGTAGTACTGTAGGGAAATAGGCTGGCAAAGGTGGAATGGGATCCTGGTTTTAGGCAGGCAATGCAAAATGCCTGATTCCTGACAGTATTCCCCCCTCCACCAGACCGAGCCCTCGAGGTCTTGTCTTCTTCAGTGACTGCCCAGCTCCCAAAGGTTGAGAATAGGGTCATCAACATGAATAGGCTGTGCAAAGCCATCAATCTCCACATATGGACCACATTCTTGTATGAATGCCCCTCTCAGTGATACATTCTGAGATTCTTTGTGGATAAAATGCTGCCGATATTTATGCTCTTTAGAGCCACAAACAGCACAGAGACCTTCTCTCATCCGGTGATTCCATTCTTCCTGAGTCACTTTAGGATATGATTTTTCTTCATCCTGGATGTTTTCTGTACCCAACATATCCTCAGCAATGGAAGATTCCAAATGTGCATCTTCTGCCACTTGCATCAATCCTTGATTATCAGGTGGTGTGCGGATGTTATATTGTGGAATAGTGGAAGATGATTTTGCCTTTTTGTCTTCATCAGCAATTGCCACTGCATTCTTAATTTGGTTTCTTCCTGAATTAGTTGGAATTACTGATTCTGCAGTAGAATCCAGTGTATAGTCATTTCCTTTATGACCAAGTCCAACCTGGTTGAAAGCCTGTCTTGCTCCATCAAGCACTATCAGTTTATCCACCACTCCTGAAATTGTATCAGGTATTTCTCCATGATCAACCAAGCAATTCCGGAGATGGTTCTGAATTTGTTTCAGTAATCTCCACCGAAGAGCTCGATCATCATATTCTGTCATGAGGGCAATATCTTCAAATCGGACCCAGAAATCACCAAAGGATTCGTTCCATGCCTGGACACACTCATCCAATTTGGATTGAGCTTGGATAGTCTCATAATGTAGTCCAAACATTTGTCCAAATAGAACTGCAAATTTTTCCCAATGGATAAGAGGAGTAACCACATGACCAGATCGCTGTCTTCTCATGAGATTCTGGTAGTATCTCTTTGCAGGTCCTTTCATATAGGATGCCGCAAATGCAATTTTTGAAATGTCATTAGAGTAGATTCGAGGTTTGGCAGCAAAGAAATTTTCACAGTTTTCCTTGAACTCGCGCCATTCATTGCGATCTTCTCCTGTGAACGGACTAGGTTTGTTGATATCTAATTTGGATTCCCGGTTCAATTCATCTCTTTTGATCTCCTTTAGTCTCCTTTCAAACTCCCGGTCCTGACGATCATCTATTAATGACCTTCGATCACAGGAACAAATGCCAAAGGCATCTTGACCATCCCTACCATCCCTACCATCTCGACCATCTCGACCAAACCTATTTTGTGGACAATAACATGGTCCTCCCTGGTTACGTCTGTTATTGTTATGACCAGACCGACCAGAATTGGATGGGTTGGGACTATTTCTGTGAGAGGATGACTGTTTTCCCCGATTGTCATCAGGTCCATCATCACTTTCATGGCCAGGGTTATCTCCAGCATCAGGGGGATCATTTCCACCACCACCACTGCCACTTGTCATAGCAACAGGAATACTGGTTGCTTTTGGTGGACTACCTGCAGCAGAATTGGACTCAAATCCTGCCAATGACACTGATATTGGACTATTAAGAGGTTGACGAGCAGATGCATTAGGTGTAAAGAATTTTTCAAAACTGCCCGATTGGAATTTGAACACAGATGGCTGAGTCCCCATATCTTTATGATGCTCATTTTCAATGAAGCTGTCAATGATGCCTTGCTGAACTTCTAGGTCTATTTCCTCCAAGTCCACAGTCTTTGAGTGATGGGGAATCCTATCATCAAAGGAAACCTCTGGTTCTGCTCTTTGCTTCCCTTTGTTAGGAATGTGTGGATAAGAGGAGGTCCCAACACCTGGGCAATTATCACGTTGGTAGGAGTTGGTATACCCAGTATCATAATCAGCAGCATGGGATGTTTGATGTGGTGGAGTGTTACGCACAAAAGATGTCAATATAGGTTTCCTTGGAGACACTTGTGGTTTAGGAGACTCCAAGGTTTCCTTGTTATTAGGGATGTCATCAGGAAGAGGTTCTTCTGGCTTTCCTTGTTCAGGTTTTGGGGAAGCTTTTTCCTGCTCCTCCACATCTGCTGATGGATGCCATTCAATTGCTCTCCTACGACGGCGGCTCGAGTTTCGATTACTGGAACTGGGAGTTGTATTACTGCGAACTTCACTGTTCACACTTTCAATAGTTGGTCCCTCTGGAATGGTTTCCATAGTTACCAGAGGTTGTCGACCCCTAGTTCCCTGTGAAATGGATGTAGCTCGGCTCCGAGGACCAGCTGAAGTATGTGACATGACTGTTGGAGTACGATGCTCATATCGCCTCATAGCAACAAGTTGTTTCTCCACATCAGCCTGACTTCTTCCAGCATAGGGTGGTACTGGATCCCAGTCTTCTTCCATTTCAATGGAGGTAAAAAAGTCATCATCTTCATTTGATTGACTGTACCAGCCACTGCTTCCATAAACTCGACGACGAGGAATATTGCTTGGTCGGGGAATTTCAGATTCATCTGAAGCTGTCTGACATTGTGGATATAGGTATCTCGGATTCCATGGAGTCCCTCTATGAATCCGGCTTCGTGGTTCTCCATGAATAGGTAATGAATCATATTCATTAACAATGTCATCTTCCCAGTGATGAATTCCATGATGACGTGGAGATGAAGAGTTAGGGGTGATAGTATGAGCAGTGGAATGGGATGAATAGAATGATGAAATTTCTGGATCATTGATTAAATTCTCCACTCCTATCTGGTGAGAGCGTTCTTCCAATTCTACCAATTCACGAACATTATTGCCATGCTGCAGGTTACGCATCAGTTCAGGTGTGACTTCATCATCCGTCAACCGTACAATCCATTGCAGTAACCGCAGTATTCCAATATTAGTTCGGCCTTCAGTATGGAAACCTAGAGCATTCAAAAGACTACGAGCAGAGCCCACCAGGTTCAACAATTCATTTTGAGAAGCACCGTCATCAACCTGTTGACGAGCAGCAAGACGTCGGATTGGAGTATCTGGTGCTACCTGTGGACTGGTATGGTGTGCTGGTGGAGACTCACTCATGACTTCTCTATACCCTTCCGAGTATGTACGGAAAGTTGGAGACCGACGAGTATTGGTATCATGAATGGCTGGTGTAGATTCTGCCAGTGGATGACCTAGTAGTGATCTATGTATTTGTCGATCTGGGGGTTTGTCAATGGAGACATCCATGATGTCCTTTGTAGGATGATCCATAGAATTGTGGTATTCATGAGACACTTCTAGTGTAGGAGGTGTATTATACCGTGGATGACTATTGCTAACTGACTGTCGATTGGAGGAGAGACACGACGTTCAGTTGCAACAAGGTCTGCAAGGAGTTCCTGGCCTCGAGTAGGTGCAGCAGGACTTCTCTGTACAGGAGGAAGTTCATCTGCTAGCTCCAACTCGTTAGCCAGATTGGACTGCCCTGGTGCAGCTCGAACTGGGATTCCAGCAGACTCTGGAGTATAATATTGATGCCTGAATGACCGCTCAGGTTCCTGAGAGGCAGCAGTACATTGGACCTCAGTTCGAACATGAACTGGTGAAAGAGAACGAGGACATGGAGCTTGACCAAGATGACGACCACGTTCTAGAAAGTGTAGGGGAGTAGTGTCCTCTGCATTATTACTGAAGTGTGCAGGAGTACCCCGTACAATGTTTCTTGATGTAGGTGTAAGGATGTGGAAGGAGTAAGGAGCATAGGGGATATCCTCCTCAACCTCCACTTCCTCGAAGGTAAAAGTTCTAGTAGCCATGACTGATGACAACAGGAGACTAGTTATTATGTAAGGAGTTGGTTAACAACGCCGATCACGGACCCAAAGCTGGTTCACCAGGAAGTAGATTATCCTGGGGTTATCACCAATAACGGCTTCTAGAAAAACACACGGACCTTTGCTGGAATGTTACTTCAGCAAAGTATAAAAGGGTGTGGCTACGTTGTCTGGAATATTACGTCAGACAGGTAATCACGGTTGTTGCAAGGCTGGGGTGGACGTCAGACAATGAACAAAGAGCGATCGCAAAGCTGGGTTGGACGTCAGTCGATGGATCGAGTATAAAGGCTTGCTGGAATGGTCGTCAGACAAGAAAAACACAAAGTGCAGTCAAAAGATGCTGAATCAACAGTGGGTAGGTGGGGGTACAAGAATAACTAGTCTAGGGTACAAACAAGTTTCTGGGGTGTCTTATATACCAATCTACAATGCCTCATGGATACCTCATGTATGCCTTGTGTATGCCTCATGTGTGCCACATGTATCCAGCATACCACATGTATGCCTCATGTGTGCCACATGTATCCAGCATACCACATGTATGCCTCATGTATACCACATGCATGCCACATGTACACCTCATGTATACTACATGCATGCCACATGTACACCACATGTACACCACATGTACACCACATGTACACCACATGTACACCACATGTACACCACATGTACAGCCTCATGCCCTGGATTTGCTTCATGGACTGCCTTATGGGTTGCCTCATGTTGTCCTGAGTCATATTGATTTGTCTTGTGTTCTGTGAGTTATAATGGTGATTGTTGAGTTGCTGAAATAAATATTCTGGAGTTGTGTAGTACTGTAGGGAAATAGGCTGGCAAAGGTGGAATGGGATCCTGGTTTTAGGCAGGCAATGCAAAATGCCTGATTCCTGACAGTCCTAATCCTAGGGCAACACACATATCGATAGCAACAATCTGAGATCCAGAGTCTAATATACTCTCGATGTCTAGATCATCTCGATTATTCACAACTGGCCACACAGATCTTAAGCCATTTCCCATAGTGGCTACTATAGTCATATCACGACGTGAATCATTTTCATCAACATCATGAAGAAAAGCTACCACCGGATCCAACTGAACATAATCCCCTGCCTTCATGCCATCTCGATCCTCGAGTATTTTCACAAAGATCAATCCTTCTGACAGACTGTGATCTTCCACGGCAATGAACTGTTGCATCTCCATCCCTGTTCTCGGGATTTCCTCGACACTAGGTTCAACATCATGGGCCTCATTAACAAAGGACTTGATTCGTTCCTGTGGACGCACTTGGCGGTTTTTCATCTTCCTCATCATGATCTGCCTGACTTTGCCTGACAATTGGAATGCCTCAGCAGCCGTCAATGTGATCATTTGACGAGAAATCCGATCAGCTAATTCTTCTTCAAGGCCTGGAATGAATAACTCATTCCGAAGCCGAAATTTGGGTCCCTTCGAAGATCCTTTAGATTCAGTGACCTTCTCCGGTTTGGATTTTGGTTGATTTCGAGGTATGGGTGACACTTCCCTGGGTGGGACATGATCAAAAGGTCGATGTGTTTCGTCAGATCTAGAGGGTGAGGGCTCCCTGAAACGCACTTTGCGAGTGGTCTCACTAGTTTCCTCAACTAATTCTACTTCAGAATCAGAATCCTCTTTATCCGATTTCTCTTCGACACTAACAGATCTCGACTTCCCTAGTGAAGTATCCCCTGATGAATGATTGGATCTGTTCGATTTTCCATTCAGATCTTTCGAATTGGATGGTTCAGGAGCAGATTTGGATTGATTGGCAACATTTTTAAAATTTGGGTGATTTCGATCTACGGGTATGTGCACTCCATCAAAACGTTTTGTCTTAGTAGGAGGCACAGTTTTCAATGAACGGGGCTTAGGTTCATCCTCATGAGTCATGTCCTTCAGCTGGGACCTTGTTTTTCGTCCCTTGCTCGACTCAATCATTGGATCCTCTAGTTTCCCGACTCATTACTGTACACCGTTGCAACATTGTTGCTAGATCTCCCCTGGGAAGATTCAACTACGTTGGCAAGGTACAACCAAGTACTAGGATCCCCCAACTGATCTGCATAATCCTCTTCATCGGGGATTAGATCATTGTATAATGTCGCCAAAACAGGCCAGTTCTTGCTCTGAGCATATTTCACGATCTTTTGGTATCGAGTTTCCGGACCAAAGTTATTTGGTAACGGCGATCCATCTTTCAGCTTAAGACGTTTGGATCCTTGAGACTCCGGCATCACCCAGCCTTTCCCAAGGAGTTCCATGAACAAAGGACAGTTACTCATCATATGATCTGGTCCTCGACACAAGAAACACGTTCGATCCGGCATTCCTTGGCCTGGAGGGGGATTTACATTAAGGATCCCTCGACCCTGCCCACTGGTTCCGGGATTACTACTACCAGAAAAGCCAGGTCTGGGCTGGGGTCGCATTCCAGCATCCGATTTTCCTGCCCTAACATCATTGAGCAATTGCTGCAACGACGTCAGTTCATCCTGAAAACGCATCTTAAGATTCCCCATTTCTTTGAGCATCAACGACGATTTGTCCACATTTTCCACAAAGGCACGTTCATGGTCCTCTGCCTGTTCCTGCTTAACACTAGATCTAGTGTCTGTAGCAAAGAAACAGGTCAGATCTGGCGTTTCCTCTTTAGCAGCTGCTGGGGTAACCACCGGAATATAGATCCCTCCCCTAGAGTTGGTCTCTGCATTCAGGACAGCTCCATCCATTCCAGTAAAGGTCTGGTATAGTGATTCGAGAGGGGGCTGCCTAGCCACAGCCTCTGCAGCACTTTTCCATTCCGAGAACGTATATGGATCATCCGTACGTCGTTTCGCAAGTTTCGAGTTGGGGACCTGATGCTGAACTTGTTTCGAGACAGCTTTTCTCAGGTTTCCATCGAATGCTGATAGAAAGACCGACACCAATTCATGGTTTCCAATCGCCGGAGGCGGTTTCAACAACTTATTGGCCTCGACTTCGAACAACATGCAATAGATCAACAGCTCAGATCCATCCTCGACTCTCAATGGTCGAAACCTCTGGACCAATTCCAGCATAGCTTTCTTGGAACCCGGGGGTTTGCCAAAGATAGACGGGAACCGCTCAATCATGGCTCGAAGGAATTGATCTGCATCTTCCTTTCCTTCCTCCGCTCCAGGGAGATGCTCTAAGGCCTGCTTTGTCTGGAGGGTCATCCATCCAAAGATCCTTTGCATCTTCACCTTCTCAGAGGTCATACCCGTGGCTTGGAACGTCGTTAGACAGAACCTCATCCATTCAGGCATTTGGATCAGATCAGCTAGATCCAAGATCATAGCCGTTTTATGAGTGGCAGGGAACTTCGCATTGTTGTATTCCCCTTGCTCTTCAGGAGACAATGCAGGAGGTCCCAACAGTTTGAGGATATCCACTGGAGCCTCGTTTGCACCTTGTGCATTTTGGTCATTTTGTGTAGTACTCATCGTTATATTTGGTATTCTGTTCCCAAACACGATACGTTGCAAGTCAAAAGAAATAGAGTTTGGTAATGTAGGATTCAAACTAGTCAAACCGACTGGTTCAGCAGTAACTGCCTGACGTCTACTGCTTCCTTGCACTACACCAGATCTGTTCGTTCTTGGAACTTCAGAAGCAGATCTAGCAGCAGTCCCGTTATCTGGATTGCTCTTTGCTCGTCCGAGGTTCTTCGGATCGTAGACAGGAACCGTAGGCTTCTTTGTAACATGTTTTCTTTTATCCGGGGCTTGCACCTCTGGATCAAAGTAATCTAAAGAACCTGCGTTCTTCGACGTCCGAGACTCCCTTGGAGCTATTTTTAAGATCAAACAAAGTTCGACCTAAGGCAATGGTTTGAGAAATCGATAGATCTCTCGAGTTCGTTCCAAAATATAGATTCCACCCCTCGCGGTGGGCTCCAGATAACGAGGATATGAAGGGTGCAATTAAATGCTTCGTTGGATAGATCTAATGACCTAGTGACTTTATCACTGAACACTGATCACCAATATACTTCTTATGTTGTTTGTCAAATGTATTTAAGCGAGGTGTGGGGCATTGTCAGAGATTCCGCACAATCTTATACCTTAGAACGAACTGGTAGTCTTAAAAGATCTACTGGATCCGCAATACAGGTCAACAGAGCGAAGTGACACGGAAGTACAGATCTTTTGATCTGGACTCGAAGGGGGTGAGTGATCCACTCAAAGGGTTTACAAGGAACGAGAGAACTCGTATAGATTAGACTTTATGACCACACAAATACTATCAGAACCAGGTTGAAGATCTACTGATCACCAATCACAGGAAACCTTCACAGCTCGTATGGATCACCGATCACCACACGTCTGCTTGAACAGAGCCACCGAAACTCTGAACGCTCACTTGGAACAACCGAGAACCAAGCCCTCTGTATCTCCACGATAGGAGTCTACCTTCGATTCAAATCTAGCTGAGACTTTATCAACTGACAAGATATCGGGCCTAACGAGATGAGAATTTCACAACCACTTTCGAAGACCGCCCGGCTTACAAAGCCTTTACTCCTCACGTATGAGAGCAAAGGTTAGCTAGTCAGAGAAACTGGGCACAAAACCTAAACTATATTTTTGTAGGCTACGTCCTTAAGTACTTCTACGAATAGATCTGTAGCCAATTTACTATTTTATGGAATAGATCTATAGATTTGAGAGAACGGAGTCCGAGATCTGATACAAATAAGGAAAGATAGGACGAGAAACGATACAAACACCAGAGAAACAGAGAGTAAAAAGGATAAAAACAAGTAAAATGTCCATTTCTGGTGGTCCTTCGTCGAGATCTAGTTGCCTGACCTTCGAATCCGGACCTGGTCTGTGCGTCCATCCACATGCTGGTGGTTAAAGGGCACGGATAAGCTCCTGCACAGGTAACTCAAACGTTTCCTCATTTGATTCCGCTATGTGAACGGTTGTATGCCTCTCCAACTGAATGGGAGTACATATAAAGGGGGGAAACCTGTCCCAATAGGTTCGTTTGGCTTCTAGCTTTCCAACGATATGCATATATCGAATAGATCCAGAGGTTTAACAATGGTGAAGTTGAAAGATCTACCCTTGCAACACTCCTGGTCAAAGCTGTACATCTCAGGCGTCTATTTCCCATTTAGGAAACGTCCACATGTAACTGGGATGATACACTTTGGTTGTTTCTCCGTTTAGTCACATTCCTGCGACCTGATCCATCCCGAAACTCGATCTAAGTGAACAGATCTGTTGAGTCTGGGCCTTGAATAATCCATCCCCAATGGTAATACGAATAGATCTATTGGTTCTAAGCTCATCTCGGTGCAGTATCATACTCAGTTGGCCGTTAGGCGTTGAAAACTAAGTTGATAATCCCTTGATAGCTCATATCAGAGGTGGCTTTGTCTTGAAGGACTCCCCGACCAAGGGACTCGAGTGTGAACTCTTATTATTCGTCAGGATGTGTTTTCCTGTCTGGATCTGACGTCCTGGCATTAACATGATACAAGTTTGACTGTCAGCTCGGGCTCACTACAGTCCTTTAGTACTCTACAAGGCTCTAATCGTTAAAATTAGGCCATTGCATGCCTGCACGCAAAATGGGCGTATTACCGGGCGCCTACCTTACTATACCGGAATATTATATAATCATTCCCGTAGCCTCTTGTAAGCGCCCCAGCAGCCCAGGGTGTCTATTACTTTATCCGGCTATACTCGGCATAGGTTCCCAATAATCTTCGGCATGTTATGAAAGTCGGCAATATTTACAATACAATATGGTTCAATACGGTACAATACGATACGGTATGATACGATATGATACGACACGATGCGATACAATACGATGCAATATGACACGCTATGAAACAGTACTCAAACCTTTTGAATCTTGGAGGGTCTAGGAGACTCAGCACCGTCCTCCTCCTCCCTTCCACTAGGTTCCTCCTCCTCCCAAGATTGTTTGAGCGTTCTGCTAGCCCTGTCATCCTTGTTGTCCTCTTCATTCCGAATGAGATCGAGCATCCTTTGGTGAACTTTGGAGATGAAATTTTTAAGCGCAGGGGTTGAGATTCCTTCTGTTGCGTCCTCCAGGATCCACCAACTGAGACAGATGAGCACAGAGTAAAGACCGTTGATTCCAGGCGCTCTCAAGTCCCCCACCAGCCGACTCCACCAGGCTATGAGTTGTTTGCTGAAGGAATCTGAAGAAGAGATGAGGGAAGGTCGGTAAGAGGGTTTCCTGTAATTCTTGATCCACAGTTTGACATCACCCGGTCTTCCGACCCAGCTTAGATTGACAGGATCCGCGTCTGAGCCATATAAAACTTCCAGTCGGATGAATATTCCAACCACCAATCAAAATGCCTGATTGTCAAGCTTGTCCAGAAGGGTCTCTTGAGTGACGGAAAGCCATGACATATCAGCTGGAATCTCTGTAGCCTCTGGAGAGGCTTGAGACGCTGTTACAGAGGGTGCAGTTGTGGGGGTCAGACCAGTCGTGGCTGTGGAATCATTCGTGGGCGTGAGATCAGGAGTAGCCGCGGAGTGCACTTCAGGCACCCACCAAACAGGCCTTCTTAGGCCAAAAAAATGATGACATGGAATAGGCCTAAGAGGCCCATAATAGGGGTAGGCTACCCTAGGGTCCTTAAGGTGGGTAGCTACCCCCATAGTGTGAGGTTTGAGATGGGTAGCTACCCTACTTAGGGTGCCAGGGGTCCTTTTGAGGTAGCTACCCTATGTTTTTGAAAAATTGTTAGGTTTAGTTTACCAATACTCTGGTAACATTAGTCATCTCATATCTTATAAAACAGGCTAGAGCCTTTGATGTACTTGATCACAGTTACTAAACTTTAACAAAGTAAATTCAGGTAGCTACCCTCTGTAAAAGGTGAATCAGGGTAGCTACCCATTCTAAAAGTTAATTTGGGTAGCTACCCACTCTGAAAAATCAAATAGGGTAGCTACCCCACATTCCTGAATGGCTAATACATGTGTTGAGGATAATATACAGTACTGCTGTGTTAAATTTTCAGATATTATAATGAGTGTGTTAAGTAGGTACCATGATTTACCTTGTAAGTAGGTAGCCACTCAGGAATGTGGGGTAGCTACCCTATTGATTTTTTAGAGTGGGTAGCTACCCAAATTAACTTCTAGAATGGGTAGCTACCCTGATCAACTTTCCAGAGTGGGTAGCTACCCCGATTCACCTTTTACAGAGGGTAGCTACCTAAATTTACTTTGTTAAAGTTTAGTAATTGTGATCAAGTACATCAAAGGCTCTAGCCTGTTTTATGAGATATGAGATGACTAATGTTACCAGAGTATTAGTAAACTAAACCTAACAATTTTTCAAAAACATAGGGTAGCTACCTCAAAAGGACCCCTGGCACCCTAAGTAGGGTAGCTACCCATCTCAAAACCTCACACTATGGGGGTAGCTACCCAGCCTGTGGTAGCTACCCACCTTAAGGACCCTAGGGTAGCCTACCCCTATTATGGGCCTCTTAGGCCTATTCCATGTCATCATTTTTTTGGCCTAAGAAGGCCTGTTTGGTGGGTGCCTGAAGTGAGCCGCGGAATCATTTGTGGGCGTGGGATCACGAGTAGGCGTGGAAGCAGGAGTAGGCGTGGAATCAGGAGTAGGCGTGGAATCAGTCGCGGAAGGATAGTGTTATGAATCGTAACGAGACCCACCTCCAATTTTTGACCAGCGAAATCCAGAGGATCCATCATGTAGGGAAGCATAACAACGAACCGAACATGGTGAACGCCTCTGTTCGACTCGAAGAGATTGTTTATGTGATGGAACTCCAACGCTTCCGCTTGGAGTCTGCCCGTATCTCGATTATGGGTCCCGCCGAGGCTACTAGAAGGGAGGAGGAGTTGGTAGCGCAGCTAGCTGTCCATAAATTCCCAACGGTGGAGGAGTTAATGGATCAGTCCTTGTTCCAGTGCGTGTTTGAATTAATTTTCCTTCAAAATTTTGCTAACATTCTTTTTAGCGTGGTTCCTTCCGATCGCGTGGTTCCTTTCTCCCTTGTCGATGCTGCCGCAGCTCAGTACCAGGCTCCTCAGCACGCGCCTAATTCTGTTTCGGTTCCTGCTCCTTCTAGGGCTTCGACCTTATCCGACGGTTCAGCTTCCCCTGCAACTTTTCCTATCGCAGGTCCTGTTACTCCCAGCCGACACGGATCAGCGTATGCGGTTCGAGGTCGTGGCCGTACTTTAATCCGTCCTCGTGCTTCTCCCGGCTCTACCGATAGTCAGTGGTCTTTTTCTAGTGACGATCTTGTTTACCCCCGCGAGGATTCCCGTTCTCCTTCCCCTATGGAGCTCGAGGGGAATTCTCGTAGTTCTACTCCCGCGGGCTATTCCGAGCAGGGTTCGGCTGGGATTAGGTCTTCCTGAGCAATGGTTTCCCCTGAATATACTTGACTTGTACTTGTAGCACTCCATCAAAGGCGGTTTTCTTCGCTCCAAACATAATTAAAGATTTGTAAAAATATTTTGTGTACTTGTATCCCTTGAATTGAATGTATTCTTTATGTCTGTTATTAATCTTCAAGCAATAAGTCTCCCTGGGACTCAATGAGTTCCTGACTTTCTTGCTGCAATTTGTTCATAGCCGCCTCGGATGCCTGTGGCTTTCGAGGGTGACTTCATCGGTATTCCTGAACTGCGTCATAGGCTCCAACGAGGTTTGATAGTGATTCCCATGTATCATCCTCAGGACCGTAGCCCTTCCACCGCACCAAATATTTGACAGCTCGTCCGACTTTACGAGAGTGAATTACTTGTGCCACTTCAAAACGTTGTTGATCATTTTCAATCTCGACGGGTGGTGGTGGTGGAGGTTTTCGACCAGGGAATGGATCAGGAATATCGAGCTTTAACAAAGACACATGAAAGACATCGTGGATCCCTTGTAAGGCTAGGGGCAATTTGAGCTTGTAAGCATGTGAGGAGACTTTGGCTATAATCTCGAAGGGACCTAAGCGTTTCCAATCTAATTTCTTTAGAGGTCGTTTCATTCGTAGATTTTCCGTGCTCAACCAGACTTTCTGTCCTGGTTGCCAGTTTGGCGTTTCACAACGGTGTGCATTATAGTTTTGTTCGGAAGATGAATTTGCATGAGAGATCTCTTTTTTGAGATATTCGTGAAGCTGTGATAGGTCTTTAGCAATTTGGTGAGCTGCATGATTTGGTACACTATCAAGTGATATCGATAGTCGGGGATGATATCCTTTGTTAGCAAAGAATGGTGATACACCTGTTGCCATGCTCGGTGTGTTATTGTAGACAAACTCGGCTAATGGAAGCATATCGTACCAATCATCTTGGTCATAATTGACAAAGAGACGTAGATATTGCTCCAAGGTCTGATTTGTGCGTTCAGTTTGTCCATCTGTTTCTGGATGATAAGCTGTGGATAAATTTGACTTTATATCCAGAAGTGAGCATAGTGCTTGCCAAAAAGCAGAGATGAATGTACTTCCCCGATCTGATATTATGTCAGCAGGCAGCCCATGTTTTGAAAACACATGACGGATAAAGTGCTTTGCCAAATCTAAAGCAGTGTCCTTTGTTTGACATGGGATGAAAATGCCCTGTTTAGAAAGTCGGCAGACTACAACAAGGATGGCATCACAACCAGAGGACATGGGAAGACCCACAATATGATCCATAGAGATTGAACTCCAAGGACATTGTCCAATGGGTAATGGCTTTAAATACCCAAATGGTCGATTCCTGACTGATTTGGTTCGATTGCACTCATGACATGATCGAATATATCGAATCACATCTCGGTGAATGCCTGGCCAGAAATAAGTCCGAGAAATCAATTGGATGGTCTTGTGAACACCTGGATGACCCCTGAGTTTGTGGTCATGGTGATCACGGAGTATTTGGAGCCGTAGGTCATTGTCCTTTGGCACGTAAATCTTGCCATCACGTAATAGGAGATCGCCGTCTAGTGTGAAGGGCCCTGGGTCATCAGACCTAGCTTTTTCCCCCATCTTTAGGCAATACTCATCCTTCGAGGCTGCACGGATTTGGTTTAACTGTAACTCCTCATCAAGGAGTAAGTTTGCAAGCAGTTGTTCAGGACGGATGAGAATTCGCTCATTATGCTGATTAGCTGCATTTTGGAAGGATTTCTTGGGGTTGATTAGCTGCATTTTGGAAGGATTTCTTGGGGTAAACATCAGGACGTCGGGTGAGAGCATCAGGTTTAGCACCCAACCGGCCCGGTCGGTAGTTGATAGTGAAATCAAATCCTGACAGAAACTCCGACCACCTTGCTTGTCTTCTACTAAGCTGTTTCGTAGTTGTGAAGAACTGCAAGTTGTTATGATCTGAGTATACTTCTATCTTGTGTCGAGCACCTTCCAGGTAGTTCCGCCATTGCTTGAATGCTTCCACGATTGCCAATAACTCCTTGTCATAGATGTCGTAATTCAATTCTGCAGGCATCATGGAACGTGCAAAGAAGGCAATGGGGTGCAGCTCCTGAGTGACTGGATTCATTTGGGAGATAATTGCAGCAATTGCATAATCTGATGCATCCGATTCCACCACAATGGGAAGTTCAGGGTCAAAGTGCTGAAGAATAGGCGCTTCTTGGAATGCCTGTTTCAATAGATCGAACACCTTCTGGCATTCTTCTGACCATATCCATGGAACATTCTTCCCCAGTAGTCGAGTCAGAGGTTTCACGATTCCTGAATAGTTGTCTATGAACCGTCGGTAGAAATTTGCAAATCCTAGAAAGGATTGTAGTTGTTTAATGGTTTGCAGTTCGGGCCAGTCTCTGATCACTTGAACTTTGGTAGGATCCATCTGAATTCCTCCTGGAGTGATGATGACACCAAGATATTCTGTGGATGTGGTATGAAATTCGCACTTTTCAGGCTTGGCATGAAGATTATTCTCTTCTAGCTGCTGAAGTACTTTAGCCACGTGAACTCGGTGTTCTTCTTCATTCTTGGAGAAAATCAGAATATCATCCAGATAGATGATTACACTGATGTCAACCATATCATGGAACAGATCATTCATGAAATGCTGGAATGTGGCTGGTGCATTGGTTAAACCAAATGGCATCACCATGTATTTGAAGGATCCATAGCGTGTGCGAAAAGCTGTTTTCCACTCGTGACCTTCAGCAACTCGGATGTTATAGTATCCATCCCGGAGGTCAATTTTGGAATAGATTTTGGCATTACGCAGCTGATCAATTAAGTTTCCAATCAGAGGCAGAGGATATCGATCCTTTCGAGTCAAACGGTTTAATGCTCGATAGTCCACACACAAGCGTAGGCTTCCGTCCTTCTTCTTTGCGAAGAGTACTGGTGCTCCGATAGGAGAATTGGATGATCAGATGAATCCCTTCCCAAGCATGTCATCAATATATGTCTTTAGAGCTTTCAACTCTGTTTTGGACATATTGTAGAGTTTACCGATTGGTGGTAATTTATTATCTTCTGTCTCGATTTTGATATCGTAGGGTCAATGCTCAGCTAACTTCTGAGCTTCACCTGCAGAGAAGACTTTGACAAATCGGTGGTATTCTTCAGGAACATGCTTTTTCATGGCTTCATTGGTTTCATCCAGCACACCAGCACCAGATACTCGAGGCTCTGAAGGAGTGCTTCCTGTTGATGCTGCTAATCCAACAACCTCAGATTCCTTGCGGGATGGATAGATATGTAAGACATAGGCTTCACATCCTTGGCGGATTAGGGTTTGGAATGGAGCGGGGTGTTGCGCGGTTTTTCCGCGCAGGCGTGCAATGATCAAAAAGATCAACTTAGACCGTTGCATAGTATCAATAAGGACTGTAGTGAGCCCGAACTAGCAGTCAAACTTATATCAGTATAAGCTAGGATACAGATCCTTTGGCAGGATCAGCCATGAATATCCACTTAGAGCTATTGCTCGCACCCTTGGTCGGGGATCCTTCAAGAAGGCTGACTACTGGTACGAGCACACCAAGGGAATATCGACTTAGTATCAAGATCTGCCGGATCGGCACAACTGAGTTTGGTACTTGGCTGTGATGACGGAAATTTCACTTGATCTAGCAGATCAGACACGATGAGAGCCTATCCGGACGAGTTACCACACGGAAACCCTACGCAAAGTGGCGGAAACCGTCAGAAACATAATGATCTAGTATTTCCGTGGCAGTACGGGTGAAACCCGCAGCGGAAACATGCATATGTTCAAGTTCTAAACTGGGATATAGCATATGCTATGTACAGCATTGACCAGCACTCACGGAAACGCGCGGAAACCTACGGAAAACACTTCTGAAGCATTTATCTTTGTTGTCCGCTCCAGAACACCAGGCTATATGCATACCGTTCGAAAGCTACGGACCAGACCTACCTGATCCGCAAGATCAACCACTGTTACGAGTCTATCTCATTAACTTGGGAAGACCACTACCATTCCGCGGAAGCAAATTCGTCGACAACACTTGAGCAACACAGGCAGGAGCCACTCTGACGAGTTAGGCACCCTAGCATGTGGATGCCGCACAGACCATGGTCGGAACTTGCTTGGTCTTCTAGATCTGGCGAAAGTACGACGAAATACGGACAAGTTTCATCTTTTTCTCTGTTTTCCTTACTATTTCCTTGCGTGTTTGTATCGTTTCAGTCATATTTTACTATTTAAGTGTATATTATCGGACTCCGTCCATAGAAATAGCTAGATCTACTAGATCAAGGACAAATACGGGTATTGGACTTTTCGTAGTGTACTTAAAGACCTGTATCCGCACAAATGAAAATAAAGTTTCGCGCCCAGATCTCTCTGAACTGGTAATCCTTTTCATCCATACATGGGAGTAAAGGCTTCTAAGCCGTACCGGACCTTGCAGATTAAGTGTGTTACTTCATCGCGATAAGCCCGACTTTTGAGTGGTTTGAATTGGTGTCTGTCACTTGCTAGTTGAAGGTAGACTCCGTTCCGGAGATACAGAGGACTTGGTCTCAGGTTGTGCCGAGTGAACGTGCAGAGTTTTGGTAGCTCTGTTCAAATTGACACGTAGTGATTGGTGATCTGCGTGATCTTCGAGGTTTTACTGAGAATAGTGATCAGTACTGCTTCACCCGGGAGCGGAATCGATTGGTCTACCATAACGTCTGGTACCCCGTTGCTTTCCGAGCCTAAAAACCCTTATCCGAGTGGAAGCCACTCAAAACAAACCCTTTAGTCCAGATCTTACGACTGGTATATCCGTGTCACTTCGTTCTGCTGACCAGTATTGCTGATCTAAAAGATCTTACAAGACTGCGTTCGACTTGAGATATAAGATAGTGCGGAATCTCTGACAACGCCCCACACCTCGCTATAAATACAAATTTGATTGACGAATCCGTGAAGTCGTACTCTGTGTTCGTGCTAAGTGACTTGTCATAAGGCATTATACTAAGAACCGACTATATACCACGTTAGCGGCACCAATTAAGCTAATATATGGCGCTTTAAGCTTTGGTGTTTCAGGGGAGGTATCCTCCGTGCATGGGATGTCTGAGGTATGTTCACCATTTGGAGGATAGGAAGAATCAATTGAAGCCTTGGGTGGAGAGGAGTTGTTATGGCCCATGGGTTCCATATCAGGAACAGAATCTTGATGTAGTTTCTCCTGCCCTTTATTTGTTCCCGAGGTAAGTAGAGTTTTTTGATACAAATATTCCGCCATTTCGCTTTCAAGGAGTAAAAGTGGGTCATCCGACCCAAGAGTGAGTCTGGGTTTCTGAAATTCTTCATCCACGACTTCCTCGAGTTCTACTTTTTGAAACAAGGATTTCGCTTTTTGGAATCTGGAATGATAGTTGCACCAAGGCATGAGTGCCCTTCGAAGGCCAAAGTCATGGTTTTCCAATCTATGGTGGGATTGTACTTGCGTAACCATGGTAGACCCAAAACAATTCGAGCAGATGGATGTAAGTGAGTGACAAGTAGGGGTTCAGTATGAATTGTACCATCATCAAATTTGATGACAGCATCCATTTGATGGGTAATATGTCCAGCGGATGTATCCATCTCAAAACCTCACACTATGGGGGTAGCTACCCAGCCTGTGGTAGCTACCCACCTTAAGGACCCTAGGGTAGCCTACCCCTATTATGGGCCTCTTAGGCCTATTCCATGTCATCATTTTTTTGGCCTAAGAAGGCCTGTTTGGTGGGTGCCTGAAGTGAGACTTTATCAACTGACAAGATATCGGGCCTAACGAGATGAGAATTTCACAACCACTTTCGAAGACCGCCCGGCTTACAAAGCCTTTACTCCTCACGTATGAGAGCAAAGGTTAGCTAGTCAGAGAAACTGGGCACAAAACCTGAATATATTTTTGTAGGCTACGTCCTTAAGTACTTCTACAAAGAGATCTGTAGCCAATTTACTATTTTATGGAATAGATCTATAGATTTGAGAGAACGGAGTCCGAGATCTGATACAAATAAGGAAAGATAGGACGAGAAACGATACAAACACCAGAGAAACAGAGAGTAAAAAGGATAAAAACAAGTAAAATGTCCATTTCTGGTGGTCCTTCGTCGAGATCTAGTTGCCTGACCTTTGAATCCGGACCTGGTCTGTGTGTCCATCCACATGCTGGCGGTTAAAGGGCACGGATAAGCTCCTGCACAGGTAACTCAAACGTTTCCTGATTTGATTCCGCTATGTGAACGGTTGTATGCCTCTCCAACTGAATGGGAGTACACATAAAGGGGGGAAAACCTGTCCCAATAGGTTCGTTTGGCTTCTAGCTTTCCAACGATATGCATATATCGAATAGATCCAGAGGTTTAACAATGGTGAAGTCAAAAGATCTACCCTTGCAACACTCCTGGTCAAAGCTGTACATCTCAGGCGTCTATTTCCCATTTAGGAAACGTCCACATGTAACTGGGATGATACACTTTGGTTGTTTCTCCGTTTAGTCACATTCCTGCGACCTGATCCATCCCGAAACTCGATCTAAGTGAACAGATCTGTTGAGTCTGGGCCTTGAATAATCCATCCCCAATGGTAATACGAATAGATCTATTGGTTCTAAGCTCGTCTCGGTGCAGTATCATACTCAGTTGGCCGTTAGGCGTTGAAAACTAAGTTGATAATCCCTTGATAGCTCATATCAGAGGTGGCTTTGTCTTGAAGGACTCCCTGACCAAGGGACTCGAGTGTTAACTCTTATTATTCGTCAGGATGTGTTTTCCTGTCTGGATCTGATGTCCTGGCATTAACATGATACAAGTTTGACTGTCAGCTCGGGCTCACTACAGTCCTTTGGTACTCTACAAGGCTCTAATCATTAAAATTAGGCCATTGCATGCCTGCACGCAAAATGGGCGTATTATCTCCCCCAAACTAAAGATCTGACCGTCCCCGGTCATCTGGTTGGGTAGACAGGCTCGTACCTCCCTTAGGAGTGTGGTACTGCAACTGATCCGAGCTTTTGGATTGATCTCCTCGATATCCCAATGGTATTCCCACTCATTAACGCTATAGATCTGTTCGGTTGCCTCGGGATCAACTGATGATAATTAAACCCGCGGCTAACTCGACAGAAGCGCCTAATTTCCGAGTGTGATTATCAAGAGATCTAATCACAACATCCTGTAACTTCACAAAGTTCATTCATCAGGAAAAATATTTTCATCTCTAGAGTCCCTAGAGATACCCCCCAATTCCTAGGCTGCCCAGAGATTTTTGTGAGCTTTTAAAGATCAAAAAACATCCTAGAGATCCTGAAAGATCCTGAAAGCATCTGAAAGCACCTGAAAGCACCTGAAAGCACCTGAAAGCACCTGAAAGCACCTGAAAGCACCTGAAAGCACCCAGAGAATTTTTAGAAGCCTCAAAGAACTCAGATACTCTAGGTGCTCTGAGACTACCTAGGAATTGGGGGGTATCTCTGGGGACTCTAGAGATGAGAATATTTTTCCTGATGTTTCTTTGACCTTTGTAAGTATTACATTCTTCCTACTATTCTTAGAATTTTCCCAGTGGCTTATTACGTCCTGGGAAGTTCTTAAGAACCGTGGATAAAAAGGCAACCGGACTTTGAAATTTTTCTCTAAGTCCGCTTTCTCTCTTACTTCCAACTTCAACATCGTCTTTCAACTGATCTTTTCTCGACTATTGCTATGTCGTCTTGCAACGCTGGATCCTCGTCGTCTTGTAAACAATATGCTGTTCGAGAGTTACGGAGTAAAGCTGCCAATGCCGAGGACCTCAAGTTCAATTCCCAGCTGCGTGCTCGAGACAATCTGAGCTCCAAGAAGCCTGTATTGTTCCTCCCCGCGTCAGAACGCGAATGTGGCATCCTTCAACGTCACTGGCCATCCTTTCCCAACTCTTTCAGCTCATCATTCAACCTGCCCCGCTATGCTAGCCCTGACACTGACAGTTTTCCCCAGGCCTTGCCTAGTGACTATAAAACCTACGTTCCAGACACCTTTTACCCTGAGCTTCTCGTTCAGTTTTACGACGGATTTTCTAAGGGTTCAGTGTGCCGTGACGAAGGATTCACTCTCTATCGCGCCTTATCGCTTGTGCAAGAGGCACTGTCGCAAGTCATGGCTGAGCCTAAGTCGAAGGCCAAGGACGCGTTGCTCAAGATGCTGAAGCGTGAGTCTTACATGACTAGTGCCTTGGTAAGTTGTTTTCCTCGCGTCCGTCGCCCGAGCTCATGATTCTGGTAGGGCTACTATCGGGTATTCTGGCACAAGTCGCGCCTCTGTCCCTTGTTTGCCCTCCGCTTTATCTGTCTATTGTGCGACTTCTGTGAGAAAACACTCTCCAAAACCGAGTACTCTTCCAAGCTATACAACGAGACCACTCGACGCGGCTTGGGGGTTGACAAAGAGCTTCGTGCCCAGGTCCGGGTACGCTTGTTCTTTTGCCTCATTTCCCATTCGTCATTTACTGATTGGCCTTATCGTTAGTCCTTGAAATGCCCCGCTCATACGGCTGCTTCGCTGGCCATTCCACTTCCACTAGATCCATTGACGTTTGAAGGTCAACTCCTGATCACCGTGGCTCAATCTAGCTCGCCTGGCAACGTCTTACACCATCCTATCACTGGAAACGTTCTGTTGCCCGATTCCAGTGGTCTGGACAATCTTCCTCCCGCTAGTCCACTTCTTAACGCGTGGGAAGACGACGACTTCGAGAATGAAGGCCCCGCTTCTCCAATCGATGAGAAGGAGGGTCCTGCTTCCCCAGCTGCGGGTATCGACGAGTACGATGATGGGGAGACCGAAGTCTCAGAAGATATTGAGGCCAAAGACATATTCAAGGCTCCAAAAGGCAAAGGTAAAGCCAAGGCTACCATAGGTATGTCTGTTCACTACCCTTGGTCCTGAAGCCTGTCCTAACCTCTCTTATCCTTTTTCAAAAACTCCCATTCATCGCAGTCCTCGAGTCAGACCTTCCAAGGCTTCGTCTGCTAAAGTTGGTCCCCCTGTGGCTAGTAGACCCGCTCCCAAGCCATCGAAACACACGCGGGACACTTCCTCTCCTGTCGCGGATGCGGTAAGTTCACTCATCACGTTTCAGCCTGACTTAGTTGCTAACAGTCCTTCTTTCATAGGAAATATGAGAACCTCTGCCCAAGAAGGCCAAGACCTCTGGGGCTTCGGACAAGACCTCCAAAGAGACTCTGCCTCCTCAAGTTCCAGACGCCGCTGTTAATAAGACCTCCAAAGGTTCCAAAGCGACTCGTGACGCATCAACTGAGCCCGAGTGTTAAGAGTCGGATTATTTCTTAATAGCCTTCTAGAATATATTCGTGATCACCAGGAAGTAACTTATCCTGGGGTTATTGCTGAATAATAGCTGCGAGGGGTCTTCTTCCAAGGGATGTTACGTCCTGAAAGGAATATCGAACTATATCGGCAAAGGTACTTGACTGGAAAAGCGTCAGGCAAGTAGTGTCGAAGGATAACTGCGAGGGGTCTTCTCTCAAGGAATGTTACGTCTTGAAAGGAAAATCGAGTTATATCGGCAAAGGACCTTGACTGGAATAGCGTCAGGCAAGGGTACTTGACTGGAAAAGCGTCAGGCAAGTATTGCAATAAGAATTGAGATGTTGTCTCCCAAGGTAATCTGTCGTCCTGGAAGGTAATCCAACCAATACTGCAATCTACTCGGCTGGAAAAGCGTCAGACGAGGCTTCAAACTATGTGGTAGCTTGGTATGTCACTGGATATGCACAGTGGAGGCAACACAATATGTGTAATTCCCAAATATACTCTGGATGTAGGTGAAGGTTACAAAATAACAAGTCTAAAGATTGTTTGTAAGTAGTTGGTAATCCTTTTATAGTATATACTGTGGGAAAGGAATGCCTAAATAAGAAGGAAAGTGATTATCCCAATTGGGAATTGAGAAGTATATCTAATCTGTATTATGTAAGCAGTAATTTTTCGAAATTGTCAGTCATGATCAAGTGTTAGAACAATATTATGAGTCTCTGCCATAAGTGTCTTCAACTAAACAAAGTGTTCTTTTGCCAGTCTGAAGTTTCACTTCCTAACAGTACATCCCTCCCCAATAGAACCGAGCCCTCGAGGTTCAAGGTTAACCAACCTCCACTGGATCCATGTCCATGATTGCTGCAGTGTCTTCATTAATAGTAACAATATCTTGGGACATGGGTAATTGGTTATTTGCAATTTGACTCTGATGACTGTTGTCAATTATTTGTGAGTTGTCCAGCTCAGTAACATGTGGTAGGAGTGCATTATTAGCATTGGAGTGACGCCAATTTCCCAGGTTTATGTTGGGTATTGAGGATGAACCAATATTGGTAAATGCCTGCTTGGCTCCATCTAGAACCAACAATTCATCTACCACACCTGCAAGAGTTGCTGGAATTTCACCATGATCCACCAGGTGATTGCGAAGATTATTTTGAATCTGTTTCAATAACCTCCATCGTAATGCTTCATCATCATAACTGGTCATTAATGCAATATCTTCAAACCTTACCCAGAAATCACCAAATGATTCACTCCATGCTTGATTGCATTCATCTAGCTTGGACTGTGCTTGGATAGTTTCATAATGAAGACCAAACATTTGTCCAAACAAAATCACAAACTTGTCCCAGTTATCAAGTTCAGCAACTTTGTATCCAGCTCTTTGCCTTCGCATCAAATTTTGATAGTACCGTTTTGCTGGTCCACTCATGTATGATGCAGCAAATGAAACTCTGGAAATATCATTGGAGTAAATTCGAGGTTTAGCTGTGAAGAAATTTTCACAGTTTTCCTTGAACTCCCTCCATGCTGTTTGATCTTCACCAGAGAACATTGTTGGTTTGTTGATATCCAACTTTGACTCTCGGTTCATCTCATCACATTCATATTCCCGTAACTGCTTTTCCAAATCTCTAGTGTAGGAGTCTTTGTTGTTACTTCTCCTATTCTGGCAGTCACAAGTGTTATGACCATCTCGACCATTGCGACCATCTTGGCCATCTCGACTCTTCCTACAGCGGCATTGCCCATTATTTTGCCCCTGGCATTCACACCCTTGATGGTGTTTGGGTTCATTGTTGGATTTATCTTTGTCATCACCCTCATCATTATTTTTGTAACCATCATCTCCACCGGGGTTTGGAGGTTCTCCACCTCCACCACCTCCAGCAACAGAGTGTACAGATGGTACCAAGTTCTGGAATCGTTGACCCTGTGACCTGCTGTGATTGGAATTTGTATAACTAGATGGATGAGTGTCTGGTTGAATGACACAACCTGTGGAATCATGCTCTTCAAAGGAATACTGCTGGGTTATCTTTGGTGATGAATTGATGGGTGAATGCTGACTTGGGGTTTTATAATAGTGTGCTGCAGTAGAAGGATACTTTTCTTCATCATGATTCTCTTGGTCTTCCAAGACTTGTGCACAGAAATCTCTTATTGGTGTTTTGATATTTCCTTCTCCATATTCTTTTCTCTTATTGAGAACATGGGGATGACTTGATGTTCTTGCTCCAGGACCATTACCATCTTGTAATGGATTTACATACTTGATAGTAGGATCCTGTCTTTTCCTATGAGGTGAAACATCTTGGTGGAGAATATTGGAATCATTTCGAGTATCGGTTGTTCCAGGATTGTCCACCAATGCTTCTTGCTTAGCAGAACTTTCTGCTGCATTGTATTCTGGAACCTTGCCTTTAGTCTTTTTCCACCCAGTAACCCTTTGTTGTCTACGGTTTGTAGCCTTCTGGGTTTCACTCGTTTCAACATCTCTAAGAGGTTCACTTGATGGATCATGCCCAATAGGTTCCTGCTGTGGGGGATCACTAGGGACACTCTCAATAGTGGGTCCTTCCTCAATTGTTGTTAAGCGAGGAGCCTCTATGAACTGCTGTGAAGGGAGTGTACCAGTGGTCCTTCTTGAATTTCCATGGTAATGTTGTATACGAGGGATATTACTGGATTGTGGTGTTATTGTCTGGTTAGGCACTTGTTGTGAGTAATTTTGTATCCTTGGATTCCATGGTGTATCCTGACACATGCGACTTCGAGGTTCATCACGTAAGGTTTGCCAGGATTGGGTAATATCAATGCTCTCTTCCCATGGTAGCATCTCGGAATACTGGCTGTTATGAATATGGTGTTGTTCATCATAATCATTCAAGGATTGACGTGATGAAGGTGCTGAGGAATATACTAAACGGACATCAGGATTGTTGATGAGAGCATCAAACTCGGGTTTATGTGTCTGTTCCTCCAAATGCAATAGTTTATCAGCACTATCCCCTTGTTGAAGAGACCGTACTAGGTCTGGTGTCACTTCATCATCAGTGAGCTGAACAATACGATGCAATAGCCTCAACAACCCAGCATAAGTGCGGTTGTTAACACGGAAACCTAAGGAGTCCAACAGTTCACAAGCTGGGTTGACAATTTTCAATAACCCAACTTCATGTGCAATGACCTCTTGTTCATCTTGAGGACTACTCTCCAGGTATTCAATACGATTTGGATAGTCTGGTATGAATGTTTCCATGTGCTCGAAAGGTAGATGATCCACCCTTAGATATGATGACCAGGTATCTGTATCATTGATATAACTGATGTAATCAGGTTGGGCAATGATAGTTGACAAATAATTTGTCCGTTGGGTGACCTGTGGCATCCGTAAAGCCTGACGGATGTTATCCGACAAATGTTCTTCAGGAGTATTCATGATTTGTCGGAACAACCGTAACCAACCCACTGCAGTCAATGTTCCTTGATTCTCAATACCAACATTGATCAACAGGGTACGAGCAAGATTTGCATAGTGGTGAAGGAGACGTTGAGTACTAGCATGGTTGGATGCAAGTGAAGACCTCGAGTGTGAGGAATGGTCCTCAGAATGACAACGACGAGCCATACATCTGACAGGTGTGTCGGGAACGTGTAGATTCCTTGAGTGTAGTGGGGACTCACCCATAATCTCCCGATATCCATCCGAGTATGAACGGAATTGTGTAGTACGTCCCGCAGCATTGTCATGGACAAAAGGTGTTGACTCTGCAAGAGGACGACCTAAGGGACGATGACGACCAAGAGGAGGATCATCCAGGATAATGTTAGACCTACTGTTGTTTTCTTGTTCAATCTCTCGTAGGTGTTCATGAAACTCCTCTGGTGTTGGTGGGGTTTGGTAAGGTTGACTAGTGGATCTATTCAGTGTTTGTTGAGGTGGTGTACCTGTTTGTGATGGTACATCACGGCCATGCATAGACCCTGAACTAGGTTGACGAGTAGGGATATCTTGTTGTTGAGGAGGATGATGTCCAGCATTGGCAGCAAGCTCAGCAAGTAACATCTGACCTTGGGTAGGCAATGTTGATGCTGGTCTCCTGGGAGGAGTATCAGCAAGCTCCATCTCAACAGCCAAGTTATCCTGTCCAGGATTGTGTTGGATAGGGATCCCGACAGACTCTGGAGTATAGTACTGGTGTTGGAACGAACGTTCTAGATGTGGTGGGGCAGAACGTTGAGGTTGTGTTGAATGATGAGGAAGAGGTGACAATGAACGATTATGAGGTGCATGTCCTAGTTGTCGACCTCGCTCCGGAAAGTGTAGAGCAGTGTTGGCGGTAGTGTCCTGCAACTGTGCTGGTGTAACACGAGTGATGTTACGTGAATTAGGGGTAAGGACATGGAAGGAGTAAGGGGTGTACCGGATGTCCTCCTTGATGTCCTCGGTGATGAAAGTTCTCGTAGCCATTATAAAACAACAACGGAGACTTGTTATTATGTTAAGAGTCGGATTATTTCTTAATAGCCTTCTAGAATATATTCGTGATCACCAGGAAGTAACTTATCCTGGGGTTATTGCTGAATAATAGCTGCGAGGGGTCTTCTTCCAAGGGATGTTACGTCCTGAAAGGAATATCGAACTATATCGGCAAAGGTACTTGACTGGAAAAGCGTCAGGCAAGTAGTGTCGAAGGATAACTGCGAGGGGTCTTCTCTCAAGGAATGTTACGTCTTGAAAGGAAAATCGAGTTATATCGGCAAAGGACCTTGACTGGAATAGCGTCAGGCAAGGGTACTTGACTGGAAAAGCGTCAGGCAAGTATTGCAATAAGAATTGAGATGTTGTCTCCCAAGGTAATCTGTCGTCCTGGAAGGTAATCCAACCAATACTGCAATCTACTCGGCTGGAAAAGCGTCAGACGAGGCTTCAAACTATGTGGTAGCTTGGTATGTCACTGGATATGCACAGTGGAGGCAACACAATATGTGTAATTCCCAAATATACTCTGGATGTAGGTGAAGGTTACAAAATAACAAGTCTAAAGATTGTTTGTAAGTAGTTGGTAATCCTTTTATAGTATATACTGTGGGAAAGGAATGCCTAAATAAGAAGGAAAGTGATTATCCCAATTGGGAATTGAGAAGTATATCTAATCTGTATTATGTAAGCAGTAATTTTTCGAAATTGTCAGTCATGATCAAGTGTTAGAACAATATTATGAGTCTCTGCCATAAGTGTCTTCAACTAAACAAAGTGTTCTTTTGCCAGTCTGAAGTTTCACTTCCTAACACCGAGGTTCCCTTGGAGCATAACGATCTGGATACAAAGACTCATCATGTCCTTCATCAGCAAAATCACTTCTGGCCTGGAGTCTCTAAGAGACTCCAGGCATACCCCCCCTTTTCCTACAGGCTCTAGAGTCTCTGAGAGAGCCTGAGAGACTCTAGAGAACTTGAAAAGATATTCAAAGAAACTTCAAATTTCCTCAGGGTGCCTAGAAACTCTCAGAGACTCTAGAGCCTGTAGGAAAAGGGGGGGTATGCCTGGAGTCTCTTAGAGACTCCAGGCCAGAAGTGATTTTGCTGATGTTTTCCTTACAAACCCGAACTTTCAGGTCAAAACCGCATTTGCGGACCTCGTAGAACAAGATTCCGGTACCAAACGTCGACCCGAAATGCAGATCCTGCGATCCTCTCCGTGGACTTTGGACGACAACATCAGGAAAAATATTCTCATCTCTAGAGTCCCCAGAGATACCCCCCAATTCCTAGGTAGTCTCAGAGAGCCTAGAGTATCTGAGTTCTTTGAGGCTTCTAAAAATTCTCTGGGTGCTTTCTGATGCTTTCTGATGCTTTCTAGTGCTTTCTGGTGCTTTCAGATGCTTTCAGGATCTCTAGGATGTTTTTTGATCTTTCAAAGTTCACAAAAATCTCTGAGCAGCCTAGGAATTGGGGGGTATCTCTGGGGACTCTAGAGATGGGAATATTTTTCCTGATGTTGTCGTCCAAAGTCCACGGAGAGGATCGCAGGATCTGCACTTGCTAGGACTTGGACATTTTGTTTTGTACAGATCTCTATCATCAGCAAAAATCACTCTAGACCTGCAGGCTTTCAGAGACTCCAGGAAATTGCCCAAATCCCAGACCTCTTCAGAGTATTCTTATTTCTTTTGACTCTTTGAAAGGTCTTTTAGTACCTAGGAGTGCCCAGGTGTTCCAGGTACTCTAGGAAAATTCCCTTTTCCTAGGCATCTTTGAAGATCTTTCAGCTTGCCTGGGGAGCTTTCAGAGACTTCTATAAAGCTTCCAGGTAACTTGAGAGTATTTCCAAGATGCTTATTGATTCAGACTCAGTTATCACTGGCAGGATTTGGCATTCATTACTAGTGGAAACAAATCTCTGTTATTGGCTTAAATCAGTGGCCATAAGTCTATGGCAAGTGGCTGCCATCGCTAGTACTACATCAGCAAAATCACTTCTGGCCTGGAGTCTCTAAGAGACTCCAGGCATACCCCCCCTTTTCCTACAGGCTCTAGAGTCTCTGAGAGAGCCTGAGAGACTCTAGAGAACTTGAAAAGATATTCAAAGAAACTTCAAATTTCCTCAGGGTGCCTAGAAACTCTCAGAGACTCTAGAGCCTGTAGGAAAAGGGGGGGTATGCCTGGAGTCTCTTAGAGACTCCAGGCCAGAAGTGATTTTGCTGATGTACTATTGAAACATGTGCTGCCAGGGGCTTTGCAGCATATAGTAAGGAATAGGAGGCACTGTGTGCCAGAGAAAAGTACTAATATCGAATGATTCCGATGATTCAATTGACCTCTCTCAACCAGCGAGACTTTGCTTCAGCTCCTCCCCCAGTCTCCTATCTCCGTTTCTTCACTCTCCCTTGATTCTGTGGGCTGAGCCTGGAGTGACGGGACGTCAGGCCGTCAGGCTTAGGAACACAGTCAAAACTGGATGTAGTCGGATGGCATCAAACATGGATGTATTTGAAAACAGAGTCAAACGTGTAATATAAACGTGGATGTTGTTGAACAGCGCTGTCGTTGAAGCTGTCATTGAACAGCGCTGTCGATCAGCATACTGCCGCCGCACGCGCAGATCTTACCCATCTTCTCCACCCCCAAGCATCTACCGTTGATAAAGGATGTAGTCGAACAGAGTCAAACGTGGATGTAGTCTAAGCCTGTCATCAGAATGTGTCGTCGTTGTCGCCAAGTTTTGTGTCACTGGAGAAGGCAATAGCTTGACTCGTCGTTATGTAGGCTTCCACAGGACGCTCGGGAAGGACATAGCCACCAAAGTGATAGCAGAAATGCAGAACGCGTATGCAGCAGCCCAGATAGGGAAGCCAGTTGGTAAGAGATGAACCGTGATGAAGGGGAGAATCCATGGAACTGACACCGAGAAGGTATGCTGGTATACCATAACCAGGGAGCCTCCTTCAATAATATTGGAGCGGGAACGGTGCGAGTGATATCGCGATGGAACCATACTGAAAAGCATATGAGTGAAGGTGATATAGGAAGAATTCATTTGACTTACAGTACTAAAGCAGCCGAGAATGCCCCAAAGGAGCTGGCATACGCCATACAAGGAGTTGCAGAGATGAACACCGGGGAGAAGGCGAGATATTTCTCGTTATTGGACTGTCCGTCGGTAACGACTTGACTGTATTCCGTTAACGCATCGACCGTGATCTGCAACGACTTGTCGACACGGATAGCGTCGATGTCCAATGCTTGGATGACCATACAACTGAACTTGGTGAGTTTGTCGATCATGCCCGGTTTCCATTCTCGTAACTGGTCTTGGACGCCGGCGAATTTGGAGAGCTGGCGTTGCCAGTCGGGAAAGACACCGTGACCGAAGGCTCCGATGGAGCGGTCTTGGTCGAAATCGGATTCTAGGCAGCCTGGGAGGGGAGCTTGAGAAGAGACATTGGCGAGGAGGGTGCCATTGTTCCAGAATTGGGGAAGGACACAGGTAATGTTGCGTGTGTTGGAGATCTGGAGGTGACAGAAAGGATTGTCAGATGGTTGTTGTGGTTTTGAATGAGAAAGGCACAAATGCGACATACCTCGAAGTCTCTGTAATCTGTAAAATTCCAAGGGATGTAACTTGGATTGAGGTACTCTGCCTCGTACTCTGCGAGCGTGAAAGGTGCAGTGGTATTGAGGAATCTAATTTAGGTGTGCAGTCAGTGTGGGTAGGGTGAGAAAAGAGAAGAAAACACTTACCCTTTGAAACCAATCAGATCACTCATTGTGCCAACCGTGAAATCGGCCATGAAGTACATCCCTCTAGCGTGTATTTCATCAATAACCAAGTACCCCAGTGCGGATCTAGGATGGAGAAATCAAGAGGAGAGTATACTGGAAAAGAGACAGAATTTAGAAAGGATCAGTTGACAATCGAGACAAGGTGATGGATAATCGGTCAAGAGCCGGATAAGATAACCGTTCGAGATGTTGCAAACCACTCACCATCTGCTTCCCAAACTCATTCAAAAATCCTGTTCCGGCGACATATATGACACCCATGCCCATCCCTTCTAGATAATCCATTCGGCTGGATAAGCGAACATGGGTGTGTCTTTGATACCTCTACGCCTATTGAACAGAGGCTATGCGTCGACAATTGCGGAGGTTCGCCCATTGCGAGGAAGATAACCAAGGGACAGACTCGGTGTCATCGATGTTCAGGAAGCTAATCATAAAGTCAGCGTACGGAGAGACGTGATTTGCATCAGAACGTCAGAACGCACTATACGTTCCCAAGGAGTTATTTGGACGAATAGAGGGCGTCAGCCTTGTTGATTGATGCTTGTCCTGAGCGAAGAAAAATTCGGACAAAGGTAGAACGTATGAAAGATACTTATCCACCATCCAGTCCATCACTGCCCTGGTACTGAAGCGGGCTCTTCGATAGAAAACAGTAGGGCATGTTGTACCTTCGGACTCTTGTAACGCATCCAGTTACTGCCTTCATAATCAATAGATGCGGACGGTTGATGAGCAAAGAGATGATCACGATTACCTTAGGTTGAATGGGATCCAAAAATGTTTTGGGCTTTGGGTGATGCCCAAGCTACTTGAGAAAAGGTGATCCAACCTGCAATCCTGCAATCTAGATACCTAGAGACTTGTTTATGTGAACAGAGGGCACGACATTCTTACTGTAGTACTTAACTGAGAGCTCTATATAGATTGTGTGTGCGTTGTCTTATGCGCGAGCTTAGACTAAGAAATCAATACATGTTGGTACTATTAGACATCCCGCTAGAACTAATCAAGGTCAGCTGAAATGAATGAAAAACAAGACCAAAACCTTACCTCACTCCTTCGAAGCTATTACCAGCAGAGGATAGATGATATTGCTCCACACAAACAACCTTTTGGCGGAGAATGTGAAGATCTCGACATGATTCTTGCGGCCTGAATAGAATGTTTGCGGGTTGAGCGATTCGAACAAGATGAACTTACATCAAGAACAGTAAGCGCGGGGTCGATCGGTGCACCAGAGTTCTAGTAAGAGATGAGCCAGAGATTCTGGAACAGATGGTCAATCAGTATATCGGGGACGAATCAACGTAAAGTTACCCGCTCTCCGTCTCCTCTTGACCCTAATCGGCGGCATCCATCTTCTACTAGAAGATGGACACTGCCTATCCCATTCCCGTTTCCGTCTAGCAAAATTATTGGACATCCCGATCTTCCAACTATGTCCTCGATCGACGAATGCGTATAAAATCCCGGATCCGTCTGCGAGAGTCATCGAGCGCGACTGGTGAGAAACGTAGAGAGTGGATATTTGACGATGAGATCGCCTCGCCATTGGTTAACACAAGAATCGAAGAAACTGAGAGGACTGGATGTTATAGAGAAGGGATGTAATGATGACTTGAAGTTGGTGGCTTCCTGGAAGGATGGATGGAAGAAAGAAGCGCTAGTTTGAGCTGTTGCTGTTGATTGAAACAGACGAAGTGATTATTTGTACTCGTTTATCCTGCTAGACCCTCCAGCTTTCTTCCAGCGGCTTTCTACACAACTCCTCTTGCCTCTTTCTTGACACTTCTCTTTGAGACACCTATTAGGCTGTGAGGAACAGCGTTCCTCGTAGTATCAAAATGAGTTTGGACAATCGGTGGCGGCACGGTGAAAAACAAAAAACTGGATATGTAAGGTGGGTCAGACCGTCCTGCGAATGTGCTCTTGAGGCTAGAAGGTGCGAATGGAAGCCGACGTGCTAATCCGGTTCTAGTCTCTGCTATGTGATATTGGTGCGTGAGCGACACTCTTTTGCTTCCGGACGCGTCCAAAGAACTTGTTTTCCTCCATTGTCGCCCACACCAAAGATTGACTTCATCGAAGGACAAGATATTGAAACATCGCGGATGAATTCGGGGTCGTCAGGGTGAGGGAGAGACGGGGCCCATGAAAGGTGCCTGAACAATAGTCCGAAGGAATCGTTGTATTCTTCCTGCACGGCGGGGCCAGTCTTTCCTGCCGCACCCTATCCATGACTAGGTTTTGTTCTGCTCGACATTGGAA
This sequence comes from Lentinula raphanica, assembly GCA_027919835.1. Lineage (NCBI taxonomy): Eukaryota > Fungi > Basidiomycota > Agaricomycetes > Agaricales > Omphalotaceae > Lentinula > Lentinula raphanica. The sequence continues at coordinate 1,131,106 of JANVFP010000014.1, read as the reverse complement.
AGTTCACCTTCGACCCGCTGCTCTAGGTCGAACTTGTCAAGAAGCAGAGTCCTCTACGGTTCTCGAGGTAGAAGAGGGTGACTTTCGTCGGAAGAAGACTCCAGATTGATTTGGCCTGGGCTGCATATTTTAGAGTTTCGTAGGAAGGACTCGAAATGTTTCCTGAGTTCAGAGAGACTACGAGCAGCTCCTCATTCAAAACTCTTGATACCAGGCCCAGGCAGGGAACCGAACCTAAGGAGCATTTCTCAGGTCTGCCAAGCCCAACACAAAGATTATGGACTCACACTTTTAACCCTCATCGTGTATTCAATATACCAAGGAATGATGGTTACATCTGAAGTGCGTAAAGACCAAGAAGAAGTCTGTAGAGTTCATAATCTAGTAGAGACTCCTATGTTAGTCCATAAACGGTGTATGAAGGGGAAAAAAATCCGAACCTTGTCAAGAAGCAGAGTCCTCTACGGTTCTCGAGGTAGAAGAGGGTGACTTTTGTCGGAAGAAGACTCCAGATTGATTTGGCCTGGGCTGCATATTTTAGAGTTTCGTAGGAAGGACTCGAAATGTTTCCTGAGTTCAGAGAGACTACGAGCAGCTCCTCATTCAAAACTCTTGATACCAGGCCCAGGCAGGGAACCGAACCTAAGGAGCATTTCTCAGGTCTGCCAAGCCCAACACAAAGATTATGGACTCACACTTTTAACCCTCATCGTGTATTCAATATACCAAGGAATGATGGTTACATCTGAAGTGCGTAAAGACCAAGAAGAAGTCTGTAGAGTTCATAATCTAGTAGAGACTCCTATGTTAGTCCATAAACGGTGTATGAAGGGGAAAAAAATCCGAACCTTGTCAAGAAGCAGAGTCCTCTACGGTTCTCGAGGTAGAAGAGGGTGACTTTCGTCGGAAGAAGACTCCAGATTGATTTGGCCTGGGCTGCATATTTTAGAGTTTCGTAGGAAGGACTCGAAATGTTTCCTGAGTTCAGAGAGACTACGAGCAGCTCCTCATTCAAAACTCTTGATACCAGGCCCAGGCAGGGAACCGAACCTAAGGAGCATTTCTCAGGTCTGCCAAGCCCAACACAAAGATTATGGACTCACACTTTTAACCCTCATCGTGTATTCAATATACCAAGGAATGATGGTTACATCTGAAGTGCGTAAAGACCAAGAAGAAGTCTGTAGAGTTCATAATCTAGTAGAGACTCCTATGTTAGTCCATAAACGGTGTATGAAGGGGAAAAAAATCCGAACCTTCTTGACGGTTATATTCTCAATCCTTGGATCACTTTTGATGAGTGTACCCTTATTGTGGAGAATTAATCCAGGTACTACAGGAGCAACACAGACCATTCTACTATTTGATCTTTGGGTTTACCGGGACCGCCTGTTTTGGGTCGGGTAGAGTTGGAATTCAGTTATTGATGAAAACGTTCCAGTGATTGAAATTTGTGGTGAAGTACTCTACATCCGTTGTTACGATGATCTGGCAAATGGACATGATGAAGCTATGCTTCAGAATGAAAGCATGAGTTAATTGATGAAACTCGGTGGATAATTTATTGTACCTAGGAGCCACGTATTCTGTGCAATGGGCATCCTCCTTGGCTACGGCTATGCTTGAAGCTAGAATCCGGACGATGCGGTCTGCCAAGAGATATGCGAGGAAGATAGTTGGTGGCATAGACGTTGATGGGAAGCACGAGAAAAGAACGGTTGCATAATTCGAGGTAATCTTTTCTTGTCTTTGAAGCATCAACGTTGCAACAGTCGAGTCATTGACCCGGTCGGTAGTGCTGACTACATCTCTGGCCTCAGTGATGTGATAGTCCTGAAGACAAATGCAGGTCTCGAACCGGCATATTAGGCGCTTTGAAATTCTCAGCGCTTACATAGACTAACTTGTGAGTTGTAAGTACCTAGACTGTACCTATCTCCTCACATTCTGCTAAGTATGCGCTCTCGCCACCCTAAGTATTCTCTGCTAAGAGCTGTACGCTTCAAAATTTTGTATAGAAAGAAATCAGGTAATACCTCTCTTGCTGTCTTTTAAAGCGCCTGCCAGTCGCACTCATCATTGTGGTAGTATCAACTCGAACTGAAGAAAAATATAGACTATTTCTTGAAAAGAGTTTCAAACGAATACCCATGTATCTGCCCGGAGGTAATACAATGTTATTGATTATCAATGAATTTGCCTCTCAACTGAGCCTTCAGATGAAGCACCCACAGCCCCTCCTAGTCCTCTTCCAGTTCATCGACAGGGAATACTTCGTCGACATGACACGCTATTCTATCAGCAGCAGCCAATGGAAAATGTTGCTACTAGCCATGAAGTTCTTAAGGGTATTCCAATGTCCTTGTTTTCGTTCGGGACAAGGCCGCTCAATTACTATGTCTTCAGATCATGATGCACCCACAGCCCCTCCTAGTCCTCTTCCTGTGTATGGAAAGGGGATACTTCATCGGCACGACACGCTGTTCTTCCAGCTAGAGTTGAAGGAAAATGTTGTCATGATCCACGGACAAGGGCAGTATACTACAAGCTCCGAGGACTACATTGGCAGCAGCTTAGGGGGAACCCTCGAACAACATAAAGCAGGGACGGTTTGCTGGAGGAGTTGGAATTTGACGACAACACGATTGTACTCGAAAACTTCAATAGTACAGGGAACATTCCAGAGGGCCTTTCTCAGGAACATGTTGCTGAACAACCAATGATTCTAAACTTAAAGGGAGTTCCTGAATTCTTGGCGGAAGCTTTCGGTGGTTCTACCAATGTCCTTTCTTGATTTTGCTCCTATGCCTTACTACGATTATCCTCTTTCAAGCCCTTTAACCTCGATTGCTCCCAACATTTTGAAACTTGACCCTACTATCTAGTACCTTATCCCAGATTTCTTACGCCCATAAGCTGTCCTTACGATTTGTTATATCTTCAAATCATATTTTCTATGCATCTGGCTTGTATCAATATATGCGTCTATTTGCAGCGCAAGCTATCGAGAGCTAGACTACTGATAATGCTATCTATACCGTCCTACGTTGAGATTTACCTAACCCATGGGTTGTTCATCCAACCATTTCCATCTCTTTGATACGATAGTCCGTTCTTGTCTGTGTGAACAACGATAGAGCAACGCTTCCCCTGATAGTGCGAGTTGAAGTGGATGTAATCTTGAGAACGAAAAGCAATGATGTCCCCATGCCTCGTTTCAACAGCCAATCTAGGTTGGTAGAGACACAGTTCTCCGCCCTTGAAAGAACCCAAGCTGATGACAAAACACCCTCCAGCATCTCCTCCGTCTCGGTGCGCCGAAGTAGAAACATTTACGTTGATGACCAGACCAGTGAAAGGTCAGACGGGGGTAAAGTCTTGAAGGGGCATAACGTCTACCATAGCCTCTACATCTCGTCCAAATATGTCTGGATCCCTAGCCAACCTCTACAGAAAACTTTTGAGTTGAGCGAGTCGGGAGAGCGAACTCTGGCAGTCTGACCTTTTCAACAATTTTCTGAAGGACGGAACCTATCGCTTCAGATAATGCTGCAAACTCCCTTCCGAACATCTGAAGATCTTTCGACGCCCTCACGAAGAACTGGGAGTGATTGACTTTGGAACCATCATTTCTCTGAACGTGCAGAGGGTGAAAATCTGGAGGTATATCCCCTCCCTGATGCCTAAGATGAGACCAAGTTTCAAAGACTTCAGAAAAGGAGCTTACTGTTTGTCCGTATCTAGCGTAGTACGATAAGTGCCAGACCTGAAATAACCTGTCAGCTGGGAGCTGGGAAGTGTTCAAATCCGAGATCTCTACGCCCGTTGCACGGCACAGGGCAGCGATCGCGTTTTCGAGACAGCTTCGATCAGCTTCAGGCAAAGTGGCATCCACAGTTACTAGGGCGTTATCTTCCACGTCTACCACCTTGACTTCCCTCCTATTAAAGTCATTTTGTTTTTTGTTACCAAAACGATCAAAGTGCTAGATATCTTACCCTCCTATAGCTTCCTGAGTAAGAACCAGCCACTTCCGTTTTGCCTTGATGGAGCCAGAGGCAGAATCAAAGCGTTCCTGAATCTAAAAGGAGCTGATGACAAGGGAAGGCAAGGACATCAGGAAAAGTACCCTTGGCCTAGGTAACCCAGAGATACCCCCCCAAAACCTAGGCTCTCCCAAAGCACCCAAAGAAATCTGAGGCAAACTCAGGCTTGCCCAGGCTTTTCCAGGCAAACTCAGGCTTGCTCAGGCTTTTTCAGGCAAATTCAAAGTTTTTAAACTGCTGAGGTTTTGGGGGGTATCTCTAGGCAGCCTAAGCACCAGGTCAGTTTTGCTGATGGAAAAAGAGTGAACTAACTTTTTCTGTGAATTTCTCAAGAGTTCTGGGACGTTCGGCCTTATCAACTAATTTACGCTGTTCTTCTGTCCATGAATTCCTGTTCTCGGTAGTGTAAGGAAGACCATTTTCTGCGAGAGCCTTTCTGCTGCTGAACCAAGATTTGATGACATGTAGGGTTCCCCAACGTGGAGATTCTATCTTGAGAATATCCCCAAAGAAGGCTATGATTTTTGGAGGAGGCAGCAGATCTGACAAGTTTTGGGAGGCTGAAGCTCCTTCCTCTTCTTCTTCAGAAAGAGGGCCTTCATCGTCCCAAGCTGCTACTGTTGGTTTCCCAGCTCCGCTCGAACTGTTCAGGTGACGTTGGTTGAAGGAATAGAAGGCCGTAACATTTCCTTCCGACGGTTTGAATTCTATGACGTCCTTCCAGAGCAGCCGATTGTGCGGTGCATTAACAACCATCCTGAGAGAATGAACGTTGAGACCGAGCGGATAAAGGGGAAAAGTAAGGAACCTTTGGTAGAACAGATCAAAGAACCAATCCGTGGCTTCCACTTCAGCAATATTCAAGTTAGAAGGTAATCGATGAATGTTCTGGAGTTGAGCAGAGAATAATACAGGGATAGTGAAGGAGAAAGACTTTTTCAGCTTGAGAATGGAAGGTATTATCCCATGCCAAGTTTTCTGGTGGCCTTGATAAGTAAGGGTGAGTTAAAGAGTTAAACGCGGTACTCACCAGGGGAAGGAGCTCTTATTTGATGGCAAACCTCAGCGAGAACAGTACAAGAGGTTTCAGAACCAACGCAATACGTCAGACGCTTCGAGGCTATTACAATCAAGATGTAGACTGAGGCTAAGGATCACGGTGTAAGTGGACGGTTAGTCGTTGAACAGGAGGTTTAAAAATACCAGCGCTTGCAAGGCGAGCCCAACGAGATCCGGAGCTCAACCAGATTCCCAGATCTCTTTCTCTGAAGCCTTCATGTTTCAGATTCCTCAGAATACCTTCCAGGCTAGGCATTTTAGAAAGCTGAGCTAATTTCTGGGCATGAAAAATGCTGAAAATCGGTTCAGAAAGAGTTGCAAGACCCCTACATACTGGGAATTCTCACCTATTAACCTTAGCCATAAACATGAGCTCGTTCAACATTCTACAAAACGTTCCCAGCAAACTCATACTCTTGGAACGGGAGCAGCGAAGAGCAAGATTTTCGAGGGATTCCGTGGCTAAAGCATCCTCTTGTGCCCAGGATTCTCCTTCCAGAGCGCGAGTGAACTCCGGAACCCAATCTAGACTCTCAGGAGTTGAATAGAGACTGAGAAGCAGAAGAAAGCTCTCTTCCTGAACATCCTTGGAGGCTGGAGCTCGCGTAGGAGAGTAGATGAAGGAAAGATCCGATGGACCGTCGCTGCTCCCTCCGGAACCTTCGCCCAAACCTGACCCTTCACCGCGACCATTATCTAAGCCTTCGTCTGACCCTACACTTGCTGCTAATTGCGCCCTAGTCCTCCTTCGAATACTGGCTCCATTTCTGGGGCAGCCTGAGCTGCGTCCACCTCCGCCGCCGCCACCACCACTCCTTCTACCTCCAGCTCCCTTATTCTCGACGCTACTCTTATAGCCCTGACTCTTACTTTTCCCGGTCTTGCTCTTACCGCCTCGGTTGTTTTTGCTGCCTCTACCTTCTTCCCTTTTCTGTTCCGTCTCGGTGCCGTTCGTCCATTTCCTCTTGATCTGAGGAAGGTTCGCTTTGTTTCTATAAAGCAGAGCAAGAAGATAGGACTTACGTTGGTGCTGCGACCCGCTTGCGATAATTCACCTAGTTCTGGATCCCCTCCTGAATGTACTGTATTGCCAAGCGGTCCTGCTGTGCCTGGGCTGACTGGTCCCCGTAATGCATCGTTAGAGAGCATGACATCATTACATTGTCCTTCGTCTTTGGTATGTGCCGGCTTTCTGGATTGTATTTCAACGTTGGAGGGTACCGGTAAAGCCTTGACTAAGTCGCCAGAGTATGCGGATGGTGCCTGGACACTGTGTAGTTGTGCATCTCCCTGCTGTACCCCATCGATCGTATGCATTGAAGGAGCAGAAGCAGCGGGAAAAAGAGGGTGAGGAGGCGAGTGAGAATCTCCTATCTCCATAAAAGGCCGTGGCTATAGAGTAGGTGAGTTTCGGTGAGGGAAAGTAAGGGAGTCTCTCACTCCAAAAGTCCTTGGGGGTGAAGGAGACGGGGTAGGTAAAGAATGGATATGCTCCTGAAATAAATGGAGAGTTTGAGGCGAATGGGTCGTCTGAGTCTGTCGAAGAAGCGAAGTTTGAGTTGAATCTTCCGCCGCGATAATTTGAGTTTGAAGGGTCTGGTAGAATTGATATACAGAGGACGGAAGAGATATAGAATTGGCTGCGAAGTTGTCTAGAGCAGCTTCAATTTCCTCTCTTGAGCACGAAAAGTTGAAAAACGACATGGTGGAACGGATAAGAAAATCGATCCAAAAAGGAAGGTGATCTTGGGCGCCTCAATTGGATGCCTCATTCAATTTCAAAAACAGGTACGAGCGTCTATAGGTTTTTGAGGATCAACGCACTCCAAAAATCATCTGAAATCAGTACAATCTCAACGGAGTCTTCGATGCTATTTCTCTGCGCGAAGCCAGGCATGAAACACTTTTCTCGCTGTAGAATGAGCAAATTTTCCGTGCCAAGCATCAAAGATTCCTCCGACCCAGCTACCATCAAAGTCAGTTTGGCTAAACGGCCCACCTCAAAGTGCTTTGCCGCGCTCCCAATCTCCTGCACCGTCAAATTCAGCTCCAGCTCACCCTACACACTCAAGGCGTCCCAGCACTCTTGGTCCAGGCGTTCCCATAAAATATGGCCTCAGTATACCTCACAACGTAGGTGCAACAAAAACAGGTGGTATGCGTGTCTGTTTAGCTGTTACCTCCTGGCAAAGATTTATCGGAAATAGGCTCCGTGGTTTCTTTTGGATTCATAGACGATGCATCGGCACCAATATCCTCCTCTCCAACAGCCACACTCGTTGTCAAATATTCGGCTGAAAGTGTGAAACCTTTTGGCTCTGTTCCAGCAGCTGCGAATCAGCTTAATGGAAAATCTTCTGTCTCAGCTGAGGCTGTAACTTCTATGCATAACATATGGGCAAGTGCCTGAAGCCTGTTTTGCATAACAGCGAGGCAGTTTGCCCACCACTCAATAAGCCTCACTATAGCTCACTATAGCAGTGGATATAATGCATAACAACTTGGGCAACATGTTATGCATAACATTTAGGCAAGAATATTTTTCAATATTTTTGAAAAAAAGAATTAATTGTATCTTTTGAAAGATCCATTTTTGGAAAAAACTGACACCCCCTATAGGGGGTCTTTTTTAAGGTCTATCAATATATCCTCAACCCCTAACCCCTAACCCAACCCTAACCACCCTAACCCCTAACCAAACCCCTAACCCTAACCTAACCCAACCCTAACCCCCTAACCCTTATTGGCTCATGTTTGGCACTGAATCAGACCCCTCCCTAATGTTGGGGTTAGAATCAGACCCCTCCCTAATGTTGGGGTTAGCATAGCTAACCCCAACGGGAGGGGCCTGATTCAGTGCTTAATCCCAGTTTAAATATTCATTTATTGAGTGGTAGGCAAACTGCCCCGCTGTTATGCAAAACAGGCTTCAGGCACTTGCCCATATGTTATGCATAAAACCTACAGCTACAGGTGCTTGAGGACGTTGTGATGACACGTCATTAATATATAACGACAACGCATTATGATTAGAAATTAGTCGTAACAACATGAATCAACGTGGGTACGCGTCGATCCGGCCGTGTACAAGTGTGCAAGATTGAATGTAGAAGTAAAAAGAAAGTATCATATGACACCAGACAAGGAGTCGTCATGACTTGGCTTGACTCATCTGGGTCAGGAGAAATATACCAGGGCCGTCACTACACATGCTAGATCCGAACAAAACGAGGAGAAGCCAAACGAGGTGAGGGGAAGCCGGGGATGTAGGTACAAGCCAGACGAGGTGCCGGGAGGTCATACACAATGACGGCGACGAAAAAGGAGCCGTTGAAACATGTGTACAGGTATAAGATGAATGGATCCAATTGAGGGGCAGCCGAACGACGCGTATTAGAGCCGAAGATGTTGAGAGTGGGGTTTGGGGGTAATTAAACGGCACCATGCGAAGTTCCGGGGCATGTATCGTCACTTGGGACGACTAAACAAGCTGGGGATAGTCTGATGATGACGAAAACGAGTTGAGGAGATGCTGAATGAGAGAAGGGGGAGACAAAAGCGAGTTTGGCACAACGGAACCAAGGGTTTAGCACAGAAAAGGGTTGCCGGGGCATGTATCGTCATCAACGATGACTAAACGAATTAATTACGAGCCGATGATGATAGAATCAAGCCCAGGGGTTGCCAAATGGAAAAATGAGGACGTGGAGTCGAGGTTGACAAGGCGGTACCGTGGAATTAGCGTAAAAAGGCAGGGCCAAGGTTTTGGGAGGTGTTGAGATCTGGGATGAGCAGTAGAGGAGTCAGGAATCATCGACGATGTCCTTATCCTGATGACAGCACTTCAGGCACCCACCCAACATGACCCACTTGGGATGGATAAAACCATCCCATAAATACCCCCTAAGGGGTACCTAGCCATGGGCCAGACCAAAACTTGGGTAGCCCAACAAACTGGGTAACCCATGGATGGGTAGCCCACAGGTTGGATATCCCATAGAGGTGGGTGGCCCATCGAACTGGGTAGCCCATGGTTGGGTAGCCCACAGGTTGGGTTGCCCATAGAGGTGGGTAGCCCAAGAGTTGGGTAGCCCATTGAAGTGGGTAGCCCATTGAGGTGGGTAGCCCATTGAGGTGGGTAGCCCACAGGTTGGGCAGCCCATGGATGGGCCAAGTTTGGGCAGCCCAAAACTCCAATACTTATTTGCACTGGCAATGTAAAGAGTAAATCATAGTTTATTAATGACAATCTTCTTCAAATGAACATGAATTTGTGCATGACTAAGGTGGTCTACTAGAAATTTGTACTCTTCTTCAGCCCTGCTCCCTTCAATTTTTTGATCGTTGTTTGTGAACGCTTTGAAGAAGGATTTGCTTTCAAGCGCTTTGAAGGAGGATTGCCCATGTTAGAAACAGGTGTCTTTCTTTTTCTACCTGCATTCAACCCCAGCTCTCTGGCATCACCGGAAGTGTTCTGCCCGTTTCGTAAAATCAGTTCGTCCCTTTGTTCAACCCCACCATCCCTCCGTTCAACTCGATCATCCCTCCATTCGCCTCGATTGTCCACATCCCTCCTCCGCTCGACTCGATCGTGCACATCCCTCCTCCGCTCGTCTCGATCGTGCACATTCCTCCTCCGCTCGTCTCGATCGTGCACGTCCCTCTGTTCGACTCGATTGTGCATGTCCCTCCGTTCGACTCGATTGTGCACGTCCCTCCTCCGTTCGACTCGATCATGCACGTCCCTCCTCCGTTCGACTCGATCGTCTACATCCCTTCTCTGTTCGAGTTGTTCGTCCACGTCCCTCCTCCGTTCAACTTCTCTTCTCCGTTCGACTCGTTCGTCCACTACCGGACGTGCTCTTCCCGCCCTTTGTTGAATGGAACCTCGGGTATGGAGCGTTGCCTGTTTGTGTGGTCCAGGATTGTTTAGAGAGTTGTGCGATGTCGACCCCATGTCCCTCGATGTCAACCCCATCGTTCGACGTTGAGCCAAAACAACCGGAGCTTTTTGTCGTTCATGCAAACCTGTCCCATTTGAGAACCTCGTCAACGTTTGATGTTTAGCTGTATTGACCAGAGCTTGTGGTGCCGAGCGTTCAGGAACGTGCTTCGTATGTCCAGAATGAGAACGGCCGCCTTTGGTAGGAGCTGACTTTTCGTACCACCGATTAAGTACGACAGCATCTGCCTCGTTGTGTGGAGAGGGGGGTGGGGAGGTATTGTCACGGAAAAGAGGTTGAAAATGTGAACTGTGAAGCTCGCTGGTATCACTTTCGTCGTCCCCCTGATCTTTGTCGTTTGAATCAGCACCATGAACCATATTCCCAACCTCCTCTTGAAAAAGCTCGGAGTACGACACCGTGACAAGGACATTGCCGTCAGTGTCTTCGACAATCGGTAGGGTGGCTTGGTCTTCTAGTCCCAATTTTATTTCATCTAACACAAAGCCAACAGTTCAGTAACACCGTCCGTTCATGATTTTCAAGGTACTTACCCTCGTCCCACGATATGATTTCGAAGCCCTTGTGTGTGGCCGCCTCTTCTAAGGCGCTTTTCTCCACCTTCGAAACTTTGGTTTGCGCCTCCTCTAGAATTCGCACAACACGTGGTAATGCCACCTTGCACAGGTCTGGGGACGTCATCTGGTGGAGGCTTTCCACACCCGCTTTAAAGAAGGGGACATTCACGGGCCAATTGATGATGCGCACATGATATCAATATGCGTTTCTGATGAATTGCGTTGGCACCAAGGCATGTTTTGGGTCTTCGTCCAAAACGCGTTCTGTTTTACACTCATATCAATCACCATTTGTTCTGAACATGTCTACATTACTCACCGACATCATAAGCAAAGATCGCCCTTATCGCTTTGCGGTTTCTGTCTCTCCCTGATTGGGAAGCCTTCTTGGTGCAGGAAACTGCTAATTCAGCCAGCTTAGGATCCACTCCTCGCTGATCCATCTCCTTCATCCTGTGCATGCTCATTAACTGTATCGCATATTAAACCAACGGTGTCCTTACCTGATCAACGTTTCTATGTCTGTCAACTGGGATCTCAAATCAACGGCATGATCTTGGATTACTCGCTCCACCATTTTAGTGCAACCCCAACTGAAACTTTGCCTTTTCCCTTCTGCATCATGGTCTGTGATGATGACATGCCCCAATAGATGTGCACCGGTATAGCGAAACAGTTGCTTCCCCTACTAGATGTTAGAATTGGCAACATACAACTAGTGAAAGCGCTTACGATTCCATACAGAGGCTTCAGCATTGCTTTCACGGTACGGCCTATCTTGCCTTGTCCCTTCTTTTCGGACACAAACGCTTCGTGTTGCGATTCGTACCATTCTATCTGTTTGGCAAAAACTTTCCGCGCCATAGCCTCATTCTTGCGATCTTCTGGCGGTAGCTTATTTTTCAGGATTGCGCTATATTGCGCAGCGACAAAGCCAGGCCAATTTTTCGCGCCTTCGAGAATAATTGCATTGATCAGCACGAAAACCTTTCGATCATGCAAAACATCGCTTACGTTTGTCTGAGGGCTTTACTTCACCGTGGACACGGTACCACGATTCGAACGCGTTGAACGCGGTGAGTTCCCGAGGCGTGCTAAACTTTTCATCCAGATAACGCCAACAGGTGTGAACGTTTTTCTTTGCACGAGCAGCTATGGCTGCAACCTTCTGTTCGTACTCTTCCTGCACTCTGCGTAACTCCTGTTTGACAGCTCGGGGCAGTTGGCCAGCCTTGTTGGTCTGCCCTCCCTCTTCCTCCTCTTCATTCTCCTCATCCTCTTCATCGTCTTCGTCCTCTTCATCGTCTTCGTTCTCCTCGTCGTCTTCGTTTTCCTCGTGGTCCTCGTCATCCTCTTCCTCCTGTTGTTCCACCGCCGCCGCCTCTCCATCTTGATCGTCTCGGTAACCGAAGTCACTGTGAACGATCCCACGGAAAACTTCTTCGTCATCGTCCACTAGGGCGTCGACGACTCCCTGATGATCGTCAAGAGCAGCCATTTGAGGTTCATCTGGATCATATGTGCTTGACGCGTAGTCCACCAGGGCGTTCGGGAGATTCGTGATATCTCCGTCTACTGCTTCTTCTTCATCGGATTCTCCGAATAATGACCTCGGCGACCCCGGTCTTGAGTGAGTCTCTTGCTGGCTGTGGCATATATCTGCCCACTCGATGTGCGCCGTTTCTCTCAGCGATTGATAGTGATCAAGGTCATTCGTTCGAGATATAGCACGGAGCTCCGCGGGGGCCGTCGATCTGGATAGCTCTTCTTGGTACAACAACGCCGTTTGCGCCGCATCGTAAAGCCCGTAGTTCAATTGTTGCCAGATAATATCCGCTGCAGGTTTATCACAAGCAGCAGCTGCAGAATATCTGTCTGCATCCAGGTAGATGTCGTCATTCACAGTCTCCAATAGCTCTCTGTCTTCTTCAACGAAGTCTTCGAGCTCGAAGTTAAACAGATCCCTTTCAGGATCAAAAGACAAGTCTTCGTCTGGAGATTCATGGGTAGGGCTGCCTGGCCAACCATGGGCTACCCACCTCTATGGGCTACCCAACTCTATGGGCTACCCAACCATGGGCTACCCAACTCTATGGGCTACCCAACCATGGGCTACCCACCTCAATGGGCTACCCAACCTGTGGGCTACCCACTTCAATGGGCTACCCAACTCTATGGGCTACCCACCTCTATGGGCAACCCAACCTGTGGGCTACCCAACCATGGGCTACCCAGTTCGATGGGCCACCCACCTCTATGGGATATCCATCAGCAAAACTGACCTGGTGCCTAGGCTGCCTAGAGATACCCCCCAAAACCTCAGCAGTTTAAAAACTTTGAATTTGCCTAAAAAAGCCTGAGCAAGCCTGAGTTTGCCTGGAAAAGCCTGGGCAAGCCTGAGTTTGCCTCAGATTTCTTTGGGTGCTTTGGGAGAGCCTAGGTTTTGGGGGGTATCTCTAGGTTACCTAGGCCAAGGGTACTTTTCCTGATGTCCAACCTGTGGGCTACCCATCCATGGGTTACCCAGTTTGTTGGGCTACCCAACTTGGGTTGCCCAGATTGGTCTGGCCCATGGCTAGGTACCCCTTAGGGGGTATTTATGGGATGGTTTTATCCATCCCAAGTGGGTCATGTTGGGTGGGTGCCTGAAGTGATGACAGTACTTCATTAGTCAGGATGTAATCCGTTTAGACAACGGATTATGCACGAAATATAGTTGTAGTTGGCAGGCCGCGTCACCGCAGCCTCCAACCCTCTAGATCCCTCGCCTCGTCGTCTCTACGTGTCCTCCATCGTATCTTGCGGTCGTTGGTGTGGTTTCTGAGGTCCTCTGGCGTCGAGAAGGGGTGTGGTGGTCGAAGAGATGGGAGAGATGAGAGGAACAAGTCGTGAGAATAAACTAAAGCACGGCGCTTCCACGTTTGGATGCCGAGATGCTGAATAAGCGCCACCTCGGCGTAGACTCGGCCGTCGATAGAAAAGGATTGCAGAGGTTGTTTAACTTGCCCGAATAAATGATGGAAAAATATGGAAAAATAATAGGAAAATCAGGAAAAATCAAGGGATATGCTGGGAATATTTGAGCAATTTGTGGTGGCTTAGAAGTACATGTTATGCTTCATAACACCAAGGTCTTCAAGTTCTTGTTGCTGTTAGTGTCTGCTGTCCATGTTGTTCCCAGTCATCATATGTATGATTAGTATTTAGGAAGGATCTTTATGACATCTTCAAGTTGTTGTGGTTGGTGTCCTTCACGACTCACAATGACAACTCATTGGTATTAGACAAAACATTTCATGCACTAATCAACTGTGAGGCTTCATTGGTGAACAGTGACCCCAGAGTCCGAATCTACCACTATACCCATGATAGCGCTTCATAGGATGTACCTCGTCAGGCAGTGGTCACTGGTCATACAGCTCATACTTAGTCAACATCAGTGTCTTGAGCGTTGATCAGTCATTGCATATAGCTCCAAAGCTGATGAGAAACACTGAGTATAAGCATTTGGCAGGAAGAGTAGATTTCAAAGTCTGATCAGATAAGAGGTAGCAGACTACGAATGGGAAGAAGAGCTGTTCCATCCATACACTATTCAAGGGGGATGCACTGTGATTTGCCAACATATTCAATACTTACTACACCTCGGAACTAGTGCCCATTGGCATTGACTGAACACAAACTCCATGCTTTGAGTCCGAGAGTCAGTACACATAAGTTTGACAAGTCATAAAATCATTGCCAATGTTAAACAACACAAGTCACCATACAACATCAGCAAAACTGACCTGGTGCCTAGGCTGCCTAGAGATACCCCCCAAAACCTCAGCAGTTGAAAAACTTTGAATTTGCCTGAAAAAGCCTGAGTTTGCCTGGAAAAGCCTGGGCAAGCCTGAGTTTGCCTCAGATTTCTTTGGGAGCTTTGGGAGAGCCTAGGTTTTGGGGGGTATCTCTGGGTTACCTAGGCCAAGGGTACTTTTCCTGATGAACAAATTAACAATGCCGGCGGTGATGATAGCGACAACTCTAAATGATGGTAATGACCTCAATGAACATACATACTGAGGTGTACTGTGTAGTAGTCACCATTTTGAACAGATACAAATCCAGATCCTCATACACCACTGGTGGTGATTTTGTCGACTTGATGACAAGGGTGATACCCATATTGACAAAGGCAAAGATGATATATAACTATAGGTGGAGGGGACACAACCACAATGAAGTCACAGGTAAGCCTCGACTGACACTAATGATTGTGCAAAACACTGTCACTGCACTGGGTACTCAGCAAGGAGTATAGTAGAAACATAGTTGTGAGCCTGACTGAGACCATACTGAGAGTGCTTAGCAAGGCACAGAGACAGGAGAGATGGAGAAAGGATGAGAGGGCGGGATGGTGGGAGAAGGCAGGGCTGCGGGCAGCCAAGACGGGGTAGTCGGGGTTATTATGATGGCGATCGTGGTGGGCCGGCATTCTCACAGCGCCCATATATTGATTCAATGATGAGGCAGGGAATCTCACATTGGTAAGACTCCACTGTAAGAGCTTTCAACTGTATATAACAGTGTATAACTTGTATAGAAAAATTGTACAATTTATTGCATAATTATTCCGCTGTAGAGAACTCATGGAAGTTCAAGGATCCATCCTTAGCCAAACACCCCCCCATGGCCAAGGATATATCCTTTGGTATATGGGCATATGAGGTGCTGAGTCCCCTATAGTGTGGGAAAATATGCTGGAAATAGCACATTTTAAGCTGGAGTTTAGGCAGGCATATGCTTGAGAGTTATTTTCAATATTTTCATGTTTTCTTGTAATTGTTATCAAGGGATTTGCTTGAAAGTAAGCCATGATTATCAGATAATCTTGAAGCCCCAGAAAGTGTTGGAATTTCGAGTGGAATGTGTATGATTTGTTCTGGAATTAAGGTGAATTTGTCTGATTCCTGACAATCACCCAGAAACTAATGGGCAAACAGAACGTGCAAATCAGGAGATAGAGTGATACATCCAAATGTATGTAAGTTGACAACAAGATGATTGGGACAATCTCCTCTCTACTGCTGAATTTGTCATTAATTCTTTAATCCACTCTGCTCATTCACATTCACCTTTCGAAACACTCTATGGCTATACACCCAAATTCAACATTCCAATGGGAATCTGGAACAAATTCCCATCAATTGATAAACAATTGGAATTGCTAAAATGTGCAAGAGAGGATGCCGAAGCAGGTTTACATATGAGCAAAGAGCGATCAGAGAAGAAGTCCGAGGGGAAACACCGACATTTGATGTAGGCTAACCAGTCTGGCTTTCCCTCAACAAATTAAAGATTTGACAAAAGAACCAGAAGCTCAGAAGCAGACAGCTTGGACCATTCAAGGTGGTAGAAAAGACAGGCCCACTAACATACCAACTCAATCTCCCATCGTGGATGAAATCCATGATAACATACATGTGAACCAGCTGTCACCCTGGAAGGGCAATGATGTGAATAGGACACTAACACCACTACCGGAACTGGAAATTATAGAAGGAGAAGAGTTCTATGAGGTAGAGAAGGTTCTTGACAGTTGCTTCTACGGTCAATGGAAGAAGCTTCAATTCTTGGTCCGATGGAAAGGATATGATGAAGGTCATGATGAATGGATAAACAAGGAGAACATACAGGACTCGGCAGATGAAGAAATTGAAGATTTTTACAAGATTCACCCAAATGCACCACGGAAAATTGCAGCCTCCATCTTCAACTCACTTCCGTGGCAACCCTATGAAAACCTTACAGATGAAGTCGCTGGGACATCAACTGTAGGAGGGGGGTAATGTCATGACATCTGACATGTGTGTTATTTTTCCTTATCACATGCACTCCTTTTTGCATCATATGTCCTTGCTACCACCTGATCGTTCTTCATGACTCACTACAATTAGCAATCACACCTCCTGCTTCATTATCAATTCTCTTCTCATGCTTTATCATTCTCCTCTTGTGTTCTGTCACCATTCCTCCTTCCATTCTTGCATTATGGTCCTTGTGTTATTGTTCTTCATATCTGTCTCTCGTGCTAGTGTCACTACTCCGAGTCCTTATCTTTCCAACAATTCTCATTTGCTCACACTACACCTTTTTCATTCTCATGTTATTGTATTTTCCAATCTTCTTCACTCACACTGTTCATCTCTACTATTTTGGGTACTTATTGTTTCACTCAGTATACATACCACTGTAGCTAGACTCCTGGTTCCCTATCTTGACCTCTTGGTCATTGGGAACTAGGGTCATATTTGTATCCTACTCACACCCAATATTACTGACTTGGTCATTGTGAACTAGCTTGTCTTTGTCTTCTGAGCCCTAGTGATTGGCCCTTCGTGCCCTCACTGGCGCTGAGATCAATCTCACCCTTACCCTGTATAGGGTTGTGCTTGTGCTTGTGTTCGTGTCACCCCTTTGTGCTAACTCCTTTGGGACAGTACACAGCTGCTGCAACTGAGGTTCCCAGTCACTGACCACATGGAATGGAAATACTGCTGCATATCAGACCACATCCAGGAAGTATTGGATAACTATCTGACAGCATAGGGACCCCTAGTCTATCCATTGTATTTCCCAATATAGTGGTACACAGCTGCTGCCGCTGAGGTTTCCAGTCACTCGCCACGTGCAATGGAAATACTGCTGCATATCAGACCACATCCAGAAAGCATTGTATGACTATCTGATGGCAAAGGGATCACTAGTCTAGCCATTGTATTTTGCAATATAATAGTACACAACAGCTGCCGCTGAGGTTTCCAGCATCAGGAAAAATATTCTCATCTCTAGAGTCTCCAGAGATGCCCCCCAATTCCTAGGTAGTCTCAGAGAGCCTAGAGTATCTGAGTTCTTTGAAGCTTCTAAAAATTCTCTGGGTACTTTCCGGTGCTTTCTAGTGCTTTCTGGTGCTTTCAGATGCTCTCAGGATCTTTCAGGATCTCTAGGATGTTTTTTGATCTTTCAAAGTTTACAAAAATCTCTGAGCAGCCTAGGAATTGGGGGGTATCTCTGGGGACTCTAGAGATGAAAATATTTTTCCTGATGAGTCTCTTGCCACGTTCAGTGGACATGGTCCTGCTTATCAGGCCACATTCAGGAAGCATTGGATGACTATCCGAGTGCATTGGGCCCCCTAATCTATTCATTGTATTAACCAATATAGTGGTACACAGCTGTTGCCGCTGAGGGTTCCAATCTCTTGCCATGTGCAGTAGACATGGTCCTGCTCATCAGGCCACATCCAGGAAGCATTGGATGACTATTTGAGTGCATTGGGCCCCCCCAATCTATTCATTATATTAACCAACATAGTAGTACACAGCTGGTGCCGCTGAGGTTTCTAGTCTCTTGCCATGTGCAGTGGACATGGTCCTACTTGTCAGACCACATCCAGGAAGCATTAGATAACTATCTGATGGCATAGGGACCCCTAGTCCATCCATTGTATTTCCCAATATATTAGTACACAGCTGCTGCAACTGAGGTTTCCAATCACGGGCCACGTGCAGTGGAAATACTCCTACTTATCCAACCACATTCTGGAAGCAGTGGAGGACTATCTGACCACATCCAGGAAGCATTGAATGACTATCTAACTGCATTGGGATCCCTAATCTACCCATTTTATCAACCAATATAATGGTACTGAGGTTTCCAGTCAGTGACCACATGCAAAGAAAATACTGCTGTGTGTCAGACAACATCCAGGAAGCATTGGATGACTATCTGACAGCATTGGGCCCCCTAATCTATTCATGACATTAACCAATATAGTAGCACACAGCTGGTGCAGCTGAGGTTTTCAGTCTCTTGCCACGCGCAGTAGACATAGTCCTGCTCATCAGGCCACATCCAGGAAGCATTGGATGACTATTTGAGTGCATTGGGCCCCCACTTCAGGCACCCCTAAATCCTACCAACTTAGGGGGGAAATACCCACAAAATACCCATGCCTAATGGGGGGGAATACCGGGTATATACCCACCCCTCAGTGCCAGGGGTCCTGGCGAGGTAATACCATCCTCCTATGCTACATATTCTTTATCAAATGACCACATTCCTTACACACCAGTGTTACTATTATGCTACTACTGCTTTATTCTTCATGAATTAACCACATTTCTTACACATCAGTGTTATTTAATATTATCCTACTGTTGCTTTGAATTTTAGCATTGATACAACACTCATACTGTTCATGCTTACATATGCTCTCCATTTCAAGATACATAATGTATATTTTTGTGTTATTATAAGCATACCCTATGTACATTACAAAACACACCCACCCTCTTTCTCTTTGGTCCATAAAGCTGGTCTTACTATTAAGGCAACTTTTCATTAGGTATATTCTGCGGCATATGGCATTGATTAATACGAACTGTCTCAAAAAACTTCCATAACATATATCACTCAATGTGGTGTAGTGTAATCTTAACCATTATCTTAACCATTCTACATTGGCTCCACTTACCTCCATTTATTGCAGTATACATATTCACTAGCCTGGTTTAGTAATTGATATTTGTCAGTAAGATATTTGTCAGTCAGCTCATCAGTTAGTGCATATTTACTAGTAGCAGATAAGATTTCGCCAGGACAAGCATTGAGAGAATTGTATTACTTCTTCTGTTGCATATATTACAGTCATGGTTAACACTACAAGCATGAAAACACTACAAGCATGGACAACACTGGTATTAGCTTGGCATGCATGCATGCTATACTCCTTGCTTGGGAATACCCTTACCCGGTCATGATATTACTATCAATGCATATCACCTTCAATTGGGTTTACAATCTCTTACTAAGTATAACCATCAATAAGTATTACTTTTACTTTCACTTGGTATTGGTATTACTTTAATGGGCTATATCCTTACTGATATTATGTTCTCTGGTAATACCCCTCACTGGTGTTACTCACACTGGTATTACCTTCACTGGTAATACCCCTCACTGGTAATACCCTCACTGGTATTACCCTCAGTGGTATTACCCTCAGTGGTATTACCACTGACTGGTATTACCTTACTATGGTATTACCACTGGCTGGTATTACCTTACTATGGTATTACCTTGACTGGTATTACCCTTACTGGTATTACCCACTTTAGGCAACCACAAAAAAATATCATATTAGCTAGGACAAGACTTGTAATTCCCCAATCTAACATGCTGAAAATCCCAGGGAATTCCCCAATGGGATGTCCCAAGCCACATGGGATGTCCCTATGGGATGTCCCTCACACATGGGATGTCCCTATGGGATGTCCCTTGCACCTGGGATGTCTCTATGGGATGTCCCCCAGCCTGGGATGTCCCCAACCTGGGATATCCCTTGCACCTGGGATGTCCCTCATCTGGATATCCCCAACCTGGGATGTCCCTCTGGGATGTCCCCAGCCTGGGATGTTCCCAACCTGGGATATCCCTTGCACCTGGGATGTCCCCGACCTGGGATGTCCCTTGCACCTAGGATATCCCTCACTTGGGATGTCCCATCTGGGATATCCCCCAACCTGGGATGTCCCCAACCTGGGATGTCCCCATCTGGGATATCCCCAATCTGGGATGTCCCCAACCTGGGATGTCCCCATCTGGGATATCCCCCAACCTGGGATGTCCCCAACCTGGGATGTCCCCCATCTGGGATATCCCTCACTTGGGATGTCCCCAACCTGGGATATCCCTCACTTGGGATGTCCCCAACCTGGGATATCCCTCACTTGGGATGTCCCTCATCTGGGAAGTCCCCAACCTGGGATGTCCCCCATCTGGGATATCCCTCACTTGGGATGTCCCTCATCTGGGATGTCCCTCAGAGTCACACCTACATATATGACATATCATGGATAGTTCCATATCTCATATCATTAGAATGTCCCTCTTGCTTTCAAACTTCACATGGAATCACTTTAAATAACAAAGATATATTTTTGGATAGTTCCTGTTCCATATCTCATATCATTAGAATGTCCCTCTTGCTTTCAAACTTCACATGGAATCACTTTAAATAACAAAGATATATTTTATATTTCCTAAACTGGGATGTCCCTCATCTGGGATGTCCCTTGCACCTGGGATGTCCCTCATCTGGGATGTCCCTTGCACCTGGGATGTCCCCACTTGGGATGTCCCCCATCTGGGATATCCCTCACTTGGGATGTCCCCCATCTGGGATATCCCTCACTTGGGATGTCCCCCATCTGGGATATCCCTCACTTGGGATGTCCCCCATCTGGGATATCCCTCACTTGGGATGTCCCCCATCTGGGATATCCCTCACTTGGGATGTCCCCCATCTGGGATATCCCTCACTTGGGATGTCCCCCATCTGGGATATCCCTCACTTGGGATGTCCCCCATCTGGGATATCCCCAACCTGGGATATCCCTCATCTGGGATATCCCCAACCTGGGATATCCCTCATCTGGGATATCCCCAACCTGGGATATCCCTCATCTGGGATGTCCCCTCATCTAACCTTATATGAAATCACTCCTGTTTTTAACAACTAGTTTAACAAAGATATATTTCAAATCTACTGATATGAATAACAAGCTGACTTAGATGCGAAACTCTTCAAGATCAATTGTCAATGCCTTTTGTTTACCTTTACCTTTTGCCTTCTTCAATAGTCGATCACTAGGTAGTTCTTCCTCGCGTCCACGCTTCATGTTATGATCCATTCCCAATTTAGAAGGACCTGCAACTGCATTTGTGCGAGGCAAAGGACGAGGCAAAGGGCGTCGACCTGGAGCTGCAGCAGGAGCTGTAACTGCACGGTCATGCACATGTGCATGAGTTTCAGCTGCAGGTGCATGTACAGGGACCTGAATGCGAGTAGGAGCCGGAGCAGGTACAGGAGGAGCCGGAGTATGTGCAGGAGGAGGAGCCGGAGCAGGTACAGGAGGAGCCGGAGCAGGTACAGGAGGAGCCGGAGTATGTGCAGGAGGAGCCGGAAGATGTACAGCATTCAGAGTCATATCAGGAGCTTTGGAGGCATTCTTCCTTTGTAATTTCCTCGCAGCTGCTTCAAGTTTCCATGCCTTGGCCCCATCAACTGTCACCACCACATTATTGTTGATATCAACAACCAAAGGTACAGCACCCTGGTCTTCGACACGTAGAGCTTGTTCCCCTATGCACAATGTTGAGAAGTGTCGGAGCATCAATAAAAAAGATACAGACCTGCTGTCCAGTACTCAAATCCATATGTAGTATTCAGTTCGATATCCTCGTCTGGATCGACAGCCTTAGTTTGAATCGCATATAAGTGATCAAAATGTGCCTTTCGAGGAATGAAAATAGTCTTGACATCTTTTGCGGAAATCTGCTTATAGGTATCAATGTTGGCTTTGGGAAAAAAAGCAATGGGCCAGTTCAGGAGACGTATGTGTTGCTTCATTGCGGCGTCGATGAAAGTATTGAGTTTGATATTGCTCTCCTTGCCCAAAAATTGATCTGAATGTGCTCAGTCAGAAATGTATACACTAGAATAACAAGCAACATACCAATGTCATGTTGAAAAAACGTGTTCGTAAGACACCGCTCCACATCCCTTCTACTCTCCTTGGGCCCCGCAGTGCATTCACTATGAAGCTTTGCTACCGCAGCATCAACATGTCGATTCTCCAGTTCGAGCATCTTGAACATCGTCTCCATGTCCGCCACTTGTGACTCCATCTTGGAACCAAACCGTTCCTTTGCAGCTTTCGCAATATGATCACCAGCGAAAAATGCACTGACACTGCGTCCAAACTTATCACCACTGGTGTTGATCAACCATCCCAACATATGGTAGCCCGAAGTCTCGTAAAGCTTCTCAGCCTGTAAAACAAGTGTTAGCAAATCAACGTTGAACCGACAAGAATAATGAACTGACCAATGTTAACACAGGACGTATCATAGCCTTCACAGTCCCCTTGATTTTTCCCGATTCTTTCGCAGTCTCTATATAGTTCTTGACCTGTTCTCTGTACCAGTCCACTTCAGGTTTCATCGCCCGGCTCCTTGCTTTCGGATCCTGAAGTTCACCGACAGACAGACGGGACTCCAACGTTTTCCAATATTCTTCTCGTAGCAATTTGTTATAATCCGAGAGTGATTCTAATAACAGGACAATCAGATACGGTGACTATCGATGCAAAAGAAACTCACGCGTTGAGCTTTTCTTAATGGTACCATATTCAGCATAATGCGCTTTGAAGGCATTGAAACGATTGATGGCGCGTGGAGGATGGAGTTGTTGGTTCAAGTACGTGAAGCAGGCATGCATATCGATCCCTGCGTTGACTGCGATTTTCTTGATACCCTCCTTATACTCGACATGCCACTGATCAAGCTCTGCTCGAACTTCCTTTGTCAAGCCCCGAACATGACTTTTTGGCACAGCAAGAGCTTTTTCTTCCTCATCTTCCTCCTCGTCATCTTCTTCTTTGTCTTCAAACTCCTCCTCCTCATTGAACTGAGAAAACAAAGTCACGGCTTTCACTTGAGCGAGAGGAGGTGCTGCACCCGACTTAGCCTTTGCTTTGATGTTGCGGCGTTTGTTGTCATGGCGTTTCCGCTTATATCTGTTGTCGTTGGCGTTGTCATCGTCGTCCTCGTCGTCCTCGTCGTCGTCCTCATCGTCGTCCTCGTCGTCTTCGTCGTCCTCATCCTCATCGTCGCTCTCGTCGTCGCTCTCTCTGCCTCCACTCTCTCCACCTTTGCTCTTACCACCCTTGCTATCACCATCCTCGTCCTTGCCTTTCAAGCATGCAGCCATATTCTCATTGACAATTTCCTGCCACTCAACAAGTGCAGACTGGCGAGCAAGTTGATAGTCGGATGGGGCATATGCCTTCGCTAACTTCCAGACATTGAATTTTTTGAAATCGATGTTCTGCCCACAGTTCTTCGTGACAGCATCCTGCAAATAGTCACGAAAGCCTCCCAGTACCTGGCACGCTTGGTCGGGATCACATAGCATCGCATCTGCGCAGAGACTCTCAACTTGATCATCCTCAGGAAGTGAAGCAAGTGAAGCATCTTTTGTATTGTTGACTGCACCAGGGCTGCCCGACTGCGCTTCATCCTCGTTAGCCTCATGGTTGACTTTCTCCTGCTCGAGGTGAGATATTTCAGCATCAAGTTCCCCGCTGACAGACTGGAATGACGCTTCATCATCGGGCTCTATACTGGTTATACGAGAGAGCCACGGCTCCCACTGGGAGGCACGGTATGCATCACCGAAGATGTGTTGGATTGCGAGCTCGGCAGAAGGATATGTATATTCGTTGGCCATGAATGCTTGAAGAACTCTGAATGCCTCCAGATTGGTATTGCGGGAAGATACAGGTGTAGGAGGAGGAGGAACCATGGTAGATGAAATATCTTGGCGGGCAAGAGCCTGTGGTTTCTTTGCTGAAGGAGTGGGAAGTGGAAGCTGCGAGGGAGACCGTGATGCGCTATCTTCGACTTCCAAGTCAGAAGCTTCGACAGCAGTAGCAGAGTTTTTGGGAGGACCAGTAGTGGACTTCACAGCTTGAGGACTTTCATCTTCGCTACTCTTTTCCTGTGTTATCAGAGACATGAATCAGGTCCAGGCTATTGTAAGTTTCAGATTGAGCTTACCGTTTCTATTTCACCGTCACTGGGCTCTTCCCCCTTTTTCTTCCCTTTTGCCTTTCCCTTCTCTTGCTGCACTCCCCTTCCTTTCCCCTTCCCCTTCCCCTTCCCCTCTGATGTGTCAGCTATCCTCTTATTTCTTTTGGCTGGCTGAACCATTGATGACAGCGAGGTTTGCTCAGTATCTGGGACATTGTTGGAGCGCGTTTTCCTAGTTCCCAGTGCTGCTCGAGTTCGAGGTGGCATTCTTTCATCGAAAATTCAGAAATGTAGATAATATTATAGACCACAAAGAGAACCTTACCTCAATGACCACAAAGAGAATCTTACCTCAATAATCAACTCTTGCTCGTTGCCACGAATAAAGCACTAGCCGGACGCCACTGAGTTTGTGCACGCGGCATCAACGGCATGCCAAGATCTAGTTTAATGTGATTGCGCACGATCAAACTTTCAAGCTCTCAACAATTCTCATAGTTTAACGTGATTGCGCACGAACATTACTTTGAAACCAGCAGAATTGAGAATTAGTGTGTTCAAAAAATACATTTTCATATAATCTGGTATATAAAAACTATAGATATATCTATGCGTGGCCTATCTTAACTATGCGTCCATGTCCATCTACATCATAACCATTGGTGTTGCCACCTGCAGCTTTACGAATAATGCACATGAGTTTGTTTGCAGCATCAGAGTCCGATCGTGCCTCGTGAACCATGGCGAGAGCATTGCCTGGGATCCTCTTCAGCACTCGGTCATCACTCTCAACCTCTACTGAGAATTGCTTTCTCCGGTCCGGATGGAATACGGAGCGCATTACTTGTAGCACCCAGAGATTTCCTTCAGCAAAGTAATTCGCCCGTCGGACAAGCTTTCCTGTATGTTCACCTTCACATATGATGTAAAGACCACTTGCTGAATGACCCTTCGTGACTTTACTGCATCGAGGATTGGATAGAATGGCCCTGTAATCCACCGAACGTTGAGCGACATTGACTTTGGAGCCTCCTACATGATTGTCCTGACAAGATATCTCGATTTCACCACTAGACCCAACATGCAAAGAAACCCGAACAGGATCCTTCTCAGATCGAACATTGACCCAGATCTCCCTCCCTGCAAGACCTTTGCAAATTCGAGGATCCAAGATCCAATGCTTCGCAGGCGGAGTAGACATGGTCGAAGACGAAGACGAAGACGAAGCATACGGATTTGGTGTACGAGAGCTGGGATCCCATGCCGGAACACTGTAGTCAACAGCTGTCCAGTGATGCCATCCATATCTGCTGATTGAGTGGAAAGATCTGTGACCGGGAGCTCATCTTCTCGATGCCGAGGTATGTAACCCATCCGAAAGTTGAAGTATGAGCTGATCTGCTTCGTGAAGGTGGATTCATGAATGAACCCGCCGTTATCTGCCCTTCGGAGTTGATCATAGTCATACCACTCGTCAAGATTGCCAATCAAAGAAGGATTTTGGAATCGGATCAGGACAAGGAGACCACTCTTGGTATTCTTCCATTCAGACTTGACATCAAATACCCTGCCAAGATATCCTTTTCGCTCCCCTGAGATTGGTTTGACTTCTACATGCAACCAAGGGATCCGCCCAGTGTACTCTGTATGAGGAACCGCGCCTTCAGTTGCTACATAACCCAAAAGGGTGGAGTGAATGGTAGGGTTGACGAAAGAGGTCATTTGATCAATGGAAGTAAGCATGGAAGTTACTTCTGGGCTACGATTTCGAGCTCGATATTCACCGCCTCGCAGGTTGAAACGATTCACTTCACGAGATACAAAGGAGTGTGCGATGTTGGCCAAGTCAGCCTTCTGATCGAGATTTCCAACCTTCTGAATAGCCAGAAGATGAGGTTTCAGAGCTATCGTAGCACCCACGTTAGACAACCGGGGTTGAAAGCAAGATTCTAGACCGGGAGTAAATGAAGATTCGACCACTTCTCGAACACAGTTTGGATGAACAGTGCAGATGGAGTTGATTTCTGTTATCCATACATCGACTTCATCCAATCTGACCTTGGTAATGATCCCAGTTTGGCCTGCCGGCATGAAATGGTCTTCATGAAGTGTCGAGACTCCAGAGTAACCCAACTGCTCTCGTGTACGTAGCACAACCTCTGGCGTGTGAGGAGATAGCTCGACAGTTTGAGCCAATCTCCATTTCTTCCGCAAGTGACGTTTCAGAACAGATACATTGGCCTGACTGCGCGAGAATAAAACCTCGCACTCCAGTGTCCCATCTCTTTGAATTACACCCTCGTCACCCTCCACACTTCAGGCAACCCCCCAAATATACCAAGTTAGGTAGGTAGACACCTGGCTTATTCCTGACCTAAGTAGGTCCAAATTCCCAGAAAATTCTGATCCCAGGAAATTCCTTTAGACTAGGAATTTCTTACTCCACACTTATGGGGAAATTCCCAAGTAGTCCAACAAGTAGGAAATTCCTAGTACTAAACCAGGTGTGAAATTCCTTACCTAAGTTGGCTAAAATCCTCAGGCATTTTTGGGGTAGGAAAATCCCTATCAGTAGTCAAACAAATAGGGGATTCCTTGTACCAAGCAAAGGGAATAATTCCTTACCTAAATAGGCTCAAACCTCAGGGAATTTTCCTAGGTGCGAATTTCCTTGGGTAGGAACTTCCTTAGGTAGGAATTCCCTTGGGCAGGAATTTCCCTTGTTATAGGAATTTCTGATAACAGGAATTTCCTTTGGTAAGAATTTCTTATACTAAGAATTTACCCTGGTAAGAATTTCTTATACTAGGAATTTCCCCTGATAGGAATTTCTTATACTGAATCCTGGATTTTCTTTAATAGGAATTTCTTATAATTAGGAATTTCCCTGATATGTAACAGGAATTTCCCCTGATAGTAATTTCTTATACTAGGAATTTCCCTGATAGGAAATTCTTGTAATAGGAATTTCCCCGGATAGGAATTTCTTATACTAGGAATTTCTTATAGTGGGGATTTCCCTGCTTAGGAATTTCCCCTGATAGGAATTTCTTATACTAGGAATTTCCCTGATAGGAAATTCTTGTAGTAGGAATTTCCCCTGATAGGAATCTCTTATACTAGGAATTTCCCTGATAGGAAATTCTTGTAGTAGGAATTTCCCCTGATAGGAATTTCTTATACTAGGAATTTCCCTGATAGGAAATTCTTGTAGTAGGAATTTCCCTGATAGGAATTTCTTATACTAGGAATTCTTCAGGCAACCCCCAAATATACCAAGTTAGGTAGGTAGACACCTGGCTAGGAATTTCCCTGATAGGAATTTCTTATACTAGGAATTTCCCGGGTAGGAATTCCCCTGGTAGGAATTTCTTATAGTGGGGATTTCCCTGCTGGGAATTTCCTCAGGGAAAAATTTGGCCAGGTAGGAATTTCTTACACTAGGAATTCCCTTACAGCTGTGAGGTAGGAATTTCCTGATGGCAATAAAGTAGGAATTTTTTGAGGTACACTTATGCACCATACTATGTTGAACACAGATATCTGAGCAGAAGTTTTAGCAATTTTAACTAAAATCTACAACACCCTACATATTCCTTCTACTGGTGGCTATGGCTTTACGGAACTTCATCAATTTTCTTCTCTTCAATGAGGATTGAGTCTGAGATCTGTCATCTTTCAGACTTCTCTTCCTCTTTCCTAAATCTGCAAGGCGTGAAGGGCCTGCAAGTGGCGGAGATGAAGAACCTGCCAGATGAGCAATAAAACCATCTCCAGCTTCATCCCTTCTTTTCTTTCCTCGCCTAATCCTAGCTTCATCTTCATCCTCATCATCTTCATAGAGAGCAACCTTACCCCTTTTTTTACCTTGGTGCAAATCCTTTCTACTATCACCTACACTCTCAACCCAATCATCTACATCTGACACCTTCACTATAGTCTTCCCATTCACATCTATCACCAGAGGAACATTTCCTTGCTCCTCTGTTCGAAGTTCTACCTCATCTAATCAAGTGTGGATATTAGAATACCAAATATATTTCTTATACAAGTGCACCATACCTTCAGTCCAATATTCCAACTCATACATAACCGCTTGGATTTCCGGGGCATTGGGAGGGACTTGGTTCAAAAGCGCATCATACTCTCGCTGGAGGTGGGCCATCCGCGGCTCGAAAGCCATCCGGATATGATGTGTGGGGAGAGACTTCAAGCTCTTTTTCTCGTTGCCTTCCTTTGTCTCCTCCCCAACCTTAGGAAACGCAGCCCCTACTGGCCAGTTCTTGATACGAATATGATGTTTCCAAGCTTTGGTGGAAAAGTTATTCAGAGAAATCTTCACTGGCTCTCCCAAGAGTTGTTCTGCCAACACATATGAGTATAGACATGAATCTGTACCGGTGAAACTCACTGATATCATATTTAAAAATTGCCCCTAAGACCCGTAGCTCTCGATCCTTCCTCTGTTCACTTCCCTTTCTAAGGGTCTCGGTCATCAGCTCTGATAGCTCCCTATTGGAACTACGTTCATCCATTTCCACCTGTCGGAACATCATTTCGAGATCGTGAAGCTGAGTATCCATCTTCGATCCGAAACGCTGCTTCGCTGCTTTCCCTATCTCATCTCCTGCAAAGAAAGCACTCAAGCTGCGGCCCATGCGGTCTCGCTCCGTGCTAATGACCCAACCAATCAAGTGAATCCCTGCCGTCTCATAAAGCCGCTCACCCTACCAAACCATCAATGAGACCGTAAAAATTGATTTTGGGATGCAACGTACCAAGATCAGAGCAGGCTGAATCATGCTTTTGATGTTAACAGTGATTTTACCAGAATCCTTAGCACCCCCTATAAACTTATTGAGTCGGTTCTTGGCCCAGTCCATCTCCTTCTTCATAGCGCGCGCGTAATTTCTTTTATCCTTCATTTCCTCCTTTGAGAGCCGAGACCTGAGTGTTTTCCTGTATTGTTTTCCAACAAACCTCGTAAAATCTTGCTTCGTTTCTAAAGTACTTTCAGACATGAACAATAGTTACAACCAATGAGAAACTTACGCTCGCGCCTTCGCTTCACCTTTCCCAGCTGAGGCTGTAAAATCTACGCAAAGTAGTCCGATAAGTATCCACCAGAGCTTTGCGAAGTACACCGATACTCTCTCCAAGGGTCAAATTTTACCTCCGGGCAGGCCAGAAATGCTCCGGGGGCTGCTATTTTTTATTATATATATATATTATTGGTATTATTTAATTAAAAAAACAGGAAAAAAAATAATATATAGCTTCGCAAAGTGGTGTGAAAGATATCACAAATGATGGGAACAGATGAAATGATGTGATGGGATCTGCGTCAATCATTTCCTTTTTGGGAAAAGGATATTTATATTGAAACCAGGGGTTACAGGGTACTACTGTATATATATGGGTGTCTAAAAATAGCAAATATCATATACAATCCAAAAATGACCAAAACAGGGTACAGGCTATTCTAGGCACATCAAAATTGCCCAAAAAGGAAATTGGTCTAAAAATAGAACTTGATCTCATCAGGTAGCAAAAAATCTGAAAAAAATCATAAAAATAGTGAAAAAAATCAGGGTTGCCTTGATGGCCCTGGAAATGCAAAATAAAAAAAAATACGCGACAAGTGTAAAAAATTTTATCACTCCAAATCATACTAGATCCTCTATACATTGGGGGTATATGATGTACATGCTATTTTTAGCACCCCCAGTACTCTTAGGCACCTAGAATAGCTTATATCATTCAATATATTCAGCACACTCAATGCTTGTTATACTTAATACACTTAACAATGAGAGATTTTAGAACAGTATTTATGTGTGTTATGCTTAACATACTTATCAATGAAAAACCTTGGATCAGTGTTGATGTGTATTATGCTTAACATACTTAACAATGAAAAACTTCAGAACAGTGTTGATGTGTATTATACTTAACACAATTAACAATGAGAAACATCGGAACAATGTGCATATGTGTTATACTTAACACACTCAACAATGACAAAGTTAAAACAGTGTTCATGTGTGTTATACTGATACACTCAACAATGCAAAAACTTGGAACAATGTTACTGCATGTTATACTCAACATACTGAACTCATTACACTTATAACACTTAACATACTTCATCAGTAACTATAACACACCATCAATAGAACATTGTTATACTATAACACACATATAACAACGAGTTTTGGGCGCTTATGGGCGCTTATTTTGAGTTTTTGAGTCGAAATTCATTCATACCACACTCAATAATTTTTGTGTGGGGTTTATACTGTGTAAAGATGTTGTTTATATCATACGACACTAGATACAATTCGGAGAACCCAAAATTACAACCTGTGGGACTGGCTATATTGTGATCTTCTGTGATTTAACAGTGCTTTGTGTAAATCACAATGCATACACCCATGTTATGAAGTCAAATTGCCACTGGGTGATGAAAAGAGTCATCCTACAATCTATTCTATGCTCACTGTATGTAATACAGCTAAGAGATCTGTAATCTGGATCATTGAACATAACATATATTGTTACATGGAACTGTAGCCATCCCTTGTGTACATGAAATAGATACATGTATATCACAGAGTCCAATAGTCATACTGAGTATCTGAACCATGTCCAGACACTTTTAGTAGACTGTAGGAGTGATTCCCTCATGAACCAGCATCAATATCCTTGCATTACATGGACATATGCATTGTCATTTACATAAAACACTGTTGAATAATAAAAGATCATGATATAGCCAGTCCCACAGGCCGTAATTTTGGGTTCTCCGAATTGTATCTAGTGTAGTATGATATAAACAACATCTTTACACAGTATAAACCCCACACAAAAATTATTGAGTGTGGTATGAATGAATTTCGACTCAAAAACTCAAAATAAGCGCCCATAAGCGCCCAAAACTCGTTGTTATATGTGTGTTATAGTATAACAATGTTCTATTGATGGTGTGTTATAGTTACTGATGAAGTATGTTAAGTGTTATAAGTGTAATGAGTTCAGTATGTTGAGTATAACATGCAGTAACATTGTTCCAAGTTTTTGCATTGTTGAGTGTATCAGTATAACACACATGAACACTGTTTTAACTTTGTCATTGTTGAGTGTGTTAAGTATAACACATATGCACATTGTTCCGATGTTTCTCATTGTTAATTGTGTTAAGTATAATACACATCAACACTGTTCTGAAGTTTTTCATTGTTAAGTATGTTAAGCATAATACACATCAACACTGATCCAAGGTTTTTCATTGATAAGTATGTTAAGCATAACACACATGAACACTGTTCATTGTTATGTGTGTTAAGTATAACACACATAAATACTGTTCTAAAATCTCTCATTGTTAAGTGTATTAAGTATAACAAGCATTGAGTGTGCTGAATATATTGAATGATATAAGCTATTCTAGGTGCCTAAGAGTACTGGGGGTGCTAAAAATAGCATGTACATCATATACCCCCAATGTATAGAGGATCTAGTATGATTTGGAGTGATAAAATTTTTTACACTTGTCGCGTATTTTTTTTTATTTTGCATTTCCAGGGCCATCAAGGCAACCCTGATTTTTTTCACTATTTTTATGATTTTTTTCAGATTTTTTGCTACCTGATGAGATCAAGTTCTATTTTTAGACCAATTTCCTTTTTGGGCAATTTTGATGTGCCTAGAATAGCCTGTACCCTGTTTTGGTCATTTTTGGATTGTATATGATATTTGCTATTTTTAGACACCCATATATATACAGTAGTACCCTGTAACCCCTGGTTTCAATATAAATATCCTTTTCCCAAAAAGGAAATGATTGACGCAGATCCCATCACATCATTTCATCTGTTCCCATCATTTGTGATATCTTTCACACCACTTTGCGAAGCTATATATTATTTTTTTCCTGTTTTTTTAATTAAATAATACCAATAATATATATATATAATAAAAAATAGCAGCCCCCGGAGCATTTCTGGCCTGCCCGGAGGTAAAATTTGACCCTTGGAGAGAGTATCGGTGTACTTCGCAAAGCCCTGGTGGATACTTATCGAACTACTTTGCGTAGATTTTACAGCTACAGGTGCTGCTTCTGCCTCTGTTGCTGTCTCTGTCTCTCCTCCTCGTCTGTCTCTTCATCATCATCGTTGGCTCCCTCCTCCTCTTCCTTTGCTTCCTCCTCTTCCTCAACGGCCGCCGCCTCACTTCCTTCTTCACTATCTCCTGGGGCACGTTCGGAGTCCGGATCCATGACAAGGGAGGACTGATAGTCAACGAGTGGTTTTACGGGACTTGTTGGCACAGAATTTTTGCTATCACAGATCCTCCGCCATCCAGAATGAGCGATGCGGTGCATTTCGTCCCAAGCCGACTTCCTGCTTGTTTGAACCACATGTCGTAACTTTGGATGATCCGCCATGTGGTCTTGCCACGCATCCCCAGCGAATTCTTTTGCAGCGTTGATTAAGGATTCCGCATACTGATCTCTGATACGACGCGCCGCGACTGGATCGACACTCTTCGCTTCCTCGAAGTGATCCAAATCCCACTGATAGTATCTATCCTCAGATTCCGAGTCGGACTGTTGTCCTTTCTCTTCGGCAGGATGCTCCTCTCCACCTCCCTCAGTATGATCGTCGTCCTTGGTCTTCATCCCCATTTCCTCGACTGACTGATCGGGCACCTTCCGAGTGAGTGGCCAGTCGTCGATCTCTGGAATATACGTCCCGAGTTTCTTCTGAAGTTTCTTGTAAATCTCCCACCAATCAGTTGGTTCTCCTTCGAAGTCATTGATCTCTCGTAGGGTGTCATGCCAGATTGTGTGATCATAACTTTCGCCGTAGAGGTTTCGAAGAGCAGCCTCAGCAGCGGGAAGCTTCATGTCGTCGTTCGAGAAGAACTGCAGCACAATTTCCCAGCCTTTCTTTTCACTGCTAGAGAAAAATCAGTTATGTGCAAGAAAATTCGAACAGGATCAGCGCGTACTCAGACAAAGTATCCTCGTGTGGGGTAGCTGTTGGCGGCCGAGAAGCACTATCTTCAGTCTGTGGTTTTGTCGGCCCCTTTTGCTGTGGTATCAATATTAAAGTTTCCAGAATCAATGATGTGACAGAAAAAAACTTACCTTAGCACCCGCCCTATTACCTCTTGCCTGACGAGTCTTGACTCCTTTTTGTCGTCCCTGATCTACGCTATCTTCGAGCTGTGGTTTTTGGAGCCCTTTAGGTTGCTGTTGTGCGAATATTGAAGTTTTCACATTTAATCATGCTTCAAAGAAACCTACCTTAACACCCATAACATTCCTCCTTCCCTGACGAGTTTTGGCTCCTTTTCCTCGTCCAAGCTCCGGGCGATCTCCAGCATTCACGTCCTCGGAATTCGAGTGCTCCTCCGTATCCTTTTCCTGTCCATTTTCAGTCAAATCGAAGGACTGATATAACCTCCAACTTACCACGTCTGCCTGAGGAGTCCCAATCTTCGTCACCTCACCAAACTCTATATCACTACTTCCTCCTTGCTCTTCCTGCGCCTTTTTACCGCGTTTTCGCCGGGGCTTTGCTTTCCCCTTGGCTTGTTCAGCTTTGGATAACGAAGTGAAGTCTGAGATGACCTCAGAGCGCGTTGTTTGGCTTTGCCTCTTTGATCTTGTCTCCATTCTATGTTTCTTCCTGTTTGAATAAAGTTAACACAACAGTTTTGCCCTAATTCTGAGATTCACTTACACCGACAGAGAGTTGGAAGCTTCAAGGGTTGAAAGTCA
Source organism: Lentinula raphanica (assembly GCA_027919835.1). Taxonomy (NCBI): domain Eukaryota; kingdom Fungi; phylum Basidiomycota; class Agaricomycetes; order Agaricales; family Omphalotaceae; genus Lentinula; species Lentinula raphanica. The sequence goes on along the minus strand of JANVFP010000014.1, from coordinate 1,097,055 downwards.
CTCAACGAGTCCTTGTGACATGTGACATTGTCGCTGAATCGCATGAATAGTTTAACGTCGTTTCGGACGCGTCGAACTGATCTCTCATTCAGAATGAGAAGTAGGTCATTGAATTGGTGTTTAATGATAAGGCTACATGAAAATAATACAAGACAGAAATTACATAGAATACAAGATTATACGCAATATTACCGACAATGCATTTGCATTCAAGGTTCGAAAGTCCCAAGTATATCCTGTCCTGGCCGACCGATTTTGTCAAAAGCTCCTAACCCATTCGTATTACCTCCATGTTTCTCGCGCAGTGCAGTTATCTTCCAATTGCCCACTGATTTGAGCGCCGCTGATTCATGAACCAAGACAAGGGCGTTGCGATCAAGCTCAAACAGGGGTTCAGCCACCTCATCAAAATATTCAACAGTTGAGAGCCGATTCCCTTTCTGTTCCTCTCGATAGTGCACCTCCTGTAGAACAAACAGAGCCTCGTCGTGCTTGAGAGAGTGCCCTGGACTCCGGTGTGTCACCCGACGGGCCAGCTTCCCAATGTGCTCCCCTTGACAAACGACGTACAGACCTGAAGCCTTGAATGGATCTTTTACTGAGAATGACTGTGGGCGGGACAAGATGGTATGAAGATCAACTATCTGCTCCTGACGGTTATGTTTGCGTCCTCCCTTGTGATCCATCGACTCAACGACCATTAAGTCATCCCTCCCGTTGAAACAGAAGCCCACGCGATGATCCTTTCCATCCGTACACGCCACATATATATCACGATCGCCAACAGCCAGCGCGATGTGAGGGTCCAACATCCAGTGATCATAATAAAGTGTTTCCGTGGGCGTGCTTGCTCGAGATGGAAGGCGAGGCTGAGAAGAGGAAGGTTCGTCGCAAGAAGAATTGACTGTAGAGGTTCCGTCTGCCTCTAACTCTTTCTGACTCTCCAAGCGTCGCTGATGCATTCGAAGACGTAGCTCGTAGTCCAGCTGTAGCTGTAAGAACTTCACGAAGTAGACTGAGAAGTCTCCATATATGCTTTGCAAAGTAACAGGAGTGGCTTTCCAAGCTTAAAAAACTCTTCCGGGCAGGCCAGTAGGGCTCCGGGGGGTACCCGGCTATTTATTATATTTATTAATATTTAATAGTTCTTTTATTATTTAATAGATATATTATAATAAATCTACTTTGCAAAGCTGTGCTGCACTTCGCAAAGTGACTATGTTTACGGCAATTATGAAATCAGGTGAATTAGGGTTACATCATTATGTCATCACCTTCCTTTTTTGGTTCTTGCCTTTTTGAATAAAAAATGTATAATATGACATCATTGATCTTCAAATGCTAAAAATCACAGGGAACCAAAAATAGCTGCAGTGATGTCCTGGTTACCTCAGGCACATCAAAATTGCCTAAAAAGGAAATTTGTCTAAAAATAGAACTTGATCTCATCAGGTAACAAAAAATCTGAAAAAATCATTAAAAATACTCAAAAAAATCAGGGTTGCTTTGTTGGCCCTGAAAATGCAAAATAAAAAAAATACGCAACAAGTTTCAAAAATTTTATTACTTCAAATGATACCACAACCATCAGGCATTATGTATAGATAATCTATATGCTATTTTTAGCACACCTAGTGCCCTCAAACACTCAGATAGCCTAAATCATTTAATATATTTACTATACTCAATGTTTATTACACTTAACACAGTTAACAAGAAAAAACCTTGTAACAGTAACATGTGTGTTATGCTTAATACATTTAACAATGAAGAAGCCTTGGAACAGTGTTCATGTATGTTATACTCAATACACTTAACACACTTAACAATGAAAAACCTTGAAAACAGTGTTCATGTGTGTTATACTTAACACACTTGACTCAATATACTGAATAATGAAAAGAAAAACCTGGAATGGTGCTCATGTGTATTATACTCAGTAACACACTTAACAATGAAAAAAACTCAGATCAGTGTTACTGCATGTTATACTCAACAGACTTCATCAATGAATATAACACACTTAACAATCAAAACCTCGGAGTAGTGTTCTCACTCATTATACTTTTACACTCAACACACTTCATCAGTAAGTATAACACACCTTTAATGGGACATTGTTATACTATAACACACTGATAACAACGAGTTTTGGGCGCTTATGGGCGCTTATTTGGTGTTTTTGAGTCGAAATTCATTAATACCACACTCAATAATTTTTGTGGTGGCTCTATATTGTGTCAGGATGTTGTCTATATCATAATTCTCTAGATACAATTCGGAGAACTTGGAAATTCAACCTGGGGGGCTAGCTATACTATGATCTTTTGTGATATAACAGTGTTTTATATAAATGTCAATGCATACACCCATGTTATGAAGTTAAACTGCTACTGGGTCATGAAAAGAGTCATCCTACAACCTATTATATGCTACCTCATCTGATACAGCTAAGAGATCTGTAATGAGGGTCATTGAATATGACATCTATTGTTACATGTAAGTGTAGACATCTATGGTGTACATGAAACATGTATATGTATATCACACAGTCCAACCTCTATGATAGCTATCTGAATCATGTACAGACACTGCCAGTAGACTGTAGGAGTGCTTTTCTCATGTCCCAGCATCAGTAGACTTGCATTACATGGACATATGCAGTGACATTTATATAATTGAACACTGTTATATCACAAAAGATTGCAATATAGCTACCTCCACAAGTTGAATTTTCGAGTTCCCTAAATTGTAACTAGAGGAATATGATATAGACAATATCCTGACACAATATAGAGCCACCACAAAAATTATTGAGTGTGGTATTAATGAATTTCGACTCAAAAACACCAAATAAGCGCCCATAAGCGCCCAAAACTCGTTGTTATCAGTGTGTTATAGTATAACAATGTCCCATTAAAGGTGTGTTATACTTACTGATGAAGTGTGTTGAGTGTAAAAGTATAATGAGTGAGAACACTACTCCGAGGTTTTGATTGTTAAGTGTGTTATATTCATTGATGAAGTCTGTTGAGTATAACATGCAGTAACACTGATCTGAGTTTTTTTCATTGTTAAGTGTGTTACTGAGTATAATACACATGAGCACCATTCCAGGTTTTTCTTTTCATTATTCAGTATATTGAGTCAAGTGTGTTAAGTATAACACACATGAACACTGTTTTCAAGGTTTTTCATTGTTAAGTGTGTTAAGTGTATTGAGTATAACATACATGAACACTGTTCCAAGGCTTCTTCATTGTTAAATGTATTAAGCATAACACACATGTTACTGTTACAAGGTTTTTTCTTGTTAACTGTGTTAAGTGTAATAAACATTGAGTATAGTAAATATATTAAATGATTTAGGCTATCTGAGTGTTTGAGGGCACTAGGTGTGCTAAAAATAGCATATAGATTATCTATACATAATGCCTGATGGTTGTGGTATCATTTGAAGTAATAAAATTTTTGAAACTTGTCGCGTATTTTTTTTATTTTGCATTTTCAGGGCCAACAAAGCAACCCTGATTTTTTTGAGTATTTTTAATGATTTTTTCAGATTTTTTGTTACCTGATGAGATCAAGTTCTATTTTTAGACAAATTTCCTTTTTAGGCAATTTTGATGTGCCTGAGGTAACCAGGACATCACTGCAGCTATTTTTGGTTCCCTGTGATTTTTAGCATTTGAAGATCAATGATGTCATATTATACATTTTTTGTTCAAAAAGGCAAGAACCAAAAAAGGAAGGTGATGACATAATGATGTAACCCTAATTTACCTGATTTCATAATTGCCATAAACGTAGTCACTTTGCGAAGTGCAGCACAGCTTTGCAAAGTAGATTTATTATAATATATCTATTAAATAATAAAAGAACTATTAAATATTAATAAATATAATAAATAGCCGGGTACCCCCCGGAGCCCTACTGGCCTGCCCGGAAGAGTTTTTTAAGCTTGGAAAGCCACTCCTGTTACTTTGCAAAGCATATATGGAGACTTCTCAGTCTACTTCGTGAAGTTCTCACAGCTACAGCTGCCTTTAGCCTTGAACCACAATCTTCTCCTCCTCCGCTATCAGGCTCGACAGGATATAGTCCAAGCCGGAACCTGGGTGCGCGTCAACGCCAAACACCGGCTCTATAGTGGCGATGTTGGCCTGGTCTACAAACTTGAGTTTCCTGAGGGTGAAACCAATCCAAATTGGTTCTTTTGTTGGGTACTGTTGGTGCCCCGCCTCCTCATTCTGCGAAAAGTTGGCGAGAAACATAAACGGCAGTCAAGACCTCCCCCAAGACTTTTTTCGTTCAGCTTAGCTGACCAATTGGTCGATAATCACGACGTCAAACCTTACTACAGGTGGTGCATACGCGAAGACTGTGGTTCACCGTTGACTTGTACTCACGGAGTGCTATCTCAACGGTGCACATTCCTCAAGCAATATTTCTTTGGTTCTCTGGCAGTGGTGAAGATTTCTTGGGCCTCGTTAACTCTTGCCGATATACTCCCAGCAAATCTAGACTCGCTTTTTCACCAAAGCGGTCACCCTGTTATATCGTGGCCTTTTGTCCATTTACGCATGCCACCTTCCTCTGACTGGGTGTTCTTTGCCGGCGAATCTGTCATTCTCGTCAATCCTCATATCGGCCAATCTGACACTCGAATACTCTCTGATCATGGATTTTCACCCGGATCGCACGCCGTCATTCATTCCGTCGAGGATCGTGACTGCGAGGTTATATCCTCCTGCGTATGAGATGGAGAAGCTGTATCGGAAACACTGCGTGTTTCAAAAATCTACATACGCAAGATCTTCGAAGTCGGAGATACAGTAGAAATAATTGCTCGAGGAAAAGTTGTTCAACAGGCTAGCTCTTGGGAACGTTTGCCGGCTTATGGACTGGTTGGTTCTGTAACGGAACTGGACAGTAAGGCTGGGGTAGCTCAAGTGATGCTAGGTCAATTCGAAGCCGTGAGTTCTCATCTTCTTTTTGTTAAGCCTTTGACTTCATTGCTTTTGATTGCAGGGGGTCGATATTCATGTGAACTCGCTGCGATGTTTGAACTCTGGATCATTCTCTGCCTGGAATGTTTTACCATCATCCTCGGCTACTCCTCTTACGGAGATGCACCGTTCATCGCTCTCGTTCGGTGAATCTAGCACTCCCACAAAAATTTATGCGGGCTCCAAGACCAGTTTTCTACACCCATGGATCAACGTGGAGATTATAGTGATTGGGGCGCATCGAAGCAAAGGATACCATGGTTGGGTCAAGGATATCAAGGAGGATCGATCGATGAAGAGTGGGCTGGCTATCTATGTGCAATACGCCACCATTAACGCCTCCATACCCAAAGAATGGGTGGATTACGATCTCATCCAGAGACTGCAGTGAGTGTTCTCTTTATTTCCGATACTTGACATAGCTGATAGTGTGACTCACTGTTCAGAACCTATAAATTCTTGCATGACAGCAGTCCTTGGTATGAAATACCCTCGGACACCCCATCCACAATGCAACCCTCGATACCCTACTATACATTCCGTGACGACTACCTTCCTATCTATGGTCCTCAAGAGATGGAGATGTTTCGGCTCCCAGGTCGTAAACAGCCACTGATGGTACTTAGAGAAATGAATCGAGCGCATGAGATTGCCGAAGATGAGCGTCTTGGTTGGCTTCAACTGGTAGTGGAAGAAGAGCAGTGGACGACTCACGCCAGTGGAACTCCTGTGCCATCACGGCGGCCAACGCCAACACCTGAAGAAGAATCATCATTCTTGCCTCTCCCGCAACCTGTCGGTCATTGGATCACGAACCGAAACCTCAAGATTGGCTTGGGCAATTGTGAGATGTCCCTGAAGATCAGGCAATATCGGTCAGATTCCACGAAGGAATATCGCGTCCGCATCCATAACCATCTTGTATATTACCGCGATGTTGGTCAAGGAGGCTCAAAAACAACACACGAGGAACTTCTCTCTGATTTCACCCTTTTGCCCAATCTCAAAGATGATAAATTGAAACTCGTTCCCTCCAAACCTGGTAAATGCAACCTGCTCTTTGTGCTCATCTTTCCACCGGAGTTGAGTGGGCAAATGAGGCGGCGTGTCGGACAGGTCTACAATAAAGAAGATCCGGGTACATCTAAATGGATAATTCAGCCGGTGCGTACGACTAGACGCAAGGGACGAGCCGAACAGTATGATCAGGAAGTCCTCTTGGATAGGCCACCTGTGACTGTTGATCGTGCATGGTTAGTTCCAGTATGGGAGGGCAAGGAAGATAGATGTGCAGGGAACAATGCTACCATAGAAAAACGTCGTCGCGAATATGAAAGCAAGACTTCTGGACAATCAAAATAATATTTGTACTATCTTTTCTTGTAGCGTATCAGTCCACATACTTGTATCGTAGTGGTAGACCTCAATGTAGCTTATGTGTCGTTACCCATTGAGAATCATCTCAGTGCTGAGTGAATGAAGTTGTATTTTGTATGACAGATTTACAAATGGGCGTCTGAAATGACGTTAAACTAGACTTGACTTAGAAGTTAGACCGTCACCTACCACTTGGAGTCAATGTCCCGGTTGAACTTACTGAAAGGCTTCCTCGGTCAAGACTTGCCTTCGAGTCCTTCGTCTTCAGGACAGTCTGCATATCATGCATTCCCTCACAACCCACTCTCCAAATCACCGTCTAAGCGGACAGCTCGGCCCATCTTATATGGTGCCAATGGTGTCGTACTCTCTCAACGGAATTCACCTCCACCTGTGGGTCAGTTTGGATTTTTGGAACGACCACATGTAGATCTCCAGTCTCTCACTCAATGAAGGCTTGACACACAACAAAGGCTTGAGGACCCCACAGCAAGCATCACATTTTCCGAGCCTCCGGTTCTGTCCTCACATCGACAGAAAGCTCTGGCGCAGACACTGCGCTGGCAGAACGAGGTGATACCGACACTGATAGCTCCATATATGAGGTATCTGCGAGAATCCGGAAATCTCAGTCAGGATATCCTGGTGGAACAGCGAGCTTGTGTGTGTGATGGGTCGAAGGAGAGAAAATTAGATATTGTTAGGTACTTGCTATGCTCTAGCCTTCAAGTGTACCGAGATTCGAGGGTTACGAGCACAAAAATCCACACATACGATGAAGGACTGCTAAGCAGTTATTCTACACCGAGTATTTGGATTTATTAGGGGAGACTTAGGTTCTGGTTTTGAAGCTTAGTGTTGTTACAAGGTTAGTTAGAGCACAAGGAAGACTAGGAAACTGCAAATAGATTGAAAATATCTGATCTGGGGGGCCAGATACAGAGGATACAGGTAGTATTTATAGGTTTCTGAGTACGTAGATATATAAGGAAAGTTTGTAGGTAAAGGAATGTCGGCGAGGGAACACGTCACCGTAAAGTAATTACGATGACACGTTCCAGTGCTGCGACGCATACGCATTGTTACTGGAACCATCCGGCGTCATCAAACAAACATAACAAAACAGACACGGGTCGACATGGTGACGAATTGACCCGGCCGTTATGTAGCAATACACGACTAATCAGGAGGTGAAGGTCCAAAGGAGGGAGGAGGAATGAGCCTTCGTGTCGTCCAAGGCCGGAACTAAGGAGAAAGGAGGGAGTTAGTGTTAGTCAGAGGAAACAGGGAAACCCGGCCGCCTTGGCGAAATGTCACTGGCATCATTCCTTGGGCCAGGTTCCTGGGTTTCTGGTTGGGGAAGGAGTTAGTAGGAGTCCAACAGCGATTCTGGGTAGTCAGGGTGGAGGGTCCAAGCAGAAGTGCTACAGAGACAGAGGGATCCAGGAAGAGGTGCTGCCCATTGGGTGCACTTAGGAGGCGTTCGCGGGGCCTCCATAATGAAAGCAACACGAACGGCTGTTCGTGGTGTCCAGTTGTCGCACCGGGGTTCTTCGTAAGGTGGTTTACTCGAACGATCATTGATGATGCATTGGAGGAGTCGCCGGAGGATGTCGTGGTCCTTTGGCAGGGTTTGACGATGGTTGCAAGTTCCTACTGTCGTATAAGTCCGGAAAAGGATAGAGAGGCTACAGGCGGGGCTCCGGAGTCTTCGTGGGTGAAGAAAGATCAGTATTCGTCGAGTCAAAACGTTGACTCGACATTCCAGGGCGCCTTGAGATCTGGGGTGAGTTGTATAGAAAAGAGTCGCCGATGCAACGTTATGAGCCCGGCATGGAGACGAGGAATAGACGGTCGCCGACAACGCGTCTCCCTACCTGTTGAGAATGAATGAGGAAGTGTAATCAAACGAACGGATTATGCACGAAGGATTATGAGTGGCAGACTTTGAGCCGAAGTCTCCACTCCTCTAGGTAGTTCCCAAGTCCTTCCTCATCCTTCTAAAAGCTCCGTGGGTCTTGAACGTTTGAGGAAACAAAGGAGTAGATGAAAAAGGGAACGGAGAGGTGGTGGTAAGTGAGAAAAAACAAGAGATCAGAGATTAAACGCCGAGGGTAAATGCCGATGCCGAATTAGCGCCGGTTCGGCATTCATGCAGTTCATAGGGGTTATCATCGTTCTGGAGCTCGTAAAGGCTCAGAAAAAATAGGGAAAAATTAGGAAAAATTAGTGAAGGCTGGGGGGTGTTATACTTTATAACAGATATAGTGGTATTGCGGTTCAACAGTGAGTTAGATACCTTGCCTAAAATCAAAGTGTTAACATCTCGCACTGCAGAACTTCAGAAGCTCAGCATAGATATCTGTGAATGCCGTCCTGCTCCGGTCCAACTCATTGAACGTGGGCTGTTTGGTAGTGCACCCAAGGAGCCTACATTAGCTGTTGACATACGGGTTCTCGATTTTGTGACATGACTTTTTCTTCGCATCTCTCCCAACCACAGCAGCGTGAGCAGTACAATCGAAGATTTTCTCAAGGGGCAGGGTTATCAGATGAAAGGAAAGGTATAACTTCCTGTTTATCATCAAGGATATGTGTTATAGCTCACCCTGACCTAGGACCCTCTTCGTTGTTGTTTCACAATGGCTCTACAGTGGTATAACGCTCTACAGAACTCAACCAACCACTTCGTTGACTCCTATCTGGAAATACAACGCCAGCAGATAACCGATACCCCATCCTTACCTCCTACTCCATCTATGCCTTCACCTCCTACTCTGTCTACAATGTCAGCTCGTACTCCGTCTACACCAGTTCCAGAGACAGGAGCAGAACTTGCTAGACCTTCGAAGCGAGCTCAGCATGACGAGGAAGAACCGAACACAAGCAGGACATGGCCATCTCAATACCTTCGGGCTCGATGCCCATTTTGTTTTGGTGGAAGCTCTGACTTCACGGATGGGTAAGTTATCCTCCATGGATGGAGAAAACTAGCACACTGACATGCCGTCAGTACTAGTTTTATTGTCTGTCTTGACGCCTGTTTCAATCAAAAACATAACAAGCAGCCACGGGATCCAGAACATGTTCACCCGCGGAGTGTTTTTCTGGCTCAGGAGCATGTCGACGAATGGAAAAACATAGTCAAAGAACAAAGACCTTGTCCTACCCAAACTGCTAGGAGTACCGGCGATGATGAAGTTGAAGAAGGCCTACAGGTTCCCAAGTCAGTTCTCGATGCCTGCAATGACAGCTTCACAGCAGCAGATGGGTATCGTGAGAAGGCAAGCACTCAGTTCTTCGACTCAACGGCACTCATGGGCCTGTTATGTCGACATGACCGTGTTCTTTGGCTTGTCAACATGACCACTCCCGGAGAATGGCAGTACTATGCCTTTGCCCTGTTGGACCAACTATTCAATCATATCCCGCCCACTTCCACCATTGGCCTCCTCTACGATATCGCCTGTCAACTAGAACGTAGCTGTATCAAATGGGGTTTCATGAAGGACAATCTGCCTTGCATACGCTTTTCAATTTCTGTCTTCCATGCGTTTGGTCATGGCTGGGGATGTCAATGTGTTTACCATCCTCGGAAATGTGCAGGCTTTGGACTATCTGATGGCGAAGGGTGTGAGCGCTTTTGGCACTCAATCAGTAAACTCATAGCTTATTTGCGGGTCTGTGGTGTAAGTGATGTTTAAATTTTCATATCAGTTATAAGTCATAACAGTATTACAGCACTACATTCGGCTCTATACACTGGACTCTCAAATTCAGCATGCTGATAATGAAAGCCTAAGAGGGTTTGGACTCTGGATTGCACAAAAATGGAGGCTAACTCAAACAAAGCGTGAAGAAGCTGACATGAATGTGCGGTGGTCTACTTATGACCCAGAATTCTTGCATGAGCAGTGGGAAGAGCAAAAGGCACATACAATAATGCCATCTCCTTGTGAGTACTTGTTCCTCCTTGAAATATCACTTGCTGGTATTACCCATGGCTGGTAATACCATGTCTGGTATTACCCATAGCTGGTAATACCCATGTCTGGTATTACCCATAGCTGGTAATACCCATGTCTGGTATTACCCATGTCTGGTATTACCCATAGCTGGTAATACCCATGTCTGGTATTACCCATAGCTGGTATTACCCATAGCTGGTAATACCTTCAGTGGTAATACCCATGGCTGGTAATACCCATGTCTGGTAATACCCATGCCTGGTAATACCCATGCCTGGTAATACCCATGGCTGGTATTACCCATAGCTGGTAATACCTTCAGTGGTAATACCCATGCCTGGTAATACCCATGGCTGGTATTACCCAATGTCATTTAAATTTAACTTCAATCTTCTGACTTATTTTTTGTAGGTCAATCTCGCACTGCTGGCAAAATTGCCATTGAGGCTGCCCTTCACATTAGGAAAGCTCGTGATACCTTACGCAAAAGCATCAAAAATCTTGAAGATATCATTGCTAATCCATCATCAGAGCCATACGAAATTGCCGAAGCTGAATTGGAACTTCCTTTGCTTCAAGAAAAGCTCATTAATACACAATCAGCATTGGCAGCAAAAGAAAAGGCACTAGGAGTTGATGGAGAAAAGGAATATCAACATCTAGCATCAAGTCCTTTTGTTACTGATCGCATGAATGCTCCATCAGGAAAAATACCCCTGACCAGAGATCTTTCAAAGACACCAGAGATTCCCCCAAAAGTCTAAAGTCTTTCAAATAGTTTAAAGTATCTAGACTTTCAGAACTCTTTGGGAAAAGGGCTCAAAATTTGGTTTCCTTGAAATTCTTTAGAATTGTTTCTGAGTTGTTCAAAGGTAACTCAGAGATCCCCAAAATGGTCCAGGTTTTTGGGAATAACCTGAGCTCTTCAGATACTCTAGAGAGCTTGGATACTCTGAGCTGCCTAGGTTTTTTCCAATATCCTAAAGATTTCTTGAGATTTTTCATGTTCTCTGAATATCTTTGAAAGATCTTTGAATATCTTTGAATATCTTTGAACATCTTTGAAAGATATTTGAGCTTCTCTGAAGACTTTGAGTGTTTGCAAAAATTTGAAATTTGAGATATTGAATATGAAATAAGATACTATTGCATCTTAATATCTAGAAGATAGTATAGTATAGTAATACAGTGTAGATATCAGTTAAAATATTATAACTCACAGTTGTCAATAATATAGGTGGTCACATGAACTGCCACCGTGGACTGTGTACAATCAAAAAGAACTTCACCAGGTCAAAATCTGAATATAGCTATAATAACATATACTATATACATTGTTATCTATTATATTTATTAACATTACACATACATAATGGTTGTAATAATATATTATAATACATATAATCAGAATGTGTTCCGAAATTAATAGTTATCAAGTTCAAATACAGTATATCATAATATATGGGTATTAGTAGATATAGTCAATATAAGAGCAATAGATAGAGTATCATATGATGAAGCAAAAGTGATTGAATAAGTTTTTGAATCATTTGAACTCATGAAAGAGCTTTGGAAAATCTTTGAAAGATATCTAAATATCTCTGGAAGACTCTCAGAGATTCTCAGAGATATTCAAAGATTTCTAAAGATTTTCAAAGATTTTCAAAGATATCCAAAGAAATTCAGAGATTTTGAAAGACATTTAAGGAACTCTGAAGGCTTTAGGTTTTGGGGGGTGTCTCAGGAGACACCAAAGACACTGAAGACTCTAGAGACCCCAGGCAACCTGGAATTCTTTGAGATCTATGTTGGGTAGCCCTGAGCACAGAACATTTTTGCTGATGCTCATGCTCTGAAAGTCCGTTTACGACAGTGCTTACAAGCCCGCAAGTTTGAACGTGACTGCCTTGAATGAAGCTTTCGACGGCAAATGAATAGTGAGTGATAGTAACTTGGATTTATCTATTACATTTCATTGATATAATCACTTAGCTTCGCAATGCAAACTCCATAGACAACTGAAGACACTGTCAAGCAGCGTGATGGGGGCATTCAGTCTCTTGCTCGTAACTATAACAAGCTCTGTGAAAAGATGGCTGAACAGATTGCTAAGAAGAGAGCTCCTGCTCATGCTATAGCTCCTCGTCCAATTCCCATGAAGGAACTTTTCTCACTGGATGTTGATGATGCAATTTGGGATGACTGTGGGCTTGAAGGTGATGATGACTCAGTTGATCCTCCACTTTGGTTGTCAGATGACCAGGTCAGAGTAGGTATACAAGGTATACTACTGTGAGATCGCTGTGATGAAGAGCTGGTTCGATTGAAGCATGAGGTCCTCATGATGGAGGAGTGGTTTTCTGAAGAATGGAAGGTTGTCATAGCTGGTATCAGTAATACACAAGGTATTCTCTTTCAAAAGTTTTACCAATCAATTTTTTACAGAGTTATGACAGATCTTGATCTTCAATATCAGCTTTGGGGGCGGCGCATAAATCTCATCCGGTTGTCAGTCTTGTGGACTCAAGCATTGAATGAACTTCCACCGGAATTCATACCATGTTTTCAGGGACCTGGTCCAGATGAGCTAAGGGAAGTTGAGCATGAGATTCAGGCAGAGCTGGTTGATCAGATCTGTGAGTCAGAGGAGGTTGATGAGGACTCAGAGTTGGATGAAGATGACTTGGACATAGGTTTAATAGAACATATTGATGCTTTGACAGTAACTGACATGTATAGTGATATGCAGGATGATATAGTATAGTGGTATTATGAAGAGACATGATACCAACTCAGTATGAAAGGTGTAACCATAAGGAGTAATACTGACTTAGAATGAGTGGTATTACCATCAGAGGTAATACCAACTTAGGATAAGTGGTATTACCATCAGAGGTAATACCAACTTAGGATAAGTGGTATTACCATGGAAGGTAATACCAACTTAGGATGAGTGATATTACCAACCTGAGATGAGTGGTATTACCATGAGGGTATTACCAAGCTAGGTATGACAATTGATATAATAACTGTCTGGTAATACTATATAGGTCAGGTCATAATGCCAGTTAGGTTGCATTCTTCTTGAATATGAGTATCAATAGGTTGTAAATTGATATTCCTATCACAACAAGGGACAAGATAGCATTAGTATATAGAGTGAGGATGTTGTGTAATGCATAAGCAGGAGTTATGAATCAGTCTATAATATTTATGAATTTCATCTTGACAGCAGCTAAGAAACAAGAGTATCTGCCCAGTGCCAAAACATCTAATAGTAGTAATAGGGATAGCACAACATGTGCTATATGCATCTGGATTGTGTAGTAGCATAAGTCAGTAAATATATAGACCTGGTAATACCCACAATGGTATTACCTCGCCAGGACCCCTGGCACTGAAGGGTGGGTATTACCAGGGCTGGTAATACCCACTGGGTATATACCCGGTATTCCCCCCCATTAGGCATGGGTATTTGGGTATTTCCCCCTAAGTCGGTAGGATTTAGGAGTGCCTGAAGTGGGGCCCCCTCAATCTATTCATTATATTAACCAATATAGTGGTACACAGCTGGTGCCGCTGAGGTTTCCAGTCTCTTGCCATGCGCAGTAGATATAGTCCTGCTCATCAGACCACATCCAAGAGGCATTGGATGACTATCTGAGTGCATTGGGCCCCCTAGTCTACCCATTGTATTTCCCAATACAGTAGTACACAGCTGGTGCCGCTGAGGTTTCCAGTCTCTTGCCACGTGCAGTGGACATGGCCCTGCTTAACCACATCCAGGAAGCATTGGTTGACTATCTGAATGCATTGGGGCCCCTAATCTATTCCATGTCTTACCCAAAATAGTGATACACCGCTGGTGCCACTGAGGTTTCTAGTCTCTTGCCATGTGCAGTGAGCATGGTCCTACTTGTCAGACCACATCCAGGAAGCATTAGATAACTATCTGATGGCATAGGGACCCCTAGTCCATCCCTTGTATTTCCCAATATATTAATACACAGCTGCTGCAACTGAGGTTTCCAATCATGGGCCACATGCAGTGGAAATACTCCTGCTTATCTGACCACATTCTGGAAGCAGTGGAGGACTATCTGACCACATCCAGGAAGCATTGAATGACTATCTAACTGCATTGGGATCCCTAATCTACCCATTTTATCAACCAATATAATGGTACTGAGGTTTCCAGTCAGTGACCACATGCAAAGAAAATACTGCTGTGTGTCAGACGACATCCAGGAAGCATTGGATGACTATCTGACAGCATTGGGCCTCCTAATCTATTCATGTTATTAACCAATATAGTAGCACACAGCTGATGCAGCTGAGGTTTCCAGTCTCTTGCCATGTGCAGTGACGTGGTCCTGCTCATCAGGCCACATCCAGGAAGCATTGGATGACTATCTGAGTGCATTGGGCCCCCTAATCTATTCCTTGTCTTAACCAATATAGTAGTACACAGCTGGTGCCGCTGAGGTTTCCAGTCTCTTGCCACGTGCAGTGGACATGGTCCTGCTCCTCAGGCCACATCCAGGAAGCATTGGATGACTATCTGAGTGCATTGGGCCCCCTAATCTATCCATTGTCTTAACCAATATAGTGGTACACAGCTGCTGCTGCTGAGGTTTCCAGTCACTTGTCACATGCAGTGGACATGGTCTAGCTTATCAGTCCACATCCAGGAAGCATTGGATGACTATCTGACGGCATAGGGACCCCTAGTCTATCCATTGTATTTCCCAATACAGTAGTACACAGCTGGTGCCGCTGAGGTTTCCAGTCTCTTTCCACGTGCAGTGGACAGGGTTCTGCTTATCAGACCGCATCCAGGAAGCATGGGATGACTATCTGACGGCATAGGGACCCCTAATCCTATCCATTGTATTTCCCAATATAGTGGTACACAGCTGGTGCCGCTGAGGTTTCCAGTCTCTTGCCACGTGCAGTGGACATGGTCCTGCTCATCAGATCACATCCAGGAGGCATTGGATGACTATCTGAGTGCCTTGGGCCCCCTAATCTATCTATTGTATTAACCAATATAGTGGTACACAGCTGCTGCAACTGAGGTTTCCAATCACGGTGTTGCGCGGTTTTTCCGCGCAAGCATGCAATGATCAAAATGATCAACTTAGTCCATTGCATAGTATCAATAAGGACTGTAGTGAGCCCGAACTAGCAGTCAAACTTGTATCAGTATAAGCTAGGATACAGATCCTTTGGCAGGATCAGCCATGAATATCCACTTAGAGCTATTTCTCGCACCCTTGGTCGGGGATCCTTCAAGAATGCTGACTACTGGTACGAGCACACCAAGGGAATATTGACTTAGTATCAAGCTCTGCTGGATCGGCACAACTGAGTTTGGTACTTGGCTGTGATGACGGAAATTTCACTTGATCTAGCAGATCAGACATGATGAGAACCTATCCGGATGAGTTACCACGCGGAAACCCTACGCAAAGTGGCGGAAACCATCGGAAACATGATGATCTCGCATTTCCGTGGCAGTACGGGTGAAACCCGCAGCGGAAACACACATATGTTCAAGTTCTAAACTGGGATATAGCGTATGCTATGTACAGCTTTGACCAGCACTCATGCAAGTCCATCTCATTAACTTGGGAAGACCACTACTATTCCGCGGAAACACTTGAGCAACACAGGCAGGAGCCACTCTGATGAGTTAGGCACCCTAGCATGTGGAGGCCGCACAGACCATGGTTGGAATTTGCGTGGTCTTCTAGATCTGGCAAAAGTACGATGAAATACGGACAAGTTTCATCTTTTTCTCAGTTTTCCTTACTATTTCCTTGCGTGTTTGTATCGTTTCAGTCATATTTTACTATTTAAGTGTATATTATCAGACTCCGTCCATAGAAATAGCTAGATCTACTAGATCAAGGACAAATACGGGTATTGTGTACTTAAACATCAGGAAAAATATTCTCATCTCTAGAGTCCCCAGAGATACCCCCCAATTCCTAGGTAGTCTCAGAGAGCCTAGAGTATCTGAGTTCTTTGAGGCTTCTAAAAATTCTCTGGGTGCTTTCTGGTACTTTCTGGTGCTTTCTGATGCTTTCTGATGCTTTCAGGATCTCTAGGATGTTTTTTGATCTTTCAAAGCTCACAAAAATCTCTGAGCAGCGTAGGAATGGGGGGGTATCTCTGGGGACTCTAGAGATGAGAATATTTTTCCTGATGAAGACCTGTATCCGCACAAATGAAATAAGTTTCGCGCCCAGATCTCTCTGAACTGGTAATCCTTTTCATCCATACGTGACTTGGTGCCTGTCACTTGCTAGTTGAAGGTAGACTCCATTCCGGAGATACAGAGGACTTGGTCTCAGGTTGTGCCAAGTGAACGTGCAGAGTTTTGGTGGCTCTGTTCAAGTTGACACGTAGTGATTGGTGATCTGCATGATCTTCGAGGTTTTACTGAGAATAGTGATCAGTACTGCTTCACCCGGGAGCGGAATCGCCCCGTTGCTTTCCGAGCCTAAAACCCTTATCCGAGTGGAAGCCACTCAAAACAAACCCCTGAGTCCAGATCTTACGGCTGGTATATCTGTGTCACTTTGTGATGCTGACCAGTATTGCGGATCTAAAAGAGCTTACAAGACACAATTTGATTGACGAATCCGTGAAGTTGTACTTTGTGTTCGTGCTAAGTGACCTGTCATAAGGCATTATACTAAGAACTGACTTTATACCTCGTTAACGGGCCAGAAATATAGTAATACACAGCTGGTGCCGGTATCCAGACAAACCCGGACCTTTGACTTAGCTATGTGTTCATTTTATATCATTGATTTTACTTCTGTTTTCATTGTTGTACTAACACTACACTTCGGTGTATTCTATTCAACACTCTTGGTATTTATACTGATTGAGTATAAACGCAATGATAGTAAATTGAGCGTTTATATTTTTTTCTTAAATTTTTCTAAGTCAATTCCGACGGATCTCCGTCGGACTCATCACTGTTTTCATTATTATAGTTACTTTAATATTTTTCTTTCATTTGGACTTCACAATTAACAAGTTTTAGTATATACAATTTGGACTTCAAGAAAAACCAAGAAATTTATATACAACAAGTTTATTTACAAGTCCCTACTCTTTGTCTCCCTCCGAATCCGATCCCTTTGGTGCTTCCTTCTCCTGATCCTCCCCTTCACCTTCCTTTACTCCCAGTGCTACCCTCATCAAGTTCACGAGAGTTCCTTCGAGGTTAGAAAACCTCCTCTCGAGTGCCTGTAGGCGCTGGTCCGTCATAGCTTGGGAGTCCTGAACCAACTCTGTGAGTTCGTGTTGACCTTGGACCATGTCAACAAACCCTTCCTTTAGGGCCTGAATATCAATCTCCAGGTTTGTTAATCTAGAGGAGCTGGTTTCCGGCCAATGAGGAAGTGGTACCTTGGCCTTCCGAGGTTTCGACTTTCGAGTGGGCGCTGTGGCGACGGATCCAGTGAAGGTGCACTGTTGTTTATTGTCATGGCACGGCTGGCAGGCGACGGTGTTTTTGCCTTTCTGAGGTACGCAAGCCTCCACTCTTTCGAGCTGACGGCACCTCTCGCACGCCTCTTGTTCCTGAGGTTTCCAGTCTCTTGCCATGTGCAGTGGACATGGTCCTGCTTATCAGACTACATCCAGGAAGCAGTGGATGACTATCTGACGGCATGGGGGCCCCTAATCTATCCATTGTCTTCACCCATATAGTGGTACACACTTGCTAATACACAGCTGGTGCCGCTGAGGTTTCCAGTCTCTTGCCATGTGCAGTCGACATGGTCCTGCTCATCAGACCACATCCAGGAAGCATTGGATGGCTATCTGAGTGCATTGGGACCCCGAATCTATCCATTGTATTAACCAATATAGTGGTACACAGCTGGTGCCGCTGAGGTTTCCAGTCTCTTGCCACATGCAGCGGAAGTGGTCCTGCTCATCAGACCACATCCAGGAAGCATTGGATGACTATCTCAGTGCATTGGGACCCCTAATCTATCCATTGTATTAACCAATATAGTGGTACACAGCTGGTGCCGCTGAGGTTTCCAGTCTCTTGCCATGTGCAGTGGACATGGTCCTGCTTATCAGACCACATCCAGGAGGCATTGGATGATTATGTGAGAGCATTCGGACCCCTAATCTATCCATTGTATTAACCAATATAGTGGTACACAGCTGGTGCCGCTGAGGTTTCCAGTCTCTTGCCATGTGCAGTGGACATGGCCCTGCTCATCAGCCCACATCCAGGAGGCATTGGATGACTATCTGAGTGCATTGGGACCCCTAATCTATCCATTGTCTTAACTAATACCATGGTACACAGCGGGTGCCGCTGAGGTTTCCAGTCTCTTGCCACGTGCAGTAGACATGGTCCTGCTTATCAGACCACAGCCAGGAAGCATTGGATGACTATTTGAGTGCACTGGGCCCCCTAATCTATGCCTTGCCTTAACCAATATAGTGGTACACAGCTGGTGCCGCTGAGGTTTCCAGTCTATTGCCATGTGCAGCATCCAGGAAGCATTGGATGACTAATCTATCCATTGTTTTAACCAATATAGTAGTACACAGTGGGTGCCGCTGAGGTTTCCAGTCTATTGCCATGTGCAGCATCCAGGAAGCATTGGATGACTAATCTATCCATTGTTTTAACCAATATAGTAGTACACAGTGGGTGCCGCTGAGGTTTCCAGTCTCTTGCCATGTCCAGCGGACATGGCCCTGCTTATCAGACCACATCCAGGAAGCATTGGATGTGTTAGGTGCTCGTTGCTCTATCCCTCGACGGCACCAAAGACGAAGGCTACGAGCGTTCTGTCCGAAGAACGTTGTAGACAAGCTGCTAAGCTACTAGGTCTACGCTGAGGATCTGGACTCCAAGTGGTTAGTGGTTACTGAAACCTGAATGTTGATAATACAATATGTTGTTACACTGGCAAGTATCCAGACCGAGATGAGAGAGATAAAACCGAATCTTATTGAGAACCTGTAAAAATAACCAATCTGGGGATTGGTTTACAAAATACATAGGGTTTATATAGGTTTTCTGTAAGTAATGTATATAAAAGGCAAGTAATATAAAAGAATGTCGGCTGTGGGATGCGTCACCACGATGATAATCATGATGACACGACCCGAAGCCGGGACATGGTCAAACGTTGTCGATATAACTCGACGACGAGTCAAAGTGACAAAGACACGGGTCGACGTAGGTATACGCGTCGACCTGGCCTGACAGATGACGATAAGAAGATGAATAAACACTATGAAATGACGACAGGCGAGGAGTCGTCATGACTCATCTTGAGTCGCCTGTCATCCAAAGAAACAAACCAGAGCCGAGGTTACGCGTGTGGGATTCGAACGAGCTAAGGGGAAGCCGAGATGAGGGAGCCAAGGTAGGGCAGATCTTGAAAGCGAGAATTGTGCAAGCAGACCGAGAGGAAGCCGACGTAACGCGTGTACGAACTGAGGATGGCGTGGTTGGAGTAAATGAAGGCCGCACAATGCATGTACAGGCCGAAAACACGAGAGTGGGGGTTGGGAAGAGTTAAACGGCACACGATGATGTACCGGGGCGAGTATTGTAATCAGAAAGGGGTAAGCGAGGTGTAATAGTCCCGGGGATGACGAAAACGAGCTAAAGAAGGGTCAACGGAAAAACGGAAAGGCGAAAACGATGTTGACACGTCGGGACCGGAAGGAACACGAAAAGACGGGGCCGAGAGGTTGTTGAGGGTGTTGAGATCCGGAAGGGCATGGAGGAGTCACGATACCTCGACGCGAGGCGACGATGACCCTATCGGGATGGCGGCACTTCGTTAGTATGGATGTAATCCGTTCGATGAACGGATTACGCACAGGTAATTGTAATGGCTGGCAGACCGTGTCCTCGCGGTCTCCAGCCCTTAAAGGTCGTTCCTCGTGGTCTCTATGTGTCCTCCATCGTGCCTTGTGTTCGTTAGCATTGTTTCCGCGGTCCTATGGCGTTGAGGAGGAGTGGTGGTGGAGAAGAGAAGGGGGAGAAGAGAAAAGTGAGTCGTGGGAAGAGGCAAAGCACGGCACTTCCATGTTTGGATGCCGAGACACCGAATAAGCGCTAGCTCAGCGAGGGCTCGGCCATTGATAGAAAATGCTCGTATAGGCCATTTAGGGATGAATAAAGGCTGGAAAAATATGGAAAAATAATAGGAAAATCAGGAAAAATCAGGGGAAATGCTGGGAATATTTGAGAAATTTGTGGGCGCTTAGAAGTACATGTTATGCTTCATAACAGGATGACTATCTGACTGCATTGGGCCCCCTCATCTATCCATTGTCTTAACTAATACTATGGTACACAGCTGGTGCCGCCGAGGTTTCCAGTCTCTTGCCACGTGCAGTAGACATGGTCCTGCTTATCAGACCACAGCCAGGAAGCATTGGATGACTATTTGAGTGCACTGGGCCCCCTAATCTATGCCTTGCCTTAACCAATATAGTGGTACACAGCTGGTGCCGCTGAGGTTTCCAGTCTATTGGCATGTGCAGCATCCAGGAAGCATTGGATGACTAATCTATCTTTTGTATTAACCAATATAGTAGTACACAGCTGGTGCTGCTGAGGTTTCCAGTCTATCGCCATGTGCAGCATCCAGGAAGCATTGGATGACTAATCTATCCATTGTTTTAACCAATATAGTAGTACACAGTGGGTGCCGCTAAGGTTTCCAGTCTCTTGCCATGTGCAGTGGACACATCAGGAAAAGTACCCTTGGCCTAGGTAACCCAAAGATACCCCCCAAAACCTAGGCTCTCCCAAAGCACCCAAAGAAAACTGAGGCAAATTCAGGCTTGCCCAGGCTTTTCCAGGCAAACTCAGGCTTGCTCAGGCTTTTTCAGGCAAATTCAAAGTTTTTAAACTGCTGAGGTTTTGGGGGGTATCTCTAGGCAGCCTAAGCACCAGGTCAGTTTTGCTGATGCATGGCCCTGCTTATCAGACCACATCCAGGAAGCATTGGATGACTATCTGAGTGCATTGGGCCCCCTCATCCATTCCTTGTCTTAACCAATATAGTGGTACACAGCTGCTGCGGCTGAGGTTCCAGTCTCTTCCCATGTGCAGTAGACATGGTCCTGCTCATCAGACCACATTCAGGAAGCATTGGATGACTATCTGACAGGATGGGACCCCCTAATCTATCCATTTTATCAACCAATATAGTAGTACACAACTGGTGCCGCTGAGGTTTCCAGTCTGTTGCCACGTGCAGTGGACATGGTCCTGCTCATCAGACCACATCCAGGAGGCATTGGATGACTATCTGACTGCATTGAGACGCCTAATCTATCCATTGTCTTAACCAATATCATGGTAAACAGCTGGTGGCGCTGAGGTTTCCAGTCTCTTGCCACGTGCAGCAGACATCGTCCTGCTTGTCAGACCACATCTAGGAAGCATTGGCTGACTATCTGAGTGCATTGGGACCTCTAATCTATCCATTGTCTTAACCCATATCGTGGTACACCGGCATGGGGGCACCTAATCTATCCATTGTATTAACCAATATAGTGGTACACAGCTGGTGCAGCTGAGGTTTCCAGTCTGTTGCCGCGTGCCGCGGACATGGTCCTGCTCATTGGACCACATCCAGGAAGCATTGGATGACTATCTGATGGCATGGGGCCCCCTACTCTATCCATTTTATTAACCAATATAGTAATACACAACTGGTGCCGTTGAGGTTTCCAGTCTCTTTCCACATGCAGCGGACGTGGTCCTGCTCATCAGATCACATCCAGGAAGCATTGGATGACTATCTGACGGCATGGGGCCCCCAATCTATCCATTGTCTTAACCAATCTAGTAGTACACAACTGCTCCAGTCTGTTGCCGCGAGTGCATTGCGACCCCTAATCTATCCATTGTCTTAACCAATATCGTGGTACACAGCTGGTCCCGCTGAGGTTTCCAGTCTCTTGCCACGTGCAGTGGACATGGTCCGGCTCACCAGACCACATCCAGGAACCATTGGATAACTATCTGAGTGCATTGGGACCCCTAATGTATCCATTGTCTTAACCAATATCGTGGTACACAGCTGCTGCCGCTGAGGTTTCCAGTCTATTGTCATGTGCAGTGGACATGGTCCTGCTCAAAGCATTGGATGACTATCTGACGGCATGGGGGCCGCTAAACTAGCCATTGTCTTAACCAATATAGTCGTACACCGGCATGGGGGCACCTAATCTATCCATTGTATTAACCAATATAGTGGTACACAGCTGCATCAGGAAAAATATTTTCATCTCTAGAGTCCCCAGAGATACCCCCCAATTCCTAGGCTGCCCAGAGATTTTTGTGAGCTTTTAAAGATCAAAAAATATCCTAGAGATCCTGAAAGCATCTGAAAGCATCTGAAAGCACCTGAAAGCACCCAGCGAATATTTAGAAGCCTTAAAGAACTCAGATACTCTAGGTGCTCTGAGACTACCTAGGAATTGGGGGCATCAGGAAAAAGTATTTCATGCCTAGGGCATCCAGAGATACCCCCTAAATTTTAGGAGCTTTCAGAGTACCTTTTGGTTGCCTAGATTCTCTAGGTTCTTTGAGGTGTCTTTGAGGATCTTTGAGGATCTTTGGGGATCTTTGAGGATCTTTGAGGAGCTTTGGGCACTTTGAGCAGCCTCAAAGTGCATAAGAATTGGGGGGTATCTTTGAGTGCCCTAGGCCTGAAACATTTTTCCTGATGGGGTATCTCTGGGGACTCTAGAGATGAGAATATTTTTTCTGATGTGGTGCAGCTGAGGTTTCCAGTCTCTTGCCACGTGCAGCGGACATGGTCCGGCTCATTGTACCACATCCAGGAAGCATTGGATGACTATCTGACAGCATGGGGGCCCCTAATCTATCCATTTTCTTAACCAATATAGCAATACACAGCTGGTGCCGCTGAGGTTTCCAGTCTCTTGCCACGCGCAGTAGACATGTTCCTGCTCATTAGACCACATCCAGGAAGCATTGGATGACTATCTGACTGCATTGGGACCCCTAATCTATCCATTTTATCAACCAATATAGTAGTACACAACTGGTGCCGCTAAGGTTTCCAGTCTCTTGCCACGTGCAGTGGACATGGTCCTGCTTATCAGACCCCATCCAGGAAGCATTGGATGACTATCTGACTGCATTGGAACCCCTAATCTATCCATTTTATCAACCAATATAGTAATACACAACTGGTGCCGCTGAGGTTTCCAGTCTGTTGCCGCGTGCAGCGGACATGGTCCTGCTTATCAGACCACATCTAGGAAGCATTGGATGACTATCTGACAGCATGGGGGCCCCTAATCTATCTATTGTATTAACCAATATAGTAGTACCCAGCTGGTGCCGCTGAGGTTTCCAGTCTGTTGCCGCGTGCAGCGGACATGGTCCTGCTCATCAGACTACATCCAGGAGGCATTGGATGACTGTCTGACTGCATTGGGACCCCTAATCTATCCATTTTATCAACCAATATAGTAGTACACAGCTGGTGCCGTTGAGGTTTCCAGTCTCTTGCCACGTGCAGTGGACATGTTCCTGCTCATTAGACCACATCCAGGAAGGATTGGATGACTATCTGACTGCATTGGGACCCCTAATCTATCCATTTTATCAACCAATATAGTAGTACACAGCTGGTGCCGCTGAGGTTTCCAGTCTGTTGCCGCGTGCAGCGGACATGGTCCTGCTTATCAGACCACATTTAAGAAGCATTGGATGACTATCTGACAGCATGGGGGCCCCTAATCTATCCATTTTCTTAACCAATATAGCAATACACAGCTGGTGCCGCTGAGGTTTCCAGTCTCTTGCCACGCGCAGTAGACATGTTCCTGCTCATTAGACCACATCCAGGAAGCATTGGATGACTATCTGACTGCATTGGGACCCCTAATCTATCCATTTTATCAATCAATATAGTAGTACACAGCGGGTGCCGCTGAGGTTTCCAGTCTGTTGCCGCGTGCAGCGGACATGGTCCTGCTTATCAGACCACATCTAGGAAGCATTGGATGACTATCTGACAGCATGGGGGCCCCTAATCTATCTATTGTATTAACCAATATAGTAGTACCCAGCTGGTGCCGCTGAGGTTTCCAGTCTGTTGCCGCGTGCAGCGGACATGGTCCTGCTCATCAGACTACATCCAGGAGGCATTGGATGACTGTCTGACTGCATTGGGACCCCTAATCTATCCATTGTCTTAACCAATATCGTGGTACCCAACTGGTGCCGCTGAGGTTTCCAGTCTCTTGCCATGCGCAGTAGACATGGTCCTGCTCATTAGACCCCATCCAGGAAGCATTGGATGACTGTCTGACTGCATTGGGACCCCTAATCTATCCATTTTATCAACCAATCTATCCATTGTCTTAACCAATATCGTGGTACCCAGCTGGTGCCGCTGAGGTTTCCAGTCTCTTGCCACGCGCAGTGGACATGGTCCTGCTCATCAGACCACATCCAGGAAGCATTGGATGACTATCTGACTGCATTGGAACCCCTAATCTATCCATTTTATCAACCAATATAGTAGTACCCAGCTGGTGCCGCTGAGGTTTCCAGTCTGTTGCCGCGTGCAGCGGACATGGTCCTGCTCATCAGACTACATCCAGGAGGCAGTGGATGACTGTCTGACTGCATTGGGACCCCTAATCTATCCATTTTATCAACCAATATAGTAGTACACAACTGGTGCCGCTGAGGTTTCCAGTCTCTTGCCACGTGCAGTGGACATGTTCCTGCTCATTAGACCACATCCAGGAAGCATTGGATGACTATCTGACTGCATTGGGACCCCTAATCTATCCATTTTATCAACCAATATAGTAGTACACAACTGGTGCCGCTGAGGTTTCCAGTCTCTTGCCGCGTGCAGCGGACATGGTCCTGCTTATCAGACCACATCCAGGAAGCATTGGATGACTATCTGACAGCATGGGACCCCCTAATCTATCCATTTTATCAACCAATATCGTAGTACACAACTGGTGCCGCTGAGGTTTCCAGTCTCTTGCCACATGCAGCGGACATGGTCCTGCTCATCAGACCACATCCAGGCGGCATTGGATGACTGTCTGACTGCATTGGGACCCCTAATCTATCCATTGTCTTAACCAATATCGTGGTACACAGCTGGTGTCGCTGAGGTTTCCAGTCTCTTGCCATGCGCAGTAGACATGGTCCTGCTCATCAGACCACATCTAAGAAGCATTGGATGACTATCTGACTGCATTGGGACCCCTAATCTATCCATTTTATCAACCAATATAGTGGTACCCAGCTGGTGCCGCTGAGGTTTCCAGTCTCTTGCCACGCGCAGTGGACATGGTCCTGCTCATCAGACCACATCCAGGAAGCATTGGATGACTATCTGACGGCATGGGACCCCCTAATCTATCCATTTTATCAACCAATATAGTGGTACCCAGCTGGTGCCGCTGAGGTTTCCAGTCTCTTGCCACGCGCAGTGGACATGGTCCTGCTCATCAGACCACATCCAGGAAGCATTGGATGACTATCTGACAGCATGGGACCCCCTAATCTATCCATTTTATCAACCAATATCGTAGTACACAACTGGTGCCGCTGAGGTTTCCAGTCTCTTGCCACATGCAGCGGACATGGTCCTGCTCATCAGACCACATCCAGGAACCATTGGATAACTATCTGAGTGCATTGGGACCCCTAATGTATCCATTGTCTTAACCAATATCGTGGTACACAGCTGGTGCCGCTGAGGTTTCCAGTCTGTTGCCGCGTGCAGCGGACATGGTCCTGCTCATCAGACCACATCCAGGAGGCATTGGATGACTGTCTGACTGCATTGGAAACCTCAGCGGCACCAGCTGTGTACTACTATATTGGTTAAGACAATGGATAGATTAGGGGTCCCAATGCAGTCAGATAGTCATCCAATGCCTCCTGGATGTGGTCTGATGAGCCGGACCATGTCCACTGCACATGGCAACAGACTGGAAACCTCAGCGGCACCAGTTGTGTACTACTATATTGGTTGATAAAATGGATAGATTAGGGGGTCCCATCCTGTCAGATAGTCATCCAATGCTTTCTGGATGTGGTCTGATGAGCAGGACCATGTCCACTGCACGTGGCAACAGACTGGAAACCTCAGCGGCACCAGCTGTGTACCACTATATTGGTTAAGACAATGGATAGATTAGGGGTCCCAATGCACTCAGATAGTCATCCAATGCCTCCTGAACGTGGTCGGATGAGCAGGACCATGTTCGCTGCATGTGGCAAGAGACTGGAAACCTCAGCGGGACCAGCTGTGTACCACGATATTGGTTAAGACAATGGATAGATTAGGGGTGCAGTGGACATGGTCCTGCTCATCAGACCACATCCAGGAGGCATTGGATGACTATCTGACTGCATTGGGACCCCTAATCTATCCATTGTCTTAACCAATATAGTAGTACACAGCTGGTGCTGCTGAGGTTTCCAGTCTCTTGCCACGTGCAGTGGACATGGTCCTGCTCATCAGACCACATCCAGGAGGCATTGGATGACTATCTGACTGCATTGGGACCCCTAATCTATCCATTGTCTTAACCAATATAGTGGTACACAGCTGCTGCCGCTGAGGTTTCCAGTCTATTGTCATGTGCAGTGGACATGGTCCTGCTCATCAGACCACATCCAGGAGGCATTGGATGACTATCTGACTGCATTGGGACCCCTAATCTATCCATTTTATCAACCAATATAGTCGTACACAACTGGTGCCGCTAGACATGTGCTTATCAGACCCCATCCAGGAAGCATTGGATGACTATCTGACTGCATTGGGACCCCTAATCTATCCATTGTCTTAACCAATATAGTAGTACACAGCTGGTGCCGCTGAGGTTTCCAGTCTGTTGCCACGTGCAGTGGACATGGTCCTGCTCATCAGACCACATCCAGGAGGCATTGGATGACTATCTGACTGCATTGGGACCCCTAATCTATCCATTGTCTTAACCAATATCGTGGTACACAGCTGGTGTCGCTGAGGTTTCCAGTCTCTTGCCATGCGCAGTAGACATGGTCCTGCTCATCAGACCACATCTAAGAAGCATTGGATGACTGTCTGACTGCATTGGGACCCCTAATCTATCCATTTTATCAACCAATATAGTAGTACACAGCTGGTGCCGTTGAGGTTTCCAGTCTCTTGCCACGTGCAGTGGACATGGTCCTGCTCATCAGACCACATCCAGGAGGCATTGGATGACTATCTGACTGCATTGGGACCCCTAATCTATCCATTGTCTTAACCAATATCGTGGTACACAGCTGGTGTCGCTGAGGTTTCCAGTCTCTTGCCATGCGCAGTAGACATGGTCCTGCTCATCAGACCACATCTAAGAAGCATTGGATGACTGTCTGACTGCATTGGGACCCCTAATCTATCCATTTTATCAACCAATATAGTCGTACACAACTGGTGCCGCTAGACATGTGCTTATCAGACCCCATCCAGGAAGCATTGGATGACTATCTGACTGCATTGGGACCCCTAATCTATCCATTGTCTTAACCAATATCGTGGTACACAGCTGGTGTCGCTGAGGTTTCCAGTCTCTTGCCATGCGCAGTAGACATGGTCCTGCTCATCAGACCACATCTAAGAAGCATTGGATGACTGTCTGACTGCATTGGGACCCCTAATCTATCCATTTTATCAACCAATATAGTAGTACACAGCTGGTGCCGTTGAGGTTTCCAGTCTCTTGCCACGTGCAGTGGACATGGTCCTGCTCATCAGACCACATCTAAGAAGCATTGGATGACTGTCTGACTGCATTGGGACCCCTAATCTATCCATTTTATCAACCAATATAGTCGTACACAACTGGTGCCGCTAGACATGTGCTTATCAGACCCCATCCAGGAAGCATTGGATGACTATCTGACTGCATTGGGACCCCTAATCTATCCATTGTCTTAACCAATATAGTAGTACACAGCTGGTGCCGCTGAGGTTTCCAGTCTGTTGCCACGTGCAGTGGACATGGTCCTGCTCATCAGACCACATCCAGGAGGCATTGGATGACTATCTGACTGCATTGGGACCCCTAATCTATCCATTTTATCAACCAATATAGTCGTACACAACTGGTGCCGCTAGACATGTGCTTATCAGACCCCATCCAGGAAGCATTGGATGACTATCTGACTGCATTGGGACCCCTAATCTATCCATTGTCTTAACCAATATAGTAGTACACAGCTGGTGCCGCTGAGGTTTCCAGTCTGTTGCCACGTGCAGTGGACATGGTCCTGCTCATCAGACCACATCCAGGAGGCATTGGATGACTATCTGACTGCATTGGGACCCCTAATCTATCCATTGTCTTAACCAATATCGTGGTACACAGCTGGTGTCGCTGAGGTTTCCAGTCTCTTGCCACGTGCAGTGGACATGGTCCTGCTCATCAGACCACATCCAGGAGGCATTGGATGACTGTCTGACTGCATTGGGACCCCTAATCTATCCATTGTCTTAACCAATATCGTGGTACACAGCTGGTCCCGCTGAGGTTTCCAGTCTCTTGCCACATGCAGCGACCATGGTCCTGCTCATCCGACCACGTTCAGGAGGCATTGGATGACTATCTGAGTGCATTGCGACCCCTAATCTATCCATTGTCTTAACCAATATCGTGGTACACAGCTGGTCCCGCTGAGGTTTCCAGTCTCTTGCCACGTGCAGTGGACATGGTCCGGCTCACCAGACCACATCCAGGAACCATTGGATAACTATCTGAGTGCATTGGGACCCCTAATGTATCCATTGTCTTAACCAATATCGTGGTACACAGCTGCTGCCGCTGAGGTTTCCAGTCTATTGTCATGTGCAGTGGACATGGTCCTGCTTATCAGACTACATTCAGAAAGCATTGGATGACTATCTGACGGCATGGGGGCCGCTAAACTAGCCATTGTCTTAACCAATATAGTCGTACACCGGCATGGGGGCACCTAATCTATCCATTGTATTAACAATATAGTGGTACACAGCTGCATCAGGAAAAATATTTTCATCTCTAGAGTCCCCAGAGATACCCCCCAATTCCCAGGCTGCCCAGAGATTTTTGTGAGCTTTTAAAGATCAAAAAATATCCTAGAGATCCTGAAAGATCCTGAAAGCATCTGAAAGCATCTGAAAGCACCTGAAAGCACCCAGCGAATATTTAGAAGCCTCAAAGAACTCAGATACTCTAGGTGCTCTGAGACTACCTAGGAATTGGGGGTATCTCTGGGGACTCTAGAGATGAGAATATTTTTTCTGATGTGGTGCAGCTGAGGTTTCCAGTCTCTTGCCACGTGCAGCGGACATGGTCCGGCTCATTGTACCACATCCAGGAAGCATTGGATGACTATCTGACAGCATGGGGCCCCCTAAACTATCCATTGTCTTAACCAATATAGTAACACACAGCTGGTACCGCTGAGGTTTCCAGTCTCTTGCCACGGGCAGTAGACATGGTCCTGCTTGTCAGACCTCATCCAGGAAGCATTAGATGACTATCTGACGGCATGGAGCCCCCTAATCTATCCATTTTATCAACCAATATAGTAGTACACAACTGGTGCCGCTGAGGTTTCCAGTCTCTTGCCACGTGCAGTGGACATGGTCCTGCTCATCAGACCACATCCAGGAGGCATTGGATGACTATCTGACTGCATTGGGACCCCTAATCTATCCATTGTCTTGACCAATATAGTGGTACACAGCTGGTGCCGCTGAGGTTTCCAGTCTGTTGCCGCGTGCAGCGGACATGGTCCTGCTTATCAGACCACATTTAAGAAGCATTGGATGACTATCTGACAGCATGGGGGCCCCTAATCTATCCATTTTCTTAACCAATATAGCAATACACAGCTGGTGCCGCTGAGGTTTCCAGTCTCTTGCCACGCACAGTAGACATGTTCCTGCTCATTAGACCACATCCAGGAAGCATTGGATGACTATCTGACTGCATTGGGACCCCTAATCTATCCATTTTATCAACCAATATAGTAGTACACAACTGGTGCCGCTAAGGTTTCCAGTCTCTTGCCACGTGCAGTGGACATGGTCCTGCTTATCAGACCCCATCCAGGAAGCATTGGATGACTATCTGACTGCATTGGGACCCCTAATCTATCCATTTTATCAACCAATATAGTAATACACAACTGGTGCCGCTGAGGTTTCCAGTCTGTTGCCGCGTGCAGCGGACATGGTCCTGCTTATCAGACCACATCTAGGAAGCATTGGATGACTATCTGACAGCATGGGGGCCCCTAATCTATCTATTGTATTAACCAATATAGTAGTACCCAGCTGGTGCCGCGTGCAGCGGACATGGTCCTGCTCATCAGACTACATCCAGGAGGCATTGGATGACTGTCTGACTGCATTGGGACCCCTAATCTATCCATTGTCTTAACCAATATCGTGGTACCCAACTGGTGCCGCTGAGGTTTCCAGTCTCTTGCCATGCGCAGTAGACATGGTCCTGCTCATTAGACCCCATCCAGGAAGCATTGGATGACTGTCTGACTGCATTGGGACCCCTAATCTATCCATTTTATCAACCAATATAGTAGTACACAGCTGGTGCCGTTGAGGTTTCCAGTCTCTTGCCACGTGCAGTGGACATGGTCCTGCTTATCAGACCACATCCAGGAAGCATTGGATGACTATCTGACGGCATTGGGACCCCTAATCTATCCATTTTATCAACCAATCTATCCATTGTCTTAACCAATATCGTGGTACCCAGCTGGTGCCGCTGAGGTTTCCAGTCTCTTGCCACGCGCAGTGGACATGGTCCTGCTCATCAGACCACATCCAGGAAGCATTGGATGACTATCTGACTGCATTGGAACCCCTAATCTATCCATTTTATCAACCAATATAGTAGTACACAGCTGGTGCCGCTGAGGTTTCCAGTCTCTTGCCATGCGCAGTAGACATGGTCCTGCTCATTAGACCCCATCCAGGAAGCAGTGGATGACTGTCTGACTGTATTGGGACCCCTAATCTATCCATTTTATCAACCAATATAGTGGTACACAACTGGTGCCGCTGAGGTTTCCAGTCTCTTGCCACGTGCAGTGGACATGGTCCTGCTCATCAGACCACATCCAGGAGGCATTGGATGACTATCTGACTGCATTGAGACCCCTAATCTATCCATTTTATCAACCAATATAGTAGTACACAACTGGTGCCGCTGAGGTTTCCAGTCTCTTGCCGCGTGCAGTGGACATGGTCCTGCTTATCAGACCAAATCCAGGAAGCATTGGATGACTATTTGACAGCATGGGACCCCCTAATCTATCCATTTTATCAACCAATATCGTAGTACACAACTGGTGCCGCTGAGGTTTCCAGTCTCTTGCCACATGCAGCGGACATGGTCCTGCTCATCAGACCACATCCAGGAACCATTGGATAACTATCTGAGTGCATTGGGACCCCTAATGTATCCATTGTCTTAACCAATATCGTGGTACACAGCTGGTGCCGCTGAGGTTTCCAGTCTGTTGCCGCGTGCAGCAGACATGGTCCTGCTCATCAGACCACATCCAGGAGGCATTGGATGACTATCTGACTGCATTGGGACCCCTAATCTATCCATTGTCTTAACCAATATAGTAGTACACAGCTGGTGCCGCTGAGGTTTCCAGTCTCTTGCCACGTGCAGTGGACATGGTCCTGCTCATCAGACCACATCCAGGAGGCATTGGATGACTATCTGACTGCATTGGGACCCCTAATCTATCCATTGTCTTAACCAATATAGTGGTACACAGCTGCTGCCGCTGAGGTTTCCAGTCTATTGTCATGTGCAGTGGACATGGTCCTGCTCATCAGACCACATCCAGGAGGCATTGGATGACTATCTGACTGCATTGGGACCCCTAATCTAACCTCATCCAGGAAGCATTAGATGACTATCTGACGGCATGGAGCCCCCTAATCTATCCATTTTATCAACCAATATAGTAGTACAAAACTGGTGCCGCTGAGGTTTCCAGTCTCTTGCCACGTGCAGTGGACATGGTCCTGCTCATCAGACCACATCCAGGAGGCATTGGATGACTATCTGACTGCATTGGGACCCCTAATCTATCCATTGTCTTGACCAATATAGTGGTACACAACTGGTGCCGCTAAGGTTTCCAGTCTCTTGCCACGTGCAGTGGACATGGTCCTGCTTATCAGAACCCATCCAGGAAGCATTGGATGACTATCTGACTGCATTGGGACCCCTAATCTATCCATTTTATCAACCAATATAGTAATACACAACTGGTGCCGCTGAGGTTTCCAGTCTGTTGCCGCGTGCAGCGGACATGGTCCTGCTTATCAGACCACATCTAGGAAGCATTGGATGACTATCTGACAGCATGGGGGCCCCTAATCTATCTATTGTATTAACCAATATAGTAGTACCCAGCTGGTGCCGCTGAGGTTTCCAGTCTGTTGCCGCGTGCAGCGGACATGGTCCTGCTCATCAGACTACATCCAGGAGGCATTGGATGACTGTCTGACTGCATTGGGACCCCTAATCTATCCATTGTCTTAACCAATATCGTGGTACCCAACTGGTGCCGCTGAGGTTTCCAGTCTCTTGCCATGCGCAGTAGACATGGTCCTGCTCATTAGACCCCATCCAGGAAGCATTGGATGACTGTCTGACTGCATTGGGACCCCTAATCTATCCATTTTATCAACCAATATAGTAGTACACAGCTGGTGCTGTTGAGGTTTCCAGTCTCTTGCCACGTGCAGTGGACATGGTCCTGCTTATCAGACCACATCCAGGAAGCATTGGATGACTATCTGACGGCATTGGGACCCCTAATCTATCCATTTTATCAACCAATCTATCCATTGTCTTAACCAATATCGTGGTACCCAACTGGTGCCGCTGAGGTTTCCAGTCTCTTGCCATGCGCAGTAGACATGGTCCTGCTCATTAGACCCCATCCAGGAAGCAGTGGATGACTGTCTGACTGCATTGGGACCCCTAATCTATCCATTTTATCAACCAATATAGTGGTACACAACTGGTGCCGCTGAGGTTTCCAGTCTCTTGCCACGTGCAGTGGACATGGTCCTGCTCATCAGACCACATCCAGGAGGCATTGGATGACTATCTGACTGCATTGAGACCCCTAATCTATCCATTTTATCAACCAATATAGTAGTACACAACTGGTGCCGCTGAGGTTTCCAGTCTCTTGCCGCGTGCAGTGGACATGGTCCTGCTTATCAGACCACATCCAGGAAGCATTGGATGACTATCTGACAGCATGGGACCCCCTAATCTATCCATTTTATCAACCAATATTGTAGTACACAACTGGTGCCGCTGAGGTTTCCAGTCTCTTGCCACATGCAGCGGACATGGTCCTGCTCATCAGACCACATCCAGGAACCATTGGATAACTATCTGAGTGCATTGGGACCCCTAATGTATCCATTGTCTTAACCAATATCGTGGTACACAGCTGGTCCCGCTGAGGTTTCCAGTCTCTTGCCACATGCAGCGAACATGGTCCTGCTCATCCGACCACGTTCAGGAGGCATTGGATGACTATCTGAGTGCATTGGGACCCCTAATCTATCCATTGTCTTAACCAATATAGTGGTACACAGCTGGTGCCGCTGAGGTTTCCAGTCTGTTGCCACGTGCAGTGGACATGGTCCTGCTCATCAGACCACATCCAGGAAGCATTGGATGACTATCTGACAGGATGGGACCCCCTAATCTATCCATTTTATCAACCAATATAGTAGTACACAACTGGTGCCGCTGAGGTTTCCAGTCTGTTGCCACGTGCAGTGGACATGGTCCTGCTCATCAGACCACATCCAGGAGGCATTGGATGACTATCTGACTGCATTGGGACCCCTAATCTATCCATTGTCTTAACCAATGTAGTAGTACACAGCTGGTGCCGCTGAGGTTTCTGTCACAGATTTCTCTCTATTCTCTACCTTAATCACTTATCTTATCTCCTATCTCTATCTTATCATATTATCAGTAGTAGTTTATCATTTGATCATCTCTGTGCCATACATATTTTCATTTGTACAACCAGTGATGGGACATGCTTGCTCTGCACCATATCTACATTACAACAGGTTGTCTTATGATGTAATAAGTGAAGCATCCACAGGATGACTTCATAGATGACTTCATAGATGACTTCACCATGAATCATCCACAGTCTCCACAGGATGACTTCATGGATGACTTCACCATGAATCATAGTGACTTCATAAATGACTTCATGTAGCTCCAACTATGACATGGACTATGATATCATTAGATAGTAGCTCCACTCTAGAGTAGTATAAATACTCTCATGTATCTCTGGGATCCCCCAGATTCAAGAACATCTTTTATCCTCTTGTGATCAACTTGTGCTCATACTCTGTCACTATCCCCAACCTTTGCAACTACAACTAGGTGA
Source organism: Lentinula raphanica (assembly GCA_027919835.1). Lineage (NCBI taxonomy): Eukaryota > Fungi > Basidiomycota > Agaricomycetes > Agaricales > Omphalotaceae > Lentinula > Lentinula raphanica. The sequence goes on along the minus strand of JANVFP010000014.1, from coordinate 1,062,157 downwards.
GTTCTAAGTTGTGATAGTTTCTTGAATCTTGCTTCTTGTGTGTCTGTTGTTGCTGTCAAGGACAACAGACACTTCTTTTTCTTTCTTGCCTGTTGTTGCTGTCAAGGGCAACAGGCAGGGACCTTTTGCAGGTTGTGCAGTCTGACTTCTTGTCATGGCTGTGGGGGCATCACCACCTTGTTTGGTCCTTCTGGACTTTGAACACTGTTGCTGAAAGGGACAGTTGTTCTTGATTTGCCGGACCCTAGGCGTAAGGGGACTTGCTGTATTTCATTACAACAAGACTGGTACCTTTGGGTAGGCCATGATCTAGTTCTTTTTGAACTGGAGTAGACGGCAAGCCAGCTCTTGGGCAAGAACCAGGGAGTGTGTAACACACTCTCATTTGCTACATGAGGACATGTAGAGATCCCCCCATCCATTTGACATCAAGATCATCAAGACTTGCACACTGCATCTGGTTCCCTTTGTTTCTTTGTACTTGTCTGCTGAAAAGGGACAATGTACTTATGCCATTTCTGCCAGACAATGCCTTGCAAAATTATTCCCACTTTTCCCATGAAATATACTCCTTCCAATCGTCGTAACCATGTGTCTGTCATGGCCATGGATAAATCGACAGGTCTTTGGGAACGAATCACCATTCCCAAGGATAAACGGAAGAAGTATGATCATGTTGGACGTCCTTGCTATACCAAAATCCCTGTCTACGCACCTGTGCGTACTCATAAACTCACTCTCCTTCAACGCCTCCAAATCTCGATCTCTCACAAGAAATACCTCGCTAAGCTCCGTAAACGTCATCTTAAATACATCGAGCGAGAGCGCCTGATGAATAGGCTCCATGATCTGCCTTCTCAGGATCATGATACCTCTCCAATCCATAAATTCTTTCCTGACCCTGTCTATGTTCCTCCTCCACCTATTCCCTCTGATCTCCACTTCCGACGAATTCCGACCCTTGCTCAACGCCTTGAAGAACCCTCTCAGCTCACTCCTCTTGATACTTATCCTAAACAGGATGCTGTCCTTAAGCGTATCAAGGAGTTTGAAGCAGGCTACCAAAATTCGTCTCGAGCCAGTTTTCAGGGAGTTAAACTCGGAAGAGTACAAGGAATATAATGGACAGGCTTTTAGAATTTCCAATCAGGATCGAAATTCTCTTTGGGGATGGTATAATGATTTAGAGGATTTATATCAGGATCTAGATAAGAGGGGACACCAATTGAGTAACAAAAATTGGAGAGAGATAAAAGGGATATGTACCAAAATTGGGAAAGTCAATTTTCAGAGTCTGTATACTAGGCTTCCTGAAATTTGCAAGGAGCTATTAGACCTGAATATTGTACTTCCTGATGCAGCCAAAGCATGATAGTCTTATGTAATCTGGCAAAAAATTTGTGTTTTTTCATATATTCATTTTTTCATATTATGTCTGAAAAATAATCTGACTTCAAAACAACTAGAAAAATGTCTTACACACCTTTCACCCCTGTCGTTGAATTAGTCGATGATGGACAAGTTTGGTCCGATGCTGTCTCTCAAGGAATTGATATGGCAGCAATTGGATTTCAAACTGATGAACAGAAAAATCAGATTGGACGACTCCTTCGCAATGCTCACGAGGCTACTACCAACATTTCCATTGGATATATTAACAGAAATGTCAATGGACTTGCTGATTGGATGAATCAGGCTTTTACTACAGCCTTCACCAATCAAGAGAACTTAACAAATGAAGTTCGTAGCCTTCGACAGATTGTCGAAACTCAGGCAGAACTTTTACGAGCTTATAAGGCACAGCTTGATAAGCTTCCTGCTGATGCTGGAGCTGGCCCATTCAGAGGTCCCAAAGTACCTGACCCACCAACCTTCTCTGGAACAGACAACAAGATGACCTTAGAAGATTGGATGAATCAAGTCGCATTGTACTGCTCATCTTTAGGCATTGTGACAGATCATCAAAGAATTGTGACTGCTCTTACTAGGTTGCGTTCTCCTGCCACAAACTATATGAGAAAGTACTTTGATGACACACGTTTGGGAAACGATCTGGGATCTTGGGACAACTTTGCCAATGAGCTCAATGCCATTTATGGTCGCCGTGATAACAAAGAAGGTGCTAAAAATGAAATCACACATCTTTGGACAAACAAGTCACTGGCTAGTAAGGACTTTATCAAATATGCTGAACAATATCGCACTCTTGCACGTATTGTGGACTACCAAGATAGTATTCACATCGACAAGCTTCGTGACGTTATTTCACAAGAGTTGCGTAATGCACTTGTTGTGTTGGAAATTTCCGGAAAGACTCCTACTAAATGGGAAGATTATCTGGAACTTCTTCTTTTATCATATAAAGCATTACATCCAGAAAAGACTAAAAGTGTAATATTTGGCACAGGCAATAATGCTAAAGGCAATGGCAGTCATGAACCAGATGCAATGGAGATAGATGCGGCAAAAAAGAGTAAAGGCAAAACCCCAGAAAAAGTTAATTCCCAGGAGCAAAAACAACGATATTGCCAAATATGTGCCGGAAAGGGCTTAAAGGCAAAATCAAAGACTCACAATACAGTGGATTGCTGGGATAAGCCTGGAAATGAAGGCAAAAGGCCAAATTTCAATAAAAACTCTTCATCATCTGCATCTGCATCTGGTCAAGGAAACAAAGGGAAACAACCACCACCGAGTGATAAGAAATCATTCAAAGCGCGGTTGATGGAATTATTTGATGAAATAGACAGCCAAGAGCCAGCGCCCCCAGCTGATGCTCTCAATGTCAACTCCACGAGCACCCCTGATATTAGTTTACCTGAGCTCACTGCAAAAGGAGCGACTGCACATGTCGGTGAAGTGCAGGCAGGACCTTCTAAGCCATCGCGATGGGCTAGAAGTCAACAATACAAGGCGGATTTTCCAGAGGGACTGTAGAGGATAATGTCTGCGATCTACAGTCAGGAAATAGTGTACTCAATATCAGCACTGATAAAAAATCAGATAAAGTAGTTATGGAAGCTTGTTTAAATAATATTGCTCGTAACAAGAAATCATCTTTTAGACTTTCAGTAACACTTTGGGTATACGGTTTTAAAGTGCAGGCCGAGGCTCTTGTTGACTCTGGAGCAACAACAAATTTCATCGACAAAAGATATGTTGAAAGAAACCACCTGGTAACAAATAAGATAGCACAACCGTATCAAGTTTTGAATGCGGATGGAACGCCAAATGTTGCAGGAGAGATAAAAGAGTATGTTCGAGCATATGTCCAAATTGGTTCACATAAAACCATACAGTATCTATATGTCACTCAGCTAGGTGACAAGGACATGATGATTGGATACTCTTATCTCTACAAACACAATCCAGAAATAGATTGGCATTCAGGGGAATGGGCGTTCACCAGGTGTTCAGAGACATGTGCATCTAGAGCCCGTAAAATACGAGTTGATGAAGCTGGAGCTGATGAGCTTCACCTCGAACCAGATTTACCATGGGAATCTTCACTGGACAATTTAGGAGAAGAGGACATGGATAATCCTTACATTAACTGGATTGACATGCACAATCCAGATGAGCAAAAACAAGCAGCAACTATTGCCGCTATGTTTGATGAAAAACATCTAGAAGAAGAATTTGTTGAGGAAGACGAGGATACCACTAAGTGGAAATCTCTTATACCACCATGGTTATATGATTATGGTGACGTCTTCTCAAAGAAAAGATCAGAGCGGATGCCAGAACGTAAACCATACGACCATCCAATTGATTTTGAGGAAGGGTCTACTCTTCCCAAACCATCAAAAATCTATCCACTGTCTTTAAAAGAAAGGAATTCTTTGGATGAATGGATTGATGAGGAACTTAAGAAAGGCTATATTAGACCATCTCAAAGTCCTATTGCTGCTCCATTCTTCTTTGTCAAGAAACATGATGGTTCCTTACGGCCAGTCATGGATTATCGTGCTCTCAATGATATTACTGTTAAGAATCGCTATCCAATCCCTCGAATATCAGACTTAATAGACTCTCTCAGCCAGGCTTCGATCTTTACAAAGATTGACTTACGCTGGGGATACAACAATGTTCGAATTCGTGAAGGGGATGAATGGAAAACAGCATTCATTACAAAGCGGGGTTTATTTGAGGCAACAGTCATGTATTTTGGATTCTCCAATGCACCAGCTACCTTTCAGGCAATGATGAATGATATTCTCGGAGACTTGATACGTAAAGGAAAAGTAATGGTGTACTTGGATGATATTCTTATATTTGGCAATGACAAAGAAGAACACAGGGAGATTGTTCGAGAAGTGCTGCAAAGACTTCGAGACAATGATCTCTATGCAAAAGCTGAAAAATGCTTTTTTGAGCAGGACAGTATAGACTACCTTGGAATGATTATTTCTAAGGGTTATGTGAAGATGGATCCAAAGAAGCTTGCTGGAGTTCTTGAGTGGCCTGTACCAACAAAAGTAAAACATGTTCAAGCATTCTTAGGCTTTGCAAATTTCTACAGAAGATTTATTAAAGATTTTGCCAAGATTGCAAGGCCACTCACCAATCTTACTAAAAAGGATCAACCTTGGCTCTGGGATGACATAGCACAGGAAGCATTTGAAGCGCTGAAAAAGGCTTTCACAACTGCTCCCATTTTAAGAATACCAGATGACACTAATCCTTTCCGACTAGGCACAGATGCCAGTGATTTTGCAGTCGGAGCTGTATTGTACCAACTGGACCCAGATGACAATCTGTGGCATCCAGTTGCCTTCTATTCCAAGTCACTCAGTGTTCATGAACGTAACTATGAGATATATGACAAGGAATTGCTTGCAATTATACGAGCATTGGAAGAATATCGACATTACTTGGAAGGTCATCCAGAAAAATTTGAAATATGGTCAGATCATCAGAATTTGACTTATTTCCGGTCTGCCCAGAAGCTAACACGAAGACAAGCGAGATGGGCTCTGTATCTTACTCGCTTTGATTATTCTCTACGGCATAAGCCAGGGAAAACAATGCAGGCTGAAGACCCTCTGTCCAGGAGGCCAGATCATGAGGAGGGGGTAAACCTCGACAATCGAGATCAAATTTTACTCAAACCTGAATTTTTTGCCATTCAGGCTATTGAGGCTGCTCATGAATCGCCTATCAATGATGAACAAATCCTAAGGGAGGTCAAAGAAGCCTTGCTAACTGATGAAGTTACGAAGGATTACAAATCACTTCTGTCATCAGGACCACGTGAATTCAAGAAATCACTAGAAGAGTGGAACTATGAAAATGGTCTACTACTTTACCGTGGTAAAATATATATTCCAAAGAGCACAGATGATCATCTACGAAGATGCATAGTTCAAATGCATCATGATTTACCATCAGCAGGACATCCTGGTAGATGGAAAACCTATGAACTCGTTTCTCAAAACTATTGGTGGCCAGGGATGTCAGTCTTTGTAAAAAATTATGTCTCAGGCTGTGATACTTGTCAGCGGATGAAAAATCGCTCACAACAGCCTTTTGGACCCTTACAACCTAATCGAGTACCAAATGGACCTTGGGAAATTATTTCCATAGACCTTATTACTCAATTACCACCATCTGGAAAGCACAATGCCATATGTGTTGTGGTAGATCGCTTGACTAAGCGTGCACACTTCTTTGCAATCACAAATAATTTCACAGCCAAAGACTTAGCAAAGTTACTCTATGACAGGATATATCCACTGCATGGACTCCCATTGCAAATAATATCTGATAGAGGAACACAGTTTGCTGCTGAAGTTTTTCAAGAATGGTGCAGGCTACTTGGAATTGAATCTACTATGTCAACTGCCTATCATCCACAAACTGATGGACAAACAGAACGTGTTAACCAGATTTTGGAACAATACCTTCGGTGCTATGTTGACTATAATCTCAATGACTGGGCCGATCTTCTAAGCACAGCAGAGTTTGCATACAGCAATCAAGCACATGAAGGTACCAAGGAGAGTCCCTTCTTCCTGGAATATGGTCGACATCCTCGTGCAGGTCCTATGCTCATTAAAAATCAGGGATCCATTGATTTTAATGACATAATGCAACAAAGACTTGAAGCTCAAGAGCAAGCAAAAGCAGCTCTAAAGCTTGCAGCTGAAAGAATGAAATGGTATTATGACAAAGGAGTTCAAAACATACCTTTTAAAGTTGGAGACAAGGTTCTATTGAATCTTAAAGACTATCAAACTACAGAACGAGCTCTCCAGCCAAGATTTGAAGGTCCATTTAAAATCATCAGAAAACTATCAGATGTGACCTTTGAACTGAAACTACCTCCAAAATACCGTGGGATACATCCTGTTTTTCATGCTAGCAAGCTTGCCACCTATACAGAATCTACCATTCCAGGACAAAAGGCTCCTACTCCTGAAACTATAATAGTTGATGGAGAGGAAGAATGGGTAGTGGAGAAAATTTTACAACACCGAGTTCAGAGAAAGAGATTGGAATATCTGGTGAGATGGAAAGGTTTTACTCGAGATCATGATACTTGGGAACCTGCTGCAAATCTCAAAAATGCACCAGAGAAAATTCGAGAATATAAAAAACAGATTGATCATTCAATTGAAAGTGTGGAACTGGACATATTCTCAACGGAGCTCGAATCAGAAGAGGGGGTAATGTCACAGATTTCTCTCTATTCTCTACCTTAATCACTTATCTTATCTCCTATCTCTATCTTATCATATTATCAGTAGTAGTTTATCATTTGATCATCTCTGTGCCATACATATTTTCATTTGTACAACCAGTGATGGGACATGCTTGCTCTGCACCATATCTACATTACAACAGGTTGTCTTATGATGTAATAAGTGAAGCATCCACAGGATGACTTCATAGATGACTTCATAGATGACTTCACCATGAATCATCCACAGTCTCCACAGGATGACTTCATGGATGACTTCACCATGAATCATAGTGACTTCATAAATGACTTCATGTAGCTCCAACTATGACATGGACTATGATATCATTAGATAGTAGCTCCACTCTAGAGTAGTATAAATACTCTCATGTATCTCTGGGATCCCCCAGATTCAAGAACATCTTTTATCCTCTTGTGATCAACTTGTGCTCATACTCTGTCACTATCCCCAACCTTTGCAACTACAACTAGGTGAGTTCTAAGTTGTGATAGTTTCCAGTCTGTTGCCACGTGCAGTGGACATGGTCCTGCTCATCAGACCACATCCAGGAGGCATTGGATGACTATCTGACTGCATTGGGACCCCTAATCTATCCATTGTCTTAACCAATATAGTAGTACACAGCTGGTGCCGCTGAGGTTTCCAGTCTCTTGCCACGTGCAGTGGACATGGTCCTGCTCATCAGACCACATCCAGGAGGCATTGGATGACTATCTGACTGCATTGGGACCCCTAATCTATCCATTGTCTTAACCAATATAGTAGTACACAGCTGCTGCCGCTGAGGTTTCCAGTCTATTGTCATGTGCAGTGGACATGGTCCTGCTCATCAGACCACATCCAGGAGGCATTGGATGACTATCTGACTGCATTGGGACCCCTAATCTATCCATTTTATCAACCAATATAGTGGTACACAACTGGTGCCGCTAGACATGTGCTTATCAGACCCCATCCAGGAAGCATTGGATGACTATCTGACTGCATTGGGACCCCTAATCTATCCATTGTCTTAACCAATATCGTGGTACACAGCTGGTGCCGCTGAGGTTTCCAGTCTCTTGCCATGCGCAGTAGACATGGTCCTGCTCATCAGACCACATCTAAGAAGCATTGGATGACTGTCTGACTGCATTGGGACCCCTAATCTATCCATTTTATCAACCAATATAGTAGTACACAGCTGGTGCCGTTGAGGTTTCCAGTCTCTTGCCACGTGCAGTGGACATGGTCCTGCTCATCAGACCACATCCAGGAGGCATTGGATGACTATCTGACTGCATTGGGACCCCTAATCTATCCATTTTATCAACCAATATAGTGGTACACAACTGGTGCCGCTGAGGTTTCCAGTCTCTTCCCACGTGCAGTGGACATGGTCCTGCTCATCAGACCACATCCAGGAGGCATTGGATGACTGTCTGACTGCATTGGGACCCCTAATCTATCCATTGTCTTAACCAATATCGTGGTACACAGCTGGTCCCGCTGAGGTTTCCAGTCTCTTGCCACATGCAGCATTGAACATGGTCCTGCTCATCCGACCACGTTCAGGAGGCATTGGATGACTATCTGAGTGCATTGCGACCCCTAATCTATCCATTGTCTTAACCAATATCGTGGTACACAGCTGGTCCCGCTGAGGTTTCCAGTCTCTTGCCACGTGCAGTGGACATGGTCCGGCTCACCAGACCGCATCCAGGAACCATTGGATAACTATCTGAGTGCATTGGGACCCCTAATGTATCCATTGTCTTAACCAATATCGTGGTACACAGCTGCTGCCGCTGAGGTTTCCAGTCTATTGTCATGTGCAGTGGACATGGTCCTGCTTATCAGACCACATTCAGAAAGCATTGGATGACTATCTGACGGCATGGGGGCCGCTAAACTAGCCATTGTCTTAACCAATATAGTCGTACACCGGCATGGGGGCACCTAATCTATCCATTGTATTAACCAATATAGTGGTACACAGCTGCATCAGGAAAAATATTTTCATCTCTAGAGTCCCCAGAGATACCCCCCAATTCCTAGGCTGCCCAGAGATTTTTGTGAGCTTTTAAAGATCAAAAAATATCCTAGAGATCCTGAAAGATCCTGAAAGCATCTGAAAGCATCTGAAAGCACCTGAAAGCACCCAGCGAATATTTAGAAGCCTTAAAGAACTCAGATACTCTAGGTGCTCTGAGACTACCTAGGAATTGGGGGGTATCTCTGGGGACTCTAGAGATGAGAATATTTTTTCTGATGTGGTGCAGCTGAGGTTTCCAGTCTCTTGCCACGTGCAGCGGACATGGTCCGGCTCATTGTACCACATCCAGGAAGCATTGGATGACTATCTGACAGCATGGGGCCCCCTAAACTATCCATTGTCTTAACCAATATAGTAACACACAGCTGGTACCGCTGAGGTTTCCAGTCTCTTGCCACGGGCAGTAGACATGGTCCTGCTTGTCAGACCTCATCCAGGAAGCATTAGATGACTATCTGACGGCATGGGGCCCCCTAATCTATCCATTTTATCAACCAATATAGTAGTACACAACTGGTGCCGCTGAGGTTTCCAGTCTCTTGCCACGTGCAGTGGACATGGTCCTGCTCATCAGACCACATCCAGGAGGCATTGGATGACTATCTGACTGCATTGGGACCCCTAATCTATCCATTGTCTTAACCAATATCGTGGTACACAGCTGGTGCCACTGAGGTTTCCAGTCTCTTGCCACGTGCAGTGGACATGGTCCTGCTCATCAGACCACATCCAGGAGGCATGGGATGACTATCTGACTGCATTGGGACCCCTAATCTATCCATTGTCTTAACCAATATCGTGGTACACAGCTGGTGCCGCTGAGGTTTCCAGTCTGTTGCCACGTGCAGTGGACATGGTCCTGCTCATCAGACCCCATCCAGGAGGCATGGGATGACTATCTGACTGCATCAGGAAAAATATCCTCAGCCCAGAGAGCCTAGAGACACCCCCAAAAGCCTAGGCTTCCCAGAGATACTCAAAGATTTCCAAAGATTTTCAAAGCAACTCAGGTAAGCCTGAAGACACTAGGTTGACTTGAAATAATTTCAAAGTCTTTAAACTGCCTGGGATTTTGGGGGTGTCTCCAGGCAATTCTGGGCAACCTGGGCCTAGATATATTTTTCCTGATGTGCATTGGGACCCCTGATCTATCCATTGTCTTAACCAATATCGTGTAGTGTATGGCACGGGTTGGGTCGGGTGTCCCTGAGGCCATCCCGACCCGGGACCCGGCTAACACCCGTACCCATAGCCCCGGGTGTCGGGTACCCGACCTCAACGGGTGTCAGGCTTTTTGACCTCGGGTTATGGCCGGGTTGCAGTCGGGTACTCATTGCAAGAGCCACTGGAGCCTTGCCTAAGGAGGGGCTGGGCTTCCAATGGCTCCTACAGCAGCTAGAGACTAGGGTAGAACTAACAATATCTGTCACAGATTTCTCTCTATTCTCTACCTTAATCATTTATCTTATCTCCTATCTCTATCTTATCATATTATCAGTAGTAGTTTATCATTTGATCATCTCTGTGCCATACATATTTTCATTTGTACAACCAGTGATGGGACATGCTTGCTCTGCACCATATCTACATTACAACAGGTTGTCTTATGATGTAATAAGTGAAGCATCCACAGGATGACTTCATAGATGACTTCATAGATGACTTCACCATGAATCATCCACAGTCTCCACAGGATGACTTCATAGATGACTTCATGCATGACTTCACCATGAATCATAATGACTTCATAAATGACTTCATGTAGCTCCAACTATGACATGGACTATGATATCATTAGATAGTAGCTCCACTCTAGAGTAGTATAAATACTCTCATGTATCTCTGGGATCCCCCAGATTCAAGAACATCTTTTATCCTCTTGTGATCAACTTGTGCTCATACTCTGTCACTATCCCCAACCTTTGCAACTACAACTAGGTGAGTTCTAAGTTGTGATAGTTTCTTGAATCTTGCTTCTTGTGTGTCTGTTGTTGCTGTCAAGGACAACAGACACTTCTTTTTCTTTCTTGCCTGTTGTTGCTGTCAAGGGCAACAGGCAGGGACCTTTTGCAGGTTGTGCAGTCTGACTTCTTGTCATGGCTGTGGGGGCATCACCACCTTGTTTGGTCCTTCTGGACTTTGAACACTGTTGCTGAAAGGGACAGTTGTTCTTGATTTGCCGGACCCTAGGCGTAAGGGGACTTGCTGTATTTCATTACAACAAGACTGGTACCTTTGGGTAGGCCATGATCTAGTTCTTTTTGAACTGGAGTAGACGGCAAGCCAGCTCTTGGGCAAGAACCAGGGAGTGTGTAACACACTCTCATTTGCTACATGAGGACATGTAGAGATCCCCCATCCATTTGACATCAAGATCATCAAGACTTGCACACTGCATCTGGTTCCCTTTGTTTCTTTGTACTTGTCTGCTGAAAAGGGACAATGTACTTATGCCATTTCTGCCAGACAATGCCTTGCAAAATTATTCCCACTTTTCCTAAGCTCCGTAAACGTCATCTTAAATACGTCGAGCGAGAGCGCCTGATGAATAGGCTCCATGATCTGCCTTCTCAGGATTATGATACCTCTCCAACCCATAAATTCTTTCCTGACCCTGTCTATGTTCCTCCTCCACCTATTCCCTCTGATCTCCACTTCCGACGAATTCCGACCCTTGCTCAACGCCTTGAAGAACCCTCTCAGCTCACTCCTCTTGATACTTATCCTAAACAGGATGCTGTCCTTAAGCGTATCAAGGAGTTTGAAGGTGTTCTGCAGGCTACCAAAATTCGTCTCGAGCCAGTTTTCAGGGAGTTAAACTCGGAAGAGTACAAGGAATATAATGGACAGGCTTTTAGAATTTCCAATCAGGATCGAAATTCTCTTTGGGGATGGTATAATGATTTAGAGGATTTATATCAGGATCTAGATAAGAGGGGACACCAATTGAGTAACAAAAATTGGAGAGAGATAAAAGGGATATGTACCAAAATTGGGAAAGTCAATTTTCAGAGTCTGTATACTAGGCTTCCTGAAATTTGCAAGGAGCTATTAGACCTGAATATTGTACTTCCTGATGCAGCCAAAGCATGATAGTCTTATGTAATCTGGCAAACATTTGTGTTTTTTCATATATTCATTTTTTCATATTATGTCTGAAAAATAATCTGACTTCAAAACAACTAGAAAAATGTCTTACACACCTTTCACCCCTGTCGTTGAATTAGTCGATGATGGACAAGTTTGGTCCGATGCTGTCTCTCAAGGAATTGATATGGCAGCAATTGGATTTCAAACTGATGAACAGAAAAATCAGATTGGACGACTCCTTCGCAATGCTCACGAGGCTACTACCAACATTTCCATTGGATATATTAACAGAAATGTCAATGGACTTGCTGATTGGATGAATCAGGCTTTTACTACAGCCTTCACCAATCAAGAGAACTTAACAAATGAAGTCCGTAGCCTTCGACAGATTGTCGAAACTCAGGCAGAACTTTTACGAGCTTATAAGGCACAGCTTGATAAGCTTCCTGCTGATGCTGGAGCTGGCCCATTCAGAGGTCCCAAAGTACCTGACCCACCAACCTTCTCTGGAACAGACAACAAGATGACCTTAGAAGATTGGATGAATCAAGTCGCATTATACTGCTCATCTTTAGGCATTGTGACAGATCATCAAAGAATTGTGACCGCTCTTACTAGGTTGCGTTCTCCTGCCACAAACTATATGAGAAAGTACTTTGATGACACACGTTTGGGAAACAATCTGGGATCTTGGGACAACTTTGCCAATGAGCTCAATGCCATTTATGGTCGCCGTGATAACAAAGAAGGTGCTAAAAATGAAATCACACATCTTTGGACAAATAAGTCACTGGCTAGTAAGGACTTTATCAAATATGCTGAACAATATCGCACTCTTGCACGTATTGTGGACTACCAAGATAGTATTCACATCGACAAGCTTCGTGATGTTATTTCACAAGAGTTGCGTAATGCACTTGTTGTGTTGGAAATTTCTGGAAAGACTCCTACTAAATGGGAAGATTATCTGGAACTTCTCCTTTTATCATATAAAGCCTTACATCCAGAAAAGACTAAAAGTGTAATATTTGGCACAGGCAATAATGCTAAAGGCAATGGCAGTCATGAACCAGATGCAATGGAGATAGATGCGGCAAAAAAGAGTAAAGGAAAAGCCCCAGAAAAGGTTAATTCCCAGGAGCAAAAACAACGATATTGCCAAATATGCGCCGGAAAGGGCTTAAAGGCAAAATCGAAGACTCACAATACAGTGGATTGCTGGGATAAGCCTGGAAATGAAGGCAAAAGGCCAAATTTCAATAAAAACTCTTCATCATCTGCATCTGCATCTGGTCAAGGAAACAAAGGGAAACAACCACCGCCGAGTGATAAGAAATCATTCAAAGTGCGGTTGATGGAATTATTTGATGAAATAGACAGCCAAGAGCCAGCGCCCCCAGCTGATGCTCTCAATGTCAACTCCACGAGCACCCCTGATATTAGTTTACCTGAGCTCACTGCAAAAGGAGCAACTGCACATGTCGGTGAAGTGCAGGCAGGACCTTCTAAGCCATCGCGATGGGCTAGAAGTCAACAATACAAGGCGGATTTTCCAGAGGGACTGTAGAGGATAATGTCTGCGATCTACAGTCAGGAAATAGTGTACCCAATATCAGCACTGATAAAAAATCAGATAAAGTAGTTATGGAAGCTTGTTTAAATAATATTGCTCGTAACAAGAAATCATCTTTTAGACTTTCAGTAACACTTTGGGTATACGGTTTTAAAGTGCAGGCCGAGGCTCTTGTTGACTCTGGAGCAACAACAAATTTCATCGACAAAAGATATGTTGAAAGAAACCACCTGGTAACAAATAAGATAGCACAACCGTATCAAGTTTTGAATGCGGATGGAACGCCAAATGTTGCAGGAGAAATAAAAGAGTATGTTCGAGCATATGTCCAAATTGGTTCACATAAAACCATACAGTATCTATATGTCACTCAGCTAGGTGACAAGGACATGATGATTGGATACTCTTATCTCTACAAACACAATCCAGAAATAGATTGGCATTCAGGGGTATGGGCGTTCACCAGGTGTTCAGAGACATGTGCATCTAGAGCCCGTAAAATACGAGTTGATGAAGCTGGAGCTGATGAGCTTCACCTCGAACCAGATTTACCATGGGAATCTTCACTGGACAATTTAGGAGAAGAGGACATGGATAATCCTTACATTAACTGGATTGACATGCACAATCCAGATGAGCAAAAACAAGCAGCAACTATTGCTGCTATGTTTGATGAAAAACATCTAGAAAAAGAATTTGTTGAGGAAGATGAGGATACCACTAAGTGGAAATCTCTTATACCACCATGGTTATATGATTATGGTGACGTCTTCTCAAAGAAAAGATCAGAGCGGATGCCAGAACGTAAACCATACGACCATCCAATTGATTTTGAGGAAGGGTCTACTCTTCCCAAACCATCAAAAATCTATCCACTGTCTTTAAAAGAAAGGAATTCTTTGGATGAATGGATTGATGAGGAACTTAAGAAAGGCTATATTAGACCATCTCAAAGTCCTATTGCTGCTCCATTCTTCTTTGTCAAGAAACATGATGGTTCCTTACGGCCAGTCATGGATTATCGTGCTCTCAATGATATTACTGTTAAGAATCGCTATCCAATCCCTCGAATATCAGACTTAATAGACTCTCTCAGTCAGGCTTCGATCTTTACAAAGATTGACTTACGCTGGGGATACAACAATGTTCGAATTCGTGAAGGGGATGAATGGAAAACAGCATTCATTACAAAGTGGGGTTTATTTGAGGCAACAGTCATGTATTTTGGATTCTCCAATGCACCAGCTACCTTTCAGGCAATGATGAATGATATTCTCGGAGACTTGATACGTAAAGGAAAAGTAATGGTGTACTTGGATGATATTCTTATATTTGGCAATGACAAAGAAGAACACAGGGAGATTGTTCGAGAAGTGCTGCAAAGACTTCGAGACAATGATCTCTATGCAAAAGCTGAAAAATGCTTTTTTGAGCAGGACAGTATAGACTACCTTGGAATGATTATTTCTAAGGGTTATGTGAAGATGGATCCAAAGAAGCTTGCTGGAGTTCTTGAGTGGCCTGTACCAACAAAAGTAAAACATGTTCAAGCATTCTTAGGCTTTGCAAATTTCTACAGAAGATTTATTAAAGATTTTGCCAAGATTGCAAGGCCACTCACCAATCTCACTAAAAAAGATCAACCTTGGCTCTGGGATAACATAGCACAGGAAGCATTTGAAGCGCTGAAAAAGGCTTTCACAACTGCTCCCATTTTAAGAATACCAGATGACACTAATCCTTTCCGACTAGGCACAGATGCCAGTGATTTTGCAGTCGGAGCTGTATTGTACCAACTGGACCCAGATGACAATCTGTGGCATCCAGTTGCCTTCTATTCCAAGTCACTCAGTGTTCATGAACGTAACTATGAGATATATGACAAGGAATTGCTTGCAATTATACGAGCATTGGAAGAATATCGACATTACTTGGAAGGTCATCCAGAAAAATTTGAAATATGGTCAGATCATCAGAATTTGACTTATTTCCGGTCTGCCCAGAAGCTAACACGAAGACAAGCGAGATGGGCTCTGTATCTTACTCGCTTTGATTATTCTCTACGGCATAAGCCAGGGAAAACAATGCAGGCTGAAGACCCTCTGTCCAGGAGGCCAGATCATGAGGAAGGGGTAAACCTCGACAATCGAGATCAAATTTTACTCAAACCTGAATTTTTGCCATTCAGGCTATTGAGGCTGCTCATGAATCGCCTATCAATGATGAACAAATCCTAAGGGAGGTCAAAGAAGCCTTGCTAACTGATGAAGTTACGAAGGATTACAAATCACTTCTGTCATCAGGACCACGTGAATTCAAGAAATCACTAGAAGAGTGGAACTATGAAAATGGTCTACTACTTTACCGTGGTAAAATATATATTCCAAAGAGCACAGATGATCATCTACGAAGACGCATAGTTCAAATGCATCATGATTTACCATCAGCAGGACATCCTGGTAGATGGAAAACCTATGAACTCGTTTCTCGAAACTATTGGTGGCCAGGGATGTCAGTCTTTGTAAAAAATTATGTCTCAGGCTGTGATACTTGTCAGCGGATGAAAAATCGCTCACAACAGCCTTTTGGACCCTTACAACCTAATCGAGTACCAAATGGACCTTGGGAAATTATTTCCATAGACCTTATTACTCAATTACCACCATCTGGAAAGCACAATGCCATATGTGTTGTGGTAGATCGCTTGACTAAGCGTGCACACTTCTTTGCAATCACAAATAATTTCACAGCCAAAGACTTAGCAAAGCTACTCTATGACAGGATATATCCACTGCATGGACTCCCATTGCAAATAATATCTGATAGAGGAACACAGTTTGCTGCTGAAGTTTTTCAAGAATGGTGCAGGCTACTTGGAATTGAATCTACTATGTCAACTGCCTATCATCCACAAACTGATGGACAAACAGAACGTGTTAACCAGATTTTGGAACAATACCTTCGGTGCTATGTTGACTATAATCTCAATGACTGGGCCGATCTTCTAAGCACAGCAGAGTTTGCATACAGCAATCAAGCACATGAAGGTACCAAGGAGAGTCCCTTCTTCCTGGAATATGGTCGACATCCTCGTGCAGGTCCTATGCTCATGAAAAATCAGGGATCCATTGATTTTAATGACATAATGCAACAAAGACTTGAAGCTCAAGAGCAAGCAAAAGCAGCTCTAAAGCTTGCAGCTGAAAGAATGAAATGGTATTATGACAAAGGAGTTCAAAACATACCTTTTAAAGTTGGAGACAAGGTTCTATTGAATCTTAAAGACTATCAAACTACAGAACGAGCTCTCCAGCCAAGATTTGAAGGTCCATTTAAAATCATCAGAAAACTATCAGATGTGACCTTTGAACTGAAACTACCTCCAAAATACCGTGGGATACATCCTGTTTTTCATGCTAGCAAGCTTGCCACCTATACAGAATCTACCATTCCAGGACAAAAGGCTCTTACTCCTGAAACTATAATAGTTGATGGAGAGGAAGAATGGGTAGTGGAGAAAATTTTACAACACCGAGTTCAGAGAAAGAGATTGGAATATCTGGTGAGATGGAAAGGTTTTACTCGAGATCATGATACTTGGGAACCTGCTGCAAATCTCAAAAATGCACCAGAGAAAATTCGAGAATATAAAAAACAGATTGATCATTCAATTGAAAGTGTGGAACTGGACATATTCTCAACGGAGCTCGAATCAGAAGAGGGGGTAATGTCACAGATTTCTCTCTATTCTCTACCTTAATCATTTATCTTATCTCCTATCTCTATCTTATCATATTATCAGTAGTAGTTTATCATTTGATCATCTCTGTGCCATACATATTTTCATTTGTACAACCAGTGATGGGACATGCTTGCTCTGCACCATATCTACATTACAACAGGTTGTCTTATGATGTAATAAGTGAAGCATCCACAGGATGACTTCATAGATGACTTCATAGATGACTTCACCATGAATCATCCACAGTCTCCACAGGATGACTTCATAGATGACTTCATGCATGACTTCACCATGAATCATAATGACTTCATAAATGACTTCATGTAGCTCCAACTATGACATGGACTATGATATCATTAGATAGTAGCTCCACTCTAGAGTAGTATAAATACTCTCATGTATCTCTGGGATCCCCCAGATTCAAGAACATCTTTTATCCTCTTGTGATCAACTTGTGCTCATACTCTGTCACTATCCCCAACCTTTGCAACTACAACTAGGTGAGTTCTAAGTTGTGATAATATCACTATTTACATTACAAGATTGAAGATACCAAATATTCGACCGACGACAGTAGGTAAAAGAATTAGTAAATACAAAACATTGACAATTGTTCGAGGTTACAAAAAATCGGCATCCCCAAAAGAAACGCCATCCTCATCAACCACAGTCTCGCCCAGCAAGAAACCTACCAGCTCTTCGTTGGTAAAAATATCCTCACGCGACCAATCTCCAAAGCACATCAATGCTTGGATTGTGGCCGCTCGAAGGCGATTCCGAAGGTGCGGGAGAAGGATACGTCCACGAGAGAATGACCGCTCGACGGCGACAGACGATGCTACAAAATCAAACCAGGAAAGGTTAGAAGACGCAAACTTGAACGTGGCAACACAACGTACCTGAGACTGAATGAACTGACAGCGCGAGTTTGGCCAGGGTAGGATAGACAGCCCTGTTCATGAGCCACCATTGGAGTGGGTCAGAACAGTAAACGCAGCTGTCGGCGAGGTATCGGGTGAGCTCATCTCCGTCGTTGGTGACTGGAGCAACCTGAGATTGTTTTGCCATCAAGCTATAGAATAGATTTGAAGTCTTGTGCGTAGCCGTTTCCTAAAACAATCAGAGCTATGAAGAAGCAATTAACTAGTAGACATACCTCCGAATCCGAAGCTGAAGAACTGGAGACAGGAGGACGACCAGCGGACTTGAACGTCCGCTCCCAAGTTTCCCGAGTGACTGCTTCAGCAGTGTCGATCCACGTTTGCTGCCATTTGACTTTCGTGAAGTAATCGAGCTTGAGAGACGGGTGAAGAACTGCAGAGAGGAAAGATCAGTAAGATAATTACTAGTAGAACTCCATACATACCGATAGCCATTCGGTATATGTAGGAGTCGTCCGTAAGCTGGTAGTATTTATTCATAGTTTTTTTGCCAAGCGAGAGCGCATGCCGAACAGGTGCTGGAAGATTGGTACGGTCGATGATTCCAGAGGCCAAGGTTTCATCGATGATGTCCATAGCCGGTATCACGGTGGCGACACTCGGCGACTTGGTAGAGAAGAAAGTCGTGGCGTCCTTGAGAATCTGTAGAACGTCGTCAGAACACGACTGAAATAAATATACAGGATGTCTCACCTTCAACACAGATACGAGGCCCTCTACAGCCTCCCACTCTTCGTCATCCAGAACATAATCCGTCAGCTTGTGAGATGAACGATCCAAGAATGCAGTGACTGGCTCCTTCATCTGGAGGAAGGCAGCCAGCATGTCGTACGTGGAGTTCCACCGTGTGGCAACGTCACGAGGTAAAACTTGTCCTTTGAACTTGGTTTTGCCGATGTGTTCTCGCCACTTCGGTAGCAAATCTGTCGTCGAGTAGATAATCTTGAAGGAGATTTGGCGTGTCTAGGAAGATGAGAGTCGTAGAGAAAGAGTCGTAGTCGCGTGAAGAGGGGATGAACGAGGAAGCAGAAGATGAGAGTCGTAGAGACAGCTGATACTGTGAAGCTTTTGTAAAAAGGTCCGATGAGTTATCGAGGAACGTTTGAAAAAACCTGTGATAACTCGGAGGGGGCTCCGGAAATGGCTCCGGGGGGTGGTCATGCCTGTCACCACCTGTCACATGGGGCCTATATTTACTGTTTTGGGTAATTAATAATTATCCAGATATTAAATAAGCAGTACATTTTCAAAAAAACCCGAAAATTCATTAAAAATCTAAAAAATCCTAAAAAAGCCAGATTAGGTCAGATCAGGGTATGTAAGCAAATGACCTCATATGATCAAAAATGATGTAGGGTCAATATAGGTACTAAAAATAGCCCAAAAAATCACTAAAAATGCAAAAAATATTTAGGGATGGTATAGAGCCTATTGCAGGTCCAGGCCCATCAACATTACCAAAAAAGGAAAAAATTGATCATGATGTCATCTTGTAGCAAAAAATCTGAAAAAAATCATAAAAATAGTTAAAAAATTCAGGGGTGCCTTGTTGGCCCTGAAAACGCAAAATAAAAAAAAATACGCGACAAGTGTAAAAAGTTTTATCACTCCAAATCATACCAAATCCACTATACAGTCAGAATATATGATGTATATGCTATTTTTAGCACCTCTAGCACCCTTGATCACTCAGAATAGCTTATATCACTTAAAAATCACACCAAACTGACAACATTGAGTAAATATGATGTACATGATATTTTTAGCACACCTAGTACCCTTGGACACTCAGAACAATTTTTATTACTCAATATGTTCAGTACACTTGGTACTTATCACACCTAACATACTAAAATTTGGAACAGTAGTTATATGTATTATGTCTAACACAGTTGACAATAAATACTCAAAATAGTGTTATCAGTCACTATACTTAACACACTTAACAGTCAAAAAGTCGGAACAATATTACTTGATATACATAACACACTCATTGTTATACTATAACACACTTATAACAACGAGTTTTGGGCGCTTATGGGCGCTTATTTGGTGTTTTTGAGTCGAAATTCATTGATAGCACACTCAATAATTTTTGCGTGGGCTCTATATTGTGTCAGGATGTTGTCTATATCATATTCCTCTAGATATAATTTGGAGAACTCAAAAATACAACCTGTGTGGCTAGCTATACTGTGATCTTGTGTGATATAATAGTGTTTTATGTAAATGCCAGTGCATATGTCCATGTAGTGCAAGTATACTGATGCTAGTGCATGAGAAAAGCACTCCTACAGTCTACTGGCAGTGTCTGTACATGATTCAGATAGCTATCATAAAGGTTGGGCACTGTGATACACATGTACATGTTTCATGTACACCATAGATGTCTACACCTACATGTAACAATAGATGTCATATTCAATGACCCCCATTACAGATCTCTTGGCTGTATCACATAGAGTTAGCATAGAATAGGTTGTAGGATGACTCTTTTCATGACCCAGCAGCAGTTTGACTTCATAACATGGGTGTATGCACTGTCATTTACATAAAACACTATTATATCACACAAGATCACAGTATAGCTAGCCCCACAGGTTGTATTTTCGAGTTCTCCGAATTATATCTAGAGAAATATGATATAGACAACATCCTGACACAATATAGAGCCCACACAAAAATTATTGAGTGTGCTATCAATGAATTTCGACTCAAAAACACCAAATAAGCGCCCATAAGCGCCCAAAACTCGTTGTTATAAGTGTGTTATAGTATAACAATGAGTGTGTTATGTATATCAAGTAATATTGTTCCGACTTTTTGACTGTTAAGTGTGTTAAGTATAGTGACTGATAACACTATTTTGAGTATTTATTGTCAACTGTGTTAGACATAATACATATAACTACTGTTCCAAATTTTAGTATGTTAGGTGTGATAAGTACCAAGTGTACTGAACATATTGAGTAATAAAAATTGTTCTGAGTGTCCAAGGGTACTAGGTGTGCTAAAAATATCATGTACATCATATTTACTCAATGTTGTCAGTTTGGTGTGATTTTTAAGTGATATAAGCTATTCTGAGTGATCAAGGGTGCTAGAGGTGCTAAAAATAGCATATACATCATATATTCTGACTGTATAGTGGATTTGGTATGATTTGGAGTGATAAAACTTTTTACACTTGTCGCGTATTTTTTTTTATTTTGCGTTTTCAGGGCCAACAAGGCACCCCTGAATTTTTTAACTATTTTTATGATTTTTTTCAGATTTTTTGCTACAAGATGACATCATGATCAATTTTTTCCTTTTTTGGTAATGTTGATGGGCCTGGACCTGCAATAGGCTCTATACCATCCCTAAATATTTTTTGCATTTTTAGTGATTTTTTGGGCTATTTTTAGTACCTATATTGACCCTACATCATTTTTGATCATATGAGGTCATTTGCTTACATACCCTGATCTGACCTAATCTGGCTTTTTTAGGATTTTTTAGATTTTTAATGAATTTTCGGGTTTTTTTGAAAATGTACTGCTTATTTAATATCTGGATAATTATTAATTACCCAAAACAGTAAATATAGGCCCCATGTGACAGGTGGTGACAGGCATGACCACCCCCCGGAGCCATTTCCGGAGCCCCCTCCGAGTTATCACAGGTTTTTTCAAACGTTCCTCGATAACTCATCGGACTTTTTTACAAAAGCTTCACAGTATCCTGTGGTAGAGAAAGAGTCGTAGTTGCGTGAAGAGGGGAGAAACAAGGAAGCAGAGAAAAAAGAGTGGTGGGAAGCAGAGAAGAAACCAGGTTCAGGGTCAAGGAGGGGTGAGAGGTTTGTCAGACATTTGTCAGGAATTTGTCAAACATACTCACCTTATACAGAGCTGACCTAATTGGTGCAACCTCACGCTGCCACGTCTCCTTCTCTGCAGCCGTCAGCTCGTTCAGGACATTAACAAAACCTTCCTCGTTGTCTTCATCATCATCCTCTTCTTCATTACCTTCCAAATCGTTCACGTCAGCCTCCAAATCATCTATCGCCACATTATTTTCGTCATTATTCGTCTTACGTCTCGTGGACTCGAAGGGCTGGAGGAAACCTTTAGCTGCAAGGTTTACAGTGTGTGTGAAGCATCGGACGTGCATTTTCTTGCCAAGAAAGTGCTCGAGCTGGTACTCCAAGTCCTCAAGCATTGCCGTGTTGGCAGATGCATTGTCGCAGGTAACGGTAAAGAGCTAGGGTGAGTGAGCATAATATTCGACTATAAACCAATGAAACTGACCTTGTCTCGAACTCCATACTCATCTAGAGTTTCTATCAGGGCCTTGGCCATGTTTTCTGCTGAATGGGAGCATGGGAGCTCGACGAGATTTAGTAGAATTCCGGTAAGCTCCTCAGTCTCGTTGTTCCTGCTTTTGCGGAGTATTTTGGCGATAATACTCATGAATGCCTTGTGATTAGGTGACGTCCAGCAATCTAGCTCAACGGGCAGCAAATATTCATATTCCTGAAGCGCTCGGTGAGTTCTTCACTTTCGTCTTAGGTTGTCTGAGTGCTCACCCGTAACTCCTTGGCCAGACTTTCTTTTGCAGCCGCATATAATTTCCTCACATCGCGCGCAACGGTCTTCTCACTTGGCATGTACTGGCTCGGGCGTCCTTCTTTCTGGAGCCATCGAAAACTCCGGTCTTGCACGATTCGGAATGGGCGAGATGATTCAGCCACCCAACGTGCGGTCACCACTCTGTTGGAAAGCTAAGGATGGGTCTAGTGAGGGAGCGAAATGGGTTTGGATTCACCGAATCTTTTCCTTGTCAGGGGAGCGTGTCGAGAAGGTCTTGAACCAGGCTTTGACTGTAGTGACAACCGCGGTGAGTGTCGTTTGCTTCCCCTTCGAAAATTCTCTGACAGCAGCTCGTGCTTGATCCAGGGTACTCTCTTTTATTGCTGCAAGAGCATCTTCACCACGACATCTCTTTACATGGTTGCGCATGTTCCCTATATTAACCGTGAGTTCTACATGTTTGCTCAACTCAACAAGGCTGACCTACCTGTAGATCCCTGGTCTCCTGTCTGCACACCTTGTCGTATCTTCTCGCCGCATTGTATACATCGATACACGAGGTATCCTGGCTTGTCATTCTTCGCAAATTCAATCTCGGGCTCTTCGTGGAAGAACACGTATACGGGGGATTTTCGTTTCTTCAAGTCTTTTTCTACCGGATTAGGTGAGTGCGGTGCCTCTGTTGTATATGGGACCACTGACTTATTTGAGCTACAGCTGCCTCCTTCGCCTCTTTCACTTGCTTGGTCGTGTCCACAACATCATCGTTGTCGTCGTCGTTGTTATCCTGCCCAGCTATACTTGCCGCTGATTCATGTTGTTCCTCCTCGGTGTCTGACCGTATGGTCCTTGTCCTTTTTGTTCGCTTTTTGGGCTTTTTTGTCGCATTGGTGTCAGATGCTGGCTTGCTTCGTTTGGGCATGTTCTGTAGCCCCCGTAGTCACTGTAGCTGAGTTGTACAAAATTTTTTAATGATTCTCGAAACGTCGCTGTCTATCTACGCATTACACGTACATAATAAATGACATTTGTTGAAGTATCGAGAAGCCGAGAAGCCGCCCGCAGAGTTCCTCTCAGTGCCGGGTGTGCTACCCGGGTGCCGGGTTCCCAAATGCCCAGCCGACCCGACCCGACTAAGCAACCCGACCTGGGACCCGAGGCAACCCGGCACACCCGTGCCATTCACTAATATCGTGGTACCCAGCTGCTGCCGCTGAGGCTTCCAGTCTCTTGCCACGTGCAGTAGACATGGTCCTGCTCATCAGACCACATTCAGGAAGCATTGGATGACTATCTGACTGCATTGGGACTGCTAATCTATCTATTCTATTAACCAATATAGTGGTACCCAGCTGGTGCCGCTGAGGTTTCCAGTCTCTTGCCACGTGCAGTGGACATGGTCCTGCTCATCAGACCACATCCAGGAGGCATGGGATGACTATCTGACTGCATTGGGACCCCTGATCTTTCCATTGTCTTAACCAATATTGTGGTACCCAGCTGCCTCCGCTGAGGCTTCCAGTCTCTTGCCACGTGCAGTAGACATGGTCCTGCTCATCAGACCACATCCAGGAAGCATTGGATGAATGTCTGACTGCATTGGGACCCCTAATCTATCCATTGTCTTAACCAATATCGTGGTACACAACTGGTGCCGCTGAGGTTTCCAGTCTCTTGCCACATGCAGTGGACATGGTCCTGCTCATCAGACCACATCCAGGAAGCATTGGATGAATGTCTGACTGCATTGGGACCCCTAATCTATCCATTGTCTTAACCAATATCGTGGTACACAACTGGTGCCGCTGAGGTTTCCAGTCTCTTGCCACATGCAGTGGACATGGTCCTGCTCATCAGACCACATCCAGGAAGCATAGGATGACTATCTGACTGCATTGGGACCCCTAATCTATCCATTGTCTTAACCAATATCATGGTACACAACTGGTGCCGCTGAGGTTTCCAGTCTCTTGCCACCTGCAGTAGACATGGTCCTGCTCATCAGACCACATCCAGGAAGCATTGGATGACTATCTGACTGGATTGGGACCCCTAATCTATCCATTTTATCAACCAATATAGTGGTACCCAGCTGGTGCCGCTGAGGTTTCCAGTCTGTTGCCACGTGCAGTAGACATGGTCATCAGCAAATTCACTCTATCTCTGGAGACTCCAGGGACACCCCCCAAATTCTAGAGAGATTTTATCACTTTCAGCTCTCTCAGAGAAAATGTGGTACTCTCAGAGATCCTCAGAGATATTCAAAGTTGCCCAGAGACTCTAAAGTGCTTTTAGTACTCTCAGGCTGCTCAGGATTTGGGGGATGTCCCTGGAGTCTCCAGAGACAGGTGTGAATTTGCTGATGGTCCTGCTCATCAGACCACATCCAGGAAGCATTGGATGACTATCTGACTGCATTGGGACCCCTAATCTATCCATTGTATCAACCAATATAGTGGTACACAACTGGTGCCGCTGAGGTTTCCAGTCTCTTGCCACGTGCAGTGGACATGGTCCTGCTCATCAGACCACATCCAGGAGGCATGGGATGACTGTCCGACTGCATTGGGACCCCTAATCTATCCATTGTCTTGACCAATATCGTGGTACACAACTGGTGCCGCTGAGGTTTCCAGTCTCTTGCCACGTGCAGTGGACATGGTCCTGCTCATCAGACCACATCCAGGAGGCATGGGATGACTGTCCGACTGCATTGGGACCCCTAATCTATCCATTGTCTTGACCAATATCGTGGTACACAGCTGGTGCCGCTGAGGTTTCCAGTCTCTTGCCACGTGCAGTAGACATGGTCCTGCTCATCAGACCACATCCAGGAAGCATTGGATGAATGTCTGACTGCATTGGGACCCCTAATCTATCCATTGTCTTAACCAATATCGTGGTACACAACTGGTGCCGCTGAGGTTTCCAGTCTCTTGCCACATGCAGCGGACATGGTCCTGCTTATCAGACCACATCTAAGAAGCATTGGATGACTATCTGACTGCATGGGGGCCCCTAATCTATCTATTGTATTAACCAATATTGTGGTACCCAGCTGCCTCCGCTGAGGCTTCCAGTCTCTTGCCACGTGCAGTAGACATGGTCCTGCTCATCAGACCACATCCAGGAAGCATTGGATGACTATCTGACTGCATTGGGACCCCTAATCTATCCATTTTATCAACCAATATAGTGGTACCCAGCTGCTGCCGCTGAGGTTTCCAGTCTCTTGCCACGTGCAGTGGACATGGTCCTGCTCATCAGACCACATCCAGGAGGCATGGGATGACTGTCCGACTGCATTGGGACCCCTAATCTATCCATTGTCTTGACCAATATCGTGGTACACAACTGGTGCCGCTGAGGTTTCCAGTCTCTTGCCACGTGCAGTGGACATGGTCCTGCTCATCAGACCACATCCAGGAGGCATGGGATGACTGTCCGACTGCATTGGGACCCCTAATCTATCCATTGTATCAACCAATATAGTGGTACACATCTGGTGCCGCTGAGGTTTCCAGTCTCTTGCCACATGCAGCGGACATGGTCCTGCTTATCAGACCACATCTAAGAAGCATTGGATGACTATCTGACAGCATGGGGGCCCCTAATCCATCTATTGTATTAACCAATATAGTGGTACCCAGCTGGTGCCGCTGAGGTTTCCAGTCTCTTGCCACGTGCAGTGGACATGGTCCTGCTCATCAGACCACATCCAGGAGGCATGGGATGACTATCTGACTGCATTGGGACCCCTGATCTTTCCATTGTCTTAACCAATATTGTGGTACCCAGCTGCCTCCGCTGAGGCTTCCAGTCTCTTGCCACGTGCAGTAGACATGGTCCTGCTCATCAGACCCCATCCAGGAGGCATTGAATGACTATCTGACTGCATTGGGACCCCTAATTTATCCATTGTCTTCCATTGTTCTGACCAATATAGTAGTACACAGCTGGTGCCACTGAGGTTTCCAGTCTCTTGCCACGCGCAGTAGACATGGTCCTGCTCATCAGACCCCATCCATGAGGCATTGGATGACTATCTGACTGCATTGAGCCCCCTAAACTATCCATTGTCTTAACCAATATAGTGGTACACCGGCATGGGGGCACCTAATCTATCCATTGTATTAACCAATATAGTGGTACACAGCTGGTGCAGCTGAGGTTTCCAGTCTCTTGCCACGTGCAGCGGACATGGTCCTGCTCATCAGACCACATCCAGGAAGCATTGGATGACTATCTGACGGCATGGGGCCCCGTAATCTATCCATTGTCTTAACCAATATCATGGTACACAACTGGTGCCGCTGAGGTTTCCAGTCTCTTGCCACGCGCAGCGTACATGGTCCTGCTCATTAGACCCCATCCAGGAAGCATTGGATGACTATCTGACTGCATTGGGACCCCTAATCTATCCATTTTATCAACCAATATAGTAGTACACAACTGGTGCTGCTGAGGTTTCCAGTCTCTTGCCACGTGCAGTGGACATGGTCCTGCTCATCAGACCACATCCAGGAGGCATGGGATGACTATCTGACTGCATTGGGACCCCTAATCTATCCATTGTCTTAACCAATATCATGGTACACAACTGGTGCCGCTGAGGTTTCCAGTCTCTTGCCACCTGCAGTGGACATGGTCCTGCTCATCACACCACATCCAGGAAGCATTGGATGACTATCTGACGGCATGGGGCCCCGTAATCTATCCATTGTCCTAACCAATATAGTAATACCCAGCTGGTGCCGCTGAGGTTTCCAGTCTCTTGCCACGTGCAGTGGACATGGTCCTGCTCATCAGACCACATCCAGGAAGCATAGGATGACTATCTGACTGCATTGGGACCCCTAATCTATCCATTGTCTTAACCAATATAGTAGTACACAGCTGGTGCCGCTGAGGTTTCCAGTCTCTTGCCACGTGCAGTGGACATGGTGCTGCTCATCAGACCACATCCAGGAAGCATTGGATGACTATCTGACTGCATTGGGACTGCTAATCTATCTATTCTATTAACCAATATAGTGGTACCCAGCTGGTGCCGCTGAGGTTTCCAGGCTCTTGCCACGCGCAGCGGACATGGTCCTGCTCATTAAACCCCATCCAGGAAGCATGGGATGACTATCTGACTGCATTGGGACCCCTAATCTATCCATTGTCTTAACCAATATCGTGGTACACAACTGGTGCTGCTGAGGTTTCCAGTCTCTTGCCACGTGCAGTGGACATGGTCCTGCTTATCAGACCACATCCAGGAAGCATTGGATGACTATCTGATGGCATGGGGGCCGCTAATCTATCCATTCTATTAACCAATATAGCAGTACCCAGCTGGTGCCGCTGAGGTTTCCAGTCTCTTGCCACGTGCAGTAGACATGGTCCTGCTTATCAGACCACATCCAGGAAGCATTGGATGACTATCTGACGGCATGGGGCCCCGTAATCTATCCATTGTCTTAACCAATATCATGGTACACAACTGGTGCCGCTGAGGTTTCCAGTCTCTTGCCACGCGCAGCGGACATGGTCCTGCTCATTAGACCCCATCCAGGAAGCATTGGATGACTATCTGACTGCATTGGGACTGCTAATCTATCTATTCTATTAACCAATATAGTGGTACCCAGCTGGTGCCGCTGAGGTTTCCAGTCTCTTGCCACGTGCAGTGGACATGGTCCTGCTCATCAGACCACATCCAGGAAGCATGGGATGACTATCTGACTGCATTGGGACCCCTAATCTATCCATTGTCTTAACCAATATCGTGGTACACAACTGGTGCCGCTGAGGTTTCCAGTCTCTTGCCACGTGCAGTAGACATGGTCCTGCTCATCAGACCACATCCAGGAAGCATTGGATGAATGTCTGACTGCATTGGGACCCCTAATCTATCCATTGTCTTAACCAATATCGTGGTACACAACTGGTGCTGCTGAGGTTTCCAGTCTCTTGCCACGTGCAGTGGACATGGTCCTGCTTATCAGACCACATCCAGGAAGCATTGGATGACTATCTGATGGCATGGGGGCCGCTAATCTATCCATTGTCTTAACCAATATAGCAGTACCCAGCTGGTGCCGCTGAGGTTTCCAGTCTCTTGCCACGTGCAGTGGACATGGTCCTGCTCATCAGACCACATCCAGGAAGCATTGGATGACTGTCTGACTGCATTGGGACCCCTAATCTATCCATTCTATTAACCAATATAGCAGTACCCAGCTGGTGCCGCTGAGGTTTCCAGTCTCTTGCCACGTGCAGTAGACATGGTCCTGCTCATCAGACCACATCCAGGAAGCATTGGATGAATATCTGACTGCATTGGGACCCCTAATCTATCCATTGTCTTAACCAATATCGTGGTACACAACTGGTGCTGCTGAGGTTTCCAGTCTCTTGCCACGTGCAGTGGACATGGTGCTGCTCATCAGACCACATCCAGGAGGCATGGGATGACTATCTGACTGCATTGGGACCCCTAATCCATCCATTGTCTTAACCAATATCATGGTACACAACTGGTGCCGCTGAGGTTTCCAGTCTCTTGCCACGTGCAGTGGACATGGTGCTGCTCATCAGACCCCATCCAGGAAGCATTGGATGACTATCTGACTGCATTGGGACTGCTAATCTATCTATTCTATTAACCAATATAGTGGTACCCAGCTGGTGCCGCTGAGGTTTCCAGTCTCTTGCCACGCGCAGCGGACATGGTCCTGCTCATTAAACCCCATCCAGGAAGCATGGGATGACTATCTGACTGCATTGGGACCCCTAATCTATCCATTGTCTTAACCAATATCGTGGTACACAACTGGTGCTGCTGAGGTTTCCAGTCTCTTGCCACGTGCAGTGGACATGGTCCTGCTTATCAGACCACATCCAGGAAGCATTGGATGACTATCTGACGGCATGGGGCCCCGTAATCTATCCATTGTCTTAACCAATATCATGGTACACAACTGGTGCCGCTGAGGTTTCCAGTCTCTTGCCACGCGCAGCGGACATGGTCCTGCTCATTAGACCCCATCCAGGAAGCATTGGATGACTATCTGACTGCATTGGGACCCCTAATCTATCCATTTTATCAACCAATATAGTAGTACACAACTGGTGCTGCTGAGGTTTCCAGTCTCTTGCCACGTGCAGTGGACATGGTCCTGCTCATCAGACCACATCCAGGAGGCATGGGATGACTATCTGACTGCATTGGGACCCCTAATCTATCCATTGTCTTAACCAATATCATGGTACACAACTGGTGCCGCTGAGGTTTCCAGTCTCTTGCCACGTGCAGTGGACATGGTCCTACTCATCACACCACATCCAGGAAGCATTGGATGACTATCTGACGGCATGGGGCCCCGTAATCTATCCATTGTCCTAACCAATATAGTAATACCCAGCTGGTGCCGCTGAGGTTTCCAGTCTCTTGCCACGTGCAGTGGACATGGTCCTGCTCATCAGACCACATCCAGGAAGCATAGGATGACTATCTGACTGCATTGGGACCCCTAATCTATCCATTGTCTTAACCAATATAGTAGTACACAGCTGGTGCCGCTGAGGTTTCCAGTCTCTTGCCACGTGCAGTGGACATGGTGCTGCTCATCAGACCACATCCAGGAAGCATTGGATGACTATCTGACTGCATTGGGACTGCTAATCTATCTATTCTATTAACCAATATAGTGGTACCCAGCTGGTGCCGCTGAGGTTTCCAGTCTCTTGCCACGTGCAGTGGACATGGTCCTGCTCATCAGACCACATCCAGGAAGCATTGGATGAATGTCTGACTGCATTGGGACCCCTAATCTATCCATTGTCTTAACCAATATCGTGGTACACAACTGGTGCCGCTGAGGTTTCCAGTCTCTTGCCACGTGCAGTAGACATGGTCCTGCTCATCAGACCACATCCAGGAAGCATTGGATGAATGTCTGACTGCATTGGGACCCCTAATCTATCCATTGTCTTAACCAATATCGTGGTACACAACTGGTGCTGCTGAGGTTTCCAGTCTCTTGCCACGTGCAGTGGACATGGTCCTGCTTATCAGACCACATCCAGGAAGCATTGGATGACTATCTGATGGCATGGGGGCCGCTAATCTATCCATTCTATTAACCAATATAGCAGTACCCAGCTGGTGCCGCTGAGGTTTCCAGTCTCTTGCCACGTGCAGTAGACATGGTCCTGCTCATCAGACCACATCCAGGAAGCATTGGATGACTATCTGACTGCATTGGGAGCGCTAATCTATCTATTCTATTAACCAATATAGTGGTACATCTGGAAAACACCCATTTGCCTCTGGTCTCTGTGATTCCACAGGGACACCCCCCAAATCCTTGTTAGCCTGAGAGCTTTACAGGATCTTTTGGATCCCTGGGCTGCCCCAGGCTGCCCTGGGTATCCTTGGAATATCTCTCAGGCAAATGAAGAAGGCCAAGGATTTGGGGGGTGTCCCTGGTGTTACCTAGAGAGTCCAGGCCCAATATAGTTTTCCAGATGTACCCAGCTGGTGCCGCTGAGGTTTCCAGTCTCTTGCCACGTGCAGTAGACATGGTCCTGCTCATCAGACCACATCCAGGAAGCATTGGATGACTATCTGACTGCATTGGGACTGCTAATCTATCTATTCTATTAACCAATATAGTGGTACCCAGCTGGTGCCGCTGAGGTTTCCAGTCTCTTGCCACGTGCAGTGGACATGGTCCTGCTCATCAGACCACATCCAGGAAGCATTGGATGAATGTCTGACTGCATTGGGACCCCTAATCTATCCATTGTCTTAACCAATATCGTGGTACACAACTGGTGCCGCTGAGGTTTCCAGTCTCTTGCCACATGCAGTGGACATGGTCCTGCTCATCAGACCACATCCAGGAGGCATGGGATGACTATCTGACTGCATTGGGACCCCTAATCTATCCATTGTCTTAACCAATATCATGGTACACAACTGGTGCCGCTGAGGTTTCCAGCCTCTTGCCACGTGCAGTGGACATGGTCCTGCTCATCACACCACATCCAGGAAGCATTGGATGACTATCTGACGGCATGGGGCCCCGTAATCTATCCATTGTCCTAACCAATATAGTAATACACAGCTGGTGCCGTTGAGGTTTCCAGTCTCTTGCTACGTGCAGTAGACATGGTCCTGCTCATCAGACCACATCCAGGAAGCATTGGATGAATGTCTGACTGCATTGGGACCCCTAATCTATCCATTGTCTTAACCAATATTGTGGTACACAACTGGTGCTGCTGAGGTTTCCAGTCTCTTGCCACGTGCAGTGGACATGGTCCTGCTTATCAGACCACATTCAGGAAGCATTGGATAACTATCTGATGGCATGGGGGCCGCTAATCTATCTATTCTATTGGGACCCCTAATCGATCCATTTTATCAACCAATATAGTGGTACACAACTGGTGCCGCTGAGGTTTCCAGTCTCTTGCCACGTGCAGTAGACATGGTCCTGCTCATCAGACCACATCCAGGAAGCATTGGATGACTATCTGACTGCATTGGGACCCCTAATCTATCCATTTTATCAACCAATATAGTGGTACCCAGCTGGTGCCGCTGAGGTTTCCAGTCTCTTGCCACGTGCAGTAGACATGGTCCTGCTCATCAGACCACATCCAGGAAGCATTGGATGACTATCTGACTGCATTGGGACCCCTAATCTATCCATTGTATCAACCAATATAGTAGTACACAACTGGTGCCGCTGAGGTTTCCAGTCTCTTGCCACGTGCAGTAGACATGGTCCTGCTCATCAGACCACGTCCAGGAGGCATTGGATGACTATCTGAGTGCATGGGGTCCCCTAATTCATTCATTATATTAACCAATATCGTGGTACACAACTGGTGCCGCTGAGGTTTCCAGTCTCTTGCCACATGCAGTGGACATGGTCCTGCTCATCAGACCACATCCAGGAAGCATAGGATGACTATCTGACTGCATTGGGACCCTTAATCTATCCATTGTCTTAACCAATATAGTAGTACACAGCTGGTGCCGCTGAGGTTTCCAGTCTCTTGCCACGGGCAGTGGACATGGTCCTGCTCATCAGACCACATCCAGGAAGCATAGGATGACTATCTGACTGCATTGGGGCCTCTAATCTATCCATTGTATCAACCAATATAGTAATACCCAGCTGGTGCCGCTGAGGTTTCCAGTCTCTTGCCACGGGCAGTGGACATGGTCCTGCTCATCAGACCACATCCAGGAAGCATAGGATGACTATCTGACTGCATTGGGGCCTCTAATCTATCCATTGTATCAACCAATATAGTGGTACCCAACTGGTGCCGCTGAGGTTTCCAGTCTCTTGCCACATGCAGCGGACATGGTCCTGCTTATCAGACCACATCTAAGAAGCATTGGATGACTATCTGACAGCATGGGGGCCCCTAATCTATCCATTGTCTTAACCAATATCATGGTACACAACTGGTGCCGCTGAGGTTTCCAGTCTCTTGCCACGTGCAGTGGACATGGTCCTGCTTATCAGACCACATTCAGGAAGCATTGGATAACTATCTGATGGCATGGGGGCCGCTAATCTATCTATTCTATTGGTACCCCTAATCGATCCATTTTATCAACCAATATAGTGGTACACAACTGGTGCCGCTGAGGTTTCCAGTCTCTTGCCACGTGCAGTAGACATGGTCCTGCTCATCAGACCACATCCAGGAAGCATTGGATGACTATCTGACTGCATTGGGACCCCTAATCTATCCATTTTATCAACCAATATAGTGGTACCCAGCTGGTGCCGCTGAGGTTTCCAGTCTCTTGCCACGTGCAGTAGACATGGTCCTGCTCATCAGACCACATCCAGGAAGCATTGGATGACTATCTGACTGCATTGGGACCCCTAATCTATCCATTGTATCAACCAATATAGTGGTACACAACTGGTGCCGCTGAGGTTTCCAGTCTCTTGCCACGTGCAGTGGACATGGTCCTGCTCATCAGACCACATCCAGGAGGCATGGGATGACTGTCCGACTGCATTGGGACCCCTAATCTATCCATTGTCTTGACCAATATCGTGGTACCCAGCTGGTGCCGCTGAGGTTTCCAGTCTGTTGCCACGTGCAGTAGACATGGTCCTGCTCATCAGACCACATCCAGGAGGCATGGGCTGACTATCTGACTGCATTGGGATCCCTAATCTATCCATTTTATCAACCAATATAGTGGTACCCAGCTGCTGCCGCTGAGGTTTCCAGTCTCTTGCCACATGCAGCGGACATGGTCCTGCTTATCAGACCACATCTAAGAAGCATTGGATGACTATCTGACAGCATCGGGGCCCCTAATCTATCTATTGTATTAACCAATATAGTGGTACCCAGCTGGTGCGGCTGAGGTTTCCAAACTCTTGCCACGTGCAGTGGACATGGTCCTGCTCATCAGCCCACATCCAGGAGGCATGGGCTGACTATCTGACAGCATTGGGACCCCTAATCTATCCATTGTATCAACCAATATAGTGGTACACATCTGGTGCCGCTGAGGTTTCCAGTCTCTTGCCACGTGCAGTGGACATGGTCCTGCTCATCAGACCACGTTCAGGAGGCATTGGATGACTATCTGACTGCATTGGGACCCCTAATCTATCCATTTTATCAACCAATATAGTAGTACACAACTGGTGCCGCTAAGGTTTCCAGTCTCTTGCCACGTGCAGTAGACATGGTCCTGCTCATCAGACCACATCCAGGAAGCATAGGATGACTATCTGACTGCATTGGGGCCTCTAATCTATCCATTGTATCAACCAATATAGTGGTACCCAACTAGTGCCGCTGAGGTTTCCAGTCTCTTGCCACGTGCAGTGGACATGGTCCTGCTCATCAGACCACGTCCAGGAGGCATTGGATGACTATCTGAGTGCATGGGGTCCCCTAATTCATTCATTATATTAACCAATATAGTAATACCCAGCTGGTGCCGCTGAGGTTTCCAGTCTCTTGCCACGTGCAGTGGACATGGTCCTGCTCATCAGACCACATCCAGGAAGCATAGGATGACTATCTGACTGCATTGGGACCCCTAATCTATCCATTGTCTTAACCAATATAGTAGTACACAGCTGGTGCCGCTGAGGTTTCCAGTCTCTTGCCACGTGCAGTGGACATGGTCCTGCTCATCAGACCACATCCTGGAAGCATAGGATGACTATCTGACTGCATTGGGACCCTTAATCTATCCATTGTCTTAACCAATATAGTAGTACACAGCTGGTGCCGCTGAGGTTTCCAGTCTCTTGCCACGTGCAGTGGACATGGTCCTGCTCATCAGACCACATCCAGGAAGCATAGGATGACTATCTGACTGCATTGGGGCCTCTAATCTATCCATTGTATCAACCAATATAGTGGTACCCAACTGGTGCCGCTGAGGTTTCCAGTCTCTTGCCACATGCAGCGGACATGGTCCTGCTTATCAGACCACATCTAAGAAGCATTGGATGACTATCTGACAGCATGGGGGCCCCTAATCTATCTATTGTATTAACCAATATAGTAATACCCAGCTGGTGCCGCTGAGGTTTCCAGTCTCTTGCCACGTGCAGTGGACATGGTCCTGCTTATCAGACCACATTCAGGAAGCATTGGATAACTATCTGATGGCATGGGGGCCGCTAATCTATCTATTCTATTGGGACCCCTAATCGATCCATTTTATCAACCAATATAGTGGTACACAACTGGTGCCGCTGAGGTTTCCAGTCTCTTGCCACGTGCAGTAGACATGGTCCTGCTCATCAGACCACATCCAGGAAGCATTGGATGACTATCTGACTGCATTGGGACCCCTAATCTATCCATTTTATCAACCAATATAGTGGTACCCAGCTGGTGCCGCTGAGGTTTCCAGTCTCTTGCCACGTGCAGTGGACATGGTCCTGCTCATCAGACCACATCCAGGAGGCATGGGCTGACTATCTGACTGCATTGGGGCCCCTAATCTATCCATTGTCCTAACCAATATAGTAATACACAGCTGGTGCCGTTGAGGTTTCCAGTCTCTTGCCACGTGCAGTGGACATGGTCCTGCTCATCACACCACATCCAGGAAGCATTGGATGACTATCTGACGGCATGGGGCCCCCTACTCTATCCATTTTATCAACCAATATAGTAGTACACAGCTGCTCCAGTCTGTTGCTGCGTGCAGCGGACATGGTCCTGAGTTCCGCCAGTTTGGCTTTAGCGTCCCGCTGATCACGTTTGGAATACTCATGTTCAAAGTGCTTTTTGGACTTGTATATGTCATCTAGCTGCGACTGTTGCTCCTCTGAGATGTAGAGTTTGTGATATGCAACCTGGGAGGGAGGTTCAATTTCTTTTGTATGGTCTAGCTACCAACTTCAAGAACAACCTTTCGTATGCGTTTTGGATTCAAAGGGGGCAGAGAATGGGCAAGCTCTGCCCAATGCATACTAGGTGTAGGAACTTCCGCCTGCTGTCCCTAGTATCACTGGCGCTTTGAAGCTGCGATATCTCCTTTTTTATGACCACTCACGAGCAGTACAAATAGACTCATTTCGTGTCCATTGAGTAGTTGAAAGTTGTCCATCATGTTCAGGTAGAGTAGGCAGTTCAACTTAGGATGTTTCTTGGAGTCGCAGTAGCTCTCTCTTTTGTATCTCAGCATGCAGTGCTCCTCGGAGAAGACATTTTGGGCCCACGAAGATGTCGCAGTATCTCTCTTCAGATCTTGCAGGACCCGAAGATCTCGCTTCTGCATTAGGAACGGCGGGGAATGGGCACAAACAGCGGGATCACATGATGCTGTGTAAGCAGTATGACACTATTCTGCTTATTGTATCTTGATTACAAGCTCTTACAAATCCTGACTAATTTTGGCGCGGGCTTCGCTTGCTCTCTCAGTAGGACCTCGGTTATTCGTGGCAGGATGTTAATCTCGTATCCAGATATTCTAGGGAACTCCGGCATCCCAGTGCCGCGAAAATACAAATGTAAATAACTGAACAAACAAAAAAAACAAACATCAGGTCGTTCCCTAGAACATCTGGTGCATTTCGTAACCAAGGGGGCGCCTCGATACACAGCCACCACTAGCGTGACAGCCAACCGCGGTTCTTCCCTCCTTCAGGCATCCTTCCTTCTGCCTCAGACTGCCTGTCTCTACCTTCTTTCTCATATCCGACGTCCTGCATCTCAGTCGCTCGTGGCTCTAATGGTTCCTGCTCAACGAGTGGTCACCTCAGAAGCTGGTTCAATGAGATGGGCTGGTATGCTATTGCAGTGGAAGGAGACACTCGGAGTTAGGACATACAGAATGTGCGTGTATTATATGTCTGATTATTTCATGCTCTGACCCTTTTTCCAGCATATAGGAAATGCTGAATATGAAGTAAATATCACATCTTCAGACATAGAACTTGATTCTCGAGCACGATCCATTCGCTCGCGGCTCCTTTTAAGGAATCCAAAACTTGCGCAACGTACAACGGATTGCCCGAACATCGCATGGTTCATTCATAACATGAAGCCTGAAGGCCGCAAAATTAGATCTTGATACACTCAACTTACTCTTGACTACTACACACATGTACAACGTTCCATAATCATATCATATTCATCCTTCTGAAGTTCTGATGACAGGGCGTTCTGCCGAGAAAAGACTTCACGTGCAATGACAGACCTGGTACTACCATGAATCCATTATTTTCTTCATAAGGCAAATGGCATGGAGCGCGAGCACTGATACTATCTACAGACTATGTAGCAGGGACTAGCTGAGTCACACGGATGTCACGGTGGCTATGTATCGAGGCGCCCCCTTGCAAACGAATTGCACCAGATGTTCTACGACGCAGCGGGTTGTTTGTTTTTTTTGTTTGTACCAATGTTTACATCTGTATTTTTTCCTGTCAACACGGACCACATATCCGGATACCGCGTCGAGAACATCTGGGAACGAGATTAGCAGGATGCCATAAACCTTCCATACCAGGAAATTTATCCCTGGGCGTTTAGCAGGGACCCTGAGCACTTCCACTGTTCGTTTACTGTCTTCATCGCGTACTACCTTTCCTCGTTTCCTCGTTCCATGTACCACTATGGGCTCTAGACAACTCCGAAACAATGTATATCCTAATATCTCTAATCCAAATCCATTAACGTTGCCTTCTCAGCCTCTGTTCCACCCACGAGAAACGCTGGACCATCATACAATTGTACCAGTTCCACGTTCTTGGCCAACACCTCCCCACTCTATCGAAGGAGCTGGGATTTTTTCTGGAGAAAGCTCGCAGACGCCTCACTCCACCAAACTCCGAGACTTTACCCCTTCAAATCCGGCGCATTCTCGGCCTGGATCGATAAGTACACTTGCTTCAGAGATTGAGAATATAGCCCCAAGTGTTCTAGCATCCCACCCCACTCACCGTCCATACTCCCCGTCCAAACGGCCACGCTCAGATACACAATACCTCCATCAGTCCCCTTCAAAGACGCCGAAACGCATCAAGTCAATGCTTCTTTCTCGCGAGGCCAAGTTGGCTCGAATCCGTGATTTTTGTGTTGAACTAGGCTTTTCCTCATGGATTGATGCCATGTTGGCAATGTTTCGCTCACCGGACTCGAAGCTTACTGATCCTCTCGATGTCGAGCTGTATCGTGCACGTTCAAGCAGTGTTTCCAAGTTTCTACGGGGTGAAACTGCCCAGTCTGCTGCTGAATTTCTCGAAATATGGATGTGCCATCGAGCTGGATGCTTTCACCGGAACTCCCCAGAGATGTTCTCATCTCTAGAAGAGAAACCCTACGAAGACATACATCCTGTACGCCCGGCCTTAACCTCTTTCGCTTTCCAAGTGGTAGCCCACAAGATGGTTGCTCAAGCTGAGACCGCAATCAAACCTGAATCCGGACTTCACCTTCATATTCCAACAAAAAGACAACCTACGAAAGCCCATGTGAATGTGGTGGACTGGTCTGCCTTCAGCTCCACCACTTTGAAGACAATCAGCACGATACATCAGGAATTTCAACCACTCGTCCGGAAACTCCTCCTCCTATTGGCCGCACGACCCAAATCTCAGAACCGAGTCAATCGCCCTCCGGAAATTGTAAGTATCAATCCATATATGAATCCTTCCATGATGGTTTATTCTTCCTCCAGGTTGTCGATGATATCATCTCCAAACTTGCATTCTCGAGGTCGCCTCATGCACGTCTTCAACCCGTGATGAAAGGCTTGTTCGAGTTTGCATCAAATGCAACATTCGATACGTTCCGTTACGAATCCCGTATCTCCAGCACACCCGCTTACAGTACCATCATCAAATTGCTGTATGCGTTGGCCGAAGAAGGTGCGAAGACTACCATCGCCTACTGCCGTGATCCTGCATATGTTGTATGGGCGACGATCGATAATACACAAGACTACCACATACAGCGTATGGCCCGTATGGGTCTTGAAAATGTTATGAACTTGGGCATGTCTTGTGTGGCTTATCGACGCATCCTCAAGGACAGGCATCGCAATGCTCTGGATTATGAAGACAAGCAGCGCCGCCGCCGCGAATGTGATCGCAATGCCATTACAGTACCACAGCTGCTTCGCTTTTGTGACCAAGCTCATGAGAGGAAAGTGCTAAGCTATCAGTGGCTCTGGGTCCTCGGAGAGTATGAAGAAAAAGTCAAATATTTACGCGACCATGCTAACTTGATGCTACGCACGCGGGGTGCCATCCTTCGGATTCCACCAGAAGTAGACCAGCCGTTCACGCTCCCGACCAATAGCGGCGGTGAACAGGATTTGCCAAAATTTCAAGGCGCTTTCTTTGATTTTCTCAAACATCTTGGACAAACGAAAGATGATAACCTCGAACCTATGTTCATTGCCGTCGGGGATGGATTGACGTTCGAACTCTATGGTCGCATGATGGAACAACGTCAACTACATGCAGGAAAATTTACCAGCCTTCGCTTTCTCAATCCTCGTTGTGAATGGTGGCATGGTGAATGGACAAACAACTCTCGCATCCTCAACAAGCATCTTGTATCCTACTCGAGTCGAAATCCTTCAACATTAGGCCATAGTGCATCTAAAATCTCACGCACGATCCGTGTCAATCAAGGCAAATATGATTACCACCAGGAAATGGAGCTGTTGCACTTTGTTTTGGATATGCGGATGCTCGATTGCTGGA
Source organism: Lentinula raphanica (assembly GCA_027919835.1). Lineage (NCBI taxonomy): Eukaryota > Fungi > Basidiomycota > Agaricomycetes > Agaricales > Omphalotaceae > Lentinula > Lentinula raphanica. Next base: position 1,022,273 of record JANVFP010000014.1, on the reverse strand, counting down.
GGTATGGACAGTGTCTGCATATGCTCTTGAGTCAAGTTGATGCTTATACTATCACCATAGGTTGATTTTGAGCCGCGAAGCTAAGAAAAAGAATATAACTCTTCGTGAAGATGCCGATGTCTTCCAGGTTATTGCTGAGCTTCAAGCTGCTGATGCGATTCCTGAGATAGAGGAGTTCGAAACCCTGGCCAATGAGCTCATTTGTACATATTCGACTGAAGGCGCAGTCCACCGTGCTGCTACAGGACTATATCGCGACGATGCCTCTCTCCCACCGAAGGGGTCTCCTTGGCAGCCTGCCATACCTGTTTCTAGTTTCTCAGAGCCTAATTCAGATCCTCACCCCGCTTCTTCGACTCCTTCTGCGCCTGAACCATCACTGCCTTCTGAGTCCAACAAAAAGAAGACGAAGAAAAGGGAGACTCCGAAGCCCTCTTCTGATGCCGATTGTGTGCTTGCACGCAGTATAGATTTTATTCGCGAAGCCATGCGATCACGCGAAATCAAATGGGCAATTGCAGACGGAGATCCTGGAAGGGTTTACGAGCAAATGAAACGTGTCATGTTTTGCTTTGCAGGCTCGAGTCATCAGAAATATGCACAATACCTCCTTGAAAGTATCATCGATCTAGAACTCGAGTCTAGTCCCGAGTTGCGCGAGGTGATACTGGAAACATCGTTGATCAACCTGGATGGATATTCTGGTCATTTTCAAGCTTGCGACATCGTCCATCAATACTATAACCGAATTCTCGAAGCCATAGTCCAGCACAAGGGTAGAGATTATGGGGAGCATTTCATTCGCGAAGGAATCGCTCGGCATCTTCATCACTTTCGTCAACTCAAACATGGTTTTCTTGATGGTGTTGACATTCAATGTCGCTCGGCTCGGCACAGTAAACCAACGCTCCGCGCTGAGATCCAGACACTGATAGAGGAGTATCGTCTACAAGAGCTCCATACATACCGCCTTAGTCGAGGCTTCGATGAAGATCGAGTTGTACGAACAGATTTTCAGATAGGCCAAGATGCGATGCAAAGTGGCTCACTCAAAAAGTGGACGAGTCGGATGACACTGATGCGAAGTGGGACTTCAACTTCATCAGAAATCACAAACGTCGATGAAGATGTCTACAGTGATGATGAAGAACATACAGACCCTGACTGGTCTTCTATCCCACTGTATGTTCCAGCCATTGGCGAAGATGGAAGACTTGTCACAGAAGAACTCAACCCAAATAGTTGTGCTAAATCCATTATCAATCAGATTCATGAGGATACTGAGGGCGAAGATTCAGAGGATGAAATAAGAATTTCTGGAGTGGTAGAGGCTCCAATGCAGTTCGCAACAGATGATGAGCTCGGAGATGATGAAGACTTGTTAGTGTAGTAATTTGTACTGAATCTATCCTACTCATCTACATCGGAATCATATACTAATTCCTCGTTGGTATTTGAGATATCTGTCTGATTCTTCAGCCTTTTGCTTTTCTCTCTTGCTTCTTTTGCTTTCCTACGCTTTTGTTCCACATGCCTCTCATGAATCTCCAGTAATTTTGGAATGCCTTCCCGTAAGTCCTCCCATATTTCCTGGACCCATCCTTGCTCTAGATTGTGATCTTTGGTAAGGTCACCCAGTACATTGGGATTATCGAGTCTGAAGAAGTTATTGAGTATCACGGTGATGGTGATCTCTGGAATGAAATTCGCAGGTAGGAAAAGTGGGTAGTGAGATTCATACTGATTGAAAAGTCGGGTACGGAGTCTATGAAGTCGATCGGTGATGAAGGAGCGAGTTTCTTTGCCTGCAAGATTAATCTGTGTTTTCCTTCGTTCCCTGTTTTGTCGAAGTACTTCAGATCGGCTCAGCTTTGGACTTGGATTCACTTGGAGATCTGTGAGTCGAGGAGCGCTCCCTTCTGAAAGGATCTTCTCGCGCTCAGATTCGCCAGGACAACAGCAGCTCGATATGCATTTTAAGAAAGATGAAACACGATGAGCGGATGGGCTTCCGAGGGATGCGCTAACGGTTTCCCCTTACCGAAATGCTAACTCGGATCGAGTGTAAAACGACGAGAGGTAGAGCACGATTCCGGGGAACATCGGACCTTCGACCAGACCGAGAAACGCTCGAACAGTGGCCAAACCAGCGTAGGAGTGACGAGACCTAGATCAGAATGTATTCATGCCATTGATCTGTTCGCAAGCGAAATTTCCACTTATCCTGCAGAGCGACCATAAGACCCCATAGCGTGAGTAGCGTAGGCATGAGGAACCGGGGGCCGATGTTTCGTAGGAGGAGATTTGCAGGGAGTTCGGCGCAAATGTAACGCCTTATGAAGACAGTATGAACGGAGGAAGATGGTTTCTCGAACGATGGACTGAGCGTACACATAGAGAATCGTGACGCAGACTTGATACTGCCAGTGACATGCCTAAGTCCTTTTGCAGCCCGGCTACACGAGCATTACCTGGGCGCGAGAATGAAGAGTCAGGAAAAACGAGGAGGACCCAGACGTTGCTGCAGCATTCGTACCGATGTTTGCACGATCCTAGAACCAAAGAGATCCCGGTCAGTATTCAATTCAGAGCGGGAAGATGGATGGATTGGAAAATCATACTAACCAAAAACGAGAGAATATAGAACATTGTCATCATAGGCAGAATAGCAAAATCCAACCTCCTCACAGCCCGTCGTTCCAGCCTTTTCAGCTCGGCTTCGTCCATGTTGTCATACTTGGTCGAGACTTTCAAGTCTTCGAGATGATCAGCCTCGTACATACTCTCGCCTCTGAGTTGACTTTCTGCAGGACGAGCAGACATAGACGCGAGGGAGGTGGTGATGGTCTGGAGCAAAAAGACCGGAAAGTCGGGTAAAACATCTTTTCCGAGTCATAAGTCTTATGTTCCGCTACGACGTGTCTCCAACACACCCGCATACAGTACCATCATCAAATTGTTATATGCGTCGATGATCACCTTTTCCGTACGCTACCGCCGGGAGGAGGAGGTAGGCGAGTCGAACCTTCGTCGATGCGGATGAACCACGTCCAGAGTCCCACCGCAGTGAAACATGTTCGGGAGGGCTGAGTCAATCAGGCTCAGTAAAACGTCGTACTGGCAACATAAGAACACGTAGCTTATTTCGGAAAATGATAAGTAGGTGGATTTGACGAGGTTGAAAGGCTTGGCGTATGCTTGAACAAATGTTGACTTAATATACAAAGCAAGCAATCAATATAGAATAATCCTGGCTGAAGTTTGAGTACGAGCATATTTCAGGGAAAAAAAACGCTTACCTCACTCATTCGCCGCCCTTACAAGAAGTGGATATACTAAATCTTCCCAAACCGCCAATGTGTCTACCGAATTGTCTGCCACGCGAAAACTAAAGATCTCTTGATGGTGTCTTCGGCCTTGTAAGATCGTGTGAGTGGACAAGTTCGATGAGATAGTTTGATACATACATTTCGCGCAATGTTTTCGTGGTCTGTCTGTACAGATCCCCTCGATCAAGAGGTGGGCGAGAGATTCTAACCAAGAATGAGTTTGGTTTTTGTCGGAAGAGAAAAAATGTATACCAGCTCGTCGCCGTTTAGCAACGGGAAGCGGTTCCATCCAGATTCGGGTAGGACAAGGACATTGGCGGTCCCATTCCCTCCTCCGACGTGCGAAATTATTGCTCATTCCCACTTTCCAGTCAACCCCGTCATCGAGATACGCGTATAAAAACCCGCGCCCATCGGCGGGAGATATTGACCGCAATTTTCGAGTTTCGTATAGCGTGGCTAATATGATAGGAGACCGTTTGTGAATGATAGCGGCGTCGTCAATTGATGTGTGATTAGAAGCGGACAACTCCGACTGCATTAAATGACAAGGGGAGGAGGATCCTAGTAGAATTTGAGCCATAGTTGCCCATTAATGCAGCTGGATGTAGAGGGGTGTAGAAAGAGGAGGGGGGGCTTAGTTTCTAAGGGGGAGGAGGGGGAGGAGGGGGGGAAAGGGAGGAAAGAATGAGAAGTTGTCAGAGTCAATGCTATTTTATAGAAGAATACAGAGGGCTTATCTGGATCGATGGGATCGAATGGAAGCGTGCTGAGTCTCAAGTAGACATGCATGCTAGCATATATCGTACATAATGCCTACACAGGTACTCTACACCGTACACGCTCATAGAGGCAGGTCACGTGCCTAAGAATTATGTAAACTCACTGAGCCAGGTAGTTTAACGCCCAGTCACTTGATCGGCAACGTCACGTGATCAAGCTTATGCAAGCTCTCTGGTCCAAGTAGTTTAGCGCCCAAAAGCCGCCAGGTCAATTTTTCTTTTGCCATGAAAGTTTTCTTAGTCACGATAACCACTCCTGCCAGTTCGGCCAGGTTTGAGGATCTGGAAATTTTTAAAGGTCCCCCAAAATTGCTATCACCACTATGTGGCCCGCAGTAGTTGGTAGACATGGTAGACATCCATAATACAAGTACAAACGCCAAGTAATGCGCTCAGCTGTGGTCTCTTTGGCTTCAGATTTCTAAAAAATCGAATTCATGCACCTTGGGCTTGAGTGTGAGGTCAGGGCTTGAGTGTTGAGGTCAACAATTAGTTAGGGGCTACAGATTTCTCATTCCGGCCCTGCCAGTGCTAGTACGTGCCGGTGCCGATGGTGTGATTCATGTGGTGCATGAGGTGTGGCGTCGAGACACAACTTCCACGTGCAGTTTGTCACTTTTTGGCTTGTAGTGCTACTTATATTGTAATTACTTAAGCATGTCCCTAACTATACCATGTCCTCACAGAAGGTCGGGGGAGGATGGTTAGGTCAGCATCCTCTAGTATAATGTTCTAGCTACTCAGGAAAAAAAATCCGGGGAGGATTGATGATGTGGTTGGGAAGATGCTGAGGTTTGGAGTTTGGGGGGAGCAGAGACCGGCAAATCCAGTATTGCCGGCGGGCACGGTGAAGAGATATCTTAATTTTCTGGAAACACTGAAAGGAGTTTGCACCCCATACCGCGGTTCTGAGCCTTTGGGGGTCAGCTTGAGGGACTTTGACTCTAAATAATGCACCAAGAACTGGTGTAGATAAATCCTTTGGTCATGTAGGCAGTAGATGTAGCTAGGACCATGAACTTAAGTACTTGAGGTCGGCTTGGCTATAAGTAATCTAGGATTCAGGTGAAACAGCAATACCATGGATTTTCATGAATATCCAAATATATTGGTACCATTGGATATCCCGGCTCAGCCAACTGCAAGGAAATGTAGCTGAAGTCCCTGGGCATCTAAGAATTTACTTCGATGGTGGTTAAATCATATGGGATGTCAAAGTTAGTATTCAGGTCAATATTTACTCGTTTTATGTCAGGAGTTCTGAGGACATGTTTATCTCGACTCAGGTTATTAATAAAATATGGAGGGCAATAGTAGAAGAGCCAGCGTGCCAAATGTCAGGAGCATTCGATGGGCGGATGTGAGGATTTAGCAGGAACAATTTCATTCGGGAGGAATTTAGGGCGAAGTTCTCAGCCATTCTCATCTCACACAGATATCGGGTCCGAACAGAATCGATGAGCTCTCTGTGTTTATTATTGAAGATTAAGAGCAGGTTGTACAATGACATTAGCCTGAACGTGGTGTAGTCCCAAGAAATATGAACAGTACTGACGTGGTGTAGTCCCAAGAAATATGAACAGTACTGATTGAAAGTAATAGTCTGTATGTACATTTGTATGCTATGTAAGGTATAATGTAAATGAGTAGTTTGTAGAATTCCTCCGTCTGGTATATAGCCACCTTGAAAACAATCTGGCTCCGACCTGCTTTCTATCCCTGAATTGTATTGATCGTTGTCCCTGATGAGGAGCGAGTTCGAGGTATATATGGCCTCACTGACGATGAAGTAGATGACATAGCGTGTTGTGTTGCCGTTGTTTCAACTGACATCGTTGTCGGAGAAGATGTCGACAACGAATCGAAACTGGACCCGTGCTCAGGAAGCGGTCCAAGCAGAGTTGATGATGCAGGCAACGGCGACAAAGGTGTGGGGAGAGGTGTAGATAACGGGGAGGGCAAAGGTGATGTAGCAGTCGGAGATAGTGCTGAAGGTGTCAAAACGGAACCATAATCATCTGTGTCATCTACATGTAAGGAACGCGGTGCGGGTCGTTCAACCATTGCCTCTAAGAGCTGCACAACAAATCGCATTAGATCTTCACAGACAAACCAAGAACCACACCACTTACTTCTCGCCGTAATTCCTCACCGTCATACTCCCCCTCCATCTCCTCTGGTCCTAGCAATATGTTTCCCTTGCGGAAAACTTCCCCTTCCTCCGCTACCCAGCTTCGAGATCTACGATACACGGATGAGTAAATCATTATACATGTTAGGAAACATGACAACTCACCTCATACCTGCCTCTGCCTCTCCAGACCCGACACTTGCCCCTTCATCCTCGTCTTCACCCTCCCCACCTTCATCCTCTTCCTCCTCACTATCTATTTCGCTCCCCCCCAAATCACCATTCAACGCAGACAACACGCCTGAAGCACCTTTCACTCCATTTCTCAATAGCACAGCAGTCGGACTGAGTACCGGTTCGTGACGGATTGGCTCAGGAGGGGCACGAGCTTTGCCTTTGTCTTTTCTATGGGGGCTGGATATAGAATCTCCGTTCCCAACGACTTCGACTGAATCCGAGGTGAGAACAAGGGTATCATCGTCCGTTGGCGTTGTTTTACCTTCTGCAAAAGTAGGGCTTGACGCATTAGTCGGCGACGTGCTTGAAGGCGAGTCAGAGATAGCAAAAATCTCATCAGTCGTAGCAGGTGAAGTTACAGTTGTCGGGGGTGGATGAGAAGCGGGGGTGATAGTCGACGATGATGATGAACGAGATGTGATATTTCCGCTTGTATTCGAAGGGACTTCTACGCGCAAAGCGGGCTTTTCCTTTGTTTTCCCTTGCACATCTTCGTCTGAGTCAGCGGTTGCATTCCTTGGCCTGTCTCCTTCGTCGTTATCCTTCCGAACCTCCTCAACTCGCTTGACGAACATGCCAACTTCGTCACTAAGCTCCAGAACATCCTTTATCTTCTCTTCCTTCGCCGGACCGTTTATGTGAGGGTCTTCCAGCAGACGACGAACAACATCTGCGAGCTCTTCAGATATCGTTCTGGACCGATGAAGAAGTGAGGGTACATTCACATCTGGCTTGGTATTGACATCTAGCAAAAATCGAGGCGAAGATGTAGGACTATGGGTGGACGAAGACGCATACGAAGGTGCCGGAGTTAAAGCGCGACTTGTAGAGACTCTAGGTGTGGAATCCATCAATCCCAGGTAGTCCTTCATTTCTTTGATACACTCCCGTGCTCCATAGATCGGGTCCTTCGTCATTGATCGTCCGTTAGTCTCTTCCAAACGTAAAGTCTGTTCATTGAAGACATCGCCGAGCACAAGACCACCTCCATGCTCTTGCTCTTCTCTCTCGCTGGCTTCGACATTGCGAATACACGTGTTGAGTATTTCCCTTGATAACCTTCGAATGTGAGTATGAATCAGTCACACGATGACACCGTAGCGCGACAGTTGTAAAGGTGAACTCACCTAGCATATCCCTCTACTCCAGGTGGAACCTCAACATCCAAACACCTTAACGTCCGATTGACCTTCACACCCTGTGCAAGCGCCAGTACACCCGCTTCTCCTAATCCCTCCACGCTTCCATTGGTTCCCATACGTGTTGCATCCCTGCCCGTTGCAGCCGAAGGCGAGCTTGACCTGGAAGAAAGTCAGTTTCGTAGTGCTATTCGTCGGGCCTGTTTGGAACTGACCTGGAATTCCGTGTCAAATCCAACCACCTTAATCCTCTATACTCACCCATCCATTCGGCTAAAGCAATTGCGCCGGCATCCCCAAGATGCGTGTCTGCTAACGATAGCCTGTTGAGTGTCGTATTCAGGGCAAGGGCAAGCCGAAGGGCGTGGATGCCTTCCAAGCCAAGATTGAGTTGTGGAACGGGAGAAGACGAATAGGTAGGTTGGTTAGAATATGCCAGATTAGGTTTCGCAGCGGTAAAAGCGGAAGAACCGTTCATGTGAGTATTCGAAACGGAGTTTGGTTGTAGTTTAGTGTAAGGGGTGGTCGTGCTTGAAGACGATGATGTTGTTGGCATGGGTCTGCTGTATGATGTTGTCGGGGTTGATCTTGTCTGGCTCGTACTTCCTCCAACTACCCCGCAGCACGGATTCCTGCCCAAATCCAGCTCCTCCAGCGCCGCGTTATACTTGAGTGCTTCAGCGAGTACGGCTAAGGCTTTCGGGTCTAGCTTATTATCCTGTAGGTTGAGAGACTTGAGAGTGCGATTACGCTTCAGTACTTGAGCAAGGTACGTTATATGATTCTGTCGGAAAAGCAGATCAAGATGTAAGTGACAAAACCAAACTCAAAAAAAAACGGAACGAAACACTCACCCTCATCTCATTACCCCTCAGATCCAAGCTCCTCAGATTGCCCATCCTAGGTAACGCATCTAACGCCCTCACCTGACTGAGCAGTGCCGCCGAGGCACTGTTCAACGCGGCCACGGACGGAGGAACTGGCTGTGAACCAAGTGTTGAGCCAGCATGATTGTGCGTGATTGCATTGATAGTAGTCGGTGTGATTGTCGATGCGGAATAGTTATGTAAACTGTCTGAAGATGAGTTCAAAGAGGAAGAGTCATCTGAAGGGACGCCGACAGCAGTGACACCTCCACGACTCACAGTGGTTAATGTCGGGGTCATAGGCGCCATTGGCGTAGTAGGTGTAGCCGGAACAGATCCCGATCCAGCTACTACGCCCCGTTTAGATCTCGGGACGTAAGGTGTATATGTCGTTTGTACATTCTTGGTCGAATGTGACGGTGGCGGTGGAGGAAGGTGGGAGTGGGGAATGGGGAGAGGAGGATGTGAGTTTGGGTGACTTGAAGAGTTCAAGGACGATGGTAATGGATGCCTAGGCGGGGGAAGCAACGGTTTCTGTATCGGTACCGAGCCTGTTGTTATTGTAGACGACGATTTTAAACCTGATCGTGCTGAAGGTATCGCTGCACTCGAAAGCGAAGCGGGGATATCCGACGCCTCACCCAGTATGTTTGTTAATGCGGCCGGTCTTCGGAGCCTGTTCAACGATCCACTGTTCGAAGTTTGGGAGAGAGAGTTTGACGAACTGTTGGTGGAGACTGATGAAGGATTCGGAGACGGTGAGAGAGATGCTGCCACTGTATCCGGCCAATCTCTGATCATCAGACTGATCGCTATCCCACCTCTGCTACCCATAGCTCCTATTCGGCAATTTCTGAGGGATAATGTACGCAGAGTTGGAGATGTCCGCACGGCTCTGGCTAGAACATCTAACGCGCCGGACTTCAGAGTAACAGAGTCGAGAGTGAGAGTGATGAGCGAGGAAGACCCTGATTTGACGTTGTTCGAAGGAGATTCCAGAGTGGGAGTACTTGTGGTTTCGCTCGAGGAGTTTGAAGATCCCAAACCGCCTTTAACGACACCTTCCATCGCTTTCTTATCAATGGCATTCCTCGATAGATCCAAAACCTTTAGCCTCGACTTGCTCAGATACGCTTCGAGTACCACCCAACCTGTGACCCCACCACCTCCAATTCCTCCTAAACTTAGCCCTCCACCACCAGTGATCGTCACCCCAGCACCCTTCAAACCAGCACTCAATCCATATCCGGCGCCTGTACCCCTACCAGCTAAACTCTTGTTCCCTAGTCCAGTGTTTGAAGCGACAGAGAGGTAAATGAGGGTGTTGTTGAGTAAAAGAGCGTGTAGGATCGGCTTCAAAACCTCTGGGTCCAGATTTGATTCGCACAAGATGAGCGAACGAAGGCCCCATTCTATAGATAACACATCTGCTAGAATCTCTGCCTGAGTCGTGGTGAGTGAAACTCCAGTAAGATCAAGCGTCCTTGGGCTATTCGACGACGGGAGCGCTGACATTGGTACAGATGCCGAAGACAACGTTGATGAGGAGCTGGTGGATAACATTGTCAGAGATGACGAAGGCTTTAGAAGAGCTTTTGAGATCGCCTCATCAGGCTTCACATCCATAGCCCTACAACACTCCTCGTAGAAACCTTGAACCTTCTCCATCGTCCACCAACCAGTTCCGTTTTCAGGTTCACCACTGACGACGCGCTTTCGCCTTTCCTTTTCCCTATTCTCGATTGTCTGCTTCTCGATATCCGTCATAGGTGTCCTAGGAGGTGCATTACTAGAGATGGGATAGACGACGGCTATCTCCGGTAGAATGAAGTGGGCTCGTTTCAAACCTCCAGTGCTTGATTCACCTGCAATGGGCGTCGTCGTCACAACCTGCTCTGGAGCATGGCCAGCCGTAGCTGTCGTAGCTGGTGTTCCACCAAAGAATTTGCCAATACTCATGCCGCTCGTTATTCGTGAGAGTAAACCAGTCGGTGGCGGAGGAGGTTTCTTGAGGATGCTTTTGCCTGGGATAGGTATCCTATCTGAGGAAGTGGACGCCCTACGCACAGGTGGTGGAGGTCTGGGTGAATGTATCGAGGGTGAAGGTGAAGGTGACAAGGGAGAGGCAGAGTTTAAGGAAGGAGATGAAGGTGGCGGATGAGATGGGGAAGTAGGAATTGGCGATGAAAGCGATGCCATTTTCTGAATCAAAGATGGCATGAGTTGAGTCGTAATTAGTATAAGCCAGCTAAACGCACAGATTATTAACAACCCTCTCTAAAGACGCGGTACCAAATTGATTAGCGTTGACCAGGCGCGCAGAATGCTATAAACTCCTCAAGTTGAAGGATCGAGCTATTATTGTTGTTATAACGTTAAGGATTGACTCTGGAATAAATCTGAGTGTGATCCCTCAGTGTTGGGGCGCAGAGCTAGATGGGAGGAGAGTGTATAAGAGAAAGAGTGATGGCTAGATTCTTTCGTCGATTTCACGTACGAGGAAAAGAAACGGAAATGATGTTACCAAGACACGTGGCGTGGCGTTCGATTTAGACGCCCAAAGTGGCCGGACTAGGTACACTTTATCGCTGATAAGATAACGACGGAGCGTACTTGCATTTTTCGATGCTCGCTGTACTCTACAACCTCAGTATTCCTATATGTACATACATACTGAGCAGCACGTTGTGAATAGTGATTCACTGGCTCGCATCACACAATTCAATCCTTTGCGATTTTCCTGCATATTTCCAACAATGCTCTTGCTAGCCGTTCAAAGTCATCCATCTGCACCGGACGACAGCATCAGGACCATTAATAGTAACAGAAGGCAAACTAACCTGGTTATAAATCTGCGCACTCACGCGTGTCCACCATTTATCTTGCCAAACGAAACACGTCGCGAATACCTTATGTGTCTCAAAAAGCTCTTGGGAGAACAAGTGATAAACCTCCCCTGAAGGCCGGATGGTGTGCGAGAGTGGCAGTTCCACGTTCACCTAAACACCGAAATTCAGTCATGGTTCAAAAGCGAGGAAGTCAACTGACCATGTTAGCAACCACTTCTCCACTGTTCTCCGCAGAGTCTAACATAGTCGTGTTCATGATTTGCGCCATTCGTCGGCCTCCCGACATTGCGAGTTCATGACAATACTTCTGTATCATCTTGTCTCCCCCAATTTGTTGACGAAATTTCAGTGCTATCCAAAAATCAGCATTAGGATATTCAGAAAGTTACGGAAACTTACCAAACGTGATGCTAATCGGGGGTACAGGATCCGACAAGCCACTCCCTGTTAATATTCTTTAGATTTGTGAAATGAGAAAGGCAACCTAATCATAACTCACAATAGAATTGCCAAACGAATCGAGTCGACAATTCAGGACCGCCGAATATCAAGCCTGGAAGGTATGCCGAGGTAATCAGATCTTGGTTACTGAGTAACCGTGAAACGACAAACTTTTGAACATGGAAAACTTTGCTAGATAGATATCCTACTTACCGATAAGGGACATACAGAATACCGCAACCGCGTTTCGCATAACCCCACTTTGCACCATCCTACCAAAAACATTTCAGCGATTGGCGGTCGAGAACCAGAATTTCCTTATGTACACATACCGTCAACCAAAAATCAGGATCGACAACTCCGATATCCAGGTCGACTTCTTGCCCCAAGGAGTGCGCCGCATCAACTACGCTCCAGACGTTCTCATCTCGACATATCCTAACCATCTCTTGCCACGGCATCAGAATGCCAGGAGAGGATGTGATACTCTCTATGATCACTACGATTTTTCCCGGTGGGGTACCAGCTTTCACTGAAGTAGCTTCCATTTCAGTTCGAAGCGATCTCAAATGCTGCTTGAATTGCTCTATGATCGAGGAATGAGAGAGCGGGAGTTGTAGCTTGAAGATCGAGCGATGAGGACTATTATCTCCTTGACATATTTCCTTCACACTCGAGGATATCGTATCGTATATCACATTCGCTGAAAGAATACGTAAATCAAAAGGCGAAAGATGCTCTAGAACATGAACACACGCACAACACACAATAACATCTCGAGCCGTCCACGAGAAATTTCGTAGAACGGTTGCCATTCCAGCCGCAACGCTAGGTACAAAAACACAAGTATCCTGGTCCACACCCAGATGCTCCGCAACCACCGCCCTCGCAGCATCAACTCGAGCAGGATGCTCCTCACGGATGTACCGGTCTGGATTACACTCGAAGTGCCGAGAAAGCAATTCGCTGGCTTCATGGACTGCCTTTGGTACCGAACCGAATGATCCTGTGGACAGCGACAATCTGCGAACTCAGCCTGAACCCAGACTCTAGTGTAACCGAAGTGACTCGCCATGGTTCAGATTCGTGTATTCGTCGTCCAACATGAAGAGTGAACGAGCATCACCAGTGCCGAATGCTTTCGGTGGTGTAGCGTCCAAAATGGGCAGAAGGATGGTGTCGTCTGCTTTCTTTGCTGCAGGCGGTAATTGGAATCTGGGCATGTTTCTTTCCGACAATCTGCGAGGTAGGAGTTTGTATGAGAGAGGGAATTCGGATATCAATCACAACGGGTTTTCATCATGATATGGACAGTCCACAATGATCATAAGCTGATTTCCACGTCTGGCGAGTCCTTCCCTTTACATAAGAACACCCACACCAGCTCCCAGAGCTCAGATTTCGTGTGATAGCTTTATCTTGAAAACCTACACAACGTTTTTGTTATGGATATTCGCAGAAAATTTCATGGACTTAGCGAACGTGATGATGGTTGTGGCCAATACGAATTCACCTCGGACAGCTATCGATACCGAAGCCTCCGATCTTTGCTACGACAAGCCAAATATGAGCCGCAGAATTCGTGTATGTAGAAGAGAGTCAATCTCATCTCATCTGAATCATGAAAGCTCGCTAGAATGGTGGTCACGGAAACCGGGAAATCAAAATAAGCGCTGGAGGCGCCTCTGCTCGCAACTACTGCTATAGGGCCACCGCCATCGCTTTCGAAATTGGAATGCTTTGCGTTCATCGAGACTTCCTTCACTTCAGTGCCATTTGGGCCACTGACCTATTCGGATTCCCAGATAGGCGCTGATATATCGCTCCGTACTCACCGTTCGTCGTTTTCTATGATGTCCTCAATCTTTCGACCAGAATCTTCGAGATGAGCGTAGGTCGAGGCTTCTTGAAAAGATCGTAACTACTTTAAGCCCTTACATATTATCATCCAGTGTAGACGATACATCATCATCAAAAACCAACACCGTGATGAACGCGGAAGCAGTAACCTGAGCCCTCATTGTGATTTCGACCTTCGTTAGGAGGCCGCTTGAGGCTTTTCCGATATCCCTAATCGACTCTACCATCTGGAGCTAGAAGAAACCATGTACGCAAGAGATTTGGTCTGTGTCGGTTTTTCACATTCTTCAAAAGTCGCAAACGTCTTGCTGATTCATCATGATATCACAAGTTGAATGCAAGATGTCAGTGCAGGGTATTGCGTCGTAACAGCGTCTAAGGATCTGCTCGAGGCTGTTCATCTTTGATGGTCGCTAGATCACGTTCGACTCACGGACTATCAATGTATGCCTCTCCCATCCTTTCACCTCTACTCTGTAGCTCTCCTTCTCTTCGATTAAACCTATTCCTTTGAAGATGTTCATCCTGGCCTGGTGAGCATTCGAACTACGACTCTCTTCAAACATCACTTACACGAGTGCCAATTTGCAGGCTGCTGGTTTATCTTATCTTTCTTGTTCAAGCGGTCATGTCTCTGGATATCAACGTGATCACTGGTAGTGCCAATCCAGTGACTGTTTCCGAGTCAGTAACGGCAACTTGGATTCTTCAGGATAGCGATAGCTCTCTGCTTGATGAGTTCACGATGGTCCTTGTGAACGACAACTCCCGCGGGGTTTTCACAGAGTGGTCCACAGTCGTCAAACCCAATGGAAAGAGCACTGGAATCATCAAGCCCGTACCGACAGCCACAGGGTATGCTTTCTGCTCAATTCTCGAGCGATTTGTATTGGTAGCCTGACACCTAGCATAGAACCCATCGTATCGCCCTAGCCCTTCCCAGGTAAGCGATGATATATCGTCTCTTCTTGTTCTGTACTTGATTACGGTATCCGACAGCGGCATGTCTGGCACGAGTTCTGGTCACTTCGAAGTGGATCTGTGAGCTTCAGTTTCACATTGCACCCTGACCCTCTGAAAGCCAGGTTACGTTTTTTCAGAAAAGACGATTCCAGTTCTTCCGATGATAATAGTTCCACAGACAGTGATTCAGCTCACTCAAAAACATCCCAGTCTTCAACGTCGTCATTATCCTCAAGTAGGCAAGTCTATGCTTCTAGTCACTCGTGATAATCACCTTGACACACTGTTATCAAGCCTCACAACATCAACATCATCCATGTAAGTGACCTTCTATTCCTTGTTCGACAGGTCCTCACCTATTTGTTCCAGTACAAGCTCCTCGTCTTCAACCCAATCTAGATATTCCACGATAACAGCATCTACAAGTGATGCAGAGAGTTCATCTTCTACAATGTCAACGACTACTGAAGCGTCGTCTTCAACTCTTCCAACATCGTCAGCTTCTCAGCGATCAAGCCAATCCAGCGACAACGTCGTAGCGATCGTACTCAGCGCGGTGTTTGGAACAATACTCATTATGCTGCTTCTAGCGGCACTGCTGTTATTCATCCGTCGTCGACGTCGTCATTCAAAGATCCCTTCCCCTTTGACCAACCAGGCCAAACGGTGGAATCATTCGGAGCGTTTCCACTGGGATTCCGCTCAAAGAGTATCCGGAGCGTCCAGATATGACAACTCCAACCTATTCGAAACATCAAAGACTGTGCCGATGTCGGTTTGGGATGCACCTGAGTCATGGGACACTCCTTCCCTAGCCCCTTCCGACTCTGTTTCAAGGCTCCTTTCCTTGAAACGGGTCGGGGATCTACGACAGGAATCCGTCCTGGGTACGCGAATGCGATCTCGCTTAGCGATGGGCGATAGGATGGATGAACTGATACCTAGTGAGATTGGTCACGATTCAGATGTAGGGCCAGCGGTTGTGGACGAAACGAAGTGGGTTCATGCGGGAGGTGCTGGGATTCAAGCGGCCTGATACATCGACTTGTACAGACCTTGACGTATGTGGTGAGATGGCCGAGTGGTCTAAGGCGCTAGATTTAGGTCCTGCATCTAAACCTCTAGTCATTCGTGGCGTGGGTTCGAATCCCACTCTCATCACTTACTGTAGCTCCTAGATTTTTTTGGACTTCGTGTCTTCTGCTTTGATACCTGCCATTAACTGCGGCTGCTTCACCGACTTCCTATTGTGCTAACATGTATGTATGTATTTACTTTGCCACTGCAGCTTTAGGATATCTCGGGCAATAAATCAGCGCGCCCTAACTTGATTTAATCTGTTTCATGGTTGAATATTGAATATGTACATGCATAGCCGGTGGGCTTCCTGGGACTGCGGCTGACTACGGGCGCACCGAGGAAGTCTAATGTAGTTCTTCATAAGATAAGTAGTCAAATGCTACGAGTTGAGTAGAGTTAGGTAGAGTTCCGGTAGAGTTCGCGAACAAAATTAAATGTATGTAACCCCTAAAGTACATGCCGCATTCGGATGTCATTCTGATTAGTCATCGGCTTTCGAAACCCATTTTCGGTATTCTGCATCGCAAATAATCCTCTGTCAGTGTCATACTACAGCGCTCAAAGACCAGCCAATCCACTCATTTTCATCTTCCTATCTACCGTGCTGGCTCTCGGTCTGCTCATTCTTGCTCATTCTTGATCCTGAACATGTCTTTTCTCAAGCGACCTTCAACCGCGAGGCATTCGGACAGCGACGACGAAGATGATACTATCGATCCAGAGCTACGCTTGCGAACGGTCAGGACCGCTGCTTCAGCTCTAGAAGAGTCTATACGCACAGAGGAGAAGGCTCAAAGACGGAAGACCAGGCGTAGGCGACGTTTGTTTGGTAGCAGGTCAGAGAAGAAGCGGTCGCACGAGCCAGCAGTGGACTCTACTGCTCCCTCAACAGAGATTCCCGGAGTTCGCAGGAATGTATATGTTAACCATCCTCTTGGTCATTCCGAAATTGATCAGAATGGCGAACCCATCGCGAGATATAAACGTAACAAAGTTCGAACGACCAGTGCGTGATCTAGCTTTACTCTTTCTGCACAATGTTCTAACCATCCTGGAAGAGTATACGATAGTCACATTCATACCCAAGAATCTATTTGAACAGTTTCGTCGGTGGGTACGCAACAGTCTTCATAAAGGATCCTTCTTAAACATCATATCCGCAGCGTCGCAAACATTTTCTTCCTTGTACTCGTCGTTGTGCAGCGTCAGTCTTTGTGCACTCTCTTTCGGTTTCTCGTGCTAACTGCGTACTCTAGTGATCCCTATCTTTGACGCTGATACAGGTGCTATAGCCGTACTCCCCCTCCTATTCATCGTCACCGTTACCGCGCTCAAAGATGCTATTGAAGACTACCGCAGAGCCAAGCTTGACGATCAAGTGAACAACTCCGCTGTTACGCGAATCGGGGGTTCTTGGCAAAACGTGAATCTTGCCAAGGATCCCCGTACTTGGTTCGACAAACTTAGAGGTGTTCCCTTAACTGGCCAGGTCACCAAGGGTGTTCGAAAACTCAGGGAACGCGAAGCATCAGAGGCAGGTGCTGTGATGCGAACAGCACTCAACCAATCCAATGCTTCTCAGACAGCTTTCGCGGATTATCCGAGCAGCTTTGATATTCCTAGTCTTGGCGCAGGTGGCAGACGGCTCGAGGACATTCAGAGTGTCGACTCGCATAGTTATCCGCCGCTTGGCGAGCCTGGCTCGAATCCTTCGTTCTCTGATTCAGCAACCCGGATAGGTCTAGGGTCGATGTCTAACTACGCTCAAAGTCACTACTCGCGTTCAAGTATCGGCGTCGTCGATCCTCGAAAACATGTTACCGGTGCCTCCGTCTGGGAGAGGACGCTGTGGAAAAAACTCGAAGTCGGCGATATAGTCCTTCTCAAAGACAACGAGCAGGTTCCCGCAGATGTCGTTGTACTAGCCACCTCGGATCCAGACGGCATGTGTTATCTGGAAACCAAGAACTTGGATGGAGAGACTAATCTCAAGCCGCGACGTTCTGTCAAAGCTACCATGGGAATATCATCTGAGGAGGACATTGAACGCTGTTCATTCTATCTTGATTCAGAACCGCCACATCAGAATCTGTATCTTTACCACGGAGTCCTTCGTTACAAGGACTCTGTAACGGGTGAACGGAAGCAAGAACCGGTGACGATCAATGAACTTCTTCTCAGAGGCTGTACCATACGAAACACTCCCTGGACTGTCGCTCTAGTTGTTTTCACCGGAGCGGATACGAAGATTATGCTGAATGGGGGTGACACGCCATCAAAGCGTAGCAAGATCGAGCAAGAGACCAATTTCAATGTGGCCGTCAACTTCGTCATCCTCCTCGCTATGTGTACCTTCACAGCAATCATGAACGGTATACAGGATGCGAAGACAGGTACTAGCGCTGAGTATTTCGAAATCGACGTGGACGCAACAGATAACCATATTCTGAATGCCCTTATCACCTTTGTGTACGTTTATTCACTATCATCGGTCTGCTTGAACATCGAACTAACCTTCCTCCTAGATCGTGTCTTATTGCCTTTCAAAATCTCATTCCCATCTCACTGTATATCTCTATCGAAATTGTCAAAACTATCCAAGCTTACTTCATTTCTCAAGACGTCGATATGTATTACCAACCCTACGACACAGCCTGCGTTCCGAAAACCTGGAACATCTCGGACGATCTTGGTCAAATCGAATACATCTTCTCCGACAAAACTGGTACCTTGACCCAGAATGTGATGGAATTCCAGAAATGCTCCATTCATGGCGTCATCTACGGCGATGGGATTACAGAAGCTCAACGCGGAGCTGCCACCCGCGACGGGAATACAGACATGCTTAGTCCAGAGGAACTAGCTGAGAAGTTGATGAGTTTGAAGCAACAGATGATTAGCATCATGGAGAGGTCGTTCAAGAATCGATACCTGCAGGAAGACAAGTTGACGTTGGTCGCACCGAAACTGGTCCAGGATCTGGTTGACAGGCAGGGTCCCCAAAGAGCTCACATCATCGCCTTCTTCAGAGCGCTCGCAGTCTGTCATACAGTTCTGTCAGACAAGCCAGAGACGGGCAGGAATCCGTACCATTTGGAGTACAAGGCCGAGTCGCCGGACGAGGCTGCTCTTGTCGCCGGTGCGAGGGATGTTGGGTTCCCGTTCGTCAACAAGGGGAAGGACGGAGTTGATATAGAAGTGATGGGGCAGAAGGAGCGGTATGAGGTTTTGAAGATCTTGGAGTTCAACAGTACGAGGAAGAGAATGAGTGTGGTCGTTCGTAATCCGGATGGACAACTCGTGCTATATACGAAAGGTGCAGATAGTGTCATCTATGCGCGACTGGCAACAGATCACGATCCGACTTTGAAGGAGCAGACCAACAAAGATATGGAAGCGTTCGCAAACGGAGGGTTGAGGACGCTGTGTATTGCTTATCGGGTATTGGCAGAGGACGAGTATCTCACGTGGTCTAGGACGTATGATGCTGCGACGAACGCCGTTGAAAACCGCGATGAGGAGATTGAGAAGGCCAATGAACTTATAGAACATTCTTTGTACATCTTGGGTGCTACGGCTTTAGAGGACAAGTTGCAGGAAGGGGTGCCGGAGACTATCGAGACTCTGCATCGAGCTGGGATCAAGCTGTGGATACTGACAGGTACGAGTTCAAAAGTTGGTATCTTGTACTCATTGAACCCATTCTTGCTCTAGGTGACAAGCTACAGACCGCAATTGAGATAGGTTACAGCTGTAACCTACTCAAGCAAGAAACAGATGTCATGATCTTATCTGCTGATTCTGCTGAAGCCGCGCGCGCGCAAATCGAAGCGGGGTTGAACAAAATCGCTTCGGTTCTTGGTCCTCCCTCAAGAGCTACTCAGGAACGCGGTTTTACCCCCGGTGCTAAAGCTGCGTTCGCTGTTGTCATTGACGGAGATACTCTCCGACATGCGCTTACGCCCGAACTGAAACCTCTGTTCCTCAATCTTGGCACACAGTGCGAGACCGTTGTTTGCTGTCGAGTGTCTCCAGCTCAGAAAGCTTTGACTGTCAAGCTGGTCAGTGTCTTTTAATCCCCCTAAGTAATCTTCTGTAGTAAACTGAGTGTCTTGAATTATAATAGGTCAAGGAAGGACGCAACGCTATGACCCTCTCCATAGGCGATGGAGCCAACGATGTCGCCATGATTCAGGAAGCCAACATCGGTTGCGGACTAATCGGTTTGGAGGGTTCCCAAGCCGCGATGTCCGCTGATTATGCCTTTGGTCAATTCCGATTTCTAACCAAACTCCTGCTGGTCCATGGACGATGGTCTTATCAGCGTGTGGCCGACATGCATGCTAACTTCTTCTATAAAAACGTTATTTGGACTTTTGCTATGTTTTGGTTTTTGCCGTTCAACAGGTGAAATTTCTTCCAGTTTAGTGAATGATATGTCACTAATGAAAGAATTGTTCAACCCAGTTTCGATGCAACATATCTGTACCAATATAGTTTCATTGTACTGTACAATACTGTATTCACATCATTGCCCGTCATCGTCATGGGTGGTAAAGTCCTCTTTTTCTACTATCTCTTCTCGCGTTCTCAAGACCTCTTCTGCAGCCTTTGATCAGGACCTCAATGCCAAAGCAGCTCTTGCCTTTCCTCAGTTATACGTTCGAGGCATCCGCAGCTTGGAATACACCAGGACGAAGTTCTGGCTATACATGGGCGATGGATTGTATCAGTCGGTCGTCGTTTTCTTCATTCCCTATCTGGTCTGGACGCTCGGGATTGCTGTATCATGGAATGGCAAAACAATCGAGTCACTATCGGATTTTGGTACAACAGCTTCAGTGGCGGCTATTCTGGCCGCGAATTCGTATGTGGGAATCAATACTCACTAGTAAGTTCTCAAAACCTCACTATCATGGTACTGTCGTTGATGATTCTTTGTAGCTGGACTGTCATTACCTGGATAGTAATCTTCGGGTCGACCATTGTCATGTTGTTGTGGATCACGGTGTATTCGTTCTTTTTCAGCTCAGACTTCATCAACGAGGTCATCATTTTATTCGGCGAGCTGACTTTCTGGACAACAGTCATATTCTCTGCCATCGTGGCACTTGGTAAGTTCTTTGGTGTCTTTGTTGTTATGTAGCGAATGCTCATACGATTTGGCAGCTCCTCGATTCCTTATCAAGTTTGTAAACTCTGCGTACCTACCACTTGACAAAGATATTGTTAGGGAATCCTGGGTTCGCGGTGATCTCAAAGATCAACTGGGTATTGGTCATCGGAAGGGAAAGAGCAGAAAGGAGATCAGTGCCAATACTATCGAAGCCGCGCCTATGTTCCACGACTCGCACAACCGCTCTGCATCGGAAATATCGCAAAATCCCTACGAGCCGACTATGACATCCAGTCCTGGCACTGGAGGAATGGGTCTTAGACCAACGTATCTGGATACACCTCCGTTAACCGATATCGCTGAGGAAACATCAATGACTACTCCAGTTCAATATGCATACGCTACCGATGACGTCTTGATACCACCCTCAACAATCTTACCGGATGGACCCTCGAGAGCTTCATATTATTCGGCATCCGATCTCCCACCACCTTCACCTCTTCCTTCACCCAAATACAAGTACTCCGACGGCACCATCACAAGCACACCACCAAGTCGAAGATCGAGTCTTGCGACCATGAGGACGATAGCACAAACATCTCCACCGAACCTTCCGTCTCATCTCCTGCCGCAGCAACGTTCACCAACCTCGACTCTCATGCTTCCTGGAGCTGTGGGAGAACTGACGAGACGATTGAGTGGTGGAGCACATAATCCACCGCTCAGTCCTCAGTCATATGAAATGCGAGTTCGCAGTCCACCTTTAGGCAGTCCTGGTTACAGTGACGTCAGCCATGGCCAACGGTCAGCAAGTGCGGCCTCGTACGACTACTTCACTGCAGAAGATGATGCTGCTGCCTCAGTCTCTCAACATCGCCATCCAGCACCACAGCCACCAGGACATGAGCAAGGTCAGACGCTTACACCGTATTATAATCAGCAGTATCCCAGTCAGTTTGGGTCAGAAGAAGGCTTCGATGCTCAGACTGTCAGACAATCTCAATACTCCCAATACTCCCAATATGATGACGACCGGCGGGCTAGCGCGATCTCGGGTGTGTCGGATGTGTCTTGGCAAGGAGGACGAGCGCTATAGCAGTCTGCTCAGTCGAATTGTGTTGTACTCTCAGGTGTACATGGATGGGCATGTTTGCAGACAGTAGACATATATTTACAGTGCTTTTTTTGTTTCCGGATCCAATATCTACTACAGTTCTTAACTTTCTACCTACTTTCTCGTTAATACTTGACTCTCTCTCTTTCTTTAAGCTCGTGGAATGGACTCCTGCAACTTTTTACATCGTTACTTGCAAGACTTATTGTTATTTGTAGATAGTGATACAGAGCTGGCTGCTTCAGCTACTTTCTTGATTTCTTCGCTGTGTTATTGGTTCGGGTAATTCGGAAAATCGGATCGGATTAACGCTCTCAAAAAGTTGATAACACATGACTAACTTCGAAAATCGTTTTCCTCGACGACATTCGACACTCATCCTGGAACTCTCAACTTCTTTGCGTTTGGCATTTTCACCAATCTTTGATTCTTCTCTCGAGCTTTCGGAACCCACGATCACTTGATAGCACTCTCAAGTGTACTTAAATCATTTCTCATGTTCCTGGACCTTATTGCTTAAGCCCCCCTACACCTCTTAACCCTGTGCGACCGTTATGCCTCCAATTACCACTGCCGATTCTGCTGCTGCAGAACAACCTAGTTCCTCTATCCTTAAGGAGAGGAGATTCAAGCTGAGCCGGTGAGTCTAATCACTCATGCGCTATCTTGTTCTTACCTCTATCCTCAGAGCATGCGACCGATGTCGGTAAGCTTATAAGTTTACATGGGGTCGAATGGACTCTCAATCACTGCTATAGACGTCGGAGGATCAAGTGTGACGAAGGACATCCTTGCCAGGCTTGTTTAACAGCGAGTTCTGCCTGTACCTTCGAAGAACCCGGAAAGAGGACACATCCTCATAAATCCAAGTATGTCTTCCTCTATCGTGGTAGTCGTGCGCGCGACTCACTCAAGAATTCAAATAGACGTACAGCAACACTCGAAGACCGAATGCATCATCTCGAAACTTTGATTCAGGCAATCCCACCCGCAGTATTTGCTGCAGGCGGTAATCCAGTACCCAATCCTCTGAACCCTCCGCAATCTGATCAATCAAACTCATCTACCGCTGCACCATTCATGTTTCCTAGCTATCCTTCAGGGATCCCCCCGCCGTCCTTGCATGTTTTTCCTCTCACAAACCCATCCACTCATTTCACACCCGAATCCAAACCGGATGATATGCAGCAATCAAGCCCCTTGAGTTCTTTTCAGTCGTTCATGGGTGGCTTCTATAACGGTCAGAATGCTTTCAATACCGAACAACTTACAGAGGAAGCTTCGAAACTTTCTCTGACTGCTTCCTACCTCTATTTTGACGATGAAGGCTATACTAGATGGCAAGGAGAAACTTCAGGGCTTCCTTTGCTCGATCTTCTGATTGAACGCAAGACACCCGATTCAGTCACGTCTACCTCCACAGTTCCTTCAAAGACCTCCCCTTCTGATGCTTCAGCCGTCAATCTCGATTGGTTCCCCAACCGTGGCCTCCGGAGAACAGACGTTAATCCGCAGACTCTGTGGAGAATGATTACCTCTGTCATACCTCCAGATCTCATGGACAGGTACCAATTTCGCATTCATTCTTCTTCGCGTGCTAATCTCGTTTTCTTTCTTCTCTACTAGTCTCGTTCAATGTTACCTTTCCACGTCATACTACATTCTACCCTTCCTTCATATCCCAAGTTTCCTATCGGTACGTTCTCAACCTTTTCCGCTTTGGTGTTCCGCCTTCAACCCTTAACTCTATCCTCTTACATCAGGACTACGGAAACCCGCAAAAATGGGGTGAACCTGGCTTCGCAACTTTCATTGTGGCCATTTGCTGCCTGGCTTCACGACATATGGACGATCCCAGAGTTCGCGCCAATCCCACAGACGGTATATCAGCCGGGACTCATTGGTTTGAGTTACTCGGGCGACTTCGCACGCTGCCGATTGCTGACCAACCAACCCTGTACACCATTCAAGCCGACCTTGTAGCTGCAGTATATGCCGTCGGTCTTGGACGGCTATCTCGAGCTGCCGCACTCCTTTCTGAAGCGGTCACCGTGTCTATCGACGCTGGACTACACAGGTCTGCAGATACGTATGATTTATTCGACCCCATCGAAGATGAGATTCGAAAACGCACGTTCTGGTGTGTATATCTCTGGGATAAACAGCTTTCGGCACACTTTGGTCGGCCTCCTATCATCCGTCTTAGGGATTGTGACGTGGGGGAGCCAGCTGCGGTGGACGATGAATTCATCACGAAGGACGGTCTTGGTGTTCCTCCGCTTGGAACTGAGTGCCGGATGACTGCATTCATTTCAGCTATTCGAATCATGGCTGTCTTGGAATCTGTTACCGATGTCCCGCCCATCCATCAATCATCTTCACCGTTTCTCGCTCGAGCCACTGCTATGCTAACAGGCATGAAGATCTTCAGCGAGTTACGAGACGAGGAAGCACTGTTGGACGAAATTAACAGAAGCATCCCGCCGTATTGGGCTCATTCTCCTGAAACGCTCGCCAGTGACGATACTATCCGCGTTACGCAGGCTCAGAGACTCCACTGCGCAGAACATTTTGTGCGAATGCTCATCTACAGACATCGATTTACGAAACGAGTGGCCGAACGAATGAACGGCGACGAGGATCAAAAGCAAAAACAGAGCAACGAGGAAAGGGATGCAATGATGTCTGCCCATGCGTCTGCCCTAAAAATTATTGCCGCTCATGTCTATATCGCTGGTAAGGGTTTGATGACTTATTGTGAGTTTCTTTTCTCTTTTCTTCCCTACCCTTTTTCCTCTCAATATAACGTGCGCTGAACTTGTCCATGTAGATGGTGTCCATGTCATCCATCAATTGACCCAAGCGGGAAGGACGTTGGTTGCTATCCTCCTCAATTGCAAGTCAGATGTGATGCAGCCGCTCATATCACCCGGTCTTGATGCATTGCGATCTTGTGTCGCTTTGCTCCGTAGGTTCAGCGGACGTTACGTTTGTGGTATTCGCTCTGGAGATCTTCTGGAAGAATTCTGTCGATGTATGTGGCTTGTTTTTTTTTTCCTTTCTGTCAACTGAGGGATTTGAATCCGACAGTAACTCAAATTCCATTGGAACCCACTAGGCCTGATGCGCCTC
Source organism: Lentinula raphanica (assembly GCA_027919835.1). Taxonomy (NCBI): domain Eukaryota; kingdom Fungi; phylum Basidiomycota; class Agaricomycetes; order Agaricales; family Omphalotaceae; genus Lentinula; species Lentinula raphanica. The sequence goes on along the minus strand of JANVFP010000014.1, from coordinate 997,234 downwards.
AAAATGATAGTCGACCTGCTTGGATTAGGCCGGTGCGCAAAAAAACTCTGTCTTCGGCCACTAGGGGAAGTCAAAGTGGCGATTCCCCCTCCCAGCTTGATAACAGCAGCCCCGAAGCTTTCTCTCCTTCCGACTTCTTCATGGATCCTCCAAAGCCAGCGACATACCAGTCCGGACCTCAGATCTCACCTCCGAACGGCGTCGTATCCATTTCCACCGCCAACGGTTCTTTCGGTACCAACGGAACTGAAAACCAACAACAACAGTCTCCATCCTCACAATCATTTCTGGACCCTTCCGCAATGGACTTGAGCTCGCAACTTTACTTGTCTCATGTCGATATGATGAACATGTTTGGCGACAACGGACTTGGAGGGGTCGATGTCGCTCAAATGTTCACCCCGGAGTTCATCCGCGCTCAGCAGGTGCCTGCATCGACTCCAGGGAGTGGAATCGATATCGGGCAAGGTTCGAATGGCAGCGGTGTCCACTCTGGCTTCCCGAAGCTTAGTGTCCCTTCGCCGTAAGGGCTTTGACCCGAGCATGTTCACTCGATGTCGGTTTCAGCAGGTTTATTTGTGTGTATCTATATCGGTTATAAAATCCTTCAACGGACCCTGTTTGTTTGCTTTCTCATTTCCTGTCGGTTCTCTACTTTGTCGTGTATCATCATTTCATGTAAGTATGTACGTTTCAGCACATAGGAGCTCACACCTAAAACCTATCTCATACTCTGTGTATCCTCGAATGCGATTGTTTTCTAGTAGTTTTCTCATTCATGTACAGCGCTCGCGACGAGACAAGATTCTGATTGGGTATTCTGATAACCTCGTGCCACGGCCTACAGGTAACAGGAACTGTTGGGGCTTGCTAAGAGGCTAAAGACTGGCCAAGAGTGGAAATGAGTTGCAGTGAGTTGCTAGGCCCTGATGAACGTCGGAGAGATGCCTTGAGATAGCCCCATATCGACCCATATCGTCAGGCCGTTTTAGGACTTTAGTTTGTGATTAACACCCTGTTAACACCCCGTCCGGATGTCGGGCGACTCTGCCACGCGGGAAAATGAATCTCGAGATTGATGTTGATCCTGATTTGCCTTTCTCTTTGTTTGGATCGTTTTGGTAGTCAGTTTTACAGAACGTCCGGTTGAATCAACATGTACTCGATGACATTGATTTTTCCCTTGAACTTTTCGTATATGTTGCGCTTAAAGGTATCGTATCTACTTCCCTTCAAATTTGACCCCACGAGCAATCGTCCTTCTAACCTTTTTCACTTCCTTCCAGGTCGTCATGAGCCAAGAGGCGGATGGTATTCGAACCAAGTCTTTTGTCTCCCTTTGAATTTCTTTGAACGAAATAACAATAAGACTACTCAGTTGGCCCCGATATGATCTGCTTCAAAAATTCGCATGAACATTGAAGATAGTCAGACACGGATACTTATAAATAAATGGTTAGCAGCGACTCCGCCTTTTCCCGTTTGCTGGTTGCTCATAATCAAGTTCATAGGACGCCCACTTCCCCCAAGAAATAAGCGCTATGTGGGCAACTCCCGTTTACCGTCAATCACCTATCCACTCGCTTCCTAACGAGTTGCTCTCTTATATCTTCCTTCTCGATTCACACCCACCTCCAGAACCTCATGACTCGGTTGACAGCATCGGGCAAGAAGTTCCTCTCTTCAATTCCAACAGCGTAAAAACACCGTTGAAGTACTCAGCTGTTTGTAGGCACTGGAGGAACGTCGCTCAGGGTACGGCTGCATTATGGACCAACATTTGCATCACACTTGGTTCTATAGACGATACCGGACCTCGCCAGCAGAAGCATCTCGATCTCTCTCACATCATCTCGTATCTTTCCCTTTCGAGGAAGTATCCTCTGAATATTCTTCTCGATGCCCGAGACCCTGATTGGGACTTTGCTGAACCAGAGTATGTTTTCCCATCTTCCTTACCAGCTATATGCGAAGACCCTAAGATTTTGGACAACAGGATCACTGAATTGTCCAACTCTTCAGAATATGTTCCGCCTTTTTCAGCGGATGACCTGCGATTGATATTTTCTCTCCTGCTCCCTCATCTGCCTCGCTGGCGATCTTTGGACGTCCTGACAGATACATGGGCTCCCATGTACACCGTGCTTTGCATCTTAGACAGGCCATTGACCAAGGGTGCGCCTCTACTGGAGTCGCTCACTCTCATGCGATGCAACGATTATATCAGTCATTCACCAACGTTCGAGCCCCGAAGTTTGAAATCCCCAGAACTTTTCAGTTCTCTGGAACGTCTCCAACCTCATCACGGTCGCATCTTTCCTTTATTGCGAAACCTCACTCTTCGAGGAGTTCATGTAGCATGGTCGAGCTTAGCACTCTGCAACCCGCCACTTACCTCTCTCGAGCTCTCATCACATTCCTACGATGTTCTCCCTACACAGTCCCAGTTCCGCAATCTGCTAGAATCTTGTCCGAAGCTGAGGTCCCTCATCATTAGGAGCTCAGGCCTTGCAACTGACCATAAAGATCGGTCACGAAAAGTCGACACGCACGATCTTAAACGCATCGCAAATACCAAGTCAGTCGAACTTCCACTCCTAGAGTATATCAGGATAGGATATAGATCAGCTCTCGAGGGTTGCTACATCCTGCAAAATATACATGCTCCCAATATCCGTCAACTCTTACTTGAAGATTCCACTCACCCCGGCGATATTGACGTTGTCGAAGCTGACCAGATACTTCAGCTGATCGCCGGCCTCGAAACTTCTATCAATCCTCCACAATCAGCTCTCTTTCCGTCCGCTCGAGAAATCACACTCAAAGGAGTCGAAGCCCGTACCGATACGTTCCGGAATCTCTTCTCATCCATGCCTCTTGTTGAATCACTGGAACTGGTCATGATGCCTAAGCCCATAGACGTACTACGTGCAATGTTACCCAGTACTGTCGTCCCCTTTCCAGGTTCCACGAAACATGTGCATAAAACATCACTCAGTACATGCACTGCCACTTCTCTCGAGGGCCCTTGTTTATCTTGTCTCCCCTGTCCGCGCCTTCAAAAGCTGCGTATACGGGCTCTGAACCTTTCTCAAGCTGATCTCCGCTTTATTGGGGAGGACTTCCTCTCAGGTCGATCGAGGACCGGAGCCGTGAAACTGAATTGCGTTGATGTCCATCTCATCGACGATACAGACACGACACCAGCAGATTTGGAGGGTATCTGTATCTTTCGAGATTCACTCGATGACGAGGATCCGGAGGAACACACATCGTGTTACTAACTTGAAGCTCCAGCATGCGATTCTCATTGCAGCTATTCAGCTCACAGTGAAGATACCGCCGCTGACGAAACGAATATCACAAAATATAGCAGCAGGTGGTCACTGTCTCGTACTTTTTTGTGCGAAGCACAGACTCAAGACACATTGGCTCGACTATGGAGGGATAGGGACAGAGTTTGATTAGATAGAGCGAGATAGGTCTGGCAAATCGACGTGATTCAAAGACTCGAGTCTTCCAATGTAAGCGGTTATGCTCAAATCCTGTCATCCATTTGCTGACACTGCTTATACTACTTAGAGTCAATCCCTCGAGTGAGCATGCCGAGCCCATCTGTTCCGACCAATGATAGTATTCAAGTACTGAAGAACTCGATCCATCTCCCTTGCAGTGGGAATTATGATCCCCCTGATATCTGTAGGCCTACTCAGTTGTATCCCTTCACTTTAACGACTGAATCTCCTGCAACGGATGAAGTACGAGCGAATGAATACCGCCAGCTTACCGTATGTCAGAATCCACAATCTACGATACTACCACGAAACCGCCTGAAACTGATAATCTTCTAACAAATTAGTCCTTGGATTCCATTCTGAACTTCCCCGCTCTTGCTCGTGGTCGATTTACATATACGTACTATTTCAACGATCTTCTTGCTGACCATCCGCGCACCCATTGAATTCGAAGCCCTCTCTCAGCTAGGGTTTGGCCTTGTCAAAAATTCTTGCAAGACATCCGAGTCCACGTACTGACAAGGTATAAGTTGATCGAAGAATTAGGGCCTGTTCGGATGCCCGAGGTTTTTTAAAAACCGTCAAATCTTTCCTTTTTAGGTTGTAATTTCACGATCTTAGTTACCGTTAATAAAAATATTTTACCGACGAAAAACCTGGACTGTTCGGATGGCCCGTCGCATCAAAGTGCTATCGATAAGTATCTGCGAGCATAATCGGCGCATATTTGGCTTGTTTTTTTGCTTTCTTTCTTCCTTCCCCCACATTCTTTTATCCTCAATGGCCACTTCTGCTCCTTCAGACCATGCTCCGGTCTCTAATGCTAATGTTCTTGCATCTGGGACTCCTGATCTTGGTACTCAAGCTGTTTGGACTCAACAAGTTGATGATTCCATAATCAATTACCTTGATCAAGTCAAGAAGGAGCACAACCGCACTCGGAATGTCTTTTCTGCAGCTGTGTGGACCTCTCTTGGGCAACATCTTGTAGCTCTTGGACATCAGAGCTATACAAATGATGAGCTCAAAGAACGATTGCGCTTTGTGTGTATATTTTCTTGTGATTTTTTGCATGCACTGATGTGATTACAGTTAATGAAGCACAACCGTAGCCTCAGTCATCCCACAGTGATACCAGCAGCCCCTGTTCCAGATAATCCTGCATCTTCTACTCAAACTGCCTTCACTCCTCCCTCTACATCTACTACTGTTTCTACTTCTATGTTATCTGTCCCAGATCGTGCTACTTGGAACTTTTCTTCTGAGGCAGCTCTTATTGCCTTTCTTGTAAAGTCCAAGGAGGATGGTCTCATGTCAGAAAACAATTTCAAGAACAAAGTCTATACCCAGGGAGCTGCTCATCTTGTGACATTGGGATTTCACTTCAAGAGTGCTCAAGTAAAATCCCGGTGGACCCGTGTATGTTTTTTTGTCATAATTTATTGAGGTTCTTATATATCATTAAATTCTACAAAGTTCAAAGCCGAGTTCAAGATCGTTGCAAAGCTTCGAACACTGTCAGGTTTTGGTTGGGATCATGCCCGCAATATGGTGATCGCAACTGATCAAGTTTGGGATGCATATCTCCAGGTTAGTGTCAACTATAGCTATTTTTTTCTCTGGTCTGATTTATAAATAGGGACATCCGAAAGCTCGCCCTTTTCGCAAAAGCCCTTTTCCTCATTATGATGATATTGCTGCTATGGTCGGACACAGTGCCGCCACAGGAGTAATGGCTTTGTCTTCTGAGAATTCAGCTCAGAATCTTCACCATGATTCTGATTCTTCAGGTGACAATGATGAGGAGGACAAGTCAGATTCAGACTCTCCTGAGGCTGAACCTAAGCCCTCCAAGGTATGTAATAATTTTTTTCAATCAATATAATATTGATTGAATTTTTTAAAATTCAGAAACGTCATGCCACTGCTCCAGTCACTCCTGCTCGAAAGCGGGTTCGCACTTCTACCAGTGCTCAGGCCCTCGAAAGCATGTCTTCTGCAGTCACTACGCTGACAGATGGACTTGCAAGTGGTTCATTCCTTGCACTTCCTAGTACAGACTCACCAGCCAAGAAGCGAGAGGCCTTCGACGTTGTTCGTAATGAAGAAGGTCTGTCTCCATATTCTCTTGCCAAAGCTCGTCGTGTTTTTCGTGGAAGTGGTGAACTTGCACGTGAATATTTGAGCTTTGATTCCACAAAAGAATCGGAGGTAGCTGCTCGTCGTCTTTGGCTTTCCGATGAGATGGAAAGGGCTTAGTTAGAATTCACTCCTTTTGATACCATTGATCATTTCTAATATAGGCTCATCTAATTTACCACATAATAGTCACTCTTTACCGTATATACTTTGGGAAAATCATATTTGTCACTGTGTTTTGAGATAACATAGCAATTCAATTAATGAGAGTAGTAATAATGAAGGTAGGTTTTAAGCAAATGATTGAGCAAGTCCACGCCGATTAATTTCCTCCAGGTAATCAGACCACATCTTCTCTGCAATTTGATCACGGATTGCAGAGGCACGTGCAATCTCTTGCCTAGAAATTCCAGAAGCAGGAGGGCCATCTTCACGGGAGTTGGATACGAGAAGTTCTCGTACTGTTGGTAGTTGGAGTGGAGTAATAGGAGGATCATTAAAAATGATGAAGTTATGAAGAACGGCAATGGCCAATGGTATAAGGCTCTGAGTCTTGAGGGTGTACTCTGCACATTCCCGTACAATTCGCCACCGTCTTTTGATAACTCCAAAGATTCGTTCGATAACATTTCGGAGCTGTGCGTGACGCAAGTTGAAGAGCTCCTCTTTATTACATGGACTAACAGAAATATCAAATCAATATCTGAAAATATAGCAGTGATAATAACATACCGAACAGCAGCAGCCTCCCATTCCTTCAAATGATAACGGATATTTCGATATGGCACAAGAAGTTTATCGCAAAGGGGAAAACCTGCATCAGCAACATAGAACTTGCCATCAGGAATATTGAGCCCTTTACTGATTGCCTCCTCAAATAAATAACCGTCAGCAACACTACCTTCCCATCCCGAGAGCACATATGTGAAAACCATATCCCAATCACATGCGGCAAGAACATTCTGGGATAAATTCCCAGAGCGATCACGATATGGAAATCGCATAGAGGCAGGAGGTCGGATATGGATATGACTACCGTCAATAGCTCCCAGGCAGTTTTCGAAGTATGGAAAGAACTTCGGGTTTTCAGCAATAACTCGATGCACAGTATCTGGATCGGGAAGACGTATGTATTTGGAACGGAAGTTGTCGGAGACCAATGCATTGAGAACATCATGAAAATTTCTACAAAAAATTAATCATCAATATTACTAGTTATTTATTGAATAAACAAACAAACCGGGACACTGTTTCAAAGCTTCGCTGAAATCTCTCTGCAACTTTCCGGACAGAGAGATTTGTGACAGATTGAAAGAGGAATGTAGCAAGCATTTCCTCAATGTCAACAAAGCGACGGCCTTTCAATCCACCTTCTTTCTGAAGTTCTCGCTTCAACTTTCTGAATACATGCTGTGGAACTCCCAGATTGTGTAACATGCGTTCTGAGTGTCCCTGTTCAAGCTCTGCAACCCATTGAGCACCAGTGAGACTGGATGTATGATAAGGCTCAGGGTTCAATTGCTTGTACATCAGTGAATGAACTCCTGCAACAGCAGTTACAGTAGTAATCACAGCAGCAATCAGAGCACATCGGCGACGATTTTGAGCTTGGGAGTGAGAAAGGGAATGAGAAGGTTGGTTGGGAGGTGTTCGGGACCTCACCATCGATGGTGGTGGCACGGTTGAAAGCACTGAGTAGCCTCATGTACTGTGCATGTATATTTGCCGGAATTTCGGCATTCTCGCGGCACTTGCAGAGTTGACGGTTTTCAAAAAGCGTTATATTCTCACGCTCGGCTAATTTCTTACTAGTAAAAAAGTTGACCGTTATATAAAAAACCTGTGGCATCCGAACGGGACCTTAGAATTGATCGGTCGCTATGTAGCGCAAGGCGAGGGTGAACCAGACAACGGCAAAGATCAGCACAGATTGAATATGAGTGATTTATCAGCAGCAGTGAAATGATCTGATCCCTCAAAACGAACTGATCTAAGAATTGAGCAGCCCTATTATAAGCAGAAATGGTTCAGAGTTTCTCCATATCGAATTAATTGCCTCGAAGAAGCTAAGTGCACGGAGGCGACCTGATGATCCTAGTTGATCTATATGAACTGAACTGAACACATATATAGTACGAGTAACGAGCGAGAGTCCATCTGAATTTCCAGAGGTACATCTTGCTAGAGCAAATAAGGATGTGATATGAATAACACAAACTGCCGGGTCTATCGATAAATACAAAGAAAGTCTAGATAGCGAACGAGGATGAATGTTCACCATAGATAGAATAAATAAATAGCGAACGACAGAAAACAGAGAGGAAGAGAAAAAGGGAGGAAGAGAAAAAGGGAGGAAGAGAAAAAGGGAGGAAGTGAGAGAAGGTAGCGTTTCGAAGTCGTTGAACGCGATAGTGAGGAAGAAGGGGAGGAATGTGTCCGATCATATCCTTCCACTGCGGTAGTAAGTCCTAGGCATTGTACGAACCTGAACCTTCCGCTTCTGCCCCGCTGCCGGTGTTCGTTTTGGGTTTCCTGTTATCCTTCCTACGCTGATCCAAATCCGTTTGGTACCCTTTCATCGCAGCTTCGAAATTCTGCTCAAACTCAGCCGACAATGGTTGCTTCAATAACCCAGAGGTGCGGAGTTCGACCAAATAAGCACGGAGAAAGTCTACGGATTCCAGCTGTCCCTTTTTCAATTGCGGTTTTTGTTTTTTCAGCGCGCGCCTAGCATCCTTTCGAATTTTACGCAAATACTCGGACAGGTCACCAAGCTTGTAGGGTCTGAAACAGGCGTTGCCGATTTCCTTACGCCCCGATCCAGGCGATCCGGCTCTCTCTATTGGCCTATTTTCCAGTGAGGCGGCATTTTCCTCTGACATCCCTTTGACGTCCCCTTTTATAGCGACATTTCCCACGGTTAAGTACGCGTGTCGTGTCACTCTGCTAGCTCCCTTTGTTTCCGGAGGTACCCACAGAACAACCGCTGTAGTTGAAACACTGAGTTGACTTGTACTGAAAATTCAGAGATAAAGCCTTACGAAGATTCACGCAAGCCGAATCCACCTCATCCATCAACGGACCAATAGAAGGCAGATCTTGAACAGCCCTAGACTGATCAGGCTGAATTTGAGGCAGACTGTCAGCCTGTTTAGGCAGAATCGGACGCAGCCTATCAGCAGCTGTAGCAATGCTGGGACAGGATGTGATGAACAAGAGTGCCGAGAGTAGCCGCGTAAGTGGGATAGATGAGGTCCATGATCGAAGTAGGAGCATTTTTTGAAAAGCTCTACTATGAGGGAGTCGAAGTCTGAATCGTTAAGGACTTAAAGATGGCACAGGGTCAACATACAGGGTATAGCAAGAATCAGTGGGTCGAACTCACTTATATGGATTTTGTCCTTCGTGGATGCACTAGATGGAGGGCGAAAACAAAAATTACCTCAACTTTGAGGTTTTTGTTTTCGATATCATCTTATCTTATCGCGCTTAATTAAGCACCTCTTCAGCTCTCTTCCAACTTGAACGTTGTGCTCAAGCATCGATGATCCTTTCAATAAGAACGCCAGCGACAGCACTATAACAAGAACGTCACTCACATGCAGAAATTCAAACAGTATCAATGAGCATCCTCCAAGCTTCCCGTCCCGCATCTGATATCAAGATTGAAGTTTCGACATCCATTCGATTGCACTCGATATACGGTCTCGTCAAGTTCTCGAATTTGTTCTAGTCCTGGCTGAGCAACAATATGGATGCTGTCGAAGCTATGATGGCGATGATAGAGACGACGTTGAATGGAGACCCGGACAGCTGTTATACATTCCCGGTCAGTTACCACGCCCATCATCAGCCATCATCATACTCAGTCTAAACTTGAATGATCCTTCTACGACTAGAACCTCCACTACCCAATTCTCAACCTCAGTCATACCATTGACACTACATGAGGAATGCTCAAGAATGCTGCTACAAAGTTGGCTCACAGCTCTACCTTGCCTGTCCTAGGCAACAAAGAGCTCAAGCCGTTACAAGACCTCCTTGTTGCTGAAAAGGCAGTGCTTGCCTCGTGAGCCCTCGTTTGAATTGATATCCACGTCGTTAGTTCTTATTTCCCCTCTAGCCTCCAGAGACTCAGTACAGACTTGAACAAGGCTTCGACTACACTCAAAACATGGGCATCCAGCGAAGGTGAAGAACTCGAGGTATGTCGTGAATCACGATAGCTTTCTTTCTCAGATCAAGTCTTTGATGCGTGATGACAGGATATCCTCGGCGCTTCCTCAAAACTCCTCGACCAATTCTCTTCAGCCCTATACCAATACTCATCCTACCAATATGCCATGCGAGAACACATGAAAGCCGTTCGTGACCGGGAAGAAGCTTTTGAAGACCTCAAGCGACGAAGACGCGCTCTACTCACCAAGAGCGACACCATCAACCGAAAGCTCAGCAAGCTGGGCTCCGCCAACCGATTCACCAAATCAGACAGCCTGGCCAGTCAAGTTGAACTCGCGGCTCGCACTCGAGAACAGATTGACGCGATGAATGAAGAGATTATGCATGAGGAAGCATCCCTGGTGGATTTCAAACGGCGGAAGGCTAGGGCGTGGATGGAGATCAAGTTTGGTGCTCTTCTGGAATGTTGTGAGAAAGGGAGTGTTGCATGCGATTTTGGGAAGTTGGTGATCAACGTACGTATCTACTCTCACCAAGGACCCGGAAACCTACTAATTCAGAAACTCCCGTTAATCAGGAGATTTCCGATAATCCCTCTCAACCAGGCTTGCCCCAGTTACCCTACATGAAACAAGCCCGAATCCAATCCCTTCTCGAGGCGGCGCTGCAACGTGACAAAGCAGTGGCTTTCACTTCGTTCTCCCTAGAATCAAACCCAAAGGAATTTACCGCCAGATCTAGAGCAAATTTCGTATCGCCGATGTACGAAGACCAAACAGACGATGATTCTGCTGGGAAAATTCCCCCGCAGACTCTTCACAACCTCAATGAATTCTCGACAACAGATCCCAATCCTACATCAGATTCTGTCTCTACCGATGACAACGTTGTTGACAACACTGGTTCTTCAGACTGGCTCATCGTTCAGACAGTCGACGATACTTATGACGATCCATCACATCGACAGGGTACGACGATAGTTAGCGACGCAACCAATCCTGATGTCGGCAGGCCCTCCTCGCGTACTGACCATATCACCAACCCCGATCCTTCTACCATCGACGCAGCGCAGGAGACAACACCTCCCACGATCGTACCTCCCATATCAACCGTAGTATCGTCTAGCGAGGACATCTCACCTGTGCCTCCATCCGGTGAGACAAGTGAACAATTGCCCAAGGCAGCAGGACGAAATATGCATACAGGCGGTACTTCAACATCACGAGGAGGACATTTCGCAGCGTTCCCTGTGAAACCACGTGTAGCCACTGGTACAGATAAATCCGTGGCTCCGTCGACTCACGATCCTGTGCAGATACCCGAGTCATCAAGGACAGACGATCCAACAGCGAGGACGAATAGTGCCATCCACGCTGGGAGTGACGAATCCGTTCTAGACGCTTTGAAGGTCGTGAACGAAGTTGACGACATAGAGCTGGCATCTCAGAACGTAGGCGATGAATACAACAGGACCGATCGCACCTCGCCAGACACAGACCAGCCCTCGTCTTCACCAAACCCTGATTCCAATTCCGAAAAGCCGGAATACACTGAAGATGTCTCAGAACTCGACCTACCCGCTACACCTCGTCCTCAACTTCCGTCTCCCAGATTCTCTTCACATTTCACAACCAAAGCTTACTTCGATATTCTATCACAAAGACAAGCCGAAGAACCTTCCCCGCCACCGCTACCTCCATTACCTACCACGAAATCACTACCAGGTCAACCCAAGGATTCCGTTCCTGTTGAATCTGCTCCTGCTGAAGCAGGAGTGGAAGACGCTCATATAGTGGAAGATACTTCCACGAATGGTGTGTCCGATTCTGGCACACCTGTGGCACTATCGTTCCAATCGTCGGAATCACCTGCGCTTCCCAGAACACCACCACCTTCCGATATGAATCCTGAACCAATCCCGAACTCGAATCTGCAACAGCAGCCACAACCTCTACTAGACATTTTCGCATTAGTTCCGACAGTCCCAAATCGCGTTCGTTTCGCGTCTAATCCAGTCGAGATACCAACGATGCGTCCAAGAGATTCGTGGGATTCCTTGTTCACCGAAGACGACGAAGTCCCAGCTTCTTACCCACGAATGGAACTTAGTTCTACTTCGAAAAGTTCTTCTCCTGGTTCTCTATCCACCATCACTCATCCTCCTCACACAAAGACCCACGAGAAACAGTCGGGGAGCATGGGCTCAGCAGCTGAGCACAACATAATAGATCTCCTGGATGCAACCACCGCGAAAGCTAGTTCTGTACTCGCCAAGTTAGAATATAACTCTCCCTCAATGTCTCCTTCGCTCTCTTCGACACCCACATTGTCATCCTCACCGCCGGAAACACTCGAGGACAAAATGGCTGGTAGCCCGCCAGGTTCTCTCCCAGTTGCTTCACCAGCAAAGTCTTCCCTGGTTCAAGACGGCTCTGTCTCTGCCACATCCCTTATCACTCCCCCCAATTCGGCAGTCACACCTCCATTAAATGGAATGGAAAGTGCCAGTGGAAACGCACGGATCGGAAACAGACTATTAACGAAGAAGTCTTTGCCGAGTTCGCCGTATCCTCAACGTCGTATGGGGAGATCGCCATCCGTGTCTGTTCAAGCAAGTACAGATGAGAACCTATCGAACTCTACGTCGAATGGAGTCAAAGCAACTGGCACTCCCTTATTATCTAGATCATCCAGTGCAAATGCCACTCAAACTGTCCGAAGTGGATGAAGGACGTATCTTCTCTAATTGTCTTGCCTACAACCCCAGCATAGAAAATGCATCGACATCGACCGCTGACTCTGTATGTATTTATCCTGCCTTGCTTCTAACTTATCTTGTTATCGATACATCTATGATCTTACATGCACAATATCAGTATGAGAGTGTTGACATGAAGAGGATGGGCTTTTCACGGCGTTTCCTCAACCTGCTCGTTGGTTCTCATTGACATATCCACCTCTTTTGAAGTCGCTGCTCAAGAAGGACGATCTTAATCTGATTGACTTGTCGAAGGTCTTCAGAGACGTTCGCGTTGCAAGCAATATGGGCTTGTGAGTCAGTGAGATACACAAGGTCAGTCAAGTGACGGCAGTGTTGGATACTCTAAACCGTTGGGGAGGAGCCATAGGAGCCTTCCTCTCGACTGTCTTCACGATATACACCCTTCGACCATCACTTGCGATGGTCCATGGTCACATCTCTCATTCGTATTCAGCGACACCTCTTCGGATCTTGCCAAGACACTCGTAGAGGCATGCTCGCTTGACCAAGACAACGACATTTCAAGACATGCATGATGCCAATACGCTTTTTGAGTGTACGGGTTGCACACGGGAATCACAGAGGTGTCGGTACTTGATGCGTTGGCCAGTCCCGGTAGGCCAGTCCCGGTAGGCCTTACGGGTTTCGTTGAAGACTCCTCCTCCCACACACACTGACACTATTTCAGCTTTGCCATTTTCAAGACCATGCTCTCGCAGTCATTACCTTGGGCAAGGAAGAAGAGAAGAAACTTTTGGCTCATGAAGAGACCTCCATCACTATGCGCCGCCACCCTCCGCCGATGTGTTCACTGTCACCGGGACCAGACGCCCACAGCCTGGCTGATTATTGAACATTTGAAAAATGTGTTCGTGGTGCTTGTTTCAATCTGCTCAAGTTTCACTCGGAAACTGATGATGTTGTAGACATAGGGATGTTGTTGATATTACCGCGCCCGAGATGATGTCCATGAACATTTATGGACTTCATAGGCATTGGTATTGGAATCCTCTCGTCAACATAAGTGATATGGGCGGGATGTTCTATTACAACGCAAAATCGGACTCTCCCGCTGTCATCAGCGAGTGCGGGTTCTACCTGACAATATTGTAGGGTAGCGCAGGTTTCTGTACCATCTGAAGTATATACCAAGCATGACTGTCAGTAATATACCACAGCGAAAACCTACTTTTACAAAATACAAAGCTCTTTACGCGTACTCCAAGTGTGTTTCAATATAACAGGAGAAGGATTAGGAATTATAATGCCAGACAGACGGTGCATATCGCGTATTGATGCGCCAAGCTTCTCGTTCGAATGTTATGTGAGGATGTTGTTCGGAAAGGATGGGAAGAGGGAGAAAGAAGAACATGAGGATGTCAAGTCTTCCTGGTATCGATCATGAGAATCATGCTTTGAATACTCCAATAAGTCAATCAGTTACACTTCGTGGTGTGTAAGAGGGAAACGTACTAGATTCGAAGAGCTCAAGCTGCTTCCCATTCTACTTTCTCCGACACGAGCTCTGGCGACTGTTCCTCCTGTGAATGTCCATCGAGCCTGCCTAGTTCGATGAGGTAGAGAACGATTTGCCTGGCCAATATGCCAACTATTGCCCCAGTAATGCACGCAACACCACAGAACACGTACACCGGATAGATCGCTTCTAGCAGATAAGTCACGACATGATACGGTGTGAGTATCAGAAGGTTGTGTAGCGTCTGGATGAAGACAGTCACAGGAGCAAGGATATATAGAGAGATCGACAGAAGAACGGCGAGCGGTGAGAGAACAAGGGCACTGGGATAGAGAAAAGTTGTTCGTGTGACCGAAGAGGCGAGACGGAAGAGGAATCGTGCAAATTTTGCAGAATTTGTTGCTAAAACGGGTATATACTGTATGAGAATGGAGATCGGTGCTTGTGTTGAAGACGTTGAAGGCGTTGGGCTCGTCATGAAGATAGAGTAGTAGATGTATTAGTCATCCACTCAACGTTCTCTTTCTCTCCGCCAAGGAGGCCACACGCTATGGCCACAATTGACTCAGAAGCTATCGTCCTCGCTCATATCCTGGTCAGTTGAACACAAAATAAGCTATACAGTCTGCTCTAATATCGATGAAGACAACGTTGGACAATGTCTGATTGACTTGGGACGATTATTTCAGGCATCAAAACTGTTCAATCTTCTATGGACCATCGGAATTACATCTCGCCACATATATCTGGAGCGCAATTGTCTATGCAGGAAAGTCCACAGACTAAGGGGTGCAAGTAACAACATGATCGGGCGAGGAAGGTTACAAAATTGTTCGAACTTCGAACCACCGATTTCTCCTTTTTGACCTCGCGATACCATCATCTTTTTTGCATGTTGCCATCGTTCTCGCCGACTACATCTCCTCTTCGAAAGCATTCCCAAAATGGCACCAAATCCAATCCTTTGACACCTATCCGCGAACTCTTTAGAGCTGGACGAGAGTACTTGACACTCTCGCCAAAGACTTCTTCCACTCGCACTTCAGATACTATCGCGCTAGGGAAACGTCGAAGGACGGTTTCTGACGAGACAAATGATTCCGAACCTCGCTCCAGCTTAGATCTGAGCCACAGGAGTTTTATGAAAACTATGTCAAGCTCCCCCTCTCAATTGTCATACTCACCGAGTCCTCCTTCCAGTCCTTCCACAATCGTCCAACCTAGTTCCTCTCCCTCGATCATACTATCCTCTCCTTCCGTCCCAAATCTAAACTCTTTCATTCCTCCTCCTCCACCTCCAACGCCGACACCTGCTCGCACTCGCACTCGGGCTGCTCGCGTAGCGTTACAAAATGTAGACGACACATACAACGCCGTAGTCATCACCGCCCTTGAGGATATCCCGTTTTGCTGTCACGAAGATCTACTTACAATGTCTCGTGCTCAGCTCATCGCCGTCGCTCGATCGCTCAACGCCAAACTACCGGCGGTCATGCGAATCGATACATCAGATCAACGTACGGATGTTTTCATTCGGAAGAGTATCGAGGTTTTGGTTGGGATCAGTAAGCCTATATTCGTGGGAAGTCGCACAACGACTCTGTCCGGAGCGGAGCCTCCAGGTGCACCGAGAGCTGTCAAGACGAGGAAGGTACTTTCAGTGGAAGAGATCGAGAATAGCACGCTCGAAAACTCTCAAGCACGCTGGGATACTCCTAGCGGTGAAGACGCTCATATAGATCGTTCTGCACTGTGGCCACCGTCTAGCCCTGGGCCTCTCTCTAGTCCTTTGGCCAAACGTGCTATCATCCGCTCAACAAGAGTAGCGAGATCCTCTGAACTAGGTACCCTTGCAACTACGGGTACACCGAAGCTTGCGAGACTCGAGGAGGAAGACGAGTCGATCTCTCCAAGCACCCACGACTCGGAAACACAAGACGGTCAACGTGACAAAAAGCGAAGGAAATACTCTGATTCGGGTTTTAGCACAGGGTTTCCAGCTAGAAAGGGAATGGGATTCAGACGCTGGTCCGGGTCGCTCGTGAGAGGGAGTGAAGATTCTCGTCACTCGAGCTCTGTTGTGGGGAACATCTACTTAGACAACACGATGGATGTTGATGATAGTCCATCGCGTTCTGTCAAACTCCAAGCCTACACTCGACGTTCCTCCCTTAGACCTCCTTTCCGGCAATCTGTTTCAACCGTAACCCGTCCTTTCCATACCGCTTATAATGGAATCTCAAGTCCAACCCTCGCTGGTATCGACACGAAGAGGAGATCTCAAGGAGGATGAGAAACTTCTGAAGGAATCAAGAGTCGAGAAATTGTGAACTTTCCATTTCATCTAGGTAGCATCACTCAAGTAGATTGTCACAGGCGAACACTGTCCCTTCATGAGCCGCAATCAAATAATTTACCATAGGATCATAGGCTGTTAGTGTGCCTACTGATTTCGAGTCGGTTCTCGAGTCTGAAGCCATGAAACTTAAGCATGAATTGTGCCATTGTCTTAGCGCGCCGAAGAGGAAACTCATTCTCAACAATCAACGAATACGGATGTCACCAACACAGAATTGCGCAATCCAAGTCATTGCATGTAGTTGCATGTGCTGTTCACAAGCAGTAAATATGAAGACAACCTCTACTACGCTTCATGACGATTCTGGCGGGTCGACGAGGGTCGTGGAAACTCATAAAGCCTCATATCTTCCAGGGTGAGGAACTCCTCCGGTACTGTGGCGTTGTGATGGAGCTGGCCAAAATAGCCAGTGGTTTGATTAATGTTGACACAGAACGCCGTGCCATCACAACCGGGATAGCAAGGCTGATTCGAGTGGAAGTCGACCAGCTTGAAGTGAATCATATTGGTCTCAAAGGACGAATACTCATTTCTAAACCGAAACTCGCGACCATGTTGATAATACAGCGAATCCCCGGACGTGCTCACAAACATCGCGACGGCGTAGCTTGCGAACCTGGTATGCCCAGTAGGTGCGCCTTCGACATACGGAGGGAAGAATACCTGAAGCGCCTGTAGTGGTTCTGGTGATGGAGTTTCGGATCGGATTCGGTCAGACACTGGAGGATGAGATGACTCGACTCGTGGTAGGGGCGAGTTTGGGTCAGATGGTGTTTCAGAGAGGTCGAATGAGGGTCTGGATCGCGCAAAGGATGAGCTGGATCGGTCAGAGGATGAGTCTCGAGAGTGTGTGTTGACAGGCGGAGGGATGGGTGGCAAACGGGGTTGGGAAGGCTGGTTGTTGCGCGGCGATGGCTCAGTTCGGTGTAGGGGTCTGGATCGGTGGTTGGGCGAGGGTACATTGGATGGCGGTGAATCTCTCTGAGATGATTCCGCAGGCTGTTGAGTCGATGGAGGAGTCGAGGTGGACTCGGACTCAGGAATCTGGAAATTCAACGGGAGCCCTCTCGGTTCCAGTTGTGCCCAGTGCCTAGTAGAACCTGTATCTGTCGAGCCAACCTCGCGCTTGGTCTAGGTTAATTCAGAAAGTTAGCATTTTATAATCTCTTATCGGTTATAGAAATCAGAACACTACTGTAACTCACATTGGAAAGAGGGACAGAATGAACGAGAGGGACAGAAATTGCACACGAGAAAATGTACCAAAGACAAAGAGTCGTCGGATGGGTAAGATGCATGATACTTGGCAGGAAAAGGAGAGGGGAGATTTTTTGTGACCAGCACAGTAGGGCGTCGTTATCGTAGGGAGGGAAAATAACGCGTAGTTGATATAGAACACTTATACCAGCCTGACAATGCAGAACACTGCCTGACCAGTGACATCGCTCCTGCCCGGCGCCCACCCCAATGCGATGATAGGACTGACTCGGACAGCGCTATTTCTGCTCTTACCAGAGACCGACCACTTGCCAGAATCAAGATGAACATAACCTTGGGGGGATCGGCCACTCAATTCTTGATACAACCGTTCACCGACTCAGCTAGGAAAAGGAAATCGAGTATGACCATCATCTTGTTAGACAATGAAAGTACAACAGGCATGGGTGAATTACATACAGTATAATACTATAACCGGAGTTATAGGCATCTAAACGAGCAAAAACCTCGCATGTAAAATCGTCATTCGTAATCATTAGCGTATCGGCGCAGTGAATAACCAACGCCTAATCAAGAAGGAGTTCAAGTCAAAGAGAGGCAACTCGAGAGAGCCTTGTCATTGAGTCGAAGCGGCCACAGACACAGTCCTCCGTCTCCCTAACCCAAACGTCCTATAAACATCCTCCCTAGTCGGCACCGACATCTTGATCATCTTCGTCACCTTCGCAACAGGTGACACAGATCGAAACCCAAACTCCGGAATCTCGAATTTCGGACTAGGCAAGCTCGATAGACTGGACAGAGACGAGAGACTTTCTAGAGAAGACAGACGCTGAAGTGTAGGTCGAAGTGAAGGTAGCCGTTTACTGAACTGCTCCTTGACCGATGCTGGCCCTCGGAGACCTAAGCCACGGAAACGTGCACGGTAATGAGCATACCGTGAAGAATAATGCGTATATCGCATGTAGTAGTACATGTAGTGTTCGTTGAAATAACGAGCGTTGGGTATTGATCGTCTGAGGCTGAAATGGGTATCTGTGGAGGGAGAGGAGGAAACTTTGGCCAGCGGAGCAGATGTAGCTGAATCGATGACGGCAGGAATAGGTTTGCAGTGTGCTGGAATGTAATTAATCTTCATAGATGCCGAGTGGATGTCCAACGAGATAACCGAAGTGGTGGAAGATCTCATTGCCCTCAACTCTGCCTCTTTCCGTAGCTTTGCTCTCTTCTTGAACCCTCTTAGACATCCCAAGAACCAACTGGCGTGCAACGGGAAAACGCACATGAGGATGACAGCTGGTGCGATAGATCCTCTCGGTACGACCGTTGATGAAGCAGGGGATGAGGTGAACACCGACACAGGTATCGAAGCCTTTGGTGTCAGAGGTCGGTTATTCGGAAGGAAGTAGGTTACGCAGATCACGACGTGGAAGAGAATGCGAGTAAGGAAGAATGACAGGGCGAAGAAGATGTTCGATCGTAATTGAGGAAACAGGGTTGCTATGCCAAGAACGAAGGTCGGGAACTAGCACAGATGATGAGAGGGAAGAAAAGACGATGGATCGAGAAAGTGATACATACCTCCATACACGCCGCTAAACAGAACATGTGGGCCCACCTTTGTCGAATGGCGTATTCAACAATGCCGAGATACAAGATGTGATGAAACCATCCAGTGAAGAGATTGAGTTGAGAGCGATAGTGCATTGCACCCATGGAAAGGTCGCTTCAAGAATGCGATCGTTGAGCAAATGATGGTTCTTCTACAATGAAATGGTCTACTCACGCCAACAGATAAGCCTGAAAGATCCTGTTCGCAGCCACTGCCAACTCAGGTAACGCTCTAACGCGCTTCACATCCCCCAACTAGAGAAGTAATCCCAAAGAAAAGGGGTACTGGCGATGGTCATGGTGAAACTAGCAGCGGTAGTGATGATCCATGAGATCTGCTTCGCACTCGTAAAGCAGTTAGGTCGAGCAAAGATGTGATAGACGAGGATGAAAGCAAGGAAAGAGAAGATGCAGATTGCCCACTGGACTTGATGGGATGGAACAAGCGAGTCCAAGTCGTATCCAGGGATGGATATCATCGACGAGGACGATAACATCCTGAGCTCTGAGGACAAGTGAATCCCAGAGGAAAAAAAGTGGATGACCCATTCTTATTTAACGGTTCCACTGATCCATTGAGACGGATCGCACGTTTGACGCAAGCGAAGGAGGAAGATAAGAAGAAAAGTTCGGAAGTAGGTCGGCAGGGCCACGAAGGGAGGCCTTCCAAGTACCAAGCCAGTTTAAGAACCCGACGCTTCTCACAGCGATTACAAAGGACTCTCGATTTCGCCTACATAAAAGCCACGTTGGGTTGTACAATTTGCTCCCTCGGATTCGGACCGCAGAATTTTTTCATGGAAAAAGGTGCAAACGTGCGCAGAAGTAAAACCTTCAAGTTGTCACTTGTGGTGGCGGTAAATCTTGTTATACATCTTCGAGCTCCACTAAGGATAATTCTATTTGTAGACCCCCCCTACAGGGTCTACGCCGTAGACCCGGGGGTCGATTATTAAGCGACCCCATGCCGGCATAAAGCCCACTTCGGCCTGAGTCCGTGAGCGCTCAGAGCGCTTAAGTTTTCCGGTGTGGCGGTGATTATAGCTGAGATGCCGAACCAGCGGCATCAGCGTCCACCCAAGGGGAAAAATGGAGCAAAAGCCCACCAGGAAGGAAGGAAGGAAGGAATATACATAGCATGTTTTACAAAGTGATAGTATTAGTAGATATAGTACTGTACATGATATAAGTCCATTGTATTATAATCCACATGAGAAGTAATCTACTGAGGTGTGTTGGCGAGAAAATATCATGCATAAGTGAGTATTTAGAAGCAAAAATGAAACGAGGGGAATCATAGAGCAGCAAGAAATTTTGATAGTTCATCTGAGGACCTCACCTACTCCCTCGACATGTATGCAGCTTGCCATATGAATTGACAAATGGATGGAAAATGATTAATGAAGTGCAGTAGGTCACTACATAGGTGCACTGACTTGGAGCACTTGATACATACTACTAAATTCTTACCTTGAAATTGTTGCAAAAATTGTGATCATCACCTCTATGCAATGTGCTGCATATTTGTGGTGTACACTGTAGTATGCAACTCAGTCATTGACCTACAATTTACAACTTTGAATTTTACTATTTATTTAATGCTGCTCCAGTCAATGCTGGGCAGTATAAAATCACTTTCCCAGTCAATGGTTGTTTATCCAACAGCATTGAGCAAGTATTGGGCAAGGATGTACATAAGTTGCGCCTGTATCGTTCAAATTACTTAGCTGGCGCCGAGTGCTTCGGCATGTTAGGATCACCTTATGTACACCGGCTGTCTAACAAACTCGCGGCCCAGGCCGTTGAATTGAATGGGGTCGTTTAATAATCGACCCCCGGTCTACGGTGTAGACCCCTGTAGGGGGGGTCTACAAATAGAATTATCCCTCGACTAACATTCTCTGTTCACAGTAGAATCAACCTATGTACCCCTTTTGATTAGAACATAATGTCAAACTTACCGTCTGAGTAGTGCCATATTCACCTCGCGGATAGAACCTGGTTAAGCTTTAGGTCAATTGGTCACGGCACAAAGCGAGGCTTCTGGACAAACCTCTTATGTTATTAATCTCTCCAGGGCGATATGTAAATAGACATCCGGGCATGATGGAAGATACTGTCAACGTTTTGAATCGTCAGTTAATAGGCAATGATAGGTCAGAATAATCGCTAACCAACTCACAAATTCCACTGACACAAAGGACTTAATATCAACACCTGGGAACGGACTCTGCCCACCCATGTGTTCAAGGAACCTTGAATACTTACACATAAATCGGAACAAGGGTACAATCTCAACGACTCGGACCTAAGGCTACACCACGGTACTAAAGCAAGCCTGCAGAGGTAAGATGCACGTTTGAGGTGTATTCAGAAGACGAAGATTGACGTCCCCACCTAATACTACTTAGCCGGATGGAGATTTGAGAATGGGCAAGGCGCTGTGAGCTGGACGACGAACGGTTCCCGAAGCAAGTGGTTTGCTGCGCATACAAGACCACTTCAGGCAATACGATGGCGCCACCGCTAGCATTTGATGGGTGAGGCTCGAAGGCCCTCGAAGGGCCAAAGCTACAATCTACTAAGAGCCTGGCTGCCATGAAGGATACTAGTGGCACGTACCATCACACGGAGCTGCGGCATGTCATCTCATGTCAAAGAGATCATTAAGGTGGGAGGCTTATAGGTTCCTTCAAATTGTAGAGAAACCGTTTGCCGAATTAGTGACCGTTTGAAGTTTGAACGTAGTGAAATTCGAGAGCTGAAGCTTGAGCATCGATAGTATTGAGTTTTCTAAGGAGAGTGCTCTTGATATCAGTTGATATCCTACTCCCACCACGACGAATATGAGGTTGGCGCGTGATACTACGAGGTAGCAGGCAAATCCCTTGATGCCACTTGATGAGTATTTCAGTGGGAGAGTAGGAGAAACGCGAAACGCGACTTTGTTATTACTAGTCAGAGGCGACGATGAAAGTTGAAGCTAAGCCACGAAACGGGCGCCTAAACCTCTCTGACGTCGTTCCGCATATCTCAATCCTATTGTTCGATCTATGCACCCCGTTGAACTAAGCAGTACATTCCAGTACTACTGCGTATGTATAATGTATGTATGGTGTATGCTACAAAACAAGATATCCGTATCAAATATCAGAGCGAGAGAATTGCTCATCTAGAGAAACATGGTATAACAAGATAACGAAATCAGTAGAAGTACCTTCGTTGTTTTCTTCGATCCATGCAAGTTCGTCAATGTCAGAAAGTATACATGCAGAAGCCACAATCGTCGCATTCATATCCCGGTCGTCTTGCATGAACGTTGGCGTTGAACGTAACCCCCAATAGCTTTGGCCATTTCCAGCTTTCCTCGAATCGACACATAGCCGCAATAGGTCAGTTCCTGGCATATTTACTCTTCATCCGTATCGCTTTGCCGTACTTCCAGAAGATGATCGGACTGCGAAAGAGTGTAGAAATCAGTTAAACACATAGAAGTTAAATCACCACCAAAATAATACTCACGCTGGCCACCCAACAGCGATACTAACCGCTGCCAAAATCGTATCGCCCTTTCCAAACCCAATCGCATTATACATCGCAGGCGCGAACAGGGGGAATCCGAACCCAGCGAGAGATCTCAGACAGGAAATCGACGCAAGGGCTTTTGGTGAGAGGAACACAAAAGAGAATCTTCAGCTAACAGGAAGATCCGCAAACCCTATGCCAGAAACTCACCACTAGCAGCATGCAACGTGAAGCAATCGACTATATAAGTCTGCATCGACTGGAACGTCAGAATGATCCCAGCCCCGACGAAAGCCATGCCCTTCACAGACAGAACGAGCAATCGTTAGTCAACAGCGAAGCGAATACAGAAGTATGCAAAACCAAACCCACCAGATCAGTAACGACCCAGCTCACATGCTCCTCTGATGCCCATCCACTGATCAACAGCCCAACAGGTAGGAAAAAACTCCCTAATATCATAGAAGGGACACGGAACTCTGGTTGACCCACTCCGTTGTTTTTATTCTTGAAATACATATAGAGTTTGTCCATGTAACGGGCGTTGAGTTGAGAGGAGAGCGTGAGTCCGATTCCAAGCCCGATGTAATTGAGACCACCTGCGAATTACAGATTTGAGTAAGATATTTTTTCTCAACCCAATATCGAACGTACCTATCCCAGTCGACTCGTGATAGACTGTCGTGAAGACTGTGGGTATTGTCGTGAGGTAAACTGAAGACAAAATGAGTTGCTGAAGATAGCCAAACGAGGCATCAAGACTGACGATAAAACACTCCGTATACAAAGGCCATGTATAGCCCAATAACTTGAGCGATAGGTTCCCGGGCGAAGAGGGTGAAGGGACGAGTGAGTGATCTTTGGAAAATCTCCTTCATCCTATTTTCAACATGTGAGTAAGAAAGATGATTGAACAAACACTGTGAAAAGCACTTACGTCCGACCTTCTTGGTTAGAGTATACCGTTTTGACATCTTGCACAGATCCCTTCTCTGGATCTCCAGACATCTCTTTTCGAATCTTTTCCGCTTTCCGTTCAAGAAGGATGGGAGCAAACGCTTGAAAAAAAACGGCATCAACTTCTGCAGTAACACCATAACCACGCCAAAACACCCACTTTCTTGCAGCCAAAACATCCCCGCTACTTGAATAGCCGCATCCACAATCGTCGTCGACCAAAACACCCATCTCCACATATTGCTCTTATCACCAATCCCTCCTCCATCTCCTACACCACCACCACTCTTGTCCGCGATCCACGCTCCTGCAATCGGACCAACGACAGGACCGAGCAAAGGAGCAAGACTATAGACAGCAATGGCTTTTCCTCGTTCTTCAGCGTGCCAGACGTCACCGAGGACGCCACCACCGATAGAGAGAGGTGCGGAACCACCGAGACCGGCGAGAAACCGGAAGACGAGGAGTTGGGCGGTGTTTTGCGCGAATCCACAGGCGAGGTTCCAGACTGGAGAGGATGGTTGAACAGGAATGCTAGGGGTTTCGGATAGGAAGACGTACCAAGGTAGAATAAATTAGCTGCTTGTAGTACCCTTGATCGACCGTAGATCTCACTCAATGGTCCAAGGATCTGTACAGAGGGTTGTAAAGAACGGCAATCATTCATGTTCAAAAACACATACAAGGGGACCGACAGCTATAGAGGACGATTAGAGAAATGAAATCGCACGAGAGTGTGAAGTGACTGACCATAAGCTAACACGAATATACTCGTCGTCATGGCTATAATAACATCGTTCGTTATCCCAAACTGCGCTGCAATCGTTTCCGTAGCCGGCGCTACCATGGACGACGATACGGGACTTATGAATGTAAAAGCTGAAACGATAGCTGTCGCAGCCCATTTCCGACGGAAGGTCCAGCTTTGACAAGGTTAAGTTTAGAGTCACAACGATTGGAGAGGGTGATAGACAACGTACTTTTTTGGATTTTGAGGATCGTTTGGCCCATCCCAATCGACCACTATTGTTCTGCCAGGTTCACCATCGTCATTCACTTGCACATCCTTCTCCTTTTCCCTAGGCTGCTTCTCTGACTGTGCATTCGTTGCCTGCGTTGTGGACTCAGGACCTTCGACGATAGTCGAAGTAGGTGTATTCGCGTCGCTGTTGAAGAAAGGAGAATGATTCGAAAGCTGAGACGGGGTGCTTGTCGTTGAGTTTTGGTGCGAATTCATGCCCGAGAACGCTGTTTAGCTTAGGAAGAGAAGACATGTGAGGAAAAGACCTGGAGTAGCTTATATATGTGTGTGTGTTTCTCGGAAGTGGTTCCGCTATGAAGTTCTTCATGACGATGAGAAAGATGACAAAACGTGCTGACGTTTCAACCGACAAATACGGGCGCTAATTCAATCTTCATCCGTTTAGGCAAGTGTATCGTGGGAATCGGCTCCAATTCGGGGAAGTACTTGATGATAGACGCCCGTAATTCACCGTCTCCGTTTTTCCTTTCATCAGGATATCTCATTCTATGCAAACATTCAACGAGCTTCATACCTTCTGAATGTTTTGCCTCATCGACTCTGGATGCTGGGTGCAGATCTGCATCCATGGAGGATGCTGACTCCTGATGGAGGCGCAATGTCAGGGCGTGATTGCTGTAACCTGCTGTAATCTCAGCTATTCATAGAAAATCCCTCAAAGCACAGGTTCATACGTTAATCTCCAATCGATAGGTCAACTCAAACTGAACGCTGATACAAGCTCATCCATGCTGCTCAAGTCCCTTCAATGTTGGGTTTCAGACATGCTCGAGGCTTCCTCTCCTCGATGTAGCACATCCTATATGTCTTAAGGTAAGTCTTCTATATATGTCGTATACAGCGTAACAGACTCGTAACAGGTGTGTTCAAACTTCAATCAGACAAGAAGCTCTCAGCCGGCGGAACTCATCCATGCTGCTCAAGTCCCTTCAATGTTGGGTTTCAGACATGCTCGAGGCTTCCTCTCCTCAATGTAGCACATCCTATATGTCTTAAGGTAAGTCTTCTATATATGTCGTATAGAGCGTAACAGACTCGTAACAGGTGTGTTCAAACTTCAATCAAACAAGAAGCTCTCAGCCGACGGAACTTGGCTGCTCAAACGCACAATCTCGAAACATCCCGCCGATGTAGCGGCACTGCTTACCAGCAGCCCTGCAATTTCCGCACAGCGTCGTTGATTTCCATCTGGTCCTATCGATATCTTGTCCCATCTTGACCTATCAGATCACATCGCCTACGGTCTCGCCTGGTCCCGCATGGTAACAGGAATTCACTCTCCGACCCAACGAATCCACATAAAAACCGCATCTTTCCCCTCTGTCCTCCCCACCGCTGGCTTAATCGGTATTCGTTCTCGCTTTCTTTGCTGGTCAAAGAAATTGCTGCCTGCTGCCTACGCTTTGCTTTGTCTCATAGCATTCTCATCGACTTATCAACCATGTTATTCCTCGCTCCGAACGTCACTTTCAAGGGCTGCGCGTTGTTGATGCTCAGCTTGTTCTTCTGCGCATCGACCTTTGCCGCGCCCATCCCTCAGATTCCTCAGAGTCCTCAGACGCCTCAGGCTCAACCAACTCCCCAGGCTCCTCAGACTCCGATTTCCCCGAGTCAGAATTCTGCGGTAAGTATTTCCCTCGTATGTCTACAGAATGTCGCTTGACCATTTCGTCGTTCAACTAGGCCCCAACCCCGGAATCTCCCGCGCAGTCCTCGTCTCAGACGGGCTACTCGTCAAACAATGCGCATTCACACTTGGCCTCGGACGACACTTCGAAGCTGGACCCACAGGCTCAACAATCCGTGCGGGTGAAGGTGGTGTTCACCGGGGATGAAAAGTACCTCAAGGATGACAAGGCCATCCATCATCTAGAATCGTTCTTAAAAGTGGTCAAGGAGGATGTGAAAAGGGTGGTGACGGGTCTCGTCAACAAGGAATACGAAATTCCCAATGGTGCCAAATGGCATGCGACTGAAGAGACTGTTGAGGGCCTTGATAGTGATAAGATCAAGGCGTGTAGCACGGAACAACAGTTCAAGTTCAACATCCAGGTCGAGAAAGGGACACGGAAAACTGGCACTGGTTCTTCGAAGGGTGGTCCATACCCCGTCGACATGCAGCTTGTGCACACTCATTCGGAACACAACCATGACACGAAGAAACATACACATTTCTGGGCTTACACAAGTACTGTTAAGGATAAGGAAGGCGACGTCGTTTATGAGAAGACGGTTGGTTATCTTTCTCTGAACTAGATCGCCTATAGCGCTGATATCATTTCGAACACAAAGACAGTGCCGAAGGACGCTGGCAATGCTTCTGGCACTAGAGCCACGAACACTGGCGCTGGATCTCCACTTACCGGCGAACACGTTCCCTCTCCCAACGGCGCTGGCACTGAAGCTCCGAACAGTCCAGCACCCAGTGGCGCTAGTGCTCAAACCCCGACCGGTGTTACCTCAGCAGTCGCTAGTACGAAGACCTGATTTCGTATGTAGGAACGGGCAGTTGAGAACAGGTAACGCACCTACCTTGTCATTCGTTTGCTCTGCTTTCTGACCAGCATGATACAGGAGACATGTATGGACATCGTATTGTCCGGTGTTTTGGGAGGTTATGCGTTCCGTCGTTCTTGAACGTATATTATCTGATTCACTAGACGTCTCGCGCTCTGGGTTGTAGTGCATGTTTTCAAATCTTATATTGACTCTTCACACCTATGATTCATTGATGAGCGCCGAGCTGCTCAGGTAGTGCGCTGAAAGTACCGCATGGAAGGCACCCATTTCTTCCATGGCATGCTAGTCACGCCATGGACGTACCGTTACCTGAAAGCCAACACAGAGAGCTCGATCGCTGTCACAACATTCGGGCAGACATTTCGTCAGTGATGACAGTGACCTTCCGAGTTTGTTTGGATCTGTGTCTGTCGCCGAACACAGGTCGAGGCCAGGTATGCGCCTTTAATCCCGTCTCCTCAGTCGCGTATGAACATTGTGTTCGTCAATGATCCTCTTGCCTGCTAGATGTTAGACTGCAGTGACTCTCCAGCAAGTGTAAATCCAGAGGTCTGTGTATATACATCCCTGAATGATGTCTCCTTTATGGTGTTCACTGCTCTACTGATGAAGAAAACTATATGTACCCTGGTCGGGACGAGTCGGAGGGTGATACCGATATCATTGTATCAAGAGACGTTTTTACTGATAATCAGGGTATCAAGAGTAAGTATGGGCGGCAATTGGGCTAGGTAGTACGTCTCCTCTGAAGTCGAGGATCCGATAGATCATAGATGGGTGCAGATGACTCGAATACAAGTCTCGGTAGGTGTTCAAGGCGTCTTAGGACTTCTTGCACTGAAATCTCGAAGTAGATGTCTACCACTATCAGCGGCATGACCGTACGGCGTATAGGCCTCTATGGACTCGGGCCACTATACAGTATACTATACAGTGGAAGGGGTGTGAGCAGGTGTGAGCCACCGGAACTTGGTTGCCTTTGGTTGCTCATCCGGCGACATCGAAACATTTTGGCTGCTAATAGCAGCCAATAGTCCAGCCCTGCATTTTCTGCACAGCGTTCTTGATCTCATCTCGCGTTATCAGGTCCAATCCTGTTTTCATCTATCCTATGACCATCTCGTCTCGCATGATAGAAAAATTTACTCTCCGACCCAAATGATCTACAAAAAGGCCGCATTTTTCCTTCATCGTCCTCACCGCTGGTTTATTCGGTAATCGTTCTCACTTTCTTTGCTGGTCAAAGAACTGTTGCTCGCTGCCTATCATAGCTCTATATCCTTGTCTTACAAAATCCTCATCGATAATCGATTGGCCATGTTATTCTTCGCTCCCAACACCACCGCCTTCGATGCCTGCGCTCTGTTGATGCTCAGCCTGTCCTTCTGTGCATCGACCTTTGCTGTACCTGTCCCTCAGGAACTTCCTCCCCCTCAGATTCCCCAGGGCTCTCAGAAATCCGTGGTAAGGATTTTTCTCGTGTATTCACAGGGTCTTGCTTGACCATTCTGTCTGCTATCTAGACCACCACCACTGGGTCGACGAACCAGGAACGTACGATGACTCCATCTCCTGCGGACCGTGACTCGAGGAATTCGGTCAACTTGCCAGTGCACACGGTCTCTGCCGAGTCCTCCTCTCCCTCCGTGAACCAAGCGGAAGAAGTTCGGGATCCCATCCATCTGAAGTTGGAAAACATCTTGATAGGTTCCAAAGTCAAGTACGATGAAGACTCGCACAGACTGGCGGCCATCGAGGACACGCAAACAATCTTGACACATTTCGCCGCGGCCGAATTCGAGGGTGGTGACAAATGGAAGGCCACTGCAGAGACTGTCGATGGCCTCGATGAAATCGAGCAAAATGAACTCTTTGAGTATACGTACAAAATCACTGTCGTGAAGGGGAAACCGAAAGCTGGTGGCTCTTCAGCTAGCGGTTCTCCGGCGGGTGCTCCTTCAGCGGGCGGTCCGTACTTTGGCGAGATGCGGCAGGAGTATTCGAAACAAGGCAATCGTGAAGGTTACAAAGTTACGATTACAGACAAAGCTGGAAACACCAGATATCACGTTCGTTCCCTCCCTCTATCCACATGAACTCGTGGTTCTCATATCCCAAACACAAAGTATTCTTCCCCGAGTCTAGGGTCGACCACTGGAAATTGGTCGCAACGGCAGTCGCACGGGATTTCCGATGGACCGAATCAGAACAGTGCAGCGCGTAGGACTGGCGCTCAAACCCTGCCTCCCGATGCTAACACAGCATGAGCTCGTATGTAGGAACGGGCAGTTGAGAACAGGTAACGCACCTACCTCGTTATCCATTCGTCATTCGTTTGCTCTGTACGCCTTAGGAAACGTGTATGTACATCGTATGTCTGGTGTGTGGAGCTGATGCGTTCCAGTGCACTTCGAGTTGAACGTGTACTATCTACTTCACTGGGCATTTCTCGCTCTGGCTTGTACTGCATGTTGTCAAATATCAACTTTTCTATACCTAACACCGACCGTACTGTTCCCAGTGAGATCGCAAGAACTAGATGATATTATACAAGTTCATCATACACCAGTGGATCGGTCTGTCTACACATAGTCTACATACAGAGACCTTATTTCGACTGCATGCATTGCATGCTCTATAGTTTGGCCAAGACAGCTTCCGCACCAGAAACAGTGACACCTGTTCCCGGCTCAACCTGGGTTCTCAATTGAGCAAGAGTGAGATGGCAAGGAGGCAAACAGCTTACCTCTACATATTTTACAACAAGGTCATCGATGATCATAGCGTATCGTGCGGTGCGAGTACCGAAAGCCAACGCAGACAGATCAAGATCGAGACCGAGTTTCTTCGACCACTCGACATTTGGGTCAGAAAGGGTCAATATCTGACAAATGAAAGATGTCGGATGAGATGTCAAGATCAAAACCGGGAACATTTGTTAAGAGATAACCCATGAAGGACTCGGGAGAAGCAACAGAATAGAAAGTAGGTGATGATAACAAAGGCTTCGAAAGAACATACCTTGTCTTTCAATCCCTCGAATCGTCCCCATCCGCTCATCACAAAAGCGTCATTGGCAGCGACGACAGCGATAACATCAACCCCTTTCGCTTTGAATTCCTCGTACTTCTCGATATATGGAGGAAGATGGTTGACGTGGCATGTAGGCTGGAACATGATGCATTTGTGATGCAGATTTCAAGGACAATCATATAAGATAGCTTACTGTAAAAGCTCCAGGGACAGCGAACAAGACGACTTTTTTACCCTTCCATTCTTTAGTGATGTCAAGCTTTGTTGCTGGTGTACGAAGATCGATTGTTATTCGACATAAACTTTGCCGATCGCAGAGAACCAATCACTCACGGACACCACAGGCTGCCTAGAAATCACTCATCATGATTAACAAGAGGCGAGGAACACAAGATAGTAATAATCCTTACATGACTGTCGAGCTCAGGACTGTAAGGGATATAGGTGAATGTACCTTCAGGTACAGTATCACCGACTTTGATAGTTGGGGCCATGGAGAAAGATAGACAGAGAAATCGGCAGAAGGTGAGATGAGATGGGAGAGTGGAAAGCTGGAGATGCAAGTTTCGAGAGCAACCGAACTCTTTATATTTTTCTAATCGATGATAACGAAAGATCACATGGAAATGATCAATTGCTTACGCGTACGCTCACTAACAAATTGTAATTCGACGCTCTCTCTTCAACCTGAGATTTATCAGAGAAATATGGTATGCGGCTGACAAGAGCTTGTAGGGACCACCTCGGTCTCTAATTTAGCTCCATATGGACCGGGAAAGGCGCACTGACATCGGCAGCAACAACTCTATATCCTCTTTGAACAGAGAGGATTGGATCTTGTGGTCCTGTCACCGGTATGATAATCTCACCTTTCGATGATAGATCGGTGGCTTTGAGATGTGTTCGTGTCTGGGTAAAGCTAAGTCCATCCTTGTTTACTCAAGACTCTGAGCTACCCGTTCCATATACCCCGATTTTAGTAGGTTCCTTGAAAGCCCTTCCGTAGCTTTCTCTATGGTGCATAGGATGCGTTCTTAATGGCACTCATTACAGCCTCACCGATGGTTCAGTTTTTTCCAGATAGATGTGGTTATTGTAAGTACTACTAAGCATAATTCCAAAGCAGCTGAGATCATCTGTACTCAAGGCTGATGTTAACGTGCCCGGATGAACCATCAGCCTTCTCCTCAAAAACTAACTGGCACTGGTCTCGGTTACTGTCCAGGAATCCTCGTGTGCGTACCCTCAAAAGTCAATGATTGATCAATCAAATCCTCAAAAGGTCTTCCTTACCGCTGATCGACAGAATGTGCGGCGGCACAGGGAACGACACGTACGACTGAAATTCCTGGCTTCGCGGGAATGTGCCTCTGTCTGTTAGCTACTAAACGATCAGTGAGTTTTTTCATCTCCGACTCAAGCTCATTGCTGGTTGAGCGGGTCACGTCCAAGCTGCTAACAGGTAAATGGCGCGTCTGGATCTTCCATCACTAATTCGATTCGAACGTACTGTGTACATCCTCGGAACAAACCCATCCGACTCACCGTTCTTGCAGGAATTATCATTGACTTCGATAGCTCAATAGCACGGTGTCATCATCAAACAGTTGGAAAACTCGTTGTCTTGAAGAAGGTCCATACGCCTAAGTCCTTCCAAAATCATGGTCCTTCGATGAGCCTTTCTGTCCATATGAGGCGTCATTTTTCATCCGCCTGATACTTTTCCTGGCATTCCAACACTGTACGGGTTCTGAAGCAGATTGTCCGTTCAACCTACTTCAATCGAAGAACCCACCCTCCTCTTCTATCTTTCCATCCAAGGGGCTTCTCGTGTGTTACTCATCGCCGTGGTAGGTTTGTAATACATAGATTGTAAATCAATGATGGCCAGTGGCTCTTCTTTGTTCTATCACCGAGAATGCTGATACATGATGATACTTTCAATTTACTGAGACACAGCCTAGGGAGTCTCAGGGAGCCTCATGTGAATCTCTGGTACTTTCTAGTGCCGTAGGGGTGCATCCAGGTGAATCTTCGAGTCTTGATCATGCTCGGGTGATTTGCGTCCGATAATTTACAGCGTCATCGTCAAAGCCAGTGATAATCTACTGGGTCCAATCTAATCCAATCATCAAGGGTAAAGTTTGTGCCTTTGTGTTTGCTTGGGGACTTAGGCATTAGGCCGTGGCAAAATGTTCGCGCAGATCCTCAACACGATTGAAATTCGCTCAGAAATCCGGACTCGCAAGTTTCTATATCTCGGGTTTTGAGCACCTGGGGCTCGTGAATGAGCACAACTGTCATCCATGAAGATTTGTATGAAGTACTTGAATGATAAAGATACATGAACCAGCAAGATATGAGCGAATGAGTTACTACAGTATAATACATAAACCGATACAGGTTCAGCTTCCCTCCCACTCCCTCTCTTCATATTCTTATCGATATCGTACAGCCATTCGGGTACACAATAGACAAATGGGTATGAGCTTATGCCAGGATGAGGTATCAACGCTAGTGATTTTCAAGTTGCATCAGCTCCGGATTCCGATGAATATCATATCATAAAGATGTAGGTTGCACTTACTGTTCGGTAATAACGACTACACGTATGGTAGGTGCAATGTCAGAGTCGTTGTCTAGGAAGTCGCGTCGGGAATTCACTTACTTAGCATAATGACCATTCTCTTGAGGATATTCGGGCTCGGTCCTTGTCGGTGGACGATTGGGGGCCGTCGATACGAACAAACGTAACGATCCTGAGGGATCACCGTATTGGAGACATAGCTTAAACAGCTCTGAATCGGACAACGCATCGCCTAACGCATATGCGCCAATTTCCGACTGGTATATCGAATATCGCGAGAAGCTATTGTCCGGAACGCACATCTGGTGGCGAAGACAAAGTTAAGGATGAAGGGTACTTTTTTACACGACGTTCACAGAGGAAGGTCACCTTGGAAAGGATCCACTCTCGGATACAAGATCCATTCGGGGCGCCTGTGATTTCAACAACGCGATACTGCTCTGCGTTCGAGCTGACGATGATACGCGTAGTTGGTAAGGCTCTGGACCTGGATTTATTCAAGGGTAGTTTGACATTATTCAGTGGCAGAAAACCAGAGTAACAAGACAGCTCACATTGCAATCGTGACAAGGAGACAAGAGTTGGAAAGCCTCGACCGGAGATGAGACGATAAATCGAGCCTGCCTTTATGGGACCGAGTGGACCACATCAATGCGACATGATGAGGGAGAAAAAAGTCCTCGATGATCGATTTCAGACAAAAATCAATTCTACACAGTGATGGGAGATTGATGGAGAGGGAAGCGAGGGAATTCAGCTCGGATTCAATCCTGATGATTTAGGTAGGTGGAGTAAGTTTGGAATGATATCGAAGCTTGATTGAGAGCCCATCCTCCCAACACGAGGAAAACGTGTCGTATGTAAAGAGGAAGGAGGCAGTACTGCAATGAGGAACAGTACTCAGATCCTTTCAGTCCGGCCAAACTCGACAACGTTGCAAATCAGGTAATCGGCCTGCGCTCCATTAAGAGAGATCTTGCGCATGGCCAGAGTCAGGCGAGTCTAGAGAAAAGCTGGACTGACGGATGATTATAAACTTCGGAGCTGGATATCAGTGAGCCGCATCAAAACTGCCCGTTTCAGCGATGTATTTACTTCTGATTCTTGCAATTTACCTCGGGACTTTCTCGCTGGATACTAACACTACTACGTTGGTGTATCAACGTAGACACCGGGACGCCACAAAATTGAAAAGATCCAAGGCAGTTCACAGGGAGTCGCTGGTAAGTGGGTGACTGGAAACTCTTGGGCCTCAGGCTGATAAATCAACGTTCCTATCTAGTTAGAAAGTCACATCATAGAGAATCATAGAGAAAGAGATGAGCAGTGGGAGGTATTGGTGATCATGGCACCACTGTTCGCACTTAGTGAGATAGCGGTTCTAAGGACGCTCACCGAGTCTCCCTCAAATCAACGGAACAGTCGAGTTCTCTTCTCGTTTCGTAGATTGCTCTCCTGAGTTCATCTTTGCACTGGCTGTCAGGAGAATCGAGGTTAAAGGAGACTCGGACATCAATGGAACGTTCAAGAGCAATCATATGGACGAACTGGGCTTAGGATAACGCAGAAGCAGGAAAAGATGAGAATACAAGCGCCCACCACAAGCGCCGACTGACGGTACTCTTGCGCGCTTCTACCTTTGATGTTTTCGACGCTGTAAGTATACTTAGACAGTCTACCTAGGTCTACACTGTCACTGAATGCATGTCCTTCACAGTGTCAAACCATAACTCAATGACAACAAAAGCGTGAGTTTTTCGAGGAATCGTTTGACAAGAGCTTGCTGACCAAACATCCGTTTTGCCTGGATTCCCAAGTCCCAACACGTTTCTCTTCCACTAGCGATGGAAAGAAGAAGTTCGAACTTTGGGTCACTTAGTACTCAAGGGAATAATGAATTCATCATTTCACATTTCATCCTGCATAGCCAGCCCAGCTTCTGACGGCAAGCACTGACGCTGCCGCTCCTTTGGGATCCCGTTAATAACTTCAATAACTTCTAAGTCTGAGTCCTGACCATATAGGGAAGCGTTTCTGAGAGGACACGGTACCACCATCGGTCCATCATGATTGCGGAAAATTCAAAGCCCATCTTTTCTCCCTCCCCCCTGTTCTTGCGTTGCCAACAGATCTGATCTTCTTGAAGGAGAGGCCTAGAGGTTTCGGGTCAGCAGTTCAGTCACTGAGACCACTGCCTCAGAGCTTCTTCGACTCCCAGATTCATTGAATCACTCTCATTTTGGGTTAACCAGGATTAACCTCACGGGTCAGAAATCTAACGAGGAACGAAGGGGGCAGTCCATCGATTCCATCACTTTTCAGAGTCAACATCGCCTCAGAGTCTGAGTAGCCAACTCTTTTGGACCATTACCGTCAATTCCACGCAGCCGCTATTCCACGACTCCAAGGTGATCCTACACCCATGGAAATAGCTCTTGCCTGTGCTCAAAAGATATCCACTTCATCAGCGTTCGTTTAGTATGGGGTTTGGTTATCGATGTGAGTAATGGTTGCATGAGGAGGTAGAGTGGCGCATTGGAAGTTTACATTCGCAACCAGTTTCACTGTCCCGCTGAAGCCTGGTTGAAGCTGAAGGCTTGCTTTCATGTCATCGATGCAGGCTGTGTACTTGCTGTAGCCTCTGTCAGAGAAACTGGCTCTAAGTTTATGACAATATACATGTTGATGACCAGTGTGTGATCAGAAACGAGTTCAGGTCGTGAGTCGAAAGCTTATCGATCGCCACAGGTACTTCTGGTACGACCGAAGCACACCCAACGTACATCCTTACAGCACACAGTGGCTTACAACCTCGGACGAGAACAGACAGACAGATTAACCATATACATTATAAACCAACGGTACTATAGGTAACGCAGAAGAGTAAAAAGAATGGCATGTGGACAAACGAGAGTGGGTACATATAACGCAGGGGATCCTCTAGCATAATGGTATCACATAAATAATGTGAACGAGAAAAGTATGTTCCTTGAAGAAGGGATAAGGAGACACAAAATTATGAATCAAGAACCGAGAAAATATCAGGACAGGACAATATAGAGAAAGAGTGGGGAGGGCAGAATGGTGTGACGCCAGGTAGAACACAAACAGGCAAAAGGAAAGGAGACGGAAAAATCCAGAACCACATCCACGATTCCACAAAAATATAAGGTGTGTATGCAAGAAAAAAAGTAAACTAGATGTATACGTTAATTTTGAGAAGACGACGGACTTACACAAGCCTCGTCGAAGGATTGTAGCCGGAGAAAAAGACAGAGCAGACGAGCAAAGGTCCTTGTAACGGAAGACATTGGAAAGACTTAGTCCATGGCGATTATCCACCGGCATTTCCGACACTCCAGAAGGCATATTTTGGGCATGTTTTCGACACTGTACGAGAGGACTCGGGTATAGGACGGGTGTCATTTCGGGCAATCACGGGAGAACTTCAATGTGCATCAAAGATCTAACCTTTGGAACCAGGGTCGTGGTCCGAAGGTTGTGCCAGCGGGCGACCTGCATGGGAGGTCAGATAGAGTAAGACATGAGTGAACCATACACTTACAATGACAAGGGAGAGTCTGGATAAGCACCCGCAGCGACTGCTGCCGCTACCGCTGCCAAAGACGACAACGAAGGCGAGCCCATTGAGGCAATCGAATCCGTATCAGAGTCACCAAAGGCTATGCGCTGGCGCTTGAAGCGATTCTTCAACAGACCATACTTGGGCGGAAGGACATTATCTGAGCTTCCCTCGTCAGGGGTACCTATCGAGTCCGAGTCTTCAGAATCCGAATCACGCTGAGTGCCAATAGAGCGATAACCAGGTTCATCAGAGCCTTCGTCCGTATCATCATCGTCATCCTCAATAGCGGAGTGGCGACGAATTTGAGCGGTCGAAGACCTGGTCCTCGAAGAATTCCTCGATGCAGGTGCAGTGACTTCGCCGGTGTTGGCGCGCTTGACACGGACACGAGCATTCTCTCTAGAACGCTGGCGGATGACATCGGTACGTAGATGAACGGGTCGATTATGTCCATGGAGTTTGACGTAAAGGCCGCATCTAATAGCACTTAATTATCCCTAGAACTGAGTAGTGTAGATAGGGAGGACTTACGCATTGCACAGGAGCTTGCCTTCGTCAGTCTTCCTCCAGAGGGGAGTGGTCGAAGTAGAACAGTTGGAACACTCTTGAGCTACAAGTCAGCCTGTTAGGGGTAGAGAGAAAGAGCTTTGGGAGACTGCGCACGGGGACTGCTCTCTATCTGTTCTTGCTTCGACTTGCTCGCGGTCTGTCTTCTTTCTGACGGAGTCTTACCGTTCAACGGACGATCCGAACCATTGTGGGTCTTTGAATAAAGACCACACCTGTATGATAAGGGGTATCATGATTGAGTCTCTTTTATTGTTGTCCAGCACAGCAGAGAAAGAGAGGGCTCACGCATTGCAGAGTATCTTCATACCAGTACGATCCCTCCTCCAAAGCGGCGTTGTCGTCGTATGACAATTATCACATTCGGCTATGATGAGAGGATAAGGAATTGGCAGTGCATCATAGAGAGGGAATTACTGACTGAAAGCGCCGGGCATTGTAGATGAAGGATAGGAAGCGCTGGCATAGGACGAGCTCTGCTGGTCCTCGATGTTATCGTCGTCGTTGGGCGAGATACGGTGTGGCAACGTCATCATCGTTGAAGGGGATGGAGTAGAAAGGGAAAGAAGACAATCGTCTCCGAGACTAGTTCGTGTTCACATCGTGCTTATTTTCTCACCCCGGCATGATCGGCCGGCCGCCGCGCGAATCTCCGAAAATTCAAAAGCTTCCGTCACATCAAAATAAACATAAACATCAACGACGGAGGCAGACTCTACTTTCAACTTTTGATGTTTCCTTAATTGCTTGCTATTTCTGTGTTACATATCCTTATCTCTAGCTTGCTGTATACTTACTCTGCTTTCCAGGAGCCTACACAGCTCAACTTCCGCATCTGCCACTCCAAATGATGGTCAAAACTTGTTTCCACCAAACTCCTGTAACTGTTGCCAACTCTTGATTGTTGATGAGACCAAAACCAGAGCCTTTGACGCGAAGATTGAAGGGTCAATATTGCATTGACAAATCATCTAATGCTAATTGGCCAATATCGTTTCACTCACTCGTTTCCAACTCGTTCCCACTCTCACCGATTCAAGAAGACGTGACACGGAGGGCCTGCGGAGGGCTGTACTGCCAGGCTCCATTGACGAAAATCACTGAACGTGGCCAGGTAAATGAGCAAAATTCAGCCTGTTGAGCAGACAGATTTTGACAATCTTGGAGTAGCAAAAGCTAAAAAATCGGTCAGCAGAAAGGGGGGACGAATCTGACCATCGACCCTGATAACGGGTTTTATCCCATATAATCGTTATCGTTTCAAGTCGCAACGCCCGCGGTCAATCACCTTCAATCATCCGGTCAGGACACAAATCAGTACTCACGTCTGAAAAACTTCTACATAGCTCATACCCAGTATTATCAACAGTGTTGTCACTGTAGGGCCTTCTTCGCGAATCGCATGCGTCTATCATAACCAAGTAAGGCCAACAAGCGCCCTTTACCCCGCATTGGAGTCTCCTTGCACGAACGAGCCATTCCAGCGATCAATGTCCTTCAATGTCCCCTCGTTGCGATGTTACGTGTGAGGATGATGAGAAGAACATGTTCTGATTCGAAAACCAGAATGAATAGCCGCCTGATTATCCGTCGGGAAACCGCAGGATACTGGACAAACCGATAAGCCCGTTTTGAGCCCGTTGCTGGCCGTTTTATTGAGATGAACGTCTGGGCAGTGAGGCCAGGCCTTTTGTAGGCCGTTCTTTCGCTATCGCTGGGAGAATGACCATTACACTCCCAACATATCTCCTCGAGTCCTCGTTCGTGAACGTTCAGCTGGTTCAAAATTTCCAAGGCTTGTAAGCAAATTTCTTCAGGTTTCAGAGGAAACGGCTGACGCATTGTTAGTTTCGTTGAATTCTTTTCGTCAACCACGGTTCAGTTCTTCATCCCTCGAAAAACCGCAACATGCACGCAAGATAGAGCATCATTTCAAGTTCTCTTAAGCACCGTATTCGATCGACGTTGAACCTTCGCCGAATCGAGAGATTTGAAGTGGACATCATTGGGAAATAGGTCAGAAACTTGTCGCTATTCTGAAGTACGACTCATCATCGGAGAACGCGGTACTAGGTATTACCATCTAGTCGAAACGCTGTGTTCAATGCCAGCCGCGCCCAACAATGTCAACAACTGATGACTCCGATCCTCCAGCTTGCCATGTATCTCCGTATTACTATCTGGAACATTCGCTCCCGATTCCCGAAATCAACGTTCCGCGAGTAACTCTGCTCAGGCCCATTACAGGCCATCTCAGGCCATCTCTCAACACCGGTTTTTCCAGATACAGCCAGATACATACATGCCCCACGACACATCTCCTGATTTTTAAACGTGAGATCCAAGTTTCAATCTGATTTGAGCGAGAACAATCAAAATACACCACTTATATTAGCTTATATCTGATGAAATGAATGAACCTTTGTAGAGTCGGAGGAAGTCTTTCTCCGAGCTCTGTCAAGAAAAGTTCGTTCCGCGCTGGTTCCGCGACTCAGGACTCAGGCAGATACCAGCAGCTACCTACTATCAAGAACATAGCCGCTTTCACTGACGTTGCAACAGGAAGATACTAATCTCTTGGCCAGATTATGTTCATCTCTGGTCGGCTTCTCATTCATATCCCAGAACATTGACAGAGTCGGCGAACGGCGGACTGAAGTGCCTTTTGTTCCTCTTCTTTCCACTCCGCTAGTCCAGAATCGACGAAGCGATTCGGAGAGTATTGAGCAACGAATGGTACGTGACCTAATCGCCGATACGTATGGCCAATACATTTACCAAGTTCTGTCAAGACTCGAGGATCCGAGGCCAAACGTGAATGGTGTTGTCATCCATGCGCCCGGTGGGTGAAGGTAAGTGAAACATCGCAGCAGCGTCGTACTTACTACTATGCTGTAATAAACATCGAGGCCAATAAAGTCCATTTCGGATATCTTCATACACCGTACACGAGGAAATCACCACGCCCTGTGCAAGCTAACTATCCTCACCTCCCTCCTCACTTTACACCTATTCTCATTCTCCCAAATCCCAACCTGCGCCGCTACATTTGCTTCCATCTTCATAACCTCCAAAGCATCTCCCCCCTCGTCCCATTCATGTATCACCAACAACCCTGAATCCATCGCGGCCTTCAACTCGGGTGTAGTCTTCATATCGCTCCCACTATACCGTGTGTACATCGTGGATCGCACCCATCCTGGCATCGTCGATACCGCTTTCGTGATAAGATCCCGATGCCATAGCCGGAACTCTGCTTCGAGTTCTGGTTCTGCCTGTTGCTTCACGGAATTCGAACTCGAACTTGTAGAGTCTTCTGATTCCCGGCGTTCGATTTGGATATGAACAATGCATACCACTTTCCCCGGACTGCGGTTACCACTACTACTCTGATCTGTATCCTTTGCGTGGCGAGAGAACACAGCATAGATGGAACGTGTCATGATGGGAACCGTTTCCAGGATGACCCTTTCGTTCTCAGATGCTACCTCGCGCAGCTGATACCACTCTTTACTCTCTGCAATTCCCGGGTCATCCAAGTGATACAAAGCAACCCAAGGAGGATGCTTCGAGTCGATCGCTTGATATCGGGTAGCATGAGTGCACCCCGGAAATTTGACACGCTGTGGGACATGTTCTTCGTCATACCAACCTGTGCGAAGACGATCAGTAAGTTTGTGAAGCAAACTTGTTACACTGAATGCTGTGACTTCACTATTGAATTCAGCCTCCAATATTACATTTCCGTTATCTGAATAGACAAGGAGCAGAGCATTGGGTAGGTTGTCAGTCGCAGGAGCCTTGGAATACATGATGGCAGTAATGAATCGAAAGGAACGCCATTTGGCCAATGGCCTTAAGGCCTTGAGTCGAATCATTCCCATGATGCAAAGTTAGGGCCCTACGGAGGGGTACCGTGCGCATTCAACGAGATTGTTTAAGTATAGTTAGGATTTGTAGTTCGGAACTTTCAAGGACCCCGAAGGGTTCGAGATCTACTCACGGGACTCACTGGACTAGTACTGCAACTCAAATTACTTCCTAAACTGATTGAGGTCTATCACATATACTTGAGTATGATGTTTAAAACTTCCTTGCAGTGGTGATGTATCGCCCAAGTCTTAAGCAAGCACAACATTGATTCAACTTCATCACTTATGCAAGAGTGAAATAGGTTCAAGTTCAAGTTGACCCAACAAAAGGTTATGAACTATGTACTACAACTAGAGATGTAGATTTCAAAGTCTAGTATACTTACAAGTTAAGTATTGTACATAATATGCTGAGATCTTGACACATACTTGATCTCTTGAATATTTCAGATTATATTTACTACTTACTGTTGGCAGTAATACTTAAATATAACACAAGTAAAAATTCACTTGCAATTATTGTATTAGAAGAAATTGTTTTAGGAGTCAGGACAACAATACTACGTACAATTTTTACTCATTCAATGCATTTGGTCCAATCTTCCCCATACACACAGTCTTCAAATAAGAGCTCTGAATGTCCCAGATAAGAAATAATTAGCTGGGTCTTGCTAGTCCATAAAGTCTTGCGGAAATATGGGGGAATCCAAACAATTGAATTTGGATTACCTTCAAAGTATATCCAACCATTGGAAGACATACTCCAGTCATTGAAATAAGCTAATAAACATAATCAGAATATGTGATGTTGATTCTCAAGTTTGAAGGAAATAAATCTTACCATCTACAGACTGGCAAACAGTATTGATTTGATCATTTTCAGAAGCAATATCAGCCTGGATTTGTTCAATCTGTGGAGCTTTCCAAATACGGATAGTTTTGTCAAAGGAGGCAGAAACAATTCTAGTTCCATCTGGTGAAAAAGCAACTGATGAGACCCAATCATCATGGCCTTGCAAAGTTGTTCCAAGTTGTTTTTTAGTATTGGCATCCCAGACCTTGATTGTTTTGTCTCTACATCCAGATACAATCCTACTTCCATCATAAGAAAATCCTATTGCATCAACTAGATCTGTATGGCCTTGTGGAAGCACATCAATAAGATTCCCGGTAGCAATATTCCAAAAGGCTATAGTTCCATCACCCAAACCAGCTACAACTTTACTGCCATCAGGTGAAAATGCTACTGAATGAACAGACTCATCATTCACAATATCTTCTCCAATTTGAGTACCAGTAATAGAATCCCAAATTATTATAGTCTGGTCTTTGGAACCAGAAAGTATCTTGGTTCCATCTGGGGAGAAAACTACTGATTGAATCCAATCCTCATGACCTTGTAAAGGCTCTCCAATTTGCAAACCAGTAGCTGTGTCCCAAATTCTAAGTGTCATATCAAAAGATCCAGAAACAACTTTGGTACCATCTGGTGCAAAACTAACTGTAGTTATCCAGCCTTCATGACCTTCAAAAGGCTGATGAACTTCTATTCCTTTATTTATGTCCCATAATCTCACTGTCATATCATTGGAGCCAGAGACAAGCATTTTCCCATCAGATGAATATGCAACTGAATTAACTATATCTTCATGCCCTTCAAGAGGCTTTCCTATCTGCATTCCAGTAATAGAATCCCAAATTCGTATAGTATCATCTCCAGAACTAGAAGCAATTTGAGTTCCATCAGGTGAGAAAACTGCTGAAGTAACTAGTCCTGTATGTCCAGGTTCAAAATGTTCATTAACTGAATTGGTTAAAGTAGTATCCCAAATTTTAATAGTTTGATCTCTAGAACCAGAAACAACCTGGGTTCCATTGGGTGCAAAAGCTACTGAGTTTACACAGTCTTCATGACCATGCCAAGAAGCACCAATTTGGGTTTTGGTTTCAGAATCCCAGAGTTTCAGTAAATTATCATTAGAGCCAGTTATAAATTTTGTTCCATCTATAGAAAATGCAATTGCAGAAACCCAGCCTTCATGCATCTTCAGAGTAGGACCAATCTGAATACCTGTAGTAGCACTCCAAAATCTAATTGTCCAATCATCAGAACCTGATACAATCTGGGTTCCATCAGGAGATAATATAGCTGTAAGAGCTCCTTGTTCATGGCCTGATAATGGGTTGCCAACTTGAGTACCAGTAATGACATTCCAAATCCTTACTGTATTATCATCAGAGCTTGAAACTAGCTTGGTTCCATCAGGTGAAAAAGCTACTGAGTTTATCCAATTTGTATGACCCCAGAGAGATCTACCAATTTGACGTCCATTGATAGCATTCCAGAGTTTAAGTTTCTTATCACCAGATCCAGAGGCAATCTTAGATCCATCAGGTGAAAATGATACAGATGATACCCACAATTTATGGCCATGCAAAGGCTGGAGAATTTGAGACCCAGTTTCGATATTCCAAACTCTAATTGTTCTGTCATCAGAACCTGATAATAGCTTACTTCCATCAGGTGAGCATGCAACTGCATTTATATGGCCTGTATGACCTTTTAGTTTACCAATTTGTATTCCAGTTGTGGCATCCCAAACATAAATCATATTGTCATTGATTCCAGCAATAATCTTGGATCCATCAGGTGTAAATATTACACTATTCACTGTTGCAACTGTTTTCAATGTTACAGCATGATATGTAAGCCAGTCAGAGACATTACTTTTCTGCTTTATGCACTTTTTAATGATAGGCTGATAAGTTGAATGATTTATCCAGAATGGTATAATACTAAGATATAGATGTGGTGTCATTCCTTGTGCATCACTACTAGCATATTGTTTCAACAATGCATGAAGACCTGCTGCTAGCTTCTGAATTATTTTGCCTCTGGAACTATCTACCCAATATTGATACTGCAGATATTGATTTTTGAGAATATATCTTTGATAAAATAATTTTGAAAGATTACCTTTGTCAATGCATTCAAACTATTTCCACATACAGTCAAAGCATTGAATAAACTCATAGTTTCAATCCAAAAAACTCCCTTTTCAATCAGAAACTTTTCTAGAGCAATTAATAATTCTTCTGAAATACTACAATGAAGAAAGTGAAAGCTCCAGTGATGACAACAGTACTTCAGTGTTTCTCCAACATTTTCCTCCAATCTAGTATCTAAATTTGGTATTTGATTGTCTGGAATATAAGAGGAGGAAAGATTACAGATATTGAATCTTAATTGTCTTTTCATTATTTCAAAGGATGTTGAACTCAATTGATCATGACAGGAAGTTGGATCATATGTTACTCCCTTGTAAGTAGTAACAAACTCAGGAAAAGATGCATGAAGACTCAGAATAGTGTGGTCTTGATCTGAAATATATAGCAATGCATGCAGCCTATGTACCAAGTCCAGCACATTGCTAATTTTCAATCCCTGTAGATTTGCCAAGGTATTGCAAGTCAATGGCCTTTGTGCTGAGATAATAGTATGGATGATTTTCCAATCTTCTTGAAACTCTTTCTGCATGAGCTTATCTTTAGGAATAGCGTGTTGAATTACTTGGGTGTATAAATGTCTCAGGTCCTCAGAATGACTGGTATCTACAAGAAAATCAATAAGCCTTTGTTTTCTTCTCTGAACTCCAGAAACCCCTTTCACAAACTTTACAACAGTAGCAGCATAGATAAAAAGTCTTCCAGCTAATGCAGTAAGCTGATGAAGTTGTTCTTCAGTAGTAAAAACTCCAGACAGTTCAGCTTTTACATATGTATAAATGTCTTTCTTTACTAATTCTTCTTCAACATTGTGCAAAACAGATTGGGACTGTTCAGTAACAATAAATGATAACAGCTTTTGAATTTCCTGCTCTGGACGGCTTGTAATGAAGAATTTTAATCCTGATAGTTCATTGTTTTGAACTGCAGCTACAAGTGGTTCCAGTATCAATGCAGCATCTGTGCATTCATCAAGAGCATCTATTACAATGATTGGCTTGGATGATT
This sequence comes from Lentinula raphanica, assembly GCA_027919835.1. NCBI lineage: Eukaryota > Fungi > Basidiomycota > Agaricomycetes > Agaricales > Omphalotaceae > Lentinula > Lentinula raphanica. The sequence continues at coordinate 952,272 of JANVFP010000014.1, read as the reverse complement.
CCTTTTTGTCAAATTCCTGTGCTGATTTCCAAGGTGCAATAAGAAGTTTGTTGATTTGCTTTTTGGGACTTTTATAGACAATATCAGGATCTGCAGATAGATGTTTCCCTAAAGCTATAGCAAATGTCTTGGAAAATCTGGCCAACTGATAAGATAAGGTTGGGATAATGTACTGGTAGTTGTTGCATTCTGGAATCTGATGAGAGCAAAAAAAGTTTGCAGCCAATATATTTTCCTCTTCAAAAGTTTTGCAGATAGACATAGCAATGGTACTTTTCCCTGTGCCAGCAAGGCCAGACATCCAGTATACTGGATCAGAATCAAAATTTAGTGTCCACTGTTTGATCTCTGAAAGGATTTCCCTTCTTGTGTCTGGACTGCAAAATTTGCGGGTTCCTGTATCAGTATCATAGAAAGCTTGATATGAATACTTGAGCTTTTGGAAAATTAACTCCTGTGTCAAACTATTAAGACATTATCAAATTTTCAATGGATTTGATTGTATACCTTTAAAATGGCAGTACTCTTTCTTTCAATTGTAAAGAGGATTTCCAACTTGAAGTCAATTTGAGTCAGATAATCAATGTCAAATATCAATGAATTATAGATGTGCATAAAACTCACCTTGCATTGTTCACATGCATCTTGAATTCTCTTTTGAAAATCTCCAATCTTGTTGCTTATGACTTCCAGCTGGACTGCTCTGCTTCTCAAACCCATTTTCTGATAGTGCACAACCTCTTCACATATGATTTTGAGTTTACTAGAGACAGGCTTCAGTGCTCAATATTCAATTGCCAATATGGAGCTGGAAATAATACTTAGCCAAATCCTGAGTAGCAGGAATATCGGATAATTGTAATTCTTCTTGTGTTAGAAACTTTGTCAAGAAGGCTTCATTAGAAGCTATGCTTTTGGCTAATGCATCCAGTTGCTCAGTGTTTCCAGATATTTTCTGGATATTGGCATGTAAGTGAAATACTGAAAAGCCAATAGTGACCAACGGTGCGGACACTGTACCTTGTAAATGTTGAGACATTCACACAAACCGCCAGCTACAGCCTGCAGAGGTGGGAATGGAGCAGAGACTTCTTTCAGAAATTTGAGCACATTATGGACATTATCTGCCACAATTCTCCCAGTCTCGTTAACTTGATCAGCTTGATCCTGAGAGACTACAACCCGATGCTCCGAATGGAGGTCCAATTTATCAGTTCCATCAATTGGCAGTGGAGCTTGAGGCGCCTGAGTAACATTGGAACCCGCTTCCTTCTTGTTAAATAAGGATTTCTTGGCTTTCTTGAGAATTGCACGAGACATAGTGAGAGTACGAGACGAAGATGGGGAAAGTAATTGCGGATCAGGCTAAGGCTTTTATAGTGTCTCAAGGCTCTAACTCCGGACCCGATAGACCAGTCAGCAGTTCGTAGAAATGATGAGTTGACGACTTAGCACAATCCCACTTCAAGTGTCGTACTGAACTTCACGATCATGATCGATGCTGGAAAATGAATCTTGATAACACAAAAGAGGGAATAGCACTACTAAGTAGAACACACGGATGGAGGAAAGCTGAAGGAAGGTATAATATGACTCAGATACTGATGAGGCTGCCAACGGCGTTGCCAACATTACTTGCCGCATCCCTTACAATGGTAGCAGCACCATCCACGACCGAATTGGCGACACTTTCGGCGTCATCGACACTTTCGGCGTCGTCGACACTTCCTGCATCGTCGACACTTCCTGTGTCGTCGACACTTCCTGTCACAGTATTAAGAATGCTGTCCCTTTTGAGTCCAGGGATGACACCGGTGATTCCATCGAGACCGCTGGCGACGCTGTTTGCAGCGCTTTCAGCAGCGCCAACAGCGCCTTCGACGACGTCTTCACCCGTGGTAACAACGCCGTCCAGAGCATCAGTCGCTCCTTCGAGGATACCCGCGCGTTTACGGAGAAGACCATCAGTAACATCGCCAATGCTATCAACGATACTACCAGCAGTGCTTCCAACACCGCTGGTGACACCGTCTACAGTGGAGCCAATGCTGTCCAGGGCATCCCCGGCACCGTCTACAATTCCGCCGACGACGCTAGTAGCGGCGCCGGAGGCCGCAGAGAGGACGCCAGTGGCATCTCGTCGAACCTATGAGTGTTCGTCGTTAGAAGGCCATGACAATGCCGTAGCAGTATTGCTTACAAGTGGGGCGGCATTAACCGAGAACGTCAATGCGACTAAGAGGTTGATGATAGTAGTGCAGGAGCGCATGTTGGGAGGGGCTTGTAGCAATAAAAGTCTGTTGCTCGAAATGAAGGACGAGAGGTGTAGAGGCTTGTAGAGGACTCAAAAGTCGCTGGACGATGACTGAGGTGTCCCATGGCGCTTGGTTTTATACGTCTACCGCACAACGAAGCGTGACTTCTCAATAGGGCATTGTTTGCTGAATCGCAAATGCTAGGGAATAGGAGTTCTGAAATTGAGCTTGTCAAGCTAGAATTCGGCCGTCACCTGTGGCGCAAGTTGGGTTAATTATCTGAAGTACTACTGGCATTCTTGGGAAAGGAGGTGGGGCTTGGTATGCTTCTGATGATGGTGCGCGTCAAGATCCAATACTCAATGTTGAGTCTACGGAAGGGAAAAGTTCTCGGCAGGCAGTGCAACAGTCCAGCTTTCCACGTCGCAATTCTTCTTCTGCGTCTATAACAAAGTGGGTTCATTTGGACACACAATGGAATGGAGTATATACGTACACTTGGTCAATCTCGCTCCAAGAAGCTCTTTGATATACTGTGGCTCAATGATAACGTCGGACCACACAAAAACAGAGCAATTTGATTCAAATCTGGAAGTGCATCTCTTTTGCTATGAAAACTCCCAGTCCAATTGGCCCACTTGACAGGTAGAGTGAAAGCAGAATCTTTGAGAAATTACATCCGGAGAGTCGCATCAGTATACACACTTGTAAGTCGTATAAGGATCCCACAATGGCCACTGTTTCGGCGTGTCCAACTGAGAACTAGCAACAAGAGGAATCAAGACATGCATAATGCAAAATTGAACGAATGCGGGAGGACTACTGAGATGATCTGCTACTGAGGACTCACGCGATTGTTCTAGACTGAAGGTTCATATCGTGCGGGAGTGGCCAAAATTAACTCGACAGCTCGGATTCGTGAAACATCCATCTGTTATGAAGATGAGAATTGACATAGGGCCGCACAAAATAAGAGCTGTTCGCGCAGGTACTCACTCACTAGACATACATCATGAACCTGAACCCATCTCTGGTCGAACGTTTGACATTGTAGAGTGACCTGCATGTGCAGATGTCTTTACATAGCCTCTGGGTCAACGTCAGGATGCTTCAACCAAGCGCCGGAACAAACACACAAAGTCGAACCCGGCACCTTTCGATGTATCTATCAAGGAAGCTCGAAGAAGACTCCCATCGTCAGTAGAAGTTTCCAGCTCCCATTGGTCTTCTCAGTGCGGAAACTCCCGTTCGAAGAAGAACATACAGTAGACCGAGATCGGCTGTTAGTTTGTCTGTGATCTGTCCAATTCAATGAAGTCATTGGAGATATTGAGGCATTCAGAAGCCTACACAACCACCGTGGCAATTGTCCAGCCGCTTGCAAGAACAAGCAAAGTCGGGTCTGAGAGGCTAGCAGAGTTTGAGAAGCCCTCGTCGCTTCGGTTGCATTCTGCTCTCCGCTCTCACCTTCATACGAAGGTCAAGAGAGTCGGAGTTCCTGTATTCAACGCGAAAAAGACCTCGAAGTAAGTATATCAGGTATACTGATATCTAAAGACCTATGAGCAAGGATGAGTGAGGTCCACGCATTCTGTAACCAACGATTTCAACACGGACCGACTCGGACTTCTTCTTTGCTCCACCTTGTTCCGGTGCTGAAGAAGGCGTTTCCCCAACTTTATTGGACCACTGATTGCCACAACGAGCCTGTGGAATCGTTGGGAAAAGGGTTGCCAAACAACAACGCCTGTGATACTACGATGAAGATAAAGGACTATCCTGTGCCAATCTGTCTGATTCGAGAAGATCATTGGACATATCAGCATTCAAAAGCCTACATGACCAGGGTCGCACAAGCCAAGTCGGTGTCGTATAGGTCCGCAGAGTTGGAGAAACGCTGGTCACTTCGGTTGACTTTTGCTTTCCGCTCTCTCGTTTCTCATCGGAGGGTCAGGAGTGAGAGTCCATGCGTTCAGCACGAACGAGGCTTCGAGTAAGTTATGACAGATATCCTGATTTCGAAGCTAAGACCTATAAACAGGGAAGAGTGAGGTTCACGCATTCCAGCAACAGTGATTTCAACACAGACCGACTCAGACTTGTTATCTTGCTCCTCCTTGCTCCTCATTTGTCGTGTACTACAGAAATGTGAATGGTAGGCAGTACCGATTGACTTGTGCTTTCCGTTCTCGCTCACATTCGAAGGTCGGAAGTCAGATTTCACGCGTTCAACGCGAAAAAGCCTTCAAGGTAAGTAGATCAGCTATGCCGTTATCGAAAGAAAGACCTATGAGCAAGGAAGGGGCACGCATTCTATCAACAGCGATTGCAACACTCACCAAATTGAACTTTTTCTCCTTGGTCATATCCTAAAAATGAGCCCAGTAGGCTATACATAGTACGAGTCTCAACATTGAGCCACTGATCCGTCGCAGCAGGCCTATGAAATTGTCGAGTAGAGAATTTGACAAACAGCAACGCTTGTGATATGACATTAGACAGACATTAGATCTGAAGTCTTCTGAAGTGAGGAAAGGAAGATGTCAGCAAAGAACTACATATCGTCTATCAGCAGCGGACGATACGAAGGCAAAAGGAAGAACATACCTCGAAATAACGGATCGACCATCTGCAGATTTGGCCCAAGCCAATTAGTACTACCTGCTCCCGACGGCGACACTCAACCTCATGAGATCAGACCACGTTGCAAGATGCAACAGGCAAATATCAAGCACTTGAATATAGGAAAGGGAGCCTAAATACAACGCGAAGAGAGAGTCAATACGTGACAGGAAGGTCATCGGGCAACAAAAAAGTCAAGCGTCAAGATAAAAGTGATGAGGCTCACGAAGGGTACAACTGAAACCACTTCGTTGCGAGACATGGCACAAAGCAAGGTCTTCTGAACCTGAGCCCGACATCAGCACCAACATCAACATCAACAGGAAGAACGAAAAAAAATAATATATGAAATCAGAAATAAAACCATGTATTCTAAACGAACAAAGTTACGAGCTACATGAGTTCATAAGATATCATGAATAACCGCACATAGTACACATACACGGAGGACGACGACAAGGGTAGCGAACGGATCGAACAAGGAGGAACCAGACTTGAACGTTATAACCAACGCACAAAGGCTATAAAGACACAATAGTGGCACAAGGAGGGGGAAAGCGACTGGGGAAAACTAACGATAGCAAAAAACAGACCGGGAACGTGGAATAAGATAGGGCAAGGGGATTGCATGATGCGAAAACCCCTGGAAAAATTCTCCGCATTCGGAAACAGGTCCAGGCAAAGAAAAGGACCTCGCGTCGAAGAACACATCATCAGGCGAAGGTATCCAGGGATGTTGTCTGAATGGTCGACTAGGCCTGTGGAAGGAATTAGAACTTTAAACCCAGTTTTGATCCATAGCCGAATGTCGTACCTCAGCCTCTTTCTCCGCTTCTGCTTCAGCGGCAGGATCTTCGGCGATCGTCTCATCTACATGGGCAGCGGCAGCAGCGGGTGTAGGCTCGGCCTGGAAAAGGGTCATTGTCAATGTTGAATGATAGGGGCTAGTTGATAGACGTTGAAAGAAATGGGTTCAGGACATACCTTGGACGAGGGCTTCTTGGATCCTGCACGACTGCCGGCCTTTGAAGGAGGTTTGACAGATGACTGGGTTGATGATTCCGGTAAATCAACAGGAAGCATACGGATATCAGAATATACTCACCTTCGAAGCTGGCTTAGTAGAGGCTTTCGATGAAGGTTTAACCTTGGAAGGAGGCTTGCTACCGACGGCCTTGGAGGGAGGCTTACTGCCGGCAGCCTTGGACGCCGGCTTGGTGGTAGCAGTAGTCTCTGAGTCTGGCTGGGCCTTGGAAGCTGGTTTAGCCTATGCACCATCGTAGATGAGTTCTCTGTGGATCAAGATTTCAAAGTGATGAAGGCACCTTCTTCGACGCAGGGGCTTCTGGAGCACCATCGGCTTCAGCGTCCTCATTGGCTTTGCGCTTCTTTCCTCGGGCAGCCTTGGGTTTTTCTTCACCATCCGCCTTCGTCTCGTTGTCTTTATCGGCTTTTTTGGCTCGAGGTTTGGCAGGGGCTTTCTTCACTGGAGCAGGTTTGGGTTTGGGCATCTCCTTTATCCTTGTGGACCGACGAGGAGCTGCGACATCAGCTGATCCCTCTGCTGTGGAAGCTGCTTTACGAGGCATTTCTGTGGTCGATGGATCGCGATAAAGAAACGATTCGAAAAAGGCTTGAAAGGGGCAGATGAAGGAAGAGAAGAAAGAGCGCGTCGATTTTCCAGTCAACAATCCAAATTTCAAAAGTTGAAACAACGGTTGTTCCACGTGCTGTGGGCACGTGGCGTGCGTCACGCGAATAAGCGCTCTGGGCGCTTCTGGAAAAATACGCGAAAATTCCTCTCACCTCCGCTTATTTGTAGGTCACTTCAAATCCTCCTTCATCTCATTCAACACAACCCAAAAACAACATTTTAATATGGACCTCAACGTCTTCCGACCGCAGCTGTATTCAGAGTATGTCGACTCGGCCGATTGCGCCCCATTTCTCCCACACCACGTCCCGTTCTGGGATTAGTTTCCGAAAGCAAATCGCAAACTTTCCGCCTTACTAATGGGTCCTGCTCTTCCTACAGAGATTCTTCTCCTCATCGTCGAGCTCTTATCCGACAGCTTGTCAGATTTGAGGTCTTGTTCGCTCATATCAAGCGCCTGGCATGCCGCTGCAGCCAAGATTCTGTTCTCAGACCTTCATCTTCTATGCTCCGTACACCATCCGAATCTTTCCGGGCCTCACACTAAGCCCAAACGAGGGTTCGATATGATATTTGGCATGATACCTGTATACAGGCAGGTGCCATCTGTGCAAAGCATAGAGGTAGATTGTACATGCGGCGACCTACAGCATCGAACCGTCCAATCATTCCTTTCGACGGGTGCTTCATCCTTAGTCCATATCACTCAGAACGTCACTCGACTAAATCTTTCGTTTTGTGGCATGCATGACGATCGAATGGGATCCCCTTCAAACGGTCCTCACTCCCTGCAACTCTATCCTGACTCTGTGATATCCTCGATACTGCAATCTATCGACAAACTCTCCTTTTCCCATCTCCGACGTCTATCCATCGATAGCGCGCCACAGGTCCTGTACTTCATGGCCTGTGAACCTTTCGGCGGCGTCCTCGAGTCTGCCTGCTCCTCGCTCGAAGAGTTATATTTCGCCCATTTCGAATCTATGCAGAATTGTGATATCAAACGGCTGCTCAGCAAGCACGCATTCTCTTGCTCACGATTTCCTCTCCTGCGGCACCTCTTCTTCCAAGGATCCTTCACCGTTTCAGGTACATACGGACCAAGAATGAACTGCGTGCTCGAATTTTCCCGCACCAAACCGGACGCTGTCTCGGTGGGAGTGTCATACTCCTCTTACCAGGACCCGTTGACTAAGCCTGATGGATTTCTGAAGTTCGGCCTTCCGGGTTGGTGCTGCCTTAGCGGATACTGCTTCAACTCCCTCGGAGGCAAGCAGCTGGTGGACGTCTTGAGTCTGGGTACGGGGGTCACAGACCGCTCACTTCCTACTATAGGCATCATCCTAGAAACATTTCAATCGAATACTTTAGGTCAATTCGCTCGTTCGCTGGATGTTAAAGTCTCGTCTGATATTAATGATCGTAAGTCTATCATATTGCTTTCACTGAATCCGACTCTTATGCTCATCGATCAGCTTCAGCAATGAAACTATTCCCATATATCCTACAAACATATCCCGAAATCTCTTCGTTGAATCTATCCTTCAGCTCGATTTCGGATATGAGACTGGCTCTTCTGGATAATAGCAAGCCAGGACTAGACTCTTTCCACACTCGTACGGCAACGATTACACAGCATCTGCTCCTGTTCAACCGTCTATCCACGCTGAAATTCACTCTGTATGACAACGCCGGTTTCATGCTCGCGTTCGCTCTTGGTTATTCTCAGAACGAGAATCCAAACCATCTCCTCGCCTCGGATCACAAGTCTTACCTGAGCTCTCTGCCGTACATGAAGCACTTCCAGACTCAATTCGATATCATCTCCGCTTTGGACGTGATCGTTGCCGAACTTGCACGTCTCTCGATCGAACGACAGCGAGCAAGCATCGCTTCTCCCAGTCTACATCCTGTTTCACTACTTCGAGAGGTGGTCATAGAAGTGGACGCTGGTGGTGATACGTCGAAGTCGAACGATAATAGGTCGCTAGATTGTGGATTCCTCGAACGAGAATTGGAAACTATGTTCACGAAAACAAGAGCAGCGAACTCGAGCATTTTGACTGTTCGAGTCCTGTGAGCTTGTTCGCGCAGGTTGTCAGCGTCCATCTGTGTCCAACTGGCTAGCAACGTGTTCAAAGCCTGCGAGGTCGTTGTGCGAGGACCTTTACATGCTTCCTGTCTCGATATAGCATCTTCTTTCTTTGAAAGCAAGCTTGGCCATCACAAATGGAATACAAATCTCTTCAGTCTTCGCGATTTCTGCGACGATCCAGAATCTATATTGCCTGGACAACAACCAGTATCTAGCCTTAGGCCTTAGGACCGGACAGCGACGTTACGCAGGTAACATTCGTCTTGATACACAATGCACAATGAACGTTCATCTCATCTTGCCTCCCGTCGTCATCCAGCTTGGCTGTCCTTCCAAAGAAATTGTGCCTCATTGCCTGCTCGTAATGTTTTCGTCGTTCGCATAGGTTGGTTTGGCAGTTGATTCTGTTCAAGATCTCTACTGCATCCAGAAAGAAATCAACTGCCGAAAGTGAAACCCTCATCCGGTCTTCCGTATTGCTATCACCTCGTCGTCCGTTGGACCGCTGCTCTCAGACCTTCCAGAACGTGATCCATTGAAACTCCACTCCCGTGTCTTCAATTCCCTCCATCAATGACTTTGGTCTTGCTTCGGAAGGGTACAAGGAGGTTTGACCGGTGGCTACCAAATTACCTTACCGCACCTTACCTGGCCTTCCCTTGGCCTTACTAAATTACCTTGGGTGCGTACTCCCAAGGTTCGGCCAAGGTCCGGCCAAGGTAGCTGAGTTTCGGCCAAGGTCCGGCTAAGGTAGCAGGGCTTCGGCCAAGGTTCGGCCAAGGTAGTGGAGCTCAAAACAATATTAATTTGTATTACTCCCTTCCGACTACCACTATCTTTTCTTCACAGTCATGTTCTACTATTTCCAACATCTTCTTTGCCATTAATCCAGCACCACATTTCACTCAAAGTATACTACAGAACATACTGTAATCATTCCAGTCTAGAATAATTATAAAGGTGAATTATGATAAAAGTCTTTGAGAATAATAAATATCCCAAGAAAATGTCAATAATAATTGCAGAAATGAAGACAAAAATAATCAGTATGAAAGTCTAGGTCACAAAGGTGATCCTAATAACAGTCCTTGAAATCATCTTGAGAAAATATTCAAAATTATCATGCACAACATATAGAGAATATTAGTACATGAGTATCCATTGAATAACCTCAGAATGATGAAGAATTCTTCTGTTATCTGTATCTTAGCAAGTATACAATCACTACAGGTCAATGTGAGTATGAATATATGAAATAAGTAGAGGAAGAAATAGATGTACCCTTAGAGCAATGAAGAGTTCTAAGGGGAATTCCACAATAGCTAGAGCTTGAATATATGTAAAAATTTATTGGTACTATAGCACTCAAGTTCCAAAACAACCCTAAAACTATAAGATGAAATACCTTCACTGGACTGTCCAGACAGAAGCAAATCCACTACAAGTCCCTCCAGTCTACAATGTACATACAGAGCAACTCAACTACTAGTTCCTCCAAAAATAGTTACATCTGTGAAAACTACTGTAAGCAACAATCTTCAGAGGCACATGAATAAGTGCAAAGGACTCAGATTCATAAGTACCTGTAGAAATCATTATCATAAGTAACAATTTGTAAACTATCAGTATGCATGAACAGGTAGTAACACTATGTTAGGAACCAGTTTGGGAAGTTAACAAAGATAATCAAGGCAAAGATTTGGATGAAGCATGAAAGATGTTGTTTCAACAAAGCTCTAAAATGTTTACAAAGGGTTTTTATATGTAAGATAGTGAATTAGGAGTAGAACAATGAGAATGATATGAAAACATGAATCATAGTAAGACTAACATGTACAAGAGTGAATAATAACATATGAGATGTTTAGGTTTAGATTTGAGCATGATAATGCAAGGGAATCTTGATATTTCCCCCTCTAGGGATAGTATTGTATTTTCAATTTATTGCCCTGTGTGTTCACTCAATCTCTCAGCTAATAGACTGGAATCTGATGTTTATTCCAACAATGTCAAGAGAAACAACAAAATTTAGTACTATATAATGAAGAGAACTAGAAGGACTAAAAAATTGCAAAAAGAGGCAGCCAACAAATAACAGAAGAAGCAGTGACAGATTTGTTTATTAGTATATATATAACCAGTAGCTGTAGTCTTACTGTACTCAAGTTACCTCCTGTTTCCTCTTGTGATTGCATAGCTATAAAAATATACATATTTATTTACAATTGTTAGAAGTCTTGCATTTGAGAGCAGGTATTAATTAGACTGAATAATAAGAAATGTAACATGTAATAGTAGTATGAGTTCTGTCTTATATGTGTGTTATTGCACCCAAGGAATATCAAGGTACAAGGTAATTTGTCAGGGTGTGGGAAAAGGTAGTCAAGGTAGGTACCATACAATTTTTGGTGAGTCAAGGTAGCCAAGGTAGCCAAGGTAAGGTAATTTGCTCACACTCGGTTTGACCTCACTCTTCGCTGTTTCCTCCTCCAATTCCTGAAAACATTTGCTTCAAGCTCTGCTGGTTCAACTTAGTCCTATCAAAGCCCATCCCCTCCCTAATTCCGATACCTCTGTATGTACCATCCTGATTTCTAGGCGTCTAATTCGATGCAACGCATGATTGGCAGTTGGAACTTGGGACTGATCGTTAACGATTGTATTCTAACCGTCTGAATATTTGAATGTTTTTCCCAAAGCTCCACCGTATGCTCCAACAGAACTGAGTTGGTTGAACCTGGTCCCACCTCCGATTCTGTTGAACAAATTTCTACCTTGACTACTCCCTTGGAAACGAACACGTCTTCCAAAAAATCCCAACAGATTCGTTGATGGGCCAGCTCCAGCGTGCTCCAATTTGCTCCATGTTCCGCCACGAAATCATTCAACGAACCTCCGCACCCATGTTGATCCAGGCTGACCCTTGGCATGCCTTGGGGCATATTTAAAGCATCCTCCTTGGACGGAAATTCCCCACTCATATCCGTCTTTTGACTCTTTGAACCTCTCTAGGTCACCACATTCGTTCTCTACCTCTCCCGTGTATCCCACCATCTCGAGTGGAACCCTCCTGTCTTTAACAGCACTCTACACTCAAACCACTTTCTCAAACCAAATTCAGCGTCAACATGTACTCTTCAAGTACTCTCATCCATATTCTTTCTATCGCGCTGGCGCTCTCTTCGGTGGACGCTGCACCCCTTGTGAGTCCATCTCAAAGATAACTCGAATCCGGTTTGTCTCAATGTTACCTTTCTTCTAGGGCCAACGCGATGCCACTGCCAGTGTATCTGCTTCCTCTAGTACCGCAACCGCCTCTGCTTCAGTCGGTCTAGTAGGCGGGTTAACGGATACCGCAACTAGAATCCTCGACGGCGCTGTCTCCACTGTCGGAAACGTCGTCAACGGTGTTGGTGCGACTGTTGATGGCCTCACTGGCCTCAAGAAGCGTGATGGCCTTGTCGGCGGTCTTACGTCCACTGCAACTGGAATTGTCGACGGCACTGTCGACACTGTCGGCGGTGTTGTGAACGGAGTCGGTTCGACCGTCGACACCGTTATTGGTCTCAAGCGTGATGGCCTTGTCAGTGGAGTCACAACTACTGCCACCGGAATCGTCGACGGAGCTGTCGACACTGCCGGGAACGTCGTCAATGGCGTTGGGAGTACTGTTGACGGCCTCACTGGCCTCAAGAGACGAGACGACAATTCCACTTCTGCTAACTCGACTTCCTCTTCTTCCTCTTCCTCTACTGGTCTTGTCGGAGGCCTCACATCAACTGCCACTGGCATCGTAGATGGTGTCGTAACCACTGTTGGTGATGTTGTGAACGGTGTCGGCTCAACAGTTGACGGTCTTACTGGACTTAAGCGGGACGGTCTTGTCGAGGGTTTAACCTCTACTGCGACTGGAATCGTTGATGGGGCCGTTGACACCGTTGGAAATGTTGTGAACGGCGTTGGTTCAACTGTCGATAACCTCACTGGTCTCAAACGCGATGGTCTGGTTGGAGATCTTACATCTACAGCCACCGGTGTTGTTGATGGAGTTGTCACCACTGCTGGAAACGTCGTCGATGGTGTCGGTAGCACTGTCGATGGTCTCACTGGTCTATAAGCCTTCACTAGCTCTATTTTGCATGCTGCTCTTCGTTCTTCACATCTTCCCAGTCCTTGTATTTTGTATCGTTTAGCCCATTTACTACGCTGATCCTGGTGAAATTGGAGTAGTGTAAAAAGTATTCGATTGTGTATATACCCTAGTATGTTCGTTCTTGCAAATGATACCTCTTATGCAGCTTCACAGAATCCAGGACGAAATGGAGTAGCTCGACGAACCCTTACTTGCGGGCACCCAGGTCAAATCAAAGTAAAGGAGAAATGTGACGGCAGTGATGAAGTTAGACAAATAAGCGCCTCGGCGCCTCGTGTCGGTGAACAATGATCATCGTATCGCGCAGCTTGCCTTCAACATTCACCACGTGTATTGCCCTCCGAGCAGCTGGCATGGAACCACCGGGGAACCACCTAGGATGTCTTCTCGATTGACCATGCGCTCGTCACCATCTGACGTCCTATATCTATCCAAGTTCCCTCTAGTGCTTCACATTCGCTTCACGTCTTCCAGCTTCGTCCAGCATCCAGATGTCGGAGCCCTATGGTCAGTCTCACTTGCTCGAGGAAGCCAGGCTGATTTCTCGGAAAATGTCATTGAATATCGAACGAAACAACACATAAGAAGGTTTTTGTGGGTAGATCCTGTTGTTATGTCCGTCTGTCTATAATACAAGAATTGCGATGTTTCTAATGCTCGACTCATATATCAGGTCCATCCAGTCAAAAGTCTACGCTGCAATCCATCCCTTTTCTCGCTTCCTCCTCGAGTTGCTTTTTCCATCATTCCTCGTGCAAAACACGGTCCGAAGCCATGATTTCCATCGTGCATCAAATACAGGCGAAGATCCGTCCTTGTGTCCACCACGAGTCGACGAATTAAGAGCTCTAGCATGTCGCAAACGAGCATATGGGCTATACCAAGTGAACGCATTCGCCGAAACGTCTTCGTAGCAGGTGGTAATCGGTGAAAGTTCTCGGTATCCGGCAAAGATCGCGCGGGATTGTTTTGGGATAGGTGCTACATATGGTAGCCAAGGCGCTTTTAGGTTGCGATTCTCTACTGATGCCCAGTCACTGTGTGAGATAAGGATAAGATGAAAAGCGAATAAGTGAGTTGCAAGTTCGATGACACAGATAGAAGGAGAGTTAATGACTCACATTCCATAGAAGAATGGGTCTTTTCGGATTTCGGATGGATGTAGTCGATCGCATGGATCTTTCGCTAGCAAACCGAGGATGAAGTCTTGTGTGACCATCGAGATTGTACTCGAATGGCCGACAAAGGAGACATCGTCTTCGAGCACACTTCGTGCAATCTGTCCTTTGTTCATCGCACAGTCTCCGAAAGGCATCTGGAATCCTTGTCAGATCAACATACTCTCAGGAAGAATATTCTCGATGTTACCTTTCCTGTGACCATCCTGTACAGGATCACACCCACGGCCCAATAGTCTACTTCGAATGAATACCTGTCGCCACGATGCTGCTCAGGCGACATGAAGTATGGTGTACCGCAATCATCGCTGGTCATATACGCCGAGGCGTCTAAACCACTCGAAGAGGAAGCGACATTGATATCGATCCCGAGTCTATGACACGCTTCCAACGCCGAACTGCATCGACTAGAGTTTGTGGTAACATCAGAGTCGGTGTAGAAGGAATCATCTGAATAGTCGTTGTGGTCTAAAAACTGTTTTGATATACCAAAATCGGCTAGAACGATGTGGCCATCGGGTCGGATGAGGATATTGCTCGGTTTGATGTCGCGGTGGATGACTTTGCGTGCGTGTAAGCGCTCCAGAGCCACGATCTGAAGAGAAGGTGAGTCCTCAAGAGGAGTGCAATCATGTTATGAAACTTACTAGCTCTGCGATGTAGAATCGAGCTTCGATTTCATCGAAAGTACGTTGCTGCATTATCCGCAGTGCAAGATCGCCTCCAGGAATGTATTCCTGATCGAAAACGCGTCAGTTCTTCCTCGAATCAAATGGAGACGAAAGATATACCGAAGCAAGATAGTAGTTTTCTCTATCGCACCATGTCGCGACAAGTGGTAAGACAAAATCGTCACTTTCCATCGTCAGGAAGGCGTGAATATCCTTCTCCGTAGTGACTTTTGTCCTATTACAGTGGAAGATGTTTCTTGATTTGGGGATAACCTTCAGAGCCAAATGCTGGCGGTCAACTTTATCTCGAACGAGATAGACTTTCCCGCTGCCTCCGGTGTTGATGATTTTGACCATGTCGAGGTCGACGAGGTCCATTCTGCGGGGGAGGACGTTTGATGATGAATGTGATGAGGAGGTCATGGTGGATGAGGAAATGGTCTCCGAGTCGCTTCCGCTCAGGTCCGAGTAGTCCAGGCGGAAATGTCCAAGTTGATGTTTGTGGTTATCCGTGGCGTAATAGCACTGTCGGACGTTTGGGATATCTGTGAGTGATTTCGATGATGATAATCGGTATACACTCACGTAGTTCATAGCGCTTGTCATCTTTGAGGATCGAATGTTTCTGGTCGATCTTTTGAATGAGAGGTAGGGGGGTTTTCGTCGAAAGGGATTGGCGAACGCTGGGGTAGATAAAGGGATCAGGTTCAGGCTTGATAAGAGGAGGGTTTGAGGTACTGTGAGTTGTGCCTCAATCTTACCACACACACTTCATTTAAGTAAGTGAAGAGAAGGAACCCAAGCTCAAGAATTTGGCGCTAACTTCGATATCGTTACTGACTTGATTGACCTCTAGTCCTGAATTCGTATGGTCTGGGCAAGTAATAGATTTATTCGAAGAACTCCTGTCCTATTTCTCGTGACGCGCCTTCTTTCTCTATCCGAATGCATCATCAAGAACCGGACTTTTGTCCAGCGTGGAGGGACCTTCAGTTCACACCGAGTAGACACGGGGGTGTTTAATCCGTTGCCTGGTATCGAAGGAAATCGAAGACCACTTCATTCAGGTTTCTCAGGGGCGAGATCAAGTATCTGTTCCAAAGGAGGAGATTGAGTGTTGCCTGGTTCAGACAGGTTAGTACATAGGTCAATCTGGATTCTGTCATGTGTGAGCACAGTCTTCTTCTGGAGGGGACGCTTCTGCGGCGTAGGTTCAGCCTGTGATGCATGAGCAACCTCGGCCAAGCTTATCCATCGTTTGTCGGCACCAGTGCGTCATTCCACGGATGAGCGTAATCTGATCACATAAACTTGGGACGTATACGCCACCGATGTACTGTGAATAATACAGTGATATGGCGGTATGCCCTCAAGTTTGATAAAACAGCAGCCTCTCCAAGTATTTTCTCTCTCTTTCTTCTGTCTGAGGATTTTCAAACCGCCGGGCAATGCATCTTTGCACCCCAGAAAGAAGGAGAGCTCCGTGGATGTACCGGTCTAGCAGACTCCGAGGAATTTTGCACGATCTAATCATCCATTCTTCAGGAGTCCAAAGCAAAAAAGGGAAGAAAAGAAGCAGGAAAGGCACAAAATCAATTCGAGTAAGTATATCCCAAGTCCGAATCGGTCGTCAGTGTAAAAAAGTTATTCGCATGAGCTTGTAATATTCGGTACATTCAACTGTACTCATTCCATCAGGCGGTAGCCTAACATGTTGTCGCTTTCTGGGTTGATCAAACTAAAGAGCTCTATCTTCGTAGATTTTCCAAAGGCAAAAGTAACTTTGGTGAGGAATTTGACGGTCTGGAGAAGAGATGCAGAATTTTGATCTACTCAGACCAGGCACAAGGCGGACAACTCCCCGCCGATCCTGTCATTACGAGTGCTTCCAAGTTCCTACGTTCTCCCAAAGACGCTGGGCTCTTGAGGTCTGTCACAATCGTTGCGTGTTACAAAGGGATTCGAAGACTATCGTCTGCCAAACCTGAAACTGGCCAAGACCCAGGCTCACAGGCGCTCGTGCTGAGCTGACCGAGTGACCCATGATTGCAATTGTGCGGGGTTGGAAGGTTTCCTAAAGAGTAACGCCACAGAATGACTGCTGGGCTGAGAGTTACCGAGAACTCAGCTTCTCAGCTATCGCTGGTCAGCTGCAGCAGGACCTGACGAGGATGAAGGGTGAAACTTAAAACTTGGAAACTCTGCCAGTTCTCAACTCACGCACTACTTACAGGCGAACATAGTAATTTCGAATGAAAATTGGTGCGTCGTCTCTGTAACCAGGGCACATACAAATGACAGACTAACGACAGAGAGAAACAAACCCAAGGGGGGCTGAGAGATATCTCTCGAGACGGATCCGGTATACACTACCGCCGAACGGCACATAACCGCGACTCGACCAGTTTGTGACAAGCCCCAACTCAAAAAAAGTGTAGTTATACCAACTGGTGTCTGCATTAGTATTGGAGCCGGTGGTAGTAAGTAGCATCGAAACAGGATGGCAAGAGACACAACATTCAATCGAGCCAACTTTGTCGGAACTTCGAGTATTGGTATTGGTTTACACCACTGCTTCATCTTGTACTTTCCTCAAACGATCCAAGTTCTCTTTCCGCCTCTTCCTTGCTCCTGAGTGTGTTCTTTTCCTCGCCGGCCAACATGGGAATGAATGTGTGAGTGAGCATACATTTCATACATCCAACTCCAACTTCTCACTTGTTTCCTTTCGGTGTGTGTCTTCGCTGTCTGGCGTCTGGCCAGGCGCTTCATTCGCGGTCGCGGAAATAAACGTCGACCGTTGCCGGGCATGGGAAGACTTGTACTATCTCTGCGGAGGAATGAACTGGTTGAATGAAACACTTGCGTGCACGCTTCTATACGGATATCTGTGCACAGGAGGAATGTCACTGGCAGATGTGACTCTGATCTCTTCAGTCGGAGGAGGTCGTTGAAGGGGATCTAGAACTGGGTTATCGATGGTGATGTCAAAAAGGAAAAGTTGAACTTGAGGGAGCAAGACGGAGATAGTATGCAAATCAAAATCCGAGTACACATCAGTGTAATTACTTGAGCGCTTGAGCCTTTGGGCCGTTATGAAATCATGCTTGCATTTCATTTCAACAGTCAGTTCATGTGAATCTGGAGCAGCGCAAACTCGTCGTCTTGCAAGAATAGCGCCTGAAGTAGAAAGTCGAGACACACAAATCAGACTGTCGACAAGTTTACCATTTCTAGAACGATTCGAATAATTCGAGTGAAGAAAATATCGGACGGACTGAAATCTCCTTGCAAGAGATGTACATGTATCACCTCGTCTTCTCTTCAGCCTTGGCGAACTAGTAAAGAACGGTATACAGAATTCCCAACGCAAAATGCAGCTCGACTCACAGCTTCCAAAAATCTAAAGAGCCTCGAAACCTTAACATCGGCTTTGAAATTTAGCTGCCAGTTCATGACTCGATCAAAGCCCGAGAGAAGTAGCGACCGTCGACTTCGTGGACGCTGAAGATCATGAAACAGCACTGTGTCGGAGGAATCATTGAGTCGGCACCGACGATGACGTGAACGATGAGGAGCTCTCAGCTGGACATGGTGAGAAACGGGATTCAAGTTGAGACAACACCCGCATTGGTCGACAAGTTTGAGGCGAGGGTTTCTAGAATGACATACCGCAATTAGTATACGAGCGAAGAAGTGACACCGGCCGTATTGAAATCCCTTTGCGAATGAATGTGACGATGGAAACCTCGTCCCTTCTCTTCAATCTTCAGCCCAAGTTGGAACCTTGGTAAACTCAAAGAATGGTATGTGGCCGCTGGCAGATTCCCAATGCACAACTCATTGCACCTCGGACAGGACCCAAAAATCCAGAAAGCCTAGAGACATCGGCCGTTGGGATCTGGCTGCTGGCAGTTTAGTTGCCAGTTCATGAATCGACCATACCCCGAGAGAACTTTCAAGAAGCCAGTGGGCCTCGAATTCGTGGACGCTATGTCGGCGTACCGAAATTCCCCTTGCAAGATAACTTGTAGTATGCGAGCTTCGTCTTCTCCGAGTCTTCAACCTCCGAGGCAAACTAGAGAATAGCAAAGAACGGTAATACAGAGCTCCCAATTGAGGTTTCAAAAATCCAAAGAGCCTAGACATATCGGCTGTTGAAATTTGGCTGCCAGTCCATGACTCCATGACTCGACCACTAGCGTGACACAAGAGAAGAGGCCGGTTGGATCGTCAAGTTTGTGGGGTCGTGGTTTGTACTAGTTGTTGAAGAAGCATCAAGATTAATCATGAAAGAAACATCATGATCATAATGATGATATCGGAGGAATCGTCGTGTCGGCACCGACGAGCACGAGCACGACAAGTCGGAGCTGGGTAAGCTGAGATTCGAGAAATGGAGTTTGGGTCGAGACACAAATCAAGTTGGTCAACAAGCTTACCGTTTCCAGCATGAGTTCGAATGATTCGAGGTGAAGAATCATCGGCTGAAATCCCTCTGCAAGTAGTATGCGAGCCTTCGTCTTCTCTTCAACCTGCAGAGTTCCCGATCCCAAAGCCCAGCTGATCATGAGCCTCCCACACATTGAACACAAGACACAAGTAGACTTGCACCGATTCACCAATCATTATCAACTACGGGCCCACAATCGAATGTCCACTTTTATCACCTCCCCCAAACCTCTTCAACGGATCCGACGTTTTTTTTTTCCTTTCCACCTCTCAGGCTGTCGACAAGTTTCACCCGTTTTTTTTGGAATGAGTCAAATTGATTCGAATGAAGAAATATCGGGCGTACTGTAAAGTCTGTAATCCCCGTCTTGGCCACTGACAAGACGGTCTCTGTAAGCCCCTCATAAGTTCTCTTCAACCTCGGGCAGACCAGAGAGGATCGCAAGAGACTGGAATTGCGGAGTTTCCCCAATCCAATGATGATCCACCCTTGAACGCTGGCAGCTCTCACAAAACCCCAAAGAGCCTAGATTCTAGAAACATCGGGGGGGCCTTTGAGATATAGCTGCCCAGTTCATGACTCGACCAAGTACAAGAAAAGCCCGGTGATCGCCACCGTCGACGTCGTTTTACCATATCGGATAGGACTCGTTGAGGTCGGGGGAGCCGAGGCAAACTTCTCCAGAACCGTTGTGCTGAGAAACGGTACTCGTCCACTCGGAGTTTGAGTTGAGATTCGAGAACAACACTGTAAAAAATCAGACTTGTCGCCCAAGAAGGGGGAAGGAAGGAATAAAGGGAATATCAGACTCGTACCTGCAAACGAATCCACGACTCCGCAACCCCCCTCGTCAAGTGTTCTCTTGAATCTTCAAGCTTCAAGCTTCAACCTTGGCCACACCAGAGAAACAGTCACCCGCAGAATTCCCCCCAAACCAAAAATCAACGTTCAACCTCGGACAACGTTTGGAAAATCCAAAGACCACAGATGCCTAGAAACATTCGGTCAAAGTTGGACCACTAATATGAATGATGACCCAATGGAAGCCAGTGTTCATCGCCCTCGTCGTTCGTAGTCGGTGAAGAATCAAAAGTCAAGGAAACACTGAGGATCATCATCATAATCCTGATGATATCGGAGAAATCAAACTCGTCGTCGTCGGCACCGACGGAATGACGATGATGACGAGAACGAGAACGCGACGAGTGGAGCTGAGCAAGGGCTGAGAAACGGGCGTCAAGGTTAAACAGATTGCAACCGACAATGAAACGAAACTGGATGGAAACAAAGCTTCACTATACACGTTTAAGTCATACAACTGTCCCAACCGGCTGTCGCTTCCGGCCCCCAGAAATTTCTCGCTTTGACTGTTGAGCTTGAGCGCCGAGCATATTGTATGTAACACAGACATTGAGAATGAGATAGTTGCTTTCGAAGGGGGGGGGGGCAAGGTATGTTCCTTCAATCGAACAGAACGAAGCAAAAAAAATTTCATGAGCAACGTAGATTGCATCAATGAACACCACCTCAATTGCTTAAGCGCTTATCGACATCGATATATCGATATATCGATTCATCACTTCCCAAACCTCTTCAACGGATCCGACTTTTTCTTTCCTCCTCTACCGCCAATTCCACCGCGACCGCCTCTGGCTCCTCTCCCACTTGCTCTCCCTCGTCCACCTCTGCCTCCGCCACGAAAGTGGCTGTGAGTCGTCCTGGGCTTTTTGAACGGAACGAACCCCACATGTGGATCCCCATCCCCATCCGCACCCTCCTCTGTTCCTCCTCCAGCTCCACCACCACCTCCCAATGCAGCACCAGCAATGACGGCAGTCCTCGGCATCAAATACCCCGGCACATGCTTCATATGCGGCTGTACCCTCGTCGGATGCAGCGGTTTGTCGTGTCGGAGGTATTCCAGATCGAGCGGGTTGTCTTCAAAGTGGGCCTGGGGGGAGGGGAGAGGTGAGTGGCTGGATAGTGGGATAGTGGGATAGTGGGAAGGAAGAAGGAAGGAAGAAGGAAGAAAGAAAGAAAGAAAGAAAGAAAGAAAGAAAGAAAGAAAGGGCGAGGGGAGTGAGTGAAGAGAAACAAAAAAAAACCCCAGACAAAGACAAAGAGAATGGATACCAGGGATGATAGAGAGCCAGAAACCCCACCTTCAGCCTAACAGAATTAACCACCTCCTCCTTCAACTCCCTCACCCTCGCCTCCCTCACCGCCACCCGCGTCACAGCCCGTAAGGCGTCCTCCATCCGGTACCGGAACGCGTCGACCTGTCTCATATCAAACTTGTACTCGAGGATCTTGCTCCCCCGAGCCGCTTGGTCTTTCTCGATCCTACCAAACACCCTCTCGTCGTCGTCTCGAAGGTCGTTCCCGGGGATCCCGACGAGTTTGTTGCTATTCTGGTTCATATTCTGGTTCACGTTCTTGTTCTTGCTCGCACCCGAAGGGGAGGGAACGACAAACGACAGCGCCATCCCTGTCCGACCCGCACGCGCCGTCCGACCGACGCGGTGGGTGTACGCGCGCGAGGAGGAGGGGAGGTCAAAGTTGAGCACGCAGGCGACGTCGATAAAGTCGATGCCGCGCGTGACGCCGTATTCCTTGGAGGAGGATTTGGAGGATTTGGAGGAGTTGCTCTTTTTGGAGGATTTGGATTTTGGGGGGTTGGGGTTTAAAGTCGAAGTTGAGGTCGAGGGCTTGGGGTGTTTTTTGTCTTGGAGATGGGATGAGGAGGATGAAGAGGATGAGGGCCGCTCTGCGCGTCCTCGTTTTCGTTTTAGGGAAGGGTTGGAAGGGTTAGGAGGGTCTGAAGAACGGGAATCGTTTGGGTTTGTTTGTGGCGTGGATTGTGAGGTGGGTTCTTCCCGCTGGGTGCTCGTGACTATGGGACATGATAGGAAAGGATAGGATACGTTAGATAGCGAGAAAGGACACGAGCATATCACTTACACTCTTCTTCCATACCGTCCTCATCTCCTTCCCCATCGTCCTCATCCCCCTCGTCTTCTTCCTCCTTCTTGTCGTCGGCGTTTTCTCCATCGTCGTCCTCATCGTCGTCGTTCTCTCTCAGCCCACTCTCATCCGTCGCAATAATATAATCATACACCCCTTTGTTAAACTCTTGCACTGTGTGATACCTGTCCCAGAAACCGTTGTTCAGCAAAACAGCACAAACGAAACAAACGACACCGATAGAGCACACAGAGTACAACGAACGAATTAGAAGCCAAAGCCACCCACCTCATATTCAACGGCAGCTCCGAGTTCAACACACAGCTCCTGATACTGAACTGTTCCAAGAACAGCTTGAGGCGATAGCTCCGATCGACGTCGTTCACGAACAGGATGGCCTTGCCACGGATGAGTTTGAGCTTGAGGATGATGTACGTGAGGAGGAATTTGTCGGGTTCGGTGCATCTGGATACATCGAGGTAGGAGGGGTTAGCAAGGGTTAGCAGGATTGGGAAGAGAGTATGGGAGAGAGGGAGATGGGAAGTGGAGAAGCTGGAGGAACCGAGGGACGTACATACCTAACGGAATACTGAGTAAGTCGCGCCGCTTCGTCTTCGCTGTCTTCTAGTTTGAGGATAGCCTGTGAAGGAAGGGAGAGGGATGCGAGTGAGTTTGGTGGTTTACGAGAATGGGAGGTATGCAGGACAAGGGACAAGAACATGCATGAAAACAAATTCACGGACGATAGCGTATAGCGTCATCAACATCGACACCGAAATCGTCATCGTCATCAACATCGTCATCAACATCGTCCAAACCCGAAACCAAACCACCGATTCCAAAAACCAAAAACGAAAAAAGTAGAAGACTCGAAAGCTCGAAGCGAAAACTTACAGGATTCCGGAGCGTCAACAACCCCTTCAACATCTCCACGTCCTCCGTCATCGTCGCGCTCATGAGGAACGATTGGTACACCTTCGGTAGGTACACCCCGCGTTGGAGGATCTGCCGGATATCGGAGTCGTGCCCGTAGGCGAGCACGAGGTCGGCTTCGTCGATGACGAGGGAGTCGAGGTGGGTGAGGGTGAGAGACTGGAAGTGAGGGAAGGGAGAGGGGTGAGGGGAGAGGATTAGTAAGGAGGAAAAACGGGCGAAGACTGGTTGGATAAAAGACGAATAGGGAATGGATAAAAGATAAAACTGACTTTGGATTGAAGGAGTGCGAGGGCGCGGGCAGGTGTTGCGATTACGATATCTGGTCGGTCGGATAACAACGTTCTGATAATCATGTCCATGCAAGGCAAGGTACGGGTAGCAATAAGCAAGAGAGGAAGCGATAATCGCGACGAAAAGAAACACACCTCTGTAAATGCCCCGAAGTCGCTCCAGCAGCGTTAACCACGACGACACTGTCTTCAGAGTACTTGCACAATCCCTTCATATAACTCGTAACTTGCTCTGACAACTCCCGAGTCGGAACGAGGATGAGTGCACGCGTGGCTTGGGCTTGGGATTGAGCTTGGTTTGGCAGATCCGGGGAATTGGAATCGAGAGCCTATACAATCCATGTCCACTCATCAGCAACAATCTCTACGCTTAGCCTAGCTTGATCCAGAGAAAAACTCACCCCCACACCGTGACTTTTCCCACTCAAAATCTTCTGAAGCACCGGAACCCCATACGCCGCCGTCTTTCCGCTCCCTGTCCTCGCCCTCGCGAGTATGTCTCTGCTCTCTAGCGCGAGAGGGATAGTCTTTGATTGGACAAGTGTCGGTCGGGCAAAGCCCATGTCGGCGAGGGCTTGGAGGATACGGGCGTCGAGGAGGTGGGAGAAGGATGAGAATGATGATTTGTTGTCGACGGGGTGGGCGTCGACCATCGTGGTCGTCGTGTTTTGAAAAAGGAGTGAGCGGCAGGCATATTCTTTTTTTTTTTTTTTTTTTTTTTGCCGGGAAATGGTTGCTGAGCGCTAAGCGCTAAGCGTCAATTTGCAAAGTTTCAACTAGTCTCCCCTAGGCCGACTCTCGCAAGACAAGCTTGCGTTATTTAGAGTCTGCTAAAAAGCGTGACGTGTACCCGGGACCTCGATTTCAACATGCCTGCCGGTCCTTCTATATCGACTCTATCCTTATATATCCATGCTATCCTTATATATCCAAGGCGATTGCTCATCGTGCACAGCCATCTATGTACCGCTACCTTTGCACGACCCGCCTCTTACTCGCCACTCGCAGCTCATTCATGGACCATACAGAACTAACACTCCTTTGACACCTCTACCGCTGCTATTTCCCTCCAAACAAGGGCCGAATCCAAATCATACCGTCCATTTATCTCTGTTATTCTCACCTGAATGAAACACAACCGCTGTTTGCTCCCTTTGTACAGCCAAAACAGGAAAACATGTTGTTTTCTACGCTCAGTCACATATACCATACCGTTTGAGGCTCTTCAGGTTTCTCCTGTAGTAGTTATTTAAACAAATACATCGTCTTCTTCAAGAATGCCTGCTAGAGTCTCAAAAATTCCAATACTTGTGTCATGGGAGTCATATAGAAGAAAACCTTAGGTCATTTTGCATAAAGGGCTATAGTCTTCGCCCAATTACACTGAATTCCATGCAATAAGAACATTCATGTACGCGTTTTTGACGCGTTCTGAACATGCGCGACAAGCTCATAATTAAGGTTTGAAGATGACAAAGCACCACATGTGAATCACACATGATAGAAAAATCGAGCTACGGTATCGCTCCATAAATTTAATCAGACTAAGTTTCAACAGAGCTCGAGTTTACTATCCGTTTGTAACGTCCATGCCATGGCTGTTCACGACAGCTGTTCCGTTTGCGACAGTGCATCACAGCTG
The DNA here is from genome assembly GCA_027919835.1 of Lentinula raphanica. NCBI lineage: Eukaryota > Fungi > Basidiomycota > Agaricomycetes > Agaricales > Omphalotaceae > Lentinula > Lentinula raphanica. The sequence continues at coordinate 927,359 of JANVFP010000014.1, read as the reverse complement.
CTGTACCACTACAGATCCTTTATCGCCACCACCACACCTTTTCATTGACCTCACCCATCGAAGCCAGATAGTAATGGTGTATCAATATATCAACAACTCATTGGATTCCTTGTTCTCAACCTCCCACCTTATAACTCTAGCCATTGTCAATGAAGCTTGCACCTCTGCTCTATCTTGAAAGTCTATCTGCCGTTGCATTGAGTATCTTCAAAGCTGCAGAGGTGCGTCACCGCGTGGATACGCTTCATGAACATTGAATTATTGAAAACAATTCTATACAGGGTGCACAGGAAAATCATGAGGGTTTGCAAGAACTGGCAACAGCAGTCAGTGATCTGCTGTCCGTGGTGTCGAATATAATTCAAGAGTTACAACGAGCCAACACTAAAATACCCCAACATCTTGAATCCGCCCAGTTGTTCATATCCGATCCTTCATTGGACAGTCACGTCGAACAGTTAGTACAGTGAGTTTTCACCGGCTCTTTTTCTTCAAACTGTTCATTGTTCAATGAAATCTTTTTACACTACATAGAACACTGCAGAAGATTGATGTGTGGATTAAAACCGTCCAATTGAATTGAAGCTCATACGAAGACTGATTGCAAGCAGGTCAGACCTTCGTGCAATTCAAAGGTTTTAAGATCAACTTGGAGAAGCCTCTAAGGACAAGTTCGATGTACGTTCTTACTGAAACCCTCAAGGGAAGCTCTTTCAAGTTACGTTTTTAGATACAGTCCCTTGTAGCCATTCAAAATTCCATGTTTCAAACATAACAGAAGTTAGAAGAAAATGTGAGTGATATTACTGTATGCCATGTACGCCTGCTTTAAGGCATGCACCTTCAACTTTCAAGGGTCCTCGCTTGGACTATCAGCTCTGACTCCTATTTCTGATCTACATATTCTTTCTTCTTCTAGATTTCTCAAGGACAAATAACGCAACAGCAATTGTTCACTATACAAGAAGACATCAGGCAGGTTCTGCTCATCAAGAGGCATGAGCCTGCTCTCAGCCTTATTTTTTTTTTTGATCAAGATTGATGCTGCGCGCCCTGCTATCAGTTGAAAGTTGAAAGTTAATTTATGAACCCAGCTACTACTAGTGTATACATAGCTTGAGTAGAGTGTCACTGTATGAACTTTAATATATGCTTGTCCATTATGGATTTGTTCACCAAGGCTAACAAATGGGAGAAGCGTAGCACTGTGCTGTGTGCATGCATAATTTGCTGGAGGAATAGCATTTTCACAGGTTTTGCATGGCAATTCTGACAGTTGACAGTTTCAATGTTCATTCTATTCCTCCCAATTGGCTGATCACTTGCTAGGTCTTGCAATGCTGTTCTCATCAGCAGATTGACAGATGAGATATAGCCTCATGGGAAATGCATTGCATTATACAATGATCAGCGCTTGATAGGAGATTCTCCGGAAAAATATGAGGCAAATTATATATAAGCCACATTGACAGTGACACTCATACCTGTAAGTTTTCTCCCATCAAGAGTTAGCTTCTACTTGTAACAATGAGTCATCAAATGGATAATCAAAGGTAAATGATTGTATACACATATTCATTGTCTTTGTATACCTAATCACATGATTCTTCACAGCTATAGCACTCAGTCCACAGAAGGGTGAGATCTATAAATTAGACTACTTTATTCATGTACATGCTGATATCCTTACAGAAATTTTGGCATTCTCAATAATTCACAAAATGTAACAATCAGTGGAGGAAACTTTGAAGTGGCAGGGAAAGATATCAACTACCACTACTGTAAGTCAAAGATCACAAAATCATTATATCGAAGTAATAATGTTACATGCAGATCTTTCAAGTAATGAAGAGAAGAAACTTCAAGAATGGCTTGGTGCTCCAGATTGTTCCATCAATTATGCAACAGCTTTGAACAAAAGGGTGAATGGAACAGGGCAATGGATCTTTGAAGATCCTACTTACCTTGAATGGAGAGAGAAAGGAAGTATCTTGTGGATTCAGGGCCAAGGTAACTGCTTTGTGAATTTCATAATGAAAGAGCTTAGTCAAATTTTCTTGCAGCTGGGTCTGGTAAAACATTCTTGATGTGAGACTCTAAGTTTTAAATTTATTGAATATACTGAGGCTAACATTTATTGGCTGGTTTTCTTAGTACCAGTATTATTGAAAGTCTCAAAAAAATAACTGTTTCAACACTTTCAATTTATCATTACTTTGATACACGTGATAATACTGGATCCAAGACAAGCTTTCAAGGATTTTTGTTATCTTGCCTTTCACAAATAGGTGTTCAAGACCAAAAGATCCATACTGAATTGAAAAATCTGCATGAATCATCAAGAAATGGTCTTTCCCATTCCAAGCCTACTAATGAAAAACTTGCAGACACTATCATACAAATCACAAAAAACCTAGTTCAAAAAGACTACCAAGTGAACATCATTATTGATGCTCTAGATGAATGCAATGAAATGAATGAAGTCTGGGATTTTTGTATACAAATGAACAGCTTGCATTCTGTAGGAATTCTAATTTCAAGCCGCAACTATCAGCCTGAGACCTCAAGATATTCAACACTTTCTTTGAGGAATAATATCATGGTTAAACAAGATATTGCTACTTTCTTGAATAAACATGTGTCATCAAAAAATATGGCTTTTAATACTGAAGTGAAGGCTACATTAATGGAAAAAGCAGATGGAGGGTATGTTTATTAATTTGGTATTAATTTGTATAAATTTCTGAAATATTATAGATTCCGTTATATTGACTGTCAAATCCAAATATTGAAACAAAGTGCCAGTGCAAGACAAGTTCTTGAGGCACTGACCAAGTTGCCTGCAACTTTGAAGGACATATATTTCAATGCTATTGAAAGACTTAAAAATAGTCTGTGCTTTAAAGAGGGACATCATCTTCTCCTATGGCTTTTATATTCATTTGAGCCTCTCAATATGAGTCAGGTTGCAGTTATTCTTTCAATTGACCTCAATGCAAGAAAAGTTGAGGCTAATGCTGAAATGCTAAATGGATTGGAAAAAATTATTGATACTAGTTTAGTTACTGTTGACAATAAAAACATTGTCCAACTTTCACATGCATCTGTGAAGGATTTCCTATTAGAAAGCAACAGTAGTTCTCAAGACAAAAAGTTGATCAATATAAATGCAGAACTGGCACATGATATTATGGCTCAGATGTGTCTTATATATCTTCTAAACCAACATGAAGAAAAAAATATATGGGCAAATTCAGGTGACATGTGGAGGATCGATATTGAGACATTTGAACAGTATGCAACTCAGTACTGGGGAGAGCATAGTCACTATATTGACAAGAAGCCACTTTCATATAATAAATCAATAGAAATGACTCAGATATTTCTGGAACAGGCCTCTAACAAATTTATAAATTGGACAAAGAACTTTCGGACTAGTGTTGAATGGAAATTCAGAATCGACAATATATTTGCAGAAAATGACAAGCTTTATGTTACTGCATGGTTCGGCCTGGGAACAAGTGCACATAAATTGTTGACCAATACAGATACAGGTATGCAAGTTGTTTTTCACTAATATAATATATAACTATATTGAGAATAATCTATCAGATATCAATACAATATCAAAATATTTTGGAACAGCATTACAAACAGCAGCTGCTAGGGGCCACAAAGATACAGCAAAACTTCTGCTTCAACAGGGTGCAGAGATCAATGCTCAGGGTGGGCATTCCGGCACTGCACTTTATGCAGCAGCAGATAGAGGCCACAAAGATATTGTGGAACTTCTGGTTCAACAGGGTGCAGAGATCAATGCTCAGGGTGGGTATTATGGCACTGCACTTCAAGCAGCAGCAGCTGAAGGCTACAAGGATGTTGTGGAATTTCTGGTTCAACAGGGTGCAGAGATCAATGCTCAGGGTGGGGAATATGGCACTGCACTTCAAGCAGCAGCAGCTAGAGGCCGAAAAGATATTGTGCAATATCTGGTTCAACAGGGTGCAGAGATCAATGCTCAGGGTGGGGAATATGGCACTGCACTTCAAGCAGCAGCAGCTAGGGGCCAAAAAAATATTGTGGAATTTCTGGTTCAACAGGGTGCAGAGATCAATGCTCAGGGTGGGGAATATAGCACTGCACTTCAAGCAGCAGCAGCTAGGGGCCAAAAAAATATTGTGGAATTTCTGGTTCAACAGGGTGCAATGATCAATGCTCAGGGTGGGCATTATGGCACTGCACTTCAAGCAGCAGCAGCTAGGGGCCGAAAAGGTATTGTGGAATATCTGGTTCAACAGGGTGCAGAGATCAATGTTCAGGGTGGGTATTATGGCACTGCACTTCAGGCAGCAGCAGCTGGAGGTCACAAAGATATTGTGGAACTTTTGGTTCAACAGGGTGCAGAGATCAATGCTCAGAGTGGGCTTTATGGCACTGCACTTCAAGCAGCAGCAGCTAGGGGCCATAAAGATATTGTGGAATATCTGGTTCAACAGGGTGCAGAGTTTAATGCTCAAGGTGCTTGAATCAAGTTTGTTCATTGTGTGTTCATCTCTTCAATGTCCTAACACTCTTTGACTCTGATCTGTCTCCAAGGTTAGTTGTTTTCTGCAAGAACCTTGTTGTCAAGTTGCTGTTGAAGAATTTTCCTCTCTTGCTCCTTCATCATTGACACTACTCTCCTCATTGTTACTAGTTACTGCTGTCTACTTTTCTGTCATTGCATATTGTTGTTGCACCTGTTCATAGGTTCTGGTATTCACAAGGATATTTGTATTGCTGTAGGATTGTACCTAGGTACTAGGTAGTACTTGTAGTGATTAAAGTACTGTTTCAACAATTGAGAATGTTCAAACATGTTCAAAAAGCACTTGAAAGGCAATCCATCAGTTGTTTAATGTGGAAATGTAAACACTTCAGATTACAGTACTTAGAGTTAGAGTTTTGATGTTCTGAAACTGCAATTGCCAAGTGACTTGATTGTTGAAAAGGCAGGACATGAGAGACTGGTTCATGTGCTATTCAACATTGATAGCTGATGAGTATATTGCCCCTGGATGTCGTAGGCGGAATGGTCGAGCTTGGTTTTGAAATCAAGCTTCGGATCAATGCATCACCAAGGCAAGTTGTCAAGCTCTGGTCACCAAAATGGTCACACTTCCTCTTCAAAGTCTTCACCCACCTCTTTGGCTTCTAGGGCTCACTGGGTCATATCACAAGCCCATTGCATATCTCTTATGTGAAACTTAGATGGGGGATTTTTGGATCGCAAGAAATTGTTCTCAATTCAGGCTATTTCCTACGTATATAAGCAAAGCTAACAAGGTGAAACATGAAAATTTTATGAAACGAGGGCACTGCCCATAATTGCGTCGTGACCAAAACAATCCGTCGGGGCTCGACACTCGACACTCCCACTTGTGAAGGTTACGACGCACAGAAACAAAGAGAGTAATAAATAAAAGTAGAAATCAAAAAATACTTAAAGTCCATGGCTCCCACAACTTCGAGAACCCGGTTACATACCATAGTACTGAGTGAGCTCAGCAACCTCCGGGGCACTCGTAGTGGCCACCAAAGTTCGGGCGGGATTGGAGCCAGCAGGTGGAAGTTCAGGGCAATTCGACTGAAAGTGTCCCTTCTTTCCACACCTATAGCAGATAACTTCGGACAAAGGGCGACGATTCCGTGCAATCATCGCATTGGTAGACAAACCATCACCAGGAACCAGGGTAGGTGGCATCCCTTTTCCATAAGTCCTCTCGAAATTGACTAGATGAGCAGTGACATAATCAATGTCCGAAACCATAGGGTCGCCATCAAGTTTGAGAATGATAGGTTGGTAGTCGTCGGGAAGGGAAACAAGGTTACAAGACACGATGAGGGAAGTGGTGACAGGCTCACCAAGACTTTCGAGCAGTCCTGCGAGTTTTCGAATCGATTTCACATGGGTGGGGATAGTGGTGACATCGTCCTTTCGCATGCCCATGAGTCGCTTATAGACAGAAACCACAGATCCTAGACCTTTTACAGTGTGGTACTTTGCGAGCGCCTCCCACATAGCAAGGGGATCATCATCGATCCCTTTGATATGGACATACTGATCCGGGTCCAGGCGTTCGACAATCACCGCGGCAGCTTCATCTCTCTTATCCTTCCATGCCTTCCATGCTTTGCTGTTCCTCCCAGTAGTCGGCTCTGGCGCTTTTGGCTTTCCAACCTCCTCAACAAACTCTCCAGTCTCTGGGTTCACTTCTCTTTCTTCTCGCTCCACAAAATTCAACACCTTCTTCTTTCTCAAGACTCCTCGAACCTGCATCTGCCAGTTGCCAAGGAGATCCTCGGACTGGTCATCACGCAACAAAATCTTCCCATCACGGCTCGGCATGTTCTCGGCAAACGACATTTTCGATAAACGGAGTGAATAGGCTTCACTAGGGCCACACACGGATCAACAGCGAGTGAATCGGCTTCACTAAGGCCACAACACAATGGCAAACGGCAACAACAGGTGAATCGGCTTCACTAGGCCACAAGACAAATGGTGAACGACAAGGAGCAGCAACGACAAGAGTATACGCAGATTTTTAGGCAGAGCCGGGGCCCATAACCTGTGAAACTTAGATGGGGGATTTTCGGATCGCAAGAAATCGTTCTCGATTCAGGCTATTTCCTATGTATATAAGCAAAGCTAACAAGGTGAAACATGAAAATTTTATGAAACGAGGGCACTGCCCATAATTGCGTCGTGACCAAAACAATCCGTCGGGGCTCGACACTCGACATCTTAGCCTCAAGCAATTGCTCCATGGTCATACACCTCCAACAACTTAACAGCGAACAATTGCGAGTCATAACAACTTATTAAAAACCACTAAGTAACTTGAAAGCTAAAATACTCCATTCCCTGTTCATTTCACCGCCTCGCTGATCATATTTGGGAAACCCGTGCTCACAAATCTGGCTCTCAAAGTAGCTGAGCTTGCTAATGCATACAGCATCTGACTTCCTTCAATACCCACGAAGCCTGAATTCACTGAACAATCAGAGCTGAGAGCAGAAACTGGGCCTCCAGAAAACTTACTGGCTTGATAGTGATACTTGCTCAAAACACTGTCCAGGGAGAAGAAGAATACATGGTATTGTAATTAGAGATAGAAATATCTTCATTTGTCATAAAAAAGCTTCACAAACCTCCTTGTAAGTATAATCACTGCTTGGCACGACTCAGATCGCTACTGGAGATCCATATTGAACTTTGTTTGAGTCGGAGAGGGTCCAGGCCAGAGAGTACATATAAGTAGTGGCCCTCCGTTGGTCAGAGCACTGGAAATTTCAAACAATGAGCCGGACAATGGAACCGTCAATGTTGTCTTGGTTTATGGTAGACACAAGTGCTGTCATCGGAAGTTTCGACTGCAACCATATTCAAGTTGGTCCAAAGACAGGTACAATGGTATCACCTGTCAGGTTGTTGGCGGAAGCCTTCATGATGAACAGGAGATAAATCTGTCCAGGAAGTGACAAGGGCCCGCGGCGCGTGAGCAGCAACTTCAGCTTGTCAGAGTATTGAGATCACCTACCGGCGAGATTTTCAGGATAGTCACTCTGCACATGGTAAGTTTGAAACAGAGGGCTCATAGTGTATCCACCTTGAGTCTCAGAGTCTCAGAGTCATTGTGCAAAAAAGAAAGCAAAATTTGACTTCAATATAAATGTAGTAGAGATGATTCATGGCAGTAGAGACTATTTGCAGCCATCTCAGGCTGTCTCTCGTGAGTGTATGCGGATAAGAAAGAAATGGGCGCCAATTTCACCTAGAATTTTGAAACCAAGCTCGACCATCCCGCCTACCTCACCCTGGAGGCTGGAGTATGTACATACATTGGCCCCAGTAGAATTACAGCATCCAAAACATTAGAGCAGGTATTTTAGTTTCAATAGCCCAGATGAATTGATGGCCTCCAGAGATTGAAGCATATTGAGGAGCAATATAGCATTATGGGTAGGCATACCAGTAGGATTGACAAGTCACAATGAGATTTAGCAAAATATGGGCAAGTGAATACTTAAAATAGAAGGAAAGAAACATACAGCTGAGCAGCTGCAGAGCTTGATCCCCTTTCGCAGTAGAGTTTTCTAGAGGTGTGACAATATGCCTGCCACTTCCCAGTGAGGATGCCACTTTCACTAAGTAGTCATCGAGCGAAGATGAGAAAAGGAAGAAAAGAACCGGCAGGCAAAATTATGCCGGACATATTCCCTTCGCGGCAATTTCCAAATAATCCATGTCTTCGTCGTTTGACGATGATTCAAACATAGTCTGCAGACTGTCCGTCTCTCTCTCTCTCCTTCTACCACCCTTTGACTCATTTCCAACCCAGATGTCGTCGTCAGATTGCTCGTTACACCTGTCCTCAATGCAATATCCCTTATTGCTCATCAACATGCTTTAAATCTCCTGTGTGTGTCGTCCTGTCTTTCGAAATCATATTGCATTATTGAGTTAATTATGGCTTTTCCTGATCGCAGGCCCATGCAAACTGCTCTGAATCGTTCTACAAGAAACAAATCGAAGCCGATGCCCGCTCAGGCTCAACCTCAAACGCGAAACCTACACCAACGCAGACACAGGAGCGGTTGAAGATGATGGAGATACTCAGACGATTTGAGGAAGAAGATAACGATAACCTGGAGCAATTTGGAGAGGAAGATGGAGATGGAGATGAGGAAGAGGACGACGAAGACGATATAGCAAAACGCCTTGCAGGAATCGACATCGGTTCGTTTCGTTCTTCATACCCTCATACTCTTCTGACTCACCTTTCCGTTCTCCGTTCGCCATTCTCCACCCTCCATTCTGACATTCATTCACTCTCACTCTCACTCTCATCAACACTCATCGCCACTCATCCATCACCAACAGCTTCCGCATCCCCAAACCTCCTCTGGTCCCTCCTCTCCGACTCCGAACGCGCCCAATTCGTCAAATCCATCCAAGACCCATCGAGTGCTCTCTCTCAAGAACTTCTCCTCAGCGATGAGCTGCGGAGGGAAGTCACGTATCGACCGTGGTGGGAGCCTCGAAGTCAGGACGATTTGACGCATCAACATCCTCTTCTCTCTCTCATCCGGGACGATCATTCACATCATCAAGCAGGCTTGGGGCATGATGATACGGATGATACTCGCTATTACGAGCCACCCTGCCTCCCAGAGCTCATCACCATTCCCTCGACGATGATCCATCCAAAACCAATCCCAAACGGACCGCCTTTGATATACAACCTATGTGCCATCTGGTGAGTCTTTTCCATCTTACAGAAGCACAGCACACTCACTCGACGCTTTCTTATTCCCAAAGTTTCGCGTATGCGTATACAACTCGTCGGATAGGCAGGTCTCCGTTGTCACCAGCATCCTCTACTGAAAACCCTGAAAACCCACAAGATATCGAAAGCTCAGGAGACATCGAAGACATCGAGGAAGCCAAACGTGTCCTCGCACAGCTCATCCCCTTCCTCATCAAACGCAAATCAACAGTTCTATATACGACGGTGGCGGATGCGATTGATGATGTCTGGTCGAAAGTGGACAAGGTACGTTGTGTTCCTCGTCGTTCATCGTTCGTCGTTTCCGTCATTTTCATCGTTTCTTTGCGTCGTTTCCAATCATTTTTATCGTTTTTGTTTCTGCCTTCTGCCTGCCCCTTTGCTCATTCACTCCTTTGCTCGTTTTCTCGTTCACTCATTTACTCGCTCGATCTATATAGTCAACAGTCTCAACCTCAAATCCCAACTCAAACCCAACCCTCTCCTCAAACTCAAACTCTGAAAACTCACAAAACTCGACGTTCTCCGTCCTTATGCAAGACACAGCGACACTCCTTCGTCCGCAACCCATCGGTGTCCTCTCCTCCTCCTCTATCTCATTCAATCCCTCTATCTCATCATCGTCCTCACCTTCCGTCTTGACAACCCCATCACCATCCTCACCTCCCGGCTTGACACCGTCATCACCCTCGTCCCCATCACCATCCTCACCCTCGTCATCCGCAGCCACAGCCGTAGCTGCAGACATAGACGTCGCCCTAGACGTTCCCTCCCACCCCAACCGCAACACCGTGTACGTTCTTTCGGATCTACACCGACTCTTCACGATCAGTCTAGGGGGGAAGGGCGAAAAGGGCGCTCATGTCACACATAAACTCCTCTTCTACACCGCCCACGTCCTTTCCGCGCCCTCGGGCGTTTTACGTTCGGTCGCGGATGAGGTTGAAGCATATGTGGTGCGTGCGGCGTGAGCCAGGATGAAGGAATGATTAATGAGGGATTTGTGGAGGACAGGGGAAGCTGAGGACGGAGGGAGCGGAGGTTCGGAGGTTCAGGCAAATAGTCACGGTGATACAGGATCTTGATTCTTGTTCTCGAAGGCACTAAGATAGACTCAACGAATCATTGTCGATCCTCTGGAGTTATCGGAAATATCAAGTCTATTGAAACTTGGATTGGCGTTGTATAAGCAAGTATGTAACGCTCTTAGCTCTCAGCTCTGTGTTCTGTGACAGCTTCTCCTGAGGCTGAGTCCTCAGTGACGATGAGCCAGTGCAGAGAGAACTCACATCTCACATACCGTGACCGGTCACCGAGGACGACCATGGTGGGAGCCTTGAAGTTAAAGTCAGGATGAAAGTTGAAAGTATCGAATACAGTCGAAATGCCGAAATCCTCTTTTCTTCCTCTTTCTCTCTTGCCCGAGGACGATCACCACTGTTCACACAGGCTTTGGAACCCTCCCCAGAATAGTAATCAACATCCCCTCTATGATGATTCAATGCAATGATTCAACCAATTCCAAATGGACTCCGCCTTTCGTATACGATCTGTGCGCTATCTGGAATCTGGTGAGTTTCTCATTTCACAGAAGAATAGTACACGAAAAACTTACAGGTTCATTCTTGAGGTTTCAATGTGTACACGTTTACGACTCCTCGACTATCCGAGTCTCCATGAGGCGACGCCTCCCATTCTGATGCTGAGAACTCACAAGATATTGAAGAAGCCAGACGTCCGCCGAAGGACTCACAAGAATGGTCGAAATTCATACCGAAGTTACCAACTTGTTCATCGCCTGATCCTTTATTTTGTTACATCTGCCCTCCACTATTTCCATTCCCTCGGTCTCCCAAGGACCCAACTTCTTCGTATAATTTTCCTGCGGCGAGATGGGCGCGGTGTAAGAAGCAATGAAGTTCGGATGAAAAGGATAGAACATCTTCGAACGAGTCCGAGTCGGTCACTGTCCGATAGCGAGTCCATTGAAGGGAACACGCGTCCCCTTCAAGTTGTCAAAGACGAGGACTCTCCCTCTCCAGAGTCTCCAGAGTCGCGTATGGAGAGTCTCGGAGCTGGGTTCAAACTTCAAACTTCAAACTTCAAGGATGATTCGGGGAGAACACTCTGCCACGGCTCAGTTTCCGGACCAAAATCCTTTGAACGAAATGCAGGGAATGCTCATAAATAGTATAGTCTATGTAGGAACGAGCCTAAGGGGAAAATGGGTCTGATTGAGGGGTATGGTCGTCGGAATCGCGTAGGAAGCAGAGGGAATTTGGGTGTGTATGATGATAGATGATAAGAATCGCCATCCATCACACTTCTGTAAATTAGACGCCCGAAATTCTTCCGTCACGACCTCACCCTCACCCTTACTCACCAGCGTCACCCGTGAAAATTTTGTTTCCAAATTTCAACATTCACAGTGTCAACTCTGGCCTCTCTCTCGCGCTGGCGAGTACTGTGGCGTTGTCAGAACGTACATTTTACTTGACGATACTCTATGCTTGGTTCGCATCATGACCCAAGCTTTACCTCTGGAGAATCGAGATATCGAGTCCGTTGGATGGCGTTATGAGCAAGTAATCAATGCTCTGTGACCCTTCATGGTTTATTGAATCTAATAAGGAGCTTGTGCGTTGTCAAAAGACGTATTTGGCCGCTATACTGAAGTCTCTTTCTTAGATTGTCGATACCCTCTCGCTTTTCTTTGCCACAATGGCAATCATCGACAGCTTCTGCCTTCCCGGATCTCCTCTGTTCTCTACAAGACCCCATTCAGTGTACTCACGCGACAACTTCTCCTCAGCGACGAGCTGCAGAGAGAACTCACATACCGAACATGGTGGGAGCCTCAAAGCCGGGACGATTCGAAGAAGCTTAAGCTACTAAAGCATCGGAATTCTCCTTCTCTCTCTCTTGCCCGGGACAATCATTGCTCAGACCTGGGGGGACCCGATACTACTCGTTATGAGATATCTCGCCTCCCAGAGCTAATCAACATCTTCTCTGCGATGATTCGACCAATCCCGAATGGACCGCCTTTGGTATACGATCCATGTGCTATCTGGTGAGTTTCTCATTCCACAGAAGAATAGAAGAAAACTTACATAGATGCTGACACAGCTCGCGCCTTTCGTCACGAAGCGCAACTCGACCGTTCTATATACGACTGTGGCTGATGCTATCGATGATGTCTGGTCGAAATTAGACAAGGTACGTGTTTCTAATCGTTTTGCCTCCTCAAGCTGTCTAAACAATGTCCTTCACTCGGTATATGTAGTCAACCATCTCAATCAAACTCAAACTCACAACTCACAACTCCTTGATCCACTCCGTTTCCTCACCTCCCGGCTTGCCACCGTCATCTCCGTCACCACTGTCATCCCCGTCGTCTGTAGCAGTAGACGTTGCCTCCCACCCACCCCCACTGCCCGAATCTCTACTGATTCCTCCTCACTCAATCCGAACGGGACCGTACAAGACCCATCCAGTGGTCTCTCACAAAAACTTTTTCTCAGCGATGAGCTGCAGAGAGATCTCACGTATCGACCGTCGTGGGAACCTCAAAGTCACTAGTCAGGACGATCTAAAGCAGCGGGATTCTCTTCTCTCTGTCTTGTCCGGAACGATTATTCCTCGGGCTTAGGACACGATAATACTCTACGGATGATACGCGCTCCGAGACATCCCACATCCAAGAGCTCATCAACATTTCCTCTACGGTGATTCAACCGATCCCAAATGGACCGCCTTGGATCTACAATCTGTGCCCTTTGCAATGGTGAGTTTCCCGTTACACAGAAGAAAACATAGAAGAAAACTCAGAGGTCATTTTGAAGTTTTGCGTACGCGTTCAAAACTCATCGATTAGTCAAGTCTCCATCATATTGAAGAAGCCAGACGTCCGCTGGTACATCCCGTGCATTTTGTCAAGATTTCGCGCAAGCCGACCGTCTGATATACGACTGTGGCTGATGCTATCGATGATGTCCGGTCGAAATTCGGCAAGGTGTGTTTTTTTTTCATGTCTCTGCTTCAAGCCGTCTAAGCATACTTGATTCGATCCAGCCAACTATCTCAAATTCAACGTTCCTCGTCCTCCGAGATGCAGGATACAATTCCCCTCCTTTGTCCTCAAGCTATCCGTGTCATTTCTTCACAACTCCCGGCTTGACATTGTCGTCCGTAGATGTCGCCTCTCATCGACATCGCACCACCGCCTACGTTCTTTCGGTCCTACACCGGCTCTTCACGATCGCGATTGGTCTGGGTGAAAAGGGCGAAAAAACTTCAAAAGCCGATCAAAACCATCAGTATCTAGCCGATGATTTCGCCACGCGAGCAAAGGAATTTGCGGAGGTCGCCGAGGTTCAGGCAAGTACGGGAATTCGAAGATAGATTCAACACGTCTGCGTCCTTCAAGTATTGCTACTACCGCCCCTCATTGCGAGCGAAGCAAGCGGGTTCATGTGGCAGACATTTTTTCGACCGTAATACCGATTTGAACGTGTCGTTTTTGCGATTATGTATGCATCTTTCTCATTAATCTCCTGGTTGTTTCGGCTGACGCCAGTGGAATATATTGATTCTGGCTTTCCAAGCTGTATATGTACTTATCTTTCAACTGTAGTCTGTGTGATGAGTTTGACTGACCTTCCACACACGGAGAGAAAATGGAAACACAATGCCGCAGCAGCCAGCTTGTGAGTTACGCCGCGTGTTTCGCTTTCATGCTACTAACGCATTTTGCTTCAGATTGTCGCTTCAGGATTAGATTTCTATGGATGTCAAGTTGAATAATCCAATCGTTATGTAGCGGAAATGGCAGCAGAAATCTAGAAACATTGTCAATCGGAGCCCTTGGAGTTTGTCACGATGAATCGACGCGCGCCGACTACGAAAGCTAGGAAGTAGATCCGTTCGACAAGGTACAGCGTAAGATTTGAATGTTCTTCTCATCCACTCAAATTTCGACCTTATCATCACTGTTTCAGCCAACACAAAAATGTGAAGCGATCTGGAGGACACTGCTTAGATCATCCGAACATGCCGTTTTAGAGCTGACCATAACCTCTGAATCGCTAGGACATATACACCAAATGACAAGGGCTTTGTCTACGGAGGTCCAGACACCCACCGCGTCCACTTGAAGCTTGAAGACCGATCAAAACCTAATGCTGTTCCAGAAGAAGGCATCCCGATATCTTTAAAATAGTACCATGGTTACTTTCGAAGGACAGAGTGCCTGCACACATCAAATCGCATATATGTACGGTAAGCGTTCTCTCCAACACCGCGAACACCATGATCAATTTTTGACGCAGTCACCACATTCTCGAGCCCAAGTCTACCATACTTAGGTAGACTTGGTTTGCGAGACAAGCTCGCCGATACAAGACTCTCGGACCTATGGACTACTGATAGGCCTCCAAACGAGCCGCTCAGTTACTAGTCAGAGGCTAGAAATTTGTATGCGCGCCGCGCAAGGTTTCACAAGACTGGTCGAAACTCATACCGTTTCTTGAACGTGTTTCGAATAACTGTGCATGCGCGACAAATTCGAAGTCGTAACTCCTACCGAGCTTACCTCTGGTCTTCCCCATCGCTCAGAGATGCAAGATTTTCATACAGAGTCTCGGCCAGCATGCATCAGTGTCTTGAAAGAGAATTGAAGAAAAACCAAAACTCGACGTAAAATTGATTCTTGAAGCAACATGGCCTCCCAGGGCCTCCCAGGGCCATGGTCTTCAAGAAAAGTGAAGCCGACCGAGATATAGACTATAGAGGACAAGACGTGAGGGGGAAGCGAAGTCTTTGGGTGTATGATGATAAATGATGAGAATCGCCATCCATATCAGATCCATATTCTGAATTCATGCATCTGCATCAGCGCTAACATCCATCACACTTCTGTAAATTAGACGCCCAAAATTCTGCCGTCACCCGTGAAATTTTCGTTTACAAATTTCAACGTCAACATTCACAGTGTCAACTCTGACCTCCTCTGACCTCCTCTGACTCCAGTCTCCATGTCGTGTGATCGCCCAGGCTTTGCTTGTCTTTTCCCTGAATGCTTCATCTAAACGTGGTCTTCTTGGTGGCTTCTCTCGCGCTGAGTAGTGCTGTGGCCGCTGGCGTTGCCATTGAATGGTCTGTTTCACACAATTCATGTACAGTAATTGACAATACTCATTGTCGGTTCAAGTTACCTCCCAAAAAGTTCAGGATCTTACCTCTGGAGAATCGAGATATCAAGTCTGTCGGATGGCGTTATGAGCAAGTAATGCTCTGTAACCCTTCGTCGTTTATTGGATCTAAGGAGCTTGTGCGTTGTCAGAAAACACATCTGGAAGCTATCCTGAAATCTCTTTCTTAGATTGTCGATACCTTCTCGCATTTCTTTGCCACAATAGCAATCATCGACAGCTTCTGCCTTCCCGGATCTCCTGCGTTCTGTACTCTGAATGCGAACAATTCATCAAAGTTGTACAAGACCCCATTCAGTGTACTCACGCGACAACTTCTCCTCGCCGACGAGCTGCAGAGAGAACTCACATACCGAACATGGTGGGAGCCTCAAAGTCAGGACGATTCGAGGAAGCTACTAAAGCATTGGAGCTCTCCTCTCTCTCTTGCCCGGAACGATCATCACACAGGCTTTGGGACCCGATACTACTCATTATGAAATATCCCACCTACCAGAGCTACCTACGCTCTTTCGGCGGACTTACATCGGCTCCTCGCGAATGTTCTGGCAGAAAAGGCCGATCACAGTCATCAATCTCATGTCGCGCAGCGGCGCCCAAGCTTTTGTTTTACGCTGCCCACGTTCTATCTACGCCATCAGTCGTTCTACGTTCTCTAGCCGATGATATCGGCGCGAGCAAAGGAATTTGCGGAGGTCCCTGAGGTTCAGACAAATACGGGATCTCAAGGCCAGCTTGATTTCAACGACGGGTGGAAACAAATAGTACTGTGAGTGTTCCCATCCATTGAATTAGTACTTTTTGACACTTGAATTAACTCATAGAACGATAGTGGGCTGTCAAGCGAGTCTGTCAGTTACTATCGACCCGCATTAGCAACCCAAAATTGAGCAAGAATTGATCGAAAATCATACCATCATCGCTTGCCAGATCCATTGTTCCTCTGGATCCGCCCTCCATTGTTTTCATAACTCTGATTTCCCAGTGTATGAGAACCCATGCTCGGATCGAAAGACGAGGCTCCGTTCTCTGTCTGGTAATGGGTCCACTGAGGAGGATACTGCCGCTCTCCTTGCCAGATGTTAGGGTACAGAATTGCGTAAGGAGGAGCTAGGTAGGAGGGTTCAAGGGCATTCTGCTGAGCTCCTGGACTATGGCTGAAAGGCGGGGATTGCTCAGGCCCAGTCTGGTATCCATGAGAGCCATCCTGGGGAGCAAATGGGTCTAATCGCAGGGCATGACTCATAGCCGCATAGGAAGCAGAAGCTAGATCGGAGGGCACAGTATTCCGTTGAGCTCCAGGACCAAAGTTTTGGATGAAACTTTGCGAGGCTAGGGATTGTTCGGAAATGGGATTGCACACTTCGGGAGCAGCAAGTCGGGAAATTCCAACATTGCTATGGAATCCTTGAAGGTTGGGATGAGCCTCTACTCGCCTCCAACCTGACTCACCCGCGGCAGGTTCCGCATAAGGGAAATGGAGCTGAAGATTCGGCTCAGGAGACGAGGTGAAAAATTGATTGCTCACAGCCGGTCCCGAGTCTGGGTTTTGAACATGTCAAGAAGTGTTACGACGGGGGACGATACTATGAAAATTTCACCTGCTACATGCTCGCTCACTGGGACTGTCGTGGAAGCAAAGTTTGCTGAATATTGTGTCTGTCGAAGGCCTAATTCTACCGAATCTGTCGTTCCTCTTGCCCTGCTCTGCTCCTGGTTGTCCTTTGAACCACCTAAGGTCCGAACCCTATATGATGATTCTCCCGTTCCATATTCTCCCTTGGTGTATATGTGAAAACACGATACGAGCTCCGTAAGCACACCATCCAACTCTGCACGCATTGCTGTCCAGACAGAATGCGAGTTACGGGATCCCGGACATTCGTACTTCCAGATGACGCTGAACAGGGTCATTGTATTCATGTTGGATGACTGGCGACCCATTTTCGCCATTACGTGTCTCCTCAGGCACTCTTGGAGGGCGGGATGATTCCAGGCTACTTCGGTGTTGGCAAAGAGCTTGCGTGCAAGCTGCTTTTCGGTATCGGTGAGACTAGCTGATGCGTTGGGGTTGGTGTGCCAAGCTACGCGAGAGTATTTGTCCATGGTGAACAGGCTTTGGGGAACAGGTAAGATTATCGTAAATCAAATAAAGTGGGACTGACCAAAAAATGGACAATCTGCAGAATGATAGCACAGACGGTTTTGACGAACTTTCGAAATTTCAAAAGCGCGATAGAATGGTGTGTGCTGCAGGTTGCTCATGTTTTATATGCCTTCATGTGTTGATGTATCTGTTCGCGTATACTTCTCTCTTCGCTAATGATTTTTGGAAGCAAGGTCAAAATACGTGAAACACACACTTCCATGTTACAAAAACGAGTTCATCAAAACTGTCCCATTATGGAACTACTTTTGGTTTCCGCAAATCGTTCTGTTACTACGGAAGCTGGAGAATTTGAAGTTGTGACAATGATGACTTTATCGCCTGAACCGATACACCGAGGAGCAAATGTTATCCGAACCCCGATTCGTGCAAACAAATGGAGAGGACATTCCTCAACAATGTACCCCGCTCGGGTGATAGAACGAACATCAGACAGCGCAGTGAGCTTCCGGAAGTTTATGCGGCCCTATATATATTGAAATTGAATTTTGCGCGAATTGGGCGAATTGCTGCAAGTTGTGTCTGGTGAGCTTTACGAAAAACCCTTGCATCCCAATGTTCCTGCTTACGTGGTCTCCACACTTTTTCAGACTTGTACGATCTCTTCATCATGGGGAAACAGCAAGGGGAAATTAGGGATGTAAGTAAATTGGGAAAGCCTTCCGCAGCCTGAGGTCCCGCCCCCCGCATGCTTGCTCCGACACTGGGCTGATCTATCATTTTTCTGTCTTCACTTTGGTCAACCTTACCTGTCGTGGAGTCGAAAATATATTTGGCTTCTGACAGGGGATATGTTTCTCACGTCTTCGCTGAAACCCTCGAGCCTTCGAGGTTTGGTGTATCAATGCCAGGGAGGAAAAGATGCTGAACGACCCTATTTGCAGTAACGGTCGAATGAAAGGTGTATCACCCTGTAGACATCTCAATGCGTGTCGTAGGATGAGTTTACCGATGCCTCCGGAGTTCGGCGGTCAATGGTCAGTCAACTACATTGAAAAGACTGCTAAGAGGGATGAGATAGTGCCTGATAATCAATGCTCACACTTGACTCTAACTTCGAGATGGAATAGCAATGCACAAATCAATCATGTCAATCATCTTTGCCGTGCAACCGAGTCTAGTGCAGGCTTTGACTAGTTCATTCTTCACTCATGAGTGAATGATAAGATGATTGCTGCTGTAACAACACGCCCCTCGTTCCTCTTGCTCTAGATCTTGCTCAGTCTCGTTGTCGTTCCCATGTTCCTCTAGTTGCGAAACGGTATGATTTCATCTGTTGCACAATTCGTTCCGTGTCCCGTCCGCACGTACGACTTGCTAGCGTCAAGATGTATTGATTCTGTATTTGGGAGGCAAATCCGCACGCAAAGAAGGGTGACTCCATCCATTTCAGTACGCCCTAGTGCACCAAACCCCTAATCGACGTTTTTTCAAATTAGACGCCCAACGATTTTGTCGTGAAAGCCTGGGAACAAGTTTGCACTTAGAACTCACCCAGCTTGCTGCTGGGTGGCATTGAAGTCCATGCTGTATAATTCTCCGAGCTGTGCGTTATCAAAACAATTCACTCTGCTCTCTTTCTTAGAGCGTCGTTTAATCTCGACACCTCCTCGCTGTCCTTTGTTGCAAATTACGATCTTTGACTCTCTTTGACTGCTTATGCCTGCCCAGCTTCCGCTTGGTCTCTACTCACCTCGCCTGAATGTAGAATTCACCAAAGCCGCTCAAGCTCAAGTCTCATCCAGTGACCTCCTGTCAGCAAGAACTGCTCAGAAATGAGCTGCAGAGAAAAGTGACAAACCGACCATGGTGGGATTCTCGCGAAGCCAGGACAATTCAAAGCTCTGCAATTCCCTTCTCTCTCTCTTGTCCAGGATGGAGGTCACCAAGCAGGTTTGAGAAACAATGATACTCGTTACGAATTATTTCCCGGAGCTGTCGGCCTTCCCTCTATGTTGGTTCAATCGATTTCGAGTGAACTGCCTTCGGTTTTGAGATCAGGCGCTCTCTCACAGAAGATTTAGACGAAATTTCAGAGCCGCGCGCTATTACCAGCAGAATTTTCATCAGCATCCTTTGATCCCAGTATCGAGGACGGTTAAACTGTTGAAGGAGCGGACGGCTCCTGGCACAGATTTTGTCACGAAGTGCAACTCGACTGTTCTATTTACAACTATGTCCGATGCAAAAGTTACAGACGCGACGGTCGGAATCGGGAAAGGTGCGTGTTTCTCACCTATCTGCTTCAAGCTATCTAAGCATCCTTCACTCAGTTCAATAGTCAGTCATCTCGAATTCAACGTTCTTTTTCCTCACGCAGGATACTGCCTACGACCTCAATCGGTATCATCTTTTCGCAAACGTCGTCTGCAGATGTGCATTCCCCTCACATCTGCCTTACGTCGCACCATTGTCTACGTTTATCCAGATTTGCATCGGCTTTCCGCAATTGGTCCGGCAGAAAAAGTCGATCGCAATTATCTTTCTTTATGTCGCCCATTAGCTTTCGTCTTGCACTGCTCACGTTCTATCTATGCCATCGACCGCTCTACGTTCTTTGGTCGATGATATTGCGGTGAGAGTGAAAAATTGCGGATGTAGATCAAGTCGAAGCAAGTACAGGATCTCAAAGATAGATTGTTCGAACGAATTGATGTATACTGCATCTACGTCCCCTTCAGCCTTCACAAGCAGAAACGGGATCATGCGCGGACATGTCTGGCCGTGATACCAATCATTCCATCTCGTAAATCCTAGACGTTTCATCTGACGCTCTTGGAAAATGCTTGCTCTCTGAAGCGGTATACGTGTTGCTGAATGTGTGATAAGCTCAAGTGTTGATTGAGCATTCAGAGAGGAAATAGGAAACAAAATGCGCGCGGTGAGTTATGTGCTTTTGGCCTTCCAAGTCGCTACCCGAATGTTCTTCAGAATATCTCTCCAGGATCGAATTTTCATGATTCCGAGTGCCTATCTTGAACCCAACGGCCGGCACACACAGTACAAACATAGAAAGCAGAGCCTTCGTTGAAGTCTGTGATGGATCTACGCGCTATTACAAAGCTAGCGAGTCCGTTCGACAAGGGGTAGTACAAAGTAGGATCTCACTGTAACTTCGTCCATTTGATTGACTTCATCGTTGTTATTTTAGCCAAGACCGTGAATGTGAAGCGATTTGGACTCGAGATTGCTCCGGTTATCGGAACATAGCGCTTTAGAATTCTAACCTCTCCATTGCCAGGAACTTACATACACCAATGACATTGCTATGTCTACGGAGGTCAAGACATCTATGGGGACGCCTCTACCTTAATCCTGATTCCTACCGGAACTTAGTAAGCATTCAAGTTGAAGACCGATCATACTTGGAACTGATTTGGATTTGCTGTTCCAGAAAAAGGCATCATGATGTTAAAACTCTATGTACTATGGTTACTTTTGAAGAACACAGTGCCTTTCCATATCAACTCGTGGCATATGTCCATTAGCATTCTCTTCAACACCGCGAACACCGCAGTGACCGATTTTCTGACAGTCACCACATCGTCTAACCCAGTCTCCCGTACTAGGCAGATTCTGCAAAACTTGCGAAACAAGCTCGCATGGCCCACCGCTGAATTACTAATAAATTATATGAGCAATCTCAGGGTTTTACAAGACTGGTTGAAATCCATACCGTTAGCAGATTCATCGCCAGATCTTTCGTTTTTTGACACCCTCCATTGTTCCTATAACCTTGGTCTCCCAACGTATAACTGTCCTGCGGCGAGATGGGCGCGGTGTGAGGAGCCATGCTCGGATGGACAGGATAGGTGTTGAACGATTCCGAGTCGGTCACTGTCTGATAGCCAGTCCATTGAGGAGGATACGGGTCCCCTCGCCAAAGACAAGGATCCAGAAGCATGTATGAACGAGCTAGATTCGAGTCGGACTCGAGAGCAGTCCGCTGAGTTCCCGCATTAAAGCTTGGAACGAAATGAGGGGGATGCTCTGAACCAGTATGATATACATAGGAACCAGCCCGCATGGAAAATGGGTCTGATTGCAGGGTATAGCGCAGAGTTGCAGAGGTAGCAGAGGCTAAGTTGGTGGAAGACACAGTACTCTGCTGAGCAGCCTGAGCTCCTGGACCGAAGCTTTGAATAAATTGCGAGTCCAAGGACTGTTCGAAATTAGGATCGTATACACCGGGCATGGCGACAGAGAACTTAATAGTATCGGCTTCAAGGACTTGGACCATATCATGAGGTCCACAGTTGGGATTGCCCTCTAATTGCCTCCGGCCTGGCTCACTAGCGATAGACCTCGCATATGGGGAAGGGAGTTGAAGACTCGGCTCAACAGATGAGATGAGGGAAGGGTTGTTTACAGTTACCTCTCCTGACGTTTTGGAAATATCAGAAGGCTGTATGATCGAGACGATGCCACAAATTACTCACTTCCCAACTCCTCATGCTCAGGACCTGTAGAAGCCTGCGTCTGTCGAAGGGCTGAGACCGCATGAGCCCTCGTTCCCCTTGCCCAGCGCAGCTCCTGGCTTTTGCTCAAAGTGTACGAGTTTTGATCCCCAGATGTTTCTTCCACTCCATTTTCGCCTTTGGTGTGGGCATGGAAACGCGATACGAGCTTCGCAAGTACGCCATCCAACTCTGTACGCATTGCCATCCACACAGAATGTGAATTGTGTGATCCAGGACACTCGTGCTTCCATATGACACTGAATAGGGTCATTGTATTGAGGTTGGATGACTGGCGATCCATGTGCTTCTTGAGACACTTCTGGAGGGCAGGATGATTCCAAGCGACCTCGGCACTGGCAAAGAGTTTGCGAGCAAGCTCCCTCTCAGCATCGGTGAGACCAGCTGAAGCGTGAGGGTTGGCATGCCAAGCGACGCGAGAATATTTGTCCATGGTAAATTTGAGGTAAGATCACCGTAACAGAATGAGCGAAACCAGTCTGTTTAAAGTATAAAAAAGAGGGGAAGTTGCAGTTCCGACGCTTTTCCCCTTGAAAGTGCGATGGAATGGTGTGTCCCAAACTTGTTCCTTCCTGCTTTTATGTGTTTTACGTATCTCCAGATATAGTTGCTTGCATATAATCAACATTGAACAGTTGAGCCACGACATTCTTTCCATGCTGATGTTTTGCCAGGTAAGATCAGAAGACACAGATTTTAGCATTCAACACTTCCGAGCCTTCCAAGAGCAAGTGAAATAAGATGGTCCAAATATGGAACGATCTTTCGGACAACAGCTGCGAACAGCCAACGGGCTGTTACTGCGGAAGCCGACTACTTACTGGGACAATAAACTACATATCAAGTATTCCCCCAGCCCGTTTCGCAAGAAGCAATTGATGTCAGAACCTGATTGATGCAGGAGAGGCCAATGGCCATCCACCAATAAATGGGTCTGGGGGAACTTCGAAGAGTCTTCGTGATACAGAGTGAACATCCGAAAATTTAAAAAACCAGCTTTGAGCTTAGGCTGGCAATCACCTAGTGTAAACTTGGTGTCTACCTCCGATGGTGAATCTGGGAATAAAGCCCTTGCATGACGGTGTTGCTTATGTCGAAGATTGTTCAGACTCACTCGTACGATCTCTGTATCAGAGAACTTTGGACCACAGCAATTTCCATTCAGCCGAATCTCATCTGAAATTTCTTAAACGGAAAGACTTGCTCTGATCTGGCTCGAGTACCAAACTTGACTGGCACGTTATGTGCTTGCCGACCGATTCAAGCTGCTATATGCTCCTTGCTAGTCCCCCATCGAAACAGATAATGTAGAAGAGACACCTCTATCTAGCGCCCCTGTACTCGGACTCCACGATGTTGCTATAGCCATGTATCTTTGTGCCTTACACAAGACCCGGAGCGCATAGAACCAGTTGTATACGATAAGGCTTGCTATAGTTTTCCCCCACTTCTTGTGAAGAATTTCGTTCAGATAATAGATTCACGTCATGGATTCCGGTTTGTCAAGGACCGGGAGGGCCCAGTAAGTAGCTAGCCTCCGACAGTTGATATGTTCATTACGTCTCCCCGGAAGCTTCGTGGTTCACTACAAGGGAGGAAAGGATGATACTAGTAGTATGCCAGCGGTAGGGGACAGTTAACCCCATGATGATTCGGGATGAGCTCCAGTGGTGTCATGCAGCAACGATCCCTTGAAATGTATGTTATCGAAACGGACTCCCATAATACCCTATCACCTCTCTATGTGCTAGTATATAACCGGGGAACTCGAGGATTCCTACACCACATTGTACTGCTAAGAAGGTATGCTACAGAACCTTACAGAATTAGAGATCAAGAAGCTCAGTGAACCTCGGGTCGAGAGCCGTACTAGTAATGGCTGTGGTACATGTCGAGTCGGAACAGTAAAGCCCGAATTTTGAAAAAGGCTGCGTGCCACACAACGTGTTGCTAATTTCTCTATGTATTATGATATACATGTCTTTTCGAGAATGCTGATCCATGCGCGACAAATACTCCCACTGGGCTTGCCTCCACCTTATCTTCCCCTTTACATTTGCGACGTGACAATCTGATGGCACAGACAAGTCGACCATCTTGAACAACAAATGGACTTGAAGTTTGAACTTTGAAGGAAACCACAACATGTTACATCGACATGCACTGGCAGCAAGGGAGAAAACCAGAAGTAGCCAGAATCTGGAGGCTGAGACGTGAATGTGAGGGGGGTTCGAGCCTTCCTGAACACAGTGGTTTTTGCCATTTGGTGCTTCAAGTGAGAAATCGTATGTAGCCACGGTTGCAAATTAGACGCCCATCGATTTTACCTTCCCGTGCGTGTGGAAATTAGAACAGCCACTGGTGACTGCCATACGGTTACCGTTACGCGCGGACTTAACTTGCACTCGTCTCTCATACTCTATGTGCGGTCAATCTTTTCGTTGAGGCTTCACTTGCTCTTTCCTTGGATGGATCCGTGTTTGCTTGGTGATTTATCTCATGCTGTGTAATATGGTGTTGAAACGTACGTTATTGAATTATATACAGTCACATTTCAACAATTCTGCATCCCCGTTGACTTTCTACTCAGCTAAAGCACGCTGTGAATGTGAAGTGGTTCAGAAGGTAACTTGAAGGTTGCTCGGATCTTCCGAACTATATTTCGCAGTAATTGATGACACTTTAGAAGTTCAACCTCTGAATTGCCAGGGTCGCGGAGGCCAAGGTCAAGACATTCACCACGTTTTCATAAACTCTGGTTTCTGACTTGAAATTTTAGTAAGTGCCCATCCATGAGCAACAACAATTATGTGATACTCATGAATTTGTTTTAGACAAGGCATTCTGGAATCTGATCACGTTCAGGATGTGCCCTATGGATCTGCCAACTTCGAATTATAATGCCTCAGAGACAGTGATTACTTTTACTTTTTGACTTGAACATATACACTCTCGGACTAATGTATTGTCAGTTCCTAGTGACTCGCATTAGCAATGCCCAAGTTTCCACGAGAATAGGCAAAATCGTACCATCACCAAATATATCGCCAGTTCGTCTCCCCTCCATTGGTTCCATATCCTTGGTCTTCTAACATGAGATTGTCCTGCGGGGAGATTGACACAGAGTGGGAATGGAAAGAGTCGGAGGCGTTGAATACTTCCGAGTCGGTCATCCAGTGATAGTAAGTCATTTGAGGGGAATACAGCATCTGGAAAAAGCCTGTCGGTAAATATGCATAATTTTTCATGAAATTTGTTGAAATATTTGCAAATAATTCAGAATTATCGAGTTTCCATTGTTATCAAGTATAACTCAATATTCTCCGGTCCCCTCTCATAATACGAGACGATTATCCAATGTTTTCAGATATTTCAGATATATTTTCATTATCCTATGACGAATTACTGTTCGTTTTCATGAGTTTAGTACCGAGCTCAGAGATGTTTTCAGTCAGAAATTTCAGATAACAGACATAAATTCCAATTAATTATCAACTTGTATAGTAAATACTCTTGAAAGAAAAGTTCGAAAAAGCCCTGTTATCCACGATTCCAGAAAACATTGGCAATCTGTCTACGCAGCTCCCGATTCAGTGTTCCCAGTAGGCTCATTGTTTGATTCGTCGTCAGACTCCTCATCTTTTTTAGAGTTCATTATCGCTCGATTGATACGCGCGAGAACCGCGTCCTTCGAAAGTCCATGTGTGGCAGGTGCGACACAATTGCTGTAGAAAAATTGAGTAAGGACAACTGAACAAAGATAAGAGAAAACATACGAAGAGTTTCGGTACAGATCATGCATGAGTTGATGGAAGGTATGCTTTTTTGTTGTTTCGAAACGATCAAGAATGGCTTCAAACGTGTCCCACTGTTCTTCGACACCAGCGGGAGGAAAAGTATTTGCAGTTGCGGTACTGTGATCTTTGAGAACTGCATAAATCTATTCCTGACTTGAATTCTGAACACATGAATATTGAATTCAACGCAACATACCACACATCCTGCCATCATGGCCATGGCTTTTGGAACTTCGAGCTCGAATGGTTTGGAGGGTCGAGATGAAGTAAAAAGGTTGGATTGTTCTTGGGAGATCAATTTTGAGTATTGCGTGGTGCTGAAGAATGCGGCGCCAAGATATTTCGAAACAACCTCATGTTGAAATGGCAACCCATAATCATAGGACCCATCCTGCAGTATAGATATATAAGAAACTCTTGAATGAAAGGCAACGATACGGACTGGTTTCTGTGGGTAAATAAAATCTCCGTTGATGATGAGTTCGCGCGATTTCTGAATACCCGAGGGAGAGTTATCGAGCTTCAACGCCGCAAGGATAATTGGCGCAAAGGTCCCCTTGAGTGTTCGCCGAGTTAAAATGATTCGTCCCATGGTCTGTCAAATCGAAATGAGTGGCAATTCAATACAAGAAATGGCGACGAACATATTTCACGAGTGGCTTGATGTACTTCTCATAGTCACCATTTTCCAAACGGTCCACAATATCAACCATACCCTTGTTTTCCGCAGCCTGCACCAAGGAAGCTTTAGTGAGCTTCGTCAGTCCCTTGCTGGTCAATGCACAGAACTCGATTTCAGAAACAAGCTTCAAAGCTGCGAGCTGGATTGCATCTTGAATAACAGTCTTGATAGCAGGGTTTTGTCCATTGAGAGATATTGAGAAGGTCCTTGCATTCTTTTTGCTCGGTTCGAGGATGATGTTGGATTGTTCCGTCCAATCACTGGTGTGGTTCGTGTTGTCTTCGGAAGGGTCAACAAAGTCAGATGGTTCATTGTCGCCCAAGTCGGTGGTAAAAACGGGGAGCTAATGGACAGTTTTTCAGTGGCAAGACCCAGGACAAATCAATGCGTACCTCTTTCTTCAGCTTTTGACCTTTGCTAATTGCTTTTTTTGCCTTCCTTTGATTCTCTACTACATCTTCCATGGATTCAAGATCGTCATCATTGCCGTCTTGCACGCCTTGCGGCGATTCGAACTCGAGTTCGGAGTCACTGGCCGGCAGTCCTAATATAGAGCTCGTGAATTGATGAGTGACCAAGATGCGTGATTATTGATTTACCACGTTCTGGTTCCAGTTCGACATCGTTCTTTTTGCTCCCACCACGATTTGGCACAAAACGGACAGCCTAATAGTGTGCATTAGCAGCGGCGTCTTTGGTTCATATGCACACCTACCTCAACATTGATATTGGAAGCAGCAGCCCTGTCAAACTCACGACCTTCTTCCTCCATATCATTGTCAGAAAGCTCTGACCCGCTATCATCTTCCTGCTGTTGTTTTTGCTCAATCAAATCTTGCAACCTGGATTTTGGTACAATTTCTGAACACTACCTGTGAGTCTCTTTTCGTGTTTACTAGACATTTAACTCACCATCGTCGGAAGTAATTTTTGGCGCTGCCCCACCTGAACAGGTTCACGAAGTAATTAGTAGTGAGATATCACACCGAAGGAATACTACTGACGTCTACCGGTAGTAATCGGCTTCGCACTGGAATGGGCTCGGGAGGGGTTTGTACTGGTTGGTGCATTTGAAGGAAGGCTTGTTTTTTTGTTGGCTGGTGTTGTAACGTGAGTTTTGTTTGCATGTTTCATTTGCTTCGCACTTACCTGTTGGCTTTTTAGGAAGATTCTTGTTTTCAGTACCTGACGTAGCTTGCTTCTCTACTTGGTTCCGTTGTCGTTTCGACGGCGGTGCTGGAGACTCAGCTCCTTGGCTTGCTCTGTTGTCACCTGTAACAAAAATATATCGATTCTCTTTGACCAAATGGCGCGAAAACTTACGCAGTGGTTCTGTTTTGCGTTTCCGGCTTGGGATTGTTTCGTTGGAGTTTGAAGTCTTGGATGTAGCTCGAGAGGCTGTGCCTTTCTGTTGACCACGCGCCATATGAGCTGTGGCTTGTGTACTCAAGCTCAAGCTCGAATGAATGACAAGAAAGAAGGAAAGAGAAGTAAAGGAAAAGTTACATATGCCGGAAATACTTGAGGTACCGGCTGTTCTCGCTAAACAGTGTTTTGTGTCCTACGCTCACCGAATCATGCCCATAGACTCAACAAATCTCTTTATCTGCAACGCTTGTCGCCGCACCTTCAAACGTGATAGCGACCGTACTCAGCATTACAACCTTACGAAGAATCCCCATTGCAGACGCGTTGGCGAAGAACAGAGATCTCAGCTCCGTCGTGCACGTTTTTCACACCAACACCAACAATCTCATGCTCGCAGTCCAGCTTCTTCCTCCCGTGAGCCTTCGCCTGCTGTTGGGGACCTTCCTCAGCAGTTTGGTGGTGATTTTTTTGGCTCTGACTATACTCCGGATGATTTTCCTGGATTCGACGATGCACCCGCTCATAATGGATTCACAAATGAAGATGAAGATGGAGAGGAGGAGGAGGAGGAGGAGGATGAAGAAGATGGGAACACTGATGTTCCATGGGAGCCTGAACGCCCTATCCGCGGCCTCACCGAGAACGACATCGATATCGACACTCCAGAGACTCGACCCCCCAATGAAAATCCCCTGCTCCGTCATCTGCCATCACACCGAGCGGAAATACATGTTGAATACTTTGGTGGACATGCAGGCGCACCTCTTCCCGGCTCACGTCCCCTCCAAAACACACGTACTGCTCATAATGGCTACAGTACCTATCAGCAGCAGATCTCAGGTAGCAATAATAATACCTGGTCACCGTTCATGTCCGAAAGAGACTTCCGTATTGCGCATTGGGCAAAAATGCGTGGCCCAGGATCAAATGCAGTATCTGAGTTACTGAATATCGAAGGGGTGAGTACACACCAATCATGGAAGAGAAAAAAGATTGACTTCTTCTAGGTGGCCGACGCGCTAGGCCTATCGTTTCGCACAGCAAAGGAGCTTGACAGTATCATTGATACTAAGCTGCCTTCATCTCGTCCTGCATTTACCCGCAAGGAAGTCGTCATCGCTGGCGAATCATTTGATATGTATGCGCGTGACATCTTGGAATGTATCCGCGCTTTGTACGGTAATCCAGGACATGCTCAGTTCATGTGTTTTGCTCCCGAACGTCATTACGCCGACACTGACAGGACTCTCCGGCTGTATCATGACTTCAACACTGGGAAATGGTGGTGGGATACTCAAGTATGTGTTATTCTCATTCTGTGTGATGCCTCGCATTGACATGAGTTCAGAAAGCTGTTGAGGCAGATAAACCTGGGGCCACCATCATACCCGTAATTCTCTCAAGTGACAAAACACAGATCACCCTCTTTCGCAACAAGTCAGCATATCCAGTCTATCTAACGATTGGAAACCTCCCAAAGGAGATCCGTCGAAAACCATCGCAGCAGGGTCAAATCTTACTAGCCTACCTCCCTACCAGCCGGCTCGAACATATCACCAACAAGGCCTCTCGCCGACGCACGATCGCAAACTTGTTTCATGCGTGTATGGGTGAACTTCTGAAGCCCATGAAACACGCTGGTCTTGAGGGCGTTGTCATGCGGAGCGGAGATGGTGTTGAGCGGCGATGTCATCCCATACTTGCAGCATACGTCGGCGACTATCCTGAACAAGTTTTGGTGACGACTGCTTATAGTGGTGACTGTCCCGTTTGTGATACGGAGAAAGATGACCTTGGGACCTATCCATGTACTCATGACTATCGGGATCCTCAGGCTGCTATTGATGCAGCTTATCTGCTCGACTCCGACCCTGATCTTTGGGTAGAAGGCTGTTACAACGCAAACCTCAAACCTGTCCAGTATCCTTTCTGGGCCGAACTTCCTTACACCAATATATTTGCTTCCATTACACCTGATATCCTTCACCAGCTTTACCAAGGAGTGATGAAGCACTTGATCTCCTGGCTTGTGTCTATTTGCGGAGCTGATGAAATCGATGCACGTGTCCGACGTCTCCCTCCCAACCATACCATCCGTATATTCCGTCGAGGCATTTCAACGCTATCCCGTATAAGTGGTGCGGAGCATAAGCAAATGTGTGCATTCATCCTCGGTGTTGTAACAGATATCCCTGGTCTCTTAAGGCATCAATCGAGTTCTCTTCTTACGGCAACTCGGGCACTACTTGATTTCCTATACCTCGCCTCTTACCCTATACACAGCAGCGAGTCTTTAGACCAAATGGATATGGCGTTGGCACGCTTTCACGAGTACCGTGAGATCTTCATTTCCTGTGGTCCTCGTGAACACTTCAACATTCCCAAACTACACTTCCTTTGTCACTACGCGCGTGCAATCAGGTTTTATGGCACTACCGATAACTATAACACCGAAACCACAGAACGCCTGCACATTGACTTTACCAAAAATGCCTATCGCGCGTCGAACCATAAAGACGAATACCCTCAAATGACACGGTGGCTGGAACGTCGTGAGAAGATGGCCTACTATGCAAACTATCTCGATTGGAGGTCATCAGGTGGAGCCACAGCTGTAGCCTCACCTGCAGATGTTCATGCAATGAGCTCAATCGGAGCACGTTTTGATTTCCCCGGAGCTCAACGAACACTTATGGATATGCAGTGCCAGTTTACCCAGAAATTGGCCCGTTTTCCTGTCAAATCAGTAGCGCTCTCTATGCTTGAAGACATCCAAAAAGGTTATCATGCTGTCTCATTCCGACATGCATTGAAGTTGTTCCTCGTTCAGTACCGTGATCCTTCTATCCCTTTAAACCAGCTTGATGACTATGCACAATTTGTGGTCCTACCATTCAAATCTCTTCCTGTATGGCAAAAACTGAAGTTTGTAAACCCCGACCTTTTCGGCAAGAAAACCCTCGACTCAATTTCAGCCTATCCACGCAAATACAACCGCAAAGGAGACATGATCCGAGAGGCTCGTTTTGACACGGCGCTGGTGTCGCTTCGTGAGGGTGATGACTGGAAAAAGTGTGCGTGTTCCTGTTTCTATACATCTCAGGCTGCCATTCTGACCTCATCAAACAGGCTCAAGGATAGGAAGAGTGCGGGTCATATTTTCTATTCCTCCTCAACATCTGAGTACATTAATTCCGCCAAACCTTGCTTTCCCGTCGCATCTTGCTTATGTCGAATGGTTCACCAAGTTTCCCACAGCACCTGAAACTTCATCAGGTCTCTATTGTGTCAAGAGGGAAATGACACGAGGTGGAGGCAGAAGCGCATCAATTGTGTCGTTGGACAGCATTGTTCGAAGTGTACATTTGTTTCCGAAATGGGGTGGGTCAGTACCAGCAGAATGGACAAGTGAAACGGTGTTAGACACAGCCTCGTCATTCTTACTGAATATTTTCAAAGATGATCATTCATATTTCAACCTCGCATAGAAAGACCTCATACCTGTATTCAGCGTAACTTGTAGCCTCTCAAAGCTAGAATCGTTCCTTTCCTTCAAAATAACTTGGCAAATCATGTGATCTCTTAGTGTTTTGCTGTCGAGTACGCTCGCGGTTCTTTCAGTCTCTTCACTTGCTATACTCCCAAGTAGATGGAACAAAAACCTCTACTACAACTCCATTTATCACCCATGAAGCATGTCAACACTTCGCTCGAGGACTTGTCCAATTTAGAGTTGAAAACTCAATTGCCAGCCGCGCCTTCAAAGAAGCGCAGCCGCGAGAAGGAAGAAGTCTCGGAGAATGAGCTCAAAACTTCTCAGAAAAAGAAATGTCAATGCTGGTATGTATCGCGATATTCTACTGGTTTGTATACATATCTGATATCCTTCCAGGAATGGAGAAGGGGATGATCCCAAATTGGTTATTAAAGACCTCCAAACGCGTATCCGTGTTCTCGAAGCACAAGATAAAATTTCGGAAGACATTATTGCCAAACAAAAAAACACTATCCTAGCCTTGTCTCGCGGACGGAACAAATGTGTGGAGGAGGCACGCAACCACGAGCGTCAAGTATTTCAGCTGGAGAGGGAATTGGATGAGAAAACGGAGGAGCTCAAGGTGAAGGTGACAGAGGCCGAGGAGATGGAAAGGAGAGTGGCGCGGTTGCAGAATATATGTCAGAAAACTAGCGGAATCTTGGACATTGCTACAAATCTCTAGATTCATAGAATTTCTAAATCATTGATAGTTCCGAGTTATTCTTGATAATTCCGAGAAGTTATGCATGTACCATAATAATTTCTTGGAATTTGCGAGGCTTTTGGATATTTACAAGAATTTACAAGTTTTTCGACTAATTTTGTGTACATTATCCCAGGACCGTTTTCCAGATGAGGTCCCCTTGCCAGAAACGAGAATCCGAGGTTGCATACGAAGGAGCTAGGTTGGAAGACACATGAGCACTCTGCGGAACTATCGGACCAAAGGCTTGAACAAAATATGACTCGTAGGAATGCTCAAAGCCAGCATGGTATATATCAGAACCTGGACTAGCCCGTGGAGCAAGCGAATCAGATTGCAGAGCATGGTTCGAAATTGCATAGGAAGCGGAAGCTAAGTCTGGCTGAGTTCCCGAACCATATCTTTGAACGAAATGCGAGCCTGAGGACTGTTCGGACGGGGGATTGTACACATTGGGAGCAACTTCAGGAAAGATTGTATTGGCGCGGACTCGGACCATGTCAACAACTTCATCATGTGAATGCCTCCAACCTGGATCAATTGCGACAGGTCCCGCATGAGAAGAATGGAGTTGAAGACATGGCTCAGCATACGAGGTGAAAGACTGATTGTCAAACGCCGGTCCTTCTAGGTTCAAGGATGTCAAAAGGTTGTATCTATGATTGAGCACAATACCACAGAACACTCACTCAATGCTAGCTGCTCATGCACAGGGACGTCTTCGGAAGACCGTATCTGTTGAGGCGGTGACTCCACAGAAGCTGCTGTTTCTCTTGTCCTGTGCTGCATCTGGTTGTGCCTCGAGATGTTCGAGGTTTGGATCCCATTGGACATTTCTTCCGTTCCAGTATGGTCGCCTCTGGCGTGTGCATGGAAATGCGATACGAGCTTCGCAAGTACGTCATCCAACTCTGCACGCATTGCCATCCATACAAAATGTGAATTGTGAGATCCCGGACACTCGTACTTCCAAATAACACTGAACAGGGTCATCGCATTCAAGTTGGATGACTGGCGATCATTTTGCACCATGCGTACATGCCTCTGGAGACATTTTTGGAGGGCAGGATGATTCCAAGCTACCTCGAAACTGGCAAAGAGCTTGTGAGCAAGCTCCTTTTCAGCAATGTCGAGACCAGCTGACACGTTAGGGTTGGTGTGCCAAGCTACGCGAGAATATTTGTCCATGATGACTCTACGAAGGAAACGGCTGGCCAAAGCAAAAGGGTAGCAAGAAGTGCGTCCCGATGTTGTCTTGTATGAACTCCTGAAACTCGACAAGCGCGATAGAGAGTGTTTTGCAGTTTCTGCCTGTTCTTATGGCTGTCCGCGCATGATTGACATAAAATATATCAACTCGTCAACTTTCAAGCTGGTCTCTTTTTCCCTATGCTGATGCATGTAGTAGAAGCGATCAGAATAAGTAAAGTTCTGAATTACACAAGAGCAAGCATGATGGGTCCAAATATGGAACTACTTCTAGTTAGATACAAAATATCAGGCCATGACTACGGAGGCTTGCGAATAAGCTGTAACAATAAACTACAACTCATGGCTAAGACTGTTTCTCAAAAAAAAACACAGTCATCGGAACTCCGGTCGATGACAGATGGGTCCCAGTGAACGGTTTTTGGGACATGGAAAGAAATTTGGCAAAGTAGCAGTGAGTTTCTGCATGGCATCTCCTAGATTTTATGCGGACTGATGGTTAACGCCTCTGGTGAACCTTGGAATGAAGCCCCTACATGGCGCTGCTTATGTGTTTTTGACAATCGTTGAGATGGAATTGTACGATAAGTTCTGCTTCAGAGGGTAGTTACTAGTTTGACAACAGCGGATTTTCAATTTTGTTCACAGGCCGTTATCGATTTGTTCTTTTTTCCTGAAAAACTCGCGCCGGCCTTACCTTGGTTCGGCTCTACTAAACTTTACTGGCACGTTCAACGAATATGTACAGAGACTGATTAAAGTTGCCATACTATGCTAGTCCCCCATCGAGAACAAATGTTTCAGAACAGATCTTTCTATTCAGCTCCCCTGCACAGTGCACACTGCGGATACACCCTGCACGGGCCGGACACATTCAAGCTACAGGCATGCATTCTTTTGACTGACGCAAAATCTGAAGCATGTACTAGTAGAAGCAACTCATGCAAGCAAACTCAAAGATGCGGTGGGTCGCGGGAGAACTGGCGAAGAAAACATCCTTGGAGTTGCTGCCCATATTTAGTATCACTAGTACTAGTATGTACTACGCTTGCTGGCGTCCTCATGCCACCTCATAGTTAGATTCTTGTACTTGGGTCAATTTCTGGATAAGCCAGACAATTAACATATGTGCCAGCAAGGCTCAGGCCACAAATCAACACGAAGTTGGTAGAGCTCAGGTAGAGCTTATAGATTCTAGAATGTGCTCATTGGTGGGGTGCCTCCTCATCCTTCTTGAATGATCGGTTAAATTGACGATGGCCCGGAGGGCTGAATAATGCAAGTTTGTATGGCGAGAGGAGTCGGTCTAACGACGGAATACTCTGGGATATTACCGGAGGGCCTGGCATCTGCGACATCAGAAAATGTATGAGTGGCCAGGAGTGGCCTCTAGACTCTGAAGATCTGACAGGCGATATCAGATATCTTCTATGTTTCCACTCAGCGGGTGTCAGCTCTGATATATTCGATGTGTATCAGGGTGCATCCCGGCCTATTCTGGTGTATCGAGGGGTTCCGGTTAATAATGGCTCCATTCGAGGAGGTTCGAGGTAAGTATCAACAAGTTCACGAGTCAATGCGGCGAAACAATCCGTTGAAACATACGTTATCTGAACAGACGAGCTTGTCACCAGGCTAGTGTGAGTATATAATCCCGGGCAAAAAAGGTCCCCCGTACACAACATCGCAGTCCCAGAAGGTACACCATAGAATCGATAATTTGAGAGCAACCGGTAACCTCTGTAGAGGCCTTCCTGCGGGAAAAATGTGGGTTATGGCAGTGTTGGGACAGGTATCATGTTCAGTCCGAAGGAGATTTAAAATTTTGAGCACGGACAATATAGTTCACTGCATTATGTGCATACTACATCAATGCATCAAGTTTCAACATGTTCCATTGTCCTTGTCAGTCTCTACAAGCAGTGACAGATGAGTGAGCACCATACATAGCAGAGAATTCGAATTAAAATTTAACCTCTAGCTCTCTGTTCTTTTAGACATCAGTATGATCAACTTTGACTAGTCGGCGGTCAGTGAAAACAGGAGCGGCGAGCCGAAACAGTGCTCATACCACTGGCAGCATACACGTCGCTTCAGCGGGGCAAACAAGTGCCAGTCCTAGAGCATTTGATGATTTTTTTCTTACCATGATTATCTTCCTCGAACTTGGCTCAGGCTCTTTCAAGGATCTCTGAAAAAGGTGTTTTCACCCCCTTCCTCCCTTCTTGCTTGGGTGACGATAGTTTTAGTCAAGCCACAGTAAGAACCGAATTCACTAACCAGTTACTTGCCTGAATGACTCAAACTACTACAGCCTTGTCCCTCTTATCTGTCTGTCAGCACGCATGAGCATCCGAGTATGCCAGAAGACTTGGAGCTCCATAATCCACTCACTCATGAAGGCATGATTAATGAGGCCCAATAGGTACCAATACACAAAGGTCGACAGGTCATATCAGGCCTCTTCGTTCCCTGAAAGTCCTTGTGGAGGCTTGTGTTTGCCTGTGAACAGATAATAGCTTGATGAGAGGGACATAAGATATATGAAACTCGATACGTTGGCCCGGTGTGATACTCAGCACGACGCATGCGTCCCAGATTTCTCGGTGAAACACATGAGTTGAGTAAGCTGTCATGAGCGCCTCTGGAGTCTGTAAAAGGCGTGGGGGAGGCGAAGATGATTTGTACAGCAACCAATACGATGGTTCTTCAGTGAGGATCGAACATCTGCGACAGCTATCAGTAAAGCCTCAGCTAGTACTAGTAGCGAGTTCATATATTTCTTAAGTATGCGTGTGGTGTGCGACAAGCTGAAGGTTGCAACTACCATCGAACTTGCCTCTATTCTGTTTTCCCCTTCATATCTGCAGAGGCGACAATTCTATACAGACGGAGTCCCATGTCGATCGTCATGATCAGAGGGACAACAAAGAACGGCACATAACTTGAAAGTAGCATGAGTCGATGTGCTGATGTCATGTTTGGGTGCTCCTGGAAGAAGTAAACTATGCATGGGAGGACAGTCGTAGCGGTTGACGCGCCGTATGCCAGCATTAACACGTATATCGAACGCGAACCTAGGAGGAGGTGAACACTTGAGCCGGAATTCAGTTGAGAGGTAGTAGCGCACCATTCCAAAGACCTTTCATCCCTAAAAAGAAGACAGGGAATTGGAACAAACTAAAGGACAACATTGAGCAAAAATAGTGTGGCAACGAGTATAAACACCACCCACAGTTCGAGCCACGCGAAGCAACCGAACCAGACAAGTTCTCCATTCAACAGGTTGTCCCCTCGAGCAGCAGCTGCAACTAGAGGATCCGCAGAGACATCGATCCACCATTGACGAAATCCCAATATGACAGAAGGCACGTAGGCTTTTGGGTAGAATTTTTGAAAGTCGAGCAAGATCGAGGCAGGAATATGATTCTACAGAAAACATGAAGACATGAGACAAATTTAAACAAGATGACTCACGAGAAAGAAGCAGAAATAAACGAGATCCAGAGGACGAGACGTGAGCGGGACTCGAGCCATGGACAAGGAGTGGATGATACGAATCGCCGCCCACTGTAATTTGAATCAGAAGCGCTTTGGCAAATTAGACGCCCAACGATGCTGCCGTGAACAGCCGCTGAGAATAAGTTTGCATTCAGCACTGATATCATGCTGTATGAATCTTCTTATCGGTTTTTTTGCTCTTTCTTTGGATGCTTCATCCAAAAGTCTTTTTGATCGCTTGTCTCGCGCAGATAAGTACTGCGGCAACAGAACGTACGTGTATGATGTAAAACACATTCCACAATACTGAGCGTTGGTTCCAGTTGCACCGAAAAGGTTTTCGACCTTACCTCTGGGAGATATTAAGCCTACCGGATGGCTTCACGATCAAGTACATCGTGACCCTCTCGAAGTGTCCTGAGTTCTTAGCGTGGTTTGTTTCTACAAGTTGCAAGTGCAAACGGATGGCGTGGCAGGACATATGCATGAATTCTACGAGCTGTGCGTTCTCTCAACACTTACCTGGCCGCTGCACTCAACTCTCCTTCTTAGAGTGTCGAAATCAGACTGGGTCGGTGGTCATTCCTATTATTCATACCTCGAAGAAGGTTCGCACACTTTGAGTAGTCTCAGCTTTCCTGAATTAATCGTCGAGATTAGCCGGGAGCTATTGGTTCAATGCCATGGTTCCGAACGGCATCCTCATGAACAACACTATCATCAACGAGAAGACCCAAGCATTCCTGAACTATGTTTTGGTTAATCAAGACGAGACGGGCTGGTTGGGTCCCGAGGTAGGGACAGATAAGCCTCGATACCTTTGGGGAAGGTTAGTCCATAGCGTCTCGTGGTGAAGTTCATTGACCATCCGAGTTGAGATAGATATCCCTTCTTCTTTGGTGCTATTCAAATGGTCGAGTACAGACCTGAACTCACAGACACAGTCGTCACAGCCTTGCATAAATTCGTAAAGCTCGCGAACAGAATGCTGCACAACGAAGAAGGAATAGAGAAATGGGCTGCCACTCGTTGGGAAGATTTCGTGATTGTTTTGCAATGGTTGGTTGTCTTCAATTTCCTTCCGGGAGAAACTTATCAACGGGAATGCTAGGCTGTACGATCATCATCCTCGAGGCGAAGAAGAGCTCCTGTTGGATACAATGAAACTCCTCAAATGGAGTGGAGTACCTTGGGAGAAGGTGTTTTCCGAGGAAGTACGTTTTGCTCAAAGCAGATTCAAATCCTTGTTCGACTAGTTCCACTCGTTTAGTATTTTCCAACCGGACCAGTGGAAAATCTCACTAATCCATTTGGAATGGAGCTTTCCGTCAGTGGCTCACTTTGATGATCTTGTTTTACCATACACAAGTCGGATTATCTGACACGCGAGCAGTGGCATGGTGTTAACATGGCCGAAGGCCTCAAAGCCCTTCCTGCTACATATCGATTCACACACAATCAATCTGGTACGTGATGAGTTTATTGTCTTCTCGCCTGTCACCAAAGGAGTATTTCTCATCGTAGATATCGATGCGGCAAATGACAGTTGGGATCTCATGTTCAAGTATCATGGACGCCCCTCGGGTGCGTATGCAGCGGACGAGATGCTAGCAGGACTAGAGGCAGTTAGAGGGTTTGTCTTCCGATGCTTTTATTCAAAACTACGAGTTGCTAAGGCTTTTTGTTCTCATAGCACGGAATTGTGTCTGGTGGTGGTGAGTATCATTCAGCCTGTACTAGGGCAGCGACACCGTTATAGATCTCCATTTACCTGTGCAGGAGGCGATGTTCTCGTGAGTACTATGTTCAACTCTCAACGAGGCACCCTCAATTAATCCTACTTCATATTAGTGGCTCGTACCTCTATCAAGTTATTGGAGACCTGAAATACGCCGATAGAGTCTGTCCTGCCCCTTTCTTCTATACTCTTCATCATGGGTCCGAACACCTTTGAAGGTCGAACGCATGGCGTATAATGCTCTTCCTGCAACGATCACTGCGGACATGTGGGGTCGTCAGTATTTGCAACAGCAGAACCAGATTGCAGCGAAGAATATGAGCCCGTGCGTCATTGCCATAGCCTTTTTGGGAGATATCTTCCAAATGATGAATTCATCATGAACGATTTAGCAATCCATTTCCAGAAGACGGGTAGGTGCATTAAGTTTTTGCGCGAACTACAGACATACAGAGACGTTCATGTCACAGCCCTTACTCGAATGTTTTCGGTCTGGAACCCAATTATCCGTGAGCTCGGTGTCAGGATATTCGTTTATCAGCCTTGAACTTACTCGCTCCTAGTTGTTGCACAGTCAACTTCCCTCAAGGCTGGCCAAAGTTTATTACAAACGCCTTTCTCACTACCGCCGACCGCGAAGGGTTAATACAGCTGTATTTGGGCCCTTTCCAAGTGCAAACAACGCTTTCCGCGGGTGAGACAGCGACACAAGTTGATGCTCGTAATCTCGTGCTGAGGAATTCCGGTTTGAAAGCTAATCAAGTACAAGTCACTGTTGACACCCTGTACCCGTTCGGGGATACATTGCATACCACTATCAACGCTGCGAAGCCTTTCACCTATTCTGTACGCGTTCCTAGCTGGGTGATCGACGGGTTCATACGGTTCAGTGACGGGAAGCAAAGACAGCTAGCACCAGACAGCGAGAGTGGGCTTATACAGATTGAGGTCGGCGCGGGTTTGACAAGCTTTGTGATGCATGTTCCGGCAAGAATCAGCATCGGTAAGCCAGTTATTGAACAGTGATGTGCATCTTTTGATTTGTTGTTGATCTCCAGAAAGGCGTTTACATGGATCGGTCGCAGTTCATCGAGGACCGCTGAACTATGCCCTAGACAGTACGTTCGTTAATCTGCATGAATACAAAACAAGTTCGCAAACCTAATCTTCGCAAGTCCCTCGTTCCGAGAAGATCATCGCGCAGGACCCTCATGAGCCGCATGCTGTTGACCTCCAGATGGAGCCTACAGGCGCATGGGAGTATGCCATCGATTCAGATACTGCGACAATGGCATTCCATAACGAAGCAGAACTGGATCTCGAAAGCCCGTGGACCGATTCATATAGCCTTCCTTCTCCAATATTTGACTCGGGCAAACCACCTGTGAGTATCACGGTGAATGCGTGTTCGATAGAGTGGCCTTTAGCAGGCGATATGTTCATCACGTCTCCGCCGGAACATCCGAGGTGTATTGGGGAGGAAAGGATGATACAGCTGACTCCATTCGGGGTGAGTGGTTCGAGAGTCGATGCAGCGAACAGATTTTCATTCCATTTCGTCAACACGTCCAGGCCACTAGACTCAGGATAAGCGAGTTTCCTGTTTATTCTACCCATGAAGATCAGCTTGATGACGGTGATGTAGGACAGACGGTTTTCACCCTGTAGTAGTAGATAGTTGTTTGACGGTCTGACCAATTCTAGTAACTCGAATGCACCTCTAGGGCTGATATGGGTGGAACAAAAACGCAGCTAGGAAGGTCAGTTGGTAACCATGTACATAGCTGAAAAGCAACCTCTAGCCTGCTCTTATCTACGCCTGGGAAAACTACTCAATTCCTTTTTGTTCTCTTGAAGAGTCAGATTTAGCCATCAGCGTGGTCGGTTGTTCAGAGGAGAACAATAAAGGAACGAGGCCCCAATGCACAAGTTGACAGGTCACGGTCGAACGCCGCGCAATTCTTTCTTTTTGTTTCTTGGATGGATCCGGTGGGATATAAGTAGTCCAAGTTTGGCTCCCATCCAAGCGATCTTCGTGCAAGTTCGCTCTTGACCTAAAATATTTACTGCAATGGTTGCTGTCGCACAAATCGTCTTCCCGCCGCCGCCGCCCACCACCAACGCGCTTACATCCAAGCAGCGTGCTCAACTCATCCGTTCGACGAGGAAACTGGGACGCGTGCTTGGTATCACACCTGAGCTGATCGATGTTCATACGTCTCATATCTGCTCTGGTAAGGAATAAACTTTCCACTGCTTAGTACGCGTGACTGAAGATCCTATTAGCCGTTGCATCCGACGATAATGCCCTTTTTCATCATAGACGTCGAGGTTCTATAGACTCCCTCTCTTCCAGCTCGAGCATACAGTCTCGCTCTCTTTGGAGTAGTCGGCCCTCGTCCCGCCAACAGTCGCGGAGCTCTTCCTTGACAAGATCATCGTCATCCTCCTCTTCCTCGTCATCATCGAACAACAGTACCAAACCTCTGCTTCGTCTCGCCATGACTTCGCTGGGAAATGAGGAACGTCCTTCTTCTCCTGCTTCATTCGGTTCGCATGAGCTGGATGCAACCGAAGATTTGCGTTACACCATCCGACCGACGCTCCTCCAATCCAATCGAGACTCTTTTCTCGCCGCCCCTGTGTTTAATATACCTTCCAACAATAGCTTGCGCCTGGCAAAGATGGATCGAATCCGAAAGAAGCTCGGAGAAGATGTACCAGCTCATCTAGTATTTCCTGACAATAAAGAGACAGACACAACGTCTGTGGATTCCATGTCGATGATTTCCACTGCTCCTGCAGTAATCCATTGGAGGCCTCTCCCACCTTTGCCTCCAGAGACTGATACCTCTTCAATCTCATCTCATTCTGTGCCAACCACACGTACCAGGTTATCAACCGCCCGTGATTCTCTCCTCATCCAATCTTCTTTCAGGACTCATAGAATAAAACGTAAACCTGTTCCAAAGTTTGATCAGGAGGACGAAGCAAAACTCTGTCTACCGTTGCTTGATGCCGAAAGTTTGCGGCGAAGGGAGAAAGAGAGACTGAGCTTGATTCTGGAGTTACCACATGAACTCGAGGACTATTCCGATAGTGTGCTCTCGACTCCTGAAACTGATGGCTCTAGTCCAACGTCGATTTGGTTCGGCGATGAAGGGGAGGACGACCTTCTGGTCTATCGAGATTGCTATCGGCAATTTCTGCACTACAACAAAGATTTATGATATTTCCTGAAAGTTTTCTGCGCTTGCATATACGCATATGATACCTTCTTTCGTTGTTCTCTCTTGCACCAGGATTGCATTGCCTGCACCATGTACATAATGAGTTCCACTACACTCCGTGAATCGATCATCGTTACGCATCAGTGTTGCACACCAGAATGAACTGAAACCATCGAGTACTCGCAATGAACACATTGCGATATCACAGTAGTAATTCAGCATTCAATAATTGACATGTACAGTACACATAAAAGTACAACATTTTCCGATGCGTGCGATACAACAGTCCAGAGTAGATGCTACAACGTAGATATTCATCAACCTCGAGACACCTCTACTCACCT
Source organism: Lentinula raphanica (assembly GCA_027919835.1). NCBI lineage: Eukaryota > Fungi > Basidiomycota > Agaricomycetes > Agaricales > Omphalotaceae > Lentinula > Lentinula raphanica. The sequence continues at coordinate 885,060 of JANVFP010000014.1, read as the reverse complement.
CCGCCGGCCAATTGCAGAATCAATCTGCAAGCAACATCCATGAACACGTACGGCGAAACTACTTCCGCCTCTTTTACCGCCTCCTTTTCGGCGGAATCAATTGTAGGATTGGGCATGACGGCCATGTCAAACTTCCCCGCGCCTTCTGCAATAGACGCTTTGTATGATTTCTTGTGGTGGAAGTCGACGAGATAGTTGACCGCGTCTACCATGTACAATTGGAGGTTCATCAAAACCTAGACAAGTAGTCAAAGGAGAATCAATGGAGAGGCTGGACTTTGACACATACCACGACATCTTGCACCCTGGTTCTAGTCTCTATGAAATAGATACTGCTTGCAAGACGAAGGTCAACCTCTCCCAGTCCATCCAACCTCTTCACTCTCTCGATCTTCGGTGCTCCATCTTCACCCTTAACGACTTTCGTAGAGACACCTCCTAGCCCGCCCAGAGTTCTCTTTTCGAGCCACTCCATACCCAACACATTCAAAGTCTTGTATATCTCCAACACAATTTCCATGGGAGGACTTCGACTCCTGATTCCAAAATGCCATTTTGTTCGATGCGGATCGCCTTGACGATGACGGCGGCCACCACTCGATCCAGCCGAACGTTTCGCTGAGACGTAAGAGGACAGATGATGTTGCTGCTCGGTGGGCCGATCTGGGAGGGATGAGTTGAGCACGGCAAAAGTGCTGACGTCCGGATTTGAATCATAAGTCCCAAGGTCCAACTCATAATCTTCCATCATGTCCTCTGCTTCGGCAAAGTTTGTTTCGAATGGATTTTCGTCCACTTCGCGTCCACTGGGTGATAAGGCGCCAGGAGAAATGGCGTTCCGCGGCTATGAAGAAAACATGAGTAATCAACGACTATCATTTGAATGACAAAACCTACGTCCAATGCAGCAAGCTCAGCATCCCGCTCTAATTCTGCATAGTAAGATACTGCATGACGATTGAGTTCGACAAAATTCTGACAGAAATCCCGAATGAACGTACTGTCTTTTCCCTGTCTACGCTGGTCTCTCAACAGCATGTAAGCTACCTTGACCACATTCCCGTTGATACCATCATCCCTTCGTAAGCATGCTTTGATATCGTCCTTAGTCACGCCAGCGATTTTCTGGACCAGAGCATCGACCACGTCCTCTTCAACGCGACCGAACTCTGGGATTATCTCAAAATCCAGAGGATGTACTGGTGGGCTCACTAACGACGACAGTGTCCCGAGAACTGGGAACGGCTTTGGAGGGAGAGGTTTAAGATATCGAGGAAGATCCTTTTGGAAAAAGGGGTGTTCGATAATTTCCGGTATTGTGATGCGTTTCACTGGGTCCACCGCTAGCATAGCGGAAATCAAGCTTCGAGCTTCGGGTGACACATGGTGTGGTATGACATACGTGCCCTCTGAGCCAAAGTGTAAGATGACTGTCAGATGAAGGAAGTAAAGAACGTACGACTAATCTTCTGGAACAAAACCTGAACATCTTCATCCTCGAAAGGAAGCCGGCCGCATAACATCACATAGAGAATGACACCCGAGCTCCAGACATCTATCTCTGGTCCAGCGTAGACAGCGCCACGTATGACTTCGGGTGCAGCGTAATTAGGACTTCCGCAGCTAGTTGAGAGGAAGTCGCCGTCACTGATTTCACTTGATAAACCAAAGTCAGCGATTTTCACATTGAGGCCATCATCCAGAAGGACGTTTTCCGGCTTCAAATCTCGATGAACGATTTTGAGCCGATGAGAATATTCGATTCCGGAGATGATTTGTTGAAAGAAGCGGCGGGCATGCTTTTCTTCCATTCGACCATTCTGCACTATATGGTTGAACAATTCGCCTCCGGCGTATTCGAGAACAAAGACGATATCGGTCGGAGTGTTGATGACTTCGTATCTAACGAGGAATCAATATTCGTGCCTTTCTAAGCGTGAAGATACGCACAGCTTGATAATATGTGGATGTTTCAACAGTCTCATGTAGTCATATTCTCTCTTCACACGGTTCTTGGTTTTCTCTCGAGATATAGCAGCCTTAGAGATGTATTTCATGGCAACGATGTGGTTCGTCACCGTATGGACGGCCACTAATTTGGATGTCAGTATTGAGGTGATATGAGATAGAATACAACTTGCTTCTAACGACGCCAAATGTGCCTTCAGCAATATCTTTGAGAACCGTGTATTCACCGAGTTTCGATGCCGGAAAGATCTGAACTTGGGAAGCAGCCATTTTGTGATGAGATTGAGCTCGTTCGCCTACTCCTGGTTGAGGATAGAGTAAGGAAGACAACTAAGCGCTCGTGACTCAGCGGGCGTCAACTTGTGACTGTGGCTTCAACGCCCAATAGCGCCCAATCCTCAGAGCCACCATCCTCCTTGCCTTGTTATCAAAAATCTCCAGTCATTTTCTTTGCCCTTTTCGCCTTCTACCATGTCAAAAGGCAGAATCTTTTCACATAGGATCCGAGGGCCTGCAAGATATTCACACCGTTCGCAATTCTCTAATTTATAACATGCTAATGTCAAGTTGTCGCGCATGCCAAAATCTAAAAACTCCAACTGCCACTACTAATTTTCCAAGCAACGTCAAGATAGATGTACACTGGTCCCGGTGTCAATTGCTTTGGTTGTCAATTTCTCTCAGGCCCAGGGCTATGAGAATGTAGCTGACACTGTTGCGTCAGCTTGTGTTAATGCCAGGTCTTCTGAACGAACACACTGTCTCTGTTCAAAGTCTGTTAAAGACTAGTTTGGAAGGACCTGTGATACATCCGGGCTTTTCTCAGAAGACCCACTCTGAACAACGACGGCTATACGGGTCGAATCACCAGTCATTTCGATCTCTGAATCTGGCTCATTACGATGTATGTCGTTTACTACAGCGCCGGAACTCCAGGACTCTCATCATGTCTGGAAGTCAAAACACACCAATCAACACTTCAGGGTAGGTGCTAAAGCCTGGGTTCATCAGATCGGTTTTTTGCTTCGTAAGTGAGGTCTTTTTTTGTATGGAACAGTTGCTGATGTTTGTATAAAAGTCGAGAACGTAGCAGATAACAGTTGCATTCCGTTTTGCCATGTCTTCGTATTCAAGGTCACATTCCTCTTCTCCAAAGCTATCCCCTCGTGATCGAGGCAATAATCGAAACGACTTGTCTCTTCCTCCAATTTCGCAGCTCTTGCATGGTGAGAGTAGTATCTTCGACCTTCACTGCGTGTTCACCTGCATCCTAGATGTTGCAACGTCTGAACATCGCGACAGTGTTATACCTGCGTCGGCGTACATGAATCAGACGCCAAATGCAATGCATAATCATGCTTCATCCTCGACACCCCGTCCATACGGAAACAAGTTCAACTCCGGGTTGTCCTACGCCAACGCGCGCAGGCTAGATTCATCTGTGAGGACTGGACATCACATCCTGATGTATACCACTGAGGTAACTATCCCCAGGCAGAATTTGAGCCCAGGTTCTCGCAATCCACGTCTAGTGGATATAGTCTACCACGGCCTTCGTCAGCTTCGAGCTCTTATGCTGGTTCATCAAGAGCAGGAATGCCGACCATCCTGAATCCCGTCCGAATGCCGCCTGCAACATACACATATTCAGATAATTATAGATCCTCACTCACAGCTCAGCCACATCATCGTCTTGACCCACCTTCTTCCGGGCATGAATATTCCGTGTATCCCCCCTTTACTCCAGGAATTGATCAGCGAAGCCCTTCGACAATCACAGTACCATCCGCGAGAAATCGAAGTCTTCTTCCCGACATCGATTCGGACCCTCACTGGCAAGAACAAACCCACGAAACTCTATCGAAAGGGAAGCTCAATTATGTATGTGACTACTGCGGGAAGGCCTTCTTACGCCCGAGTGCTCTAAAGGTAAGAGCGCGTTATTCAAGCTCGGCGTATTTCCAAGTTCTTGAGAGCTAACGCCGCAACTTTGAATGTAGACTCATATCATATCTCACACTGGAGACCAAGGTAAAGCACAATCCGTTTATCCTGCTGATGGAAACTGAGTTCTTGATTTTTACGAACTACTTTCATTTACTCTCAATCGTCCCCGATCTCTTACTCAGAGTATGCATGCACGGAGGAGGGCTGTACACGAAGGTTCGGCGTTCGCAGTAATATGCTGCGTCATGTGCGGTTAGTTCATAGGAACTTGAGGTATAGTTCTGGGGAGCAATTGTCTCAAGAAGAATGGGAGACGGGGGATACCAATTCGCGACAATCATCATGAGGTGATATCCAAGGGCTTGAAAGTTGAACCTCGATCCTCGAGGTAACACATGTCCCTCTTGCGCAGAAAATGGACCATGTGGCGTCATGAGGACACATCTCTTGCCATGCGTACTTGTCCAGCACACCGTTATTTAGTAGGTCTCCCAATGATTTTGCATCCTACAGTTTTCACTGCCTTCCATGAGCTATGTAGAAGGTTTGTCTCGAGAATCTTCCTATTGACAGCCTGAATAAGTATGGAAGGGTTGTGTGCTGAACGACGTCATGAACTTTTCCGACCTTCCATCTCATTCCTGTTGTAATAGATGTTCTCACAACAGATTGTTATTGCTTGGACCTTCGCAATATGTTGCCGGACTACCAACAACTACGGAGAAATATAATCACTCTCAAGATTTCTCAGCTGGTTTATACTAAGCTTCGAAGCAGAAATTTTGACACGAATACTGCTAGCAACTCCGAAGAACAAAGATTTAAATGATTGTGGGCGTTAACTCACATGTACCTGGTGGAATCTGAGTCCTCCAGGAACAATCGTGTTTCCTAGGAATTGAACATACCAAAGGCAAGGTACTGAGCCTCGAGAGGCCCAGCTTTTGACTGCTTTCGAAGAATCTATTGAGCCCCGTTAACCTAGTATTGCCCTTCCTATGCTTTACTGAAAAACTCGAGACACCCTTCGCCAGCTTCAACTCCTCCTATGAACGCATCCCAGCTACTGAACAATGTTCTGACATTGATAACCTCCACAATGACGACCCAATCCTCGGGAGGTAACGAACACAGACCGGATGTCAGGTAGCAAGGGGCATGCGTACTGAAGGCTTTGTCTTTCAGAGCTTGGCATGCCCGCTTGTCACCTTGGCCTGCGGGAACTACTTTGTCAAGCTCTGGCACGAGCGCTCGCTGAAGACAAGCCATCGTTGTCCACATCCATTCTTCACCTTTGCTGGATAATCGATTGACATTATCCGGCAGACTGAATTTTGTACAAAATTTCTCCCCAAAACCGAGAGGATATCCCTCCGGACCGCAGTGGAAATGAGACTCGAGACAGGCAGAGTAAAAGGTACAGGTGTGAGGGGGAGGATAGGTACAGTTGATTGACCCCTGCGTTGATGGGGTGGTCGTTAGGCTTGTTTGGGGAGTTTTGAAAGGTAATGAAGAGAAAGTAGTACTTGAGGCGTAGAACTGATGGAAACGGGGTATAGTTAGAGATGAATTGCGGATCCAGGTGTTGTAGCAAGCCAGGATAATAGAGATGATAGACACAACGACGGAGATAGCCCAGGATTTCTGGACTAACATGAGGGGAATCAGACAAGAGTCAACCTGAACGTGCCAATCACTTTCCGCTGTCAATTTCGAGGAAGACAGTGAAGTGATAAGTCGATCCTCGATCAGCACATGAGCCCAAGTGCATGAGTGGCAAGATAGGGCAAGATTCGTATGTTTTACCGGTATGTTCAAGGCAACAAGCCGACCGACAAATCTTTTCTCTCCCAACCACCAACAGTATCTCCGATGGTCTCTTTGGTAACAACTCGACTCGATCATCTTTCTCAGCATCGGTATATCCACCTCTACAGCATTCATTGCAGATCTCAGGCCCAGGTTCCATTCCAAATTCCCAACTGGCATAGTCATAACTCGTTCAAAGTGATTGAAGTTTGCCATGCTGACACTTGGTGCCGAGCCTTCCTTCCTCTTTATCACAGGCTCATTTAACATTCCTCATGTTCGGATAAACCCTTGCACGAGTTGCATTTTGCCTCTCAATGTGTAAGCATTCCCAGTGGTTCGACTGTGTCAAGTCAAGCTTTCGCTCACCTGTTCTCCCTTCTTCCTCCTCGCGTTGTCTTTAGTCCAAAATAAGACAGAATTCAAAATCTGCAAAGATATCCCCACGAAAGATTGTGGCGACTGTCGAGCTTCAGGTGAATAGCACCAGACTAACTATCATTATCACTGTTCCACGCTCCCTCGAATCTTCATTTTTCCTCGTCTGTCAAAAACCAGTCTATCTTTCGAGACCGATCTGATGCTCTTTTGGCAGGATCAGTCTCGAAAATAGAAGCTCGAACTCGGAAGAACATCTTGATAGCTAAGATTGGAATAGCATCGGAATATTTTTGGAGATGTCAAGCATGTGGGTGGACGAGTAATCCCAGTTTTGCTCATGCACAGTCAGTGTTATCTCTTTCAACCTGCGATTTCGAGAAATTTCTGAGAATGCTATACCGTCATGTTGAACGGTCACAGTGTACACGGCTCACAATCCACATCCACTGCGAACGCGACCAACACGCCCAAGACCTTCGCCAGTCGTGCGTTGCAGCCCAAAACATCACAGGGGCAGAAACGTTCTCCTCCTACACCTGAACCTTCGACAGAACTAAACTACATGTATAGGACAGCTGAAATGTGGCACCGGCCACCGTCGTTCGTGAGAGACCTGCCTGCGAAGATGCCAGCGTTACGACCAGGTTCACCGGAGTCGCAGGGACAGCGACGTCAAGACGACGAAATTGTATCTGAGATATGAAGTTGAGCTTGGGACTCAGCTTGGACAGCTACATCGATGTTCTGTTTCTTTTCGTTGGACCAGTATCGTTCCTGTCCCTGTTCCTTGTGAGAGCAGCAGCTATTTTATCATCGAGGTCAAAAGAGTTGATAAAATTATACATTGTATTACGGATTGTTACAGAAGATGATGATACTGTACAGCGCAACGGTCATTTACAGTTCGTATCGGATGAACCTACAATGAGATTGGTATGATCATGACGAGGAGGTGGCATAACTTGCAGACAAGACTTGAGTTTGAATGTGTTGAACGTGTTCAATTCTTTTCCGAGTCAGTTTCGACGTTACTAACATACGAGTTACGTCGACGAGACGCCAAAAAACTGACAACAGCGGCAATGGAAGTGAATAGGAACGTGAACCAAGGTAGAATAGCTGAAAGTCGCACTGTTCGGAGAACGATTGTCAGCGGAACAAATCCAGTAATGAAAATAAAAACATACGGTAGCTAATATGCCTATAAACAGTCGTGAACCCCAGCTGATTTTCGACGATCTGGACAAGAGAAGGAGGCACTTGAACGTTGCCGATGAACGCAGAAACCTGAGCACTCCGAGTAGCGAAGAAGTGCGTGAAAGGGATCTGTGTGGCGAAAAGCCATATAGCGCAGAATGCGAGGGACACCCATTCGAACGGCAACAGTCGGTTCGAAAGACGCGTGAAACGACTAGCATGGGTCTTGTGATAGCTCAAGAGGAGGTTGAGCATGTATATGGATGTGAGCAGAGCGATCAAAGCTGAGACAGTGGTGATAACTATCCCAGATTGGAAGACGTCTATGGGGAGGATATGTCGGTTTTTGGATATTGTACAGGATATATGCGGTCGATCTCACCATCGTCGTCTACAGTCAACGTAGTTCCTTCCGGCAAAAGCTTTATGACGGTACTCTTCTGCTGATTCGACTTGACCAAAGCGTTCAAACCTGAGGTCATATTCAGAATCAGCACTGACCCAAATGATCGCCATGAATCAAAAAGATCCAGAACAACGCTCTTACCAACACTACCAGAGATAACAGCAAACGCGAACGCCATGAACAACGCAAGAAGACGATGGGTCTTGAGCGGGACAACATTATCACCGGAGGAAGACATTGTGGTTCGAGTTCAAGGTCAGATGAATAGAACAAAGTTTCAGCCACCTGCCAGTCTACCACATAGTACACACATATGACCACATTCGTCTGTCTTCCGTCTTCCAAGCCAGAAGTCCCGAGAACCCTTGAAGCCGATGACGCGTTTAAATTCCGTCCTCATGATCCTTCCAAGCCACAAACGCGGAACCAGAGTAGATTTTCGTGTTATTCAGAGCTTTGACAACGGTGTCCTGCATGATATTCGGTTTCGATGTCATTGAGAATATCAAGAATAAGATATAGCGAGTGTATTTGAGAAAGAACATGACTTGAAGGGGCCATTGTTCTCGTCAACAATTAGGCTCGATACTGATGCTGGTGGGAAATAGCGATAGCGGATAGCGAAATATTAAGTAATCACCACATACATGGAAGGCCCTTCCCACGGTGCTGTGTTTTCCGAGCTGCCGCATTGCGGCGCTTCGAGCTGCTGCGTGCACTTGCCACTTGACCACAGTTGCAGAATATACTTGACTATGCATCTACTCTACCTTGTATGAGCTCATCTGCTGCTGAAATTGCTATCCAACTACACCATACTAGCTCCCATCTCTTTGTTAAATACATACCACCCTCAAGATCTTTCTTGTTCAGTCTCCATCTCCCCAAGTTGAGAGAGTCCTCAGTGCTCAGTCTCACACAGCTCAAGACATTATCAGCCTCTCAAAAAGACAATGAATGATCTGCTGTAAGACAACATGCATATAAAATGGACTAACTTTCATGGTTCTCGAGCTGAGCGGTCCTCACTGCAGCTGCCGCGCAGCGGCGCTTAGAAAAAAAACTCTGATTTATTCCATTTTGGGAACGCTATCCAACCTCGGCAAAAAGCGGCTAACCGGATACCTCGGTATCCGAGAAATACCATTCCAAATATGGAATTTCGAGATGAATTCTTTGTGAGTAATGTCGACGGCACTACACTTGGTTCAGCAGTCAACTACCAGTTTGTATCACACCTTGCAGTAGTAGTGAGCTGTAGATGTAGCAACCTTAGTGGAAAATTGAGTATAGCTCTCGCTTTTCTCTTTCTTTCTTTCTCCTCCTTCCTTTTTAGGAAATAATTATTTATTTTAATTTACCCCACCAACATCGCTATCGAGCCCAATTAGACACTCAATCAACGTCCTGGTCCGTGCGCCCAGCGCTTCTTTCAACAGTGCCAACCTGTGCCAACGTCGACAGCCACCGGCCCACGACAGTTTTGTTCTACGGCCTTCCTCGAATCCTAATACCTCTCTGACCGTCAACCTCAGCGATGAGCGCAAGTATTCCTTCTCTCTATGCAGAGTCAAGAATCTTAGCAAGTTTCAAGAACACAAGGACGCGGAAGGATCCCGTTGTGTCTAGCACTCAACACTACTAAAGACTAAGAATCAGGCTAGATTCCTTGAGCTTTGACTCACCAGAGATAATGTTGAAGCTTATCGCGACGATATTTCTGTGACATTCCCCCCAATTGTACAGCTCCCTCAATCGCCGGTCAGCCCAGGATCAACCACTGTGATCATCAACTGTATTTGGAACGAGCTCCGCACTCTCCCAAGTTATCATTGTCCTATGGATGGTGGCGTTATCCCTGCTCCCTCTCAGCTCCTACATGCTCCGACCGCTAGTTACTGTGCATTCCCGCAAGAATTTCAAATCGACAACTCCGCTTGGAAGCACGATAGAAAGGCTCCTTCATCCCTGCTCGCCATGACCATCCAAAGCCTCTTTCCTCTGGGTCGACTACGCATCGTGGAGAAGGAGACCGACGGACGAGATAGCCACGCTGGCTCCTGCACCTGCCAAACGAGCTCCTCCAGGACCCCTGTCAATCCTCAAACAAATTATTTTTGACGTCATCCAAAGTGGCTCCTATCGTCATCATTTTCTCCCCTTTGTCCTTGCATCCTTATAAGCTCGAACATTTCAAAATTTCAATTCCTCACTTTATCGATCTCAACCATCATCCAGCTCTAGCACCATGTCCAACCTCACTATCCCTCCCAACGCTGACGACTCCACCTTGAAGAAACTGGAAAAGAAAATCATTCAGGAAGGAAAGGAGGAGGATACCCATGTTAAGCACAGTCTAAAAGACTTGAACAAACTCGAGAAGGCATCGAACAAAGCAGATAAGGTGCGTTGTTCGGTTTTCATCCTATCTTACGATTGCTCATCATCCTTTTTTCATTACTGACAGACATTCGACAAATCCGAACATACTCTAGAGAAGAAGCATAAACAGGAGTACAAGGCCAATCAGACCGTCAACAAAGTGACCCATAAGCACGACCTCGCTGTCGCTGCGGTTGGGAGTGCCGAGAAAGATTTGGCAGCGAAGAAACAGGAGTCTGCTCGCCTTCATACGGAGGTGGAACAAAGGAAGGCGTCTATAGATGGTGTGTTGGAAGCTCAGCGTCAGCATAATGTTGGTACTCCTAATTTTTCCGGCTATAAGATGCACTGACTCGCCTTTGCACAGGCCATACGCGAATCTAAGCTCGCCGATATACACAATGTACGTTCTGGGTCTGGAGACAGTGCTTCAGCATAATTTTCCATTCACGATTCGTATGACCTTAATGTTTTAATGGACACGCCCTTCATGGAGCGCTCGTCTCGTTTGTATTTCATCCATTGTTAGTATGTAATCCCTCAAATGAAGCAGTACTGTATGATTATCCCTGTTTTCTCTCTCGTGAACCCAACGGAGGTTATTCTTCGATCTCACTGTCAAACTTCTGCTCTCAAATAAGTTGTTCGATATGTTAGATATCAGACGCGGTCACGATATACGTGGATGTTAGTAAAACGTCAATCACAATTTCGAACTCGCGGGACGATTCTAGACATGTTTTCCCTCATCCATGAGAACAACTACTCCAATATGGGAACCTCCAGGACATCTCGGTTTCTCGCGATCAAGCAATGAACACGAAAGGCTGTTCAGGCTATCGAAATCGACGTTCAGTTGCCGTTTTTCATGACGCAAAGAATCAACCAATCCATCCACGCGGATTGGAAGCGCAGCAATCGTGCAACAACATCTTCCCTTTAGAGGGATTCCTCTCCCAAGGTCAGTATAGAAATAGGCCTTGAACGGACAACCGGTAATACAAACACACACCTTTCTTCTGTTCCCAGATCTTACCTACTTGTATGTATTGATTCGCACCACGTTCAGGAAGAGTATATGAAGGAGGGGGTTTTTGGCAAGGAGTCCCGCCCCATTCCCTTGCCTTTTTCTTTCACTTCTTTCACTCTTAACATCGTCACCTCTCGAAGCTCAGAATAACCCTCCAGTAACCCATTCGCCCAACAAAGCCCACAATGGCGACTTCATTCCCACTGCAACCGCTAGAGATCATGGCAAAAAATCATGCCATTCTAGCCACAACCGGTTTCTTGATCCTTCTTCCTGTTGGTGTCCTCATCGCCCGATACGCTAGAACATTCACTCCAATGTACACGGTTTTTCCTGTTTCCCGCGTGAAGAATGTTGAACTTGGCGCTAACAATACATCTTTTCCCCTTCTTTCTATAGATGGTTCCCCGTGCACTTTGTCGTCCAGTTATTCCTCTCCGGCCCTGTGATCTTCGCGGCTTGGTACTATGGTTGGAAGACGTCCAACGTTCTGGGACTCGGGCACTTTCTCGATCCACATCAGAAAATGGGCTTGGTTCTCTTGATCCTCTACGTCGTCCAGCTATTTTTGGGCCTCTTCACACATTTCATCAAGCTACGCAGTCCGTTCGGTCCTGGGACTAGACCACCGCAGAATTATTTCCACGTCTTTTTGGGGTTGGTCATTTTGATCTTGGCTGCTGAGCAGGTGAGGGAGTTGCTTTGTTCTACCCCATTCCTTCCTGATGAATTTGTTCTTTCCCTTCCATCCTTCTCCTTTTCTGATTGTCACCCTTGATTGGAATCAAAGGTCCACTATGGATTGTATATCGAATGGGCGTTTGCTACAGGGGGTTTGCATGTTGTACCCATGGCAGCGAAGAGGGCGTGGATTGCTCTGATCGTGGTACGTGTACAATCCACCCTGTCACGGGGGTTCGTTTGCACATCCGACTGAAATGATACTCAGATCTTCTGGGTGTTTTACCTCGTTGGACTGGCGTTGGTACCGAAGCAATTCTCTCAGGAATCACGCGCTAGGAATGGTCCAACACGTACCAAGTCGGACGAAAAAGGACTCAATAACCAGTCCGGTGATGTTCAGTCTGCGGCATAGTTTTGTGAACTCGGGATAGAAGGATGTCTACTTGTTCCTCTCTTCCAAGTTACAAAGATCTATTTTCCCAAACCCTTGCTACTGAAGGGCTTGGTCTTGGACAATTGTCTTATCATAATGACTAGTAATAATTGGACAAGTGATGACCATGAACTGTGTTGGACTGGTGCGAAAACATTTGATTGAATAGGAGAGAAACCTCAGGGTATCTAAAGGGTATGCATAATGGTATGTACATTAACGTTGAATAGATAGGAAATGAAGATCGAAATGGTGATATAATGATACAAGATTCAAATCATATACAGTTGGGGGGGGTATAGGTCCGGATCAGAATCGGAAGGGTATACGCAGATTCTGTCGACGGTGAAGAGAGCTGAGAGATGAGAGCATTTGCTAAAGATACATTTAAGCCTGGTGCGAAGCGGGAAACCGAAGCATGTGTGCGAAATAAAGAGAGGCATTGCGTCAAAGAATTCAAGCTGTGAAAATTCGAGAACGTAAAGCACAAAATGTAGTCGAAAGACTTGTAAGCATTCAAGCAGGCGCAACATCGATGTCATGAGAAGATTGAAGCATGATATGGACCGCGCAACTACACCGAATTTGGTCTCATAACAATGTCTATCATTGCCTGTATCCAGGATGACTGGTCGACGATCCACGAGCGGGGTACTGATAAACTGTTGGATCAGTAGGCGAATCAGACTCAGACTGGTACCGCGCCGCATATGCCGCGTTTGTGTTATCGTCATAAGCGACAGATTGACCGTAGATTGACCGGTTCTGAGAAGGATTCGGAGACGCATAACGGTAGGACGAGTGACGATCGGCAGCAGAAGGACTGACAGAATGCGAAGAGTGCCGTTGACTGTTGTGCGATTGCATTTGAGAACTCGAAGGATACGGCATGCCAGGATTTATGTGTGGTTCATATCCGTGGGGATGAACGCCAATGAATGCGGGTACGGAGCTTCGACCTCTAGGCAAGGAGCCACCATATGAAGAAGCGAAGCCCGGGGGAGTAGCTTGTATTGCTCCCTGACTGTATACAAAGTCCGGAAATGTATCTGATGGAGTAAGGAAGACCGCGCCATAGAGGACGGCGCTGGAGTTTGGTGAAGGGAAGAGCAGTATTCCATGCCTATTTGGTCCCCCGGCAGATGTAGATGACCTAGAAAGGGCGATAGACACGATAGCAACCTACAAATCAAAAAACATATTCAGAACCCAAGAAGTCATGTCAAAATCAAGGCATCAGGACGCTTACAAGTTGACCATCCCAGAGAAGTCTTGACAAAGAGCGAAATTGACTTTGATTGACAGCGTTTTGGTCCGAATCTCTAATACGATCCGGCACAAACGTTGTCAGTGGAATTGGGGGAGAGCGACGCCTCAGATAGATTTGCAGTTGGGCGAGGATGGGAAGTGCATGGGGACTTGTTACCGAGAATACAAACCGACTAGGCCAAAGATGACTCTGTCTGTGGGAACTAAATCAGTATCAGTCAGGCTCTCGTCCAAACCAGAATTGAACAAGGTAGACTCACGTATCACCATCAGTCTCCACGCCAGTAACTCTAATGTTGACATTGCTGCCTATGTCAGATGCCCGAGTGCCACTGACAAGGAATTGTCCTCTCCATGGGGTATAGACAGCATCAGCAGCGTTAGGTGCCTGAGAAGCAGGAGCAGGAACAAACGACTCGAGCTGCGATGGTAGACGGAGAACCATTAGCAGTCAAAGCGCTCGGATAAATATGTTCTAAGAGGACTAGATCCTTGAAATAAGGCGCAAACTTCTGAATAAGAAGGATGACGTACGGGGTTTACTGATTAAGCAAGATATGAGAGAATAATATTAAAAAAAGATGGGCGAAGGAGAGTAATGACTAGGCAAGGGTTCGGTAGAACCAGTGATATAAGTGAATGTAAGACGATGGCTTGATGGACTGAAAGAAAGAAAGTCCAGCAAGAAAGGAAGTCCCTTTATAGGGGCCGATAGTTGGAGAGACAACCAAGACGCGGAAGAGCGAAGAGAAAAGGCGTCTCGACTCAAGTACCGCTATGTGTGACCTTATAAACAAAATGCTAAATTCATTCGGGGATAATTCCGGCGGAATGAGGGTAAAAGGTAGCACGGAAGGACCACCCTGCGGCAACCAAAATGAACAGACCATATCCGGGAGACGCGCACCGGAAAGAAGTCTTTGAGGAGATCAAGTTGTCGCGTGTACGAGGTAGTTATGCCATCGTAAGGCACCACACAATCCAACGATGAAGATTTTCCCAGCGCCATTCCAGAAAGAACGAGATTCAAGTTCAGACGATGTTCGCGACCATCTGAACCCTTGTACTTTTCAGCAAGAGTTGTAGACATCCAGCTTTGCTACTCCAAGTGAAGATTCTGGGATTGCGACCATCGGGTATCGGAGAGGTTCTCAAGAATTTAGTGCCTAGTGGGTGAATTGATTTCCTTGAGACTGTGTTTATCTGATTGTAAGGCTGCAGCGTATTCACCTAGCGTCGCTTTCTCAACTGGTCAAGCATCTATAAGAGGTGACGTCGTGAAAGTGGAGTATTGGAGTAAAGAAAGAAAGTCGTTAGAGTACTTGACAAGACAGCTGTGCATGTGGAAGGTGAGGTTGAGCAAAAAGTAGGTTTCAACCCTAATTCAAGGTTATCGGCTATCAATTTTTCCACGTGAAATGATTATTGCCACGTTGTCAAGCCGCTCTTCCGTCAACGTTCCGGTGGCTGCACTCTTCATACCATCAATGCGACTGTTGCGAGCTGCGACGACGGTCCCCTCTCTTCCGGAAGGACTTTCTGATGATTGTGTTCCATTTTTTCTGTGCTCACAGCTACAAGCCTTTTTGTCGAAACTGAATCAAGTAACTCATGCCGATTGTTTTAGTGTAATTGCGGTAGGAAAGTTCATCGTCTCCTGGAGACAGTTCATCACCGTATTCTCTTATCTCTCTCACTCCGACATTCTATCCTGTCCGATGATCATGCATCTGGAGCTGCAGCAGAATGTTCCATGGTATTCGACTACGCTCTATTCTCGCAAGCGATGGTTAAATATTTGCGAGAGTTCTCCGGGGTTTGTTGTAGATAATTCAGAAGAGGAGCTGTTACTTATGAAGAGATCCACTGGACAATGTATTTCACATACGCGAACAAATTTCGAAGCTTCAACGGTACTCCGCTGCAGCCTTGTAGTTGCATTTCGTAGCCATCTCATA
The DNA here is from genome assembly GCA_027919835.1 of Lentinula raphanica. Taxonomy (NCBI): domain Eukaryota; kingdom Fungi; phylum Basidiomycota; class Agaricomycetes; order Agaricales; family Omphalotaceae; genus Lentinula; species Lentinula raphanica. The sequence continues at coordinate 869,596 of JANVFP010000014.1, read as the reverse complement.
CTTCCGAGATACTCCGGTAATTCCCAGCCTCCAGGCCTTGGCCCTTCCCCTCCGTGCCTTTAGGCATCATTTTGCTCATTCTACATAACTCGCAGATCGCTATGGTATCTGAATCATCGACATCGTCGATGTGGCCCTTCACGAAACATTGCAACTTATGCTCGAAGGTTGGAATAATCTTGTGATAACGATTCACAGTTTATTCATGTTCCTGACTGCTACAAAACACCATTATGATTGTAGGTTATGTGCCATGCAGTAGAGGTGCATCCGGTCCCGAAAACCCCTTCCCGCTGTTGACAAGGTACATAGTCAATTATCAATAACTCTTCCCATAGATTTTTTTTGATCATATGTGCATCGTTGGGATAAGACAGAGGTCCCTCATGAGCCCTGGGCCCCATTTTTATTGTAAGGTAATTCAGTCTCGTCGTCAGGAAGTTCTACTTCACATCTTGGTCAAAGTCGTGAAAAGTCGTGAAAGCCTAAATTGGGTCGGCGATTGTGCATCTCCTTCGAGCACGTCTGACTCCGTTGAGCTGAGCTTCTTCACGTTCAATGCGTCGAGGATGATATTGAATCGGGATCAAGTAGCAATCATGATTCATCAGTACTTCGCAATTAGCGCCAGTCCTCGGCGCTAAAGTAAAGATCCTGGGAAACTTTAGGGCGGGCTTTTTCGTGAGTGGCGTGCTGCTCAAATTCGATCACCAGCTTGCCACTTTACGATATACAATCTTCAAAACATCACTCTCCTTTCAGTCTTCAACGATGGATGGTATAATGAAATCACTAGCTGAGCGTGCTATTGCAACAAGCTCATCCAAAGAACAAGGAGATGTAATCAATTTCGAAAACTCTTTCCCCGAAACGGATTCGGCTAACGTCATCTTATCTTCTAGGTCTCCCTGCTTCAATTTCTCGACTTGCAGCAGTTGAACTGTCTGAACGAATCCTCAGAACACAACTTCAAATCCATAGTATCCTTCAAAAGCGTCAATACTTCGAATTCGTATCTAGAGAGCGATGCTGATGAACAGCTTTTGCTCAATGTCGCCGTACGTACTATTTCACCGATTGCTTCCTGAAATAAGTTACTGCAACAGTTCGATATTCAACATACTGTTATGATCCTTCTTCTCAGTTTAATCAGGCTGTGAGGGTCAAATCACTCATCATCAAATCCACCGACATCGCGCACGCACCGAAGAAGATCAAGCTTGCTGTGAATCGACCCAATCTAGGCTTCGACGATGTAGCAGACGCGGAGGAACCCGCCGTTGCGCAGATTCTAGAGCTTGATCAGGAAACAGTTACAGAAGGAAAACCTGTTGCGCTTCGATTTGTTAGATTCCAGAGCGTGAACAGTTTACATGCTGGGTGCATTCGTTATCCAGTTCGAAAAGCAAACTGATCGTTTGATATTTCAGATATTTGTTGTCTCTAATCATGGAGACGAAGAGGAGACGAAGATCAATGCGATCGATGTTATCGGCGTACCTGTAGAGTATGTTTCGTATGCTCCCGTCGTCTTTGCTGTTGATTTACCTTATTCGACAGAACGACGAAGGATCTTAGCGGGTTAAGACAGAAACAAGAAAACTGAACAAATGGAGATATCGTAGCTACTTCGATCCTGTACGTGTACGTGTAGCAGGCGCAGCTCTCCGTTTGATACCAGACTGTCATATGTTCTTCTCTGATTTGAAGGGATTTATCATTTGAAGCTTTCCATTTTGAAGTTCTCAATGCAATGAATGTCAGAGATAGGCATATGATTTTGCATTACCAGTTTCTCATGATGATTTGAAAACGAGGTTAAACGCTTCAGTTATATTCTTTAACCACCACCCCAAGTATCACTTCTTCCTCAACCTTTTCTTCTTTGGAGCTGGGTTTCATGGATCCAGTCCCATATCGTTCCGTTCTCTCCTTCCTCCAATCACTCATTGTCGGGGCTTGGGCCTTTTCTGACTCCGATGCAGCACCTGCACGGACTGATGCAAGTTTGACATCATCTGCTGCCATTGCGAAATAGAAAACTCCCAGTCGTTCAATTTGTTCTTGATCTTTGGGTGGTTGAATGACTCGGTGTATGGTAGGCTTGTAGAAGTTGCCCGAAAGTAATTGCATCACATCACCCGAGTTCACCACCTGGTACGGAGAGAAGATATTAAAACGAGCCATCACGAAGCGTAGGTGACTGGGCCGTACTAGAGCATTCTCGATGTGCTTGATGTATCGCCATACTCCGTCCCGCGAGAGAATTTGAAGACCAGAAATGGGTTGACTCCAAAGAATCGTAATACTACCTATGTCTAAAGTGTATACAAATCTGAACTTGAGCCATGGGTTCTTCATGAATATGATAAAATTGGGGGCTCTGACCAGTGTGACCCTTCAGCCAAACGTTCTTTGTCTGCGCTTCTTCTTCCGGGCTCCGCGGGTAGCTGAGTTCAAGTTCATGATAATCAATGACAACTTGGAGCAGAACGGAGAATGTTATGTGCTTACTACTTCATGAATCTGACTGCGATAAGAGAAAAAAGTCAGACTGTCAAAAACTCTATCCAGAATCTCCGAAGATCGTCCTCATATGACATACCGGAACTCTCTCCAGGTGCTTCAAATCGGTGCATATCAACGAAGGTGTCTTCAGGAAGCTGCATACCCATGGCCATGAGTCTGTGAAACATCGGCGGTGGAAGAAATCAATCGCACAGACATTCGGAGTCATTGAGGGAGAATTTTTCTTACCGTAGGATCGTAAAGAGTATGTGTGTGTGGTTGTGATACGCGAACTTTTCAATCTCGTCAAGATGTGGACGTAGTGCTCGGGGGTGCGTTCGTTTTCGGACAGCGTGGTTAACTGTAAGAGCCCAGGGGGTCGTATTTGGTCAGTTCAAAGGTCAGAGTATCCGGGACATTGGCGAGGTAGTATGTATGCAACTGACTGTTGTAATGCTCGATCTGATCTGTGACACCTTGCTCGATTTGCTGTTGGGTTTCCGTCATGAATCAAGATCAGTATTTAAGTTTCAGAGTCATTGGCCACAGGACTCCACTAACCCATGTATGTCTGGGTTTGTAGCCTTCGTACACAGCCGGGGACTTTCCCATGTAAGACTTCTTCTCCTCGTTATCAACGTTGTCGAATGTAGAGGAAGCGACGGAAAACATTCTCCTCGTCTATTCGAGTCAGCCACTATTGTCATGACTCGGAGGGAGACCGACAGTACCTCTTGAACAGAATATCCATGATTCACGACGTAGAAAAAGCCATGAGTGTTCATGGCTTGAACGACCTCCTCTGCAAGCGTCTTACGACCTTCGGGTGTGTCGGCCTTGGAGAGGTCAATAATTGCCAGTTCCGCCCAGTCAACTAGTAAAATGGAAGATATAAGAAACAACAGCGACCTTACAGCAGTTTAAAAAATGCATTACGGTCTTCGTTCGTTGGAGGGGGTGGCACATATTCAGCAAGCTCGCTTTTTGTGGTTGATCGTTTGAAAGATAGTCTGTTCGGGAGTCTCCACGTCCCACTCAACGGCGTCAAGAGTCGTCGGAGGAAGGGGGAGGGTGCTGCAGTAGTGGTCGACATGGTGAGCTGGCAGAAAAGACTTCAGCATGAGAGTCAATGATAGACATGATAGTACGAACAGAACTGAGGTGGGGAATGGGAAGGGGGTCGTTGTTCTACATTTATAGACGGTCCCTTTCGCGTGGTGTGACTGAGAAAAAACATCATCATCAAATGTCTATTTCAAAGCACGAATGGGAACTAACGGGACGTATTGAGTGGTTGTTCGGACACAATCAACAGTCCTTGAACTGTATTAGGTAGTGAGATCGCTAATTGAACCAGAACTCGAGAAGAAAAGGCATTGCCTTATCTGATTCCCGCGCGAAGTACAGAAGTTGAACTTGAGGCCAGTAAATTCTCTCGAGAGCTCAGATGCCATCTAGGAGTGGACTCGGAAGTTAGCGCGAAAGATGAGTACATACATAGTTGAATTAGAACATACCTTTAGCAAACAGCGGGATCCTCAATAACAACCCTAGTACACTACTACCAGGGTATAGTTACTTGTAATAAGCATATCCGGATAATAAAAATCACTTATCTCTTAAGCTTTGAGGCCCTCTCAAAGTTCCCATGTCTCTTCCCGCAATATGATCGACAGAGAAGAGCAGCACCAGCTGAAGGTCGTGCTCGTCATGCTCCTCGCATAGAAGACTCGGAGGTCACATGGAGCCAAACGAGTGTGATAAACCGTCGAGATAAACAAAGCGTGTTTCGAAGTGCACGTATGCCATGACTTGGGTCCCAATTCATGAGCATGTCGATAGGGACATCATGGGATTAGCCTGGGTTGGGTTAGATGTGAAGATATTGTGCTGAGAAACAGAGACCTGGGTCCGTTTTGTTGCAAAGAATTAGTTCAATACTAAGGAACATGAAGTGATTGACATGCACGCACCAAAATCCAGTATAGATGCTGCCTTAGTGCAGAAAGTTCTTTCGAATCGAAACAGGGAATGAGCAAATGATACAGTGCACTGATTCCATGTTTTACAAATATTGAACAACTCAATGCAAACTGGCAGTGGCTTGCAACTTGTTGGGGGATCGTAGAGAAGAGCTGGCACTCCGACTCGCGAAAGATGTTTGAACTTGCTGCCGTCAACGGCATCCGAAGGTGCCGATGCTGACAAAGGAATCAAAATCTCCCTCGAGCCTTTTTCAACTTGAAGAAGGGCGCATTTGGCGGTAGGATGTAAGCAGTTTGACCCTTATTTGAGGTAGGCAGGAACGCCTAGAATGGTGATGAATAGGAGCCCAGATAATAAATCGTACAAGCCGGGCGTCGAGTAACACTGGTAACCGTAAGCAGAGCACCGCCGGTGAGTTGTGTAAGCCTGGCTCTTTGAGTGCTGGGGGGTGCACGGGTATTGATGAAGCTCAACCGCTCCAGAAATGACGGGAGTGCGCCTGTAAAAGCAACAATTACTCGTTACTAGCAGTTCAGTTTGATATTCACCGAATGAGACAGGACCCGAGAAGGACTATCTACTATGAGGCTTTCTGCAAGTTGCTTCTGATTTCGGTGAAGTAGTTGCTAGTTCATGCATTCAGCCGTCTGTGCTGAGATTTCAATGTGTAACAGTCTCTCACAGGTCTCTCAAGCACTCGAAATTGAGCTTGCTTTGAAGGATCACACACCCTGACAACCATAGTACTATCAGCATAGTACGCGAAGAATGAACAGAGAAGGAAGCAAACCCCGCTGCATCTACTTCAATCATCATACGGATAGATTTTCTCGTATTCTGTGCCGAGAAAGCCATCGAAACGGATGCAACGACCGTCATGCGAATACATAGACTTTGGCTCAATGGCCCCCGTTCTCTGTCATTGGATGTTTCCTGTCCTCCAAGCTCACCTAAGTCCATCATACCCATAGCCCCAATTAGTGGGATATTTCCCGATAATTTCGAGCAGTTGGATAGTATTCTATCTTTCGCGTCAGTTCCCAGTGCTGACATGCTCTCATGAGCTCCTCTGCGTTCGTTGTATACTTGGGCCACTTCGCTGTGGGTACGTGGTAGGAAATTCAAGCTCTTGACAATGAGAGTCCGAGTTGAACAATGAATGGGAATTTGACGCTCGTCCAGCTCCGAGCTCGTGCAGCCTTGAAGTCGGTGTGACGTCATTCGGACTCCGGTAAAAATGAACCTAGACTGAACCATCATGGGCTCGACTCTTTCTACACTCTCTTCTGCTCTTACCAAAGACGCAGAGGCTGCTTCATTTAATGGCTACCCCACCGAAGACGATGTCGCAGCCGTTCGCGTTTTCATGCTTGAAATGTTTCCCCTCCCTCTCGAAATCATCGATCTCATTCTAGACTTTGCTGAGTATTGGCCGTGCCTTCGGGTAGATAACAGCGAGGAGATCGAGGCAGTGGCTTCAAGCACCGTACATGGAGAGGCCACATGGACTTACCTTACATCACCGCCTATGTTGCCTAGAGAGATATCCGGGACTGAGAGTAGACATCGAAGGGTGCGGAAGATAACATTCGAAATGGAAAGCCATGACCAGGGATGGACGAGTATACAGGGTACCGAAGGTGAGTTATACAATGTGGTCAGGAACTCCTTCTTTACCATTGAATCTATCGATTAGGCACATACAACGGCTCGTGGAGCTGGTTTGAGGCTATTATCTACCGACCATCAGCCTCACCATGTTGGCTCGACCTTACATCTGGTCCATTCAATCTCGGTGCCACCTTCACCGCTTCAGACATCCATGAACTATTTCCTGTTCCGGATCCTAACCGCTGGTTCATACAGAGCAATCTTGTTGCTAGCCGTCAACCTCGAGTCCATTCCGTTACTTGGAGAGAATTTGAAGACGAGAAAGCTCATGTCGATCCAACATCCCTGAGAGGTCGTGAAGGATTGGGTCATGAACTCGTAAGGTCGCTTGAACCTGGCGATAGAGTTCTGCTATTAGCCAAATCCAAGGTTAGTATTTGTCACGATTTTGCCATACTGTATCGACAAACATCACTAGTTTCCTGGATGGGTGAATCATATGTATGGAGCCTCGTTAGAGATTTTCTACTCCGTGTAGCACCTCTCTTGCTTCACGTCTTTGGATATATATTGGGACACTTTTTGGTACGCGCCGTCAAGTTGCTATAATTTATAACTGAAGACCGCCTTTGTTAACAATCATGTGTAACAGGATTTCATTAAGCAATGTATACATCTAACATACATAACTCAGGCTTCTCCTTCAAGTCAGTAGATGAGCCAAATTTCTTACAGGGCAGCTTTCCCAGCGGTCTAAGCACACCATCGATCAGATAAACAGAGCTTTGAGTATGACGAACACCTACCTCGATAGGCAAGAAAAGCATCAAGATAGTAGCAACAAGAAATAAGGATGCAGAAACGAAGATAGGCCTATTGAGAGCCAAAGTGTATGTGTTAGCAGAACAGCCACATAGTACGGATACTTGGGACCTCAAATACTTACCCATTTGCGGTACCGTTGGCTGCAGTCCCGGCTGCCGTCGTAGTGACGATCTTGATGACAGGAGCAAGTATACCAGTGATTCGATTGAAGGCGGAGCACAATGCATCACCAGTTCCTCGATGAGGCGCAGGAAACACTTCGGGTGTATAGGCATAAAGAACGCCATACATCTGGAGCATCAAAGGTCAGAAGTCAACACTATGCGAGCATTCAACAGGGGGAGTGACTTACAGCGTTCCTAGAAATGTACATGTCACAGAATTTTCTTAGCTGAGCAAACTTTGTGTGGAATATGAGTATGATGACGATGACTTACTGAGTTAGACCAGAAGCACAGGAATACCCCAACACAGCGGCGTTCGTCTTACTCGTCGTGAACAGGAACAGGAAGACACCTGTGAGAGCTGTGGAGACCGCCATAGTGACCTTTCGACCACCCATCGCGAACGCAGATCTATTTTTTCGGCTCCAATCGACGACAAGGCATGCAATGATCGATCCTGGGATTCCCATTACAGAGATGATACTATAGTTCCGATATGTGGTGGAGATGCTTGAATCAGAAGGAACTTGAGTGGTGAGATACAGGGTGATGAACCCATTGAACAGAGGGTAGGCCAATCCAATCAGTCTACGCAGAGTATGATCATCAGCCATTTGAACTGAGAAGGAATAAATATGAAAAGTATAGCTACCCCCAAAGCAAAATGGTGATGGTGGTGTTGATAGCTAGCCGCTTGGTGAAAAACAGGGGTTCGACGTGCGACCTTGATGCATGTAGAATGCCATTCAGTATGTCTGCGCAATAGATACACGAGAATAACTTACAGCGAGAATGACGAGAACGATTGTTTTATAAGTTGTGCAGTAGTCATCGGACTTGAGACAGCATCTTGGTTTCCTGATGCTTTTTGCAAATCTTCAACCGTAAGAGAGATGGTTCTTCCATTTACATGGGCAATGTGTTGCAAAACCTTGTTATGAGATGAATACATCATCATTCCCATTGGAGAGCACGTTCGTCGTTAGACAGACCTTGATAGCCTCCAAATCCTGACCTTTGCCTAGAAGGTACTTCGGCGACTCTTGGAGGTCAAATATCACGTATCGACAAATCCACATGATGAGTGTTACGCCTCCCCTGCGATATATTCGAACCCAGCATCATAGCAGACAATTAGAAGCAACTTACAAAACATAGCTACAGTGACGATCACAAAATTCAGTCAATGTATTTGACATATCCAGGACGTTGAAACAGAACTCACAGAGTGTAACGCCAGCCCATGTTGCTAGATTTTGGGCAATCATCGGCTGAAGCACACGAAAAATTGATTATCAATGGCCAGGCGACCAGAGATGCGAATAGCTGGCCAAGAGCCCACCAAGCTGACAACAACGTCAGGAGCCACTATTGAATTTGAAGTCAGGAAATGAGCTCAAGGCCTCAACTTGGGGCAGTGAGAATGACCGTACCTGATGAGACTTCGGAATGAACTCTAAGAATATAGCACCTATCATCTTTGTTAGTAATACATCGAAGGAGGGTGAAAGGTGTAATGTTCATACCATCAACAGGCAGACTGGATCATATCAATGAGCGTCAGGTTATGAGCAAATACCGATACCGATGCAACTCACTTTCCGCCCACTCCAAATCCGACACAGGCGATCAACGAAGCGAGGGTTACAAAGCTATTTGCACCCCCTGCTGCGACTCCGAATACACCAGCGATAAACAAAGTGATGTTGAAGGACAAACGTCGACCTATCAGATCCGCGAGGATACCCCATGTAGTAGCGCCGAGTATAAGACCCACATACAAAGAAAGGGTAGTGAACTCGACTCGAACTGGGTTAAGTTCGCTCTGTATTTGTGGGAGAATAATGGCTACACCCTGAAGCCAAATATCTGGAGATATGATGAGACTCGAGAGTTTGTGATAACTGAAGCAACGTACTATCAGCTGCCCAACCCAATCCAGTCAAGATAAAGAGCTGAAGCTGATACCGTCCGAATCCAATTCTAAAGTCTTGTTAAACTTCAACAGATAGCATGTTCTCATGGTCTTACTCGTTCTGTAAGTGTTCGTTGACTGCCGTATAACGATAAGATGAACGATTTTTGGCAACACAATAAGAAATTTGGCTGACCGAGATGACTCTTTGCTTCATACGCAGCGGACACTCCGTCTTCCCTTGCAGCGGCTGAAAGATTGGAGTCGGAGCTGTAATTAGCAAGTTCTGGAGGGCTCGACTGTTTTTCGATTTCGTTCATTGCTGATGACATGATATGGGGACAGACTCAGGGAGAAGGCGGTAGGGGAATGAAGGAAGCGCCGCGGCTTGTATTCTTTGATTCATGTGGAGTTTTCAGGCCTATATAAGTAGCTAGTTCAAAGCAAAGTTGACGGTGAGAGCCATCATGCGACGTGAATCTGATGCTCAGTCGTCTTCTAACTGAATAGAAGATCAAAATGAACCGACCACATAAAAGAGCATAAGCCTTACCTATCTTTGAGTGGCCTAGACATTCGTTCTTTGAGGAAATTGTACTTTTTGGCATCTAAAAATTCGACGATTGCTAGAACACAGCGGCGAAGAAGGCGGGTGGTTGCAAATAAGCGCTTAGAAAGCGCTTGGCATTCGCTTACATAAGTAGGCGCTAATAAAGCTTCTCCCGCCAGTGAAATATTCAACTCCAACCGCACCCGCTTCTACATCGTACTCATCTGCATCAGGTCTTATGGAGTTTATGCAACTCAGAAGAATCCTCATCCGTATGCTGTGACTTGATGGGCTCTTCATCAAAAGTCACAGCCTCATTATCATAGATTGTGGCAATGGAGCAACGGAGCATGTCGAACGCAAGGAAAATTACAGCTCGCACGGTCTAACCACGGATAGAAAACTGTTTAGAGTTTCAAGAAGGAAAAAGAGGAAACCATTCTTTGCCTGATCTGGGTGATGCCTCCCACAGAAGGTTGCAATGCATTTGCCTGGATTTGGGTCCTCAAAAACAGACATGAACCACTTGCTACGGCCGACCCACTAAGATACGATCCCTTCTTATTATCGATTTCTCTTTCTCTCTTCTCCGTCGCTCCGTCGCCCTCAGCAACAGCATTGGGACAACACCTCGAGCCTCAAACCAGGTACAAGTCATCCGATGGTGGACTCCGACTATGTGTTTACTGCCCACAAGGGCCGGGTCTCGTGAATACTCCACGCTACTTCTTTAAAACCGTTCATAGCGGTCTGACTTTTTTTCTTATGTTTGCCTCTATCACCAGCAACCTTTTGTGGGCGGTAACGTCTGCTGTGGGAGCTGGTCTCTGCTTCTTTGTGCTTCTTGCCATCGGTGCAGTATGGTCTCATCCTACATCGCGCCCACATCTGGATCGTGTTAGTTTTCGAATAGTGACGATCGCACTGTTCGCAAAGTAAGTGCATGGTTTTGGCGAACGTTCGTGATTTTTCTCAAACTCTCTGTAGTATGATCTTCGGAATCGCGAGTGCCGTGGGAGGCACGAGGACGTCCGGTGGCTTCATTTGTGGATTCTCGATTTTTGTTCTACAGGTGATTGTTCCCTGGCTGATTTCTGTACGTTTGCGCAACATCGCTGAGTGAAATCTCCCGCAGTTGACTCTGCAAATATCGAGCTTCCTTCTTTTCTGTATAGCCCTCAATCTCCAGTGCGCTTTTCATTGGTCCCCTCCAAATTTATTGATACTTATCACATTCATCAGACTCGTAGTTGTCCACGGTTTCAATGGGCAGATTTTGGAGAAGTTCTATATCATTCTATCTTTCGGTTTCGCTGCAGTTCTTGCTGTTCCCCCTTATGCTGCTAACCAGTATGGGTACGTATTCAGTCGCTTTGGGTTCTATGAGCCTAATTACTAGCCTAGTTGGGATCCTTTGGAACACGATTGCTGGTATAAGAATGATGATCTGGGTCAGCGGTTGGCCTGGCAGGTGAGTCAAAGAGTATTTTTAGTGTTGATCCCCCACAACTGACAGGATCTTTTCAGATCGCAACTCAAATGGCTTGGACAGCGATAACAGCTATAGGCGAAATCATAGCCTCCGCGTCAGTCATGTATTTCATGGTTAAGCATCACGTATGTACCACTTGAACTACTCGACCGCCTTATATTCTCAGCAGCATGCATCTATCGTAGGTTCGGACACGACGGGTCTTTCTCTCCACGCACTCAATATCCCGGACCTCCTCTGATTCGCCTCAAGTCATACACGCTAATAGCTATAAACGCATCATCCTACGAATCGGTGATATCTTTCCTGCGAGAGAGAGAAGTTCTATGTCCTCATTGTTTCATTACCGCAGCTCTATATCCGCTAGCGTCTTGCTTCGTCAATCTCCTGAGCATCTTCACAGCGCTTCACTCAACAATAGCTGACGGTATCCATAATCAAACTGTGAGTATTTGTTTCCATGCTCAGTGTCATGATTTGTATTCACCCCTTCCCCTTGATAGGACTATAATATCCTCCTCTTGAGTGAGTCCCAAATACTTGGGATCTTCATAGGATCCTTATCGATCTTTTGCAGGTGACTTCCTCTATGGTGGGCGCGCAATCGTCTACGCTCTCCTCGCGGCCACAGATCCTGTAAGTACGGAGTATGATCAAGCTAAATTATTGGAGCACTCAACGCCACAAATAGGCTCTAGTACGCGGTGTTAGAACCTTGTATCGTGTTATGCGTGGCAGAGACATATCCGATACTGATATCGGAAAACACTCCTCGAGCGATCAAGGCCAATCGACCGGCGGTCTCGTCGTTCGTATCGAGTTGTCGACTATACATGAATCATTTGGGGTGGTTTCAGAGGGGGGAAGGTCACCTAAAGAAGCTGAGCTGGCGCACCCTAAAGGCGCACCGGCCGATGACACCCAACATGATATAGACGCGAGCAGAGCGTTCCCCGATTCACCAGAAGCAAACCGGAGGCTTTCAAGAAATCTGACTATGAATATGCAACGACGCGAGGAGGCTCTTCGAAAGGAGGAGGCTGCTTTCAACAGACAGATTTAATGATGTCCTCAGTTCAAAAATGTATTAGTGTAATAATATACTATATCCTGTGCATAATTAGCACTTGCATAGTAATATGATCAGTGTCCATCTCATTTCTACGATTAATGTCTTCATCGAACCACTGTCACACAACTCGACTTTCTACCGCCACCGTACTGGTATTCACTCTACCTTCCTCGCTCGTCAAATACGAACCCAAATATAGCTTGGACAATTCAGATTACACCAGTCATCATAAACCTGACATAAATTTCTCTACATGAATTTCTAAACATGAAATTGTCTCAAATTCTGGGAGATCGATCAATTCTTCAGCATGCCATTGCCTGACCCGCGGGGAGCTCTCCCATAGAAAGGCCACCACATCTGGACCGCCAGATGGACTCTAACCCCAAGCTCGTCCGCAAACCGCCAAACCAACGCAGGATCCCTCTGAAACTGACGTCCGACAAAAGTCGCATCGGCAACAGACTCCTGCAGATACCTTTCTGCCTGAGCCGCTGTTTTGATTCCACCGACAGTACTAACGAGCATGGGAACGCCCGAATCTACCAGACTTTGCCTGATAGCCCTGGAGAACTTCTGATGGGCAGCGGTATCTTGGAGATTCTGCCTTGGCGATGAACCACCGGATGAGACGTCTAGAAGGTCGACACCGTGCGCGGATAAGATTGGAGCGAGTTTGATTGTATCGGCCAGTGTCCAACTAAGTATATCGAACTCTTCCATGCGATCTGAGGCAGAGGACCTAATGCAGTGGATGAGTTACAGCACTGGAAGAGAGGCAATGAAATCCAGATTCACCTCACAAACAGAGGCATTCCTTCGGGTATAACCGCCCTGATTGCATCTACTACTTGGAGGAAGAGTCGCGTCCGATTTTCAAAGCTACCCCCATACTCGTCGGTACGGTGATTGGATACTGGGCTGTTGAATGAGTGGAGTAAAAATCCATGAGCGCCATGGATCTCAATAACATCGAAACCAGCGCGAACTGCGCGTTTAGCAGCCTTAGCCCAAGAGATGACTATGTCGTCTATCTGAGACTTCGAGAGTTCAGTTGGAACTTGGTTGATCTCGTCATAAGCAATCGCAGATGGACCAATGGCATGGTTGTGTCCGCCAACTAGTACGGTTGCTGGATAGTTCGTTTGAAGCCATGGGGCAACCGTTGATGCTTTTCGACCAGCATGAGCGAGCTATCATCAGCTTCAACAAAGATCGTCTATGATCAAAGAGGCGTATGATATTACCTGGATACCGATCTTCTGGCCTTGCGAGTGAGCGAAATCTACGATTTGTTTGAGGCCTGCAATGTGAGCATCATCCCAGATACCAGTATCCTCTGGGGTAATTCGGCCGTCGGGAGTGACGGCCGTGGCCTCCACGAAACTCAGACCAGGACCACGAGAGATAATACCACCAACTACAAAACCATGTTCAGTTTGCTGCTATTGAAAAAGAATAGTGAGCGTACGGTGGGCCAAATGCCAAGGTGTGACATGACCGTCTTCAGCTGAATACTGGCAAAGCGGGGAAAGCTATCTGACTGGTCAGAGTGAAGGAAGAGGCATAGTAAAATAAGGTATATGACATACGAAGATTCTATTGTGGAATGTCAAATCACGAATCTTGAGAGGTGTGAAGAGTTTCGGAATAGCTCTACCATCTGGCTGGGGTTCAAGGGCAGTGCCAGCAGCAAAGTGTTGAGCTGGCGTGAAATATGAAACTCCAGCAGCTGGTTTGTTCGAAATGTGCTGAAGTTGCATGTTTGGAGGAGCGGAGGTCATTCAAGTGATAAGCAAGCACTTTATATCATCGCATATGAATAGGGTGCTGATACATAGATGAGGGTGATAGTAACAGGCATAGATTTTGAATTTGAGGCGTAGAACAAGTGTAATGTCTAATCTTGAATCGATGCTGGCAGTGGTTGAATCTGGGTTGAATGAGGTGGAAAAATACCGCGGCATGTGCGCGGCCGAGCACTTGGTCAGCAAAGATTGATAAGCGGCCAGCGCTCATAAAATTAGCGCTGACTGTGCAGGTCCTCTTGCATCGCTTGAATTTGTCATCAGGCTGTCACTGACGTCGATCAACCAATCAGATTCATCCTGTTTGCATGACCGAGCAGGTACCCAAAATTTTTGCATCCTTCGAATATTCCATTTGTGTTGACGAACGTATATACTCAACCACTATCCCTTCGTTACAACTCTCCCTCCACTATCTTCAATGTTGAAAAGAGATGTTACTGACTGCAGCGGTGACAGTCAAGGAGACTCTCTTCTCGGTTTGCGCATCGCCTCCATCTTCGTTATATACATTGGCTCTACCTGCGGTGCCCTTTTCCCCGTGCTTGCGAGAAGATCCAAGTATATGAATGTGCCAAAATCTTTATTCGAGTATGTGGTCTTCAACATCTATGGACAATCTTTCAACTGATTATGATCACCAGTTTCGCGAAATTTTTTGGATCAGGAGTAATCGTAAGTGAAGGCTTTTCATATATCGATCATGTTCTTACGGTATCCATGTTTCTTTTACAGATCGCTACCGCCTTCATACATCTATTAGCTCCAGCGCTTGACGAGCTAGGGTCTCCTTGCTTGTCAGAAGCCTGGGGAGAATACGTGCGTCCTTACGTCCAATCATCCCATTCACCAAACCAACTCATACTTCTTTCCTTTCCCAAACAGCCATATGCTCTAGCACTCTGCTTACTGAGTATTTTCTCCATCTTCATCATCGAGCTGGTCGCTTTTCGCTGGGGTACGGCTTTGCTGGCCAAGATAGGAGTGCATCATGGTAGGCACGCGATCTTCCGAAGTCATTAGCATTGTATCTGATTTAGTCTTATACCATTCCTTTTCTACTCTCTCTCGTTCGTATCCTCCCTTTAGATGCACATGGTCACGATACCGGCTCTCATGCAGCTCATGGACCAGAAGGCAATCTAGTTACAACTACCTCCAAGGACGTGGAAGCTTTACCCTCGGAGACGATCAACGAGTCTGTGCACGAGCATACACATAGGGTTTCAGATTCTGCGGTATCTCAAGTTATCGGTGTGGCAATATTAGAGTTTGGTGTCGTACTTCACAGGTAAAGAGTAATCCTTCTCCCTCTGTCAGCGAGCTTACTAACGGTCACCATGTGCTGAATTCAATGCTCAGTGTTCTCATCGGACTCACACTCGCCGTCAACGATAGCTTTAAAATTCTCTTCGTCGTGCTAGTCTTCCATCGTGGGTACCTTCTGATCAACCACTAGACTTTCTGATTTACCAGATCTTCCGCAGAAACATTTGAAGGCCTCGGGATAGGTTCAAGGCTTGCTTACATGAACCTTCCGTCAAAATACAACTTTGTACCTATAATAGGTGCTGTGGTCTATGGATTCACCACTCCAATTGGGATCGCAGTCGGTCTAGGGCTGAGAACGACATACAACCCCAATAGTGCCACTGCATCGATAGTGAGCGGCGTGCTGGACTCGTTAAGCTCTGGGATATTGATATACACCGGATTAGTTGAGGTACGCCAATTTTGCTGCACTTTACTTTTATCAATCTTCAACTCGCCGACCTCTGTCTATTTCATTCGCAGCTTCTTGCCCATGAGTTCCTTTTCAACAAGGAAATGATGGAAAGCTCAGATGCACATCTGGCTTATGCACTCGGCTCTATGCTCTTGGGATGTGCTCTCATGGCTCTTCTGGGAAAGTGGGCGTAGAGTTCGCTCTCTCGTTCGTGACACGCGAATAATATCTGCGTGTCTTCAGAACTCATTACTTCCTTTCAACATCATCTCTTTGATCTTATGGTAGAATCACTGCCTGATCCGGCTCTCGTCGTCGTCGTCTCTTCATGAACCAGTGCCCAAACAGGTCTACCATGCCGACGCCATTACTTCCCCGCCGAGTTGGATCAACAGGACATCAAAAAGCGCGCTATCTCACTCTCCACCTCAATGGACAACGGTCCTCCCCTCCTGATCTGTATAACAGGATATGTACTATTATCTATAGAAGTGCATTCGCTTGTACATCACAATCGTTCGTTCGATCATCGGATTCACTATAAGGATACTGTCTCTTCATATCCAATAACCTCATCATCATCATATCTGCTCCTGGACTGTCAACTGTCATACATCCTTATTTATACCTTGTTGTACTGTTGTACATCCGCAACTTTATCTATATAAGTACTGGTGCATAATGCGCTGTTTGTATGTTTTCGTGTATTCCTTGAAGACGACTGAAAATCACAGTGAGCCGCCACATCATAAGGTGCTTCATCGATAGATCTCTGAAGATCCGTATGATGAACAACGAATTATACATAGATTCAATAAGTATGTACAATTAACAGTGCTTTACAATCGCTCGATGTAAAGTACATATCTACTCATACTTGGTTAACAACATGCAAAGCAGAAGCAAAAAAACAACAAAAACCACATATCATACTATACACACAACGCCATCGACACAGACAAGTCCTAGTTCGTGAACAACAGACGATATATCCTCACATACAACGGAGCAGTCTTTCGTTCCGCACGATACTGCCGCATCTCCTCCACAGTCAACCAACTCTTCCGACCAGTATCCAGATCGATCTCGTGTGCTCGCCAGGGCATGGTCCGTTTCCAGACGTATCCTCCTATCCAAAACGCAAGAATGACGGGTGCGGCGAGGTAAGCCTCGAAGAAACTTTGAGCGCGTGCAGCGCCGTTGGAGACTCCGCCGACAGGGAATAAGGCCTACACAGATGAAAGAGAAAGAAAGAACATGGTAGTTTGTGTTTGTTATGAGAAATTTGAGCTGAAAGCTGGGATTGATACTTACGACGTAGAATTGGGCAATCATGACGATGATGACAAGCGACAGTCCGAGCCATGAACCCCATACGCCACCTAGAGCTCTGAAAGGGAGCTCTTCTACCGAATGTCCTTGGACATACCATGCACGACGGAAACGGATGCTAAGGAATATCAACATGAGCCCCATGCTTAAGATACATTCTGTTGTTGGAATGAGAGGACGTACTGGCATAAACAGATAGCACCCCATGTGAACAGGACGGAAAGCCCAGATATGGCCTGCAACCAGAGGACTATTCGAACGAGGTTGACCTCCCAAATCAAAGAGAACACCGAATACGAAGCCACTCACAGACAGTATCACCAGCGGCAATGACATTGACGTATCCTATCGGAGCAAAGAGAAGGACAGCAATGACCGAAAACAAGGGTCGGGAAGACTTGTCGACGTATGTAAACAGTCGAGGTGCGTATCCTGTTTCGGCGAGGGCGGTGAGTGTTCGAGAGCCAGCGTAGACGCAGGAGAGACCGATGGAGAGTACGGAGACACAGATCGTTGCGTTGACGAGATCTTTTCGCAGGGACTGGTGTTAGTAATGATTTGGGAGGGATGGTATTGGTATAGACGTACGATTGAGCCCAGGGATCTTGGCGTTGTCAAGAACGATGACGAAAGGGGAAGCGGCTGTGATGTTATAGAGTTGTATGTCAGTAAGCTGAGTGAGATCTAGTCTAAAAGGAAGAGAGAGAGAAAGCCGCACCAGCTGAAGTTCCGCCAAGTAGACGTTCATCGGTCCAAGGAACGAGCAATCCAATAATAGTCAGCGATGTGATATAGATGACTGTCTATCAAACGAAACGAATTCAGTATGACTATGTACCGTAGAGGACGCAAGCACAGCGAGTAAGAAGAAAACATACTATACGCCAAAAGGTCCCTTTGACCGCACCAGGCATCGTTGCACGCGGATCGGGAGTTTCACTGGCTGCAAGACCGACCAGTTCTGTTCCGGCTAGATTGAGATATTGAATGTCAAGCCTATTAGATGTCGAACAGAACCAATTACACTCACAAAAGGCAAAAGCGGCAGTGACAAAAACTGAGCACACGCCTTGGAATCCATTCGCAAAAGCGCCTGGATTCTGCCATAACGCGCCACCTATGTAATGGTCGTATTGCCCACCTGAAGGTCCACCTCCACAGATGCTGAAGGGCTAGATTGGTATATGCTATGCAAAACGACAACCGTGATATGTACATACCAGATACTGAAAACGCCGAAATCAGGATACACTGCATGCAAAGGAAAAGAGAAAAACTTACATTCCGATGAAGACGAACATCACCACGATCAACAGCTTCAAACACGATGACCAGAACTCTTCCTCTGCATAGCCAAGTGTACCGAAGAGGCATATGATCACTATGAAGGGAAGAAGATCCATCCGTTAACGCTCTAATGCTGTCAAATGCTGCGATCCAAACCAATAACACTCACTGATGACAACCCAGAATACAGTAATCCATACAGCTATAGGAACTTTTTCCGTCCAGTACTGAACAGTAGTCCCAGCCACGGTGATCTCTAGCGGTAAGACGACGGCCCATTGTAGGAAATAGTTCCAGCCCATGGCAAATGCGAATCCGGGATCCAGAAATCTGTTTGCGAGCATGTAAAAACCTCCTGAAAGAGGGTAGAGTATCGACATTTCTCCGATAGCCTATGTAGGGGATGATTCGAGATTCACAATGGGGAGACATGAAGACCGCGAAATCCGAACCTGTGTGACGTTGACCAACATAACTCCCATGATGATCCAGCCGATTAAGATCGCAGCGGGTCCACCGACTTTCAAGGCAGAACCAGATCCAACGAAGAGACCTGTACCGATACTTCCTCCTGCAAGTGCGGATAGACGCGTCGTGAGACGCTTGTTGTGTACAGGAAACAGATACACGATGGACATTGGAAGTTGGAACGCACCGACAGCAATCATCGTAAGATGCCGCTTCTTCATTTTGGCTTGGAGCATTGGAGTCTCGCTCTTGATTTTTTCTATCTCTGCCTCTGAGAGGTCACCGGCGACCAACCGGTCGCTGAGCACGACGATAGGTTAGATTATCGTTATTGAGTCCACTGGTATTAAAGAAGATAATGCACGTACCCAGTAACGCCTGGGGCTCGCTTAAAACTTTCCCAATTGACTCCAAGGCGAGTCCATATTGATTCTTTGGAAGGATCGTAGAATTGGATGTTGTTGCCAGTCGAGTCGGCACTCGCCGTGTCGGGAGCCAGTTTTTCTTTCCCAATGTCCATGTTGAAGGGCTAGAGAGAGTTGAATTGGAAGAAAGGAGGAAGGAAAGTTTCAAGTTGTAGCATATGATGCCAGGTTTGCTTTTATAGAAGGGCATGGTGTAGAGATCAAAAAATATGCTATTGAAAAACGTCCATTCGCCATGGAGTAAAGGTGGAGCCCGATAATACAGTCCGACCTCGGGAGGTTGGTGAAAAACGGCATTGACAGAAACTTTTCCCAAATGGGACCAGTGAATATAGTTGAGCAGGTCTAGTCAGGCCGCAAGTTGAAGGAGCACTGACAGTGAATAGAGAATCTTGAAAAAAGTAACGGGAGCAGACAGATGGAAATTTAAAAAAAGGAAAAAAGAAAAAAAAATTGCATCTATACAAATCTCGTGGACACTGGGAGAGTCGAACTCCCGACCTCACGCAAATCCAATGCGAAGCGTGCGCGCTACCAACTGTGCCAAGTGCCCTTGACGAGACTTAGGCGTTCATCAATAAATACCGCTTTCATGCTCGCTGACACTGATCTTCAACTTGCTCGCTTCTCGTCGAATCTCCCACATGCTTGTGCTCCTTTAATGCTTCCTCCAACGCGGTCCACTGGTTGCTGAAGAATAATCGCGTCACTCTCCAGCAATGGCAAAATTCCCGTCCTCGAATCCTTTCTCGGCTATCGCAACTACTTATCTGAACACGAGCGTATAAAAACTTGGCCAAAGATGAACTTAAGGTTTTCCAATCGATACCCTGATGTCCACCCTACAGTCTATGAAATCGGACGCTGATAACTTGTCAACGGAATTCGAACAAGAGGACACCTTTTCTCATCCGACAAATTCAGACAACGGTGAAGGTGTTTCGGCAGTATACGAAGCCAAGAGTCGATTGAGTGGGTTTTACATTCCTTCACTCATATCCTTTCTCAATCATATCTGCAGTCAACGAATGCTTACAGAATGAGTAAACCTACCCAAAATCTTCACCAAAATCAGCAGAATTGAGATTATCTAGGATTGGTTTCGGTCGATACCAATGGCAGCTATTCGTTCTGACCGGTCTTGGATGGGCAGCAGACGGTTTGTCTGTCGATTGATTCGCCGATATACGAGTTCGTTTCTTATCACATCCTTGTGCTAGATATCTGGCTAGCAGGAGTCGCCACCGTTCTTCCTCAAATCGCACTTGAACTCAAACCAGTCCGGGTCGAATATGCTACCATGGCCCTGTATGTTGGCCTCATTCTCGGCGCCAGCATTTGGGGTGTGCTCGCGGACTTGATTGGGCGCCGACTTTCTTTCAACATCACTCTATTCATCGCAGGTGTATTTGGGATCGCTGTAGGCGGCGCAAATAGCTTTGTCACACTCGCGGCGTTGGTTGCATGCATAGGATTTGGGGTAGGTGGAAAGTGAGTGTTCGTAAGCCTCTTTTGATAAGGGTATCAGACTCATGGGTGTCGATGGAATTGCTAGCTTGCCCGTCGATGGTATATGATTCTTTCTAAATCCGTTATCGACTCCCCCTGACGCAAATCTGATAGGTGCCATCTTTCTTGAGAGTATACCTCGTTCACATCAAGTGAGTATATCCCCTTCTCTCATTGTAGGATCTGATACTCAGCTTTGAACACAGTGGCTTTTGACACTGTTATCGGTCTGGTGGGCTCTGGGACAACTCTTGGCTTCGTTGATCGCCTGGCCACTGATAGGGAATTTTTCATGCACATCCTCCACGGATTGCGCTAAATCCGATAACATGGGTTGGCGATACACTTTGTATGTCAAATCATCTTTGATGATTCTAATCATAACATTATTCTTACTCCTTATAGCTATATCTTGTGAGGAATTTCCGCTCTTTTCACTCGGGATCTTCGCTGTCCTCATGCCCTTCACAGAGGCGCTATCACTTTTCTCATGTGGGTTTTACGATACTTCATCTTCAATTTGCAAGAGTCTCCCAAATATCTCTTGGCCAAAGGACGCGATGAGGACGCGGTGAAGGTTGATTTTCTGCCAGGAATCCTTGTCAAACACCCATGCTCATGGAGGAATCCGCTCAGGTATTGGCTCACATCGCACGTGTAAATGGAAAAACACTCAGCCTTACCACCGCCCAATTACAAGCTGTATCGGGCGAAAAGATGGTGGCGGGAACGTCGATGTCAAACTGGCAAATAATCAAACGATCTCTCTCCTCTTTCTCACTGTAAGTCTGTTACGACTTTCAGTTCTAGCTGAGGTTGATTCTTGCATGGACATCATTAAGATCACACGTCAAACCCTTGTTCTCCACTCGACGACTGGCTATCAATACCTCTATCACAATCGCGCTCTGGGGGTACGTCTTTTTCTTCCTCTCTCTACATACAGCCTTCTTCAACCGCTCATTCGAAACACAGCTTAATCGGCCTTGCCTACCCCCTCTTCAACGGTTTCATCACCCTATACCTTACAACCCACGTCACCGATGCCTCTTCCAACGTATCCACCACCTACAGGAACTACGTGATCATTTCGATCCTTGGCGTCCCAGGCTCAGTAATCGCCTGCCTCGTAGTCGATTGGTCCCGGAAGAGCCGTTCAGGGAAGTTCTCCTTGGGAGGACGCAAGCTCACGATGGCGGTGTCGACTGCGTTGACTGGGATTTTCCTGTTCTTGTTCACGACGAGCACGAAGGAGGCAGATGTGTTGGCGTATTCGTGTGTTACTTCGTTGACGCAGTAAGTTTTGTCACTGTGTTGTCAATTCTGGTGAACGTTGAAGGATGCTGACTCGTGGTTTGCTCCAGAAACGCTGTACGTTCTTTGCAAATTAATTTTCTTCAAAACTCATCTGTTGACTTTGCTTGTCTAAGATGTACGGTGTTCTCTACGCCTACACACCCGAAGTCTTCCCTGCTCCTCACCGAGGGACAGGAGACGCGCTTTGTTCTGCTTTCAACCGGATGACAGGCATACTTGCTCCCGCGATTAAAATCGTGACCACACCAGCTTCTGGAAGTGCCTCACAGGCTACGGCTAATGGGTAAGTCACGATTCATGCCAGTCCACTGGACTAGTGATAATAACTAATCGTATGTCACCCTTTTAAGCCCGATATTTGTTGCCGCCTCACTTTTCCTCGTTTCGGCGATTTTGATGCTGTTGTTACCTATCGAGGTGAGCTGTGATGTAGACCATACGTGTCAAGTGCTGATGGATAATATGCCCAACGAATAGACTGCTGGTAAGGCTGCTCTGTGAACGTTGAACGCCGAGCGTGGAACGAAGGCACACAATGATAAAAGTAATTCGTAGCTCCGCCGCCGTACGAGTTTGTTGGGGTTGTGAGGGAGTCACATAACATAGATAAGTGTGACTTCTACTCAATGCGAAGATAGTGTCCTGTTTGAGATCATGATGGGAACGCGAGTCCGACTGGCATTGAGTTGGGGGCAGCGAAAAAGTCCAAGTTTTGAGACCATTCGAGTCCAAGGCTCAGTACTTCAGTACTCAGTCGCCGATATGGTAATTCTCTGGGTTCTTCAAGAACCAACGTTCGAACAACTCAGGCGGACTGTTTGCCAAGGGCACCATGTAAGAATCAAGCGTCGGACTCGACGGACAGAGATGAAGGGAATGATATGAATCCACAACCCGAAACACGGCGGATACCGAGAGAGTGGCTGTGTACGAGTATAAGTACGAGCGGTGAATTTTTGATGTCTCCAAGACAGGCAGGCCTGCTCCCCCCAGTATCAAGACCACGGTCCTCAGAATGTACGCATCATATCCCGCAGAGCGGTCGTCCATCCCGCAGTTAAGACACCAAGTTTTGTATGTTGCTGTCGCGGAATTCTTGTTCTCTATCATTTTCCTCGTAATAGGGTTCCTCCTTTTGTATACTTTGGGTGAGTGCCCTACGTAGGATATGATACGTCGTCGAAGCTGATATATCATGCCCTTTGCAGGAGAAAATATCCTGGATGCAGATGCTGTCGCGTTGAATCTGCATATCTTTGCTTACTTCTTCCTTGGACTTTCGACTACACTAGGGTGCGTTGTGTTAATATCGTTACGAAATTCCTCTGGATATTAACACCTCTCGTACGTTAGAATCAGCGGGGCGCTATACAGCTCTCGTGCCCTCATTGCCATGTTCTGCTCCATGGTCATGGCCCAACTCGTTTTCGGTCTCGGGTCGGGTATCTATTGCCTCACGATACTGTTCAACGACCCAGGCTCCATAATGAGCCGCGTTCTTCACACCAAATGTCTCAACCTGGACCATTTCTCGAGAGCTTTCTGTGAGCGGACACCCATGATGAAATATTTGACCCTTGCACTGTTCTTGCAAATGTGGTTGATTGAAATCGGTATGTTTCGCTTTTTGCTTTGAAGATAAATCTCATCCCCTACGTGCAGTGGGTATCTACTACGCTCAAGGATATGTCCAGGAGCTGCTCGATGAGGAGACGGATGGGGTGAAGGAGATCGATTACGAGTATGAGTATGACTATGCCTATTACGGATGAATGTGTTGAATTTCTACAAATCATATACTACTTGGCTGTTATTATTGCGGACCATTTGAGAGGCTTTCTGGCAGGAGGTTGTTGAAGCCAACAGCTGCTTCAGGCTCTAGAGTCTATCGATCAGCAAAATAACTCAGGCTTTGATGATGTGTATGAACTATCTGCAGACTGAGTATCCCGTTCATGGCATCAGAACTTCTTGCCCTAGAGCTCAGTCAGTATCAACGCCTCTGCAGTTGCAATGGACTGGCCAGGCTATTCGGCAAACCTTCATAGTGAACAGATAGAAGGACATTAACGAGGAGTTATGTAGTTGGACAGAGGTTCTGATCATGAACATATCTAAAAATTTTGAGAATATGAACATTGAGATGACGGTAGATTTGTACGACAAGAAATAAGAGGCCCAAATAAGCTGCTAGAAATCAAGATAAATCGATATGCCCTCCTTGAATCATGTGTTCTTCCAATTCCTAAAATTTCGATAGGCTACTGTCAGTGTCAAATTCTACGTTGAGCACAGCCGACATACCTTTCGCGTGCTACAGATGAACGAACATGGACTCGAATTGGGCTCTCTCCATTCACATCTAAAAACTAAATCCTGGGGTTCGGCATGGTTCTTCGATGGCCCAGTACCTCCACGAAGCTCTTCCGTCAGACTCTCCACTTGCATCCTGCGTTCCAGTAACTCCTCCCGTAACGACTCCATTTGACCATCTCGATCAAAAAGATAGACCCTTTTGTCTCTTTCGAGCGACTCCAGCCTGAGCTGCCCAACCTCTAACTCCCCCTCTAACTTCTCCATCTCTTTCCTCATCTGCTCCATCTCCTTCTCTAGCTCTACACACCTAGCTCTCAGCTCTGGAGCTTCCGCGGCTTGCTGCCGAATCCCATCAGTGGCTTGGTCTTTCTTCATCATGAAATCTGCTATACGAGAAAACGTGCGGGCCTGGTCCTCGGAAACGCGTAGACGTTCTTCATAGGTAGCCTTGATCAGAGCTACACCTTCGCTAGCCTGTTTTTCCGCGATCTCCGCGCGTTTTGATAAAGACGTGTTCTCTGAGCGCACTTCAGAGACATAACCTGAGGCAGTGTTGTACTGATCTCGGAAAAAGTCGCGGTCTTTTTCTGCAGATGATGTTGCCACTCGAGCGACACTGAGTTCATCAGATAGAGCGAGAATTTGTTGTTCGAGGATTTGTTTTTGAGTTTCGCCAGTTTGGTTCTGCTGCTGAAGAGTGTGGATTTGTGTTCGAAGCGCCTCGTCTTGTTGTTCCAATTGGTTGTATCTGGAGGTCAATTCATCGAATGCGGCATTCTTGTAAATTTGAGCGGCGAGCGCGTCTCCCAAGCTCTTCTGTTGAATATCGTTCGTCTTAGTGAGCTCATCGACACGATCTTGAACGATGCGAAGTGCTTCCAATTCAGATATGAGAGTTTCGTTCGAATCACTGGACTCTTGTAATCGCTCCTTCAGACTGGCGATTTCTTGGAGCAGTGAATTTTTTTCAGTTTGGTATTGTGCTCGCTCCTGTTCCTTTGGAATATATCAACAACGATGACACGAGAACGAGAACGAAGGGCATTGACCTGATGCAAGAGCGATTCGGGTTTGACTGGATTATTTGGATAGGTCCATTCATCGATATCCTGTCCATATCACTCGATTGATGAAATATGTGAGATATGAGATAGCACATACCTTGTTGAGACCTGGTTCATCTACACCGTTCGGACCTACATTCGATTAGCTTTCTACCATCAAGAGTATGAAGAATTCACCTCCGTCGATGTCCATCTCTTCATAATCTAATTGCGCAAATTGACCGGATGAGGTACCCTCATTCCCAAATCGTTCCTTGTCTCTCCGTTTAGCATCCGCGATGATGTCACTTAAACTCTTCCGCTTTGGAGGATCTATTCCCATATCACGTTTCTGTTGTCTCCTCCTTGCCTCAGCCATCTCCAATCCACGCAAGCGGACTCTTTCAGCAACTGCGTCGCTAGTTTGTGAAAGAGAGATGACCTTGTTGCTCGGAGCAACTCCAGCATGCGAATTCAATTCTGATAGCTCCTCGGATTGACGCTGATCAGCAATCTCAGGACTCCTACTTCTATCTTGGTTTATGACCCCTTTGCTGGGGCCCGCGATCACGTCTGGAATGTGCTGACCCTTCTTTCCTCTTGAGTTCCCATCCTTGACCGCTTCGACTCCGGCTGAATGTCCCTTCTCGGGTGAAATCCACGCCTCGATCGAATCATTCGAGACGGCAGATGTATCTGGTTCGTTATCTTGGGCCGAAGGGATATAAGGACGGAATGTGGAGGGCGTTATGTGAGGAATTGGATTGAGTGGTTTCTTGACGGGTGTCACTTTCGGGTTCAGCCCCGCGCCTGCATCTTCTCGACTTTGTTTTTTCGGCGCAGTGTATTGTGGTTCGGAACGCATACCCCCGGTTTGATTATTTGTTGTAAGATGAGAGGGTCGGTCGGACGGCACAGGAGATCGAGGAGGAAGAAGTAGTGGAACAGAGCCATCAGATGGCGGCATCGGATTCTCATCTTCGAGCGGCGTTGCTGATCTGCTGACATGAGGGGGTAGGTCAGAGGATGTAGGAGATCGAGGGGCGAGAAGAAGTGGAACAAGGTCATCAGATGGAAGCTCGTCATCAAGCGGCGTTGCTGATCTGCTGCTGGAAGGACTCTCTATGACAATCTTCTTCATTCCTGTTCTTGGCCTCAACCTTGATTTGATAGGTGACCGTACAGGAGAAGGGGAAACAGTACGACGACGAGGCGGGGAATATGGCGCTTGGAACTGTGGATAGGATTGCGATGGCTGAGAATGCGACTGCGACTGCGAGTTGCCGGGTTCAGTCGCAGGAACAACGGACAGATCACCACTGTCGTTGGATTCTTGTGCGGGCTCTTTGCTGGCGCGGGTACGCGTTTCAACTTGGGAAACTCCAGGGATGGGAGCAGGATCTGGATCGGGGTACTGTAATTCATAAGAAATGTCATTGTTGGTTGCATCTAAAGGTATCTCGGGTCCGTTATGAGTGACATCAACCTGAGGAGCTGCCTGTGACGGTTCAGACGTTGCACTATCCGGTGGTAAGCTAGCCAGAAACTCGTCAAACTCCTGTAGCCGCGCGACGGCGCCGGGAGAGAGCATAGGCTCACGCAATGGAACCTGGTTTGGTGCTGGTTTGGCAAGGTTCGTCCTCATTGGCAGAGCGATGCTCGCTGGTTGACGGGTAGCTTGAGCAGACCCAGCGGAACTTGTTGTTTCAAGAGGGTTAGAGGGACGAGTGATTGAACGGTGGGATTCGGGTCCAGCTTGATTATTACTAAGTGGATTTGAGTCGAGAAGCGGATTAGATGAACCAGCAGCGATGCGAGAAGACTGAGCTCCGAGATCGAAGGGCAACATAACTGGTTTATGCTGTTTCTTGGGAGACTGTGCAAGTGGCGAGTCGGGGTTCAAAACAAAGCTAGAAGGCTTCACTACCCTCCCGATTGGCCGCGAAGGCGAGTTATGAGAACTATTTTGAACGATAGGCTGTTCCGGTAGCGGAGGCGTTTCTTCCTCCTCCGTGTCATCTGAATCATTGCGAGCAGTCCCCCTATGGTGTTTTGGAGTGGACACAGCCTTTTTAGAGGCAGCCTGCATCTGTATCATTATACAAAGTCAATTCCGTTGTTGCCTGCAGATGTAGATGTAAAACTTACCTTGGTGGCTCGAAGTCGTGCTGAATTGTGTTTGGAAAAGGTGGCTTTCGGTTCTTCCTCCTCCGATTCATCAGGAGTATTTTTGGGGTTCAATGAGGACTTTGTAGCGGCCACTCTTTTTCTTGAGATGGTTTTCATCTGTATCGATTGCTTGTTTTAACACTTGCGTCGTCAGTGTACGTGAAACTGACCTTGGTGACTTCGGACTGCACTGAACTGCTCGTGGAAGAAGCAATCTCTGCCTTCGCATTTTCTTCGCCTTTGACGCCTGAAATAAGTGTAAGCGATGTTCTTCATGTATAGGTCGTATAAACGGATCCCATACTTGTGGACCGGTCCAGTTTCTTTTTTGGAGATTCGATAAGGACGAAACCACTATTCCGACCGGGATATGTATCGACACTCTCTCGGCGATCATTAGGTGGTTGATGTGTCGAGTCATCATCAGAAGCAAGTTCATCTGTTAGTGGTGTGTCGATTGCCCTTCCTTTTCCCTTGTCCTTTCGATTCTTCTCTCGACGAGACCTGCTCTGCTTTCTTTCAAGTTCACTATCTGAGATAACCACCGGTTCTTCAGAGACACGAACAGGAGTCTCATCAGAACTTGCTTTTTGAACGGTTTTCGTGGCTCTCTGCTTTTTTGATTTCGGTGGTGCCATAGATATCGACTCGTCGGCCATTTCAAAATCTGGTGAATGCTTGCGTTTCTTCGTCTGTAGGTTGGACGGACCCGCGCGTAGAGGTTCCTCGTATTCGTCATATCCAGATCTAGGAATATGGTCTGACAAAGGTCGGGAGATATATTTCAGAGGAGACTTGAAAGTTGATGTACGTTTTGAGGTGCTAGCTTCCGAACCACCACGACCTTTACTGTTTCGCGAGGTACTCTTGGAACTTCGTTTTTTCGCGGCTGAGAGTAAGAAATGATCGTCGGTTTGAGGTGAGAGATGAACTTGAGGATATCGTACCTGATATTTTGTGTGGATGCTTGATCCTCCAAGCTTTCACCAAGTCCGGTGTTGCGTCGTGCTTCTGTACCCAGCTGTCAAGCCAACGTCTCCCGGTAGCAGGGTCAATGCCATCCCATTTTATTTTGAATCGCGTCGCGCTTTCCCCTACGATTTCCAGAGCGTCCCACAAATTTACATCGTCGTCTGGCAGGTCGATGAACTGGGTTTCTGTTTCCGAAGCGTTTTGTGATTGCATAGCGAGGTCTGAGAGAATTCGAGTACAGACAGATACAGGTGGGAGTATCTCACCAAGCTAGGGCCATCGAGCGGTTCTAAACACGATAGCAGCTTAGCTTCAAGTTGACTGTTGGGAGATGAGCGTGTTGAACAATTGAACAAGGCGTTTATTGGGCGCTTCTTAAGCTTCATGTGACTCGGCTTTGTCGGTGATGACGATCACTCATGATCAGAACTTGACCAAAGCCACCACCATCATCATACGCCAAACTGCATCTAATTTCATACTCCTCGACGTCGAGGATGATTCGCCCTGCAATTTTGCAAAATCCGATGCTACCTCATGGAGGTTTGGCTTCGAACTTTGCAAGACCACCAATCATAAGTACTTTTCAATCATCAACTCTTGAGAACAGTGCTTCACAATTTGATTTCTCTAAATCAAGATTTGCACGACATATATGCACTTCGTGAATGCTCCTTCAGCTATCCTATAACCTACGCTCCTTGATATCAATCCTCTACGCAAATTGACACCAGCCAGCTGGAACGCTCCTCCGGTGTCTCGAAGAGATGATAACGAACTGTCCTAGGATCAATCTGCCATACAATGTTTCCATCGATCGTCTCCAGGAGAACTCGGACATAACGCAGTATCTCTGAACGCGTCTCTACATCATCGGGTGCAACCCGTGCGAGTGCATCGAGCTTGCAACTCTGGAAACGAGAATACGCCTCCGAAACCTTGCTACCAGCAAAATTCAACGCGGCCTGGATGTCGCCTGGCTCCACAGGGACAGTAGGATCTGCCATGGCTACTGAAACAAGATTATGTTTGTCTTCTCCTTGTGCTTTTTCTTTTTTGTACGAGATGAGGTCCTGATAAATATCTTGGTTCAGAATAACAGTCCGGTCTTCAGTCATCAATGTCACTCACATTGGAAAGCGCAATCAAATCGATTGTAGACTCCAATAAACCCTTGAAAGCGGGTGTTTGAAGAATCTCCTGGCTCAGACTGATTTGACTCATCCATCTGTTGAAAGCAATGACAGGATGTATAGCAACTACGTTGCGTCGATGGGCGAGGTATGAATCCACAGTGAAAGAGGCTGAATTCGTACGATCATAATCTTCTTGCGCTGCTGCTTGCAAATACGAAATAGTGCCTTGGATTGCATCACGTCGATAGAAGGGTGGAAGAGGCGGAAAACATTTGCGCGCAAATCTGGGTTCGACATGTCAACAACCACTATACGACACGGTACAACGAAGTTGTCACCTTGCAGTGAGCTCTACCAAAGGGTCCTTGCGCTCGGATGTGTCGAATGGTTGACCTTCCGCGCAGGCATTCAAGAGATCGACCATGAACTCCAGATCAAACATTCCTGCCTGGGCGTTTGAAGCATCGCTGACGTGGGTCAGATTCCAGTTTGCAGAGCCGACGTGAAGCACCATACCTCATGACTTCAATCAGAAGGAGTAAGACGAAGTAATCCAAGTATACTCTCAATTGTTGTAAATCTGCGTCAATTGCATAGGCAGCGGCACACAACGGGAGTTGTGCACCTTCGATTTCCTACAGATCCAATGGCAGAAGGTGAGTTCTCAACCCATCCGCGAACGAACGAAGAAATAAACCATACTCTTCTTTGAAAGGGGCTTATGATGTTCTGAAGCTTGTCGAGGAATGCAATGAATTCCCTTGCCAACTGGGGTTCATGGGGGTTGACCTTGTAATTCGGTCGAGATTGACGATCGAGAAGTAGATCGAAGTTAGGCAACTGGTATTGGACAGTGTGCATTTTGATGAAGGCGGTAAGACGAGCTCTTCTTGTGCGCCGTGCGGGGATGTTAAGGTTAGTGGGTTAGAGTTTTGCTTTTTAAGCTCACAGGATGTTGATTGTGTGCACTCAGAATACGAGTAACCCCAATGATTTGTCTCTGATTACCGTTTCGGGCGGGTCCTGAATACATCAACAACGGGCAAACTGGGATATCCTAAGTGTCCGAGCAGAACCGTTCGTCAAGGACGATGCTTTCATGACCCCGCTACCTTCTTTTTTGACTGTATAGCAGAGACTTCAATATCCAGTTCTCATATAAAGCTGGCAGGCTAAACGATAGGCCCAGGTACTAGGAAAAGTCGGAGACAAAGGACAGGTCATAGTATGTATCCAAGTTTCAGACTAGGCAGTATGCTCCGCTGACGAAGGATACAGAATGAGTTGAATGGTCTTCTCAACAAAACACATTCAATACTTGAACCTCCGAACTCAATGCGCAAATCATTTCCCGCCCCGCCTTTCACGCGACGCAAAGCTCTCAATGGCAGGCAAACAGTTATGTGCGGTGAGCTCTTGTCATAACTATTTCATAGAACTTTGCACTCTGTGTACCCATGAAACCACTCGTTCTAACCCAGGTAATGAGTTTCAAGAAATGAAGACAAAAATTCGGATATATCTGCTTTCCGAGGCGGTGATGATAACAGTTCACCGAAGCAGTTTTGATCTAGCCTCAAGTGCCTACAGCACTAGAATGCAGGCAGGGAGCTGGGAGGCTCTCGAAAAACAAAGTTCAATGATGATGGTGCTACGCTGATAGTCTCCCCTAGGCAGACTCTTGTAAGCAAAGCTTACTACATTAAACTACGCTGATGGAAGTAAGAACTAAGCGCTAAGCGCCCAAGGCGCCTCTCAATGAACATATATAGGCTCTGTCACCATATCCAACTATCGATCCTCTACACAAATCGAAACCAGCCAGTTGGCACGCTCCTCGGGTGTCTCGAAGATATGATACCGTTCTGTCGTAGGATCGATATGCCATACAATGTTTCCATCAACCATGTCCAGGAGAACACTCGCATAACGCAGGACTTCTGCATGCGTTTCGGTGTCATCGGGTGCGATCTGTGCGAGTGCATCGAGCTTGCAGCTCTGGAAGCGAGTATAAGCCTCCAAAACCTTGCCTGCAGTAAAATCCAGTGCGGCCTGAATGTTGCCTGGTTCTACAGGAACAGTAGGATCTACCATGGTCACCGAAACAACATTATGTATGTCTTCTCCTTTTTCTTTTTCTTTCTTGTACGACAACAAGTCCTGGTGCATGTTTTGGTTTGGGACAGTCTGTTTTCATAAACAACACTCACATTACAAAGCGCAATCAAATCGGTTGTAGACTCCATCAAACCCATGAAAGCAGGTGTTTGAAGAATCTCCTGACTAAGCCTGATCCCACTTATCCATCTATTAAGAGCAACGGTGGGTTTTATAGCGACTACATTGCGGCGATGGGCCAGGTATGAGTCCACAGTGAAGGAGGTAGAGTTTGTGCGGTCATGGACTTCTTGCGCTGCTGCTTCAAAAAACAACACGGTTCCTTGGATTACATCAGCTCTGTAGAAGGGTGGAAGAGGCGGAAAACATTGTCGCACAAATCTGGGAAAGAATGTGTCATTGACCGCTATACAGAGACGATGCAACAAAACTCGCACCTTGCAGTGAGTTCCACCAAAGGGTCCTTATGCTCGGATGTGTCGAAAGGTCGGTCTTCTGCACAAACATACACAAGTTCTTTCATGAAATCTAAATCAAACATTCCTGCCTGGGGGTTCGAAGCATCGCTAATGCGCCGGGGATGTGGTCAATCTGGTGATGTTGGCTTAGACGGACACAAAGGTACGTGCCTCATGATTTCGACGAAAGTAAGCATGATGAAATAATCCAGGTATACCCTCAATTGGTGCAATCCTGCATCAGGCGCATAAGCAGCAGCACACAGCGGGAGCTGGACAGCCCCGATCTCCTTCGAACGAAGATCAGAGAAATGCAGTTTTGCATTCAAAAGAAGATAGAGAAAGTGACACGTACTTTTCTTCGGAAAGGGCTTACAATGCTTGAAAGCTTGTTGAGGAAGCTGTTGAACTCTTCTGTTAACTGAGATTCATGAGGGTTGATTTTGTAATCTGGCCGAGATTGACGATCCAGAAGTAGATCCAGGTTAGGTAGTTGGTATTGGACAGTGCGCATGTCGTTGGAGGCCAGATAGTCGACTCACAGGATTCTTATATGTGAGGACTGGAGCCTACTGCAACCCATAGAAAAATATGTGCTCCCGAGAATGAAGGCTACAAGTAGCCCCGATTTCAAGCTGTTAGAACTGAGTAGTAGATCACACTACTATATCTGAGAACAAAACTTTAATACCTTGAAAGTTAGTACGTTCGGGTGCGGTCTCAGTGCGTCAATGACGGGAAGTGGGGCCAATGAAAACTTGCGGGACAAATCCGTATGTCGTGGAACAAGTTCGACCGATTTTTCAAGCGACATTAGGCATAGCAAGACTAAGCACAGTCAGTTGAAGCTCGTAAATTCACTACGTCGCTTTTTTCCAGACATAGAAGTGAAGTGTCAACTAATTGCGTGTAAGTCGATAGGAATTGAAGAAGCCCGAGATATTCCGCGAGTGTAGGATAGTACTATGACATGGGAGTAACTTGTGTATATCTACCAAGAGACAATTCTGAACTATTTTGAAGATAGCCTCCGATCTCAGTGCGCAATTCACTTCCCACCCCGCCTTTCACGAGATGCAAAGTTCTCGACAGCATGCAAGCAGTCATATGCAGTAAGCTCGGGCCAAAGCTTATCCTGAATGAAATGGAGCTCTGCACTCTGCGTATCCCATAGCATGAAACCACTGGTTCTACTCCAGATAATAAGTTTTTAACTGAGATCAGAACGAATAATTAGACGAACCTGCTTTCTGAAGTTCTGATTATCAAATCCACAGGAGAAATGGATAACCTGGAGCAAAATGTCTTCCGACTCACACTCTCTTCATTGAGAACCTCTCCCGAGTCTTGGACGTCCCGCACTGCACGAAGAACCTCGTCTCTGCCACCATATCTGTTGAACAGCATGAGAATGACACACAACTCCGAGTTGTAGAAAGGAGGTCTCCTTACCCAACGGCGACTAACATGACCGCACGAGAATAGTGTTCCGTCTCCTTTTCTAGCAACTTGATTGCATCGCAAACATGCTGGGGCAGACCTTCCAGAGCTCCAATGAAGCGTACCCGAACTTGCCCACGATGAATACTAGCAGTGAACGCGATGGATCTGAAAGTCACGGTTAGCACTGCAAAAAGTCCCGCGAGTTCTTCCGAGCTTCGTTGAAGGTTTTCTTTAGACAGCGCCCAAAAAGTCGTATATTTGACTTCGTCATTCTTATGGGAATTGAAATATGACCACCACTCGATGAGATTCAACCAGGTGGTTGCACCCTTCCAGTGACCCCAGACCGCTTTGTACCCACGCAATTTGGCATACCTCCTGTTGCCGTCCATTACGAATCCGACTGTAGGTCATCTCAATACTGATATACTACCAGTCACAATGGTCAACTATGAACTCACCGTGCATTGGGCTCCTGTTTCCGTTTTGCAACATACGTCTAGCATGTGTAATAGTGTGCATATCTCGTAGTATGTCACTCAAGACGCAATACAAGCTATTGAGGCCGATCTGTATCGTGCGTGGGACGAGGGACAGCCAGGGCAAAATCTTTTTTGGTCCTGTCGTTTTGTCCGATGCACACCAAGCTTTGAGGATAGATACTAGAACGCTCTGTATGAATGATTTTCCAGACATGACGGAGTCCATGGCGAGCCAATCAAGGTCCGATGTCGTATCTCCTGGCTCGCGGATGGGAACACCCTCCACAGGATCCATTGAACGTAGTTGTTCACATGTGTCCTGCAATGAGTGATTTCGATTACTACGGAAATAAACTTCATCTGGGAACTTACGAGAAAAGAAGACCACGCCGATTGATCCAGCAGGATCAGTAAGCATAAGGCACTTCGCAGTGGAGGAAGCACTGAACGAAGGGGATAAAACATCCAGACCAGCCACACGACGCATCTCTGGAACATGTAGGTGTGCCATGACTTGAAGAATACGGACATGTATTCCTCTCGAATATGTTTGGGAAGTATCTCGATCCCGATAGCGAGACCCGCATGCACTGATAAGTTGAGAAGATGCGACCGAGATTGGAGAGTAGAGACTCCGAGCTCTGTGCTTGATGGACGCATTAAGGTTTGATAAATCAGTGAGCGACTCCTGAAGGAGGATTCGAAGGTATCATAATCTTTGGACAGGGCATTCTGCGGAATTCCCAGTCGCATACCAAGGCAAGCATAATCAAGTACTATGTCATCCTTAACGCGTTTAGACATCCTAAGAATTTTCAGCGATAGTCACAATTCATGGCAAATGAGTGTGACTCACGGCTTTCCAAAGTGTTCATGAAAGGACAGTGTGCTCCATGTAATGGCATCCAGCAGTGAAGTGTAGGATTCATCAACGCATCCAGAGGTTGTGACATCTTTCGATTTGCCGGATTGTTCTCTGATATCGTCGTTGACATCCACAGTTTCGAGAGCACGATGTGAATAATGAAGCCAGCGAACTAGTTGCTCCTTTTCCTCAGACGCATCGTCTGCTAGAACAGCCGAGCACATGAAGAATTTGACGATGTACGATACAAGACTTCGACGAACATCCAGAGCTGAATAGACCTTTACCTCAATTAGAAATAATCGCAGTAAGGAATTGACCTTAACGTACCGAGAGAGCAAAGCGCGAGTTTTGTAATTGAAGCAGGATTCCTGCGAGAATCCCAATGCAACCGATAGAGTTTGAAGCCAAGCGAGCTCGTACACGAAGCTGTGAACCAATGAAGGTCACGGCAACGGGAAGGGCTACGGTTATGAACCAGAAGGTGCCCATGACGAAATACATGAGGAATAAGGCGAGGATAGCGAGGAAGAAGGTTCGAAGCATTGGACTTGAGCGTCGGATGAGAGTTGAACTTTCCATGATGCAATGTGTTGAACCATCCTTGAATCGTTCTTATAAGGACAACCAGAAAATATATTTTCATAAAAGAAAAAAGATGAGTACATACTGATGCCAAATTATCAAAATTGTTCCCCTACAAGACGTTTCACGATTTGGTTCAGCACTCGGGTTACCAAGTCACAGTAGTTCCGTTCCAGCCATCTATCTTTGAATCGAATATGAGCCAATGAATCGAACAGTTCAATTCCGCTGTGGCCACTCTGCCCGCTGAGGATGGTATTGGAACAAACGAAAATGAATAGCAATAATGCCTGCTAAGCCCTGCTACTGTGGCAGTCCGAAGTTAACAAGGGTTTTCAAGGCTATTCGAGCGTTGAAGCTTTTTCCAACGTACCGACTTCAGTCTTGCGATCATTGCACAGTTTCGACTCCCGAGATCAATTGTCCCGGGTCCGCCTACATCTGAGCTCGAGATAGAAGGTACTCCTTTGCGGTGGGAGACTATGTCAGAACCATTGAATATGCATAGATTAGCGAATTAGTTTCAAGATGGACATTGTATGTGGTGTGTATGTTTTTTGAACGGTGGATCGTGACCTTCAACGTCGAAAACAAGCGGGGAAATAGAGTAAGCGGAGCAATGGGCCTCCCGTCTCAAACTCCACCGTTCAAATATCCTGGAACTTCACGGTATCGACCGCCTTACTCGGAGGTTTTCCAAAGAGAGAGTAAATGAAAGGTAAGTGGCTCGACCTTTCATTACAAGACCGTGACCATAGTACTAATTACATAATTATAATCACTTTCTCTAAACCTCCACAATGCCCGGAAAGACCAACAATCTCCAGTAGTACATATACATGTCGTTGTTGGAAAATGCACGCTGTATAACTCGAATTTTGTCCCCTCTCTCTTCCTGCAATGATCACAGTGGGTTCGGATATCTTCCTGATGCTTGGTCTGGCATCTCTTCCTGTGCTGGCTTCGATAGTATACAGCAGACGCCGTACGAAACAGCTACCTCCTGGGCCCCCGCGCAATTGGATTCTTGGGAATTTGCTTGATCTCGTCAAAACCGATGACCTGATAGCTTCGGTCGATAGATGGCAGGACACGTACGGTCAGTCTCTATCCTCTTTGAGGCAGAGCTGGATTACGAAGCTTGACCATAGGTGATGTTGTTAGCTTGGAATGTTTTGGTGTTACTGTTATCATTTTGAACACTCTGGTATGTGTAGCACATCGATTTTCTGGAATAGGTTATCCACTCACTGCTAATCTAGGAAAGTTGCATCGATCTACTAGAAAGACGTGCAGCAAATTACTCCCATCGACCAAAGATGCCCTTCGTACGGGAACTGGTGGGACTAGACAAAGTAAGCCGGTTACCATTCCGTTCCAGCGAAAACGACAAAAGACTAACTACGTCTTAGAGTTTTGGTAACGAACACAAACCATGGTCTTCTTTCGCTTTATTCATTGACTCTACATCTAGGTTTCATGGACTTTTCCCAGGAGAGCATCCGTGGTCGCCGTATCGCAAACTTGGCCTTCAAGGCTAGTGCAGTGCGCCAGTACTCTCCTGCACTCGAAAACAACGTCGTGATATTGATGCAAGATCTGCTCAAATTTCCGGAAGGCTTCGAGAACGTACTTGAACGGTAAGTTGCTCTGCAGACACTCTCATCAACCTGATGACCAACGGTGATACAGGAGAAACATTCAACTCGCATTATCGCTAATCTTTGGTATCACACTTGATGGAACAAACCAGCAAGTCAGTTTCGTTTGCTACTCTCTCCGTTACTTTTTGACCGATACTTCGAACTAGTACATAACAACC
Source organism: Lentinula raphanica (assembly GCA_027919835.1). Lineage (NCBI taxonomy): Eukaryota > Fungi > Basidiomycota > Agaricomycetes > Agaricales > Omphalotaceae > Lentinula > Lentinula raphanica. The sequence goes on along the minus strand of JANVFP010000014.1, from coordinate 832,192 downwards.
ACCATGAAATGCGTGAATTCAATTGCAGGAAATGTGCTTCCTGGAAGTCGAATTGTTGATTTTCTGCCATTCCGTACGTATGCTCCGCTTTTGGGGTTCGTTGCTTGCCTGATGGCGTGGGCTCCGTAGTCAAATATCTCCCTTCTTGGGTTTCCTTTAAGCGTGAGGCCAAACGTCTGAACGCTTTGGTCAACGATGCTTTTGGCTCCCCATTCGAAGATGCCAAGAGACGCATAGTATGAAATCTTCCTCGACCATCCTCCGTATGTATTGAAGCTGGTTTCACTAGGCTGACGGGACGGAACACTCTTCCTTTGTATCTCTTATCCTAGCGAGTGAAGAAGTTCAAGGTGATATCGACGCAGAAGATTTCCAAGAAATGATGTAGGTTTTGATACTTTCAAGTCAGTTTCGCGGTCTCACATTTGCCCGAAACCCAAGGAAATGGATCTCTGGAACGATGTTCATGGCCGCGGCAGAGAGTACTACATCCACTGTTCGTGTGTTCTTCAAAGCGATGGCACGGTTCCCAGCGGTCCAGGCTCGAGCGCAAGAGGAGTTAGATCGTGTATTAGGGGACAGGCTACCAGCTATGAATGACCGTCCATCTCTTCCATACCTGAATGCACTCCTACAAGAGGTCATACGCTGGGAGAGCATTGTTCCATCTGGTAATTTTTGACAAAGCCCTGAGCTACTTCATATCCCTAACACGAATTTAGGTTTTCCTCGTCGTTCAAATGCCGACGACGTATACAAAGGAATGTTCATCCCAAAAGGCGCTGTTATCCTTGCAAACTCACGCAGTATCTCTCGCCACGAGCACGGTAAAGGGTCGCCCGACGAATTTGACCCCACGAGATTTTTGGAAGGCGGTGGTGCCCGACCAGTCTTGGACTACGTGTTCGGATTTGGTAAACGGTAGGTACCCATGAACCAGTATTATTTACTGTATCGGTAACCGTTTTCTACAGAGAATGTCCTGGAAGATTTCTGGCGGAGGTGTCGGTCTGGATCACGATTGTATCTGTTCTCAAGTGTTTCGACATTATCCCGCTGGAAGAGTCTGGCAAGGAACCCACGGCTCGCCGATCGGGAGTCATCCAGTGAGTGATGAGTCTCGGACTAGTTTGTATCTGTGGATTGCTCTAAACACAACTTTAAATCTAGTGGTACCACTTCTCTACAATGCAAAGTGGTTCCCAGGAACAATGTATGTCGGGGGATGATTCAAGCCAAGGCTGCAGAAATGGAGGCTGCACAGTTTGATTAGATACAATGACCAGGAGTATATCGGGGTTTGAAGGAGCTTTTTCATGGATTGCTTGTCTAGATACAATCACTTATTCATACACCCTGGTCTCTCGATGGTACCAGCACGTACATACTTTCTGCGTCCTCTCTCCATAATTGACGCGATCCTCAAACATCCACGTACGGGATAGGATGTAAGGTCTCAGGCCAAGTGCAACCCAATATTGGTACATAAATTTGCTAAGACTCGAGTTGAAGGTATGCTTTTTCTATGGACAGTCCATAGAGATGTAATAGATAGTGCGAGATGCCATATGTTACAGATATTAGTAGGGTATAGTACAAGATGGCGAACTTTTAGCCAATGATCATCAAAACAGGAAGACTAGTTAGAGTACAAATCGAGTTGTAGGTGGTCTAAGGGTAGAAAAGAAGGGGTCGCAGGTGTCGCAATGTCGTGAAAGGTAGGTCGAGTTGCTTATGATTAATGACGCAAAGTCTACAAGGCCATCGAAATGCCTATCAAGGCTGGCCAGACGATGAACACAAAACGGAATTTCAGCTTTTCCATATCTAAGCTTCTAGTAAAGGATGCGCCGTTACGATGGGGACGATTAGAACTGGGAAGAGGTTCAGCGTAAACAGTCGTCCCACTCGTATCATAAGTTTGTTGATGCTGGTAAGCAGGTGGATTGTTTGAAGTCGGTACTTGATTGACAGACGGTGTAGGCAACGTCGTGAATGTTTGACTACTGACGCCCAGTGCTGTTTTGAAAGCAGAGGTCCCATCTAAAGTATGGTTCTTGACATCGATCCTGGCTGGGCGTGAGGTGCCAGAAATTCGAAAGTCGTGGGTATAGACGGTTTCTGAGTTGGAGTTATCGCCATTGAAAAAAAGAATACTAGAGCAAAAATAGACAATTGTATCGAGCGTACGGTTTGAACGACATTGGAAACAATCTTACAATGCATCACAATTTTGTGGCCATTGAAAGTCTTGAGGAGCGGGAGGACAGAACATCAACATTTCTGCATCAGGGTCAGCTTGTCCAATCGTGAACACGTACTTGAAATTTGGCAAGTAGAGTCAGATCACCACCGTCTACAGATACTCTGAAGAGCACATACTTGGTTTTTGCAATATAGATCAACTGTGAGCAACCCCAAGTTTTGCATGCTCGGTTTCTTGCCGTCGTCTTTCCATGTGATAGGATCACATTTTCCACAGTGATACACCGTACCGTTTACAGGGCGAGTAGGATACAGTCGCGCAGTAACGAGGCCGAGATTGAAGAGACCAAGAGAGAGCAGAACAAGAAACGATAATGGGCGAGGGTACATCTTGTATCAGTCGACTAATATTGAAATCGTTCAAGTCTGGTTATCTTGTAGGAGTTGTCAGTTATCTTCGAAATGATCTTCGATGTCCTGGCTCTCTTGAGAGGAACCCAAGAACGAAAATTGTGGAGCCGCGAGAGAAGATGCCTTGATTTAATTGTATTGCTTTGAGTGTGAGGCCAAGATTGCTGGAGCTCGTTGAGTAGCGTTAGATCGTTCTGATTATATTGGCGAGGTGAAAGCTGACGAAGGCTGATGAAAGAGGCGCGTGGGACAAACGAAGACACAACCAATTATCTGATCCGCTTAATAAGCTCTTTGATGGAGACTCTGCCGGGACGTGTGCCGCACTACTCTGTCTCGACTCTAGTCTCTCGATTATTACTGAACGAATTATGAATGCATTGTCACTTGTAAGTTGTAATGGCAGGAGGTTCATTACTTTTAAAAATAGTCAAGACGAACGAGAACAGAGGAGAATACACATGTGCCAATCAAAGTCTTGAATGGCTACCCTCAGTCAATTTCATAGGTTTCGCTTCAATCTGAACGAAAGCACCATCCCCGGGTCTGCGTCTGAGGGAAGAAACAGACCAACCAGACTCTGTGAGCAATCTCTCCAGCTGCTCGTAAGTACGCTCTTGGGTATTGAGTATGACGAACATCTAGAACACTTTCAATTTGTGGGATATCCAAGGTCCATGGAAATGTGTTCTTACCACCATATCAAGCACGTACGATATTTCATTGAGTGCTCCATAATTCGCTAGTAAGGGGCGTGGCGCCTCTTCTGATGCAGTCTCTGAAGTATGCTGATCTTGGAGCCTACACACGTAGGGCATGGCACTATCCATTATCAGCAACCTTGTGGTATCATTTGAGGCGTCTCGAAGACGTTTCAAGATCTTCAGGCAACTACTGTCAGACCAGTTGTGAAGTACATGCTTCAAAAGGAACACTGATGCGTCCTTTTGGGGTTGTATATCGAAAAAGTTGTGAGCTTCATACGTCCAAGTCAGGTTAGTTTCGTGCGCATGCAATCTATGATCAGAACTGATCAGAATCTAAGCTGACCTTCGGGTATAACTCGTCCTGTTTCCAAGGCAGATGGCATCCGTTCTGTCCAAACCTGGTAGAGAGCATTCCTCAGATTCACGGTTACAAGCGTACTGACTCAAGTTAATGCGTACCTTTTTTGCGTTATTCACCACTGCCGGCAAGTCTTGTATGACGAGTTGCAAATCAGGGAATTTTTCCGCCAGAGGAAACAGAACAGTCCCAACTCCACCTCCTACGTCAACAACCTTGGATCCTTCAGAGAGTTTTTCCCATTCGAATGCTAGAGTACCCATTTACGATTCAGCCACAGAAATTTACGGGAAGAGTAAACGCTTCCGATACCATTGAGCGTCGTATCAGGCGGCTGCACTTTCTCCATCCCCTGCATACTGACATCAAAGCGAAGGCGGCGATGATCATCGTTCAGAACAAACTTGAAATATGGAATTTGTGAATTGAATGCCTTGTTGAGCGGTGTGTCCAGATGCTCCTGAACGTCTCTCATATTGGGGTCATTGAGTGTCTCCCAAGCGTAAGCTGCACCCTTGAAACATTCATCTAGACTAACGGCAAAACGGTTGAGTTGCAATTCTCCCGCCGTCCAATGAATATCTAGTCTTACTGGTGCCCGACCAATGCAGCCATCCCATCTGTATTCTTGTACTTATCGAGTGGCCTGTCATATATTAGATGGGGTCATATAGTCATCATCTTGGAGCAGATTACCTGGAGCGAAGTTCATCAATACTCTTTTGAGTATCAAGTAGACTTGATATGCGGTTATTCGCAAACACGTTAGGAGATATTTCCCTGTAGACGTGATTCGAACACAGGTAACGCAGGAACCGAGCTTGATTACGATGAGAGGGAGCTGTGGACGATCTCAACGAAGACACACACCTAGTTTCTCTGAATCTTGCCCGTTATGTTTAGCGATGTCGCGTACGTGCATTCCCTAGAGCCAGGGCACAGTCAACTCCCCTGTTCAAGTATAGGATAAAGCGCAGACCATTGATCCAGCTTCTCTTAGGATCTCAGTGACATTGGATTCCAGACAAACACGCAAAGCCATGGACTTGAAGAACTAAGTCAAGTCAGAAAATCAGCTAGTAGTGCCTGAGTGCATACTAGTAGACTTACTCCTCCCGCAACGTGATATAGGACGACCTGCGGTGGTGCGACGACAGCTTCTAGCTGCAAAGCAGCCGCACTAATGATCCTCGCTGCCTGTAACGCTTCAAAGTTCCCGCGAAAACTTTCTGATGAAGGTTGGAAAGGTTCATCGAGGCTCGGAACTGAAGTCCCATTACTGGCGCAGGCTTGATTGAGCGACTTGACAGCACCGGTTATGGTGTCAAGCAGTTGTTGTAGTTCGGAAGACATGAACGAATACGAAGTGACGAATAGAGGAGAGGGATTCTAGTTGCGCAAGTTGGCATCGGCGGCGTTCTTTCGAAGAGGCTTTTAAGCAGAAGAGATGGACCCATCTAATAGGCTTGCCATGACTAGCATCGCTTCTGTCCCGAGGACGCTTGTACCAGTTTGGATAGTAATGAAACCGGCCCAATGAGCTGAAGTGAGTAAGAAAAATTCCTTGACAGTGATTTCCCCATAAAACTTGATGAAGAATGCAAAAGACATTCAAGGAATCTACCCACCAACGGAGACAGACAAAAGGTGGCCGGCCTCTCCAGTCATTGGTCCAATCAACCAACAAACCTATGACGATTGAATAGGCCAAGATACGACTAAAGGATCATAAACAATGGGGAATGACATTCTCAAGCACTAAGGAGTGTCGTAAATTGGGGCTAAACTGAAAGATATTGAGCTATCAATCAATTGTGACCAAGCGGAATGGTTTACTAGTAGGTTACTAAATATGTTTTGCATGGGTGCCCGAGCCGGAAGCATGGAAACAGAATGAAGACCAGTGTGATCATCGCGAGATTTCATGGAATTGATTTGCGTGGACGTTGAAAAAAAAACACCTCACCGGACATATCTTGCGCGAAATCAACGGAAACACAATCGTCATTTGTTACAGTTTCAAAGCAGAATGTTCGTTCTGATGAAGATAGCAAAAAGTCAGCGTGAATCATTGAATTAGGAATGTATTAACGGTAGATTCCAGGTAGAGGATAGGCTATACATCACTTCAATGAGTCTACTGATGAATCGGCTTCGAGAATGCAGCCATAGCAGCCTCCTTGAAAGCCTCACTAAGAGTTGGCTAGAGACAAATAGCGTCATTGAGACTGTGACTCAAATGCAGAATGTTAAGGGGAATCACTGACGTGTGCATGACAAGTACGAGCAACATCTTCAGCACTCGCCCCATACTCCATAGCAAGAACACCTTCCGAAATCATCTCACCAGCATTTGGACCTGTCAGTTGCTCCCGATGAATAATGAACGAGGCGAAGAAGGCAGGACAACTCACCAATGATGTGGACCCCAAGAATTCTATCGGTCTCCTTTTCCGTTATGATCTTGACGAACCCATCAGTATCGAGGTTAGTTTTGGCTCGTGAATTGGCAGTAAAGTTGAATTTCCCAATGCTATATTGCACACCCGCAGCTTTGAGTTCCTGTTCGCTCTTTCCTACCCAGGCAACTTCCGGATGAGTATAAACGACAGCAGGGATAGCATGATAGTTAACATGTCCGTGACCGGATTTTATGTACTCTACAGCAGCGATACCTGAGTTACTTGAGTGTCAGCGAAGCAGCGACCAAACGAACGAGTGGCAGATTTACCTTCTTCCTCGGCTTTGTGTGCTAACATCGGTCCAAAGGTGACATCACCAATACACTTGATGTTTTTCACGGAGGTATTGAACTGATCATCGATGACGATACGGCCCTTGTTGTCCATCTCAACACCAACGGCCTCGATGTTAAGACCAGTGACATAAGGACGACGACCAACAGAGACCAAAACGACATCAGCATCGAGCTTATCAGGGATTCAATGAGTATCTGCACCGAAGACCACCGACAGGTACCAACTCACAGTTTCCTCTTTGCCACCCTTCGCAGCCTCGGTCTTAAGAATGACCTTGCCATCGCGCTTCTCCGCAGATAGTACCTTGGTGTTGAGCTTGAATTTCAAGCCTTGTTTGGAGAGAAGCCGTTGGAATTGCTTCGCAACTTCCTCGTCGATACCTGCACCACCGATACCACCCAAAAACTCGACCACAGTTACGTCTGCCCCGAGTCGACTCCAGACACTCCCAAGCTCAAGACCAATGACACCACCACCGATGACAACCATCTTCTCTGGGACCTTTTGTAGTGACAAAGCTCCTGTGGAGCTGACGATCTGTTCCTCGTCAATCTCAATGCCACCTCCGGGGAATGGAGCAACTTCCGAGCCAGTAGCAATGACGACGTTCTTCGTCTCAACCTGGGTCTCTCCACCATCATTTAATGCGACTGAGATCTGTGTTGGAGAGACGAAGGAGGCAGAGCCCTTGATGTAATCGACCTTGTTCTGTTTAAACAAGAATTCGACACCTTTTGTGAGACCGGTGACCGCGTCGTCTTTGGCTTTCAGCATAGTGGAAAGGTTAAGACTAACGCCAGATACTATAGACGTCGTTAGTGCGGGACATATAACATCAAATGCAATACAAGCTTACTATCAATACCGCGACGCTTCATGTCGTGTTGGGCTTGGTGGTACATATGTGAGTTGTTCAACATTGCTTTTGATGGTATACATCCGACGTTGAGACAAGTTCCACCGAGTGCACCACGCTTTTCTATACATGCTGTCTGCAATTCGACGATGAATCATGTTGTCGCGAAATGGGTTTTGATTACAAACCTTCAAACCTAGCTGGGCAGCCTTAATGGCAGCAACGTATCCTCCTGGGCCTACATAGCAGAAATGAGCAGGCTATGATAGTAGTATTGAGAGTGTCAACATACCTCCACCAATAACTACAACTTCATAGGGCTCCGAGGCAGTCGCGAAACCTCGACGGCTTCTTGACTGGCCAGCTTGGAGTTGAGCGGCAGCTTTAGGAAGCCTACGTGAAGCATTCTACAGGTTTTTGAAAGCAAGAGTAAGCCCGGATCGACAGACGTTTCCAGTTGTAGGAACTAACCCTCTGAGCTATTTTCTGGACATGCAACATCGCGGAGAGAGGGAAGAATCGGAAACGATTATGTAAGTCGCGTAACCGCTAATAAGCGCCAATTCCCAGCGCTTCGACCGACCAGACAACTTACTGTTATAAGTTTAGAATTTTACAAAGTTCGACGACGAACGTATCGTGTGTAGAGCGAAATCTCCTCAAGGATCAGATGAAACATATGTTTAATCGCCACCTTTGATTCGTCGTTGCATACCAGTAGATTTACAGCTAGGCTACAAATATGCTTCAATCAGTCAAATCTTCTCCATGGGTTGCACAACAGGGGTAGTATCTGGCAGGGGTGCTGCGGCCTTATGTGTACTGTGAATCCGCTTGGCCTCTTCGTGGATGTCGAGGACCTGTTTAGACGTGGACGTGTAGAATTCGAACACCGTCTGGCCAAAAGGAGAACGAAGAGCCTTGGTGTAATACTGGAATGTTCATGAGCCTCGAGTGCTAGTGACTAAGTAGCAGTGCATTGTCCGAGCATACCTCATGTGCTGTCTTCGAAACACCCTTCTGTTCATCCACAGTCTTTGCTTGTTGTGTGGCAGCCGCCAACGTCTCTTGCAACTTGCCAGAGATAGTCTTATCGGGGCCTAGAGCTCTGGAGCCAATGCCAGAATCTAAGCTGTTGAAATAAGAAAGAAACTTTTGCGAAATTCCTTTTTGTTCTGCAGTTGTATACATCGCGTCAGTAGATATACGAGAGGTAATATTCGAGGACTTACTATCCATCTCGATAGCACGCTGCAAGATCGAATCAGAGAGAGTGTACCCTTTGGCCAGGTATTCGGCGGCAACTGTAGAGAGTCATTAACCAGCCATAAAGCCAAATCTAGTAAATCGGACACACTTCCAGCCCTCGGCTTATCGGTTTGGTCGATGTGTTCATCTTTGCTCTCTTCGTGTTCGTCGGGATGAACAGTATCCGAAGTGACTGTGAGAGTCGCTCCGTCGAGAGATCCGCCATTAAGCTAGTCCTTCATGAGCCGACTAATTCTTTGAATTAGTGAGAGGCGCACCATCAAAGCTGTCTTGGCAGCGGAAGGCTTCTCGAAATTGACGACTGCCTCCGATCCCTTATGGTCAATGCTAGCAATCCTGTAACGTTGCATTAATACCACCATATCAGCTGAAGTCACAGAGATGTGCGCACTTTCCGCAGAATCTAAAAACACGAATCGGGAGATGGGTCAGGGCGATGATTGCGAAGACATGGAAATTCATACGAGAAGAAATCATGCAGATGAGTTTCTGTAGTGTTTGCAGATATTCCTGAGACCTAAAAGAGTATGAGCATGAGTGAGATACATAGTAAGCAGGACAGAATACGAACGGTAACGTTGTAAGTGGACATGATGACGGTAGATGAAAGAGTTATCGCGGGATTTGCATTCGAGCCCTGCTAGACTTGAGTGACGTCATTTCTACAAACGGACTGTCACACATACAGCAATAGTCACGAAATGACAGCATGTCACATATGTCACGCAATTCGGTCCGCGTTCTTCCGTGTTCGTTTCGAACTTCGCAAAATTAGCGCTCAACGTAACGGGTTGCAACCTCTTCCGCTATTTTCCACCATCGCCTTGTGCTTTCTTCAAGTTATTCGTAGGGGATCTACCGCAACTCTGGGGACTAATGCATGTCTCTCTCTTGGGTCCATCGGAAAACACGTCTTCAAGGATTATTAAAGAGCACCGGGGACGAAGACGAAGACGGTCTGGCTCTTGACCGTCTCTTGCATGGGCAGCTCGTTATAGGGAAGACAGGTTCGTCAAATATTCTGCTTGAGCCTCTGGACTGCTGTGTACTCACACCTTTTTCAGCAAAAACCGCTGAAATCGACACCCTACGGTTTCAAGACCAGGATTTACAAGTCCTCGGAACGTTGGAATATGGTCAATTCGGTGTAGTGAGTCGAGTTTGACCGTGTTTTTGACCGTGAATCTCATCAGCTTTAGATTGATGTTGTCACCTGTAAGCTAGACAGTCGCGTCTACATTCGGAAATCAGTTGAAAAAAAGTTTGCTTTACGCGTTCGCGAGGTGAGTCGACATCCATGTCTCGTTCAGTCGGTTTGATAACCAATTCTACCTCGCTAGCAATGCTCACCGCAATTCGAACGTGACATTCTTCTGGAAGCTCTCAAAACTCGAACGCCCTGGGTACCGCATCTACTATGCGCGTTTCACACCTCTACACATCTCAATCTTGTCATGGATTATGCGGAAGGCGGAACCCTTTGGGACGTACTCGAGTCTAGCCCACTTGGGGGTAGAATATCTGAAGAAGATCTGAAGTGGTGGACCCCGCAAATTGTTAGTGCAATACATTGGTGTCACAGTCAAGGCTTCGTACATCGGTGCGCCTCCCTCGGCCTTTTAGCTCACACTTTCACCTGAAGCTCCACTTTCAGAGATATAAAGCCACATAACTTTGTCATAACGCAAACTGCACACATTATGCTGATCGATTTCGGGACTGCTGCCCCATTAGAGGCTCCTTCTCTAGACGGTACTCGGCTCGTGTCCAAACAATACTGTTTAGTTCCTTGTGGAACCTGTGATTATATCTCTCCTGAAATCCTCAAAGCCCACGAGCAGGCTCTGGTCGCATTAGAAATCGAGGATAGTCAGGACCCTGTGTTAACATCTGAAGACTCAGTCTATGGCCTAGAAACGGACTGGTGGAGTTTAGGCGCAATGTTGTATGAAATGGCATATGGGGTAGCTCCCTTCTTTGCAGAGGATATTCAGCGAACATATCTTAGAATAATGGATCATAGAGTTGGTTGATTTCATGGCTGCTCTACGTTTTTCCTCGAGCACCTCCTGATTGGTTTTTTCTCAGAGAAGTCTAAATTTCACTGTCGATGTACCCTCTTCTGTACAATATCAAGATCTTCTCCGAAGGTATGTTTGTGTTTTTGCCAAAATCCACTCAATGACATATCTTCGGACTTGTAGATTGCTTACTGACGCAGAATTTCGTCTCGGTCGACGGAATGTTGAAGAAATTACTAACCATCCCTTCTTCCACGGCGTCGATTGGCATACCCTTACACAGCGTGAGTTTATGGATCTTATCCGATTTTAACTCTCTTCAGAAACTTAGTCTTTACGCAGAAACAAAGCCACCTCACCTTCATCTCCCGCAATTTACCTACTCAACCCCAGAAGCAAAAGCCAACACGTCCGAACGACCCTCAGAAGAATACTCACAACCTTTCGCTTTCTCCGCTCTGTTCCAATCATCCGCAGCGTCGTCCTCCCCGGGCCTCTCTATCTTCCACAATACTCCTCGAAAAGGTGTTAGTTCCTTTTCCGAGAGTAGCTCGAGCGCCTCCTCATTCATAGGTTTCTCATGGGGTCCTGCAAAGGATGCCTTTCAAGATATACAGATCGAAGGTACTACAGAGGTCGAACAACGCAACGTCGACAGGTTATCTCCCGCATCCTTGCCTATTCCAAAAGGCACACCCCGGCCTCTTCGTATACCTTCTACCTGGCTTACTCCTTCTCTCACTCCCCGAGGACAGAACCTGCCTCTTCCGGGACAAATCGCAACCCCAGGCAATATGAATGCGTTCAGTACACCAATCCGACATTTTGCTACACCTTATCATACCCAGACTCTTCCGCGTACAATGGGCAGCACCACGGTCAGGCGCACCATCACTCGTCGAGCTGTCTCGGATAGGGAAGCTATGAAACAGCTCGTGGACTGTATCGGGATGAGTGCGCGGAAGAAGGTTCTTGAGAGTGGACGGAAACCTCGAATCCTGAACTCCTTCGCGAACCTCACTGGAAAGTCATCCTTCGGCCGGTCCAGTCTTACATCGACCATCAGGAAAGAACTTCGCTTCGTTACAGACGACGCAGAAAATGACCGCACGGGTTCGTTGAAGTACCCCAAGTCCAAATCCGACCCGAATGAACACTCGAGCGGAAGTGGGATCATCCGATTGTTTGGGCCTGGCTTTCAAGACACCCGTAGTGATTCTGAATCCGGGGACGATGCGTTGAATACAGAAACAGACACGGAGGGAAACACGTCGATGGGGACTTATTCTGAGGCGCCTCCGAGCCCCAGTCCAAGTCCTCGTCCGGGCTCGGCGATGTCTATGATGAGCATGATCTCGAAACGAAGTGGGACTCCGACGCTGACGAGTACGTTCTCGCAGCGGATTCGTGGGATGCCTTCTATCACGAGTAATAGTGATGGTGCATTGGTGCTGCCGGTACCGGGTTCAGGGAGAAGTCGGTCAGGATCTGGGGGTTCCTATCGAGTGATGACAGGATCTGTCGATGTCGAGGAAGTTGAGGGACATATGGAGGAGGAGGAGGATGGACACGAGAATACAGAAGGGAAATCGGAGCGAGGTTCAAGTCGATATGCTGAAGAACCATATCTGGACAACCGAAGGCGACCGAGGACGGTCACTGGTTCGACTATCTCGTTCGAACAAGAGACGTTGGAAGAGCTCGAAGTGAAGCATGCCGCGATTATGGAGGATATATCTACGTTGGAGAGACGATTTGAACTTGTTCGTCAGTATGTGGCATGATAGACCTCTCTTGGGGGTGATGGTATAGGCTCTATCTATGATCTCGCTCTCTCTACCGGGTTGAGCACCTGCCACTGGGGACCTTGGGCTTTTCGACACATCGGAGGATTCAAGTCCGGAGCACATTCATCCTCTCAGGCAGAATGAGGCTGAGTGCGGGAGGAGCTACATATCGTCGACGACAGACGTTGTCAAATAACTCATAATCTTTACGTTGTCTGACTGTGAGAGGCGATTGTACACATGCTTCACGGCGTACGTTGTAATGTTCGCCCTCGTTACCCTTCGTTGTCCTCCCTGTGCCCTTGAAGCATTGTCATCGTTCGAGATGGTTGATGGTATATCATTCATGCTGCTGCCTGCAAGCTCTGCAAGCCTCAGCCCTACTTTGGCTCGGAAACTCCAAACACAGGAAGTGTCAGGAAGTGTCAGGAACGCTCATCCAGAAATGCATAAATGGCCAACAAAACTCCCCTTCCTTCTTTCCTCAGAGCTGGTCTCCCCCCACATTCTGTCATTCACGACCCCCTTGGGCCTTCTTGTCTTGCAAATAATCAAACAAACGACGCCGTTTCAACGGAAGCTACTACCCTACATCTAGTATCGCCATCTACCATCCACTTTTCCCGGAGTTCCAGAGTCGATCCATTCCAATTTCCTATCATGCCAACTCGTTTTTCACCTGCGCTCATCCTCGTCCTCGTCTTTCTCGCGTTGACAACTTTCCCTCCTGAGGTCATTTGTGCTCCGATCTCTGTGAAACGCGACTCTTTGGGAGACGAGGGTCTCTTGAGCCGTCGTTCTGCGGGGGGAGATACCGCGGTCGCTGATTTGGCCTCAAGCTTCGTGAGTTGTGGTTGTTACTACATAGTGAACCTCTTCACTCAACGAATGGTTCTCTTTTTATAGATCAAGGCTATCCCGGTTGCTGAAAAGAGTCTGAACGCTCTTACAGAGGATGGAGAGGTGAGCGTTCGATTTTTCAACTTTTTCATGTCTCCCTTTCACCTTGTTTCTGACTCGAATTGTTTCAATTTGGAAACAGAACAGCCTCAAGAACCAGGCTCTACCCCTCCTAGCCGATCTGAAGAAAGAGTTGCCCGCTGGATTGGCATCAGACAAGCAAAAGGCTGCAGTGACCAAATCTTGCTCTAAACACATCGACAAGCTTGTCACGGCCTCTAATCAAGCTCATCGGGACACTGAATCTGTCACACCCACTCCAGCTGCCGGGTACCAGATTTTGCAAGTCGATGGACATCTCAAGCAGTTCGTTTTGGACTGTCAGGGTCACGGTCTGGGAGTTAATGTCCAGAAATGGTGGTATCCTGAGCCTGCTGGCGCGACAGAAAACATTGGATAGGGCTGGTAGTTGTGGTTGTGTTGAGGGCTCGATGAGCATCGGAATTTGTTTGATTTATTATGTACATACGGTGCAATTCAAGATGGAAAGTGCTAGTTCACTTTTCGATTGACAATACCACAGTATAAGAAAGTGATGAGGTTTTGCTCGATCTGTGAATTGGAAAGAGCTTTGGACACAGGCTTTGAATATTTGAATTTTGGATGAGCGACTCTAGTAATAGCGACCGGCGATAACTTTTGGGCTGGAGGGTAATGACGATGATGAACCGTCAATGAAAAATCCTCGTTATCCGCCAGTTAATGGTTCAGAGCCGGTCTCAGTAACAGTCTATGGGCTCGAAAGTGTCCTGGCGGCGATTGGTACGGTGTACATAGTGATTGATGTGGAGAATGTACGTGTTCGAAATGGCGATGATGGATGATGATTAGCTTGATACAGTGCGTCGTCTGAGTCGCGACCCGCGAATCACACGCCCCGGTGAGGGGGAGGGGAGGGGGCACTCATGTTTCGTATGATTGCCAGGTGAAGGAATTCAGAATCTCTGCAACTTGATATGCAGTGCTCGATAGTAAACCATCATCATGTTTTCAGCTTTCTGTGAGAATGAATCTTGACAAAGCCACAAGGCGACGGGGTGAGCCTCTTCAGCTGATCTATGTATATGAGCAATTATGCCCTCTACCAAGAGCACCTGTGAGGTAAAGGTTGGTAAAGGTGACTATAATGCTTTGAAAGCAGGAGAAGTCCAACACCGAGAGCGCAGTACAATCCGCCACGTCCGTGAACTTCTACTGAGATACATGCCTTCACTCGATGTGTAATCGCACCGAGGCAAGGCTGAAGATAGTCTAAGTAAGCAGAGGCAGTCCTGTCCGAGTCCCTATTTGGAGTTCTTCATGAACGGTAACCTCGAGGTGGTAGCTTTCTCTAACTTGCACTGTAGAAAATGCACACAGAGATCCTTTGGTCAGAACTGACACCATTGAGTACTAGGAGAGCTTGTGGGTGCTCGTGTTGTTGCAGTCGTTGGCTCGATGCAGGAGGATGTAGGCAAGCCGCAAACGTCCCAATTTGAATATACACGGGCGCCTAATTTGCCATGTGGGGTCGATCTACAATTTTGAGATCTCGGATGAATCCAAAATGATTTCCGTCTCGAACTCTCTCGACAACGTTCTGTTTCCATCCTTTTCTATACCTTTCTCGAATTGCTCATTCCGTGTCACATTACTCTTGTGATCCAACCTCTCTCTCAAAGCCCAGATGTCTCTTCAACATTGTGGCAATCTTGGTCCATCTCTGAAGATTCTGACAACATTTCCGAAATAATGCCTTTCAACGCGAAATGCCTTTAACTGAAAACGTTCAACGAAGCTTCTTCAAATATCGTACTGTATGTACAGCTCGGCCAGTGTCTCAACATTTCACGTCATGCATCATCAAAACTTTGTAATACAAACATCCAAAAACGATACCCTTCGTCCTCGGCCAACTTCTGTCATTCAACCCGAACCCTCGACCGAGGTTATAGAAAAACCCGACCACCATGCTTCTCGAATTTGGCTGTGAATCCCATTCCTCGCTTTTCTTTTCTCAAGAAAATGTCACATTCGCCAGAGCCCACGTACGAGCCCACAAAGGACACAAAAGACGTCTCAAGCTCAAACGCTGTCGAGAAAGAAACGAGCAGTCGGGCAATGTCAGAAACAGAGGGTTCGACACCGTCGAATAACGAGGTAGCCGCGAAGCGGGAGACTGCTGCTAATCCTCCACCGATGGATTTTCCTGAAGGAGGTTTGGTTGGATGGGCTACGGTTTTGGGAGCGTGAGTCGTTTGCTTTAACACAGTCTACTAGATCGTTGGCTAAAAACTCGAATTTTCCAGTTTTCTAGTGCAGTTTTGCGGATTCGGGTAGATGTTCTCGCTGTGAAAGGCTGAAAGAAATGTGTTTTGACCTTTCACTTTTGTTCAGGTACTCAGCGTCCTTCGGTGTATACCAAGGTCAGTTTTATCGAAGCTCCCTATGCCTTTCAAACGCGTCGATTAACATTCCTCACCTTTCAACCTCAGCTTACTACACCACAGTGTACATCACCAACGAAACCGCGTCCACAATCTCGTACGTCCCACCGTGACATTGCTCGGTTCCATCAATGGAAAGCTTATATGGCTTATATGCGTGTGCAGATGGATCGGCGGTGTAAACGCGTCCATGTCAATATTCATCGGGTTGATTTCTGGAAGGCTTTTTGATAAGGGATACTTGTGAGCACGATCTCTCTCTCATTGTTTCGAGTTACTATAATTCAAAGCTAAATTCTGTGTGTGTATATGCTAGCTACCACATGGTATGGGGAGGAGCCGCACTGGATATCGTCTGTCTCTGGCTCTTAACCCTTGCGAAACCCGATAGCTTCTACCAGGTTCGTTCGCCACTTCCCCTTCTCGCCACTCCCCATTCTACATCCATAATCTAATCAAAATATATACTACCCCCACAGAACTTCCTCGCCCAAGGCCTCGGCTGCGGCATCGCCCAAGGAATGATGTATCTCCCCTGTATCGCCGTTGTCTCCCACTACTTCCGCCAGCGCCGCGCCCTCGCGATGACCATCGTCGCCTCTGGATCCTCCATGGGGTCTATCATACAACCAATCATGTTGAACAACCTCCTCAACACGAACGGGTTCAAGACAGCCGCAGTGGCGAACGCCGCGATGCTCAGTGGGATATTGGTCATTGCGTGTGCGTTGATGAGGACGAGGCTGCCCCCGCCGGAGAGGTTGATGGGGTTCGGAGAGGCGGTGAGGAAGTTTATGAAGGATGGGGCGTATGTGATGGGGTGTTTGGGGTGAGTCTTCGTTATAGACGACTTTCGATTTCGATGATACTGAAGTCTGACCTTCGACGTTTGTCCCAATCAGCTTGATCATTTTCTCGATTGGGTACTATTACCCACTGTTCTACATCCAACTCGACGCTGAGAAACACGGGCTTTCTTCGCATATCAATTTTTACGTCGTACGTTTCGTCTTTATCTTTCTCCGACGTTGCATATCTCTAATCAATCATTACTCCTTACTCTGCCCTCATACCAACAACACATATGATATATGCTATGTTTCGTTACTACTATAGCTCGTCATCCTCAACGTGTTCAGCTTCCTCGGTCGACTCAGTCCCGGTTTCCTCGCGAACAAAGTCGGCGTGCCGAACCTCATCACGATGGGCATGTTCGGTTGCTCGGTGGTCATGCTAGGTATGATCGGAGCGAAATCGGTGGGGAGCTTTATCGTGATCGCGATTCTGTATGGGTATTGTGCTGGGACGTGTGAGTAGATTCATTTCACTTCACTTCTCCTTGGGTCTTGACCGTTAGCTGTCGTGACTGACTGTGTCCTTAATTTGCTTACTCACGGGACACCAACCACTGGCAGTTATATCCCTCGCCAATCCCTTGCTTGCTGGATTCGCTACGGATCAGATGGAAGTTGGGTGAGTGTAGAGTGTCAGACTCATTTTAAACTCAATCAAGTTCGCTGAACGACTTCTTTAACATTGAATAGTGCTCGTATGGGAATCGGTTTCACTCTGTCTGGTATTGGTGCTTTGGTCGGTACGTATCACCACCTACAACCTCGTCAAATGTCAGCTTGTAATACTGACGAAATTGTGTACTACGTACGTGCTGTAGGCGGGTCAATCGAAGGAGCACTCCTCACAAGCGAGTATGTCTGGTGGAAGCCTGCTGTGTTTAGTGGGGTGAGTCTTATGCGTTCAACAGTCGCGCTCACTAGTTAGTTGTACTGATGATGATTCAGGTCTTCGCACTCGCCGGAGTGGCACTGATGGTGATAATGCTCATCATGATCTATGAACGCAAAAAGGCCAAGGCGAGAGCTAGTGCGGCTGCTGCTGATGCTTCCGAGAAGGCATGAGACGAAGAAGCGAAGCATCTATCATTCCTCTGTTTTTCTAAATTTCACCTCAGCATGTAGTAGAATCTCTTTCACTCAACGAACGGACTCAATGATGTCTTCCGAGTTCGTTGTTTTGCACTTTTTCTCTTTCTTTTTCTGTTGCACCAAATGTAGCCTTCCCCCCACCGCACGAGAACGTTTCATACCCTTAATATTGAACGTTAACACTTGCAATGATATATGATATGATATTCCCTTGCTTTCCAGATCTTTTGCTTCTGTGTATACTTATGTGTGTTTGAACGGTGAACCTGTTCGTTACATTGTACTCCCAGATGCATCAGAGCTATAGTTGTTCGTCAGTAGTTTATATTCACTTCAATTGCAAATGTTTCTTCGTGCTATGTGTCGTTTGGTTGGTCGTAACTTGATCTTCCATCTTGCTGATGACGATGGTCGGGATGAGAGAGATTGGATGGATTGAGGGGTGCAGATGAAAACCGGACAGTCGCGACTCGCCTTCCATGTTTCTCTGAGATAAGGCGGTAATCTTATCTCTGATAAGATTTAGATGAGATAAAGAAGGCGACTCCGAAAATTAGAGTAGGCGCCGAAATTGGCTCTTCCTCACTGTCACTCATCGCATCCCCAAGGGCGCATATACGACTTCCTCTCAATTGGGCACACACATCCACAAGGCCGCTCTATATATACAATGCACTCGCGCGGGGGCAAGCTCCTAGTATCACTCTGTCCCTCTTATCCTCGTCAGGAAAGTCAGCTGTCTTTTGGGTGATTCTATTCGTGGTTACTTGGCTATGCATCGAATTACTCGGGTGAGTGGAGCTTTCTCATCGCCATGTACTGTATGTAAACGCTTACTTCTCGACCTTGAGCGGTCTTAGGGATCCCTGATGAAGGAATGACAAAACGGGTTAGATTAAGTACCCTGACATTGATTCGGAGCGTGTCCTAGCGTGTCCTTGAGAACTCGAGCAAGACTAGGGTGCATCTAACCATAACTAGAGAATTCCTTCGGTTGTCAACTCATACATGACAGACCTCGCCTCTGTGTGGGCAAGATTTTGCACGCTTTGCAGTCAGAAATGACGTTCAAGCTGGAGCCTGGAGTTCAACATCGCCCTCACCCTGCCCTCATCGCTGCCTGCCGCCGAAGCTTCAAGAACTCAGAAAATGAACTGCCCCACAGCAAGAATTGAATATTGATGTCCTTACTCTTCAAATTTCTTTCAAATTGGAAACATTCCGGACGTCATTGTCGGGAAGTGATTAAGGCTCGGGTGCGTTATGTGCATTTTTCATAATAGTACTAAATTTTCACTAAATTGTTCTCCCTTACAGTGGCTTCTGAAGTTACGAGTCCGAATGAAAAGAGGAATCGTCTCTATGGCTGAAATTGTGTACCGAAAACAGTAATCCATAATTTCCCCTTATAGTAATTTGTCACAAAAGTTATTTTCTTATTGTCCTCTATTGTGACTGTCACTTGGTCACAACAGGTTCACCCAGCGCTCAGAGTCATAAGCGCTCATACTGCAGTGCTACTACTTTCCGCTATAGAATGAGTGCAACGACTTTCTTGCACATTTTCATTCTACTACTCTGACTCGGGAGACTAACTTTCCGACTACCACCGCCTTTCAATTCTCACCTACTGCATGGTTTAAATTGTGGGCTATTACACTTCTTCCCTTTAACGCTTACTCTCATGACCATCTACTGGCCTTCATCCAGTTCCATTGGCCTCATCCTCTTCCACGTCTTGTCCTTTGCATTGGCCATTTCTGGCCTCTTCCCCAACGTAGCTCTAAGCAAAAGCTGTACGAAGTTGACTACAAATTGCTCAGCCAAAATTCTGTGGAGAACACGATGAAGAAAGATGTGGATCATATCTATGGTATCATTGGTGTAGAAGTAAGTTTCTTCAAAAATATACTTTGCCCCATGTCACTTCCTTGCCATACATCTGTTGTGCGTTCTGAACTCATGTCTATCTCACTTTCCTTTCCATTTTAGCCTGTGATTGCCTCGTCGTTCCACGCGGATTGGAAGAAGAAATCATTGACAGAGAAGTATATGGAGAACACTACAAAGGTCCTCATCAATGCTGCCGTAGCCATCCCTGAACCTATGGCAGAGCCAACCCCAGTTCGGACACATCACTCTGTTGACGAACTCTCCACTGGTTCAGCATCCCGTCGTTAACTTCCACCAGATCCAGCTCCAAACTCTTATCCTTGCCCACCAGGTTTTCTGTCCAGGTATCCACACTCTCCTCATCCTTCTCCTTCTCCTCCTATACCTCCTTCGCCTTTGCCTCCACCTCCAAATCCCGGCTCAAAGACAAACTCTCTGAAGAATCCAAACCAAAATCCTTCACCTGCCCCATTTGTTTCAATGACTTTCCCTCTCCTCATCTGTAGTCACCCCATCTGCTCTGGCTGCTGGAACACGTACGCCATGGTCAAAATCCGACACGAAGCGGAGCACTGTATCTGATGCATGACAGAAGGCTGTGCCGTCGTCGCTTCAGATGACTTCATACACCATATTCGTCTCCTCTTCTGCTTAATCAGAGGGATATGGACAAGGTGGTGGAGGATCTGACGGAGTTGTTGGAGAGCCCGATTGAGAGCCATCTGCCAACCAGCGACAAAGCATCAAGCACCATGGTCACTGATCTTGATCTTGCCTGTATCACTGATGGAAGGGCTTTCGAGTTTAAGTAGATTTTTGGTTATTGGGGGCTGAGGTATGTCCCTTCTTCTCCACCTCCAACATCAGGAAAAATATTCTCATCTCTAGAGTCCCCAGAGATACCCCCCAATTCCTAGGCTGCTCAGAGATTTTTGTGAGCTTTGAAAGATTAAAAAACATCCTAGAGATCCTGAAAGATCCTGAAAGCATCTGAAAGCACCAGAAAGCACTAGAAAGCACCAGAAAGCACCCAGAGAATTTTTAGAAGCCTCAAAGAACTCAGATACTCTAGGCTCTCTGAGACCACCTAGGAATTGGGGGGTATCTCTGGGGACTCTAGAGATGAGAATATTTTTCCTGATGAAGATCTCATTCTCAAATTCTCATTGTCCCTTCCTGCTAGCTCTCTTCTTTGTTCCACGCTGGCTGGCTAGCATGGGGCATGCCTTTCAACTTACTCATGCAATGAAACTACCTTTTCATCTATATTATTCTCTCGGAAATCTTATGCGGGTTACTTAATCCTAAACACGAGATGAGGTGAATGACCTGGATGAACTCGGATGTTGTAGTAGCCTGTCCACCTATTACACTGAGATCAAAGAGGAATTGCCCGCTTGCAGCATGCAGCTTAGATGGTCCTTAGTGACATTGTTCACAACCAGGGCACTTGATTCAGAGTCTTTCGGACTCGTTTATGCCATGCCTTGTGGCAATGGCCCACATTCACAAGTTCAGAACCTCAGAAGTATTGGAGATTGAACAAGAAGGACGAGAAAAGTACGTTTCTAGTAGTATTTTTACTAGAACAAGCTCAAGTGGTACTCATATATGACAGAGAGGCTTGCATATATGTCTTTCTAGAACGCTTCGCTGTCTGCCATGATGTTCAACTTGGAGTTGTTGTCTATTGACAAAGGAGATGAACGCTCCACGGAAAATTTAAGTGCACTCATTCTCCGTCCAGTGTGACACTGCAGTGAACCAAGTGCGATGTATGCGGTTGTCGACTCCCACAAATGTATGCTATACACTGACTCCAAAGCTCAGAGGTTGGACTCACTGGTTTATTGAGAAAGAACCAAATTCCAATTCCAATTCAAAGTTCTCTGCTAACTTCAACTGAATTATTGCTACGCCAGATTGTAGGGACTCCAGCGCGAAAAGCAATGTGATTGGTGAACGATGCCTTACTACTTAGGAGTCAATATGGGCTCCAAGTGACTGTTGTAGTGCCACCGACCAACCTTGAAGTATCAATCTGGGGCAATGCAGACTGCTCCAGGTGACTATTTGCTTGTCAATGGAGCGAGATGAACACTGGCAGAGATATTCGCCGATATCTTGGATTCGAAAGGTATAAAGACCACTAGAACTTGCAATTTCTAATATCTCCAACCTCACTTTCGGTTGAGAACCTGCAGTGCCAAGTAATCTTACCTCAATTTCTATCTAAAACATTATGCAATTTAAATCTTCCTCCCTCCTTCTTGCATTCTCCCTATTCGTTGGGATGGCTGTATCCCAAGACGTAGGTGAACCATGCCCCGCTGATCAAGCTGGTATGTGCTACTAGTATTTATTATAGACAATGATGCAGGGCTCACCGGGTTTATGTGGTATACAGGGGATGTAGGGTGTGCTAATACTCCCAGTGTCAATAATGGCAATGCCTACATCTTCACTTGTAACGGAGAAGAGTTTGTGCTTTTTGCAGCCTGCGGCACTCCGTTTGGTTGCAAGACCGAGGGACCGAAAAATGCAGTCTGCACAAGCTAAACGGTTTGTGTCCAAAGGATACAGGTCAGGGTCTCGCGTGTTTTACTTGGCGCGAATACTGAGAATGCCTCTCGCTAGCTACTATACATAGTAGCCATGGAATGAATGAAAATTTGAAGACAGTGTACACAGCAAAGTGTTGTAGTAATGATATTTTCTTTTCTCAATGGACAACAGTTGTCTTGACAGATCAGCGGTTTCCACTTGAGTTAGTACTGGAATCGTACCTAAGCGCCGCATGACTTGGCACCCACTAGGGATTCATGATAAAAGTACGGGTCGGCCACTCGTCGTGAGTTGCGAATAGTTCCACTCACTTGAATAGTAATTGTTATATCGTCATACCCTTGGGTCATGATCAGCACAATTGGGTGTATGTACGAGCGGGTCAAAGCGATTTGACTGTGGCCAGAACGAGCCGCCACTGCTAGTCAGTGGTCTATCCATGTGGCCACCTCTTATCAACAACGGCTCGGACTTGGACTTCAACAGGATATATATATTCTGCAGCGACAAGTTTGCCACCTAACATACTCCCCCTACTCACACTCCTCTATTCTCGCCAGCCCGGTCTTGTTCCACTTCTCCTTGAGCAGTCCGTCCAACAATAATGGTTAGCAAATCCTCGAGCGAGCCACTCACCTTTTCATTCACCATCGAACAGTTGCAAGCCTTGGCCAAGGCTATTACTTCTGCTCAATCACTCAGTCCTCATCCTATCGCAGCTACTAGTACAGTTCCCGCACCGCCTCCATTCACGTCGATTGCAGAACCTGCAACTCCGAACAAGTCTCTCTTTGCACTGTTCCCTAACATCGAGGAGAGGCATGTCTTGGATATTACACGCCACGAGTTTCGGCCTTGCAGCCTCCATCAACTTGAACCCCGAAGTCGATCAAGAGCTTCGGATGCGATCAACTTGGACGGTAAAGTTGACACTCGTGCACAAAGAGAAGGGACTGTCAGACTACCCGACCTTGGACTCTGTCGTTGTTCCTTTGCTCACTTACTTCAATATTCTCATCGCCTACGCTCGACTTGGTGGCAACCCCGACGCCGGTTGTGTTCTTGCCACGGGTGCTATGTCATACGTGGCCTCGCTGATGGAAATGGCCTCGAAATACCAATGGGCAGCTGTGTTCGACTACCATGTTGAGTATATGAACTTCCGTCGCTACGAGATGAAGGAAGGGAATTACCTCGGCTGGGGACCCGTTGAAGGGCCACTGTATGCTCTGGTTGTGGCGAATCCTAGGCATAAACACCCCAGTCGCCGGTCGAACTATAAGCCAAAACCTCCAAAAAACCAAGGAGAATACCCTGCTTCGCATGATGGAGCAGGGAAGAATGCCCTTCCTCAGCGTCTCGATGGTCAGCACATTTAACACAACTGTGGCTCCTCGATGAATCACAAACTACTATGCGATGCGAGAGGGCCTGGGCAACCAGACATGAGTTTGTGTGCACCTGAGGACCAGCAAATCCCTCGTTTCTCCCTTCTGACCCTTAATATCGAGTTATCAACTCACGAGTGACGAGCACGGAGAAGATTCTCTCATGATCAGGTCCCGCAGGAGTTTGGACCATCGACGTTTGGGCATCCCTTCGTTGTCCATATCCTTGATGTCATTGTTTCTGCCCTGAGCGATGTCGATGAGCCAGGAAGAGATAGAGAAAAGTTAAAGCTCAAGGACCAAGGTGCTGGAGCCATCGAGGGAATTGTCGAGTTTGTATACGCTGTAGAGCCTGTGTTATTGGTTGATCTGTCTAATAGTTACGTTGAGAAACGTTCAATGAAATACAAGGTATTCACCGTAGCACGGTGATGTGCTCGCGAAGCTTAATCCTAGTTGAGAGCAATGTTTAATGAGTCTGATTGAGTACTCTGAAAAGTATTTGAGTAGAAGATGAAGGGGAAAAAGCACAAAACTCACTGCCCAGATGTGCCGGCACCTCTGAATCTTCCAATTTCTCTCAGTAAAACGCACAAAGCACAAAGCTCAAAATTTGGAAGAATCACATCATTCAAAAGTGTGTAGACTGGTTCGGGCACTTGAGGCGAGCATACTTCTGAGAGCATTAGGAAAAATATGAGGATTTGAACGCAGAAGCTGGCATATATCTCAAAACGAGCAAAATTCTATCGTTGCCCCGTTTTTGCCAAACAAGTACAAACTCAGACCACACTCTACGGTCCTCACATGAACCCAGTTGCTTCGCTTCGCTCGCAACAAAACTTGAGTTCAAGGCTCCCAAAGCTCCTCGCTGTCAGGCTCCAAGCGCTCAGACTCCGCTCAAGCTCATGATCAGGCTTAAGCTCAAGCTCAACTTCTTCAAGGCTCAAGGTGGCTCGCCTGCCGAGTTTTGCCGAGTTCAAGGTCAAGTTCTCAAGTTTGCTCGTAAAGTTTGTCCTTCTCTCTAAACCACAACATTCTCGTCCACAATGGCCTTACAACCCAGTCTTCAACCTCTTATTGTTGCTGGCTCAGCTGATGCCCCGCATACACTCGATATATTTCGTATGTCACCGTCGAAATCGATAAGCATTTCCCGCTTAATCGGTTCAATCTCTCTTCTATCCTCGAGATAACTGACGCATCGTTTAGTGGACTACGTTTGTGTTTTCAGGTAAGATGGTCTTGCAGCGCATATAACCATGCCTTACACGTTGATCAGCACGAAGATGGCCTTGACGATAGACAAGGTCCTGGTGCCTCTTTGCGCTGACGGTGGAAAGTACGGGGGTAAAGTAAAGGTCATCTTTCGGCCACACGTCCAGCCTTGGCATGCCTCATCTACTCTGGTACACGAAGCTGGTCTAGCGGTGCGCTTAATATTTACGTTACAGGTACATACCTGGGAAGGTATACTAATATATGCGTTCTTCAGGTTGTTCGTGTTGCACCACAACAGTTTTGGCCTTTCGCACTAGCTGTACGTCCGCCCTTCCTATTTCTATATCGTTTGAGTCATCAAGGTCTCCATAGTTCTTCAAGCAGTGGCAAGGAGAATTTTCTTATATCCCTATGTCCACCCTCACTCCTCTCGAAGTTCGCTCGAAACTCGCAAAGCTGGCTGAAAGTGTTATCGGAAGTAGCCTGGCGAACGATTTCAAGGATCTCCTAGAGCTCAAGGGTTCATATGGACACAACGCGGTCACTGATGACCTTAAATACACGAGTAAGTTTATTATATCCGACCTGAACCTCCTTATCTCGGTAGTCTAACACAATTATAGTCAAGTTTTCACGACAAAACAGTATCCACGTCTCTCCCACTGTTCTCTGGGATGGATTGGTCGCGAATGAAATCTCGAGTAGTTGGGGCGAGAAGGAATGGAACGACTTCCTTGCTGCGAAAGTGGCGGTTTGAATTTTGAACGACTGTTGAGAAACGATGAAGTGATTCATTCTCCAATATCGAAACTTAATAAAATTTCACTCTACCAATAGAATTCCATGAAAAGTGTGTTACTCGTGTATTACGAGTTAAACTGAGGAAAGTTCAAAGAAAGTTCGTACACCAAAAAATTTATGATTAGTCAGCAAGCGGATCGGTGGAAAGTCAAAAGCGGAACTTCTGCCGACTCGTCTACCACTTTCTATTTTCACCTCTTTTCACCTAAGTATTCTGTCTTTGTACATTCAGGTCGAAACCGGGTGACCGCTGTAATTTTAAATGAGCGGTACGTGCAGAACAGATAACTTTCGAATCTGCCAACCTGTGTCATGTTCAATCTTTCCTTTACATAAGGGATAAAAAGCTGTATCACTATCATTGTCAATCCCATTCACCTCATGTCATGAGCGCGTATAGTCTATCAGAAACCAACAGCATATTCACCAGTACCGGGACGTTTACTTCATCCTCGACTATCCCAGGACTTGGCTATCTCTCAAGCAAAGCCTTCGAACGACTCGGGTCTGCTGTAGTTAATGGAGTGGATGCTATCCTGATTCGACGCAGGATAGCCCAGATCGAGGATACCCTTGGCTTTGGCCCAATGTTTGATAGTGTAGCTGACTCGGAGACTGATGCTATCAAATTGCTCTATAGCGATCTACTCGAGCTTTCACGGTGCGTGGCCTGCTTTTACATTTCATACGTTGTTATTGATTCATACCCACTACATAGTACAGTGTACAGTCACTCCATCCGCGAACGAGCTTTTCGTGTGATCATGAGCAAAATCGGAGTTTTGGATTTCGAATATTTGGCGCAAGCTATGGTTGACTGGCCTTTATCGGAATCGTACGATCTACTGAACACCATGATGGATTGTTTGCGCCCGGACTCGAGGTATGTCTTCCAACAGTGTTTTCAAGTGATGACCTCTGAGAAGTTATCGTTGGTGAAGCCACTCTGAGGCGCAAACAGTACTAAACGACACGTATTCTGACGCCAAACGCGGTCGATTGCATGCCTTACCAGAAATCATACCACTGCGGAGCTTCGCCATTGCCATTCTCTTATTCGTCGCGTTATCAGCCGCTCTGAGCTCAAAGCCTTCATTCTCGAGAATCGTCATCACACTCCAACTTCTCCCCTTCATCGTCGATCTCTATCCCGATATCTTGGTATCCACATCTGATCGACGAAGAAGCTTGCTTCCAGCTCATTTGACGATACACGCCCTCATTGAGAAACTGGACCCGGATGTAGATTTTCTCTCTATATCCCAGCTGAAAGACATGCTCGAAAAACCTCTCAACCTAGCAAGCGACACCCTAACTTCCATCCGCCTCGCCATTTCCCAAGGTCCCTCTGGCTATCACACTCTCAGGCATGCAGGGCCTTCGGATCTACCGTCGCACCTGAGACATACTCTGCAGTATGTCACCCATGGTCGTATTAACAAGAAATACGGCAAATGGGGCAGGGTCCTCGGCTCTGGCGCGGACGGCAAGGTTCGTCTCATAGAGCCCTCTCACAACAAAAGTAGCGGCGGAAACCGATCTAGATATGCCGTTAAAAAGTTTCGTCCGAAGCGAAAAAGCGAAAGCGAGAAGGAGTACCAGAAAAAGGTGATCGCAGAGTTTTGTGTGGAGAGTACGCTCAAGCATCCAAATATCATCAAGACTGTGGACCTCATCAGTGAGAATGGACATTATTACAAGGTCATGGAATACGCTCCGTATGATCTGTTTTCCGTTGTAATGTCTGGGAAGATGTGTCGACCTGAGATCTATTGCGTCTTCCGTCAGATATGCGAAGGCGTTGAGTATCTCCACTCTCTAGGTCTCGCCCATCGGAATCTCAAACTCGACAACTGTGTCATCACAGCGGATAATGTCGTTAAAATAATGGACTTTGGGACCGCGACTGTCTTCCACTATCCGGGAAGGACAACGCATACCAAGGCCACAGGCCTTGTTGGATCAGATCCATATCCTGCACCTGAACTGCTCCGAGCGGACTTGGACTCGGACGATGGGTACGATCCTAGAAAAACTGACGTGTGGAGCGTCGCGGTCATTTTGATATCTATGCTACTGCGAAGATTCCCTTGGAAGATTCCGGACGTGAAAACCGATCCTAGCTTTCGCGCATTTGTTGATGCGCATTCTGATCTTCAAAGTGTGCCCAAATCCGAGTCGTCAAGTTCACAAGAATCACAACCACTGCTAGAATTGGGGCTTGGCCAGTTTGATAGTAGTACGGTAAAGCCACGAATAATACCGAATCGTCATGATCATACAACCGTGTCTCACGAGTTGGGAAACAGTGTCGCTGATACGACCAATTCATGGAAGGACTCGGAGCGACCGAGTTCGACGGTAGAACTGGATCAGGATGTTAGTGGATCGTCCACCCGGGCTAACACATCTGATCATTCCCCTCCCCCTTCTTCTTCTTCTTCAAGCTTCGCCTCAGCAGACTACGATGAAGATGAAGATGGTACTAGTAAGGACGAGGAGTGTTCAGAACGTTCAACAGGGCCCGGGGCCCAGTCACAGTCGCTATTTCTTCTCCTGCCACAAGAAACGCGACCGACGTTGAAAAGGATGCTCCATCTGGATCCTAGTACCCGATGTACTCTCACCGATCTGCTCAGAGGTCGGGGGAAGCATGATAATTTACTTTGCGGGTGTCCGGGCTCAGGCACTGACGGTGGTGGTGGTGGTAGAGAATTGGGCCAGAACACTGGAAGCAGCGTCGATGGAGATGAGGCTGTCAACTCGACCTCAAGCACTGCTGGTACGCGGCTCAGCACGGTTCACCAGCCTGATTGCGTTTATCATGACTGCGAACCGGGAGAAGAGGATGATGGTGATCCCTGGGTGAGGAGTATCGTTCCGTGTTCAGCACCAGGTGTCAAACCGGATCATGAGCACGTCAAGGTGGAGAGTGATGTGACTGAGGGAGGAAAGAGGAAACGCTTCTAACGGGGAAGTAGATACCGTTACGGTTTGTTGCCAACTATCTTTTCGTATGTACTTTCTGTTGATCTTCTCAACGGTCTCCACCATTTTACATCATGTACTTTGTGTAGGGCTCGTTTTTCATTCATGAAGCTCAAACTTTCGTCGTTTTTCAGCACATGTACAACAGTTGTTTTCGTTTTCATCTGCCTCATTCTCCTTACAGAGCGGGAGATTCATACAATTCGAGTTTGAACAAGGCTGCGAGACGGATCATACTTCAGCCTAGATTACCCAGTGAATAAGTAGTAGTACTCCGACTTCAAAACGGTACTGGTCTTTTCGTAAAATGCCATATATTCAATGCAAATTCTGGACACTGTGTTCAACCCGAGGATACAGGATGTCACTTCAGTACAATTTCGTGCTCGAAGGCACAACCAAACCGCCTTACTAGGCTAGTGCTCCCCGAGATTTTGTTTGAAGCTGATGTATAATTCTGCCGAAGAAAAAGGCCTTTTATCCAAAGACGCATGCTCTCCAGATTTCCGGAGACTCGTATGTAGCGGAGCGAAAGGACTTTGTAACTCATAGACCAAACCGGAGAGGTATAAAGGGACAACAGAACTAGCTATCCTCAGCAGTAGCTTCACCCAAGTTCGCGACATCGAGTCCGGCCTCCATCATCATCGCCGTCATCATGCGTTACTCCACTACCACTAGTACTACCACCCTCATCCTAACCGCCGTCAACCTCCTCATGGGAGCTGCAGTGATCGCACAAGACGTTGGAGAACTATGTCCGACTGATCAGGCTGGTATGTTATCAATATCGTGTCTCGTTCGACCGATAGCTTTTCTGAGCAAGTTCAACAGGCTTCGTAGGGTGCGGTATCAACCCTAGCGTCAACGATGGCAGGTCATACATCTTCATTTGCAACGGTGAAGAGTTTGTGTTGTTTGCTGACTGTGGTCCTGGGTACGGCTGTGAGGTAACGAGCTACACGACGGCAGTGTGTCTCCCTTGATTGGCCAGTGCTTTTCTGAAAACGGTTGGTTTTTCGGAGACAGGTGTTGAGAACTTTCACTGATTGACCCTGTTATTCGTCGAACATAGTATTCAATCCAATGTACGAGTATTGAGAATGAGCGACCGCCCCCTCGAAAAGAATGAAACTCTGTTCAGTATTTGATTAATCACAAGTGAATCCAAAACGAAGGTCGACTGAGGACGATATCCCTTCTTCAAGCTCCAATATCATCACTGACTTGAGTTCCCTATTTCCTGAGACCTATCACAGTCAGCGCAGCACAAGCCGCGAACATCAGAACGCCTGTTAAAAGCTTCCGAAATGCGTTTCTACTACCTGAGGCACCAGCAGCGTCGATGGCGGTGATTTCCTGCTCGGTGAGAGCTGCACATCATAAGGTCAGCTTGAAGTATCAACTCGAGTCGTGCTCTGAGCACCCACATATATCGCCTGCATCAAGGTATCGTTCGAGTCTGTCTTTCTTGGAGCTGGTACTAACAGTATGAAGAATATCTCAGCACGAACCCATGCCAGGAATACAGCGAACGTACGTGACAGCAACGGCTCCCTTGGCTTTGACCCATGCCAGAAGTACTTGTTCTGGGGCCACGTTCAGCTTTTTGGCGAGTTCTTTTACTGGAACATCGACTGGGCCTCCGGGGCGTTGAGTCAAAGGGCTAACGATGTACGAGATGATAATGAGTTTTCATTGGTACAAGTTTTGTCAACGTACATGAGAGCACTGTAAGCTTCGATAACAATATTGTGTTTCTTGGCGTAGTCGATGATGGGGGCTTGCATGGCATAGACGTATGGGTGGAGGAGGATCTGAGAATGTGATTCATTGGTCAGGAGGGTGCGATTGAGAATTTGAAGATTGACGATGAAAGAAAGAAGGTTGATGGATAGAATAGAACCATCATACCTGATTAGCGGCAGGAGGGATCTTAGCTGAAGCCAAGAGGACGGCGAGATCGTTGACGCCAAAGTTACTGACACCGATGCTCCTGTAGAACGCATTAGTTCGAGTACCATTTCAATACTACTATAATTCCCGTACTTGACAAATCCCTGGTCTACAAGCTTCTCCATCTCCTTCCACGCAGTTGGAATGTCAGGAACGGCGAGACGAGGGTGATGAATGAGATACAGGTCCACGTAGCTGACTCCGAGCTGAGAAACATAGTCTGAGTACATTTTAGTGAAAGAAGCAAACGAGACATACATTCTTCAAGCTGTTCTGAATCGAAGTTTTGATATCAAGCCCATTCAGCCCAGAGTATTTCGTAGTGATGAATACATCTGATCTCGTGAGACCGCTGTCGCGAATGGCTGTCCCTGCCTCAGCCTCATTACGATAGGCCTGCGCAGTATCTGACGAGCGCAATATATAATGGAAACATCAGTCTATGCTGAGCTTTGACTGTCAAGCAGCTCAACGAACCGACATGGTTAAAGCCGACACTAATCGCCTGGTCGACTTGGTTGATGGGTCCGTCTCCATTGCCCAGTTTCCAAGTTCCAAAAGCGATGGTGGGCATTTCATGGCCTGTGCATAACTCATGAGTATACTCAGTGATACCTTGGACGTTCGGAATCGTGCTCACCACTGTTCAACTTGATGGGGTCCCAAGGCATGGTGGTGAGGGTTCAAGGCAGCTGTGGCTGGTTCGTGTGAAGGAGAATGAATATGAGAAAAATCATTGAGGCGCGTGAGTGAAGAAGGTCATTAGAAGCAATAGTGGCGATAGTCGAGTTCTATTTTGGCCGTCAGGGAAGAAAGTCGGTCGTTAGGCCGGGCCGCCAAAAATTTGGTGAATGGTAGGCGCTTCCAAGGCGCTCGTTTCCTTGTTGTCGCTCGAAGACCTCACACAAACTTTCTAATGTCAACTTCGCTCGGGAAGAGAAAAGAGAGAGACGAGACTTCATCAAAACAACACGGGTATGTGCTTGTTCTTATATTCCGATCGTCATTCTGATTCGTGAAGTATTCAGATCCACACTATTCGTTTCCAATCTACCCTATACCGCTACTTCAACCGATCTTCAAACTCTTTTCTCTGATATCGCACCTGTACGATCTGCATTCGTAGTAACAGAGCCTGGTACTGGGGTATCAAAAGGCGTGGGCTATGTCTCGTTCTCTATCAAAGAAGATGCCCAAGCTGCATTCGACAAAATAACTGCAGATGGATTGAACCTCGTTGGTCGGAATCTTCGTGTACAATGGGCTGATAGCAAAGTGAGTAATGAATAACTCTTCGCACTGTATCTAATACTCATATCCAACAGCCCAAAGACAAAGACGAAAAAGTGAAGAAAGAAAAGAAAAATATCCCAACCCCTCGACCGAATATTCCAACAGTCATCAATGACCCTCTGGCGATTCGCACGATTGTTGTGTCGGGGCTTCCTGCGGATATCGATGCCAAGACACTTTGGAAAAAGTTTCGCAAGTGTGAGGGAGCGGAAAAGGTCGATTGGCCGGTCAAATCTTCTGGTCAAGCTGATACTGGTAGGCTGACTCCAATTCATTTTCTCCTTCCTAATGCCCTCTTGTTCATAGCCCATGTCCTGTTTTCTACTGCACAAAACGCATTGGACGCTGTCAACAAGCTTCACGCGCATGTATTCAAAGGAAATTTACTCTCAGTCGGACTCAAAAAACGTTTGGATAACTTGTCAAAACCCGCTGTTGGACCACATATATCTTCCTCTGCTGCTCCAAGTCGTGCCGCTCGATTGATTGTCAGAAACATTCCATTCAACACCACCGAACAGGATCTCCGTGCCCTATTTCTTCCATATGGCCCGATTTACTCAATACACATACCTAGCAAAACCAAAAACGAAGTCAAGGCTGAAGATGAGACTATCAGCAGTTCATCCCAAAAACGATCCGATCCTCAATCTAGTAACAGAGGATTCGCCTTCGTGTGGATGAACAGCAAGAAGGATGCGGAGCGCGCGATGGAGGGTTGTAATGGAACGGCGCTACACGCTGGGATTGCCAAGGATCTCATCAGTGACAAACAGAAGAGGAAGAAGCAGAGACGATTAGAGAGAAGAGAGAAGGATAAATTGAAGATGGTCAAGGCAGAGGAAGAAGGGAATGAACAGGAAGAAGGATCTGGCGGGGAGGATGATGACGAAGATGCGGTAGAGGAGAGAGTCATTGCTGTTGATTGGGCACTCAGTAAAGACAAGTGGGAGGAGGAAAAAGCAAAAATTGTCACAGCGGAGGACGACGGTGACGTCGAAATGGCTGACGATGCGCATGACAGCTCTGGTTCGTCTTCCGCCAGTGAAATCGACAGTGACGAGGATAGTGGAAAGGAGGACGACGCTGTCGGGCTTCATGAAGAAGACGGATCAGACTCAGATCTAGAATCCAGTTCCGAATCTAGCAGTCCTGATGATGACGAGGAAGAGGAAGAAGTTCCTACCAAGCCTCAACTTCCTGCTCCTGAAGCGGGCACTACTCTTTTTGTCCGAAACGTTCCTTTTACTGCGATGGAGGATGAACTTCGGACATTGTAGGTTTCGGGCCTTGAGAGTCTCTTTCCTGTTTCGTTGACGCGATAGCTCTTAGATTCCGTGCATTCGGTCCTCTCCGTTATGCCCGAATAACCATGGACTCAGAAACAGGTCGCTCTCGAGGCACTGGGTTCGTTTGCTTTTGGAACAAGGAAGATGCAGACGCTGTCATTGAGCAGAGTGATTTGTTACGAACGGAAACGGGTCCGCTAACCGAAGCAGTGCGTTTTCCTTACTACCTATCCCTTGTTATATTCTGACTTTTTCTTAGCCCAAGCACAATCCATTCAAGCTACCGTCCATCCTGACTCCCGATCCCTCCTCAAGTCTTGCTCGTAGCCTTGTCCTACAAGGACGAACGTTAGACGTCGTGCGTGCCGTCACTCGCGACCAAGCTGGAAAGCTCAAAGAAGAGGGTGAACGGCGCAGAGAGAAGGCTGATAAACGGAACATGTACCTTTTACGAGAAGGAGGTAAGTTGAGCCGAACCATTCACCTCCTGCATTTTTTGAAATTTTCTATGCAGTAATACTTCCAAACTCCCCCGCTGCCTCATCTCTCTCGCCCGCCGACCTCGAGCGGCGTGCGTCTTCCTTTAGCGCTAGGAAGAACCTTCTCAAGACGAATCCCTCGCTGTACATCTCCAAGACCCGTCTGAGTATCCGGCAAATTCCCATCTTTGTCACGGAGAGGATGTTAAGGCGTCTAGCGGCTCATGCAGTAAAAACATTCAACAAGGAAGTGAAAGGCGGTGAGAGGAAGGGGTTGACGGAAGACGAACTCCGCATCGAGCCGGAGGTCGAGAGCGATGGCGAAGGCGTTGCTGATGGTGAAACGAATTTCAAGAAAGACAAGAAACGCCAACCGTTCCGTAGGAAGGACAAACCCAGCCTAGTCAAGCAGGCGAAGCTAGTCCGTCAACAAGAGCGGGTGGATCCTATCACGGGAAAAGGCCGGAGCAAAGGCTACGGCTTTCTGGAATTAAACACACATGCAGACGCTCTTCGTGTCTTGCGTTGGGCGAATAATAATCCTGCTGTCGGAGAGCTATGGGAGGGATGGTGGAAGGAGGATCTGGAGAGTCTGCTCAAGACTGAAAAAGGCGGAAAATCAAAGGGGGAAGGGGAACCAGACGTATCAAGGATCAAGAGGATCCAGGGGGAAATTGAGAAACTTGAAAGTGGGGATTTGAAGAAAAAGAGTAGAGGGACGCTGATTGTTGAGTTCTCGATCGAGAACGTGCAGGTCGTGCAACGGAGGAAGGCTATTCAGGACGAACGAAGAACGGTAACATTCCACGTTCATGTTTTGAAGCTTGCATTGACTAATGCTGGCTTGGTAGACTGACTCGAACCAGAAAACGCGGAAGGTGGAACGCCCTCGTAAAGACCTGCAGGATCGTCTCCTGAAAAAGCAAGAATCCGAGGAGCCATCGCCGAAGAAGAAACGCAAGCTGGACACAGGCAAGGAAGTGAAGAACGAAACGGACATGCCCGAGTCAAAGACAAAGGCAACTCAAAATGTTAATTTTGTCATTGGCAGGAAACGGAAGGAACGAAAACAGAAAAAGAGAAGTTGATACATCATGTGTTCAACGCTTGTGAAGCTGTTCCGCATCTATAGTATGTATCTCATCCTCGCTTTGCAAAAGCATAATGATTCTTCCTATATGGACTGAGAACTTCCCCAGCGCAGTCGCAGTCAGATCCAACCTCAAAAGGCGTCTGATATACTATCGGATAACATTTGAAGTATCTGGACCATATGGTATGGTGGTGTTGAGTGCTCCCGAGGCATGTGCGATATATTCTTAGGAGATATAGTAGGACATACTTATGAATAATGGTAATGTCTACCTCATGACTGGTAACGGCGAACGGTTTGTGGTTCTCGCACCCTGCGGCAGCCCATTGAGGAATACACTTTGCACAAGCTCCGACTGACTATTCTCAGAATGCTACAGGTCATACTCCGGACCCGATGCCTTCATCTGTATGTTCGAGCTATGGGTTCACCACGCAAGTTCATCACAAGTTAATCCAATCAGCAGCCATCAACGTACGACAACATGATGCGCTGGCCACGGAGAGCTGGCAATAATTGTTCTAATTCAGAGTACATACTTTCCAATGAGATGAATGATTCTCGAAGCTCGAAATACGTGCTATAAGTGTATAGGCTCCTGACACGACGGGAGATCGATATAATCATACTCGGACGAGAATTGTCTGGCAGTTCTTCGAGAATAAGTTATCTCATCACCTTCAGGAAATCGCACTTTCCCAATTTCCGATGTTACAGGATGAGTCCAATGATTTGTTCACTAGAAGGCATCCACAAACCGTTTTTAGAAGCTATTACTCTCTACCAAGTCTATGCTCGACTTCGATAATTGGTAGTCAATTCAACGGAGTTCGCCATGTATGTTTTACGCCCCTCGAGACCATCGGAGAGTCGTCACTTGTGCTTAGTTCCTTGAAAGGACTCATAGGTGAATTCGGGCACATATAAAGAGAGAGCGATGCTCTAACTTATCCTCAACAGTGGCCTCCAGGAACTTACTTGTTCAGCCATAAACATGCGTTTCTTCACCCCTCTCATACTCACACTCAACCTAATCATGGGAACTGCATTGGTCGCAGCGCAAGGCTCGCCCATTGGGCAGTCGTGTTCATCTAGTGAGGCTGGTAGGTCATCAACATCGTACCTCGTTCGACCGATATGCTTTTCTGAGCAAACATCCTAGGCGAATTACTGTGCGCTGTCGACCCTAGTATGAACAATGACAACCCATACATCATCATTTGCAACGGTGAAGAATGGGTCTTGTTTGCTAACTGTGGCCCCGGGCAGGGTTGTGCGGTGACAGCCATCGGAGTTGCAAACTGCACCTGATGAACTACGAAAGGTCGACCGGTCAGCTTCGGAACTTGCTTGCTGAACACCTCCACTGACATAACACCTAGAGATGACGGGGATTGAGGATGGCAGTAGAGATCTTGTACTTCATCTTGCGGTTTTGGAGAGGGAGTATATATCGAATCATCATACGATTTTATCAAAGACTTTTGGTCTAATGTTAAAACTTGAGAGCAGAGATAGAGGGACTGGTGGTGCGGGCCCGATTGAAGCCCTTCGTTTCAATGGTTTCAAAACAACGTTCTGACTTGCACGCACGACCGACTCAATCGACTAAGCACGCACTTTAGCCAACTTCCTGAGACGTAGCAGTGAGCGAAGCACAGGATGCTGTGTTTGGAGCAGTAGATCTGGCGGGATCGGATTGCGACGCGGAACGAGCGTCGAGAGCAAGTTACTATATCGATAAGCGCTCAAGAATTTTAGCTTTCCAATTTCAGCGCTTATTCCGAGAATGAACTTGAATTCGAACAGATTCGATTGAACCCCCTCCTCAATCATATACGCAGTTGGCGGTTTCCCCAGTCCGACTTTCTTTGCTCTTCTTAGGCGACACTGCCTTCTTGAAAGCCACCTGTCTATGCTCAACTTGTCGTCAAAGCAACTTCAAGACGACTGAGAGTTCAACTCAACGCGGTTAAACCAGGACTGGACAAGGTGTTGTAGTTTCGACTCGACTTTCCGGTGGTAGAATGGGTTCGCCACTCATATACACATCTATGAACGTGCCTACAGTCATTACATCGCCTTCCGTGAACTGTCTACAATGGTCTGAAGATGGTCAAGTCTTTTTCACCTCAAAAAATGCTGTTTATATCATGGTATGTCTCGTCACACTTTACTCCAGCTACTCATTGAACCCATGATATATAGACCCCAGAACATGGCATAAACTTCGATATTAACTCTGTGATCAAGTCTTCCGTTAATGACAATGTAGAAGAAAGGCCATCAGTGGGATGGTTCAGAACTATGATACCGTTTGACAAAACTGATGCCTGTAGATGGACTGATTACTCGCAAGGTTGCAGATAGCTTTTATCTCGTATTCTCAATGTCTTGATTTGCGTGTAGACTGGAGTGCATTATCGCTGGGTTCCATGGACATCAGTGTATGGTCTATGGCGCTTTCGCCGAGCCACTTGACGCGTCATGCAGGGTAAGCAGTATTCCATTTGCTGTGATCATGGTACTGACTATGTCTCAAGATGTATCCTCGCTGTACTCAGCAGCAATATGGACCTCAGTCTATGGATAGCCGACAGAAATGCCTTGAAAGGTGAATGGAAAAAGGTATCACCGCCATTGTTCCACTTGCTCATTGGAACTGAGGATTTCCAGGTTTCTAACATCACAGGCATACTTCTGGAATCTTTCTTGAAGAACGAGTCTCTTCCTCGTACCGCTAATACCATAGCTGCACAGATCTTATGTGAGTGCTGCATGTCTCTTTCTTCGTTATCTTATGTGCTTTAGGCATCGACTGGTCTTCCCAACCTGACTTTGGCCGGTCACCTGCACTAGAACTGGATAGCTCGTTTCTGGTTTGTGGGAATAGAGCTGGTAGTCTTCTTTTCATCAGGTGCTTTATACATAGTACCTTCAGATTGGTGACCACTGACTTGATCGCACAGATATGAAAACGATGATACAATCAAACTCGAAAACACTTTGACCGTGGCGGATCAATGGATTTTACAGGTCGTCTTTTCGAAATGGAGGTTAACTCAGCCTATGACATGTGCGTCCTAGGTTATAGACTTGTCGTTCGTTGACTGACTGTTTGTTGTTGCGACACAGGCGTTGCGTTAGTAGCTTATTCCACGCCGGATGGATCTATTAGAATTGTGAGGGTCACGCAGACTCTGCAAACCACTACGAAACACTCGCCACTTGGGCTAGGGTACTCCGCTCACCCGACCTTCGAGCAGCTCGAAGTAGCTATATGCGACACCCGTAAAGGTGCACTGACGGCGCTCAAATGGATTGATATACCTGGACGTCCAGTACGTCCCCGATCCGTTCTCAATCCTCTCAGCGTATGATCTGAAAGTCATTCCAATAGCCTGTACTGGTGTACAACAGACCCGGAACCGTTCACTTCTGGTCCGACGCTTCCTCCGTTCCTCCATCCGTCTTTTCTACTTCGACATCGGCTCTCAGCTGGTCAGGACTTCGTTCACTGCAGCTCAAGACGCAGAAACACTCTATCGGTTCTTCGTTCCTCCAACAGGTTTCCGGTATACAATATATTCACGAGAAAGATGCCATGATACTGTGCTTGCTCGATGGATCGTTTCATGCGGTGTACGGAATCGCTGGGATTTCACATTCAGAGCCGATATTGGACTACTCGTGGCCTGATGCAATAACGGGCACTACGACTACTGCAGGTCAGGCTACCCTGAACACGGGGAATCAAACGCTATCCCTCAGAAGTGAGCTTCTCTCGACGACTGTCCGAGACGTGTTCGAGCGTGTCGAGCACACGGCAGGGATAAGCTTCACAGATGTGATGCGGACTAGTGGGATGGTTTGTTACGATGACGGGATCGGGACTCTTATGTGGTTACATGAGTAATTGTATATCTCTTGCGAACTGAAAAGTGAGTTCTGACGTTTCTCTTACAGGGTCACTCGTCCGGCGGATTTCAACTACAAGCACGATGCTAAACATAACAGTGTGCTCACCGTTGCAAGAATATGGAATGTCGAGAATGTCGATATAATCAATAAACTTAGTCAAGTTCTGCGTGATTTTAACGTTGATGCGTGTCTTAACGTTGGTGCGTGTCTTGTAACATTGTTGAAGTCTGTATTCGTGTTTTACTCACATTTATCCAGGCCTATCTCCTCTGTCCCGTCTCCGTTTCGTCTTCTTTCATCTGCGTCAATACTCCGACTTATCACATCTTCACTCTCGGCTGGTTGAAACTCTGAAACTCACTGATTATGAACTTGAAGGATCGGAACGTGGAGATCATACGTTGGGTATCCATTTGAACACCTGGTCTGGACAGGATGATGAACGTATGCAAGACAACGTCGATCTCAACGATTTTCATGTCCGCAAAGATTTGCGCAATAGCCTAAAGAGGCATCTTTTCGGATACAGTCAAATGTTGTCAATACGGATGAGGTTATCGGTAGCGGATTATGCTTGGGTGAGTGTAGTCAATCCGATTATCATCAACCACGAGTTCTGATTATACGCCTTGCTCTTGATAGAAGCTATGCTGTTACAACCCAGAAGAGCAAGCTTTCTATAGTAACGTGGCTCAAGGACTGCTAATGGCAATTTCTCATCGCAATTTGAGGACTCTGATCAGACATCTGATAGCTGTGGCTGGAGCTTTTACTTGTACGTTCTTTTTTCCTTTGTCTTTCCATCGTGGTTAATCATACGGCCCAGCGGATGATGTCCCCTTCGTCCTCCGCCTCGTCGTTCAATCTAGCCTTCCCAGTTCTCCAGCGAATCTGTTGGCAGAAGGGAAGCAACTGTCAGCGTTGGCTCAACGAATAGTACCGCTCGACGAGCATGGCAAACACTTGAACGAGAGATGTCCGGCATGTGGGGTAGAAGTTCTATTGCAAGACATAATCAGTGCGACGTGTCAAAATGGACATACTTGGTGTGAGTACACGGTGTTATACGTAGTGCGGTATAACTGAATATTTGGCATACGCGTAGCACGATGCTCGATCACTACCTTCATACTCTCTACGACACATGTGCGTACGTGCATTGGGTGCACCAGAAAAGCATTTCTTCCCCTCTCGGGCTTGGAAGAAAGCGGTGGGTTGCGGGAATTTCTTCCCGCTGCAGTTCGTAATAGCCGCTTTGTTGAGGAACTACTTGAAGCAGTTCATCGATGCTTGTTTTGTGGTAATGCATTCGTGAGCGTTCTTTGACTGTAGAAGTACTTATGTAGATGTCCGGAATCATGAAAAAGCTGTGTCTCGAACAGGTTGTCTATTTTAGGCAAGATCAAAGCGTCTTTTACTGAACGCCAGTGGATATGACTGACCCCTATCCCGAACACTTATTGGTAAAGCATGTTCTTCAGTTTAGGCTCGTCAATTTGAAGAAGGCAGCTTGGTCTCAAAGTGAAACCCTCAGCACGCCTCATTGTCTAGCTATTGATCTGTATTCGTGTTTCATAGATGTACAGCTAGTTGTAAGGATAGTGTGCATGTCGTATTCGTGAAGTTTTCATAACGTGTGAGTAAAATATCCGTTCATGAGTAGTAACCGTCCCAAAAGTAGCAATACAGTTATCAGAAAGAAACAGAAAGCCCCAAAGATACCAGAGAAATAGGAAAAGTCAGCATACGAAGATGCAATGTTTTGAACATTACCGAGCATCATCAAGATTGCCGGAAACAAAGAAGGATCAGCACATATCAAGATCGCCCGAAGACTAAACTTCCGACGCTAGAAGCAGAATCTCTATCAACCTCAACGCCAACCAAACGGCTTTTGTCACCTAGCCAATCCACTCTTCGAATCCCTCCGTCCCACCCACTGCCCAACGAGCGACATCTACGGTCGTATGCTCGTGATATCTTCCGCTGAGCATGACTACCGGAACCGAGTGCATCCCACTCTTCCGGTGTTGCGGGATGAGCAAGGGTGACATGAATAGCATGGAGAACGTCGGCACAAGACACAAAGTGAGAAGAGGAATGATGATGAGAACTCGTAGGCGAAGATCCACCCAGATAGAACTTTGGAACCGTCTTCTTCTGAGAGGAGCAGCCGGCGTCTACGACGATAGGCCAGGGGAATTTGTGGCTTCGAAGGACAAGCCTGGACAATGTAGGAGGCTCTGTGGCGGGTTGGTTGAGTGTATGTGTTGGTATAGCACTTCGAGTGCTTCGATCGACTATGGTTTGAGGAGATGGCGGGCGAGACACGTCGTAGCAAATCGGAGCCCGGCTGAATTGAGAAGCAGCGAGGAGAGGATGCATGTGAAGAGTCACCTTGCGTTTGGGGTTCACGAAAGAAACGTGAGCATGAGAACCTAGAACGAGGTTAGAGAGGTCAGTATGCTTGGGCTATCTCATATTGCCTGCCACTGACGAGATGTTGATGTAGACTCTCCAGCATGCCATGTATTTGTCTGTTTCAATGCAGGCCGGGCTGGGACACTTCCAGAACTGGAAGTCCTGGGCGCCATTGGAGGACGGTGACCTTGATGGGAAGAAAAGCTATGTCCATGACCAGAAACAGTGGAAGGTGGATAGAGAGAAGAATTGGAATTCGTGCGCGAGTTGCTCGAGAGATCGGGTGTGTAGATTGGGTAAGGAACGACTACAACAGCTATAAGTGAGACAGCCCAACGGAGTAGCATAACAATTCAAATTGACACTCACACGTATCGCCAGACTGATAACTGACAGATCCAGAGCGCAGCTCAAGCGGACGCATAGGCCGTGTCTTCGAAGAAATCGTCGTTGAATCGTACGTGTTATAACGCAAAGGCGACGGTCTTTGGGTTCGCGAAGAAATTGTATTCGGTGCTGACGAAGTTGAAGTGGCATAGGAAGTTGCGTATACAACAGTGGGTTTTAATACAGAGGAAGACAAAGACTGCGAGTGACCATGACTCTTGGAATGGGAAGAAGAATGGGAGCCTTCAGACCGCCCCTTTGATGAAGATGTCGTTCGGTGGCGTGGAGATGAGTTACCACCAAATAAATTCCGGAGATAAGACGCCATGATCGAGGAGGCCAAAGGCGGTCAGGATGAAAGGAAGGGGATATTTCAAGGCAGAGACGGGTGGGTTTATATACCGATATGTCGTTCAGGTTTGTCAGGTCCCAAATTAGTATGCAGGACACAGGTTGACACTGTATGACCAGAATGCTTCGATTCGGGTGAGAACTTCTGGATATGTACATAAGAGTAAAAGCGCACTAGGGCAGGATGTCGCGCTCCACAACCGGTTACGGCGCACAGAAATTGTCTGAATACCAGCCCATAAGTACCAGCCGATGACCGGTGAATACTGGCTGGCAGGTGATGTACCTGCAGGCAGACCTCGTTAGCGAAGCTGTTGTGAATCAGAAATCAGAAATTACTATTACAAGTTCAAGAATCAAAGCTGTTCAAAGCTGTTAACAAGAAATGGCTAGCTTTTTTCAGCTTTGCATTTGTGACGAACAGACTGCAGGTTGAGATGCGAGGCGTGCTTCATACTAAGGACATTACAGGAGGTTTGGTCCCTTTGGGTTGTGAAGTTGTCGAATGGACTCAAAGAGTCTCTGTATATTGTTAGGTAAGGTAGTGAATATTCGGTCGTAACCGGATTCGTAATGCAAACCAGCCGATGCAGGCCTCGAGCCTCAAGGGGGTTCAACAACACGTTGCTGGACATACTTATATTCTTTCGTACGATTCTGAATATATGCAAGTGTCGTGAGGCGGAGGCAGCTAGAGGGTGACCGTGTTGCGAGGCTCGAGCTGTTGCAAGTCGCGGTGAGGATTCAGGAAGAGGCCACTAAGAAACTTCCCACGGAAATCATTCATCTGACTTTCGCACGACAAGACTCCTTAATCTCTCCAACCACCAGACGACTCGCCAGGCTAAGTTCTAACCTTGCAACTGCAGTCCCAACGACCACAACCTCTTCATTTCTCTTTAGACATCTCTTAACCTAGCTTTTACGCAATCACAGACTCACGCAGTCCACACGGACCCATCTGCTTCGCTTCGCTGAGTTCGCTGGCAATCATGCGACGTCACCTCAGATCATTGCCCAGCGAACTACTTCACTATATCATTGAGTATATCGCATACAGGCCCATATTTCCAGAGGCCCAATCCAGATCTCTGCTCAAAATACCTTCACCTGAACTCCGTGCGCTCTCTGCAGCCAATTGGCAGTTGCATGAACTTTGTCTGCCTTTCCTCTTCGCCCACATTCAAGTAAGGCATGACGAGGATGTAAAAAAGCTGGAACAGCATATTGCACTCTTGTCAAGATTTACAAGGTATGTTCTGTATAAACCACTGTCTATTTTCTAACCAATGTTCGCAGAATCTTCGTTGTGAGCGCTCTTGCTATCGGGTTCTCGGAAACAGGGTATCAGATCATATCTCGTATATTGCCCCAACTTGAACAGCTACTCTATGTTGAGCTGCAGAAATGGCATCATGGAACTGGCTTGCTCAGAACAATACTCGCGCATCCCACCGTCACATCAGTTCTGGTCTACAGGTTACCTGACGAGTCCATATGCAATGATGATCTATCAAAAGTGATGCTCATTCACGAAACCTCAAATTGGGCCTTTTCTCCTGGTGCGGACAAGTACTTGAATCAGGGTATGAAGCTACTGAGCCTCGACTTCAGCACAACTGAAAAGCTCGGATCCAAGAGGTTTTCTGGACTACAGGAGATCAGATTGCGTATGGGCTATGATCCTGTGTCGCTTTCCTTGCTGTCTGTGCTTTCGTCGACTCACTCAACGCTAAATGAGCTTTGGCTCAATGACATTCGTACCCTGAATGTCTTATCTGCTCATGACACGCCCCCTTTCATATCTTCTTTCGTTGAGGAATCTCAGCGACAAGGCCTCGACAAATTTCTCTTCATCGAGCGCGTTGGTCTACGCAGATCCATTGGCCCATCGCAGGAGTGGTATGTCATGGGTCTCAGCTTGAGAACCACTCCTGCCAGTAATTCTCTAATTGAGATACTCATGCTCGTCGCCTCTTCATTTCCAAATCTCGAAGATTTCAATCTCAATCTCTATACACACGACGCAAAATATGATATTGTGCGTCATCTCATCCATAATTTCACGATGCTAATTCTCCTGGATGTAGGATGACTTCGTGTCCGTACTTGCACACTTCGCGTCTCTCAGAGTTGTACACCTACATCGTATCTTTGATAGGCTCAGCTTTGCATCCGGAAGCGCGAACTGGATGCCACCGGTCGGGCGCGTTGATTCTCATACAGAGGCTTTCAACGAACTGGCTGCTCGTGCGAAACGTGGGTTGATGCTTTTAGTGGCTCGTCTAGCAAAACAGATACGAACTCTGGACTTCATCTACATTGATGATAGAGGCAGTGAGTCTGGGGAGTACAGTATTCGTGGCAGAAAATGGTTTATCAGTGGATGTCTTGCTGTGCTCAATGGCAATCG
Organism: Lentinula raphanica; assembly: GCA_027919835.1. Taxonomy (NCBI): domain Eukaryota; kingdom Fungi; phylum Basidiomycota; class Agaricomycetes; order Agaricales; family Omphalotaceae; genus Lentinula; species Lentinula raphanica. Next base: position 788,031 of record JANVFP010000014.1, on the reverse strand, counting down.
GGACATCGATGGAACACTTGGACTACTCATAAGAAACCAACAATGTTATGTGGAAAGTTGAATAATCCTACTGTGCAAATATGCTCACTTTACATTGATGAGTAGTTGTACAAGGAAATGAAGGCACTCTACATAGCTAGAGGACAAATGAGGGGGGCTGAGGTTGGATCGGGAAAACAGCAAATGACTGATATTGTACACGAATTAACTCCCAGTGCAGAGCAGCACTGGTCCACTTGGTGGGTCACTTCAGGCACTTCCAAGTTCCACGCCTAGCTGCATACATGAGTCCATCCAAGAAGTGATACAGCAGGTTGCTTGGTTCTGATCCGAGCTCTGCCAGCTTTCATAGTATGCTACAGCGTTGGGACAAATATTCTGTCACAAGAAATACACAGTTACTTCGGATAGGATCAATTCGAAGATCTTTTTTTCCCGGCGTTCAACCGCTTTTTCTTCGTTAACCCCTTAAAAGTATCTCGAACGAGAACCTCTTCCTCCTCATCCGAGCTCCCGTAGATGTACCGCTTGCGCTTGAGATTGGTAGGTTGGACACTATTCTGTATGTTACCTTGATTCGACGAATCTGGAGGTGGAGCCGGCGGGCTATCGTGACGAGTCGCTGCCGGAGAACCGCTGACGGCCTCGTTTGTTCTCAACGGTCCATTGTTGGCGGAAGGTTTCGGTTTCGACTTAGTCCCGGCGTTGGATATCGTATCGGTCTTCAAGGGTTTTTTCTGATCATGTTTCTTCGTCCGCCCTCGGGTCTTGTTAGAGTCTCTTGGATTGTTTTCCGAATGGCTCGATACCACGTCAGCTTGCAGGAGCTGTTCAAACACCGCCTCTAAAGTGAGTTCAGCCCCAGGCTCGGGTCCTCGAGGTTCGGTTTGGTGCGGAGTCTGCGCTTTCTCTTCGGTCACCATTGAACTATTTTGAGAGTCCCCATCGAGCACGGAAGCCTCGACTGACTCCAGAGAACACTCATTGCTGTTAACCTTGTTATCTGTGTTGAAATCTACTTTCGCCGAAGGCTCAACCGAACTCTCTCGATCGAAATCTCGTTCGTCTTCGAGCACGGCAGCGATCTCCTCCGCCTCCATCTGATCACCAGGATCAGACGACTCTAGCTCCTGGGAGTCAACGACGATAACAGGGGGAGGCGTAGTAGTAATAGAGACAACGGACACAGCAGGACGTGGTGATACTGGTGGTAATTCGAGATTTGGAGTTGTTGATTGCCAATCTGATATCTTGGAGAGGCTGGGAGATGTTTGTGGAGGAGGGGATGGCATAGGGAAATGTACAGGAGAGGAAGGAAGATCAAGTGGAGGAGAAGGGGGAGGAGGAGGAGGAGGGGATTCATCCACGCGTGAAGCGCTCGAAGATGATGGAAGAGGAGTATTATCCGAAGTCAAAACCGACTCGAAAGCAACGCTGGGACGCAGTGCAGGGCTGTCACACCTGATCTCTCCAGGTCCTTGAGTATTTCCTTGACCACGATTCGCGCGAGAAGCAGCAGGGGTCTCCCATTCAGAAGGGTGATCGTCATCAAGCGGTTGTACGGAATCTTCACGAGCGGAATCTTCAGAGTCGGATGAGATTATCCAAACCTCTGGTTCGCGAGCTTTGCCTTTGCCTTTGCCGTTGTCTGTTCTCGTTTGCTTCTTCGTCTCCCCTGAGTCTCTTCTACCATCCACCGTTGTCGAAGAAGGGAGAGGCTGCTTTGAAGCCTTCACTTTCTTCGCCGCCACCACAGGAGGGCGATCAGCTTCGTCATCCGAAGCCACGAACTTGCGTTTCTTCCTTGTCGATCCACTTCCGGCTTCAACCTGTTTCGACGTGGAAGCCACTGGCGTTTCGGCATGTAAACCTGAATCCTCTGGAGGTATGGATTTCCTCCGGTGTGAGGTAGAGGCCGATTTTTTACCTTGCCTCTTCGTTGACAGTTGACGATCTGAACCAGCCCAGTGGAAAGGTTCTGATGGCGAAGACGACGAGGACGACGAGGAAGGTCCGGGAACGGTTGAAGATGTTTTCTTCGCTGTTTCCTTCGCGATGGCTTGCTCGATGGCAACAATTCTACCAAAAAGATGAATTAGTACCCGGTTTTCAGCGCTGCGAAGCAAGAAAATCGATAACATGAGGTCAATGAATGTGAAGAGATATCAATAATGAGTTCGCATTGGTCTATCATCAGACTTTCGAAACGGCAAGGAAACCCGCCGATGGCGGCTCTCCCTGCCACGTTCAACTCTAAACCCTCGTTTCGCTGATAATCAGACAGGGATGACTTTTCTCATAACTCAGTCTGCCAACCACGTTGAAGACCCGGGGAGATTCGAGAGGGTACGAGAGGATACGGCATATGTAGTCTTAGACGCCGTCACCGGTCTCTGGCTTCAATCCGGGGGATTACCTGGAATGGCAGTCCCATTCCAATTTCCCAGCATCTCAGGGATCTCGCACCAGACGAACGCACCGAAACCCAGCGGCGACTGTGAGAAGGAACTTGAAGGAGTTCTTTTTTCCCAGTAGCGCCTGATACGTACGAGGAATCCGCCATCTAAATTCTAATCGGTGGACATCGGCAGCGCATCAAGACTCCTCTCCAGGAATGCAGCCGCACCACACGCGGTTCCAAGGAGAAGAGAAAGACACACACAACAGGATGATAGACAAATAATCCGAAGGAGAGAGAAGTCGAATCACCAGAGGAGAAACAGAATTGGGTACATACCTATCTCTCAACTTGATATTATCCGGGACAAAAGTCGCGGCATGTTGGTAGTACTTGAGAGCTTGAGAAAGATGGGTACTGGGATGAAGCTGAGTCAATGATGATGATACAAGGAGCGTGAAAAAAAAATCGGATGAGGATCAACGTACCTCTCTGCCCGCCTCGCCTGCAACAACCATGCCTGAGCTGTCTTGGCATTACCTACTTCATCAGCCAGACTCCTACGAACAGGCTCTTTCCCTTTCGCCGGTTTGACATCGACAGGCTTTGACAAACCACCTTTCTTTACCATGTGACTGTTTTGAGCACCCTTGGCAGCAGCGGCAGGAACTTGCGGGACCGCAGGCTGTTTGCCATTGGATTTGGATTTGGATTTGGATTTGGATTTGCCCTTCATGTCTCTGTGTCGTTTGGACGTCCGAGTCGGGTTCGGCGTTGAACTTGCCGCCGGAGGTGATACAACAGAAGGTGAAGGATCGAAAAACGGTCCAGCTGCAGTGGATTTGGTCGTGCTCCGAGTGGTTCTTCGAGTGGGAGGAGCAATAGGGGTCTCAACACGCATAGGGGTATCCGGAGAATCGAGTGATGGTGACCGAGTAACGGGGCTCGCTGCAACGGACGCAGCCGAGGGTGGTGGTGGTGTTATGGGAGGAACGTCTACGTCGTCGATCAGTTGATCGACCTCCTCTTCCTCCTCCTCGTCCGACAGCGGTTCCACGCTTTCCGTTTGCCTCGAAGGATCATGCATAATCGTGACTTCCTTCTCGGGCACAGATATCTGCTCTGTGATCTCCGAGACTTTGGACCGAACGGGAGATTCCACCATAGGACATGTTGTGGTTTGTTGGCTAGTTTGAGCAGGGTCTTCTTCCGTCTGGACGAATTCGAGGTTCACTGATTTGAGAGGAGGGGGGACAGATCTCATTGAGAACGACGGATCCGGTGGTTGTGTGTTTGAAGTTGTATCGTGTGCAACAGAAACTGATCGTACTCTGATCCCGCTTTCGTTCTATAAAACATTACATTAGGTTCGAACTTTTATAGAAGATGATATATAATCCAATTAGAAAAGACGCACTGATGTCGCCGTTACTAGATCTACTTCCTCTTCCTCTTTCTCGTTCCGTTCTATCTCTGGTTCTTTCCATCCATCAGCATCAACAAAAGAAACATCCACGATGGGTGTGTTCTCCCTTATTAGTATATCATCCTCCAGCTCATCCACCAACTCGTCCTCCTCGTGTTGCATGATCATCAAGCTAACCTCCTGTTCGACTTCTTCTCGAATCTCTTCTCTCAACTCCTCGGTAGATTCCTGCTTGTCGGCCGCTACCTCGGTCTCTCCTTCAGTACCCGCCACTTGCGTCTTATCTTCATCTTTCACTAGTAACAGTCCCTGCTCTCGAAGCTCAGCCATCCGACGCTCGACTTCGACTTCGACAGCTTTTGAGATCTGGATTAACGTGTTAGTTATCCACCATGAGAGTTAGTTGAAGAATACTCACCCTCTCTCGTATCTCCTCCTCCGTCATCATAATCCCAGCTCCCGAATCCTCACTAATATTCTCTCCAACACCGAACGAACTCCTCGTCCGATCTCTTTCCAACGGCATCGACAACCTCCCCAACCTCTCACTCCCACTCGCTCTCGGCCGAGGTGTTCCCTCCTCAACCATCGAAAGCCTTCCTCCTCTGATTCCTCCTCCCTGACCCTGCCCTTGTGGGATGGGTATAAACGACAGCTTCCTCGACCGTTTCTTCAGGCCTGGATTCGCTTTGAGGTTCGCTTTGAGGTTGGCTTGGATAGCGCTGAGGATGCTGTTATTGCGCGCGTGGGTCTTGTGTTTCCGCGTATCGCGAGATGCGACGGCGGTTTGAGCGCGGGAACGGACGGGGGACGCTCGTCGACGGGTGGGGAGGGGAGGGCGAGGACGGGGGGATGGTGGGTGGTGGGAAGGGTTGGAGTTGGAGTTGGAATTGTTAGTGGAAGATGAGGGGAAGCTGACGGCGTTGGATCCAGAGCTGGAAGAGGAAGAAGGCCGGAAGGGGACGGCAAAGTCGAATGTTTTGGACGAGGGGACTTTGTTGTTGTGGTTCAGACGAGGTTGGGGAGGCGGAGGCGGGGGTGGGGGTGGGGGTTGGAGAGCTTTGCTCTCGATTCGACGAGCTTGTGATGCGAATCTGGCGACTGGGGTTAGAGTCAGAAGATTTACAGAGGTAAAAGACTAACTTACCCAACACTCCGCACTAGATCACTTCGAAACTTTGTCCCGGGCGCCAGACACACGATCAGTAAAGCCAAGGAGGGTCCTCCGAGTGCATCAGAGAGCAGTCTAGTGAGAGACGATGCTCTATACGGAACAAGTTTGACCTTGGGCTCAACCGACGCTTCATCTTCCCCCGCGAGCTTTGCTGCCTTGACTGCACGGGACATCGTTCTCGCATTATCATTCAACGCGTTGACCACCTGTCCCAAGGCCGTCAAGCTCTTATTGATCGCTGAACTCTCCTTCATCCTCTCTGGATTGTTCCCGGTGAGATTGTTGTTCTCCGAGCCTGCCAGGTCAAGCAGGTGCAGTTTGCCGACCGAGCGTGAGTTTGCTAGAGTCACGTATATGGTGAGGACTGCGTGGCTTCGGGAGGAGTTGGAGTTCAACAATGTCGCGCCTGTACTTCGGTGTCGAGCGGCGTCGGCGTATAAGGAGTGGAAGGTGTCAGGAGAATCGACTGGGTGGGTAGAAAGGTTCGGTAGATGAATCGAAGTGCCGAATGAGAGTGGGGGTGGGCCGTTATGTGAGGAAGTAGTCCCTGCGGATGACGTGGAAAGGATCTGTAGTCTTCGTCGTTGTGTAGGAGGCACGAGAAGGTCGTACGGCGTATCTAGGTAAAGCTCCAGATAGGACATGCTGACCGTCCCAACCGTACCATCGATCCGTCTAAACAGCTCTTCAACAACCATGCCTATGATCCCTTGGTCTCCTGGACTGCCATTCCCCTGCATGGTATAAGTCTTCCCAGAACTCGTCACTCCATACGCAAACACCGTCACAGTCGCTCCCGAGAGCACCTGGTCCACCAGCGGAAGAACATCGTGTGTGAACAGAGACCGAGTCGAGGCAGAGTCACCGTCGATCGGGGTTGAGAGCCATTTCTCTGGGCAATACGCAGAGTGGAACGGATAGTGCTGAGTGAGGCTTGATGAGGCCGCGTCCTTGAGAACGAAGATCCCAGGACCAAGGTTAGCTGTGGCTTTGTTGTTGTTGGCTAGAGGTGGCGCAGGATCGGTGTTTTCCTTGTTGGTACTGGAGTCTGAGACTGGTGAGCAATGAGAGATGACACGAACGCCGTCGTCGCAAACTTCGCCAGGAAGTGGAGGTCGTAGACGTGCCACGATGCGCACTGCAGCTGACATGGCGTTGTTGATGGCCACACGTCTCTAGCAGTGAGCCAGGAGGTAATTGGAAGGGTAGAAGGTAGAGATAGTCAAAGATGAAGCTGAAGTTTGAGCGCAACAAAATTCAAATGGTGACCCAAACACGACCAAACGCGCTCGAAACTCTCACGTGATGTCACGCGATCGCGAATTCCCAAGAACCGTGTGAAAACTTTCTTCAGTTCTATCTCTGCGCTTTATGATTTCGACTCTTCGAGTCACCTCGCAAATTCGTTAAACTTCAAAAGCCTGCAATATTCTCCTACGTCTCATTTCGGTACAACGTCCGCGTCGATGCACGATCGGCCGATAGTCCGCTAACACTGTTCAAGCCTTTTCGGCCTAACCCATCGGCCGACCTCAAACGCGTTGGATAAAAAGCTCAAGAGCATCCATCTACCAAATATACAGTACTACGATGGCCGTCAACCCAACACAGGGATCCTTACCTTCTACTCCACCAGACGCATCCTTCTCTCCAGACTCCTCTGGCTGGTCAGCAGCGCTCTACAACAAGAACGCGAATTTCGTTTATTCAACCGCGTACACGTCTCCCGTTCTTGAGCTCCTAGCGGCCAAACCTGGAGAAAAGATCGCCGATTTCGGATGCGGAAGTGGACAAGTCAGTGTCACGATCGAGAAAGCTGTCAAGGAAAAGGAAGGAGGGTATGTCGCTGCGGCTGATTTCAGTCAAAGTATGGTTCGTAGTGCGGTCCTCATCCTCAGTTCATTGCAAAAAAGCCTTGCGACTGATCGATATCCTTCCTTGTTCCACGGTCCACAGATCGAAAAAGCGAGGACCAAAGGGTTACCCGAGGCGTTCGTTTGCGACATTCAAGACTTCACCTTTCCACCTCCGAGTGAATACAACGGACCTAGGGAAGGATTTGACGCCGTGTTCACCAACGCGACGTTACATTGGTGCAAACGCGACCCAGCCGGGGTCATCAAGTCCGCGAAGGAGATTCTCAAGAGTGACGGTGGGAGGTTCGTAGGTGAAATGGGAGGATTCCTGAACTGTATCGGTGAGTGAGGTATTCGTCGAAGTTGAAGGAGGAGGAGTAATAATGGAAACACTGACGATTTTATTCGTAGGGGTCCGTTCAGCCTTGAAGACTGTGCTCAAATCCAAAGGATACGACGGAACAGAGCGTGACCCATGGTTCTTTCCCTCTCCCGAAGAATACTCTAAAGTGAGTCTGTCAATCTATCCTCATACTCTAGTACTGTATCTCATTACTTTTAAATTTCATCTTCCACTCAAAGCTTCTCCAAGCAGAAGGCTTCACCGTCTCCCATATATCTCTCACCCCCCGACTCACGCCTCTCGAAGCCGGCCTCTACGGCTGGTTGAGCACCTTCGTCCGAGGATCGTGGTTGAAGGATTTATCCGATGGGGAGGCGGAGGAGGTGATGAGAGAGGTCGAAGAGATGTGTCGGGTTGATTGTCAGGATGGGAATGGGAATTGGGCGGTGGTCTATGTGAGGTTGAGGTTTGTCGCGGTGCTGGCTGAAGCTTGATGCGTGGGGGGGGGGGGAGTGGTTTGAAGGATGAGATTGATGAGAGCTTCAGAAGAGAGAAAGGAGGAAGGAGCGAGGTAAGCTGAGGTTTTCGCTTTTCCAGCACGTAACTTGGTTTCTGATTTCGTTTTCCTACGACCCAGCTGGTTGAGTAGAAATTTCTGCATACATGAACACTGTACATCACGAGCAGAATGGTTCAAAATGGATAGTAACGGCGGCGCTGACCGCACGCGTGCTACACGGGTGACTCTGCACATCAAGTTGTATAAAACACTGTGTATGTCTGCCGATAGGGACCACTCCGTTCTATCGAACGAGCGTCAGAAAATTTGCAAGGGATTTGTTGTTCAAGTAGTGCATGAGGAAAATGGCGGAGAGTCAAAGTCTAAAGATAGCTGAGCAACTGAGGCCAAGATCGTTGAACAAAATCGAGGTTCGTCATTCACTCCATGTCCTACGATTTGTTCTTACAAATATCCAAAGGCGACAAAGACGACGAGAGGTAGTTTGCGCTCCTTGTCGTCGTCGTCGATTTTCTTCTTGAATTCGACTCTCTAAGCCCTTATACTTGTCATACTCCGCTCATCTCCCAATATCGCCTGCTTCCCGATGGCCACGACCTACTGAGCCTCGGTCCATGCTTCCCAAGGTGGCGACTACAAAACATCTGCGCATCATCTGCTCATCCGGAACGGCAATTCTGAGTTGGGGTATCACACTTTCAGATGATGACAACCATTTTCTGAACACACCTTGCTTCTTTTCAATCCCCAATTTTCTTCTCTTCCACCGACAATGATACTGCATCACTCTCTTCAGTTGTTCATCACCAATCAGAGCGATGAAGGGGGGCATCTGTATTGATGTGATCGTGCGCGCTGTGAACGATGATCCATTCAAATTTCAGATGTGAGGATGGGGTTGTAGGCATAAATGAGTCACATGTGAGCACGGAGGATATGCAGGCACAGGTGCTCGAAGATACTCAGCGTACCGATGAACAGGGGTCAGGATACTAGGAAGAATGGTAAGAACAGAAAAGGTGCTCCACCCTCTGTCAGAGAATTATCGGAGAAGTACCATCTCAATCCTGTTCGTCCGTAAAACAGTGTTCACATGTTTTTGGCAGCAGTCATCAGCTTACGTTTGCGAGTTCAAGGCTTTGTGGCTGCAAATCTCCGCTGATCCAGATGGAATTCAAACATGCCATGGACTCACTGAAGTGCCTCTTGCATTGATGCAAAAGTGATCCTCGAAAGGAGTGGTGGTGTGTTGACAGAAATCGCTCGGCTCGGAGCGCTGACTTTCCGATGCATAGGAGATCGTACATCTCGTTGATTGTGTTCAAGTCCAAATGAGTATGGTGAACTCTGGAGCCAAAGCGTAATCATAAGCTGGGGGATATTCGGTCTTCGCTCGGGTTGAAAATGCGAAATGAGGATCGGAGAAGGATCAGCGCTATTTCCTTGAGGCAAGTCAGTACATTCTGATTAGACAACATTCATATAACTCTGTATTAACGATTTCGTCAGACAAATCCCGCCATACACACAATGACATCGACTACTACATTGGCTTGGATCAGCGGCTCATACACTATCCCAGTTGCGCTAATCTGGCAAGGAAGGTATCTCTGAAGTCGGTCAAATCAGCATCAGACTCTGGTGTCCCAAGCCTCAGCACAGGCCCAAATCTTTGTGTATATGCGAGATAAGCATTGTCAAACTGACTGCCCGTAAGCATTCTCCTTTGAAAATTCCATCCTGGGAGGTCGTTTCTGCGTATGAGGGCCCGTTGATACCTTGCTCCTGTGCCGCTTATGGCGTATATTTCGTTAATCCGGGGATAATCCCTGAAGGCAATGGCAAGATACTCCACCAGGTCGAGTTGCGACTCCATCATCTTGCTATGAATGTACGTTTGGTAGATGCAGATGCAGATTCAGCAAGACTCAAGCATAGCATATGGAACCTTTACCTCCGTATTTTCCTGGTCAATCTCGTTGCCCCATCAGGTTGTGCCCGAAGTATCATCTCCGTTTGGCGTTCTATGTTACTCTTCAGTTCCACCAATGCAGAAATGCAACAGTGCCGAACTTGTCGATATGAACGACTCTCCTTGAAAACGACCCTTTTTGCAAGTTGGAGTTGTTCATCTGTCTCTTCTTCTTCTTCTTCCTCTGTTGAGTTGTCAATACTCTCGTCTGTCTCTTCTTCTTCCCCTATTTCATCAAGGCTTCTGTCTGCCTCTTCTTCTTCATCCAGGCTTCCATGGTTACTCGTTGGTGAGGACTCTGGGGAGTTGGCATTGCTCAATGGCTGAGTCTCGACATGGAGCAAAGCCACATCAGGTTTGACATATACTGAATCATTATGGAGGCTCTGAGATGAAATGGTGGATGCATTTAAATCTTCATCTGCAGGATTAGACTCATCCTCATCCGCAGGACCTGCACTGCCAGGATCTAGATCAGTCTCATCTTCACTAGGAGTCTCGGCGTTGGTTATCGCCGGAACAGAACGGGAATGGGACCGTAGGTTATATAAATGGGCGAGAGCTGGTTCTTCAGCATCATTGGAGGATTGAGTGTCTATATGTTCAGACACTTCATCATCATTGAAGGTGGGTGGGTGTTCTACATGGGGGTGTATAGACCCGATGGCATCCACAAATTGACTGAATTGTACTTGTGCAAAAATGTTATCAAATGGGGCGGTAAGTTCAGTGAAGACCTGGCTGTAAGGGGCATGCCACCTGTCTTCATGGTTGTGGATATTGTACTGGAATGACTCTGCAGTCGCAATTGTATTTTTCACTTTTTCAGATGAGATATAGGGTGGTAGGTTGGCCATCTCCAGAGTGATTGAATATCAGGGAGTGCAGAGAAACTCTGAGAGGAACTGAGAGTGCAGACCAGTTCATGGATGTTGGGTCCTTTTTATGCTTTATGCTACAGCAATACAACTGTCAATACAAGTAAAATCAGACAATGGTGTGAAATTCTTTTCTGTTTCACAGAGTGACTAGGCTACAAGAAGCTATATACTCATTTAAGGTTTTCAGTTGTCATCTCGGTACTCAACTCCAATTGGATGTGCTATGGTCTGGTATGGTGTCAGGTGAACCCCAAATATTTGCCACAATGATTTGTCTCAGTGGGAGTCAAAGCAACATATATTATATGTACTCCAAATAACACATTTGAGTTGAATTCCTCATGAATAATCAAATACTCAAGATAGTAGTCTAAGTCTGTGGATATTATCAATTCTTGAGCCCTGGAACCGCGAGGAAATTGAAGTTGCTACAATTAGTAGTAAATATGTATTCACACTTAACATGCAGCGTGCATGAAAGGGACTTGATAATCATGACAAACACTGAAGTGTGCCACATTGGCCGAATTCTAGAAACCTCTAGAGTCTGAGTATGATGATTTATTGTGGGTGTACATGTGAAAATACACAGTTTGGTTGAAACACTCACAGTCACGGTAATTATTTGAATCGATGCTGCTGGTACACAACAGTGCACAGTGAGGGCTGCACAGCCCTGCACAGTGTGCGTGAGCAGTACCAAGTATGTAGTACAATTGAATGAATAAATAGCATAGGGTAGCATGTGTAGCCTCATGTAACAGGGCCTGCCGCCTGGCCCATGCTTGTATGTAACTGCTATGCAGTCACGGTGCCAGTAGCGCGGCCGCCACATTGACCAGACTCTAGAGATTGAGGATTGATTGTGGATGTGAAATTACATATGTACACAGACTTACACTTGACTCTTATGTATGTATATATGTGGTTGAAACCCTCACAGTAGTTGTGATTATTTGAATAGATGCTGTACAAGCATGGTACACAAGGGTGCATGGTAAGGGCTGCACAGCATTGCGCAGTGTACACCAAGCACATATGTAGTTGTAAAATTGAATGAATCAATACTAGTAGAATGGAGCATGTAGCCTCATGTAGCATGGCCTGGCCTGGCCCATTCTTTATATTGTATGTAACTGCTATGCAGTAGACCAAGGGTCATTAATCACTGCATACAGATTCCCATAAGTTGACCCGACCTGTGGCATATGATAAAAAGATGCAAGATTTCAACCACATAAGAATGGGAACTTATGGGAAATCAATAAGTTCACCACTATCTCTTGTAAGTTGCCTTTTATATGAATTTGAAATATTTTGCCTTTTTAGGATAAATTTTCTGTAAGTTCGGGTAACTAATAGAAACCTGCATGCAGTGCATTCATCAACTCTCAAGCTATGCATGATGGTGCGCGGTGCAAGTTTGAAGTTGCCACCTGCCATTGCCACAGGTCCAAGGTTTTGTGATCAAAATTCCTGAAACCTTGTTCCCACACAAGATTTCTATAAATATCGTATGTCTGAAGAGCAGAGCCCCCAGCCTGCCCTCAGCTTGAGTCTAGCTCTGCTTCAACCTATCCACTTATATTCACCAGTGTATCTCCCAGATGTACAAAGAACAAGTTTGCGGTATACTACTACCCGATGCATTCCTTGAACAACTTGAAGTTTACAAGAGAGCATACGCTAAAATAATGGCCAATGACCCACACAGAGATAAACCAGGCTTCTCTCATGAGGCATCGGTGACGGCTGCAAATGTGGCAAGTGTAGATTTGACGTGCAAAGCAAATGAAGTCATTTACAGTCGACACCCAAATCGACTTGGAGCACGACCACTTCCAGTCTTTAGCACGCCTGAACGAGATGAATATCAGAACTGCATTGTCCTCATGAGGAATGTTAAACCCGGTGCAAGTCTCGATATTCCACAGGAGACAATCGACGCCATAGCTGAAGCAATTGGGTATGATGGGAAACCAAGTGTTTATGTATATGAGTAAACTCAATGGATCTTGGTACGCTGTTCCATAGCATCAGTATGTTTTATATCTCACTCAAAGGTACTACTACTTACAGTCTTTTTTCCACCTCTCTCCACAATAATTCAATCTCGGAACTCTGAGTAATCAGAGCAACATCCTATCCCTTTCCTTCTCAGCAGCCGGTTAGAGACTTGTACAATATGCACATATATCCACGCAGCACGCCTCTCGAAGTTGCGGGCTGTGAGCATTATGTTCATGTAAAAATGTATCTATAGGCACCTATTGTCAAATAAACGCTGCATCTCATTTCTAATGAATTAAGGACACATACTCAGACACACAAGGAAGAAAGTCCATGTTTGGCTTTGACTTGGTCGATAACATCATTTTTTCACTTGAGTTCTTCGTTCTTTTCTATACGGTCATGGGAGCAAGGAGGCGGCGTGATGTCCTGGATACACAACGTACGTTACCAATAATGAATTATCTGGTTCCAACGCAGGCTTATAGATATTACTTACGGGGGCAGGCCAACCCGCATTCGGTGGCAATGAATATGTGACCCATCAAATTGGCATCTTGCACCATGGCTTTCGCGTATAACTCGAGATTCTCGCGATCGCTCCCATTGAAACAATTCGTCACGACTCACGGACTCCTCAATTTCTGCAATGTGTGGGTGAGCTGCCTCCTATCTGGACTACCCTGGATGCTCCGAGTCGATTTTTTCTTTCGCCGCTCTCAGAAAACACCCAACCCTCCCATTTCCATGAGAACTATGCACTTGTCAACTGATCACTATCTGCGTTCTGGACGCTGCGTTGAAAGGTGTAGTCCTTTTCTCAGCATCATATTGATCTAACCCGCTAATTGATCATCTGTGAATAGTACATAAGGTAGACAGTAGACATAGGGCAGAAACGGCAGTGTTAAAGGAGGGGGAACGAGAAGCGTATACTCGTGCGCAGGAATGGGACACATCTATACGCGAACACACCATTGACAGCTACGGCAGCAGGCTACGCTGCCTATCGCGCTTTTCATCGCGGAGTGGAGTGCTTGTCACAGCACAACAAAATACTTGAAGAACGGTGTAATTCCTTAGGCAATAGACAGAGTGGATTCTGGAAAGGACAATGCTAGGTTAGACTAGATGAAGAGACGTTCTTTGAGACGAGAATTCCAGGACCAAGGTTACTGGTGTGTAATGAGAGATGGAACAAACGCCGTCGTCGCAAACTTCGCCGGGAAAGGGAGGCCGCCGACGTGCCACGATACACACTGCAGCTTACCTGGCGCTGTTGATTGCCACAAGTTTCGAGCGGTAAGCCAAGCAGGAGAATCTGGAAGGATGAAAGGTAGAGATAGTCGAAGACGAAGTTTGAACGTGTCGAACCCCGGAATTGTAACTCCGACATTCCGACTCTCCACAGCCTTCCACAGCTCTCCACCAACTTCCACCTCGCAAATTTTGACACGCTCCGATAGCTTGCAAAAAACGTTCCTACTTCTTTCCATGTCGGTACAAGGTATTCACCGTAGCACGGTGATGTGCTCGCGAAGCTTAATCCTAGTTGATACAAGGCCAATCTGGCACTCTGAAAGATATACTACGTTAGTAGAAGAAGAGTAGAAAAAGTATTGAACTCACCATACGCGTCATGTTCCCGGTTTCTCCCTACTAGCTGCAGAAGGATCAAAATTTAACCTCATTACACCGTTCAAAAGCGCATAACCTAGTTCGAGTAGTTGAGGTGAGCATCCTTTGAGAGCATAAGAAGAAGAGACCAAAATCTGAACGAGAAACGACGCATTTATGTCAAAAAGAGCGAAAGTTATCGGTGTCACGCAAACTACAAACAAGTACAAACTCAGACCACACTCTACGCGGTCCACGTGAACCCAGTTGCTTCGCTTCGCTCGCAACAACGTCTGCGTTGATGCACAATCAGCCGACCTCAAACGCGTCAAAGCTCAAGGATATCGACCAATATCCCGTCCATCCACCAATACGATGACCGTCAACCCAGCAAAGGAACCTCCACCATCTACCTCGTCAGATGCATCGTTCTCACAAGATTCTTCTGCGCTCTACAACAATAATCCGAATTTCGTTTGTTCAACCACTTATACGTCTCCCGTTCGAGCTCCTAGCGGCTAAACCTGGAGAAAAGATCGTTGATTTCGGATGTGGAAGTGGACAAGTCAGTGTCACGATCGAGAAAGCTGTCAAGCAAAAGGAAGGAGGGTATGTCGCTGCGGCTGATTTCAGTGAAAGTATGGTTCGTAGTGCAGTCCTCATCCTCAGTTAATTGCAAAAGCCTTGCGTCTGATCGATATTCTTCCTTAATTTTTGATTCACAGGTCGAAAAAGCGAGGACCAAAGGGTTAATGGAAGCGTTCGTTTGCGACATCCAAGACTTCACCTTTCCACCTCCTGGCGAATACGGCGGACCTAGGGAAGGGTTTGATGCCGTGTTCACCAACGCGACATTACATTGGTGCAAACGCGACCCAGCCGGGGTCATCAAGTCCGCGAAGAAGATTCTCAAGAGTGACGGTGGGAGGCTCGTAGGTGAAATGGGAGGATTTCTGAACTGTATCGGTAAGTGAGCTATTCGTCGAAGTTGAAGGAGGAGGAGTAATGGAAACACTGACGATTTTATTCATAGGGGTCCGTTCAGCCTTGAAGACTGTGCTCAAATCCAAAGGATACGACGGAACAGAGTGTGACCCATGGTTCTTTCCGTCTCCCGAGGAATACTCTAAAGTGAGTCTGTCAATCTATCCTCATACTCTAGTACTTATCTCATTACTTTTCATCTTCTACTCAAAGCTTCTCCAAGCAGAAGGCTTCACCGTCTCCCATATATCTCTCATGATCACCCCACGACTCACGCCTCTTGAAGCCGGCCTCTATGGCTGGTTGAGCACCTTCGTTCGAGGATCGTGGTTGAAGGATTTATCCGATGGGGAGGCGGAGGCGGTGATGAGAGAGGTCGAAGAGATGTGTCGGGTTGATTGTCAGGATGGGAATGGGAATTGGGCGGTGGTTTATGTGAGGTTGAGGGTTGTCGCCGTGTTGTCCGATGCTTGAGTGAGGGGTAGTTTGAAGGATGAGATTGATGAGAGCTTCAGAAGAGAGGAATGACTCATGAGCGAGGTAAGCTGAGGTTTTCGCTTTTCCAGCACGTAACTTGGTTTCTGATTTCGTTTTCCTACGACCCAGCTGGTTGGGTAGAAATTTCTGCATACATGAACACTGTACATCACGAGCAGAACGGTTCAAAGCACACAGTAACTGCGGCGCTGAACGCGCGCGTGCTACACGATGCACATCAAGTTGTGAAAAACACTGTGTATGTCTGCGACTCTGTTCTAATGGACGAACGTCAGAAAACTTGCAGTCCGAAGATAACGAAGTGGACGATCTCCTATGCATCGGAAAGTCAGCATTCCGAGCCAAGCAATTGCTTCGAACACAACCACTCTTTACTCGCACCTCATGATCAGTGGGTCCATGGCATGTTTCGAACTTCTCTTGAATCAGCGGAAATTTGCGGCCACAAACGTCTTGAACGTCGCGTCGCAAACACAAGCTTATGACCGCGGCCAGAAACATTTAACATTGTTTTACCCGATTACACTCTGGTCTCTAACAGAGTGAATCACCTTTTACTAGCTTCCACTATGCAGGGTCATCGAGCTATGCGTGCAGATTGCCACCTGTTGCTGGCACCCAAGTCTTGCGATCCGAGTTCCTCAGGGAACCTGTTCCCGCACTCGGATTCATATAAATACTGTACTTCTGCAGAGCTTAGCTATGCACTAACCCGTCCACTTCTACCACCAGCGTATTTCCCAGATGTACAAAGAACGAGTTTGCGGCATACTACTGCCCGACACCTTCCTTGAACAACACGAATTTTACAAGAAAGCATATGCTAGAGCGATGGCAAACCACCCACGAAGAAATCAACCAAACTTCCCTCATGATGCATGGCTGATAGCTACCAATGTGGCAAATGTCAATTTGACGTGCAAACTTCAAAGTGAATGAAATCCTTCTCAGCCGACATCCAAATCGACCTGCAGCACAACCGCTTACAGTCTTGATCACGTCTCCACGAATTGAATATCAGAACTGCATTGTCCTGATGAGGAATGTCAAACCCGGTGCAGGTCTGGATATTCCACAGGAGACAATCGACGCTATAGCTGAAGCAATTGGGTATGATGGGAAACCGAGTGTTTATAGGCTTGACTAACTTTCTCAATGGATGATCCTGGTACGCTGCCATTCCATAGCATCAGTATGTTTTAAATATCACTCAAAGGTACTACTTACAGTCTTTGTTCCACCTCTCTCCACAATAATCCAATTTCGGCACTCTGAGTAATCAGAGCAGCATCCTATGCCGTCCCTTCTCAGCAGCTGGCTAGATACTTGTACAATATGCACATATACAGTATTTCATATCTGGCACGCGGCACGCCTCTCGAAGTTGCGGGCTGCAAGCATTATCTTCATTTCAATTGTATCCTAGACTAAGTACATCACGAGCAGAGCTGGTCAGAACATACTGTAACGGTATCAAGCTATGTAATAGTATGCATGCACACTGCATGGTGCCACCTGTTGCTGACATGTGCTGACACCCCAGTCCTGCAATCTGAGTTTCCGAAACCTGTTTCCATGCTCATATCCATATAAATACCCCCAGCTCGAGCCTAGCTGGTGGCTACCAAATTACCTTACCGTACCTGACCTGACCTTACCTGGCCTTACCTTGGCCTTACTAAATTACCTTGGGTGCGTACTTCCAAGGTTCGGCCAAGGTCCGGCCAAGGTAGCGGAGTTTCGGCCAAGGTCCGGCTAAGGTTAGGCCAAGGTAGCGGAGCTCGAAACAATATTAGCACCATTATTTTGCAATTTGCATTACTCCTGTTTCTTTCCAACTGCCACTATCTTTTCTTCTCAGTCATGTTCCACTAGATTTTACATCTTCTTTGCTATTATACTATTCCAGCACCACATTTTACTCAAATTACACCACAGAACCTACTATAATAATTCCAGCCTATGATGATTATAAGGCATGTAGACAAAAACAATTATGATAAAAAGTCTTTGAGAATATTTTAAGAGAATGTCTGTGATAATTGCAGAAATGTAGACAAAAATAATCATCATGAAAGTCTATCTGAAAGTAATGTTTATATTAAGTTCAGGGATAGACAAACGTCACAAAGGTAAGTAGTTATAATAGGAGTCTTTAGAATCATTATTCTTGAGAATATATTCATAATTCTTATACATATTCATATAAAGAATATGTTTTGTTATTTTCATTAGTACATGAATACACAACAACCTTAGAATGATGAAGAATTCTTTTGTGCAGCAGAGCACTCATTGTCAACTGACACTTGTCTTTGATCCCTTCCTACTCAACATCATATGCTATTGATATCTCATACTTACTCTTAGATTGTCTATAGATGACTTCATTTTGCTAGTGATCATGTCTGATGTAAAGTAACTTTTTCCTTCGAATCTATGACTTACTCATGTCACTTGAGGGAATCCCTGAGCTAAGTAACCACTTTGCAATTATTATTCATGTCCAAATTACATTCAGCTGGACCTATGGTCTACCATGGCATTCTGTTATCTGTAGCCTAAGTGAGTACACAAACTAGTACAGGTAGATGTAAGTATGAATATATAAGATAAGTAGAGCAAGACATAGATGTACCCTCAGAACAATGAAGCATTCTGAGGGGAATTCTACAATAGCTGGAGCTTGAATACATATATGGAAAAAATTCATCACTGGTACTATATAACTCGAGTTCCAAACCACTCTGGGGCCTGATACCTTCACTGGGCTGTCTAGACAGAAGCAAATCAGCTACCACTTCCTCTAGTCTGTATACAGCCAGAATACCAAATGTTTAGATATTCCAATACACAAGATATGTCCATATATCTGTCCAAATCTAATACCACTATGTGTACCTGCAAAGAAAAAATCCTTGAAAATGTGCGAGATACTTATGTACTCCAATTTTAAAGAGATATAATTTCAGAAGAATGCCCAGAAAGACACTGAAGGCTCAGCAAATGAACATCAAAACTCATGAAGTAATTGTAGCTGAAAGTGAGGACTCAATTCAGTATGGCATCCCTGGTTTGGTCCAAAGGCTTGAACAACAACAGACTGGTCTTAGACCTATTCAATGCTGTCCAGCACTGTCAAGCACAATATACTGCTGGGAATGCTGGAAGGCAAAACCCAGGTTTTGCTGATGGCCTGGTTGCTCAGGCTCTTAGCTAACAGACTAGAATCTAATGTTTACTTCAACAACATCAAGAGAAACAACAAAATTTAGTGCTGATATAATGAAGAGAACCAAAAGGACCAATAAATTGCAGGAAGAAGAAGCAGTCAATGGATAGCAGAAGCAGTGATAGATTTATTGGTTAGTATATATATAACTAGTAGCTGTAGTACTGTACTTAGGTTACCTCTTGTGATCTCATAATTATCAATATATTTGTTCATAATTGTGAGATTGGCCACTGAAAAGTCTGACATCAGAGCAGGTATGAATTTGACTGAGTAATGGGCAATGTTACATGCAGTAGAACCAGTATGAGTCCTGTCCTGAATGTGTGTTACTGCATCCAAGGAATATGAAGGTACAAGGTAATTTGCCAGGGTGTGGGAAAAGGTAGTCAAGGTAGGTATCACATAATTTTTGGTGAGTCAAGGTAGCCAAGGTAGCCAAGGTAAGGTAATTTGCTCACACTCAGCCTAGCTCTGCATCAGCCTATATCACTCATATCCACCTGCATATTTCCCAGATGTACAAAGAACGAGTCTTCGGTATACTACTACCCGATGCATTCCTTGAAACACTTGAAGTTTACAAGAGAATATACGCTGAAATGATGGCCAATGACCCACACAGAGACGAACCAGGCTTCTCTCATGAAGCATCGTTGACGGCTGCAAACATGGCAAGTGTAGATTTGACGTGCAAAGCAAATGAAGTCATTTACAGTCGACACCCAAATCGACTTGGAGCACGACCACGTCCAGTCTTTAGCACGCCTGAACAAGATGAATATCAGAACTGCATTGTCCTCATGAGGAATGTCAAACCCGGTGCAGGTCTCGATATTCCACAGGAGACAATCAATGCCATAGCTGAAGCAATTGGGTATGATGGGAAACCAAGTGTTTATATATATGAGTAAACTCAATGGATCTTGGTACGCTGTTCCATAGTATCAGTATGTTTTACATCTCACTCAAAGGTACTACTACTCACAGTCATTTTTCCATCTCTCTCCACAATAATTCAATTTCGGCACTCTGAGTAATCAGAGCAACATCCTATCCCTTTCCTTCTCAGCAGCCGGTTGGATACTTGTACAATATGCACGTATATCCACGCGGCGCGCTTCTCGAAGTTGCGAGCTGCGAACACTATGGTCATGTTAAATGTATCTATAGGCACCTATTGTCAATCGAATGGTGTATCTTATCTCTAATGAATGAAGGACACGTACTCAGATACACGCAAGGAAGAAAGTCCATGTTTGGCTTTGACTTGGTCGACAACATTCTTCACTTGAGAACAGACGAACTCGGACTCCAAAGGAAACATGATAAGTATACAAGCAAACCTCTGCCCCAAACTTGTGAGTCTGGGGAGACGTGGCAGAGAAGAATTGGTCAAAGCTGGGTTCTCGCAGTGAGTCCTTCGTTCTTTTCTATACGGTCATGAGAGCAAGGAGGCGGCGTGATGTCCTGAATACACAACGTACGTTGCCCATGATGATTTGCCTGGTTCCCAACGTAGGCTGATAGACAATACGGGAGCAGTCCGACCCGCATTCGGTGGCAACTGGTGGCAACTTCTGCAGGTCGACGGGTGATCATATCAATCAACAATTGAAGGTTGTGCGAGATAATTTGCAAACCTCCATGATCGTTAGGACAGCTTCATCAATTTGTGCGGCGTGCCTCTAACACTCTGGTCAGAACAGCACAAGAGAGAGATCATAGTGCTTCACGAACCGGTGCGCTTGTTGACCAGATGTACACGCATCGTCCAATGACCTAGTATTGCTTGTCCTTGGAAAGAACTTAGATGTGGGTGAGTTACAGAAGACCAATCAGCAGATTGAATCAATTTGTATCTATACGTGAACACGCCAGCAGCCTATCGCGCTTTTCATCGTGGAGTGGAGTGCTTGTCGCAGACTTGTAGCACAGGGAAATACAAGAACAAGCTCCCCAGGCAATAGACAGAGTGGATTCTGGAAAAGATAATGCTGCATCAGGCTAGAGGAGGGCGCGTAGGGGCGCGTCCTTTAAAGCGGAGAATTCCAGGCCAAGGTGAAACGAACCACCGCCGTGGCAAACTTTGCCAGGAAGTTGAGGCTGCAGACGTGCCACAGTCCGCACTGCACTGACATGGCGCCATAACAGCCACAAGTATCTAGCAAAAACCCAAGCCAGGAGAATCTGGAAGGATAAACGGTAGAGATGGTCGAAGACAAAGTCGGTTCGGCAAGGTTCGGCAAAATTCAAGTGATTAAAACTGCCACGTGATGTAACTCCGACATTTTGACTTCCAACTTCCAACTTCCAAGTTTCCTGGTCCGGTCCTGGTCCACCTCGCAAACTCGACACGCTTCGCTACATAGCTTGCAATCCTCTCCTATGTACTTCTTTCCAAGTACAACGTTCCCGTCGATGCACACAATGACCTCAAACGCGTTACATAGTAGACGCTACACAGCGGAACACTCGCGCGTTTGCAACAAATCTCTCAACCGCCTGATGGATAAACGTTCAAACACCAACGAGTATGACTCATGAGCATCTTGCTGACGGGACTCCCCATCGGCCATCGTCAGTTCGCATCCTTTCTTTTGACGACCACTTCTTCGCTCCACTTTCGAAAATCCGCGATAGCTCGGTATGATCTCTCTGACATTACCTTGTCTGTATACGGTGCCCTGATTCAGCTTCGATTAAGCTTTCAACATAACGTTCGACCTCTCTTCTCAAGGCTCTGGTAGTTAGGAATTTGCTGGCAAATTCCTACCATCTTTGTATCGAAACGCTTCAGACTTCAGTACGTCGCTCGCTTCATCAAACCAGTCCCACTGTTGAACTTACTGTCACCATCTCAATCAAGTTTTCCTCTCTCCCTCAGCATAGAAGCGACCGAATCTCTACCAATTCGCATCCTCTTGCGATCTTCACCACTTCGAAGCCGCTTACACCTCCGTTCTTAAGGCTCCGGTAGTCAGGAATTTGCTAGCAAGCTCCCAACCATCGTTATCAACACAACCCTCCTGTATGTTGTTGAGTTCTTTGTTGAGATCTTGTGCACTAACGAGCTCATTGTCACTATACCAGAACTCAAGTTTTACGCTCGCCGTCTTTGCTGTCAATAGCGCCTGAATTGAATAGAAATCCACTTTTCCGAGGCAGCATTTCGTGTACGTCCTCTTCAATGATTTTTTGATACCTTTCTTCTCCCTTTTGGTCACCGTCCACCTTCGACCAAAGAAACTCTGTTCTTCGCCGGCGAAGAAAAGATTATTAGGTTTTGACTCTGTTCCTTCAGTTCCATGGCGCTCCTCACAATACCCCGGTTTTGCCCGTCCAAACTCGGACTCCTTCTGGTTTTCGTTGCCGCCATCCTCGACGTAGCGATTACACTACCTATGAAATCCTCTCCATCCCACCCAGTCCCTCCTCCACCCCGATCCCGCACAGAGCCTCCCCCATCCCCAACCCGCCCAGATCCTCCCCCAACCCCTGAAGAGTTCGAGTCAGGATTTCCACGTGCGTCATTTATGTGGCATATCAGACATGTATCGTCGATGTTGATTTTTGCTGTTTGCAGTTCGCACGGATATCGCTATCTGGGTTTCACATCTGGATAACAAGGGACTTCCTACGGGCTTGTCATATGTTGAATTCGGAGGCGACGATGTCCACTTTTATGATCGGGTATACTACAGATCACGGAAGTTGACGGACGAGGAAGCGCACGACCTCATGTCCGGCGTCCGTATACAACACACACAATCACCCATCCTACAATACAAGGGAGAATGGTTCAAGGTCATCAATCCTACCTTGAACAGCAATCGCATTTACAACGTTGCAGATTGGACACTGGTCGGCTACATCCAACTCCCCGACCAATACGTGGCGAATTCGCTCTTCAAAATGGGTGGAAGAATCGATTTGAAACTCGAGGGTTTGATCGATAGAGACCTCTCTCCGACGAATAAGAACTTCGTCAAGAGTTTACTGCTGGGGCTGAATACGGATAATTACTTTCGAGATTATGGTCGATTATTTGTTCGAACCACGCCTGCTCTCGACAGAATTTTGAGAATGGAGTGGATCACTTGATGCTAAGCATAAGCGCGTATACGTCTCTCGTTCTTGAGCTTTTAGACTTGGATGTGGAAGTGGAGAGGTTAGTGTCATGATTGAGCAAGTTGTGAACTTTGAAGTAGAAGGAAGGAGGGTACTTATGTCGCTGCGGCTGATTTCAGTGAAGGCATGGTTCGTAGCCCAGTCCTCAGTCATTTGCGAAGACCAGGCTGCGAGTGATTGATATACTTGCTCTACGGTCCACAGATTGAAAAAGCCAAGACCAGAGGACTACCCGAAGCGTTCGTTTGCGACATCCAAGACTTTACCTTCCCACCTCCAGGTGAATGGCAGTGGGTTCATCTATCGCTATCATGATCAAGGCGTAACACTCGCATCCGCACAGATCCGGCGGCGACTCGTTGGAACATGGAGGTATTTCTCTGGTTATCACCTGTTATCACTGCATGTTCACAATGTTCATCAGTGTTGGTCGTTGTTCATCTATGTTCAAGATCAAGGCGTAACACTCGCATCCGCGCGGTCCCAATTTTGGTGCATTTTTTGAAGTACAGAAGGGTGCAACGTGCGCCACTGCGGGCAGTGCTATAATGCTTTCATCCCATATGCAACAAACCCCTTTAGGAAAATCGCCTAGCGGAAGCTAGCGGAGCCTCCCCTAGCCTCCCTGAGCTTCCAAGTTCCTGAGAAGCCTTGAGGCTATATTAGTATGAGCATGTTGCTGACAGGACGTCCTCGTCAGTTCGCATCCTTTCTTTTGACGACCACACACTTCTTTAGCTCGGTATGATCTCTCTGACATTACTACCTGGTCTCTATACGCGGTGTCCTGATCCAACTTTGATTAAGCTTTCAACGTTCAACTTCTCTTCTCAAGGCTCTGGTAGTTAGGAATTTGCTGGCAAATTCCGACCATCTTTGTATCGAAACGCTTCGGTATGTCGCTCGCTTTATCAAACGAGTCCCGTTGAACTCACTGTCACTATCTCAAGCAAGTTTTGCTCTTTCCCTCAGCATAGAAGCGACCGAATTTTCATCAATTCGCATCCCCTTGCGACAAACTTCTACACTTCTTCACCACTGTTCAAAAAGTTGCGCTAGTTCGGTGAGATTACTCTGATATTATCTTGTATCTATTCAAATTTCGTCTACTGACTCAACTTCGAAACAGCTTTCACCTCCGTTCTTAAGGCTCCGGTAGTCGAAATTTTGCTGGCAAGTTCTCAACCATTTTTACAACTCAACGCTCCTGTATGTTGTTGAGCTCTTGGTGGAGATCTTGTGCACTAACGACCTCATTGTCACTATACCAAAATTCAAGTTCTACGCTCGCCGTCTTTGCTGTCCTTGCATTGAATAGAAATCCACTTTTCTGAGACATCATTTCGTGTACGTCCTCTTCAATGATTTTTCAATACTCTTTCTTCTCCCTTTCGGTCGCCGTTGACCTTCGATCAAAGAAACTCTGTTCTTTGCTGGCGAAGAAAGGATTGTCTTTAACTCACAATCGAGCTTGATACGTCTTTCGAGTACATCCGATGGCCTCGTCATCTGGATAATATCGTCTCTCCCCTCTCCTATCGAAGTCGTGATTATCGGTTTTGACTTCTGTTCCTGCAGTTCCATGACGCTCCTCACAATCCCCCGGTTTTATCCGTCCAAACTCGGACTCCTTATAGTTTTCTTTGCCATCCTCCTCGACGTAGCGTTTACACTGCCTATGAATTCCGTTCATAGTACGAGCAGCGATCATTCCGTGCACACGGGCAGTGTACCGCCACAACCCAACGAAGCTCCCCCGCGCCACCATTCCAACGTGCGTAACTTATGTGACACCTTTGAGATGTAAATTCGTTGATGTTGATTCATGCTGTTTGCAGCTTTACGGAGAATCGCAGTTTATGTTTCACATCTGGATGAAGACGGATATCCTACGTATTGGTCATGGGTCCGATTCGGAGGCGACGATGTCCTTGAGGAAGATCGGCGTCAATACAGATCACAGAAGTTTTCAAGAGAGGAGGCGGAACGACTCGAAAGGCGACAAACAATTCACGACTCACCCATCGTACCATGGCGGCGGAATTGGTTTTATAAGGTCGTGAATCCTTCTGAATTTGATCCTACCATACATGACGCTATTTTCACACTGGTCGGCTACGTGGTCTTCCCCAACCAGTCATTGTTGGACGCATACTTAGGGAACCTATCACCCCCCGATCTGCAAATCCGAGATTTAGTTCGCAGACGTCCGCCCGTCTCTCCTACGAATCCCAACTTTGTCAAAGCCGTCCTGAAGGACTTGTTGGCCAGAAGGTCGTTTGTTCGAATCACGCGCGCTTTACGCATTATAGTACGAATGCCGTGGAAGAGTTGATGCTACTATCGGCTCGATTCTCGAAGCTGCACAGTAAGTACCATATACGTACTCTGAACAAAAAGCTCTATCTGATTCGGGATTCTAGCGATTACGTTGGCCCTCATGGGAGCCTCGACTGGCATCATTCCAGGCATTCCTACTATGTCGATTTGCTAGCATTGCCTTCCTATAGTTTTCGATTTCGACGTTCATGTCATGTATCGGTTCTTGCACTATGCATCCTCCCTATGTTCATTGCGTCCAAAGCCAGATCTATTGATTTGCTGTACTCGAATTTGGAGAGGGCCGTTGTCCAACCTCGAGTTGAAAATTGGCAGTTATATTGACTGATCTTGTTCTGATTCTTGTACGCATCTACGACTTTGAAGGTTTTGTTCGATGGAATGCTGGCTCATGTCCATCAATGAGATGATTGGAAGAACACGCTGATACACAAGACAATGCCACATCGACGCGGAACGAAGCTTTCAAATTCAAGGAGTCGATTCTCAATGTCTCAGCAATATACTAACCACCGGAGTCTATCAGTATTTCAATCCTTTCTATTTGCAAGCACTCGTATATCTATGCAGATAACCCTTCCTGGAGAATGATAAACGCGGGGAACGTTCAGTATATCTCTCAGATCACTAATCCCAAGTTCTATGTATATACATTGCTGAAGGCTCACGGTTGTATATCAAATGTGCGGAATACCTGAATTACAAGACCACCAGAGACAGAGACTCAGCTTATTGGTAACAGTTCTATATGAGACCCTTGCGCCGCTGTTTTATAGGGTTTAAACGCATACATAGGAATGAAATCGCCATAGGGAGCAGCAGCTACTTCCATGGACCCCGCTTCCTCAAATCCTAAACTAACGTACCAGTCTCTCTAAAAGGTACTCAGTGGCAATGACACCGAGGAAAAGGCATTGATTCGACGCACATTCTCAGCGCTCTGAGTAATCAGCCCAACGTCCCACTTTCGTCCGTCCTCCGCAGCCTACAGACTGGTACTAAGTCCGTGAAAAGAAGATGCGCCGGGTCAGAACGCACATATGCTATAATAGCCATCATTACAGCTTTTCCATATCCACGCTTCTGAGAGATGCGAGCTGTGAGCATCATGTTCACGTAGAACGTATCCAGCGGCATCTATGGAATTATTGAATGCGCGTCTCATGAAGGAGACAAATCTGACGCACGGAAGAAAGTCCATGTTCGGCTTTGAGTTGGTCGCCTACGTTCTTCACCTGAGAATGGTTGGACTCCGGAGGAACGTAATGAGTATATGAGCATACCTCTGCCCAGAACTTGCGAGTATCCGGAGATATGGCAGCAAAGAGCTCGTCGAAGCCGAGTTCTCTTTGCTCCTTTCTATACAGGCCTGAACGAAGGATAGAAAGCGAAAATCAAACACACAACATACGTTGCCCATAAAAATTTGCCAGGTTCCCAGCAGAGGCCGATAGATATTATAGGAGCAGGCCAAAGCTCGCCTTCGGTGGCAATGAATACGTGTCCCATCAGGTTGGCATCTTGCACCATGGCTCTCGCATATAACTTGAGGTTCTCGGGATCGTTCCCAGTGAAACATTTCATCACGAGCTCCTCGATTTCTGCAGGTGGAAGTGTGATGAACGATTGAAGTTCATGAAAGGCAAGAGGTAATTTGCAAACCTCCATCATCGTTGCAGAACGTAGTGACTATAACTTGGACGGCTTCGTCAATCTGTTCTTCTGGTAATCTGATGAGAAGAGTACGGAAGAGAGAGATAGAGTGATTCACGCACTGGTGAGATCGTCAACCAGATGTACACGCATCGTCAAATAACCCAGTATCGCTAGTCACCAGAAAGATCTGATATGTGGGTGATCCTACGCTGTGGCCTACAGATGACCAATGAACCGATTACATCAGGGCTAATATTGACCCTCTGCTCCATACTACTCGAAGCTTCACATCTAGCCCTTGAGTACTGTTGGCAATTCTGTAGCTCTCATGAAAATCTTGTCTGTGACGTGAGGGAGGTGGGGAAAGCATGAGTAGTATCACGTCAAGAACTCGAGGTCATGGCTTGTATTCAAGGAGAGCAGATGTTGTTTCTTGTCGTGAGTTCAGCAAGCGTCTGTAAATATCTTGATAGAAGTCCCTGAGAGCGACGAAGCAAACTCGAGCAAACGGGCTGCAAAGCCAGAGCAATGCAGTCCGAATAGGGGGCGAATTGCGGAGAGGGTGGAAACTGCAGCGCTGAAGGAGAGAGAAGAGCCAGAAACGAAGGCTTGTGAGCAGGGATGGAACACAGGAGAGTACGCCGCCGATCTGCGCTTTTCGTCGTGGATGCTTGCAGAGGAGATGCAGAAATTGAATCGGAAATGCAAAAAAAAGCTGGCAAGCGCCCGTTGTTCGTTTAGGCGCTCGCTCATGAACATCGACATCGACATTGGAGTAACCCTCAAAGGCGAATATCTCCCTCCTACTATCACAACTGCCTCTGAAGACTCCCTCAAAATCGCACTATGTCTACATCCTTGGTCTTGGCTAGGTGGAAGCATGCATGATCCGTTAAGTGTCAAAAGCGTGCATGAAATGGTGTCGAGGTGCTGAGCTTCTACCCTCACGAAATCTAGTGTGCTAGATATACTCGCAAGGCCCTTTCAGGATAAAGGCTATCATGTCTTTAGATACAACAGTAGAGGCGTCGGTGGTTCCTCGGGCTGGCCAACGCTCACTGGCTTAACGGAGGGGAAAGATCTGGAAGCTGTGGTGGACTGGTCATTGCGATATGTACAGGGCCTAGGGCCCAGGAGCCCGACGACGAACGACGCAGCAAAGACAAGTGATGTGGTCATCGTAGTGAGGAATTGCCCCTTCCCTTCCCATTCCTTGACGTCCACGTTTGCTGAACTACCGTTTCGTACAGGGCTACTCTCACGGATCACTAATCGCATCTCTCTATCACATACTTCCCGGCAAACACACCAAGGTCTCTCATGTCCTCGTCTCATACCCTCTAGGTCCTCGCAAATACCTTACCTTGTTCCACTCTTCCACCTATGCCTCAAAACTGCGAGAACTCGTACAGAATCCAAATTCAAATGTACTAATAATTTATGGCGACCAGGACGAATCCACGAGTGGGAAGAGCTATGAAGGCTGGGCTCAAGAGCTGATAAAAGTTACGGAGGTAAGGAATTCGACAGAATCAGATAATAGTCCATCGCCGCTGGATGTTGTGCAGGGTCAGAAGCAGAACAGGATGACTGTATGCTGTCGTCCTGGGGCATCACATTTCTGGAGAGGCAGACATGGAATATGGCTAGCTGAGACAGTAGCAAAATGGCTGTAGAGTTATGTCCTTCGGTAGTTAACGTTAACAATCATTCTTTGGATTATGGATTCTACGATGAAAGCATCGACACAAGCAGCAACAATACATAGACAGCAAGATGAATAGATTATACACCAATAAAGATAGATTACAGCCTCTTAGTCGGGCAGACTCCACACATATGACTTCCCAGTCTCCTCTCCATGGCACAAACTTTCACTAAAAACATCAAATCAGTGTGTACACGACATCAAAAGTTGGACATCACTTACCCTAAGAACTTCAACGCCGTCACCGCAGGAGAAGGCGCTATACCCCTACCCACAGGTGCCCTCACTTTCATCGCACGAAGCGTGACAAACTCCCAACGGGCCTTCTCACCTTCCGGAGTATTATCGACGCTCCATGTTCTCAACGTGATGATTCCGTCCGAGCCTCCCGTGGCGAGAACACCTAGGTGGGAGTATTCACGTTCGTGGAAACCCATGGAAGTAATGGGTGGGCGGAGAGCGGTGTAGTTGGGTAGAGTCGTGAGATCGAGGACCGCGATAGGGCGGGCGTTGATGGTGTGTAGACAGAGTTTTTGGTGCGAGCAGGTCGCGATGTAGCCCTGGGGATTCAGAATGAGTTGAGACGTTGTGTTGAAAGTTAGAAGAGGAACGCGGCACGTACCGTGCTTTCATTGATATCAATCAACGATACCATAGCCATCTCTCCTCCTCTTCTATCATGCCATATAGACCGCACATAAACCGCACGATTGAGATCCCACAATGCAGCACTACCATCTCTCGACCCACTCACGATCACAGACCACGCCCGACACGCTGCAACACTCACGACCTCGTCCGTGTGAATCCTCATGATGTGCGCTTGGGAGATACTCAGCGGCGTCCCTCCTCCTCCTACTGCTGTCGATCCTCCTCCGCCCCTAAATAGTCTCCAAATCCTCACAGACCAATCACTCGAGCCTGTGACTAACACGTTCGCATCTGCGAACGCTGCGCACGAACACAAGGAGCCCTCGATGATCTGTACGACTTTGCTGTCAACGGACACTCTGATCTCTTTCGTCCCTGTGTGGGAAGGGGTCCAGGAAATTTGCTCGTGAGGGTGTGCGGGAACGTAAAGGACTCCAGGTGGGCAAGGGAGGATTTTCTCTCCGACCATGTCGAGGGCGAGGGCGGTGATGGGGGTGGCGGGGCCTAAGTCTGTGAAAAGTGGAAAGTGGAAGATGATTAGAACATGCGGACAGGATGTTGGAGGGATAGGTTGATGACGGACCTTTGATGCATCTGCTACCCTGTACAAGAAGATGTGCGTCCTCTTCGATACCATGAAGAGTCCCGATAGGTAAGGTATGTAGCCCGTGGTTGTATCGTTGAGGATGGGGAGTTGTGAAAAGCTTTCTAGGTGTTTGACCGACTGTACATATCAATGTGAGCAAGCGTACTTGTGTTTGAGGAACGAATGGCAGAGTTACAGTTATGAATGATCCCCACTGTAGCTTCACGTTCTAGTTCATCCGTTATCGAGTCAAGATCTGCCATTTATTCCTGCCAGTTAGCAAGCGTTTGAATGGAAAGTTGAACGCATATATACCAATAGATCCTTCATAAGACAGCGGGTGGAAAACATTGAGAGACGCCGGATCCCGTTGCTTGTATCCCCAGATGAGGTCAATCCACGCAGGGAGATTTTCACTGACGTGTGGGCTTTCGAGAGCCTACAAGTGGAAATGGATACAAACAGTGATTCGTTAGGCGTCAGAAGAGCAAAATACAGGTATGGTGAATAGCGGCACTCACTCGGCGATTCATGATAATGAACAGAAGTGGATCCTGTTTTGCCCAAGGAGGTAGCTTCACATCGTGTATTCGTTCTCCGGTATTCTGTTGGACTCCGAAGTCAAGGTCCGAAGAGTTTTCAAGGAATCTGTATCAAGAAAGAAGCGCTCGTCTCAATGCAAGATACTAGTCATGATTTGAACGCTACACACTCTGGGAGGTTGAAGAACTCGGGAATGAGCTCTCGTACATCACCTCGAATATCTCTCGCTGCAGACTCGTACGCTCGGGAGATATCACTAGGAGAAAGAAAAGCTAACTTGAGATCCTATTGTCCGAAAACAAACGACAACAACTACTCACCTAAATAATCTGTCCGGAAGATCCCAGTCTCCGCCTTGCAGGGTCTTGAACATGTTCGTGAACGGGGCCATCCGGATCAGGAAATGGCAGACAATCATGGAGGAGCTGAAGTGGGTCCCGTAGTGAAATGGTTTTTCATCCACGCTGGAGAGATTGGCGTATCTGGTGGAAGCAGCTTCCTGCCGAGCGGGGGTTTGAGCGCCCATGGGTTTTGTTAAACTATAGACATACAGGGAAGATAAGGAAAGGAGAGAGGGAACAGAGAGAAGGAGAGGATGGTTCATAAGTATGGATTACAAGATGGAGGAAAGGACGTACTCTCTGAATGATTGCGGATTCGATAAGTCCAGTGTAGACGAGGTGTAATCTTGCAAAACCCATGCTGTCGTTCATAAGTAGAAGGGATGGATGATGAGTGCCGGTGTGAAGGGTGCTTTGACGAGATCAAAAGAACATACGGAAGACAGGATACTGCGTTGCATCGCTGGGCGTCCTTCCTGAAACTTGATTCAAGACGCAGAGATACGTGAACTGTGCGGATGTAGTGATTGTCCATAAGCAACGTGAAGCATCTTGAGATTAGAACTCCACAGAAAAAGGCTTACATTACTGATTTCCCTCGCCTGCCATCTCCTTTGAGCAGTCGAAAGCTCATCAGCATCTGTCCACAACCCAGAGAATATTCCTCCAAGCAGAGGAGTTCGTGCTACTGATTGACTATGGTTTGAAGTTGGGTTTACGATATTCGTCAAACGTTGATTGATTTCCGAGCGTTTTTGTTTGTCGATAAATACCACGAGTAGCGACCGGCTGTCTTTGAAGTATATTTCCAGTCTATGAGCCCCGAAAAACCACATGAGAAAGCAGAATGTGGAGCGAGTAGCAGTAGACGTACGCTACATCTCTGAACAGGAACGTTTTGCTTCCAAATGTTGCGATCTGCTCATGCGACCATCTGTGTGCCCTCTGAGGACCATCAAGTTCGACAATGCTTCCAGGAACGAAGAACAATGACTTTGGTGCATCGTGTGCCTCTATGACCTCTCCATCCGAGTTCTCCACTAAGCCGTCGAGCATGTAGATATGGGTCCGGCCAAGGATGAGGAGGCCAGCTGTACAGCAGGTGTAAGAAGTAGGTGTTCGAGCGAACAGAAAGTTTTAAGTGTATAGGAAGGGATCGACACTCACGAGAAGAATCAACTCCGGCAACTCTGGCTACGGTCCCCACACACTCGATCACATCCCCCGGCTCAAGCTCATGTCGGACTCGACGATGTTTGTCTTCTGCAATCTCTTCCGCAAGTTGACGGTCTTTAGATGAAGTGAAAAGGAACGTTGAAGAGTAAGATTCGATTGAAGACATAGGAGGATCCGACAGAAGGAAAGTTGAACTTACCATCCATATCTGTTGATGAAACTTCATAACTCTCGGCCCACGGTGGAACATCCACTGTTCCTGAACCACCTGCCTCTGCCTCTGGATCGACAGCGACGGTACCACGAGCATTGGAAAAGGAGGGATTATTACCACTGGGATTGGAGGTATTCGAAGCGTCGGAAGTGTTGTTGTCAGGTTCGAGTTTTTTCCTGAACAGGAGTGGTGGTAGTAATGCCAAAAAGTTACAGTCAGAACTCGCTAGGTATATTGGAAAGTCGCGTGAAAGTACACACCTAATGCGATGCGGACCTTCAGTCTCATCTAACCTCCACAACCTCCGTAAACGACTTCGCCCAACTCGGTTTTCAATTAGTTTCCCCCATAGCTCACGTTCACCGAAGTTCGTAGGCGTGAGGGTGTGGTCGTACAGTCGAGAAATTTGACGGCGGGTTTCACGACTACAAGTAAATGCAGAGAGATGAGACGCAGAAACAAATAGAAATAGAAAACCCACAGATCGAGAACCTCCTTCCTCACTCGCTTCTTTTCAGACTCCCTGATCGTCTTTCTCCATTCATACATCCGATTCAGTGTCTTCATCACAGTACGGTCACCAACAAACTGCAGCCCGTTGCCTCTGTTCATCCCAGTCCCAGTTCCAAGACTAAGAAGACTCAATCCCGCAGAGCCCGAGGCGAGTCGTTGTCGAATTGAACGCGTATCTTGTACAAGACCAGGATCTATATTCGTACGTTCGGCAGTAGGGTTGATGATTGCTTCGGCTGATTGGAGGATATCTAAAATCTGTAGAAAGATATAGTTTGGTCCATGTACTGGTACATGGAAAACAGAACGAGAACATCACACCTCGCGTTTCTGACCCCCAGCAACGGAATTATCCAAAGCAAGCCCAAGGCCGAAATGAGACAGTTTTTCAAGGATCCGGATGGCTTGAGGATTAATAGTTGCTTGGGAATCAGGCTTCGTTGAAGTAGGTGTATTGAAAGCATTCAAACTTGCGAAGCTTGCTATTGAAGATCTTGAACCTGACCTCGACAATAACGACCTGGAATACGACAACGACATCGATTTTGGCCTCGATTTCGAGTCTGACGCAGAGTCTGGTGTGGCTCTTAATGATGTTGATGAATTCGATGAGATAGCCTCTTGAATTTTCTCCACGAACGCCCGATACGCCCCGACGAACACAGCCGTTGTCTGTTGGGATTGAAATACGAATCGAAATGTTGGACTGGACGAGTGCAAGCTGAGAAGTGTTTCAATAAGGGATTCGGTTGTCGACTGAATTTCTGGACAAAAGTGTAGAGGGGGTTTGACGAGGTTACAAGCAAAATTTGTGGTGAAAACTCTTACCATCAGTGTCGTCTGTAACCTCGAAGCACTCTTTCGCGACCACGCCTAGCCCGGCGCTCATCGCGGAGAGTATGATAGGCGCCATCTGCGGACAGGTGACCACGTTCTCCTCTGAGGTATTTCTAGTCCCATTCTCGTCTAACATGCTGACTCTACCCAACATCACATCAAACGCCGCTTTATTCACGTCTCTATTCCAACATTCCCCCCTTCGGATGACAGCACCGCTCTTAATACACCCCAACCTCCAACCAACTCAAATTTCCTTCCGAATCCAACAAACCCTACTTCTTTCCCGGTACCAGTCCCGTCGGACGGACTGACACAAATTCCAATGATTGTGAGTATCTGAGAAGCAATCACTGGAGAGGGCCGAGGGCCGAGAAGAAGGAGGAGGATCCGAGTTAAGGGAAGGTTGGTTAGGAATAGTTTGAGGTAAGGGTATGGAGACGAGGTATTAGCCAAAGAGAAGGAGGGGAACGGAGCAGGGGATGAGTTAGGAGATGGTGAAGGTAAGGAGGATTGCGGGGATCGGAGGATGGAGGTCAAAATAACGAGGACTTGCTCCGCTTTTTCCCGATTGCGTGAGTTGGGTCCCGAGCCTTCCTCCTTCTCCTTCGAATTCTTGGGATCCTCATACCCATCATGTAAGTTCGCGGCCAGATACGACACCAACGGCTTGATTCCCTCATCTTTCGTCCAGAGGGCTTTGGCTGCTGATTTGAGTGCGTCGAGGAGGAAAGTCAACGAGGTGGAGTCTTTCAGGTTCTTGTTCCCACTGCTTTCGAACCAGCCCATTTTGAGCACGAATAACAGCCTCCTCACTAAGCCTGCGTTTCCTTTACCTATCCGTTTATAGATGCCAAGGTTGAACGCTCTCCAGCGACTGGTCTCCAGAAGGATACTAAAATGCTCAAAGAACACTTGATGAATGGGTGAAGGAGTCAACGACCAGAGTTCGAAGTCGAGGGCGAGGGAAAGATAGGCAGGTGGATTGGTGACTGTTGATTGGCTGTGAATAACAGAAGGGAGAAAGATTGAAGGTGGTCAATGACAGGTTTCAATGGGTTTGAGTAAAGAGAGACGGGCAAGAGAAGAAGTCAGATTCAGATTTAGGTTTCACAAAGACATAAAAGAGTGTCATTATGTGGAAGATGATATGAATGATACAGCAAAGAACAATGACAAAGCGGTTGAGATTGAAAAGGTATTGCACAAAAACGTACTCAGGACACCGGAAATTCATCCCCAAAAACTCGAAGATGGTTTCAAAACTTGTCATGTTGATCATACCCGCTTTCGAACGAAGAATGTCTGCAAGGATGTCATAGCCGCCTGTATCAGAAGAATGAAGAGGAAGTGAGGAAGTGAAGGATACGGGGAAGACCATGTCAGTTCTTTTGCATCACTACATCTCATGTAGAAACACAGACGCACGTAACCGTTCTACATCCTCCGAATTTTGCCAACTGTTCTTGATCCCATCGGTGAAAACCCCAAGAGCTCTTGATAGTTCGTGTGAAGTCTGCGGAAACAGGATAACATCGTCAGCGTTGATCGCGAACAAAGCAGGCAGTCAAGGAAAGATAGAGATGTGACGAAGAAACAACGAACCTTGGCAGCTCCGACCAACTTCAACGCAATCCCAATCCCTCCCACTCTGAAAAGAGCGCTATCCATAGTCTTCGCTTTGACAAAATACACGTCTCCGTGCATAACAAAGTCTCTGCCCGTACCTCCGACACCATTCGAATCGCCGGGATCGTCGAGAGCGTTTTCATCATCGGCGTTTCCGTTCAAGCTGAACGCGCTTCGCTGAGCACTCTTCGGGAACCCACTCCCATATGCACTTTTTGGAGGACCACTGGGAAAGCCACCGCTAACCATTGCGCTCCTCGGAGCCCCTCCGCCTCCGAATCCAAAAACGCCAGTGACCGGGGTAATTGTCGGAGTGACACCAACAATACCACCTCCACCCAGGGTTCGTACTCTTCTCTCTTGCATGAACCTGTCGGATCCGCTCTCTGTTTTTACCATTCTGGCTAACTTGGACCCTGTTCCGTCCGTACCCGAACCTGAATCATCACTTTCACCGAGAACCTGCCCCTGCATATCCTCTATATCCACCTCCTCCACCTCCTCGTTCTCGTCCTCACAATTCCACGGACTCACAGCCCACACTATCCCACTCTCCGGAACACCCATGCCAATGCCCTCTTTGATCGCTCTGATCAAGGATGAAGGTCCCGGAGGAGGATGGAGCATGCCTATCGTGGGTGACAGTGGGGAGAAGAGGGCGGCGGAGGAAGGAGAGGAAGGGGAGAAGGGTGTGTTGGGTGGTTTAGCGGAGGACGGAGGGGAGAGCAATCGTTGGTTCTGAGCGGAAGAAGGTCCAGGGGATACGGCTTGGGTGAATGAGGCATAGCTGTTTGCTCCGAAACTGGATGTGCCACTGAAGTTCGAGTTGGGGAGAGCTCCTGCGTTGAAAACGAACATGTTCAACGACGTGGCGGCTTCGTAGGTCAGGAACCTGGCTATTTCTGTATCTTGGAAGCTACCAAAGTAACGCGGACCAAGGTGGTGGATGAATCGAGGAAGGTCATCCGCTGGAATTGGTCATAGGACAACAGTTGAGTGGAGTTAGGGAAGAAGACGAACATAGACTCACCAAGTGGAAGAGCGACTAGATATGACGAAGCAATGCACCAGCTCATCGTATCCATATTGGTATCCTGTGCATTGACATTTTTACCCTCTCTGTACGACGAAGGAGAATTGATGATGCGGTGATCTCCAAGAACATATTCTACCGACGAAGGCGACAACGCAGGGCCTTTTACATCCAAGTTGGCTGGATACGGCCAATCGATCGTATCGGAAAGCGCGCCGTCGACGAACAAGCCTAAGAGACGCCATAGAATGCAATCAGCGTCCTGAGCTTCGGAAAAGAAGCGAAAACAAGACTCACGAATACTAGGACTCATCAAACCACTCTTATCCCTCCCTTTTACCCTCCCGGTGCTCCCACCACCGCCAGGATAATGCACCAAAGTCAGATGCGTCCACTTCTTTTTGAGTACTCGTGCTTGGGTGAACTGCACAGAAAGCACAGGACGTGCCGGACGAGTAGACTCGGACGTCGAAGAACTGGCGTTCGAGTTGCCAGCTGAGATGAGCTCGAGTTTTCCGTTGTGTGTGAGGCGGAGGGAGATTAGCTCTTCTTCGTATGAGGACGGGGATAACCTGGCTGTGAATAATGGGGATGATGAAGGGGTATTGGAACCAGGTAAAGGAGCAGGAGGAAGGGTTTCGACCCATAGCCAGATCTGACGAAGATGAAAAGCCGATTTCAGTATGACAAAAACGTAGGAGATCGCAGAAGAAGACCAAGAAGAGAGAAGAATTTACCATGAACGTGAACCCCGTAGGCGGCAACCCCACTCCTACTCCCTTCGAGCTCTTGTAACCCTTTTCTGGAGATGGAGTTTGGAAACTCATTCCTGCGCGCCCAGTTAACGAGAAATGTTCGACCCAACGGGATTTCATACTCGACCTGAGGAGGTCAAGGATATCTGTGTCTATTTCTATGTCCAGATTCGTCTTGGGGTCTGCTTGGGTTGGAGAAGCCAGGTTTGTCAACTCTTTGGCTTCACTCGTCACATTTGATCCTTCTACACCTCCTACACTCTTGCTGCCTTTCATCTCGCCCTTGACGTCTGCGGGACTATCATCTCCAACATCCTTCACAGTGACAACGCGCTGGAATAATCCCCTCGCAATCGCCGGTGACGCGCCCATCTCGAGGAGTTTCTTCAACAACTTCTGGGTAAGTGCCTTTTCCTTCTTCGTTCTCTCCATCTCTTCCGTCCCCGTCCCCTTTGCATGCCTATTCTCCTGAAGATCCCGACACAGCGTCCTATAATGCACCAACAGCGGTCTGATAACTTCGCCCACGCTGAGAATCGCCCGGTTACGGTGATTAGAGGATGCGAGGACGTCCAGGAGTTTCAAGGTGGGAAAGGTTATGGTGAAGTTGGATGCGGGGTAAGAGGACATTGGATGGAGGGGGGACGCCGATGATTGAGTGGTTGTGGGCGTGATGAGGAACTTCCACAAGAGATAGACCGCCTCCGGTCGTCTAATCATCGCGTTTACTAGCTTCCGCTCGAGCTCTGCCGGGAACCCTTCATCCACATGCAGAACAAGTTCTTCGACGTCCGCATCCTCACTATTTAGATCTCCTAGTGCGAAGCCTAACAAAAGCCCTAGACACACCTCCCTCAACCGTACAGTACCGCTCGTCACAAGGCCTTCAATTGCACTCCGAAACGAGTCGTAACCTACACAGAGCTTAAAATACTCTGTGTTCTGGGGATGAGAAGAGAGCGCGGTCGAAGCCAAGATGAACACGAGTCGGATACATGTGATGACTTTCTTCTGGGACTCGGAGGGGGGTTCGATGATGGTAATAGTTGGTATGGAAAGAGTGGTGGTACCCGTAGAAGGACGAGTAGGGGGAGAAGGAGAAGTATCAGGGTTGGAACTCAAGTTAGAGTGTTGGACGGTGGAAAGGACGTTGAGCAGAACCAAGAAGCCATCGAGCTCGCGGAAAACATCCTTCGTCTGAGGTTCTTGGTCCATTATTCGTTTAATTTCGGATAACACCTACACGAATGCACGAATGTTAAGCCAAATAGACCGTAGAGCACAGAGGATAAAAAACCGACCTCAATTCTCCCTCCAACCTCTTCAGCTGACTTCAAATTCTCCACCGAGTTTCTCATCAGCTCAATCAGCACATCTCTTGCAAAGTCCTCCGGAGCCAGCTCGCTGTCATTCTCGTCGTCGTCGCCACCAGCAGCAAGCAATCCAGAGTGAGACGCGTTTGCACTTGGAGACAGAGGCGAAAGCTCGTTGAACTTTGCCCGGAGTGGGGTGAGGAGAGTTTTGAACATGTTGTTTCTCTTCTACTGTTATAGTTTGAGTTTCTATTCTTCACGTTTGCTCTTCACCGACTGATGTGCATTGCTCGTGCAAGTTCAACACGGTTGGCGGTCGCGGGGCGTGGTACGTTGAGAACAGGATACTTCGGGGCGTCCGACAATTCAGAAAGTTATGCTGGAAGGAGAGGTTGAATGGGTCGTAGGAAAGGGAGAATTGCAGGATGCGTCGTGAATCAAGCTCGGGAGTCGGAATTATATTCGCCACAACGACCTGCAGTTTGAGCGGTCACGTGCTGTATTACCTAACTCTTCCACGGCCTACCGACCATCGTGCCGCTTCGCTAAGTTCACGCTCATCACTCCCTTCGACTTCGTCGCTGTCGCGCAAGTTGCGGCTCAGTCCATTTAGCATCAATGGTGGTATTTAGGGATAGATATACATGTATATAGATGCAATGCAAACTTGGGATGCTTTGATAGTCAAAAAAATGCCATGATCAAAATAGTAGTATGCTCAGCGCTAGAAATGACGCCCAACAATAATGGCTACTGCAATGCCAGTGCAAGGTATGAGAAATCAGCAAGAATAATATGGTGCTAATGGAGCAGCAGATACCAATAGCTTTAGGAAATGCTCACACTGCTCATACACAGGAGAGATCAGCTCATTTCCCCAGGGCAGAAATCTGGCCTATTTGAAAAAATGTCAAGCATGCTATGCACGCGATATGG
Source organism: Lentinula raphanica (assembly GCA_027919835.1). Classification (NCBI taxonomy): domain Eukaryota; kingdom Fungi; phylum Basidiomycota; class Agaricomycetes; order Agaricales; family Omphalotaceae; genus Lentinula; species Lentinula raphanica. Next base: position 748,758 of record JANVFP010000014.1, on the reverse strand, counting down.
CAAGAGCACGAAGAAAACGCGAAGGTGACGCGTCAAAGCAAACAGCGGACACTTCAGCATCTACAGATGAAGATTTAGAAGCTCAAAGACGCGTGAATTGGGTCAGATTCATCAAGATTGCCTCCGAAGCAAAAAAAGGTGACATACATTGCAACTATGTTGTTGATCTTGAGCAGCTGTGTTTGGAGATGCTACTGGATGCTGAGGAGAAGAACGAGGACAGTGAGCTGGAGACATCAGAAGGAGAGAAAGACACGAAAGAAGAGATCTTGGAAGTAGGGAAGGTAGCGCGTCAGATAGCACGCACGATCTGGAATGAAACCAATTTCCGCTTCATGTGAGTTCTCTATCAATGTTGATGAGCATTCACTCAGACTTTTCAGCTATAAACGAACAAGCAAAAGTCAGACAGATAGTGCGATCAAGACTTTCCAGTTTTTTTGCTCACAGTTTGATGCTGAACAAGCAAAGTCAAAAGTTCATCCAGACGTGAAGAAGCAACGTTCACGCGACAAAATGCAGCGATACCCCTGTGGAGGATGGCTCAATATCACCATGAGGGATGGCCATCCTGAGGAAGCACGAATTCGCCTCACACACAAATCTCATCCCGAATATGTCAGTATATCCATTTCGCCTGCTGACCGGAAGATCATTGAGAATATGAGACATCACTCACCTTCAAAGGTAATTCAGATTTTGCCTGCATATTGCTGGAAAATAACAGTCATGGTCAGATCTGGGACTACATACTTGAGCAAGATCCTGATACTGAACTTACCGAGAAGCAAATTCAAGCCGAATGGACTCGCATCAACAAAGACCACTGGCACCTGGATCAGGATCAAGTCAAGTCTGCGTTACAGTTACTTCAGCTCTCCGAGAACGACAAAATCGAAGTCATACCCATTACTCAGCGCGATGGTGCATCGAGTATTGCTTTTGCCTTCACGGAAATTCTTGATGGTATAGGATCTCAAATCGAAGAAATTCTGATGGATTCAACATGTGAGTACAATGATAGTTCAGGCAGAATGGAACTTACTGAATTATTCTTAGGGAAAACCAATGCCCTTGGTTACGAACTCTTTGCTATTGTGGGAGAATTGAATGGTCAAGCGATACCACTTGCCTTCCAGCTGAATACTCTCACCGATGCTGCAGGCGAAGGAGTCAAGGAACTCTTACTTCGCGACTTTGTCCGGTGGCTTGCGAAACGATGTCCGAACATCAAATTCACCTTGAGTGACAAGGACGTCACTGAAATCAATGCTTTCCGTATCGAGATCCCAGATGCAAAACATCAGCTGTGCTACTGGCACGGTATTAGATACATAGAAAAGCGGCTCGGCGAGAACAAACCTCCTGCCGCCTACGATCCTCGTATTGCACACCGTCGATTCGACTTCATTGACCCAACATGGGCACCGGGAGTAACGATGGGAGCCGTCGAGGATGGAGTCCATCTATCTGATGCCGAGGTCCCAGAACCAGACGAAACGCTAAAGATAAAGATCAACCTCAAAACAATGAAAGCAGAAGCCGTGTCCATACCTCGTTCTGGTGTCGATTCCACTCATTCACCTCCACTTACACAGCACTGTCGTGCCCCTCTATTCATCCTGAAAGATGGCGAAACTAAAACTAATATTTGGCCGGCTCCACCATCCTTAAAAGATATCCGAAGTGACTTACCTGAATTCTGCCCATCCCAAAATCGTACCCCGTTGATAGAAATGTGGCGCCGTCATCTCCATATGCACCCTTCCATTCCACTCAATATACCCAGCGTTACACCAACACATCTTTCTGCAGAAGAAATCCATGAATATGCTGCGCGAGAAGTGTACGATTATTGCCGTGCACATGATCTTTCGCAAGCCTGGGCGTACTTCTGGAACCGGTGGTACTCCCCAAAGCAGTGGGTCTTGTGGGCGCGTGCATCCTGTGATGCTATTCCACATATCAAGACTACGATGATGGTGGAAAGTACGTGGAGGGCGCTCAAAAGACGCGACTTACATCAATTTAATCGTCCGCGCCTCGACCTTCTGGTGCATGTCGTTCTCACCAATCTGCTCCCACGAATTCGGCGAAAGATTCATTATATCCTTGGCCGGCGTCGCGCTGGCCGCCCACATCCCTTGGCTAAATGGCAGGAGAACCTAAAACGAGATTGGGAGAATATGAGCAAATCCGACGAACAGAGGTCGATGGAAAGGGAGCTTGCTTGCCTAAAGGACAAAACTCTGAGGTCAAACACAAAGGCCGAGCTACTTGCAGACATAGAAGCTGATCGACTACGTCCCCGAGGTGAATACCATACGAACCTCAAGACCATGACTTGCAGCTGCCCAAGTTTCCTCATAAGTCGATGGCTTCTCTGCAAGCATCTTGTGAGAGAGGTGAATCGACAAACCGATAACTTACCACTTCGTAACCTCCCCTTCTTTCGTGCTTTGCGTCGGAACCATCTTGCACCGTTCTACACTATTCCCGGTATGGAGTCCATCGTGGAGATACCGGATTTGGGAAATAGTTCCTCCAGCGGCGAGGGAGAAGAAGATTGTATCTCCTCGATGAATAATCGTGAAGGAGACTTTGAGCAGCATGCTACTCGGAGCAGCCCAGCTACTGTAGCTCATGAGAGGTCTTCACCCTTCTGTAGTGAGGATGAAGGGGAGGAAAGCAACCGTGTGAGTGGCTCTTTTTCCATCATTCCACATGTCACTTTTGTATGTATGACATGCACGCGACTGATTCAATCTATCATCAGATGTTCTTTTCATCAGTTTCTGTTGAGAACACAGAAGGTCTTTTCACGGCACTTGCAAAGATGGCCAAGAGCTCGCAAGGCGTCCACCCGAAACTAGGTAAAATCTTGAAGCGCATGTTCAATGAGGTGGACAAAGTGGGAGGAGCAGCTGTGGGGGAAAAGCGTAGGCGGACAATGCCACGTACATTCAAAGATAGTAACGAGGTGACTATGTACATGGATTAGATAGTGCTAAATGGACTGAGCCGCAACTTGCGCGACAGCGACGAAGTCGAAGGGAGCGATGAGCGTGAACTTAGCGAAGCGGCACGATGGTCGGTAGGCCGTGGAAGAGTTAGGTAATACAGCACGTGACCGCTCAAACTGCAGGTCGTTGTGGCGAATATTCGGAATTGTTGATGTGGCCTTTTCGAAATTCGAGCGCAGGGTCGCGTCCCATCAAAATACACCGCCACCACAGGCGCCTGTCGCAGCCTGTCGCTTGCTCTCAACTTTCAAGTTTGAAAATTTCAAGTTTCAACAAATATTTCAAGAATCAAGCTTTCAAGTTACACGTTCTCGAGCCTTGAGCGTGAGTTCGTGAACAATGCCGAGAATTCTCTTCGAGCTTAGGATCTCTTTTGTTGCAGGCCTCGGAACGCGAAATGTACTCGATCTCGTCTCGTTCTGTTCTCTACCTATAGTAGCCGTCTCCAACGACTAAAGCAGCCTTTAGTATCATTCTTCCGAGTTCGCCACAAACATGTTCATAACCACAATCACAATGAATTTAATTGTAAGTAGAATAGTTTAAAGCTGCTCCATCGCCTCCTACTCATCAGATTCCTGTGCATCTGGTCCGTCATGGTCATCATCATCCTCTAATGCGTTCTCGTCCTCTTGTTCAGTCGGTGGCTCTGGCTTTGGCTTTTGATATTCATAACCCACAAAATTCATCACACTATCAAGTTCGAAAAAAATGAGTGAAACAGCACCGGCAGTCATGAGAAGGTGGAAGAAAAGCACAAGAAAAGGAACTGATGGAGAGCGGGGAAAAGGAAATAAGCAGGACGGGATGACTTACTAGATTGTCCCATCTGCACACCCAACTACGACTTCCTCATGACTCATCTGCATTGACATTGGATTTTTCTCTGGCATTGCCAGTCCAGCGAATTTCGAAGGGAGCGAGCCTATCAATCCCTTGATTCTGCCACCACCTCCTGGGTGCCCACTGTTGGTAGACATAGATTCTCCATCAGCAAGAGCAGCCCAAGCGCCGGTAACGGGTACACAGTTTGTGTCAATGTCCACACCAGAATAGGGTATGAATCTTTCTCCTCCAGCAGTGAGCTTGGAACCGGTAATGATATGGTGCAAATCCGAGTCCGAGTCATCTTCCCCGTCTTCATCACCTGCGTCTTGAACATCCGATCCAGACTTCGATTCAGGCTTGTCTTGATGGATGGACATGAATATCTAGGAGCGTCGGTCAGCATAAATACAAACATCTTCCTCCCTCCATGAACAATTGCATGAGATTATACTCACCCTCCTATCTGCACCCACCCTCGAACTGAACCTCGTAGCTGTGACCACCCTTTTCTTCCTTGGATCCACAGCTCCCACCGCAACATCAGGTGTCTCAACCAAAGCCACCAGTTTTGGCGGCGCAGTAAGTATCGCCGCGCGTTGACCAAGTCTTGCTGTGCTGACGCCTAGTCCGTTGTTTCCTCCGACAGAAAGCATGCTTCCTCCTAAAGAAGACGCCGTCGTAGGTGTGACTGTTCTTGAATTGGGGGTGAGAGGTGTCGAGGGCGTCCGTCGGCCGCTAACGCTGAGTCTTCCACTACCTGGACCGGTAGAGGTGGATATGCTACTCAATAATGAAGACCGTCTTGAGGCACTTCCAGAAAGAGAAGAAGTGGAAGTGGAATTTCGGGAGTTACGTGGTCTAGTTGGAGTCTGGCTTTGCGTGCCGGCGTTTGAGCTCGATGCGAGGGAAAGCACAGAGGGTGATCGAGTCGGTGATTTGATGGATGCAGCCGTCGTTGGTGTGAGTGGGGATTTGACTGAGAGGGAATCTTTTCGATTGGAGTTGTTATTGACTTGTTCTGCTCCAGGGGTCACCTCGGTATTACTGTCTTCCTGCCATTGCAGATGAAGAATGACCGATTTTGTGGCACACTACAACAGAACTTGTATCAGAATCAAACCTGCCTTTACTAGTGTCACTCACTGTCATCTGAGACCCTTTCGCCGCGAACCACTGAAGCATATTGTTCGGCGCCGCACCCACATTGAATAGCTTCGCGTTCAAGAATGGATCCATTGCACCGAGCTCGGAAAGCTTGAATTGTGAAATCATCTCTCTTCGTTCTGCGAGTCAAGGATGAACGTTGAAGACATAAGCAGAGTTGAGGCTACAAAGATCCAACAATATGATACTCACGAATACTGAACACCCTCACGACTCCGTCAATCGTCACGCTAACCACTCTCTCGCCCTCTTCTTTGGTCGGGCCTGCAATCAGCTGAACACCGATGTTCACCGTGGTCTGTTGTCCGAACCGAACGATCTTTGTTCCCGCCCGCCAATCCCAGCAGACGAGAGCTTTATCGGCGCCTATGGAATAGAAGCAAAGAGGATAATATTTTCAGCAGAACGAGGCAACGATGACATGAAGCACGTACCGGCAGAAACTAGATTCTTTGAGGTCAACGCGACAGCTCTGATTCCATTCAAATGCCCCGCCAATTGTTGAAGTGGGGTATAGGTGAGCGAGGAAAAGAGATGTACCCTTCCGACGTCGTGGAAGCCCACGACGAACACCTCTGCGAGAATGATCAGTGATTTCAAAGCGGAATGCGTCATTAGACAACAAAGTTACTCGCCTTCCTCGATCAACCAATCCACACAACTCACTACTTTTCCGACTTTGAGCACCTTCTTACATTCTGCCGACTTCAACGCTTCTTTCACCCCTTCCGTCCTAGGCTCTCCTCCTTTCCTTCCAGACTCACCAGCTCCGCCTAGACCATCAACACCACTGCTATTGATATCATTTTCAATCGCAGCCCTCGACATCCCCACACCTACCCCTCTCTCGGGCAACTCCCAAAACCGTATAGTCTCATCATAACTCCCACTGATCAACCTCCTTCCTCTCAGCGTCAGAGTCGTGACATGATTAGTATGCCCGTGAAGGAAGAGAATCGACTGAGCGAGGCCTTCCGCGAGGTTCTTCTGCAGGTGGTGTAAACTTTTGTAGAGCGGGAACCAGCCTGCATCGCCTGGGCCTCGGGGGGGAGGTAAGGGTGCTTGGATAGGAACGGGGTCCGTACGGGTAAGGTGGTAGCAGTGGTACCGCCAAAAGGTGTAGTGCTGTATCATCTTGTGCCATTTTTTGGACACGAGGCTGAGTCTTTGAACGACGTCCGTCACGGGGAAGTGGAGGAGTACTCGTAGGGCGAGAGGCGGAGAGAGGTTGCCGAGTACATCGTATGTGGATTTGAGGTACTTTTGGAGTAGGAGGAGTTGGAGAGACGCATCGCCTGGATGAGAAGCTATATACACATAAACACATATGAGAGATGTGATTTTCGTAGCATTGCATGGACTCACCATCAAGTATAATTCCAATCAACCTTCCTCTGGCCTCTCTGCCCATCTTTTTGACGACCCTCCGTACCCGCTTCTCATCGAACATATACTTTCCAGAAGCATCTCGGCCGATGCCGCGAAGAGCAACGACTAGCTCGTCTCCATCCCCATCATTCAAATCGTCCTCCTCGTCATCTGAGTCGAACCCTCTCCATCCAGCCCAGTACTTTCTCTTACCCTTTCCACCCGGTCCTCCACAGTTGCTACACAAGTAGCCACCTCCGTCTAAAAATCCTTCAAGCTCATCTTCCCCGTTCCCAATGAGCAATCCTCTGTTCCCTCCTCGTCTTCCCCCAGCACCTCCGTTGAGCTGCAACTGCTCTCTCAGCATTCGTACCTCGGCTTGCAACGCATGCAATTGAGCCGCACTACTATGTTGTGCACGTTCCAAAAGGCGTTTATACGACGTGAGCTTCCTCGTGTGGAGAGCGTTGATCTGGTTCAGAAGAGGCACGAGATCCGAGTCACCGCCCAGAAGGGTGTCTGAATTCTCTTCGGTAATCATATCCAAGTCCATTGAGAAATCTCCCTCGAATGAATCCTCGCCTGCAGTCCACATTGACGGCACAGTCGAAGCAGGACCGACCGGAACGTGCGGTAGGGAGTTCTCTGGGGAGAACAGTCCTCCTGTGGATAACGACGAAGGATGCTGCGGGGACGTTTTGACCAATTGGACAGAGTCTGACTGGGTTCTTGCCGGAGACTTTTTGTGTGTTAACGTAGGCGGAGTTCCCTGGTTCGACATCCGAGCGCTCATAGAGCGCTGTGGCGTTCGCTGGGAAGCAGAGACGGACGGAGAGTTTGTGGAAGCAGAAGGACGTGCAGGAGTAGGCATAGGTGAAGGTGACGTGAGACTGATGGTAGGAGATGCTGTCGAAGTCGTCTTGGCCGCTTTAATAGCAGAGCCTATCGTTCCTGGTGTGGATAACACGCGGGTACGCGACGGAGAGGATGTCGGAGTCGCCACTAGGCTGGATACGGCGGAAGTCACACGTGGTCGAGGTTTTGAGGGGGTCGTGGTAGAAGCAGACTGGGTGGACATGTCATTCGAAAAAGACACTGGCGTTGGTGATTCGGTCTGAGACGGTTTAGTGTGTAACGATTGGGGCCTTTCCTGCGTAGCCTTTAAAGGTCGTGAACCGACGATAGAACGTCGGTTCGAAGCGATAGACGGTGTAGCTCTTGGCCTTGGTACAGAGCTGCTGAGGCTATTAAGGTTGCTGGCTGTAAGTTTGTTCGCGGTAGGGGTCGAGTTGGAAGTGGATAGTGAATTGGAGTTCGTGGAGACGTCATTGGCGACGCGTTTTCCGTGGCCTGCACCCGCTGGCGTTGAAAGCCGGCGTGAAGAAGTACTCTTTGCCTGTGCTGCGTTAGACGACAGTGAGGCCTGCATGTTGGGCATGGGTATAGACGACATCGACCGGCGATTGGTCGTTGAGCCTGCTGTACTACGATTGTTGCCAACGGTCGACATTGATACCAGAAGCTGTAAAGAAGCTGATTATAGAGAAGGAAGAAGAGAGACTACGAGAGAAAGCCAATGATAACAAAAACTGAAGACGAGAGCACGACGGATGTGGAGAAATAACAATGGATCAAGGTGATAACAATTCGGCGGCTATGTGCCCCAAATCCTCAAGTTTCTGTAAGATGTACAAATATGAATTATCAAGGTTGGCTTCACCAAAGCTCCTAGGCTCACCCGAACGCGCCCCAAAACGCGTCGCGACTGCCTTGACCGGCGACAAGAAATTATGGTGGAAGCAGAAATGGAACGAACGCGTGGTAATATTCTCACGCTCTGAAATTCAACCTCAAGTCTAAGATTCTCAGCTCAACGCTGGAAGAGAAAGGGTTCGAAAGCAATCTAAGTAACACCATTCTATCGTGCATTCATGTCGGAGGTGATTTGAGATTTTCTTGATTGAGCAGTCTCGACGAATGAAATATTTTACAGGATTCCGCTACTGCTTTGTCAATACCTCTAAACTCGAATGGTCTCCACGAGCTTGTCCACCAATGCCTTGAGACGCTCAGCTTCATATTTCGCTAACGTGGAGTTCTTATCCAGAGTAATCGACTCCGTGAGAGCAGGCAACGTAGTCGCGCCGTAACCTATCAAAACAGAGCAAACAGTGAGCCACATCTAACCAATATCCACCAGTCAGACTCAGAAGAGAGAATGCTCACCTAACCATCGCCCAGGAGCAACGCCCAGATGCTTATACCACTCCCTCTCAGGAAGCCCATCTTCGGATATAAAGCCTCGTTCGAAGGCGACAAGCTTCTGGTTCACCGCACGAACCCGCTTGATAGCCTTGAATACTTTCGGCATGAGATGAGCTCGTCGGTTCGACTTGCTACAGGCGTGTTGATCGGAGTGAGGTAGCTCGAAGTCATATTGGAGAGCAAGACCACGCAAAGTCTCCTGCTCAAGACGGTCCTCTCGATACTCTCCCTGTCCGACAGGAAGATGAGAATGATCATGAGAGTCGGCGTGAGTGCGGGGTCGTAGATGATCGTTCCCTTCACTGTGCGAAGTGATCACATCCGCGTCGAAGTCCTCAATTTGACCAATCTCGACATCTTCCTGCTGGGTATCAGGATAAAGCTCTTTGGAGTGACGGTGGCACTTCTTCCCGAAAACCTTCTTCAGCATCCTACAATATGCTTTTCTCGCTTTCTTCTTCAGTTTCCTAAGCTTCGAAGCCTTCTTGTGCCATTTCTTCAGAATCTTCTTCAGTTCACGTTCAGCCATCAGTTTTTCGTAATCTAGCGCCTGACTCGCTGCTTGAAGGGAGTGGATCGAACCACGCAGAGGCGACAGGTCGACTTCAACCTTGGTAGGTTGTTCTTGGAGAGTAAGTTGACTCTCGACCCTGGTATAAGATTGATCAGTGGATCGAAGAGAAAATGGTTGAGTTACGAAGACCTACTTATCCAAGTAGTTCTCGATTTCATACGCGTAGTGGGTGGTATTCAGGGGAAGAATGACCGATCCAGTGAGGCGGAGAGTGACCAGTCCAAGATATTTGGCGACAGCAACCTGTTATAAAAACAGTTTGAGATGAAGTTATGATGAAGAACGGTATTAAAAACTGACATGACGGTGGAAACCTGGATCAGCAGACATCTCCTCCCATCGCTCAGAATCGTATACCGAATGATAATGATACACTGGGTCGGTCATCGTGCGGCCAAAACCGTGATTCATGCTCGCAACCTACGTAGATATATATTCAGTCACTTCCAGAATTGAAGAGTATCACGCACCCCAATTCTCTGCAAAAATATCGTATAATCACTACCCGAACCAAGAACTCCAACTCCGAGACTATCTTGAGCAAGTGAAGATTTCTCAAGTTCGTGGGCAGCTACAGCCTCCGCATCCAGCACCAGATCGCCGTCCCGTCTAGCTCCAAAAAATTCCCCAGAGTCATGAGTAGCATCCCAGAGTGTCTTGTTCTCCTCGGTCGGGTGAGGGATATCCAGAGCAGCCCCATGGACAAGGTGGGCGAGAGAAGGAGAAGCACCCACTGAGAAACGAGAGCCACTTGCTGCGCTGTCTACATGGGAGAAAATTAAGAGGAGAGAGGGATATTAGGGCTAGTGAACGGTGATCAACAGGAAATGGACCAACCAAGGTTGAGATATGAAACGACATATTTATCAATAAATTCACCAAAATCTTCGCCCCATTCTGTACTCCCAATGAGACCGTACTGTGGAAGTAATCAGTAAGGTTGAGTAACGTCTATGTGCAAAACCTTGATTACCTCCTCCGCGTCCCAGCTAGCAATCAAAATGGTCCTCAAAGGTTTCCACCCCTTCTTCAAAAGTGCACCAAGACCTCGGATGGTCTCATGGATAGAAGCCGTACCACTCGTAGGATCAGCAGCACCCATGACCTGAGCAAAACCGCGAGACTAATGAGGTACGGCTCCGAGAATATATACAACCAAATTTCACGAACCCAAGCTGGAAAGTCACGAGTCAAACTCAGCTCGTCTTATTGTATCAAGAGACGATGCACGATGCTAACGTACCATCCCGATGATTCCCTAACATAACAACTTCATCCTTGATATAACCCGGGATAACCGCCATGGTATTCCAGATAGGCATCACCCTTTCGTCCACTATCCAGCCAGTTCAGTCGAATTCCGTTCAACGGTCTAGGGGGTCGATCCAACCTACCTTGATTATTCAGCCTAATAGTCCCATTCCAACCATCCTTTGCAAGTTTCAGAAGTTTCTCGCCGTTTTCCTGAGAGATTGGGAGACTTGGAATCTGAGGCTTATTGGTACCTTCGGTTCTGGTAGCGTTTTCGTACGCCGGAATTCCTGGTGTGGTCGGGTCTCCAGGATACATAGACAGAAATTGGACACTTCCTCGCTGGACGGCTTTGGGATTGCGTGCAGGTCCGTGAGGATACCTGGGATTCGCATCTTCAGCCTTCTGCCACGTCGGTTGGAGTAGTTTAGTTTTCGACTTACGGTTCGTAACCATTCTCGACAGTAACAGCACCATCGTCGCGTGTATCACTGTAGATAAGAACACCAACTGCGCCCAGTTCTTGGGCTCTTTGGACCTATGATAGGAAAATGGCATCGAAGTCATGCAAAGCCACTGGGAATATTGAACACCCGTACCTTGATTCCACGGAAATTTCCTCCATAACGAGTGAGCACAATGGCGCCAGTGAAGTTGACACCTGGGTACGAATTGAAGGAACCATATCAACCGACAACTTTCTTCTAAACTGACCTTGCTTGACAAGAGCATCATAGTCCTGTAAATGGATTGAAGCGTCTATAGATGACCGATATAAGAGTAAAAAGTACCTCAATCAGTCCGTAGTTTGCATATATCAGCTAGAACATGCCAAATTAGTACTAGCCGAGGACGACTCGAAGCTTATATTGACATACCTGCCCAGAAACATCTGCTCCTTTGCTGAGCCCGTGGAAAGTCGGCACCGTATTACTATGTTTGTGTGCTTCAGGATCCTCCTGCTCCGCATGCTCTTCGAGATCTGCTTCCCACAGAATCTTGCCTTCTGCATCTAACGCCTGGAGGTTCCTTTCCAATGGTGTGTTCATCACGGGGTAGTAAGTGTCGATCCAAGCGTAGGGAACAAGAGCTTTCGGAACCATCAGGGTGGCATGACGTGAGTGGATGGATCCAGCGGAGAATATGGGTGTTTCGGAGGGAGATTTGATTCCAAGCTCGGATTGGAGGAGGGTTAGAAAGTCTTTGGCAGTCTGTAGATCGCGGTCGGAACCTGCACGATGGGGTTCGGAGGTATAGTGACGAGAAGCCTGTATGCAACTTTCTTCATTCGGGACTTCTCTTTTGGCGGAAAACATTAGTAAGATACTTCATTTCAACCGACAGAAACATGGTTCACTCACAGGAAGTATCTCTCAGCTACTTTACCCATCAATGGCTTGTTGACATGACCTTCCCGGACATCCTCGTCTAAAAGAGAATAGTTGAATCGACCAAAGCTATGTATGGCTCTGATTGCGAGAGCAAGAGCATAAAATATCGCAGCCCATGTTAAGAAGCGATAGTAAGCAGGTCTACCACTGCGGTTGAGAGGTGCTGTAGCAGGAGTGGGTATACCAGAAGCTGAGTCCGGCTTGGTACGTGCTTTCTCGCTCGACATCGTGTGTTGAGGAGAAATTTGAGTTATGAGCATGTCATGAGACTGCGCCTCCTCATTTGGAGCGAAGCTCATGGTGGTGAGAGAGCTGGTGGGAGGCTGGTGAGTAACAATGACGGAAGCAATCACGGGAGCGGAACGGATCAGTTCCGGCAAGCCCAATCTCACGCGTCGCGACGCGTCTACTCGAGTCTCAATCAGTAGCAAGTTTACTCGTTGAAGAAGATAGTAACTTCCAACCTCTTCCAACACGTTATACCCGACGTGGATCATGGCATGCAATAGCGTTAGCTCCAGCAATAACGGAAGCTAAAATAAGCACCTATGGCGTATTCACCTTGCAAACAACTTCGTGAACAGCTACCCCGGATCCCCCCGCACTGTCACTAGAAACTACTAGCAGTAGGTATCTCGATATGATCACCCCACTACGGTCGGATGGATTGGGACGATCTAAGGGCATCGCCGTCTAAGGACAGCTAAGGACTCAGATAATGAGCATCTGGTTAAAGCGACTTGGCAAATATGAGCTCCGGCGAGTTATGATGATAGTCCTGGCCGTGACTGGCCGAAATACACTTATCGATGTATGCAAATACTTTCATGAATATATAGGATTCCTGGCTGCTGTGAGTACAATACAAACTAAGTTTCAAGGTCTTCAATATCTGATTCGTTCTGGAACAGACCTGTATCATGAGACTGGACCTTCGAAATTTCTCGACTTCGAACTAGCATAGGCAAGAATTTTTCTTGAGATTTCTCGTTCATGGTCGAACGATTGGTATGTATGTAAGGAAATCGATTGCATCCATGTAAATCTGAACCAGCTCACTCAGACCATATGCAGTCGTAAATACTCGTTTTTCCAACAAGGTCTTCGACTAAAAACATGAGATTCTATGTACTTCGGATCTCCTTCCCTATCTTTCCTGCCTGCAATGAACGTGCGTAGCTTTCCAACGAGCCAACCAGCACAACGAGTCCATGCACCATGTATCTATGTTGATTCATAACATATTTTGTATCAATTCGTCGTCGTTGTGCACCAATCTTGCGCCACTATCAGTGTCATCACGATTCACCACCCGACTAAACTCGCCTCGTGCATTTCATTTTAGAAGATACTCCTGCATTTCTCACCATGATGTTCAAGATAATTGCAATTTTGCGCGAATTTCTCGACATGGAGGCCCGCTTCCTACAGATCGGGGTACGCTGGTATTTCCTCCGTTTCACCAGGCATGCCAGATGGCATAAAAGCTCCTCATCTGTGGTTTTCGTGGAGATTTGCAACCCCGTCCGAGCTCCATCACACGCTACTACGAGCGAACCGAACGGAGCAAGCGAACTGGAGGCGAGCGTAACGAGGCGTAACGTCTTCGTACTACGCATCTTTGCGTTCGATGGTCCTGTGAGCATCGTCAGGCATCGACTCGCAAGAACCGAAGCCATCAAAAGCCTATTGATCATACACCACAAAGCCTGGAAGATTCTTGAAGGAAATCAATGGAGATCGAAGTGTGTCGATCGTGGTATTCCTTTCATGAATACTTGGCTTGTGGGTCACGAAAGGTCCAACAAGGTTTGCGAAGACTGAAGACTGAATCTCGATCGCGTCGATATCTCATCAGTGTTGTTGGGAGTTGAAAGAGTACGGAGTATACGGAGGCAAGAGTCAAAACCATCTTTACCGTTGCAAAGTTTTGACAAGGCGATCTGTAGGATACGGCGTGCAGTGGGGTCTTAATGACTCTTGCGCTTTGATCAATGACACCAACCCTCATACACTGTGGATTTGAAAGGGATTGCATCCAAGGCCAGTCTATTTCCCCGAACGTATTTGCGTGCTCCGTCCGGTATGACTACGTAGATAACGTTGGAGTACAGACCACTTAGCCGGCATTAATGCAATAGAAACTGGAGAAAGGGCATAGAGCGTACCAATAGATCGACGAGGAAGTTCAAAGAGAGAGAAAGGGAGATCTTCCTTTCGGAGTCAAAGACAAAGCCTGGGATAACATGAAAACGAATCCTATAGCAATTTTTGTAAGCGTCAAAGGGATAACGAAAGGGGCACGACTTTGAGTCTCGCAAAGCTGTGAGGTCTTTTAGAATCAAAAGTTCTCGGGAAGAACAGGTACCCCGAGCGAGTAGAATGACTACGATTGATGCTCTTCCGTTTCATGATTTGAAGATAACCCTAAGCCCAGATGTAAATTTGGTCCGAATCAAGTAAAACTTAAACAAATCGCTGGTGCAAAGCTGAGTTCTTGAACAATGGCTGGTAGAAATGAGGCAGAGATCATTCAGAAACAAAGCCGAGCTGAAATGAAAGACGGAGGAAGAAGAAGGAGAAAGAGAAAAAATGAAGAAAGAGCACACGGTACCTTTATTCCCGCTACCCTTTAGGGTAAGGGTTTTACGGTTTTGGACTCGATTTGTTTCGCAGCGATTTACAATGTTTGAGCATCGGCCCGTTTTTGATCCTGTTCCCGTACCGTTCCTTCCCGTATTATTAATATTCCGCGGTTTTCGATAACGTCTTCAAATCGTATCGCCACTTTTCCGCATTTCCTCTTTTGTTTCGGCCATGAACATCCTTCTCCATAATGTGCGCGTACAAACATACCAGTTTGACTTCCGATTGCCTTCTTCGTTGTTGTCGGTTACTTTTGCCCAGGATTTGCTGGGTTATACCAACATTCCCTCCAGCTTTGACTTGCTGGTTACTGTCTGCCTTGATTCCCAGCGCTCGTTCTCAACCAAACTCGCTTTCGCGGTGACCTCCCACCTTTCGGATCCTTTCCTTGTCTTGTTTGGGTCTGATTTTCGCGATGCATGCGAAAGGATGGGTGTGGCTTCTTTTGCGAGCTCTTTCTCCCCTCTGCCGTCTTCGCCTTCTGCAAACACACCGGATGGTATTCATCCCGGTTTGAACCCAATGCATGGTATTTTCATGTGGTTGCCTCTTGCTTGTACACCATCTAATGTCACCTCAGGAGGGGCTCAATCTGATTTGCATGTGTTGCCCAGTCGATTTTCATTGCCTCCTGGTGTGTTGACGAACACTTCTTTCTCAATCTTTCCTCAACATTTTGCATTACAGTGTGGCCTTCTAGCCCTGTGACAACGTTTCGTGCAAGTGGGACGACTACTGGTGTTCCGATGTCACCAATGTTTTCGGCTTCTCCCACTTTCTCGGTCGACAACGTACCTTCGTCGTCTACAGTCTATCACTCGTCCGTCCCCAAGTCAGGCTATGAGCTGTACAAAGATATGTTCTCTTGTCGATTTACCAGTGGCGTTCGGACCTCACCTTTTTTGAGCAATATAAATGCTTTAAAGCATGTGGCCTCTCTACATGGATTGAATACTTGCTATTTTCATGATGTTAAAATGTCTTCTATTGCTATTCTGCATCACCTACTTGTCGGTGATTGTTTCAAAAAGCACACCGATACGTGTAAAATGTTCGCCAATGGATTTGAATCGTTGAAATCCGTCGGGGAATCCCTCGCTGAAATCATTGTTCGCAGTCCTGAACTGACAAATGACAATCTCCTTTTGATGGTTCGTGCGTTAGGTATTGCCAAGGAATTCCGGCCTCAGAGTCTACGTCGTCAACTCCACAATGCTCTTCGCTCATTCCTTTGGACTGAAATTGATCTATCAGTAAACGCAAGGTCTTTGGCTGATACTTTCAAATCGTTTCATCGTTTGGACCGGCCTATACTCTTGGAGATTGCGCGCTCTCATCATATACATGTCAACGCGTTCACGGACACCATAGTGTCTATACGATCAGCTATTATGCAACATTTCGTTGCAGGTCATTGTTTCATCGATGAACTTCCTTCTCCGCCAATGTCTACATTTGCCAAACCCTTACGCCCTGGCTGTGACATTGTGGTAGAAGAATGTACAACTTCTGCTGACTATGATTCCCTGGACAAGTCGATTGTAATTCTCAACCACCTGTGTTCCATCTTGCCTTTGAAACCACTTCAGTCTGTTTTTGATATTGTAGGACTTGAGTATTCATCTGATCTGAACTTGAAAGATATGCGACGTCGGCTCCGCCGACACATTACTTCTTTACAGAATGTATGCGATCAGGACAGGATCTGCCAACTTCAGTCCAAGTTGTCAAAAATCCGTCAAGAGTGGCCGACGCTTGTTCCAACGACTGTCAAATCTCAGTTGCTCGATGATTTCCGTCAACAGACGTCGTCTGCTGCTCTGGCTTCTTTCACCTGTGCTTCATGTAGTGAAAGTTGTGCTGTAAGTGAACAGGTTACTGTTAATGTCAATGACATCGACCTCTCCCCTCTTCACCGACCTGATGTGCGCGTTAAGAAAACAGATGATATTATAGTTGATAGCAATTGGGTGGAAGAAGATCTTCTGCCCAGTTTCGATATTCATGCCGCTTTGCCCACGCAACCGAACGTAGTGTTGGATGCAGACGGCGTTCAACGGAATGATGATACCATACATCTACGACTGTGTGCAGAGTGTCATCGTGCTTTGAAAAAGGGAGATGTCCCACATCTTGCGTTGGCCAATCATATGTACATTGGACCTGTACCGGAGGAATTGAAAAACTTATCGATCGTTGAAGAGGCAATGATTTCGCGATGTCGTGCAAAATGTTGGATAATTCAGCTCAAAGAAGACCTAGGATCATCGCCTTCTGAGACCACCCAACGCGGCATCAAAGGAAACATCATAATCTATCCGCAAAAAGTGTCACAAGTAGCATCGGTTCTTCCCCCTAACCTTGAAGAACTTGCTGCTCCTATTTGTGTTGTTTTTGTGGGCTCCCATCGACCATCCAATGAATGGCTTCGAAAGCATGCGAAACCTTTGGCTGTCCGACCAGGGCGTGTTATGAAGGCACTTGTTTGGCTCAAGCATCACAATCCTCTGTATCGAGATATCCGCATCAACACCGATTTGTTGCAAAGTTTGCCTGAAAATTATGTACTCCCTGTACATGTCGAACATGTCCAACCTAATTCTGCTTTGGATAGTGTCACTTCAGGTTATACGCCTGAACTGCATAACCCGTCGTCGCATACAGTATCTCCACAGGAAGATTCTACTAGCTTCGATTCTATGGTCAGTGATCCCCTGTCTTCAAGTGGAACAGATGAACCAGTTGTAACGTTTGATAAGGTTGTTATTATGGATGTGGATGGTTCAGCGACTTCAAGCCAAATGCGTGCTGCAGCAGTACGGCATGTCCACAATAACGGAGGTTTCATTCAATTTCCACATGATGCGGAACCAGTGAATGAGTTCATGAATCCAGCGTTGTTCCCGATGATATATCCCACACTCTTCCCATATGGCATGGGCGGGTTTGAAAACCATCGTCGTTCGCATCGTGTTTCACTCAAACGCCAGGTCAAGCATTTCCTCAACCTTGCTGATCGTCGTTTTCAGGAGCACCACTCGTTTATGTTCACAGTGTTCAATATTATTCAACGGAGAGAGGCACTTCTTCGCACAAGCTTAAAAGTGAAAAGGGCCAATTTCGCCCATGTTGCGTCTACTTTTGCTACGGTTTCCGCTGACACTATTCATACAGTTTCACAGCGTATGGCTGCAGGAGATTGCACTACATTTAACTCTTCAGAGGAACTTCAAGTGCTGAACCTCATGCGTCAAATCAATGCCGTCAATTCTCATGTTCCTGGTTCAACATCAGGTAAAGTCGAGATGCGGAATGAGATTCGTGCTCTGACTATTGAGAAAGGTGCACCCAGTTTCTACATTACCATTAACCCGGCCGATGTCTATAATCCCATTGTGAAGTTTCTAGCAGGTCATGACATCGACATTGACAACTTGAAAGATGCAGATGTTCCTACATACTGGGATCAGGCAAAACTTGTTGCTCAAAATCCTGTTGTTGCTGGGAAGTTCTTTAACCTGTACATGAAAGCATTCATTACCGCAATCCTGGCATACAATCCGTCAATGTTGCCCACTCACGGTGGTATTTTGGGCCACGTCAGTGCTTACTATGGATGTGTAGAAGCACAAGGACGTGGATCATTGCACTGCCATATGCTCATATGGGTCGAAGGTGGTCTTAATCCTGATGAAATCAAGAAGCGAGTACTCTCCGATGATGGATGTTCATTTCGAGAAAGGCTGATAGCATTCCTGGATGATACTATATCATCTTCTGTTGTTCCAGACTGTGACTCAGCTGTTGATGTTCAGTCATCACGATTTCATCCTTGCTCTGTTCGGGGACCTCCAGTTCCCGTTGAAAGTAATGCCACTTCTGATACTTTGTTCCTGAAAGACTTGCATTTGCTTTCAAAACCTGTCAAACACACAAACATACGACAACCTGTTATAAGTATTGGCGGGGTCCTCCTGAGCCTCGCACATGTCGTTTTGAGTTGGAACAATCCAATGTGAATGCATTCACATATTTTGACACAGAAACCGGCGAACTCAATTTGCGCAAGCTTGATGGCTTGGTTAACGATTTCAATGAGACTATACTAGCTGCAGTGCGATGTAACATGGACATCAAGTTTATTGGCTCTGGTGCCTCAGCCAAAGCTGTCATGTATTACATTACAGATTATATCACAAAATCACAGCTGAAGGCACATGTCGCATATGCAGCACTGGAACTGGCTGTGAAGAGGCTGGAGCCTACCCTTGAAGAAGATGATCCATTAACTATTAAGGCAAAGAAATTGCTGCAACGTTGTGCATATTCGATGATTAGCCAGCAAGAACTTTCTGCACAACAAGTAGCTTCATATCTGTTAGATTTTGGGGACCATTATACATCCCATTCATTCAATAATCTATACTGGACTACGTTTGAGCGGCATATCAACATTTCTGCTGATTTCAGTGAATCTCCAGATAGTTTGATCAATCACACTTCCACTGATGAATACTCACAAGGAATCACAGAGAGCAACATCGACTTTGGGGTTAACGATGAAGTCAGTGTGAGCATATCTGCTGATCAGGTTGTTCGTGAACTTCCAGGACAGTTGGCTGACTATCTGAGCCGCCACTCGAAACTAGATTTGCTCAGTTTGTGGGATATGGTTGCATGTTTCCGAAAAGTACGTTTCAAGCCCGAGAAGAATAACGGTTGCGCAAATGAAGACACTGACATTGAAAGCAATGGCGTACCTCTGCCTGATTATGCCATTCCTTCAGATCATGAAACTGTCCAGTCTTCCGCTCAAGGGCTGTCAATTCTGCTCAATGATAACAGCAACGTCAGGCCTTGTTTTGAATTTCAGTCTATGCACCAGCAGTGTTCATCGCACGCACTGCAGTTATTGAAACCTGGAGATCGACAAGTTCCCGTACCTATAGGACCAGGCTTGCCACGCAGAGATAGGGTTGAAATTTATGAACGGTATTGTCGTGTCATGTTGATTTTGTTCAAACCGTGGCGTACACATTCAGATTTGAGATCACCTTCTCAAACATGGAAAGAGGCGTTCGATGAGTTCATGATGACTTGTTCTGAATCTGTTCACAAATTGATCACAAATATGCAACTGTTACATGAGTGCAAAGACTCACGCGATGATCACTTTGCTGAACGAAGGCGACGAATTTCAACAAAGACCGCCAACGTGAATGACCGGCCTCGGAATGAAGATGATGATTTCATGGGATGTGACGATGAGGATGAGCGGGTGTTGGAACACCTATCTGATATCCAAGGTATATTCTCAGAGAGGAACCTTTTGATGAATCATAGTACTTCCAGCTGTGTCGCCGCTGCTGAACAACTTGGCATGTTTGATCCACCTATTGGCAATGATGATGTGTCATTAGAAGTACAGGCAGTACAGCTTGATGTCGAAGATATCACTGGGCAACCCACACACCATGAATCCGAGTGGAAACATGCTTACAGCGAGCAACGAGCGCGGTGGAAAAAAAGGGCACAAGTGTCTGACATTTCAAAAGATGAATTGGAGACTGCCACAAGTACAGATGTGACATTGAGGTCATTCGAACCTGGGCAACCTGCGACAGGTGACGCTGTTGAAGTACGACGAGTGGACATGGACAATGAAGTCAATAAAACTTCGTTGTCGGCTGACACTGTGGATGAATTTATCTGCTCTTTGAACCCATCTCTTAATGCAGACCAAGAACGCGCTTTCCGACTGATTGCTGAACATACTATTCAGAAACAAACAACACCGTTGCGAATGTTCATTGGAGGCCCGGGGGGCACTGGTAAATCTTATGTCATTGCATGTGTGAATGAGTTTTTCCATGTCACAAATCAGACACGTAGATTCAGGTTGTGCTCGTACACTGGAGTGGCTGCCAATAATATCTGTGGGATGACATTGCATTCTGCGTTGAACTTTACAGGTGTATCTTTTGCGAAATCGAACTCTGCTAGTCACCGGGACCTACTTGCGATGTGGGAAGGAGTTGATTATTTGTTCATTGATGAAGTTTCAATGATAGGCTGTGCATTCTTATACCGAATCAGTCAAGCTTTGTCTCTGGCAAAGGAAAACAACGAACCTTTTGGTGGTATCAATGTAATATTTGCCGGCGATTTTGCGCAGTTATCGCCTGTCGGAGACGCGTCGTTGTGTTCGCAGGTGAAGACTGAAAGGGTCAGTACTACAGCTGGACAAAACATTGTATTTGGCAAACTCTTGTGGCTTTCTGTGCAAACTGTTATACTGTTATCGGAGGTCAAGCGGCAACAGGGTACACAAAACGCTCGATTTGTAACTCTCCTGTCACGTTTACGCTCCGGTGCGTGCAACGATGATGATTTTGATCTCCTGAATACACGTCTTGCATCTAATCTCAACTTGAATTGGTCTGACGAGAGATGGTCGAAAGCGCCATTGATCGTTTGCAACAATGAAACGAAGGACGCACTGAATGAAAGAATGACTTCTGCTTTTGGACAACGGTCCAATCAACATGTTCAATGGTACATGGCGGAAGACACTAGGAAGGGACACGTAGTTAATCAGGATATGCGGAACATGTTGCTTGATCTCCATTCCGGGAAAACGAATTACCGTTTGGGAAGATTGCCTCTGGTTATTGGAATGCCTGTGGTTATTGGGTGCAATTATGATGTACAGGCGGGTGTTGTGAATGGGACATCTGGAATCTTGCGCAAAATTCGGTATCGCTTGGATGAAAACAGCATGCGACATCTTGTATCTTGTGTTGTGGAATGTTCACATCTGAAGGAATTTGATTATTTACCGCACCTGTCCACAAATGAAGTTGCAGTAGTTGAAGACAGTGTATCGATGAAATTCACTCACCCAATGTCCAAAAAAAGTTGCACGTTTGCACGCGCACAGGTCCCAATTTTGCCTGGGTTTGCAATGACAGCTCACAAAGCACAGGGAGCGACTTATGAACATGCAATCTTGGACCTTGAGTCGTGTTCCGGAACAGAGAAACCATACGTTATGGTCTCGAGAGTGAAATCTCTGGATGGTCTAGTTATTCTTCGACCGTTTGCCCGTTCCAAGATTATGTGTCGTCAATCTCAGGATGTTCGTACTGAACTTAAACGTCTGGAGTATTTACATGTATTGACAAAGGATGTGTGTGATTTTCACGGGGGCAATACTATAGGTCAACCGGTTCCCCACACTTTCCCTTCTACGTTCTCTGTTGCAGCCGAGGCATTGAACCGGCTGCAAATGGAAACAACGTCCTCTTCAAAGCACACACTGGCCACCGAAGACTCTGTGCGGTGACTTGCTTCATTGTCTGTACCGTAACTTACTTCAGCTTACTTGCAGACCGGTGAAGGCGTGCTTATTCGGCCACTAAAGAGGCAGCGTTTAGTCAAGGTTCCATTGGACTAGGTTGACAGTAGAACGCCAATACGTGCCTCTTTCCTCCAGGTATGTTTGTTCCTCTGTTGTCTGTGAGGTGAGACTGTCGCGTTTGACGCATCCCATTAGATTCTGTGATTCATACCCCGTCTTTCGTCTAATGTTTGCATCTGCTCCCTGGTCTTCTGACGCCGAGCACTCAACATTCTCAACCAACCCATAACTTTAATTCACACCTCTTCCGGTTGCAGATCGTTTGTCGTGAAAACAAGGAATGCACATTTGGGACGGGATTGTAGCACAAAACCATACCTGGACCATGTATATGATGACCGCCGAGGTGTGTATGATGATCATTATTCTTCTACAGCATGCTGAACACCGCTTATAGCGCTGTTCCTTCACATGTACCACCCAGTGGTTGGTGTGACCACACATTGCAGGCTATGGTTCTCAATCGCCGTTCTCAATCGCCGTTCTCAATCGCCGTTCTCACCGTATGCGTGGTCTCGGAACTTAAGATAGCTGTCGGAGGTCTGGCTCTTAGTACATGTTGTACTGTTAGACCTTTGCTGACGAAACATTACTATTCAGCGTATTGCAGAACGTTTGATTCTGAGCACACACATGATCGAGGAAAGAACGTGAGATCGTCTATGCTGTGGTACATAGGTGGATCACGACTCACGAAGAAGGACAATCCTCATACGGGCAAAAAAAATCTTCCTTCGTCCCCGTGGACCTCTTTACAATGCCTCGAGCGAGAGGAAGGATCCGAAAACCTAGACTCGCATAAACCAGAAAGATGTGGTTGTTCTCCAGTACTTGGGAAGAGATTGAGCGTCAGTCGAAGATAAACGACGAAACTACTGGATGAAGCTTACTGGGTATTCAGGTGGGTTTTGAGACCAGAAGACTGAGCGAAAGATTTATCGGAACGTTAGAAACCGCGCGCTATCACAAGCTAAGTCCGAAACATGCTTACCCTGGGGCCATCGGCGCTAGAGGAAGTCGTAGAGGGAGACCTGGCGAAATCTTTAGGCATTACCGTGTTATCGATAGAGTCGGCGCCAAAGAAGGAGAGTCAGGAAGGAACAGGAAACCGAGATTCGTTGAATGTAGTGTGCAACGGACGTAAGATGCAGGAAAGAGATCCGATGCGTTATCGTTCGTACGGTCGCTGCCCTGCAAGCGTGTATTAAGTAGCAGTCAACTGAGAGACGAGTGTTTAAAGAATGGAGAGAGAAAGGAGACTTCTTCGTGAGTCGAAGTCAAAATTAAGGCAAGGCGGGAAAATATGATCTACGGAGCGCCGCCTCTCATAGAGAGCGTTGTTGTTTAGCGAAAGGATCTCTGGATTGTTGTCGAAGCCTTTCTGTAGACGACTTCTTTGTTTTCACGCCAAAGGATGGTGAGGATGGAGTGAAAGGGATTCTCAAGGTCATAGCCGGAAATTTCCCGCGTATGACGCGCTGAGCCGTAGAGAATCACGTAATCAAGTTTACCTAACTCCCGCTTGTGAACCTCACCAACGGTTTTCTCGTTTCTTCAACTTTTTTTCCTCAGAGCGTTTTCCAGCCATTTCTTGTTCTACATTTCATTTGAAATCTCCTTCGACAATGCTCAAATCAATGTTCACTGAACGCTCGCTATGTGTTCAACCCACGGAAGGCGCCCGGAACGTCCACGGAATATCGTAAAAGTCTTTGGTGAATGCGTGTCATTGGGCGCGCTCAGCATTCAACTCTATCGAGGCAAAGCTCTCAATATTCCTCAGGTCTTTTCCTTGCACTCACACTTTTGCGCAACGGGGTTTCCGTAAGAATTATCGAGAAGCAGGACGCATTCCAAGTTGAAACTCGTGGATGTGGAATCCAGGTGAGTATGCTCAATGCAAGTGAAATCTTATGGATAACCTGATTCACGTCTGTTCAGCCTAGGACCATCGAAATGTACAAACTTCTTGGTCTCCTGCCTGACCTTCTCAAAGTCAAGACTGATCCCTTCCCCGTCGTCAAATTCCCTTCTCCTCAAGGTAGTAATGAAGAAGGACAAGTAATTCCTATGGTGGAGAAAGTGGCGAACACGCCTTCTCGTCCGATCGTACGTGCAATCTATTCTTATACATATCGTTTTTATTCGAGCTGACCTCTTTGAACTTGGTTAGAACACCGGTTAGATGCTGATGCAAGAACGACAAGAACACATTCTCCGTATCCGCCTCGACTGCATGCACTGGATGTTCAGCGTGCACGGGATGATCATGGAGAACAAGAACGCTCTAATGAAGCGAACAGGCAATGAAGTCACTCAGCCGCGTCCAATGCCTTCACAGTGGACGGATGCTCAGATACGGGGTTGCTGTTATTGGACTCGCAGAATACCTACCTCCTACAGAGGACGGCTGCAGTCTTAAGAGGCATGATATCCCTCTAGACCGTCAAGTGATGGTTGGACTCTACATAATTTTTCCTCATATTCCTTGCTTCTGAATTTCGTGTACAAATCATACTACATGAATGGTTGTAATCTCAAACTGCGTTGATACTCTCCACCTTTGCGGTTCCAGCCCGCCCGTTTCCATCTCTGGACTGTAAGACCAAAAACAGATCGGACATCCACCGCACACAAACGAAGAGGAGATAGGACTTCCGTGGCACAGGTCCCATCGGATCGCACATCTGGAACTTTATGGACCGAGGTTGCCTTCCTGCTGAATCGCACACCGAACCGGCCCATCCTGTATCATATGTCCGAGTGTATGTGAAATGACTTGCAATCAACCGGTGCAACGGCCTTGCTCCACTACTATACGACCTTCAGCCTTCCGTCTCTGAACAAATGCTGGTCCTACTGTCTACGCTGCACGACTTTAAGATAATATATATATCTGGAGGTAAAGATTGTCATGTCACTCCATCCATGTCTCTCTTACGTCTTCGCACCAGGCCTTCAGACGTTCTGAAAATTGACGAACGTGTCCAAGATTGGGTGAAGGTATGTCTGAGGTGGACCATTGTACGTGTGACTGAAGCAAATACTCCCTAGAATGGTCGTTATGCATCGTCTATCAGGGGCATGATGATTGGGACATCGTGTGACATGCCATACTTGGTCAACGTACCGGTCGATCTCGGTATATCGAACTACCACTCTATCGACGATTTGAATGTTCGTCCTTACATGTGGATGACCAACGAGCCCGAGTTCAAGTCATTCCTCCGCAATCGCGAGCACGTAGACCGGTTTCCACTTAATGCTCGATCAGCCCTCGACCATCCGTTCACCTTCTTCTTCGAAGAAGACACCACCCCTGCTGGGAGCAACAAACTCATCCGTAAACTTGGCACCCCATACGAGACCGGCACCGTCGACACATTGCGAGGTAACGTCCTTGTACTGAAGCACACCAATAACGGCAATATCGACAATATCGGAATGGAGGACTGGCCGTTGGTGAAGGTCATTCTGGAATGGTATGTTCTTTCGTAGGATTTGTGTTCTGTACTGTATCTTATCCAAACTCAGGTTGGTTGGCCATCGGGGACATTACATCAGCACCTGTCCTCATGGTCTTACAAAGGCTCAGACCGTTCTCTACTCAAGACCAGCTTTCGACGAAGATTTCTCGTTGCCTGTGGACAGTCAATCGTCTCCCCAGACATATCCTATGCATCTCCTTCACCTTATTTTGCGCATCCGTGATCTGCGTTTGACCCTCTTTGAAAACATGGGTGTGCTTACTCTGTTCTCATTGGGTGCGACATGCTCGACTATGCGAACATGGGTTCAGGCCTTTTACCGCGGACGGGTTACACGCCTGTTGTCGAACGTTTTCCCAGTCCCTAGTCATATCGACTTTTTTGACGTCCTCCACTCTCATCAGTCCAGGATCGGTGGATCATTTGCCTATGCTGTTGTTGATCCATCGTCAGTATTTATCCCCAACAATATCAACATACTCTCTCCGTTTGGGAAAGGCGACTCATTCTGCGATATTCTTCTCGACAGATGGGGTTGCACCCTTGTGACTGATGGACCTACCAGGGAACCTATTAGCTCTGACTTCTTTGAACCCAGGACCATTTATATGAAGACTCCACAGGTATGCGCTATATACTCGTTCAATGTTCTACAACTGACGTGTGGTATGTTAGGGTTATTCTGTCACTATTACTGAGAGCGATGACTTCAGTCTCATGTCGCTCATGTTGACAGGATATACCACTGCTGAGTGTGTCCTACTTGGAGGGCACACGTTCACTCTCTTGTACCCTTCGCTGGTAGAAAATCGAGAAGTACTCCGTTTGCCTTCCGTGGAACGAGCCATTCCCGAGCAGGTTTTGGATTGTGTATCAACACGTTTCAATCTCCTCGAATCAACGCAACATCTCGGCCGACCTTGTGGCGAAAGTTGCCCGAACATTTGGCGCTGTTCGTTGGGCATGAAAGGTTCGGCTACATTGTACTGGGGTGGTTTCAAAAATGGTAGAGATTCTCGGTTGAAATCAGGTTCTTATGAGTGGAAGATTGCGCATACATGTCGAAATCCACTATGTAAGTGGAGTTCCATCAAGCCCATGGAAATGTGCGACTGGTTGTGGTGGGCAGTGCCCGACGCTTAAGTAGCTTGTATTCCTAACACTGTATCTTCTGTTCAAATTTCATACTTGAGTTTACTTGTCTATTAAAGGCTGATATTTCTCTGATCAGATTGCTTGCACACTGTATTCCAGCCTTCAGCAGCTACTGGGTCACGACGGTATTCATTTCTCGAACTACAATACAACATTAGGAACTGTTTGTGATTAGCGTCGCCATAATCGGCTCCGTAGTTCATGTTGTCCCCTCCTTCTGGCATTCTCCTCTGCGCGTCTCTGATTTCTCCTCGGTACTGTTACATGCGACCCATTGCTCACTGTAACTCTCCCTGTCCTTCCATTCCCTGCTCTCACCTCAGCACCAGCTACTATTGGTGGAGATCGACTTCCACGCCCAGAATGCCCGGGTCTTCCAGAACCTGTTGCTGCAGATGTTGTCCCTGACGATGTAGAAGCAGAAGATGTAGAAGCAGAAGATGTAGAAGCAGAAGACTGTGAAGCCAATACAGCTCGGTTGGGATCGAGGGCATGACTGTTTAAAGATTCGATGGTCTGTTTCGATGGGAGCATTGTTCCATGGAGGTCGCTTGAATGGAAACTCCTGTATTATATATTAGTACCATTCTGCGACGTTATTAGGAACACTGTCACCATAGGCAATTTGTTGTAGTTGCAATAAAGTACTTGTACTCGATATTGCAAAAGCCAAACTCATGTCGGCTAGAATCAGCGCTTAGGAGTACTTGCGTACACAGGCCTCGGGTTGTGTCCTGGTCTCGATGGATGGGTGCCATATAACCGGTACAGTTGTATATATTGGCACCTGTCATGCCCATATGGTCGCATTCGTTACACCAGTCCTCTAGTTTGTCGACTATCTTGGAATGAGCGTGTACGGCTGCTGCGCGCATGATGTCTGCTATCTGCATCGATGGTTCATTTCATCAACTTTTCTGGCTGGGAGATCTACTCACCGCAGCTTGATTAAAGAGGATATCGAGTCCTTTTTCTGATGTAGCATCAAGGCCTGCATAAGATGTGTATGTGTCACCGGGTCGCCCTCCAGAAGCAGTACGTGAGCCAAGCGGTATCATTGTCCCTCCAGAATAACTTTCAAATTGTGCACCACGTTTTAAAGCACTGACTCCCGTGCTTTCTACAACAGCATCTTGTAGCACGGCCAATGTTTCATTGTTGAAAGGGTTGAACCATACAAAGTCGACGATGTTCTAGCTTTCAATTATGAGAATGCAGTGTAAATTGTGATACAAACTACTCTGCCTTTTGCTCCACCGTGTCCCAATTCACGATCTGCGATAGGGGTGTCTTGGGATCTTCCTCGTCTACTATGAGGCAAAGCTGATGCCCACATCGTCGAACGATATCTTCATTCACTTGGACACATTGTAAAGTGAGAGGATTGGTTTTTCCAACGGCGTCGGGATGGTACATGTCTGTGTTATATGTGCGGCGACTCTTAGTCTTGCGCTATTGAATCAATGTCAATATATGTATTGTTCGTATTCGTGCTGATACGCACTTTCTTGGTCTGCCTAGGTTGAATTTGTTCATCACTGGGGACCATTGTTATCCCGCAGCCGATCAGTTCATCTCGAAGTGTTGTTAACTTGGCTTCCTTTTCGTCATCTTGGAACCCTGTCATGATATGAGGAAAGTAGAGATACTGTGTGCACCTCAGAGATGGTGGAAGGTCTCTGCAACCTAGACAGTTCTTCAACTGCTTGGCATATTTTGAAGCCATTCGCTTCAGTAGTCGGAGTTTCACAGTCTGCTTGATAATAATCCGCCAAAGTGGCCTCTCAAACCTCTTTAGATTGATGACATATTCACTGCTGAGTCCATCCCTAGTCCGTAATTTTTTCGTACACCACTCAATCATCAAGCTGATGACGCGGCTGTAAAAGTCGGCAAGTCGCTGCTCATTGTTGAAGTTGGTGAGCTACTAGTTTGTCAGTTGATAGGTTCATATTCTGTTGTTGAAAACCGTACATTGTACCCAATCTCTTCGAGGGCGCTTCCTAACCACCTGTTGTAGTTGTATCGAAATGTATGGAAATTGGCAAGAAAGAAACAATAAGAAACATTCTGTGCGCCTGGCATAAGATTGGCTTTGGTATCAAACAGTTCAAGAAATTCCTTTGGCTCGGTAAGTTTCTTCTTTCCATCCTACAGTACATCCTCAGTTAAAACCCGGACGGGCATTGAGTTATAATTATTGACTACCTTTTGAGCTAAGTATGCAGTTGATGCGATTGGCCACGATGTTTTAATGAACGTGGGTGTCCACCGGTCAAGCACATCTGATAACTGGTCGGCAATGCGATATTTCAGCTCTAATTGTAAAGCTTGGGAGTTCCGTGAACGGTTAAGAAACAGCGGAGACGATATCTCTTCGATTGAAGCTGTGAGCCCCGTATCCTATGGGTCTGCATTATCATGACGAGACATTTAAGGCAGCATCTGCAGTCTAACCTTGATAGCGCGCCGAAAGGCGGGGTGTGTGTACACGTTCTTCCTGACTTCCTTCATTCCCTTTATAACTGCTAGGATGCCTGGGATATAATCATCAGGTTGCACGGTGTTTATGATCTAGCAGATAGTTCAAGTTAATCATAGTCTAATATTACATTAAAATCACATACTTTCCGCAAGTGGGCATTCCATTGATTGGCGACTGCAAGTTGTTCATTGTACAATTGATCTGAAAAGAGAACCTCTTTCTCTTCAGCTTGCCAATCCTTAATTTGTCTTTGAAATTCGAACATTTGAGATGAATACCTTCCTAGCTATGTTTCGCTACTCACCTGATGATATCTCCTCGTTGATCAATATCCATCGCGTCATCTGCCTTTGCCTGTTCAGCGTCGTCTCGGCCGGACTCAACTTCTTCACCAGCGATCTCGGTGCCAAAACGATCGCCGACTGGGAAAACATTGCGCTGTGGGGGTACGTCGTACTCCTCTTCCTGCATGGTCAATGTAAATCAATGTTCATCAAATCTTTCATAGTTCGACGTACATTAAGTTCCAGCAACCTCGTATGGTAACAAGAAAGGTCATCTTCAACTTTGTCCATCTCCTCCCAAACCAAATGAGCCAAAATGTCGGATAATGTCAAAAGCAGAAAACCGCGGTCAGGGTGAATAGCTTCTGAATCACTCAGTCCTAGGTTTTGGGCGATCCACCCGATCATACAGGACACCTTGTTGGAGTGATCAATTGTAATGAGCGCTATGGTTGAATTGAGCACTTACCAGTTCGTGGTCATTGATTAGAACATCTCTCGCATCGTCCAGTAAATCCTCTTCTGAAGCGTGCAGATGCACTTGCGCCTTAATCCGATCCCGTTCTTTTATAATCGCACCATGTATGGGATGCATGGTGTAGAATACGTCGTGGCCGTTGAACGAATGGATTAGAGACAGTTGAACTGTTCACACGCTCGCGGTTACGCGTGCATGACCTGTCACATGTTCTTTACACGCCAGCACGTGGTCAGAACTGCTTGTTGATCAGGGAATTACCGGGAGTTCAATCGACGCGCCCCAACTAAATCGACGCGTCACAACCTCAACGTGAAGGAGATCCGTTTTTGCTTAGCGCACATCGCACAAGCACGTGCGAAGAACTGCTTGTTGATTTGGGAATTGACGCGTTGAACATTTCAACATGTAGTTCACATTCGCGTGGTGTATCGACGCGTCGCAATGTCGTCGCAATGTCGTCGCGCGTCAAAAAGGTCGGCACGTCCTTGAAAGACTTAATAGTCGCGTGAATCGAGGTGTCCCAGGCGGAACGAGCGTGGCTGGTGAGCGGAATCCATCCAGGAGATGTTTGCGGCGTGAAGATTGATGAGGATAATGACCTGTCATGATAATCCTAGTCAGCGGTAGTAGATCAATCAATGTAGAGTACTCACATATGCTAATTTGTGTTTCTCTTTCAACCAACCTCGCCCTTGGCCCGCTCATAAGGTAGGGAAACGTTAGTTACAGAAGACAAGATGGTGTTGGATAGGTTAAAGTATATGATTGAAATTGTTCAACCCACAGTCGAGTAGATACATGAGCATGCTCCACGCCGTCTAGCGCTGCAGTCGACTGTGTGGTGGTTGAACAATACTTGGTTGATTGACGCGGGAACTTTCCCGATTATATGTAATCTGGTCACGTGGGTCGCGTGTCCAACGTCGTCGTCTACCGCCTCCCTCTTACACTCAGCCTCTTCCGATAACGCCTTCACATCCTGCCTCCGGAGTTCCAAAATTGAAGTAAGTGAGCATAAGGGAATGTTGCCTCTTTGCCAACAACGAATCCTTTCCCGCCTTTCCTGCTTCAATCACCGAAGAATCGATGCGAGCAACGCTGCTTGGGAGGACTCTCGAAAACCGCTTGTAGCAGAATGGCAAGCCAATGGTGGAGCGACTCTCTTCACCGTAAATTTGCACCTGGGATCGAAAGGCGGTTCCTCGCTATATCCGACTTCCTCTCAATTAAACATAGGGCATTGGCAAGGAAATCGCTCTCGATGAACCTGCTTCAGAGAAGTGTGAGCTCAGGATAGAGGGTATGACTTGCGGTTCTTGTGTTGAAGTGTGTTAGTTCATCTATCTTGTTTACACGTCTCTCATCAACGAATTTGTAGACTATCGAAGGCATGCTTCGACCCCAGGCTGGCATTCATTCTATCAAGGTCGCATTGTAGGCAGAACGAGGGGTCATAGAATTCGATCCCAAACAATGGAGTGTAGAGAAGATTGTCGAAGTGAGTATCACGCTTGAATCCCAGACCCGTCTTTGTTGTTGATTCTCACTTTGCTTTGCAGGTAATATCTGATATCGGTTTCGATGCCACAGCAATACCCCCATCGCGAGAAGACGAGGTCACCGTTCGCATCTACGGTATGACATGTTCGTCTTGCACGACCACCGTTGAAACTGGTTTGGCTTCCATACCCGGGATTCATAGTATTTCTATATCGCTTGTATCCGAAACTTGCCAGAGCGCTTTCGACCGTGGGATCATCGGTCCAAGGGAGACGATCTCTCATATCGCAGACATGGGTTTCGATGCGATGATATCAGACGAGAATAACGGTACCCAACTGCAGTCCCTCACACGAACAAAGGAAGTCATGGAATGGCGCAAACGGCTTATCTGGAGTCTGATGTTCGCTGTGCCAGTTTTCTTGCTCACGATGGTTATCCCACATATCCCTGGTCTCAAAGTCTTCCATCGGATTCAGATATACAACGGAGTGTATCTCAGTGATGTCCTCGTGATGCTTATCACAACACCGGCTCAAATTTGGGTAGGAGCCAAGTTCTATCGGGCTGCGTACAAGTCATTGAAGCACGGCACAGCAACTATGGATGTGTTGGTGATGTTGGGCACTTCATCGGCCTACTTCTATTCCCTTGCTTCACTCGCTTGTGCCGCCTTCAACACTACACCCGACTTCCGCCCCATGCTCTTCTTCGACACTAGCACCATGTTAATTATGTTCGTCTCAATGGGCCGGTATCCGGAGAACAAACCCAAAGGTCAAACCAGCGCTGCTCTCACCGATCTCATGGCTCTCGCTCCCTCCATGGCCACCATCTACACCGATGCCGAATGCACCCAGGAAAAGAAAATCGCCACAGAACTCGTCGAGGTCGGCGATACCGTCAAACTCGTTCCTGGAAACAAAATTCCGGCCGATGGCAATGTCATCCGAGGTTCATCCAGTGTCGACGAAAGTGCTATCACTGCAGAAGCCGTTCCTGTGCTGAAGCAAGTTGGGGATACGGTCATTGGCGGGACTGTAATGGTCTCGGGACGTTCGATATGGTTGTCACTAGAGCCGGGAAGGACACTGCTTTGTCACAGATCGTGAAACTTGTGGAAGATGCTCAGACTTCGAAGGCCCCAATCCAAGCGTTCGCGGATAAGGTTGCAGGGTATTTCGTCCCAACCGTGTTCTCGCTGGGTGTAGTCACTTTCATCGCATGGGTGGCTATCACTAGCTCATTCAGTGACGAAAGCCTCCCGGCGATGTTCCACCGACACGGCTCGAGGAAGCTCGCTGTGTGTCTTCAGATGTGTATCAGTGTCATCGTCGTCGCGTGTCCCTGTGCGTTAGGTCTCAGTATGCCAACTGCTATCATGGTTGGTACTGGTATGGGCGCCAAGAACGGTATCTTGATCAAAGGTGGTAGAGCTTTGGAAGCAACCAAGAACATCAAGCGGATCGTATTGGACAAGATTGGTACCGTCACTGATGGCAAACTCAGTGTCGTAGGTTTGTGCTGGGTTCCCGCCGATGGTGTTGAGAACACCGAACTGTATGGTGGTAATCCCGATCTCAATGGGTTGTGCGCGGACGGAATGACGACACGCAAGGCTCTCATTGCTATGGTTAGTGTTACTAAGGCTCGTTCGGAACATCCATTGGCCAAAGCGATTGCTGTGTACGGCAAAGAACTGCTCAAAGAAGACGGGTACAAGCCAGAGGTCGATATCGAGTCCTTCAAGAGTGTCACCGGAGCTGGCGTCAAGGCCCATCTTACCTGTGCTGGTCAGAAATACAGCATCCTAGTCGGAAACGCAACGTTCATCACTCAATCCCCCAATGGCTCACTCGATTCTTCCCTCACTGCCTTCGAAGCTCAGGAAACGAAACTTGGTCGAACTATCACGTCCGGAGAACGTTTGGTCTACAATGACTCCCAAGGGTAAAGCGACAATGATCACCGAGCTCATAGAGAAACATGGGGATGGTGTTGCTATGGTATGACCTTTTTGTTTTGTTTTGTGTCGTTTTCTAACACCATCTCTGTAGGTTGGAGACGGTATCAATGATTCTCCAGCTCTTGTCGCTGCCACTGTTGGAATTGCGCTATCTTCAGGAACCTCTGTAGCCATAGAAGCCGCGGATATCGTTCTCATGCGCTCGGATCTGCTCGACGTCGTCGCAGCTCTACACCTTTCCAGATCCATCTTCTCCGTCATCAATCGCAATCTCATCTGGGCATGTATATACAATGTCCTCGGCATTACCTCTTCCCACGGGAGCATTCACAATGTACATCCCCCGACTCCGAGACAGCCATCCAACGATGCAGGCTCATATCGTCTGCTTCGATGCATTCAAGGCCATCTGGTGTGGCGTCTACTGCCTCAGCAATGTCTGCCTCTACTCGATCACATGTTCCTCCACGTTCGACAACGCCTGGATTCGTAGACCTTGTCCGATACTAGCCCTTCAGTCTAGTAGCCGAGTCCAACGTTGTTTGAGCTTGGCCAGGTGTCTTGGGCGGACACAGAGTTGCATTGAACTACTCTGCTCGGTTTCTCCCGCTTCGGACTGCGCAGAAGGACGGTTCTGAGCAGATTTTGTGGCTTTTAGGCGAGGTGAGGAGGGTCACCGAGGCAGGAGCGATGAATGTGTTTGTCGTGGTTGGAAGGAATGACGAAGGTGACTACGGCCAACTGTCTCTTATGCTAATTCTCACTCAGGCTATACTATGTGCAGGTGTCGATCTCTTCACTCCTCCTTTGGATGGTACAAATCTTCCAGGCGTACGAATCTTCCAGGCGTGACCCGCGACTGCTCCCCCACCAGCGTCATTGCCAACCCTACCAACACATGCAGTGTCTGGCCCGAAACCTTCCATTATTCCCTCCGCCAAACCGTCGGCGCCGCCAACTCTTTCCACACCCAATGCTTCATCTCCTACTACAACTACCAGACCGACGTCGAGCAATGCTGGCTCGGTGACTCTGTACTTCCTCTCCTCGACCTCCACACGGAAAACAGCGCAGTGGTTGATACGATGTATACCTGGATCAAGATTCTATGCTCAGTGATCATGCAGTGATTCTTTCGTCACGTAGGTCTCAGGTGGAACGGCAACCCTGAAGGCAATACTGTGAGTTCTTCTTCAAATATTTATAACGTGTGAATCCTTCCTGCCGCTGCTACCTTTCTCACGTCCCGCACCCTTTAGATAACCGTCGAATGCAAAACACACTCCGGAGACTGGACGGGAGAACAATGCAATTGCTGTCTTGAGAAAGAAACTGGTCCCGGTAAGCTAACATTTCAGTTTCTCGTTGACGAGATTTGCATTGAATGTCTCCCTGTTATGCGGAGGTACTACAATCATACAGCTTTTCAACTTCCCGGCGACGCTCGAGTGCGGATCTCACTTAATACTGAACTGACTATGGTGTGGAAGTTCAAATGGGATGGAACGGACATTTTCACAACAACTGTGCCACTGTTTTCAGTTGGTTTTCGGGCCCACGTTTGGCAATCGGCTCTGCGATTCACATCACGGGAAAGCTCGGTGAAAGTCAAGGACCTGGGCAGGATCTTGAGGACGCTCTCGATCTTCACTCTTCTCCTTCTCATTGGTGAGCTGGAATGGATATCCAGATTCTGGGATGTGCGGTTAAACACGTACACCGTTCTCGATTTGCTGCCGTATTCGATGGATCATGGACAGGGTGCAGTGGAAGTAGGCGGAAGTGCTAAATTTGCATCACCGACGCCGATTTCCAGTCCGATTGCGACAACCATGTCTTTCCTTCGGGTTTCACGCCGATCGGGTGCGTGCGCTGCATCCGGTTGCGATTGTGAATAGTTTCAACTACCCAATCTCATATACTCGCCCCCGTATCGGAGTATCGCAGTTATCGCTTCAACCCCTTCCGCTCGCATACTTTCCGGTCGAACCGATGATAGCCCGATTGCTTTTCCACTACGTCCCCGTCGAAGGCATCCTCTCATTTTCTAAGTCCAACCCTGGGTCAAGACACTGTTGGATGGACTATAAAAGGTGACATGTACGCGACGGTCGTCCTGAACCGACTGCCATGTCTATCTCTGTCACTCCCGAAATGATCCTTCGCCGCACGATTTCAGGTGGTGTTTTCGACACCATGATTGATGCCCGAATTGGCAACAACGCCTCCAGCTTGGCCCGCGTTGATCTTGGAATTCATTTCAAGAAACACGCTCCTTACAACGACAGCGCTAAATTCGTCGGAGCCGATGGTCGTGAATTCGTCTTCAACTACATCGGTGAAGTAGCGCCTGGATTCGTTGCTCACGCTATTGGGAGTTACACCGGATTTAGTGAGAAGGTCTGTACTCGGGTTTTGAACATGGTTCCGTTGTTCTAATGGTTCGTTCAGGGTTTTGCGCCTGCAAATGACGCTGCTCGCATCAAGCAGGTCATTCCGATTGTAGCGCCTACATGTTCGCCTCCGAGAATCAAAGCAATCTATCACAACCAACTCGCCACAGTTACAAATGTGATGGCAGTGGAAGATGATTCTAGCAACCAAGTGAGTCTTCTGTGGTTGTTTACGCCCTCGAACCTCTACTAACTTGGCACACCAGGGGCGGACAAAGGCATTCACGAAAGCGTCTGAACCTAATGGTGTCGTCGATACCATGTATACAACCACTCGACCTCTCTACGTCGTATGTGCCTTTGACTGCTCAGTGGAATTATTCTAATCGAAGAGCCCCAAAGGTCGATAAAGAACAACCTCACACTACCCTTAAAGTCAACTTGGATGATGAGGAACCGAGCAACGATGATAGTGAATCTAGCACGGACAGTGGTCCTGGTACGACATAGCCTTTCCTCAATGTCTATATCTGATTGGCTTATGTAGTCGCGGACCCTCAAGTCGGAGACCTTCACGCGTGCTCGGTCATTCCAGGTTACGGTGGTCCGCGGTTCAACCACAAAGCCGCCAAGGCAATTCAGCTCGATATTCGCGATCCGGAGGGAGCTCTCATCCTTCCTCAGGACACATGGAGGTGGATCGTTCCAGGAGCTTTGATCCTCGTTCATGCCACCATGCATATTTATCAAATCAAGGCGATGACAGTAAGTGTTCATTGTAATGCAGCATTCTTATCTGACCGACTCATCTACTTGAAATAGATCTTCCAGCTTACAGCGTCCAGCATCCAAGTAATCGACAAGGGTGATATTCTTCCCCCTTTTCCAACTGTCCTGGGTCTCCCAGACAGTCGTCCGCGTTACATAGGTGCCGGTGAAACCTCTACCAACGGTGGGAACTCCGTAGTCAACTTCGCTCATCTCATGAAAGCGGGACCCTCTCAGGTAAGCAGTGGATCGGCTGGAAGCAGTCATTCCATCGGTAAGTTGGGAGGTGGGGGCACTAAGCATGGTCTGGACGATGTGCCCACAACTGGCGAAGGTGCTGATGACATATTCGTGTCTGTCTCTGAGGACATTGAGATGGCCGCAGTTGACGAGAAACAGAAGAAGGCGTTGGGGAAAAAGGCCAAGCGAGGTATGCTTCTTGCTGTTGGAGTATGACCTGTACCTCACTCCTCCACACAGCGATGTAAACATTTCCCGCGTCCGACCCCACAGACGTCCGTCCGTAGTTGAAATATGTAAATTGACCGAATTATATGTTATTACATCGGGTGTCCGATTATCTAAGATTTGGATTATTATCTATCGTTGTAAATTTTGAAAGTCCGGGCATTGGGTCTTCCTACGTCTGCACCTCTTATAATGCGTGATATGTCGACGAAATTCCTACATGCAGAACCCCTCCAACTTCCGAATGTCTGATTCCAACCATTTACAACAGCTAGATCTACTATGCGGTGAACACAATCCGTGCGCTAATGTCAATCTAAACATCGAAGGCGCATTGGTGGACTCCATCGTCAAAGCAGGCTATCAGGCTATGGGTATAGCTATCTATCGACTCACTTTCTTCCGTTGCTCTACACCCTGGCAGTCTAACATTACATATGCGGACATCTGGGGATACACAAACGGGTCTGATTTGACGCCATTTAGACCATTGTTGACAGGCTACCTCTCTCGGAAGTTCATCAAATCATTGAATGTCGGATGTGTACGCGTTGTTTCATTTACTTCAACATCGGCGCTGTTGACCAGTAACGAGCAGGGTTTAAGCTCCTACACCGTTTACGAGTTGGGGTGGAGCAGCCACTCAAGTTTGGCTCTGAAGACAGTCTTCCGATACCAGAGAGAAAGCCTAGCTTCTGTCATCCCACAGGGTAACATTAGTTTGCAGCCAGGTCCCGTGCGTATCATTTATTTGAAAACGTTGGATCCATGTTTACATGCAGTGTTTTACAGATAACCTTATCATACATCGAAGAGCGGTGGTGCAACGACAGCCCACCAAGTGCTAATCTGACATCAAATGATTCTGTTGCATTTGTTCTTGCCAGAGACTGTGTGGTAAAGCGAGAACATGTAAAATTCGACGTCCTAAAATGACTGACAGTTCGAACTTTCAGATAAAGTATGTGAAGGCGTCCAACATATGGAGGGAATTTCAGGCAGAAAATTACAACGCCTGCCAAGATATGGCCACGCGCACAGGAAATGTCCTCTGGTTGGACGCTAAACGAGCAGGGAATCCGTTATCCGCGGAACGTTGTCTCCAACAAAATATGCTCATATCTATCAAAGCAGAGCTGCGAGAAGTAGAGATTGTTGACAATCTCACAGGAATCTGCCAACGAGTACGTGAGCCGCCCTCTTCTATTTACGAATGCACCCACATTCCCTTGACCTTAGAATTTCTGTTTGTTGGCACACGAAGTATATCTCATCAATTCAATCTAAGCGTTCAGTGTCGCTCGATCTACATCTCTTCATTTTAGTCCAAGTATTAAGCTCAGTGTACAGGACTTGTAAAAATGCTACTTATGTTTCCGAGTCGCTAGCTGTATGGCACTTTTGAGATGATGAGTACCCAAACGAGGGTAGCGGGCTTTGCCGCTTGTCGGCCCTACTTGGTTATCAAAATTACTAATCAACGCTGTACGTTTCGGCAGTGCGCCAAATCCGGCATTCGTCTCTTTCTATTTAATCATCATCTGTAGTAGGGTCAAGGGCAAATTGCCAACCTTTTTCTTCACTACTTCCACCTCCTCTGAGGCTTTTCTATGCTATCACTATGCTAACGCTTCTTCCAGGCTCGTATTGCGATGTATGCGCTGAGGAATTTTCTTCACAGTGTCTTCCGCACACAATACCTTGTGGTGAGTCATTTTTTTTCTCGTTTTTACCGGGATCTCTTTGAGAAAAAAAATCGCTAACGATCCCCCTCATAGGTCATGTATTGTGTGCAAGCTGTTGCCATAGTATAGTCGAAAAGACCTCCCCGCGCCTCTCACCTGTCTGTCCTTTTTGTCGAGAACAATTTACAATCGACACTGTTCGTTTAATTCGCACGGACTTTTCATCTAGTGGATGGAACACTCCACGACGCCTTCCTAAAACTCTTGACATGACTTCGAATGACTCTGCTGCTGATCTGTGGTCCAGGAGGGAGGAGAAGTTGTTATTTTCCGAAGGTACTCACTCTCGCACGCGAGACGAAGCTCGACGTTTGGAAGATAAAGTCGCCAAGGTCGCAGCAAAAAAATGCTCAGTTGAAGAAGTTACTTCTCTTCATCACGAGCTCGAACAATGGCTGAAGTCCGCCTCAAAGCTGGACGATCAGGTATTTTTTTTTAAATCTTTTTTTTCGCCACACCTTGTTGATTGGTTTTCCTTAGACAAGTTCGCTATACCTTAGTCACGCATTACTGCGCGCAATCCTGATGAACCATGTTGCCCACGCTGAAGCCAGTAAAACGGCCAAAAGCGTTGAGCACAACCTCAAGGTCAAGTTGGAGGAATTGGAAAAGTCTAACAAAAATCTCGAGTCGGAACTCAATCGGTGCGTGATTCTTCCTATGTTCTTTCGAGCGCTACATTGACTTTTTCTTCTTCGCCTCGTGTCCTTTCCAGTCAAGTGAGTGGATGCCGTCATTTTTTGTGGAATGTACAGTTGGCTGACGTAATTTTTTCCAGCGTCGAGAGTATAGTCAAAAGGTTCAAGAATGCACTTCTCTGAGGACTGAAGTTAGTCGTGTCAAAGCTCTGGCTAGCACGCTTGGCACGATCCCAGCAAGCACACCTTCAGATTCTCGGTCGGGAGCGATGTCTCCTCCTCTCCCTCTGTCCACACCTGCGCCAGCACCATTGTCTGCGCCAGCCCTTTCACGATTTAATTCACTTCACGCCAGATCCACGTCAATGCACGCTTCACGACCCTCTACGCCTGCTTATTCTGTACGCTCTCATACGCCATCTTTACGATCCCAAACGCCTGGCCCAATGCGTCAATCGACGCCTTTGCCACAACAAATCTTACGATCTCAAACCCCCGCGCCACCAGTTCCGACTCGGCCTCGCCGCCAATCACTTTCTACTCCACCCAAAATGACCCGCTCTGTCTCAGAGGAGAAGCAGGATATGCAGCATGAGCGCTGGATACCACCCAGATATCCAGACGATGATCTATCCTCGGTCAAAACTCTTCGGCACACTCGTGCTGGGTCTGTGACCCCGAAGTCCCGTCTCGCACGGTCCCCATCACCAAGCCGCTATTAGTTGTCGGCTTCGATAGGGTTTTTCTGTTATAGTTTTCCTTTCCCATCTACAGTCTTGGATACCTATTAATTGCCTCTTAATCTTTTCTTCTGATCTGATTTCGTGTGTACCATTGTCCGGACTTTCGATACCTCGCCTCCATTCCTTGTTTCTGCAGACGCTTGTATATATACCTTGGTTCTTCCCAATTCGTATCTGCCCTACCTGCGAGTTGGTTAATCATCGTTTTTTTCTGCTTTCATCTTTAATCGTCGTTCTCTTTCTAGCTTGATTTCTTACTTAAGTTTTATAGAGAGTCGTCGCTCTCGTTCCACATTCTGACAGGCAACCCCCATGTTTGCCTGTGTTCCTGTTACATTTACCTCCCTTCTTTGCTTTGGTTTGCAGTATCGTTGAATGGTTGGCACGGATCCTTTCTGTAGCAATTACACGTCTTTTATTCTTTGATTTAACGGTATATATCTACATACTACACTTAGACCACGGAACCTTCGAGTACTCAGTTTATGTTTGGGTAATAGAACGATTTTTTGTCCATGAATCATGATGAATGTATGTAAGATTTATGTGCCACTACTCAGCAGGACATTCTTCTGAACGAAGAATCTGGAAATTTTCATGATGGACTTAGAAAGACTCAAATTTATATTTGGTCTGTCCTGAAGATTGTAACCGTGTGTGTATTAGCATCTTATACCATATCTATTCTAATCATCAGGACTCATTGGTAGTCTCCTCGGCCTTCAGTGTTGAGGCTACTTCTACTGGTGTGACATCGCCATTACTCGCCCGTATGCGCAAGATATCAGAACGTGACAGGTGGGCTTCATTACAGAGAGATCGAAAGATTGAGTCTTCGCGGTCGAACAAGTTCAGAACCGTGTCGAATTCAGCAATTTGCCCAGCATCCATTACAATGATACGGTCGTAGTATGCTACAAGAATTCATGTAAGTGTCAATGACGCAATAGAGAAAATTCCTTTCTTACCGATAGTGTTTAAGCGATGAGCTATACAGAGAAGGGTAGAAGTGGAAAATTCTGACTGGATCGTTCTCTGTAATTTGGCATCTGTTTCTACGTCCACGCTGCTCGTGGCTTCATCCTAAACAGATAATCAAATTGATCAGTATTGAGATGATATGAGTATTGAGAATTTGCACAAACAAGTATGATGATTCGACTGTTCTTGACAAGGGCCCTGCACAAGGCCAGGAGCTGCTTTTCGCCTGCACTGAAGTTGGAACCTTATTGAAGAACCGCAAGCCATTAAGAGACATGCAAGATAGAGGGTAATTGACAAGACTCACCTTCATTGCCCACCGTTGCATCCAGGCTGAACTTCGCTTCAGCCACGGAATCCTTCATTCCATCGCGCGGAAGCAACCAAGCACGTTGCAAGGCGGAAATCAACTCGGAATCAGTGCGGGTGCCCATTGGATCCCTGTCGAAACATGAGAAATGTCAAGATCATGAGAAACATGAAATACGTCCGTACAAATTTTCGCGCAGCGTTCCGAGGAAAAGAACACTATCCTGAGGTACCAAGGCCAGCTTTCCTCGCAGAACGTCTAAACCGATGTCCCGGGTATTAAACCCATCAATTTCAATCTTGCCTCCCTCGAGTTCGACCATGCTAGATACATACTGCTCAGTGGCACATACACTTCAAGATGAGCAGTAAGTGACAA
This sequence comes from Lentinula raphanica, assembly GCA_027919835.1. Classification (NCBI taxonomy): domain Eukaryota; kingdom Fungi; phylum Basidiomycota; class Agaricomycetes; order Agaricales; family Omphalotaceae; genus Lentinula; species Lentinula raphanica. The sequence goes on along the minus strand of JANVFP010000014.1, from coordinate 707,045 downwards.
ACCGGAGTAGCGCCTGGATGAGAGAGCTTTTGCCTGCAGTCGTTTAACATCAGAAGTCATAGCGATTTCAACCACTATCTTCTTACCAGCACCAGTCCTTCCAACTATACCAATCTGAATGATGCACGCATGAGATTACTATCTGATGCAATGATTTGTATATACGTGCCTTCTCTCCTGGGTGAACATTAAATGTAACACCGTTGAGAACCAAGGGAAGCCCCTTCCGGTACGCCAGCTGGACATTATTGAATTCAATGCGACCACTTTCGGGCCATGATGGAGGCGGGTCGTTAGATGTAGTTGGATCTCCTTCGCTCGGTAGTTCCGCATATACTAAGATGCGTTCAACGGCGTTCATATTCTGTTGAAGGTCGTGGGATCGCGATTCATAACGAGGTTCTATGAATACACATTACCTGTTCGCTTATCGCGTATTGGCTGACCATTTCCGCTATGAAGAAACTGTTAATGAAACTCTGATAACTCAAATGCATAAGGAGGGAAGCATACAAAATATTTGCGTTACTGAAGCAAAAGTTTTAGCCTATCATCGAGGAGGATCAAGGTCGGCACTTACTGCTCAGTGTATACGAAAGGACGACACCGATCTTTGATGGGTTTACAGTTGCTCTGAATCCGGCAGCGAACAATGCGATGCCTAAAATCAAAAGATTGCCGAGAAAATCCAATCGTATCGACAGCCAACGTTGGAGAGATATGGTCATATAATAAGCTCGATTCTCCAAATCGAGTCCGTTTTGTGCATCTACGACGGATCGAGCCTGCAACATCTAATTAGATCATGAGTGGGTGGAATCAAACGTGAGGTTCACCTGTTCACGATATGCACGGATAGTGGAAAGACCAGTTAAGGTCTCTACAAAGTCCTTTATTGAGTAGCGTATAAAACAGTGATGAGAATTTCTTCACCTGAGTAAGAACTATACAATGCTGAACGCATCAGGGAGTCCAAACGTTTTGTTTCGACCGACGACCTGCGATAATAGACGGACACGAAATAGTAGAACACTATCATAGGCGCGAAAATGATGCCCAGGAGAGGGAAGGTGTAGAAAACGAGGGCAATTGTGCCTAGGACTGAACTGAACGTGATGAAAAATTGCATCAAGGTCGTCATAAGAGCTGTATCCAGAGTGTCTTGATCTTTGGACAAGCGAGATAGAATCCGACCTTAAAGGACATGTGAAATCGATCAGCATAGTGCAGCTTACAACTAACTCACCCATAGGCGTCGTATCAAAGAACGAAATTGGAGATCGCAGTACATGACGGAGAGCTGTTTGAAAAATATTGAGACTTGCAATGAGACCAGCGACACTACATGAAAGAAGGGTTTCATCATATATCCTACATTGCAGCGAGTAATTAACGCTTACGCAAATGAGAAAGCCATTAGAAAGGTGAACAACGCTTGAGCAAAACCTAAAAAGCGATCAGCTTTTCAACGAGGTACAGACTCATTACATACCAAGTGCAGCGTAAACACCCATGTATTCAGCTTGGTTGAAGCCAGGAATACTTCCCGCCGTCCAGAAGCCCAAGAATAAATTATTGCCAACTGAGTAAGCAACAGATGAGCGAGTCTCTCAATGGAAGCGAAGACGAACAGACCTTGCGCGCTTTGCGTCAACGTAAGCAGAAGGAAAATGAAAGGTGCCCACCAAATTCCTCCAGCATACTTGAGGTATTTTGCATATGTTTGATACCCGACGGCTCCGACATTGCGTTCTTCTATCTGCATGAGAGCAGCGTTTTCTGCTTTATTAGTGGATCCTGGACCTTCAACCTCATCTTTCTCGGCTGCCTTGTTGGTGCTATCTGTCTCCTCGTGATCCAGGTTTCCGTATTCATCCATGAGTCGGGTAAACAAGCCATTCGAGGACATGAGGGTCTGTGGTCATCTCTCAGACTTCTGATATTCGATAAGCAGCAAACTGTTACCTGGAACGTCCCCCGCTCTTTAATTTCACCTTGGTCAACCACGATAATGTAATCTGTTTTGTCAAGAACATGCAAAGCATGTGTAACTAAGATTCGTGTCTTGTTTGCCAGTGGACCGTTGAGGAAACAATTCGTCAATATAGATTTGCCAACATATGAATCGACTGCGGATAAAGGGTCATCCAGAAGGACAATATCTGAGTCGGAGTAAGCCGCCCTTGCCAGGGATACTCGGGCCTATCGAGGGAAGTCCAGTTTAACATGCAAGATGTTTTCGAGAGGCAAAACGCTACCTTTTGTCCACCTATGGAACTTGTTCAGTATCAGTCTCCATACCACTAGCTAGACGTACCGCTCAAATTGATACCCTTCTCTCCAATTTCAGTATATTCGCCATGAGGTAGCAGCTCTAAATCATGTTCAAGATTGCATGCACGCATAACCTCTTGAAACCTAGAACCCGTCATTAGCATCTTCATGCTAACTAAATTACGAAACGATCCTCACTTTTTATCATCCTCGTTCATACCGAAAAGTACATTCTCTTTCAAAGTTGCATTTCTAATCCACGGAATTTGGGGAACATAGGAGACGGTTCCACTGAACACCACGGTCCCCCGAGTTCGTCGCATTTCGCCTATCAAAGCGTTCAGGATGGAGCTCTGTAGGAAGGGGACACGATGAGGCTATAGGATCTGCGGGAGACGTAAGGGTTTGTACACACCTTACCCGAACCCACACTGCCCACTATGGCAACGAAAGACCCTCTTGGAACATTGAACTTCAGATTTTTCAGTGCGAAAGGTTGTTCATCCTCTTCTTTTGAGTCTTCTTCTGAAGTTTCACTCGTCATACTTTCCGTGGGTTTCTCAACATCCTGACGTGTGAGAGGCAAGCCCTTTTCCGCACCGCTTTCTGAGTCGGCTTTTGTAGGTTTAATACCGGCCTTGGATTTACCAGCGGACTTTTCTGCTTGATTTTTAGGTGGAGCACCATCCTTTCCGCCCCTTTCGAATTTCGGCCCTGCTATCTTGCCCGCTGTTTCCCAGCTGAAGTCGCCATCCACCTCCACAGCATTCTGACGTTCAAGATCGATTGTGTATGGCTCCGCAAGCTCTTCTGCTTTGAGAAATTTACCAATTCTAGTCATGGCAACGAGGAAGTCTGATAATGAGGAGAGAACGATGGGGAAGAAAAGGAGAGGAGCACGGATAATCTGTAGAAAGCTGAGGTCAGAGTCACGAGGAGACAACGATAACAATGATTGCAGACGTTGAAAAATTGTAGAGAGCTGAAAATGATGGCGACATTGAGGTCATGTCCGCTCAATGCGTAAGTGATCTGAAGTTCTGAATCAAAGACGGTAAAACATACAAGTGCGAGCAGAACTTACAAACGAGAGTACCGAGGCAAGGACAGGGATGAAGGATACCAACGCAATGAGAGCTGCGCGGGCTATTCTGAAATGTGGGATGGAGTCAAGAGCCTGATCAGCGAAGGATATGCATCTCACTCACGAAGCAATTCGAATTCTCGCTATTTCCTGTTTCCTGAAGTTATAGATTTGGGAGACATAGAATCCTTCCCAAGCATATGCTTTGATGAGACGGATTCCTGAAAGAACCTGTACCCGGCAGCAAGCATGAATTGGAGAGGGAGCCAACGAGATGCAGGGATACGACATACTTCCGTCGTGAGACGAACTCTACTATCCGTGACTTTGACTCCCTTTCTTCTATTGACGAACATTATTCGAAGACAGATGATTTGCAGAGGAAATCCCAAGAGAAGCACCTAAATTCAGAAGTCAGGTATGATCATATACGGGACAGAGTGAACAATATTTACGCCCAACCCAACTAGCGCCGAATAACCCAACTAGATGCAAGATCAAAAATTAGCCAATTTGCCAACGTATTGGACTGAGATCTATACTAACATTTCCGATGAGAAGCCCAACGCCAATAACAATCTGTATGGGAGATACCCATAAGCTACGACTATCAGGTTTGGACATCTCGAAGAAAGGCCAAACAAAACATACTTGTGAACATTTGCAGAGAATGTGTCCAATCTCGTTGCATCAGTCGAGATCATTGTGGTAATCTGCGTCAGGATAAACTTAGCCAAAAACGGCCTGGATGCCAAAAACGTTCGGAGGTACCTGTCCGACGCTATGCTCATTTCGCGCACGCCCAGAAAGCCGTAAGGATTTGCGAAATATATTTCCAATAATCTGCGGTAAAGTCATTGAGCTCATGAACGAGGAGTACTTAAGAGTATGTCTTACGCCTGTTCTCAAAGCTAATCCGTTAGACATGCTTACTGTTTGAGAATAAGGTTAAGTTGACAGAATTCCTCGTTCGACAACATGGATAAAACATACTCTGCATGTAATGATTCGTCATCTACGTGAAAGGGTGGTCAACGGCCAGAAAGACTTGCGAAAATGTAGACAGTTACCAGACTAGCACTTTCTGAGACATACTTCAGCTATACTTGTAGAAACTTGATAGTTAAAAGAGTAGTACCTTGCATGACGAACAGCGCGAACGCTAACCCGATTCCATATCCAATACCACGAGGCGTAGTTATTCCAAGCTCAGTTCTTTCTGAAGGAGTAGCTTTGTAGTATACGAAAGAATCTGTAAGCCAAGTAAGGATGACCTTGTTGACGAGAGGGGTTGTGGTCTTGAGTGTATCTACAGATTGAAAAGCAAAGGATGACCGATAAGCGATTGATATGCACGACAATAGGCTGGATGAAATAACCTGAGACAAGTTTGAGCATTCCAGATATCCACCATTCCGTCAGAAAAGTCCGGTATATGGCTTGTAATAGCGACGAGTCGTATTGAGGTTTTACGCGTTTCGACCGTCTTAATATACTGCATGACCTTTTCTTATCGGTTGCTTCGGTCTTAGGTGCATCGTTGTCCACTTTCTCTTTTTTCATATCATCGACATCATTGTCTTGACCAATATTCACGTCCACTGAGTCCGGTTCCCATGGTTGACGAAGTTTGTGGCGCAAATGACGAGGTCTGTGATCAGGAGGACAACGCTGGAAGAAATGTGACTCGATTCTGTCAGTAACGTTCGCGGTGAGACGCGCAGGGGGGAGTTGCCACAAATCTGCCAATGACCAAAGGTAAGCGCCTTTCAATCAAAGTTTACAATCCGTGAGTAACATACCATCCTTTTCTAGAGGTCGCGAGAATCCTACAGATAGGAACGGGGAGAGCCATTGGAACACGAGCCGGGAGAGCAATCTATGATGGATGGAATGGATAATGGTCAGAATAAGTCAGGATAGCTGGATGATTGCAACTAACGATGCATTGGGTTCCGGTAAAATGGAGTCCCTACCGAATCCAGGTGGAGCAGGAGGTGGATGTAACGGGTTGTGAAGCTTCATCTTCGTGACCGTAAGTGGGTTGGTAGATTATCGAAGGCTCAAGGTCAAGACGAGAAGAATTGGGGCCGTCCTTTGTCGTCAGTGCGCATCCGAACTGAAATACTGCAGGTGGAAGACCAATGGCTAACGAGCTAGTTATAAATGAGTGACTTCGGCTCAAATAAGGCAAAACAACACGTAGACGCTTTATTCAAATGAGTCAATAGAGATGACTGAGCCGGAACTGAACCGCCAAAATAGACGTGGAACCATTTCTTCAGAGGGCAGGTAGGGCGTGAACAAACCAACGGCTTGCGTCCATTTCTAGTCCATAGACATGCGGTACGGTGTATGCAGTTCTATTTCGATGAAAAATCCTCGAACATGCGTGTTGACGATGTGCAGAAGGTTGTGGGGTGCTGTTTGCATGTTTAAACATCTCATGCTAGTAATGGCCAAGATTGTCTGTCGTTGATAGAGTTAAAATATTGTTTTAATGCTACATCTCAATCTACTGGATTGAATATGTATATGAGTATCCATGCAGGAAGAGAAAGAAACCATGACTCACCTCAACCCTTCCCGAAACCAAATAGAATCTGAATTGACAGAAACATTCATACCATCCTCTGATTTCATCCTGTTTTTCGCTCAGCCAGATGTATGATAGCAAATATTCAAAGTGAAGAGAGAAGTCGAATCAATAGAGAAGAAAGGAATCAACGTTGAAGCAACCCGAAAAAGCGACTGTTTGCAGCCGTGGGAAAATTCTCGTCGGGATGATGCGGAATCAAATCAGATATCATCGATAAACAAAAGCCTAGCCTAGCCTCAAAGCCTCTGCTCACTAACACCATCTACTCACAACCTCACTCATAGAATATCTCCAATGGCACGCCAATTCTTCGTCGGAGGCAACTTCAAAATGAACCCGGCCAGCCGGAAGGATAAAGTAGCCCTGGTCAAGCTTTTGAACGAAGCAGAGCTTGATCCTGCTACTGGTACGAGCCGAAGTTGCCTCTGCGGTCTGGTCCTTCACTCATATCCTATGTGTATAGAGGTCGTGGTGTCTCCTCCAGCTCTGTATCTCATCCCTGTCAAGGAGTCTATCCGAAAGGACATCAAAGTCGCAGCTCAAAACTGCTATCTCAAAGACTCCGGTGCTTTCACTGGCGAAATTAGGTTAGGAATCTATCGAAATGTTGAACATCGCGAATCTTGCGCTCAGAATACCTAAATGTCCTGCATAGTCCAGCGCAGTTGGTAGATTCCGAAATACCCTACGTTATCCTCGGTGCGTTCCTAGTTTGTGTGCGCATAACTCAGCTCATAGGATCCTATAAAGGACACTCTGAACGACGGACCCTCTTCCATGAAACTTCGGACTTCGTCGCGCAGAAAACTCGTGCTGCTCTCGACAAGGGACTTAGCATCATCCTATGTATCGGCGAGACTCTCAAGGAACGCGAAGCTGGAGAGACAGCCAAAGTTTGTGAGGAACAGTTGAAACCTGTTGTCGCTTTGTTGAAGGAGAGTGACTGGAGGTGCGTCTTCGTGCATTATCGCAGCACACTTTGATGACGTTGATCGTTGCTTTCCAGTAAAATCGTCATCGCCTACGAACCCGTATGGGCCATTGGAACTGGCAAAGTGGCTACACCCCAACAGGCTCAAGAGGCTCACAAAGATATCCGGACATATCTCTCACAAGCCATCTCATCCAATGTCGCTGAATCGACTAGAATCATCTACGGAGGTAGTGTCAATGCTGGTAACTGCAAAGAACTTTGTGAGTTATCACTTAGCCTCGTTTCTTCCTAATTCCGCTGATTCGTATACAAACTTGTGTCGTAGCTACTTTACACGATGTTGATGGATTCCTCGTCGGAGGTGCTTCACTGAAGCCCGAATTCGTGCAGATCGTGAACTCAAAGAAGTTGTAGAAGATGAAAACGTTGAATGACTGTGGTTTATAGAGATCTTCTGTGCCGTGTACAAAATTGTAAAGCTGTGCTTCCTGCTCAATCTTCCTACATACATATGAGCCACTCATATACATTGCTCCCCATCCACTTCTAACGAGGGTGCTCCATACGTTTCACGTAATTGAGGGTTATAACCTCGCCCTTGGGACGCGCCTGCGGGTAGACGGAAGTTATCGATACTGTCAGCGATCAGGAATTACTAGCGGCCTCACCTCGTTGACCTTGTTGTAGTCAGGAACCGGAATCGTCTTTGTCGAGCTCAACATATTCTTCCTCCTCTTGATGTCAAAGTCGTAGGTCACCACAAACGTACAAACAACTGTTTTGATGATCAGTTTTGCGATCCTCATTCCGACGCAGCGATGTCTCCCTAGAGGTAGTGTCATATTCATGAATCGGACACAATATTCATACGAGTATATCACTTACCAGCGCCCCATCCAAGAAAATCATTTGACGACTTCTGTTTCCCCTGCTCAAAACGTTCAGGCTGAAACGACCAAGGCTCAGGATAGATTTCAGGGTTTAGATGAGCGTCCGCATGGCTGTAAACCGTGAACGCACCGCCTGGCACGATATCCTTTCCACCTGGTATCTGCACGTCTTCACCTATGTTCCTTCGAATAGCTGTCTGGTTCATAGTCAGACGGAGAGTTTCGGAGATGACTAGATCGAGCGTAGGCATCGAGTCCTCCCAAGCGTCACCGGGAACTTTGGAGAGTCTACTGTGAAGCGTTTCAGAGGGATTAGAGGATAGTTTATAGAGGACGTTTTCCGTTTCGCGACGGATGGCAGAGACCCATTGGGGATAGATGGAGATATAGATTAGGATCCAAGAAACTGCGCGAGAACAATATGAATTAGAGGCTACTGTAAGAACTGAATAATGAAAGGTGCGGAAAGCTTACTTGCTTTTGTCGTATTGAACACGCTCCCAAATAGGAACCCGATGATGAACTGAATAGCTTCTTGAGTATTCAGTCCATGAGCAAGTAGCAAATCAATAGGTTCAACGGCTGGCAATGAGATTTCGGTCTTCTCTCGAGCCTCGATGAACTGTGTCAACGTGGTGAACAGGGACGTGATCGCAATCTCTTTCTCCTTCTGAGCTGAACGATAGAACCAGGGCAAGAAAATCATAGCAGGGGTATTGTTTTTCAGTTGAGTGAAGAAGTTATCTTGGAACCGCGAGAGACGAGATGAATCGGATACGAAGTCGCTACTTGTGATCATATGTACGGTGACTCGGAAAGCGATCTGGAAGATGTCCGCTCAGAATCCGCCAAGATGGAAGAAACATTGAAAATGCATACGTCGTTGATTTTGTCGAAAGGATCCAACGTTCCTTCGTCGTGCCAGCCGGACATGACACGCTGTATATCACCTAACATAGTAGCAATAACTAAAGTGTTCTCCAGCGTAAGATTGATGAATGGTCTGATACGTTGAAAGCTCACTCTCAGAGAACCGATCCCTATTCACGAGGATGTCAAGCTGCTTCTTGAAATGGCTACCGTGCTCTTCCTCGGCAGAAATCAACGTCTTCGCCAATGCTGGCACCTAAGACCAGTGTTGAATAGTCCATGATCGAAAAAACCAAGCTAAAGGAAGCATGAAGGCATACAGGAACCGCTTTACTGAACATCTTGTACCCCTCACTGGTACTGAAGTATCTCTCTTTGAAGTATATTTTTCGAGCATCATTTCCTCTCAATCCAACGACGAAATTCTATTCGAGAAGATGAACGTGCAGCAACCAGACGGCCGAGCGATGAACATACCCCGAAGATTGTGAAATGGAACGTGTTTTCGCCGGATCTGAAGCTGGACGACAGTAGATCATAGCTGTAAGCTATAGCGAGGACATCGATGTAGAGACCGTGGATTTTGCGTCGTGTGAGGAAGACTAACCAAACGATGGACAGGGAGAGCGGGAGAGCAAAAGTAGAGAAAGGGATTTCCATTTCTCACTGAGCCTTGAGCTTGGATTCGCACGTTCAAGGGATTATATAAGTGCAATCCTCTTTCATCCCGCTTCCACCATCTCCGCCAACAGACAGCAAGAATGCTACTCATCCGCCTGACTATCTCTGACTAATAACTATGTACCTCTGCAACTTGGACTACGCAGCATGAGCGCAATTCCACACTACTCCACAGGACCAGGAGGATCTAATTACATACTTGGAAGTTCCCCTATCATCGTCCCGAAGTCGAGCCTTTCTCCACCATTCATTCAAATTCGAATCGTGTTACCTGTCACTGGCTTAGAGCTATCTCAGCTGATCTCAGGCTATCTCGCGCGCGCTGACTCTACAGATTGCTCAATGGGCCGTGGCTGGTCATTTATGCAATGCATGAACGGTTACGGTGTTCAGTCTTTCAAATTCTCAAAATGGAAGATTTCTGAATTCTCTGAGGGCGTCGCCGCGCCCGTAGACCATAGCGGTACCTTTCGTAGTGGTCCAACCAATAACTCTTAGCTCCTGGCACCATGATTGCAACGAACGGCCCCCAGCACTGCGTACGGTTTCTGAGCGACAATTCCAATTTCCATGGTCACTGAGGTGCTCATGTTTGACCGCCCGCTGGAGTGGCTCAATATTCTTCCTCAATCTCAATCACTAACAACGAAATCGCGAGAGTTACACCAATTGTGCTTCTGAACAGTTCTGGGGGGTATGTTGACCACCGAACACAAAAGCGTGCGTGTTGGCATTACCTTTCTCAGGCGATCTTCGCCTTCGTTCGGGCACCATGTTACGAATATCTTCAGAATTCGACTTACGAGGGTCATGCCGCCAAATGTCACGACGTTCTCAAATAATATCTCTGTGCCACTGTGTAAAGGCATATCAAGGCGTTCAATGTAACTTATGAGGATGTTCCATCGTTTCTCCCATTCACGTTGAGCATGGCACTGGCTTGGTATTACCTAGAGAGTAACTCGAATCCCACTGGTCTTCAAGGCGGTGAAACAAATGGAGGCTACTAGTAAGTTATTAATGCATGTTCTCATCGCGCGTACGATTTGAACTAAACCTTAGGCAAGCGACGGGACCTCAACTACATGTTCACTATACCAACACTAAGAACTTGGAACTGTTGATTGATCATTTGCTCGTAAGCTACTGTACAAACTCATTTTCTTCTGCTTATGGTCTCACCATGTGAGGTAGTTACATACATACATATCTTATCTTGAATAATTTCTGGCACCACGAAGCCTCGGAGGCTCAAGAATCAGGCGCTGCTCACAACCGATCCTACAACGCCAACGACACCCACGACGATAATCCAGGGGAAGCCATGCTGGGCCGACTCTTCCATGTTCTGCTGCGCGCGTTCCAAGAGTGACTGAGGCATATCTTTCATAGCGCAACGGAACGCCCAAGAGTCTCCCATCTCCAGAGCGATCCTCTCATGCGTCGTCAAATCTGGGATAGACTGCGCAAAGGCTCGGTGATCAGCCTTGTATTCTTCCAGCGCCTGAGGATCTAACGCCAACTTGATCATGACATCAGTCATCGCTTTGGAAGTAGCGAGAGGCTGGTATTGCTCGGGAGGAGTGTGGGAGTCGATGAGAGCGATGGTGGCATAATCATTGGGCCCATAAGCGGGCAGAGTCGGGACCTCAGGCTCCCACTGATTAGGGGGGAAAATCTGGGTGCGTTTGTCGGGGACTTTGCCCTCCGGAAGGAATTTGAGTTGATGAATGATGTCGGCGTTGATTTCTTTGCGCTCCTTGGGCGGAATGTAGAAGGTGGAAACACCGCCAACGCGCTTGTAGACCTCGGGTTCACGAAGCTGGGCAATCGTAAACTTGTCCGTAACCGGCTCTTCGTGAGGAAGCATGGCAGCGATATAGTGCACGACAGGGTGATCACCTCCATACTCCTTCTCAAGGCGGTCAACGAGGACCCCGAACTTCGAGTTCTACAATGAGAATCACACCGTGTAAGTACGTTTGCTACTCTGTGGCAGTATAAAACTCTTACATCGAAACCGGTGAAGCTGAAATCAGCAATACCGACACAGCCGACTTGGAAAAGAATGAAGTGACTGTAAATGTTTGCCGGCCTCTCTCTAATGAGGAAGTCGGAAGCCTCGTAAGTCAGACAACCAGGGTTGGAAGGATCGATGCATAAGTCTGCGTAAAGGCAGTCCTCGGCAGAAACGCCTGGCAACATCCTCGCTTTGAATCCCTCGCTCTTAGCGATGGCGAGAGCTCTAAGCGAAGGATTCACGAACACGCCAGGGTGTCCGTAGAATACACCGACAACCTTGAGGCCTTTGCGGACCTCCCGAAGCATGACCTATGCATTGAATCCGTCTCAGTTCAAGATTCGACAGTTACAAGTAAAGATAAGTGTATCCACCTCGGACATTTGTGTGTAAGTATCCATCCTTGTCTTACCATTGTCGTAGTACTGGTAGAGGTCAACGCAGTTCTTGTTCTTGGTGAGGATGAATGCTTCAGTGGCGGGGTCGATGACACAATAGAAGACCCTGTCGGCAGCTTCGATATAGGACAGAGTTTGAAGGGTCATCTGTCCGATGCTCTCGATACCGGTCCCAACGATGATAAGGGAGCCAGTCTTGGTTTGAGTAGAAGATTCCATGCTATGAGAAGGTGAGGTGTGATCCTAGTTGCTGGGGTGCTGGGTAGTTCGATCTCTTTGGACTGACCTTTATACCCAGAAGCTGGCCTTGTTTTTAATATTCATCCCTTGTAATCCTTGAGCAAGAGGTCTCTACGAGCGTATGACGACTCGTATCTTCCCTTAGTTTGTAAATTTCTTTTCCATCTCCACATTATCGTGGGTTTCGGCGCTGAGTATCTTCTATTGTCATAGATTATTCACGAAGTGTAGAATAGTGCATGATTTTCCAGAACGCTGCGAAAAGACGGGCTAAAATTACGCCTGTACATACCTGCTGTCAATATTCGCAGTTTGCCTGTGAGTTTTCTATCGCAGAATGGGATGTTACTTCAATTCTTAGTCTGATGAATGATGATTGCGATACGAGTTTGAAATCGCTGAGAAATTGCAATCCACTAGTGCATGCACGCAATTCAAACTAATACATAAACCGTCTGGCAGGAACTATGGAAGAGGCTCGGTCCAAAATTCATTCTGAATCTGTGTACCTAGTAACTGATAATCGCCCATTAAACAAGATACGGTAAGTTCTAGCTGAGTCTTGGAACCTTCGGACAGCTGGAATGCTTGAAAACGAACTAATAGTGCTCTCGGGATTGGGTGTTGGTCTGTGCTGGTCAAGGTCACTTGGAACTTTGACATTTGACGTCAGAGATCAAAATTAAGCAACACCTTATCAACGATCGCAAATCCTTCGGTCCCTTGATGAATTTGATCTGATCAAGATTCGATTCAATAAACCAACTTCTTCCATAACCATAGTACGATAGAGTACAATCACTAAAACAAACAACGTATTTATTTTTTACATCTCCATTTTCTTGATAATCGAACTTCCTGTTTAGCAAACTCGTATGGCGTTCATCACGAAACAATTAGTCGAGGCTGAAGCTCTTGACCTTATGATTGGGATCGGTCTCGAACTTGACCGTACCAATCAAATTTCCTTTGAACTCGTACACCGCTTTGAACGGAACCTCACTAAGACAAAGCGTCAGTTATGGGACAGTCGACCACACAAGAGAAGAAGATAATACGAGATTTCGTGCTTGAGATGGGATTTGCCCTGAGAGAAAACTATTGAGCGGCAGACTCAACATAACTGAGATCGAGTTCAGCATACCACAACGATGACCTTGCCGTCTACCTCTTTGGCATCGGTGATGACGGTCTAGTACAAGTCATTAATTAGGACGACACGACGTACAGCAAGTTTAACGGGTACCAACCTTGGCTTCTAGTTCTTGATGGATGCCTTTGTGCGACTCGAGCACTTCTTCCTTGCTCATGGGGGCAGCGTCCGGTTTAATGTGCGCATGGGTGTGCGCCTCGAGATCGTGAGCCAAGTACTCATGAGCTTCATCGAGTTTGCCCTCGTTCAGGAGATTGTGAAATTTACGAACGATGGCAATCTTGTCAGACATGATGGTGTTGTTGTATGCAGGTGGGGGTAAAATAAAAACGAACGGAGGGGTGGTGGTTATTATAGATATTTACATTTCATGTGACTTAGCGTGAGCCGAACCTGGTGGTTTTCCTTGGATATCTTCTAAGAGTACTTTCTATATAGTTGGTTATCTCAGCGAGAAGATATCCGAACCGTCGCGATTCATCCAGATTTCACCGCGCGCAGTTCTGGACCTGTCAAGACAATTAGGGATTAATTTTCCTGGAGCCTCATGAGACTATCTCTAGCACAACCGCTGGCGTGTTAGCTCGTGTTCTACATATGAACAAAGACTTACAATAGTACGTCACGGATCCGGCCATAGGACTACCTACGACTGCTCATCCAAAAAGATCGCCGAATCATACAACTCCAGCTCTTGTTCACAATAGTCGACTCATACTAAATATGAGTAGTAAGGATGATTTTGTACAGAAGACTATGCCAGTGTACAAGGTACGCCAGACTGCCGCAACTATACGTATTTGAATAAGTTGTGCTGGAATCAAAAAGGGAGAAACGTAAAGCTGTACATATAGAAATTCGGGGCGGCTGCTTACCACCTGGCACCAGGGTTGCTGGCACCAAGTTAGTAATAGTACTGCAGTATTCACGGCCTTGACTCTTCAATGTTCATCCTTCCATCTCCCACGAAGATCCATATCAGTCGTGTTCTTGACTCCTGCTGACTCCTCTTGGTGAAATCATCACAAGTCGTTACAATACGAACTCGTGTACCTGCACTTTGACCTTGACAGACGACATGGAAGGGAGTGATCCAGGTGATATCGCCCAGATTCCGCCACGACCGCATTATTAGGGCGGAGATTGAATCAACGTCTGGGAGGTGAGAGGGCAGTTCTGGGTGGTAACCATACTTCCCCTTCCTCGAAGTACCAATGACATCTTCTTCGACATGGATCACACTATGCATAGCGCTCGTAACCCTCTACGTGGCCCGCTGTGTTGCTGATGATAGGCGGACAAAATCAAAAGTTAGTATGACTGAACCTGTCAGTCAACGGGAATAGTATTACTGAAACGATTCATTTCACGTTGGTACATAGTACAAGGATGTAGTTTTTGTCGGGCCAACAGGAACATTTGGGACCCCGATTGGTTTCCTCCAACTGCTCTTCGGAACTCGCGATTTCATCCAAGAAGGGTTTGAGAAGGTACTAGGTTTCTACTAATTGTGTCCAATCAACCTCGATCCGGTATGCAGAAAGTCCAGCGCTGACTCGAGGTTTGATAACAGCATTATGGAAGATTGTTCGCCATTCCTACTCTGTTCCAGATGACATTTGTGATCTCCGGCCCCGAGCTCATCGACGATGTTCGGAGAGCCAGCGACGATCAACTATCTCTATATGGCTCCATCAAAGAGGTAATCAGTGTTCCGCCGTCGGTCTGTATCATTCGAGTTGAGGAATAATGTTCACTAGGGCATGCAAACTGACTTCACCATGGAACCTCACATTCTCGAGAACCCATACCACTTCAAGTTTGTCCATCTTTCTTTGACAAGTAATCTGGGCGGTCGTTATCCTGAAATCCATGAGGAGGTCATCGCGGCTTTCTCAGAGCTCATACCTCCCACCGAGGGTAAGGAGATCATATTCTTCGTTTCTGATATGCATGTTAATTAAGCTCTTAGGTTGGACGACGTTTCCCGCTTGGTCTACAGGGAAGCATGTGGTACTTCGGGTCGTCAATAGACTGTTTGTTGGCCCTCCACTATGTTCGGAACCCATCTTTTCGCGTCAACCCTTGACTTACTGTATTACTTGGATTTGATAGGTAATAATCCGGACTATAACGATATTAATGATGCTTACTCAGATGCTCTCGTCAAGACTGCCCTTGTGATGGGATTTACACCGGGTCTCCTCAAACCGTGATTTTCACTTCGTATTTGTGACTGGTATAGCTCCTGAGACCTGAACCCGTTGTAGGATCGTCTCCACATTCCTAGATTCGTACATCCCGAAGACCCTGCGACGCGCGATGGAACACATCGGTCCTCTTGTTGAAGAAAGGCTCGAGAAGGAGAGATTGCTTGGTAAAGATTGGCCTGGCAAACCGGTGGGTGCGAAGTGATGTGCCATACTCAGCACACTCATGACTCTTGCTTAGAATGATCTGCTTACTTGGCTTATGGAGAAAGCACCGCAAGGCGACAGATCCTTGAAGGCCATTACAATCAGACTACTAGCAACCATGTTCGCGGCGTATCGTCCGGCTTCGATGGTAAGTACATGGCTGCTACAAACGATACGTATTAGTGATTATGCGGCAATGCTTTACTAGGCTTTAACTCAAGCGCTATTCGACCTAGCTACATTCTCCTCTTACATTTCAGAATTGCGAGACGAGATAGAACCAATTGTTAAAGAAGAAGGTTTAACTAAGGAATCCATTAACAAGATGTACAAACTCGACAGCTTTATCAAGGAATCTTTACGCCTTCGGGCTGCTGGAAAATGTTTGTTGGCTTCCAACATCTCACAATAAGTTGACATGAACTGACCGCTTGTTAGCAAGCATGCCGCGAAAGGTCCTGAAAGATTTCACATTTTCCAATGGGACGACTATTCTCGCAGGGAGCACCATCATTGCCCCAGGCTATGCTATTCACCATGACGCGGTGGGCCAATCTCGATTCCCCTTGCGTTCGCGATCTCATGAGGTTAAAATGTAGAGGCATTATCCTAACCCCAACGAATTCGATGGATTCAGATTCTCTCGCCTCAGAGAAGAGCAAGATGACCCTGTACGGCATCAAATGGTTTCGGTCGGTCCTACGTTCATCATGTTTGGGAACGGAAGGCATGCCTGGTGAGTGGAACAAAACTAGGCGATTCGTCATAGTTCATTGTGACCCATTTGATGCTGAAGTCCTGGTCGCTTTCTCGTATCGGCGCTTCTCAAGACCATGCTTGCTCACGTCCTGATGACATACGATATCAAGTTGGAGCAAGAAGGTGTACGTCCGGCGGATAAGTGGTATACATTTACTCCTGCTCCAAATCAGACTGCTGGACTCATGTTCCGCAAACGAGCTACCTGACTTGACCAAGTATATTCAGTCAATACCAGTGATACATTTTGAATGAGAAGTGACACGCTGTACGCTCCTACCCGCTCACGTTTCTACACGTTGCCTCAAACTCTCCCAGAATTGGAAGCATCGTAATTCTCATTTATGTAAAAACCGAAAGGTTGATAGATGGAATTTTCCAACCTTGAATTTATATAGGACGTATCTCAATCAACTTGTTACACAGGACCAATGGTTCTGAGTGTGCATAGTTAACTCCATCGATCTGCCAATAAAACTATCCCCAAATCAATTTTTAGACATGAGTCACGATGGAGGAAGCCACACCTGTATTCATCTGCAGTTTCCTCCAGCATCTTCTGGGTACTCTGGAGCATAGATTAGAAGAATCTGTTGATAAAGACTCTTCTGACTCGAACCTTTCCGGCATAATGCCCTGTATTGAGATCAATGCGCATCATGATTGGGTTTGGACCAGTAGGAAAATTGTACTGTAAAGCGGCGACATGTTTGAACGCTAAGCGGATAAATCAGAATCTATTGCAGCTTCAATATCTCTCCGTGCCTTACTATGTAGAGGGGAGACTCGGTCATCATACGCAGCAGTGAAGAATATCATAGCTGGAATGACGACCTTTCCCGAAGGGATATTGTGGTAGGGCGAATATCTGATGGCAGGTTCCAAACAGGATTGTTCACTGAGATTCAATGGCACCTACTTGTAAATATAATCAAAGGCCTCTGGGTCGTCAGGCTTCAAATTGCCCATGAGATTTTTGGTACAGACGAATGGAGATTAGACTTACATCACCGTATTCCGAGCACCATAACGCGCCGAAAGTGAACTTTGGAAACTAGATTTCCCTTAGCGAGAAGAGTAGGGAGCGAGAGATGTGATTACGAACTCGGAGCATGTCGATGATACCTCCAATCGTAACAACACAGCGGAATAACTCGGGCGCTTGATTGGTACACGCAGTGGTTAAAACTCCTGCGAAGAAGACAGTTAGAGGTCGCATCTATGTAGCGAAAGAGCTATTGACCCCCGTTGGATCCTCCCCGTATTGCTACACAATTACTTTTCGCATATTTGTTTGCAATAAGCCATTCTGCAGCTGCATTGAAGTCGTCAAATACATTCTGCTTCTTGTCCAGCATTCCCTGCAACGGTCGAAGAGTTCAATCATGCGTATTGCGTCAGGGACGAGACACACCTCCCGGTGCCATGATTCCCCAAATTCTGAACCTCCACTGTGAAGTAACCTAAGTAAATCATACAAGAGCATCTTGCACCCAAGCATTTACCGAATATTGGGCACGACATACATGGCCCTATAGGTCTTGCAGAATAGGAGTGTTGAGACGGAGAACGTTGGAAGCATCGCCAGAGCAAAACCGCCATAACCATACATGTACACCGGCGCAGTCCCGTCAACGAGAGTATTTTTTAAGCGGGTGATGAACATATGAACCCTTTGTGATTCATTAGCGTCTGAGCTGTTGACGCCCAATGATCACTCACTTGGTCCCGTCCTTGGAAGGATAGAACACCTGTATGGGAGAGAATCAATAAGATAGCCTGCAGCAGAGAATTGACAACTACCGACCGATTCAGTAGTAAATTTGTCCAGATCAAGTCCAGGAACCCGCATCGCACGGAACAGGGTCCCATTGTTATCCTCTTCGTCAAATTTATACCTATTCCTCATTCCCGTGAGTTGATTGTCAAGAAAGATTCGAAAACCTCACCGATATATCGTCCCAGGAGAAGTGAAGCCACTGTAAAAGACAAACATATCGTTGTCTTCACGACGTCCTGACAACGCAAACTGTCCAATGAGATCCTCGAAGAGTCTTCGAGTCGGCTTTCCGGTGCTAAGATCGTGTATATAGATATCATGCTTGGCATTCTGAAGATAGACAAGCGCAAGCTTGTCGGCTGAAACAATACTCGCCGATATAAGAAGTGCGTCGGGATTTTCGGGTACGAGCGTGTTCGTACCCGCCTCAGGACAACGAGTGTCTAGCGTTACTACCTTGTAATTCACGGCTTCGAGATTGGTCAAGAAATAAATCTTGGAATCGTCGTCCCCAATGCTGAATATACGTCAGTGAATCAAGAAGACGTCGAAGCAAAGTACACGAACATGAGAAACCTGGCTTCCCATTTGTCGTGGATAGTGAGCCAATTAACGCCGTTTCTTACATCGCCTGAGCTTAGATCGGCGATTTTGGCCATCTGGGTATGACTGGCATCACGCTGTGCGATGGGAGATGAGAAAAGGAGATGCCAAAGGGTATGTATACGCACACTCGCAGTCAGAAGAGCAAATCGACCGCTACGTATTGGTTAATGAGGCTCACATACATGCCCAATACATCACTGACCTAGGAGAAAGCTGGACAGCCCAAAGCCAGAATGGATGCTCCGGGTCTTCGCTACAACAATACCAGTGGATTCATCAAACAACAGAATCGGGAGCATTGTAAACGCACTAGATAAGTGCGTCATCTTCTTGTTTCTCTCCGAGGCGATGGTAGTACACCTGTAGTTGGAGTTCAAGACACGGGCTCAACAATAGCAAAAGGGACCTACCATGCAATTCTTAGCGGGTGAGTTACCCTTGCCTTCATCGTCTTCTGGTGGATATCTAGAGTAGAAGAAACCTGAGACGGGTGAGGAACGAAGTCGATGACCATGTACGTGAAGCTGCAGACCTTTGCTATCGCTCGTCCAGTACACGATGAAGAAACGGGAGGAATGTACAACGTCGTCCATCCTTCCAGTGTCCTTTCCCTTCTCTTGGGACGGTTGATGCGGAGACGATGTTTCCCGTACATATATTGTCATCCAATCTGATCCCTGTCGGATGATATCAGCGGTCGCTCATTGTCACTTGAATCACCCATGGACGAACATGCTCAGAGACGCCATAAGCCCAGTACTTTCCGCAAGGACTCATCATAGACCCAGTCAGCGCCGCGTTTCCATCCAGGGAGATCATATTCGGGTCGAAGAACAGCTCGCCACCGGGTCCGGATTCAGTTAGAATGGTGTCCTCCTGGCCTGTTTTCACGCGACGCAGTGTCATTTGAGATTGAAGACCGTCGTTATATTCAAAGTAGGTATGGCCGTCGCTTTCACGTTTCGGGACTGTAAAACGCTCATAATTCCAGCTCTCTTTCAGAACTTGTAGCCATCGTTCCCTAAGGGAGAAAGGCCTCAATCATGACGGACACAGGAAATAGTATAGAGGTGCAATCACCTGTCAGGATTCTCGTCGAGATACGTTCTTGCAAACTTGCGTTGTTCAGAGACAAACGTCTAAATCAACCTGTCAAAGACAAAATCAAAAGCAAGATGCTCAATTCTCTGAACGAACTTTGATTTCTGACTCTTCGTCGTCATTGTAGGGCACTTCGAGTGCACTGTAGGGATCCGGTACAGTAACAGAGCCATGTAGTTTACTCTGGTAAGTGATTGCAGAAGTCTCATCTCTCCTTACAGGCGGATATGGGCCCCACCGTGGAATGGACATGAGGAGTTGAGACAAAGTGCGGATTCACGCAGGCTCTTGACGATAATTAATCAATTTTCAGGTTCTCCATGCCTGTGAGTATAGAGTACACTTCCATGTAACCTGCTGAGAAATGATTTTATTAAGATAATAAATCGCGATTTCAGTATCGTCAACTATCACCTGGTTCCTTTCCATCGACCTTTCCATTCTGGCTGACAGAAAAAACGAC
Source organism: Lentinula raphanica (assembly GCA_027919835.1). Lineage (NCBI taxonomy): Eukaryota > Fungi > Basidiomycota > Agaricomycetes > Agaricales > Omphalotaceae > Lentinula > Lentinula raphanica. The sequence goes on along the minus strand of JANVFP010000014.1, from coordinate 686,776 downwards.
GCTCATAGCACATTCCCTTCCCGGAAACAGCTAGCCAAGATCCGTCAAGTTTCACAATACATAGCAGATAACAACATATCCAGTGAACACTGAACATGCTTGTTATTCTCAGAGGGAGAAAGCCGCAAAAAGATACCGGCAGTCCAGGAGCTAATCAGAAGCCGGCATACGCCGTACTCAGAGTTGCTTTGCACGAGCCTTCTCCAGATTCCCCACCTCAGACAGACTTTGACACCATGCTTGTCCTCCCCTTAGACGTCACCGAAGCCATCGTTCGCGTACTACTTGCCAGGAACGACAGGGCCACGGTAAAATCCTTAGCCCTCGTCCGCTCCTCCTTCACTCCAGTCTGCCAGCGCTTTCTGCTCTCGCGGGTTACCATACCGAGCGCTAAATCAGAAGGTAGAAGACGGTATAAACATTCAGCTGAGGCAACACAAAAGTTACTGCAATCGTCACCTCATCTTGTCACCAGCATCCGATCCTTGACCATCCTTGGCTCAAGCTCCAGCGGAACGCAGCTTGATCCCGCTCTGGTCGATGTTTTGTATCGGTTGACCGATGTGACGAGCTTCACTTGGAAGGCCGGTTCCAACCTTTTAAGTCCAACCCGTTGGGGAGAGTTACCGCAGCAATTACAGGATGCGATCCGGGACTTGATCAGACGCCCTTTACTAAATACCCTGTCCCTTCAATTTGCAGATCTGGCCGACTTTCTGCAAACGACTATTCATATTTCACCTTCGTTGACGTTGTTGAGCTTGCGAGGCCCCGACTACTCCAACGTCACGCTGGAGATGACCCGCCCAAGCATAGTTTTGTCTGACGAGAACGGAGAAATGATACTGTCGAGGTTGACGTTGTTCGTTACAGCGTGCAAGCTTGAATGGATTGAGGATGAAGATATATTCTTTGGTTGGATGACCGCTGTTCGACCATATCTCAGTCTCGAACGGCTCCAGAAGCTTGCGGTCCTACGATGCTCACTCAAGCCGGCACTTGAGCTTCCGTGGGGGCCATTGTTGTATCACGAGTCTGTTCGGCCTGGATTGGAAGAACTTTGGTTCGACATGGTCTCTACACAAGGTCCACCAGTGGGTTCGTCATATTTTCTTGCTTCTTCCGCGCAGCGCTTTGCCTGAGTTCATCTCTTACAGATATCTTATATCTCGACCAGTTGTCTTCCTTGAGACGACTCGGAATCTATGTGAATTTAACAAGATTCCTGGATACAAACTGGGAATTAATTTGGAATTTATCTCGGTTTTTCGAGAACTCGCACGCGAGTGAGTTAACGCACCTCATTGTCATAATTAGCTTCTCTAGTAGCTCTCCCGTGTTGGATCCACGTAAAGTTCCATGGTGGAATCTTGACGCAGCCATAGCGTTGCTGCCTGCTTTAACGTGGATAGGCATGGAGTTTGTGGATTGTAGACGCGAGGCAGCGCGTATCATTCCTCCATATCGAGAGAACATGCTACCTTTGTTGACGGAGAAGGGCATTCTACAATGGTCGACCAGCAGAGTAGAATTTCCAGCAACGTAGATGACTTGTTTTTGAAGAAGAGTGGTCCAGTGGCTGTGACGATTTGTAATCCAAAGATTTCCTTTTCCGTTAAACGCGGGACTTGTTCTGTCAGGCGCTAGTTTGCCTCGTGTTCTTTGATTTGTGCAGAAAACTCGAGGTGGCGGACACTGTACTATAACAGCTTCCTCTTTTTCTACAAAGTCCTCTTCGTAATGCTCTTATGCTTATCGTCCATCGGTCAAGCTGCTGTGATGTGTGCTTGGACCCATACTCCTGGCAAGATGATTCTACATTGAAAGAACCGTACGCTATTCGTCAGTTTTCCGCCATCTTACCGTGTTTCGATTGTAACGAGCCTGTCTTTTTTCTCCAGCATGTGGACATATCTTTTGCAAGGAATGCCTTGAAAGAACAGCAACCGCAACATGTCCGTTGTGTCGAAAACGATTCAGCAGGGATGCTATCAAGAGGTTGCACATGGATGCCCCACCTGCGGAGGACGAAGACAGTGAAATTGTTCATAAGTTGATTTCAGCATGGGATGATGAAGTCGAGGTTACTAATGTCCTAGAGGAAGTAGAGGAGTGGTTACGAACGAAACAGGTAGCTAACTCTACGGTCTCCTCCCTTCCCTTCGCCGCAATTTGTCTGAGCCACGCTCTCCCATTAGAGTCCTGCTCTAACGCAACTCAAGAAAGTGCGAAGCGATTTTCGAAAGTTCAGGGAGAAGAGATCGGATGATAAATTCAGCATCTCCCGGTTGCGAGCTTCACTTCAACATCTTCAACAGAGCTCTGAAGCTGATCGTAGCGATGCGCTCAAACGGGATGAGAACTTTTTGAATAACATTCAAGTGCTCGAAAAGTGAGCTCCCATCCTACGCTCATTCTAGTAAAACTCTTACTAATCGAGCACACTATATAGTACTCTTCAACAATCGCAAAATGAAGTTCAAAGTCTGCGTAACGAACTTGCCCGTCTGCAGTTTGGTAAATCTAAGAAAGCCAAAAGCAAAGGCAAAGGAAAGGAAAGGTCGAACACCTTCTCTCCAAATAGTGACCCACTACGACATAATCCTCTACCTGCTCCTCCAATGGCCATTCCTATGGATAGATACGCCACATTCGGTGGAGAGGTACGAACTTCCACTGTGGAAGCTGAGCAGATCGCCGCAGCCATAGAAGCATCCATCAGGGACCGATCTGGTCGCGACGGATACTCTTCTGACTTTGGAACCTCGTCAGCTGGTGCTGGTCCATCTCGTTCCAGAGAAATTAGTGGACAATCTACAAATGCAGAAAGCTCCAAAACTCCGGCAATTCCTCAACCTCTCGTAGCGCCTCCCTTGGCAGACCCTTACCTTGTCCAAGCTTATCCTCTTCCAACCTCTTCTCGTCCTCGTCGCCCCTCTCAACCTGATCTCCCAAATGTTCTCGATACCGCCCTTTCGCAGGCTCAGCAATTTGCGTCCCAGGCTTCTCCGTCGAGGAGACACAGAATTGTTCCAGGTGCTGTCAATAATGATAGAATATATGTACCACCCGAAAACAACCGTCACTGGTCTCAAGTCGGGTCACAGACGACTTACGCCAATGGATACGCTACAATCCCCTCTCTACCAGTCAGTGCTCCAGTAGAGGATTCGTCCCGCAAACATCGTCGCAGACACAAATCCAGGACTCGAACCCATCGTGGGGAAGAGAATTCCATGCGAGAGGCTGATGAGAGGGAGGACATCGCTGGCGTCATCGGTTTGGGATTGATAGATGAGTCGTTAGAGGAGAGGCGTCAAGCTGCCGCTCAGAACGCTTTCTATAACGGATACACGGAAGGATTGAACAGCGGCTTCAACGCGAGAGCTGGACCAACTCCCGGTCCCCCTACTTCCGCTCCCGTTTCTCAATCTGTGATGCTCAACGGCTTGACCGAGACTGATGCAAATACTATTCAAAATTCACGGCAGGAGGTGTCCAGGCGAAACACGACACAGTCAACAACTCGGAACGTGATGACTCCAGAGAGTCTCGCTAATCGTCTCCGCGACTTGATGGAAGACCCTATTCGTTCAGCACCTGCCCCACTTACTGACCGCAGATCCTCCGCCGTTTCTAGTGAGACACTTACTTGGGGTACTGTAACAACGACAAACTCTTCACGAAGACAATCCGACGCGAGTGATGTGATGGCTCACCTGCGCGGACTCCCTGAGCATGGGATCCCACATAGTCGTACAAGTCTTGCGTCTTCACAGGAAATACCTGTCGGTGATCCTAGAGCGTTCTTACCTGTTGTTCCTCCAAGTGCAAGCGTCCCTTCTCAAATACCAGCAATGCAGACGAATGGTCATTTGACAAACAATCCCGTCCCAATCCTTGCTGCTCCCTCTCCGATCAGACCTATTATCCACTCTGACGTGCACTATTCCTCTCAAACACCGACTGCAACTAATGTGCGCCCTGATACCCGCGGCTCTGTTCGTCATACGAATCAGCCCATGAGTGGCAGAGCTAGTACTGCGAGTACTGCCAGGCCAGCTTCTCTACGATACAACTCCCTTCCCGCCAATAACGCTTCTACCAGTACCACCAACGGCGACAGGAGTCACCGACACTCACATCGTCATACCCGTGACCACCGCCCTCAGCCCCTTCCAATTTCCAACCAGAGTTCTTCCTCTTCCTCTAATTCTGCCTCCAATCCCATACCAACACCCTTCGGGTACCCCGCTCCTCCTCCTCCTACACTCAACAGCGCACCCCCTCGTCCGGTCTTTTATGAAACCACCTCAGCTCCTGCAGTTCCTGTGATGCCCATGACGCCTGCAGTTCCCAATCCCAACGGAAGAACGCCCAACCGGACCAGCCATGCAAGCCATACAAGCCATACACCTCATCACCATAATGTTAGTACCACCAATTTCCACCCGAGGACGCCTGGTGCAGATGCCAATGCGCTAGGTCTGGATATGAATGACGACAGTCAAGATGAATACGACGAAGGTCATGGTTATGGACATGAGCCTATTCCAGCTTTCGCTGCACCTACTCCTCGGGCGTCTCATAATATGTTCTTGAGGTCGTTCAGTTTCGATGGGTTCAGTGGAGATGAAGTGGACGGAAGCTTGTATAGATAGGAGGAAACGCACTGGTGAAAAAATTATCCTCGATCTTTGATGCCCTCGCTTCGTAACAAGCCCGTACAAGGATGATAGTCAAGGGGTCCAAATCACGCAATCACTGGATTTACTTGTCTTGCAGGAACTTTTCGATGCTTTGCTCTGCTGTTCAATGTAACACTAATACAACATAGATTACCACTACATTTATTCAGGAACTCTTCCCAGACTTTTCGTTGCTCTCTTTTTCCTGCATTGCCCACTGTACGCTGTTTGTTGGATGTATTTATACATAGTCCTTGTAATATGGGAAACGCTTCAAGCACTACCTTGGTGAAGTCAGGTACATGTGTGCTGCTAGAGGCTCGCAAAGTTTGTTGCAACTTCCAAGTATTCATACGATCTCATGAGTGGGAACCCGGGAAAGGGAAAACACTAGCAAGTCGGTCAGGTTCAGTGGGCCATGGCATTGCACAACACGTAGACTAAGATACATCTGAGCTAATATCACTGTGCCGGGGCGGTACTAGATGCTGGCCACGAATGCAAAAGCAACCTCTCTCAAACTCCGGCCTCTGAAGCAAGCCCGCCAATCGACTCCATCCCGGAAGTTAGCTCGGAACGAGACAATTTGCGGGCTATGACAGTTTATGGGGACACGGAGGCTGAGGAATTCCAGATGAGCATGGTTATCTCCTTGGGTTGTTCATAGTCTTGTAGTCCCAAGTAATGTGTGCAAGGACATTGAGTACACCGGCGGATCGACTTTGCCACTACATATAGCGCAGGCTGTGAAGTGGATGCGGAATTCTGTTTTTCACCCTATGTATACGAAGTACTTACTAGGACGATTTCTGATAATCGAGTCGCCGGAAAGCTCTGGCATGGGAAGCAAAGGTCAGAGACCAAACATGTGAGATTCACAAATTGCATATATCGGTGGGTGAATCCTGATACTCACATGGGGAACTTCTGAGGGATTTTTGACTGTCGAAGCTCTAATCAAGGTTCTAGCTTCAAGGTTAAGTTGTTCATCGTTGCTTTTACATCTGCCAAGACTTGGGTCACGGATGAAGCTGAAGGTTTCAAGCAACGTACACTGTTTCAAGTATTTTGAAGCTGATACCTTCAGAGCACACGAAGTGAAGTTCATCGTGTCAAACGGGGACGATAATGCGTATTTGGAATAGCGCTATGAACTTGAGGAAGATTAAAAGAGATATTGGCTCAGAAGCCTACAGGATCCAGGAAGCCCAATCAGCATGATTGAACTGGATAGTCATAGCACTCAAGCGTGATACTCGGTCTTTCAATCTCCAAATACCTGTCAGTTAGATTTCGTAGACGAAATTCATGGGCAACTATGAAGATAGAGAGCTCCTTAATGTGCGGTATGGTTAAAATAGTAGTTGACCCATGTCTGAGGCTTAGATCCGCCTATTCCGCGAGGGAGAGCAATTTCCAATAGTGGTCGCTGACTGAGGGAGCCATGAGAAACCTGGTAGCCTAAAGGCAGACAATGATACCTTTTGACACTTCGAGTTATATAGAAAGAAAGCCAGCACCGGCCACTGACTCCTGAGCCTGTGCTCAAGCGAAGGTGTTGAGGGCGCTGAAGTGCCTAGGCGACGGTTACCTCATAGAGCTCCCGTGGTATTAAACCCCAATTTCGACTTCAGCAGACTGTAACGCCCTATAACGCCGCGTGCGGTAAGTTGGCTGTGTAGAAAATACCAAAAGAAGTGAAAGTGTAAACATACTTGCCACTACACCGCCGCCGCCTTTCGGTGCTTCAACTCTACCGAAATTACCAGATAATACTTACTACACGGCCTTCGCCTCATGCAACGCTTCATTTATTGAATTCACACCTGATCACACATGAATGAAGTACTTCACGACTCCGGACTCGCCCAACGTGGCTGGGAAGAAGGGTCTTGAGACATTGGAAGAAACACAACAAAGAGATACATAAAAAGGGTTTACAACAATCGGGTTCGGGTCGATTCGTGTTAGGCGTTTGGTTTGTACATCAAACATCAAGATGGAATCAGCAGCACATCTCACAAGGGCAACCTATGAGGAGAGAAAGGTCAATATATGATGAACAAATGTAACGTGAGACAACAAAACACACAGATGATGTCGCCAATGCAATCACAGCAGCCCTCGCAACATTCGCAGCACAAAAAGCAACCAATGATTCCAAGGAAACAGTCCTTGCCTGCACCACCTCCACGGAGACGAGAAATTAATCCTCCATTGCCATGTTTGTGCTTGCAAGCTCCGTGTTCAGCGTCTTGGCAAGAAGGTGTAGAGGGGGCGTTCGTTACACCTGTACTGGAAATTTAGCAGTGCATCATCTATGTGAACGTTGGACATACTCATAGCCTGAGCGGCTTGAGGCTGAGCGCTCATGGTGGCTTTGGAAGGAGCAGCAGCGTTGGCAGAGGACATGTTGGCGGAAAGAAAGAACAAAGATCGAAGGGAGTTGGTATAAATACTATTTCTTGACGTACACCATGCCAACTAACACGTTGGAGCCGAAATATAAATAGTTTGATGATATCATTGCGCATACTTCCCACGCACAGCCGCGCACTTTACCACTGCGGATTTCCGCCTTGCACCCTAGCAGTGATGTCGCTGGTAGGTCAACATTCCGCTACTACTATTTCCACAACTCATCCTCATCTAAACGTGCTAGATACATGCTCTAGTCGCACAAGGGTCAACTATACTTGCTGAACATCGGGCAGATAGTCGGGATTTCTCGCAAGGTGTGTCTCGCGGCGTCACCATGTTTACCAAAGTAATCTCCTTTTCATTGGCAGCCACTCAAACAATTCTCTCCAAGATACCTCCGAATAATAGGTTGGCCTTCTCACCATCTGCTCTGGCTTCCATCGTTGAATGCGGACTCAAAGCAAACTTACATATGTTTGGGAACAATATCTATTTCACTATGTTTCTGAAGGTGGCTTCACCTATCTCGTAATGGCCGATGATTCTGCAGGAAGGTCAGGATGCTCCTCAATATTGTGAAGAAACCAAACGGAACTCATGAACGTTTGCAGGAGAATGCCGTTTGCGTTCCTGTCAGAATTGCAGAGAAAGGTATCAAATCTCACCTAATTTATAATCGCCCGGGTGCTGAAAAACCAATCAGTTTCTCGAAGCACCCTCTTCTTCTTCTCTCAACGACCCAGAATTACCAGCGTATGGACTGCAAGGAACGTTCGCACCTACCATAGCCACTCTGATGAACACCTATAACACTGCTCCTCCGGTTGATGAGATAGCTCGTGCTCAAGCAGAACTCAATCAAGTCAAAGATATCATGGTTCAAAACGTTGAACAGATTCTCAGTCGGGGTGAACGAATTGAGCTTCTAGTTGACAAGACCGACGTCATGGCTGGTCAAGCTACTGCGTTTAGACGCGGTGCGAGAAGTGTTAGAAGGCAAATGTGGTGGAGAAACAAGAAGATTCTCTGTCTGAGTATTTTGGTCGCACTGGTGTGACGAATTTCTATATAAGTCGTATGCACTGACCCTCAATCAAACTACTTTTTCACAGGTGCTGGTATGGATATTGTTGGCGCAGTTCTGCGGTGCTGATTTGAGATGTGGGTCATCGAACAAATGATCTACTCTTCATCTTGAATGGTGCATTCTATCCCATCTCTTTCTCGTTGCTTATCACCTGGATTATATTTCGTGAAATTATTAGTTTCGTACGTCTTGCGACTTCCACAGTCGCATATATCTCTATCAACCGAATTGGGTTATATCTGCCTTCTCCATCAGTTTCTGAGCTATCATATGCTCGTTCATGCCCGAGCACAACTCGCACCAGACTCATATACATGAAGATCCGGCCTATCAGGTTCTCTTCAACTTTCCTTGTAGGGAAGAGCAGTCCACATTTTGTGGTGGAGTAACTGCTTTTGACATACTCACCTAGTCGAAAGTCCGACTACTGTCCTTTCGGACTGAGCCTCTTCGTATGTGCGCATGCAAACATCGCAATTCGTACTCAGCGATGGCTGCGATGAGAATATTCGGTAGGAATAATCCCAGTGCATATAGGCGCATAGGCTCTGGCTCAACATTTAGGCCCCATCATGAATCGGTGGCTACGGACTCCGGAATCGACTTATTCACCTATCTTGGCGCATCAGGTCAAACTTTCCGACCAGTTGGCTCTGGAATGTAGCCAGTCCTCGATCATGCTTGAACAACGTTCATGATCGAACCTCCAAAGCTTCAGAGTTTGCATATCGCGAGTTCCCTGTCTATACGGATCTTGCATTCTCCTCTTCTTGAACGGCCGCTGTCAACTGCTGCAGATTACTCCTCTGAATCCTTACAGCACGCTGAGTCTTTCTATTCTGGCTCTGTGGGCGTCTAAGCCGGATATAGAGAACAATAGGAGGGGACAGTGATAACAGATAGTATTACTGATGCTCGGCAGAGGTGCTAGTACCTGCGTGTGTTAGTGCTGATAGAATGGGAGTGGATCATTATGTATATCATGATGATAATATGTACAGAATCTTTACTACGAGGATACGAGATATACAGAAAATATACAACACGACGCGGTTAGACAGTTCGATGGTGGTACAGATGATAAGATGCAAGAAGGGTCGCTCTTCGAGAACGACCTGGGATTATACATACTGTAAATTGAGATGCGAGTCGGTCAGTGATCTTTGTGTGTAGTAGCAATTTAGAATCCATTGTTTACTCCAGAGATGTTGAGAACAGACATCTCCGATATAGATGCTGAAGAAAAAGAGAATAAAAATATTTATGCAAAGCCTGCGGTAGCCGCCATTGTAGCAAGTTGAACCTTCTCCTTGGCAGTGGACCCATACTGATATGTATCCCGCTCCTTCGACGGGTGTCCGGACTTGAAAGGTGTCCCGGAAGAGCGACCAATCGAGCCAGACACGAAAGACGAAGGGATGCCGTCACCCTCATAAGGTTTATGAGAACGCGACAAGTCTCGTTTGCTGCTAGAGTGGGATATTCCTATCGGACGTGAAACGTTAGATGATCGTTCTGGCTCAGACGGTCCATGACGATTCACGGGACTCGATGAGACGTGCTCATTGTTATCGCGCGGGACGTTCAAAGTATTGGGAGAACGTCGACCAGGTTGATGTTGTCGGGATCGTTCGGAATCAGCAAAGGAAGTAGGTGGACGAGGCGAACTGGACATTTTGACACTAGGCGACGAAGATAAGAGTGTGGGCGATTCCACAGGTTCTCGAGAGCGTTCTGATGTATCTATGGTCCTTTCTGTCTTGCGTTTCTCCCGTTGAGCGTTTTCCATAGCGACAGCATGGCTACTGGCCCGGGACAAAGCCGGCCGATTCGATAATGAGCTGTTAGGATGTATCGATCCTGCAATCGTGATGGAAGTGGTTGGCTGGACTGAAGGTATAGGAATAGGCGGAGGGGACGACGGATTTTCGAGCGAACGAGAAGGCATTGAGCGACGAGGTGATTGACGATGGCTTGAGTATGAAGCATCATATGACGAGGAAGATTGTTCCATCGTGTTTGGCAGAGACGAGGCTACGTTTGGAGGGGTATCAGTGAGCAAATCGTACAGGTGATTGCGCAGCAAGCTATTACGCTCTGAAGGATTGGGGACAGTTGAAGGTATCGGAGAATCTTCGATAGGACGAACAACGGGAGAAGCAGGACGAGTAGGAATGGGTTCACGACTTGGAAAGGGATGTGTACGTGAGCCTCTGTGGCCAGCCTCGACATACTTTGGGGCAGTCAGGGAAAGCAAACTGGGTGTCACGGGGGCTGTCGGAGGATTGGAAACCCCTTCGGGCGGGCTCTGTGCGATAGACGCAGAGTTGTATGAACGAGGGGAATCTGACGAACCATCGTCGTCAGGAAGGTTGATAAAGGTGTCTGCTGCGAGAGCGTTACTAGTAAATTCGGGTAGAGGAGATATCATAAACTCTTGTTCGGGCATTTCGAGTCCCCTCAGCTCCGCGCGATCGGATCGTTCTTCTTCGGAAACAAGACTTGTCCTTGTCTGGCGATGGTAGTCAGTTGTACCGTTGAGAGCGTGCATTTCACCTCGGAGTCCGTCGTTCAATGCTTTTTGTTGATTGAGCTGAGAAGGTTCAGAGTCGAAGATAAAATACTTGAAGAGTGTTACTCACTTGTCTGAACAAGGCGTTAGCTCAAAGAAACCGAAAGAGATTTGTATTGACACTCACTCCAATAACTCGATATACTTGTTCTGCAATTCCGATACTTTCTGTGTGAGTTCCAGCTCCCTTTGTACGGCGGCGGCCTGCAATTCCTTTTTCTCCCCTTCTGACTTTCTCTTAGCGTTGACAGCCTCTTTCCTGGCTCCATCTAATTCCAGGAGTCGCACCTGAAGTTCGTCATATTCTGCTCGTCCTTTTTCTAATTTCTCTTCTAAGGCCAGATAGTCTTGGTCCTTCGACCTCAGCTTGCTTTTCACGTCGCAAAGGAACGTGATCATGCGAACACTGAATCTCAAATCTTGAAACTTGCAAATAACGAATTCAGACTTTATACGGGATATTCTGAACGAGAATGACACGTACTTGGGTGCGAGGTTGGTTGGAAAGGAAGGCCCTACAATCTGATATTAGGGCCCGAAGGTTGGCTTCGGTACTCCCAGCATTGGCGACCGCAGCAATCCGATCATGAAGAGCACTGGCTTCCTGTTCAACGAGCATTGATTCGCCACCAGGCCCAGCAGGTAAAGACTTGACACTATCCAAATCGACATGCAGTCTGACTATCGATCTTGGGTTGAAGGGTACCCGACACAGGGGGCAAGTTTGACGCGTGATATGGTTGAGGCAATCTGCGCAAAAGACATGCCCGCTGCGTAGAGGTCAGAACAACAAATCACGGAAATTTCAATGAGACCATTTACCATGAAATAGACGACGGTGCCTTCAGGTCAGCACCAAAGGGTTCGAGGCAAACATCGCATATTGAGCCTGGACCAAGGCTGAACATTGGTAGATGGGTGGAGGAGGGAGAGTGTTTAATGCCGGGAGAGTCTGACCGGGAGCCAGATGTGCAGGCAAAAGCAATTCGATAAGAAAGTGAAGCTGAATATAAACTGCGACGGGTATGTCAACACGTGCCGTCGATTCGTTCTTTTGGAAAAGAGAGGATCCAAAAAGAGTGAAGGCTCGAATTGGGGCACGAGGCTGGAATAAGCGAGCGAGACGAAATGAACCGGGTCATGTCGTTCTTCTCAATCACACAGAACCAGGTCGTGTCGGAATCCCACCATAACTCAGATAGATGCCGAATTCATCTTCTTTCGCCCAATCTCTGCTGGAATTCCATTGGCTCTCTGCGATGCCCAGAGCCATGTCCCTTGATTCGCCTTTCCTGTAGTCTTTTCCTTTGTCCTCCTTCGCCGAAGATAAGGTGATGTCCGTGATTTCCTATGACAACAGTTTTCTTTTCTCGCTCATCGGGATCGGACCGATGAAAGATGTAGCAATGCACAGAAACGATGGCAGTCAGTTAATTTCGCCACAGCAAACTGACATTTTGCAATAATCGACAAGATGCTGCATAGAGCGACAGAGGTCAGAAGACATAATAAACCTCGCCTAAGCGACAAACCATTTAAAACCATAAAATTCGTGTGTAGGGCACATTGATACGACAGTAATCGAACTGGACGAGAGATTGAATTTTGTGGCGGAGACATATTGAACGTCAGAGAGGAAAAAGCGAGCTGAATCTGGCGTCGAATGTCTTTACGTTTGGGAGCAGTCAGGAGTTAGATACGTTCTCAGTGGGAGGACGTTGGAGAAGATGATCATCAAAATAAGCGCTGAGTTGAACGCCCGTAAACGTGTCAAATTTTGGTCAAGCGCCTGCCACCACAATCTTTGTACTCAACTATGGTCAGCAAATCATTCACTATCTCCTCTCGCACTTGTTGACTCTATTTCAAGTCCGATTCTGACAGTCCAAGGTCGCCAGTTGCTCGCTCGACTACGTCTTCTGTAGCGAAGCCTCCTGGCGCTCAAATACGGTGTGTTCGAACACATATTCATGATAGTCCCAGTTACGATGCTGTCTACTTTCAGGCGACGAGCAACGGGTAGCCAGGCTGCTAAACCCAACTCTTCTCGGGCTGCTGGAGCAGGAGGGTCTTCGAACACAATGTTAAAGCTGTACACGGATGATTCACCTGGCTTACGAGTGTGAGTGGTTACCATTTGTCAACGCACAGCAAGCTTTCTGAACTTTGTTTTCCTGATAGTGACCCTTTCATCGTCCTTGTTCTGTCTCTTGTTTTCATTGGTTCTATCTTCTTCCTCCATATCTCCGCCAAAGTTATACGCATGTTCACGAAGTAGCATCTACGTTCTTTGTGACCGGCCTTGAAGCGGTCATACTTCGTTGGCGCAGGAATATCTGTCATGTATCAAAATTCTCCTGCGTTGCTCTGATCCTGGCTCTATCACACTCCTTTGATATCTCAGAATCATGAAGGCGCTTTTCTACTGCAAATGACTGTTCCTGTCTTCTGGTCTAACAAACTCAGGAGTTCAGGCATGAGCGGCCTTGTACATTCCACAATCCCGCTCGGTTTTAAGAGAAGTCTGCGTATATTCTTCCTGAAAGGAAGCGCTTCTTTTGGCTATATGTGATGGGTCACTTCGAAACTGAACTAGATTGATCTTAAATCAGAGTATGTATAAGGTTTGTGAGCTCTTCCTCTCATTGAGTCCAGTAGTTCATCTCCAGCGTTAGGACGATGCGCGATCACAGCACATGCCAACAGCGTTGTGCGCTTAACCATATCTTCATGGCGGGTCTCAAGAGCGGATTTCTCGTTCTGGTCAACTACCGTTCCTTCTCGTAAGACGCTCCCGTGCGTCGTTCTGCACGATGGCCTATCCGCGTTCTTCAATTCCCGAGGAGCAAATATTCCATCTTCTACGGCGTACTCTCTCTCATCCTCCGAATATTCAGTTAACCTTCCCATGTCAATCGGAACAGACGTGTGATATTCATCTCGATTTCTTTAATAATGCCTGTAAGTTCTCTGATTACACGTTGTTCATGCATGTTTCCAATTCTTCACAAATCTTACGGGAGACCAGTCGCAGTCCCTGCTATCTAAATTGTTCTGCGTGCGTTTGGTTTGCTTCTTGTATGTTGCAGAGAGGCCTCCTTTTTACCTTGGTTAGATTTCCTGTGAATTTGTGTTTCTCACATAGTATCTGAAAAGAGCAACGTGTCGTGTGCCAAGTCTGACGTCTCTCAGAGTCACTCAGTAGGTTTATGCTTTCATGGCGAAGGCTCTCATTCGCAGCAAGAACGGAATCAACAATACAGGTTTGATGTTATCCTTTGTTATCATGTCCATGTCAATTCTTGAGCAGTTCTGAATAACATTTCGTGCTTTCCGGATTACAGTATCATAGGACAGGCTCTTCAGACTCCATGTCTCCCCTCACGCTAAGTATCTTCTCTCGTTCATGAGAGATTGAGTTGACTTACTATGCGAAGTCATGCTGGTTATCGTTTATGGCAGGAAAAGTCAAACAAGAATGATCATAGCTTCCTAGAGCTCGAGTTAGCCGAATATACTCAATCCGCGGAAAGCCTGCCAAGGTACAAAGAACTTAGATTTCTGTTATCTGTTGACTGTTCCAGACCCATACCCGTAGATCCCTTTCGGAGTCCCCAGTCGTGCATTCCATGCTCACAACTCGCGGTTAATGCCTGTTTTGTATGAGAATCCAAGACTAGGAAGTACTACTATGCATGCCGACTTCCATAAGTTATATGTTCCGCTCCTTCTTCCTATTAATCAAGCCCTTCCAGGCTCTTCTCGCAGAAAAACATATAGAATCCATTTCAAAGAAAGTGGGTATGAGAACTTATGGCCATGAGTGGTAGGCGTAGAGGTGGACGAAAGAGCCCAGGTTCCCAGTAATTATAGCTCGGGTCGGATGGTGCTTAAAATCTTCTGTGATTCTTCTCAACACAACGAGACAGAGGTGAGATTTGTTTTCGCAGATAGAAAGCAGAGAAGAAGTGACGGATGTTGTGAAAGATCTAGACTCCACCCTCGCCGAAGATAATGATAGTGCACACATTGTGAGTCCAAGGCCGATACAATAGTCATTCAGTCATGCACCGTTCTCACTCAGGCTGCAGATCTTAGTGCCCCTAGTATTGTTTGTGTGGGTCGCCGGTTGGGGTTTGAAAGCTGTAACATGCATGCTACGTGCACATCTTTCCTGAACGCGCTGTAGGTGAGGTTTAGAAGGCGGTAAAGGGTTGAGCCAAACCCGAAAGAAGGGTAGAGCTTCAAAGGAACGACTGTTAATGAACATACATACTCAAGCTAGCACGATGGCTTGAACTTTTGCTAGCGTAGCTTGTTGCAGTCTTCTTTAGACTAGGTGGTTCGTTTTGCGCAGGCTGAATCCACCTAAATTGACTTGTCCAATGGTGGCCAATCATCTAGCTTTCACTCAGGTCGAAAATTTCTAGACAGCCATTATCGAAACTCCTTGCATTATCAGGCATGCGTTAAGAGATATGAACCTCGTTTAAAGAAGCAATCATCATTGATGTACCAGGCTCGGATTCCAACCTCTTGCAGTGAGAGTTGATCGATGATTTATATGATTGACAATTCAAGGGCTAAATCAACACTCGAACAGAACAACTGGGGTAACTCGAGCAATGCTCAACGATTAGGAACTTCGCACACTCGTGTTATACCGGAGTACTATATCAGGACGGGCATGGTCTGCTTCATTTGAACACTGACTGCGAGTCGCTGAGACGGTTCATCGGCAAGAGGACGAGTAGTACTATTTGACTCGGATAGTGAAGGCCTATTCTTGACCAAGACCCATGCGCTATCTTGCTCAGGGAGTGCTCCGGCTATAGTATACGTAGTACATCCAGGAGTTTGAGTTACGCCATCGCAGATTTCGAATCCAAATGTGGTACAGCGTCCGTTGAAGGACATTAACAACTTCTTTGACATACACTCTCTATGCAAGATGAATGATATCAGGGACGGTCTTCCAAAGCAGATTGCTTTTGATTCGTTTCGTTGGATGTAGAGGGTGCCAGTTGATTCATTAGAGGTGGCCTCCGACAGTGGATGCAACAGAGGTTATGATATTCACTATACGAACTTGGTGGCCAGAATCTTCTCCGCATCGGCTGTGTTTAACACCTATTTCAAGAAGGACAATCGATGAGCTATGATACGGAGTCAACGAAGAAACAAAGCTTACCTGGAAAGATTGAAAACCCTAATGTCCGCACCCCGAGCTGTGATAAGCTATATGATCTTGTATAATTGCATTGACCCATTTTCAAGGAAGATATGTTGCTCTTGAAATGACAGGTTTGAGGTAGGGGGTAACGTCGTCGAAGTTGCATCTTGATAAAGGTTCAACGTTCGACGTTCACGTTCAGGGAGCAGTGGCAGCCGCCTCTTCTGATCTTGAAAGGGAGTCTCTCTACTGGGGATATCGGTGATAGGGAAGGCAGCCACTACCAGTACCCACAAATCAGTACTTCGATGTACTGCTACGGTCAACCAAAACAACAAGTGTCGAGAGTTGATGAGTTTGAGTTCAAGTTGTCCTGTTGTCACGATGTTCAATTTTGAAGAAACGACCATGTGCATGTGATGCCATCAGGAAACTAATTGACGGCATCATTCCCCTCTCAGCTTTCTTTCTCTCCCTCCCAACCATGCTCGATTTGAACAGGAATACACCCGCTGTCCAAGGTTTGAGTGCTACCAGCACGGAAACCACTACTCCTGGAAGCACATCCTATACCACGACTCCGGCTACTTCGATAACATCAGCGGATAATGATCAATCAGCAAACACACAACAACCACACAAAATCCCTTCGTTTCAGTCTATCTACACCACTCCTCCGCCAGTGAGATATCCATATCGTTCAAGCGAAGCTCTGGAAGACATACCAGGGATAAGTTATGCATTGGAGCTCTTCCTAGCGTCGCACATGGTAGAATCTGAGGATTACTGCAATAAAAGCGACGTCAAAAAGTTGGTGTTGTGCCCACTCTGTCCATGCCAACGCTCAACCCAATCTTCTTTGGCAGAGAAAGACTATACTTTGCTACTGGATATGGACTCATACAATGTGTCAAGGCATTGATGTCCTATGCTGACGAGGCAAGTTCATTGTTGCATTTATCATGCTTGCTATTCAGAATCTCAACTTAGGACATACTATCAGGGATAGAACACACGAAACAAGGCAACCTCGTCGCAACACAACACCGGAAGAAAACAGCCTTCTTCACCTCAAGATTGGCCGGATATGTCTTGTCGTCTTTGAACACAACCGGCGTCGGATTCGTTAGGAGTATGACAGATGTGGAACGCCATGCAGAGCTAGTATACGCTGAAAGTCTGTTCGAGAAAGTGCGCCGTCCTTTCTCTTCTTGCCAACTGAATCCTGATGACCGCTCTCCAGGCCCTACTCGGAATCGTGTACTCTGGTGATTGGCTAGCGTTCATCAAAGAAACGTATGCAAGCCTGTTAATCGCGTCTGTGAAGAGTCTGAGACTATTTTCTATAGGCTGAACATGCGAACTACCATTCAAGTCTATCGCACTCTGCATAAATACATCAACACGATGGATGCCGAGTCTCTCGCAAATGGAGGACCGGCTGAAGATCCTTCCATAGACGTTCATTTTCGATCCGGAGTGTACCTCGGTGCTGGAATGTCGTCGTTGATCTTATCACTCCTGCCCACCAAATTATTGACAATCATTGAGATCTTCGGTTATAAAGGTGATCGAGCAGAGGCTTTGGAGCTATTAGGTCGGGCAGGAGGTTGGTCGAAAGACAGTGATGAGCCCGGGGTATCTGCGGGTAAAATCATTCCACTTGACCTTTTTGGCTAGCACTAATCCGTGTTTCCCTATAGCACAGGAAGGCGTCAGGAGGACTATTTGCGATATGGCCCTTCTGATTTTCCACCTTGTGCTTTCTAGCTTCACCTTCGATGGTGTAGACGTTGGAATGGCTCAGAAAATTATCAACTGGAATCTAAAACGATATCCAGATGGTATGGCTTAATCTCGGGCTTGACCGACGAACTGACCACTCTTCAGGTGTCTTCTTTCTCTTCGGGGCTGGTCGTGCTTCATTGGCTAGATCTCAACCTTCACGAGCGATCGGTTACTATACTCGGGCGATGGAAGTGCAAACGCAATACCGGAATCTGCATCATATATCTTACTGGGAAATCGCTATAGCTCAAATGGCGCTATGGCATATACGAGGTAGTTTGAATGCTTGGGAAATTCTACAGTCGGAGGCCACGGTGAGTAGTAGACTCCTGATTCATATTCCCTAGGTCCGACAAAAGACACCTTGTTTTAGTGGTCGAAATCAATATATTCATACGGAATGGCTGTCAGTTTGTTGGAACTAGCGGATGCTTTGGAGCGCGGAGAGGATCTAGGATCCGAATCGGAATCGGAATTGAACTCCAAAGATGAAAAGCCCGGACGCCATCGACAATGCGGGAAGAGGCCACCAAGCTCATGCAGAAAGTTCCCGAGCTACGGCAGAAGATCGCAGGCAAGAGTATCCCCCTTGAGGTAGGCAGGAGATCCGACTCTACCTATGTAAACACGTTCTGTTCATGTGTTCAAACTTTTTGCCATAGAAATTTGTCGCTCGAAAGGCTCGAAAGTTCCTCTCACAAGGCCGGAGATTGGCACTTCCCATGCTAGAACTTGCTTATCTTGCTCTGGCTATCGCTCATGCGCCAAGGAACATCGTGGAAACTAAGATGCTACCTGAAGTCAATCGTGCTCTAATGGAGCTTGAGAAGCACAAAGACGATCACGGAAAGTATTACAATGGTAAAGGATACTGGGACGATTTTTGTCTGGCAAAACTTATGGAGGGTGTCTGCAAACGATACCTGGCATACCCAGTAACATGACCGCTCGTTTTGCTTTCTACACGTCCTCATATACTTCTTTATAGGATCCCGATGCTGAACTAGATCCAAAGGAGTCACCTATGATTTCACAAGATCAGGCCGCAAAAGAAGCAAAAGCAGCTTTTCATGCAGTCTTTGAACACGGTCCACGCATCGAGTTTGACCATCAACTCGTTTATCAATCTCGTGCGTGGTACATTAAATCCCTACTTCTGAGTGGTCTCTGATGTGCATTCGGTAGATTATGAGTTGGGCCGCCTTTTGGCTTGCCAGGATGATACTGCAGGCGCTACCAAGCATTTTGATCTTGTTCTGTCAGGTATGCGTACTTCTGCTTTTGGTTTGTTGAATGGAGTTGGTTTGCTTATGATTCACGAAGGTAAACACCTAGAGGTAGGGCCTTCGGGTAGGAAGGGTAAATACAGTTTAGAGGTCGGTGAATCCATTCAGATGCAAGCTGCTTTTGTTCATTCATTTGACAGAATGCGTTACACATGCGCACACATGCTGCTCTCGAGGCCCTACACCAGAAGAGGCTATAACGTGTTACGGACTTCGTCAACACCCATATCAACGTCGCTCTCGATATTTTATACATCATTATTTTGTGTGAACTTGCATCTCCTTCGCATCTATATTGTATTTCCTGTGGTTTCGTTCTGTTGTCCTACTGTTTTCCGTATGATATGTATGTTGTGTTAGGCGCCATGTGCATTGATACATGGATGCTCTTGCAAATGTGTCCGACCCGAAAAGCACCCCGAACCCTCTATATCCCTTTATATCCCTATCTATGATCTTCTATATCTATCTTCTATGTGTTTTTGAAGCCGGTCTGCTGAGGTCTACTTGCGCAACTCTAAACCGCATCGTACACACGCACAATCAAAAAACCAGTTTTGTGCCAAAGCTTCCTGCCTTGCGGAAGCATCGTCCTCAATATCGATATAATTGATACACAGCTCCTCGTTCGGTTGAATCTCTCTACTGGTGTAAAACGCCATCGATCGTCCTTGTCTGTCCTTACGCACATTGGGGGAGCAGTCTATGATCATGTAGAATAATCAACCAGAGCTTCAAAGCTTCAAGGCGGGTCAAGAAGATTGACTAGTAGTAACTACATACCATGATTGAAATAAGACCCCGAGTTATAGACCGCATACCCCAACATCTCACTATCTCCCTCGATCTCGAAAATACCAAACGCATTGCCTTGATCACGAGCGAGGAGAGCTCGGACAGTACCCGATGTTTCGAGAAGAGGTCGAAGAATGGGAACGTAGAACCACAGTGCGCTTCGTAGGAAGAGATAGACACGGAGGTGCGAGGCGAGAGCGTATGGTTTGGCTCGGGTGTATACTAGTTCGTTGTCCTGTAGTTGCAGAAAGGAAGACCAGGTATCAGCGGTGCAGTTTTCTGGAGATGAATTTGTGCCAGTCGGCTCGAGGTGTCGACGGACGATTCCCGATGCCAAAAACCGTGCGGTGTCCAGTTCCAATTCGTCCAGAGGGTCCTTCAAAACTTGGCTGATAGAACGCCTTTCTGCCTCCTTCCACGCAGAATCGATCTCCGCATTCGTAATCGCCGTGGTGGGCTCAGGAACAGACAGTGCCGTTCGAGAATCATTCACTCGTCGTAGTTTCTGTCCAATTCTCTCCTGTCTATCCAGCGCCGCATTGACCATTGCCATCAAATTATCCACATTCATAGTCGATTGCCATACATCCTTGCAGGATTCTGTGCAGAAATACGACGCTGTCCCGTCAAAATCGTGCTTGACCTTCCAATTATTCCGATTGAACTCGTACGCGTAGGAGAAGCATTGAGCGCATACTTCTTTGCGGTATCTCCGGTAGACGACGGACGCATAGGGTAGAGTGGTTAGGAGCAAGGTGTCTTTTGGAATGAGTGTAGTGGTGAAAAGGCCCCGACCCCCATAGGCAGTCGTCCTCTGTTCAAAGCACGAGTTCGCCATGGGTGGTGAGAGGCAGAGAAGTGTTACATAATTTTTGAATTTCGGATCCCGGTCAATCGGACAAGACAGCCCTTGGCAAACAAGGGAATATTATACTGATATCATACCTCGACTCGAAGTGTCAAGAGGTATTTGTTGTCTGCCTTCGGGAGACTACAAACGCATGGGGAGACATATGGGTATGCTTATACATAGACTAGTCAGAGCAGATGTACATTGTCATAATGCTTCACAACGCTAGATTATTGAAGTATTGAAGTATTGAAGGAGAAGGAGGGAGGGAGAGCCTAGAGGGAGGGGAAATTCAGAGATTGTCACCTAGTATGTATGTACTTAGGATAGTTTGCTAGCCCGGAATCGCTCAAGCTTCATCGACATCGATCATCACTGCCGGATTCCGAGTCCTTTCTTCTCTGCTACAAAATGCTGCCTCTTTTCTAAATCTGTAGTATGTACAGGTACATAGCACGATATCAAGGTAATTAACACAGAGTGGTCAACATGCGACGAATCATCAAGCACTCACCAAAGGCCCACATCGCTGCACCGACTCTATTCGACACTGTGAAGACCAGACCGATGATGGGAAGACCCTCGAGAAGGGCTGCGGTGAATCCGAATGCTGTGTTGACAAGGACAAGGATGAGGATATGGACATGGACATGGTTCAGTTGGTTTAGTATAAACAGGGTATAAGTAGGGGGTGTCAAGAACAGGGGACGTGAGGCAGAGAGAGATATAGACATACTTCGATAATCCCACTTGTGTTCTTCCATGAACACCGCTACTTCGTCTGGAGTCATTTTCTTCGATTCGAAGTACTATAGCCTCCTTTAGGAGTCAGTAGTAACGCAGGTAAACAAAACGTACCCGTCTATGTAGAATCCGAGCGGTACCCAGACCTTTGAACCATGCGGAGATGAGAATACCGATTAGAGGGTAGAAGTTGAATGGTAGAAGGAGAGCTATATCAACATTCCGATCCAAGTTGAAGCATGGCCGTAAACATCATATCATAGTCAACGGAAACGAAAAAAGCCGATACGGACCTCTCTTCAACATAAACAAAGACCACCCACTAAACGCCTTCTCATACCACGCCGCAGAACGCACCGCTTTCGGCGGCCGATCCCATTCCTCAACATACGCGCGCCAGAAATCCTCGCCCTTGCCACGGGAAGCCACGGTCTGGTTCCAAGCACGGTCTCGGGCGATGCGGATGTTGCGGGAGAGGAAGAACCGGAGGATGTAGGTGATTTGTTGGCCTACGAGAAGGACGGCGGCGTCTGAGGAGATGATCATGAGGAAATGGTATTAGTTGGTAATCAAGAAGTAGATGAAGAAGGTATATCAGGCGCACAGGTATGGACATTGAAGGGAACAGGATAGCCGAATACGGTGTCTGTGGCAAGGCCGGTGACTTTTGGTGAGCTGTGAGCTGATATAAGTACGTGTATCGCTGCTAGAGCCTAACAGCATATGATGTATCTGGGCGAACCAGGACAAAACGAAACGTACTTGGCAAGGAAGACTTCAATGAATTTCTTTTGTATTCCAAACGTTAGAAATGCCTGTTGAGTCGCGTTATGGTTATGATGTTGATCATGGAATAGACAACAAAGGCTGACTGACCCAGGCCAAGCCCACCACGGCTCCTCTGACAGTCCCATGTTGGCATTTCTGCCACACTGGAACATACAAGTTGGGGTCGGTACAAAGGCGATAGACGCCGACTAATGCATAGGATGGAGGAAATTGAAGTCGATGGGAAGAGCGTTTGAGGGTTTCGGGGAGTTCAGATTCTCGTAGAATGCTGCTGTTTTGTTCGAGGGTGGATTGGCTGGACCTGAGGAGTTCGTTTTGAGCTTCAGGGCCTTGGGTTGTGACAGACATATACGTAGTAGTTGGTAAAGGTGCTCAAGCGCTCGGGTTAGGGTTAGGAGCAAATTAAAGTGCCGGGCGCCAAAAATTCCTTTCAACAATGCTCCCTCACGACCTGTGCTCCCATGTCCAAAACGCCTTTCGTGCCCGCCACGCCAAAATCCTCGTCGACCACAATACCCAAAACCTCGGAATTCTCTCTATCCTCCTCCGCGCAGGCTTCATCTCCAACATCACCCGAGGCACCCTCACCTCCCCCGACCCACTCGAATTCAACAACGTTCCCGAGCCCCAGCGCCGAATATGGGCTGACCTCAAGTATAGGAACGATCTTCCGGTGCTGAGGAATATGGAGCTGGTTAGTAAGCCGAGTAAAAAGGTTTTTATGGATTTGGGAGAGATTAGGAGGTTGTGTAGTGGACGAAGAGCAGGGTCGGTGCCGCCGTTGGGTATGGGAGAGATTGCGGTGGTTAGGACGAGGAATAAGGAATATCAGTGGCTAGAAGCGAGAGAGGCGTTGCAGATGAAGCTGGACGGTGAGGTGGTTTGTCGAGCACGGTGAACGGTTCCATGTGAGCATCCTGCTTTTGGTTTTTGGATCTCAACTCACATTCCCAGTCGTAGCATTTTATCACTTCATCTATACAATAATCTGTTCACAAAACAAGCGGAAATCTAGACTGCACTGTCTACGTACCCAATTTTCAAATCCGACTCGTGAAGCCGCAACGCTGCCTCAGACTTGAGTTTCCTCTATGATATATTCGACAGCTACGATCCTTGAATCCAGCCTAATACTCACGTGCACTGAATTCTCTCCTTTCAGACAACAACATTGAAAGGCAAATCATCAAGAATTCAGTCTCAAGTCACAGTCAAATACACAGTTTACAATACGCTGACGATTCTTCCTATTCTTCCTATTCCTCTCAAATTTCAATCCTGATGCTCCCAATATTCGCTACGCTAACTCTCAACAGTTACTAGCAAATACTAACCCTGATCCTTACGAAATTAGTACAGCTATCCTCCACCTCAAAAATGTAAATCGTCTGCGTCATTACGAGGTGGGCAGTTGAAACTTGATCAAGTCGGGACTCGGAACTCGGCAGGGTTCTTGGGGTTGACAATTCGACGCTCAAGGTCTTAGGGTGCTGTCAGCAGAGACAGTCGCAATAGCAAAAACGGCGGCAATAGTGGTGAGGAATTGCATTGACGAGGAATGCGTTATATAGGTCACCAGGTGAGACTTCTTTGTCAAGAGCAAGGCCCGGCAAAGGCGAGTAGAGGCTGACTGTGGGTCCTACGATTTAGGTCGTAGGAGTGTCCGAACTCTTTCGTCGTACGTGTTCAAATACAAACTCTATGTCGTTCACAGTGAGCTCACGTTACTGTATCCATTATGCCAGAAGAGAGCTCGTTTGGCAAAGCATCAAGCATCTCGATTTTCCACGTGTACAGTGTTGCTTTACATCCCCTGCGACAATGTTCTTCGCCCAAATTCAATGGCTACGATCCTTGGATTTAGGCCTGGATCTTACATTCACTGAACTCCAAGCTCCTTTCGGCCAACTGTCAGAATGAGAAGGTAAATCATCAAGAATTCAGTCTTAAGTCATGGTCAAATACACTGGGTACAACTTTATACTATCGATTCTCCTCGTCCTGATCAATTCCGATGTATCAATGCTTCCCGTCTTCGCTAACTCTCGAGTTTCGACAGTTGGTAAGCGCCGGGGTCAATGTCATTGACTTTGACCAGCGGTCAATTACTAAGCTGTCATGTCATGTCATTGACCTTTGTCATTGACTTCAAGTCATTGACTGGCCATCACTGTGACTAAGTGCCCCGCTCCATAAAAATTAGTGCAGCTATCCTCAACCTCAATCTCAACGCCATTGGGGATGTCGTTGATATCGTAGTTGTACCTAGTGAGCTCACAATCATCATCCATATTCTAGTCTACTGATCATAAGAGACAAAGCACGAACCAGATGTAGTGCCCACCCTCGGGTTTACCGTAGTTGAGTCGAATGCGGCTGCACTAAAAGTTAAAACGAGTCGCAAGTTATCAATATACGAGGACCCGCGCAGGATCATATAGGACTCACAGGCTGTTCGAGGTGACAATCGTCTGCGCCGCCGTGAGGTGGGCAGTTGATCAAGTCGGCAGGGTTGTTGGGGTCGATGATTCGACGCTCAAGGGTGCTGTCCGCAGAGACAGTCGCGATAATAGCCAAAGCAGCGATGGTGGCGAGTAATTGCATGACGAGGAATCTGACAGCAAGGAAAGGCAAGTATAGGTTGACTCTGGTTTCACAATCTTGTTTCCTAACCTCTTTTATACCTTTCCAGTCGGACCAGATACACGTTTGTGGATTTTGATCACGATGACACTGAAGCTCTTAGGCTGTAATAGTGCTAAAGCCTAGGGGCTCCATCGAGCTCCTTTCTTGCCTTCGAAGTGCAAATGGTCCATCGAGTTCCTTTTCTTGCCTTCGAAGCGCAAATGGTCCATCGAGTTCTCTGTCAATATTGCCTGCCTGCTGGAAGGTCGTAGTAGTGTCCGAAATCTTCGTCGTACGTCTTCACTGATAACCAGACTCTAGTTCACAGTGAGTTCACACCATCCATCGCCAGAAGAGAGCTCGTCGAAAGCATGGAGCGAGCATTTCGATTTTACATTCGATTGCGGAAATGTTCTTACCGAAATCACTTTCACAAACGGCACAGAGTCAAACCCGACTTCGTGAAGCCGCATAGAGCCGCATTGTGCAACTGCGCCGCCGTGAGGCGGGCAGTTAAGTCGGGACTTCGGCAGGGTTGTTGGGGTCGGCGATGCGGCACTCAAGGTCTTAGAGTGCTGTCAGCAGAGACAGTCGCGATAGCAAAAGCGGCGATAATGTTGAGGTCAGAGGATTTGCATGATGGAATCCAGTTCGAATTCTCTGTCAATAATGCCTACGTGGGTTGAAGGTTGTAGTAAGACTACAAGTGTCGAACTTTCGTCGTACGTTTTCAATAACTTCACAGTGAGCTTACACTATCCCTCATTCCAGAAGAGAGCTCGTCAAAATTATCGAGCGAGCATTGCACTTTCCTGTTGCTTTACATCCACCTGCAACAATTGTTCTTCCTGATATCACTTTCACAAACGGCACAGAGTCAAATACGACTTCGTGAAGCCGCAAGACTGCCTCAGATCTTAGCCCCCTACATGATATATTCGATGGCTACGATCCTTAAATTTAGGCCTGCGTCTCACGTTCACTGAACGCTTTCCTTTCGGCCAACAGAATCAGAAGGTAAATCATCAAGAATTTAGTCTCAGGTCATGGTCAAACACACTGGGTACAATACTCTGTCAATTCCTCTCATTCTGATCGATTCTGATGCTTCCTGTCTTCACTAACTCTCGACAGTTGCTGGCCTCCTTAATAGTCAGTGCAGCTATCCTCCACCTCAATCTCAGCGCCACTGGGGATGTCGTTGATATCATAGTTGTACCTGGTGAGTTCACAGAATCACAATGATCATCCATATTCTGGTCTACTAAGAGTCATAAGAGACAAAGCACGAACCAGATGTAATGCCCACCCTCGGGTTTACCGTAGTTGAGTCGAATACGGCTGCACTGAACCGAGTCGCCAGTTATCAGTATACGAGAACCCGCGCAGGATGATATAGGAACTCACAGGCTGTTCGAGGTGACAATCGTCTGCGCCACCACGAGGCGGGCAGTTGAACAAGTCGGCAGGGTTGTTGGGGTCGGCGATGCGACGCTCAAGGGTGCTGTCCGCAGAGACAGTCGCGACAGCGATAGCCAAAGCAGCGATGGTGGCGAGAAGTTGCATGACGAGGATTCTGATAGCGAGGACTCAAGGCAAGTAGAGGGTTGACTCTGGGTTCTACCATCTCGTTTCCTAACATCTTTTATACCTTTCCAGTCGTACCAGATACACTTTTTGGATTTTGAACGCGATGGCATTGAAGCTGTTAGACTGCGGTAACAGTGCTAGAACCTGGGAGGGCTCCATTGAGCTCCTTTCTTGCCTTAAAAGTACAAATGCTTCACCGAGTTCTCTGTCAATATTGCCTGCCTGCTGGAAGTCGTAGCCTAGGAGCGTCCGAACTCTTCGTCGTACGTTTTCAATCACCAGACTCTATCTCGCAGTGAGCTCACTATCCATCATTCCAGAAGAGAGCTCGGCCCTCAAACATCGAGCATTTGGAGACTGCCTGTTCCTTCAAGTACATTTCCTTGCGACAATGTTCTCGAATCACGGAATCGTCAAAGCTGTATTTAGCATCCGAAATAGGAAACTAACAATACAGCTCCTACTTAAGCGACTTCTGCTGGAATTTTCCACTTCGGACTACTATAACTCCTACCGTCACTCTACCGTAAATCGACTCTCGCTTCTGCAGACGAATACGAAGTAACCGTCGCAAGCGGCACTTGATCGATTTCCTGTGCTTCGATATCGTCATGCGCGTTGGCTCTAGTGATTCTGAAAGATGTATGACTTCCCCGGCATGGCTGTCTTATTCATGCTAACGATGCCCGCGAAGAACAGCCTCGTTCCCTATCCTATGTTGACACATGGGGTTCGAAGCTCGAATTCTCTGTTTAGAAGGAGACTTCAACCGAAGAAAGAGGAGCGCACCAGGGTTTGACTGAAATTGAATCATAGTCACTCCGCACTTCGACCAGTCACCAAGTCGCTTTGTGCGGGGATTCCCTGTCCCCTTTCGTGTTCTAACTTGCATGCGGGCACAACGGAATTTTGGCGGACCCATGGACCCAACCTGTCTTTCCTTCAAGAGACTCTCGAACCGAAAAAAGAAGAAATCGAAGAATATCTTTCATCGAATCCTCGAGGTTCAACACCACCGTTCCATAGCCATACCTCGACCACAATGTGAATTGGACAAGTCCCGGCCAAGGATGCGATTTCAGGATATGAAATGACCAACATCATACTACGAGTTCAAATCCGAGCGCGCCTCTGGTTGATTCGTTTGCGAACAACGTCAGCTTTTGTCACTCTACATTGCGTGCTTGTAGACACGGTAAACCCTATTTTCCGATGAGGCTGGTGGAGTTATTGAAAGCTGACGCTGTCTTAGATTTCTATCACCGTCTATTCGATGTCTTGAATCTTCCAAATACACCAGAGTCCACGGTGCACTTTGTTACTACCTCGAGTAAGCTTCCCTCCATGAATTGTCACACTTTCTGACATAGAATAAACAGGTGATGCATACAAGTTTCAGCTAGTAATAAATACTATGGAGTACAGGTTACATGATCGTGTTTCTCCTATGTTCATTCCGACCATATTCGATGCTTTCAGCATTCACCAACATTTCGAGAAGATGGTCACCGATCTCTAATAGTCGGTGCAGCTATCCTCTGTGCCAATCTCGACACCAGTGGGGATGTCGGTGATATCGTAGTTGTACCTGGTGATTTGACGATTAACAATCAGATCTGCAGTATGATTATCAAGGACCAAAGCACGAACCAGATGTAGTGGCCACCCTGGGGGCTACCGTAGTTGACTCGGATGCGGCTGCACTAGATCGAATCACAAGTTTATTAGTACACAAGCAAAACTCGGGAACTAAGACATAGGAACTTACGGGCTGTTCAAGGTTGCACGCATCTGCACCACCGTTCGGTGGGCAGTTGATCAAGTTGGCAGGGTTGCCGGGATCAGTGATGCGACGCTCGAGGTTAGAGGTCGAGGCAGCAGAGACAGTCGCGACGAAGACAGCAAGAGTGGCGATGGTGCTGAAAAAGTGCATGATGAGGAAGAGCAATTCGATGGTACTCCTGGTTGATGAACGAGGAAAGTAGAGGTTGACTCTGAGGACAACAAAATCGTTTTTGGGACGCTTTTATACCATTCGAGCAGTACTGGACACTCCTTTTGGACTTAATGTTTTCAGGAAAACCACCGGCTTGTGAAGGTTTGTGACAGTGTTATACTACTAGCGTCGATTGAAGGTTGGAGCTCTGAATGAATTTCTTTTTCGTGACACACTGAATGCAACCCAGAAATGCATGTAATTCATTCAATTCTTCGTCAAATTGAAGGCGCTGGTCGAAGGCTGTAGCATCTTCGGAGATTTTACTTACATGAACTTCCGTATGCGTCGTTGGTCTCCAATGACAGAGCATTTTACAATGCATCAACATCAGACATGATGCAAAGAGAGAGCTCATCTCGCTGAGCGCTCAACAGTCCCTCGGAAATTTTGCTGCTAGCTTCTCTTGCCTTCGCGAGAGCCGTACTCGAAGTTACAGTGTCTTGCACCAAAATACTAAAAGTCGGTTGAACGGCCCCAGTTTCGCATCCCCGCACAATATGACAAAGAGTCAAAGCTATGTTTAGCATCCGAATTAGGAAATTTCAACTTTGAGTTTTCTCATCGGCAAGGCTTTCCAAGACCACTGCAAAAATGATATGAAAACCTCGCTCATTCCCAAATGCCTACAGCCTTATGTCACTACGCAGAGTTCTCAGATGGCGATGACCGACCATCGCGATGTGGTGGGCTAAGCCAATATGACCTTTTGAGTGATCCCATTGCCTGCCATATCCTGTGCTTCGACTCCGAGAGGAGTTTATACGTACATCGAACAATGGAAGATGGTGAAGGATTTTGACTGCCTTGGACGACGGAAGTTCGAAGATTCAAAAGGCTCCAACCTGAAATTGAATGTCATTCAAATTGCTCCGGCTGTACTTACAACGCTAAGCCACATGTTGCGCATATGTTATAAGATGTTATACCGTACTACTTTCTTGTAAATTCATCGCTGTATTTCCATTTGCCAAGCCAAGTTCCGTGTAAGGTTAGTTCACCTTTTGAGATTCTCGATCATTCCATAGTTTGCGAAACACCCACCTCACCTCACCTCAACTTACTGACATAGCCTGTTTCTTAATTTCCATGAAACGAAGTTGTGGCTTTGGCTATGAGTATCTCATGGGACTGACCAATCTATCCATCTCGGGGTATATCATAGAGCCTATGAAGAATCAACCTCCCAAGTTCGATGCCCTGTCGGGATACGATTGTATGCACAGCGTCTTGTGCAGGGTACGATCGTAACAGTTATTGTGGAGCATATACGGCGCTGAGGCGTTACTGTAGTTGGCCAGTGCATCAGCTGCTTCGGTGGAGAGAGTGGAGTACCAGTCAATATGGTTTGCTGTCCATTGAGTACGCAGCTGTTATCCGAATCCTATGTCTCTCCTATGAATCAAGATGAGGTTGCTGTGGGCGCGCCGGGTGTTTTAGAATTGAACGAAAGTCCATTTTCGTCTGTCAAACGAACCTAGGTAGATGAGTATCTTCATTCGTGACAAAGAAATATCGAAAGATGTACCAAAATTGCACTTCATACTTCAACTTACTTGATTTAGAAAGGGCATCTGGATAAAAGGGAGTTGGAAAGTCGTAATGCAGACTCAAACTCACCCAGAGATTTCTAGTTCTTGTAACCTCCTCGTATTACCTGGACCTGCACTAAACTGAAGATGCGATTCTCTTCCTTCGTCTCTCTCGCCGCGTTCTTCGTAGCCGCGTCCGCTGCTTCGACTTCGAACCTTGAACGTCGTATCACCGACCCAGGCAACCCCGCCAATCTGGATAACTGCCCTCCTAACGGTGGTGCAGATGCCTGTAATCTCGAACAACCTGTAAGATACTTCCGACATGATATTCGAAGGGTGGAAACTGACCTTGATGATAAACAGTGCAGCCGCATCCGGTTGAATTATGGAAGTACCCAAGGAGGTCATTACATTTGGTGAATCGCATTCTTCTACGGTGGTCTTGACACGATCTGAATCGAAACTGGTGATTTGTGATCTATAGGTACAACTACGATATCACCGACATTCCCCCCGGCATCCAAGTCGGTACAGAGATCAGTTGTACTGACTACTGAGGCTCCCTCAGAATGGGCTTCGACCAACCATCTTGGGAGCACCTAGGTAGTAGGAAGTCGTCGAGGGTGACCAATTTCCATGGTGGACAATAATTCCTACCTAACGAATGTATTCAATAATTCATTTTCATCAGTCGCTAGTATCTATACCGTATGAATGCTGAACGACTGAAAGCTCACTGTAGGCGCAATTGAATAACCTACAACTCGACGGAATCGTGTTGAACAGTGATTCCACCGTATGGCTCATATGAGTACGAGGCTCTACCGTGATAAATACTGAGTCTTGTGGAAGCCTCGTTTGTTGCATCACTTGTTTGTATACTGCAGAGAGCTGGAGGTCAACGAGGAATCGGAAGTGGGAACGCCTTGTGAAAGAGTTTCGATCTGATATCTCGATCGTGGCAGAAAGAGAGAGAGAAATTGCTTGAAGAAGCAGGAAGAAGCGCTTGCTTTTCGAACTCCTGGGCAAAGCGGGCGCTAATAACACACCTCGAGCTTGATCCTGTCCTCAAGCGTCGGATAACAAAGTTTCGAGTAAAAGGTTCAATTCAACTCCACCACGGTGCTCTATTGTACATGTCAGCTCAGTGTCCAGTTACAAGCCTGATTGGCGTGGGTTGCCTTGCGGAAGAAGTGCCCTTGCCTCGAGGATCTCCTCGACTAACTCGTTGTGTTCAAAAGATGACCGAGCGTACCTTCGACAACTTGCCTCCAAACCAACTCCTTCCATTCACCTCTCAGCTCGGAGATTGCTAGTTATAATGCTAGTCGTTGATCCCTCCAGCTCCTGCGATATCTGTTTGGAGCCATTCGAATGGAATAGCACGGATAGGACACCCCATATCATCGACTGCGGTAGGTTTTCTAATTACTCCCCTCATATCACTGACTCCAACAATTTCCTGCTCGAAGGGCATGTCTTTTGTGCTGAGTTAGTGCTGTTTGTCAGTATCAGATATCATTCTA
This sequence comes from Lentinula raphanica, assembly GCA_027919835.1. Classification (NCBI taxonomy): domain Eukaryota; kingdom Fungi; phylum Basidiomycota; class Agaricomycetes; order Agaricales; family Omphalotaceae; genus Lentinula; species Lentinula raphanica. Next base: position 655,311 of record JANVFP010000014.1, on the reverse strand, counting down.
CAGGCTTATCCCGGTTACTGCAGGTGTCTTCATCAAGTTTTCCCCACCAAATGCCCACTTTGCCGCAAATTGTTTCTTCCGAGCGAAATACGGAAACTCCATGTGGAGTGTTCCTCGGACGCTGACAAGGAAGAAGTTGAACTTCTCAAGCAACTCATCTCGGCATATGATTCCTCTGAAGAGGAACTTCTGCGTCTCAGAATTCGCGTAGACGCATGGCTTGCAGCACGAACACTCGACGAGGTGTGTTATAAAGCGTTGCATCCGCTGGTTGAGATATGATTAACCAGATAATTAGCAAAGTCCGCTAAGACAAGCTCGAGACGCACTGGAGCAGTATCAGCAACTGAAATTGAAGAGTGTCCGGTATAGAATGAAAATCAAAACGTTGGAAAGAGCTGCTCGTCAGTGGGAGAGAACTGCTCAGGACAATGTGGTGCAGAAGGAGGCTGAAGCCGCAATCATGGAACACACCTTGCGCAGGTGCGTGTCTCAATGTCAGTAACACATAATCCATAGTGATGTGTAGCATCCTCTTTAGTCAGCTTACCGAACAGCAAACACAGATCGCTCAGCTCCGTGCTGAGCTAGACAAAAAGCAAGCGCAAATCGATCGCAACAAGGCCAAAAAGGCAGCTTCGGCTCCATCTAAACCGTTACCTTTACCAAAAATCCCATTACATATATCCAATCCTCTTCCAGCTCCCCCGCGATTGTTCCCTGTGACTCAAAGCAAACCTAGCTGGCCTGTCGAACCGAGTTTCCGTGTTCGGGGTCATTATGCGCAGTCTCCACGTTTTCCTATCCTTGAGAGGGATGACGGCTTTGACAGCCAGGAGGAGAACTTGGCTTTCTTTACCTGCCAGACCGCTCCTTATGTTCCCTTAAACGAGGATGAATATGTCGATGTGCCAAGATTGCAGAGGTCTGTTGGAAGTACCCAGTGTTGAACTTCTGGACTTTCCGATCGTATTTATGGGTGAAATATTTGTTCCCAGTGCTCAACATGTAACCTGTAAGAACATCGACGATTGATTCGATTGATTAGGATATCTTATTTGTAGAAATACAAGACATTAGCGACATAGGGATACAGCGTTGTCCGAAGATTGAATGGTCCCGGGAAGATGAAGTACGAGGGAAAAAAGACATTACAGGATATAATCATTAGTGGAATGAGGCAAATCATAGCATCGACTTCGATTAATATATGAAAGGATAAGAGTTCTGGAGTTTGCCCAGTTGATATCCTGTATACGTTGAGTGTCGATTTGGCAGTAATGATATGAAAAATACTCACTCATAAGTGGACTATCCATTGCGAGTATAGACATTGTGGTCAGTCCTGATTTGAAGCTTTGTCGGAGAAGATTGAGATCCATATGTGAACTTGGAGAGATGATCCCTGGGCTATCATATTTCCAGCTCCCCAGCATTTCTGCCCGAGCTATCTGTTCACCAAAGACGCTACAAGTCATAGCACAAAGTGTCCCTAGAATAGGATTGAAGGGCGGCAGGCCCAGCTGGTTCACGTCATTGAGAATACTCATGACCTTCTGGGCTGTGTCGAGACAGCGATCCAAGGCACCAAAGATTCCACAAGACGCAAAGAGGTTCTGAATCTGCATGTAAGCACAGGAGACTAGGATGTGTGTCAGAACGAGGGAGCCCCGAGCACTGGAGCTGGATTGTTTCTGGACGGATTGGGAAAAGTCACCAGAGTCAAACGGAGGGAGTGAACAGTGAAATCGTGTGATTAAGTTGTCGATTGTGATGCATTCGTTTGTGAAAGCTGCATACGCGTCTTCCGACTCAATGCCTACATGGATAGAATTGAGCGATACTTGAAAAAGCGCTATGGTGAATCAGTTACTCACCACGATTGAACTGATGCGTCAAAGCAGTCGCCGAGTGAAGAATGACAACGGCTTTGGTATACGAGCTCAGATCAGATATCAAATCGAAGGTGGAGAGTTCATCATGTATAAAGCGGTCTATCGTGGAGTGTCCAGATACTCCGCCATTGTATAAGCCCTGTGGTCGGTAATAAGCCGATAGGCAGACAGTGACATCGAAGAGTACTTCAAATCACGTACAAGCTCGTATTCTTGAGGCCAAGGGGTGTCAATCTCGCGGCAAGGAGTATCCAGACCACCGAAACACTTTGGCGCAGTTCCCAGCGTGATCGAGATAAGTCTATGGAGACAATACACAGCCCAAAAGCCGTTGATTCGCTCGCCCTCTTCTATCACGTCGCGGGCAGGAGGGACGAACATCTCGGTCTCCATATGCACGCTCACTACCGGCGACGAGAAGATCCTGTCTGAACGAATGTGATGAAATCCTGCCGACTGCGCGAGGGAGACAGCGCCGTTCAGATGGAACTCGGCTTCGAGTAGTTGATTCTTCTGGAAGAAGTACATGGAGAGCAGGACTTCGGCTTGGATGGTGTGCATGATTTGAGTTGAATGAATCGCGCTTGGGATCTCGACGGAGACTTGCTGGAGAGCCCGTTTTAAGAATACGGTTTCATTTACGCGAAGTGCGTCCAACGGCGAAAGATGTGCACCCCACAGATAAGCTGTATTGAGTAGGGCTGGGGAAGGCCTAGAGTTGTCCCCGAATGGAGCTTGTTGCAAGGCAGCAGACCTGAACCGGTCGAGGTGGAGGAAGAATCCGAATTGTTGTGCTGAAGGAAGAAAATTTCCGAGCCTGGTGATACATGTTCAGCGATCTGGTTGGATGAACTCTTTGAGGATCCACTTACAACATAGCGACGATGGAGGAAGAGGGCTCCTACGAGAAGGGTAAGATTAAGTCTATGACTGGATGTAATGAACGTACGGGGGAATCGAGTAGCGGTACATAGGTAGACCGGGGACTTGGTGAGGTGTTCGTATAGTCTGCACGTCATGAGTTTGAGCATTCTGTGACCATCGTGTTGGATGCGATTCTCACCAGAGCCACTGTTAGTTATGAACGTTGGCATTGAAAACGTCTTCGGGGTATGCGTTCCCAAACTAGTCATCTCAGGACTTTCCAGTTCACGAACGCGTGCTTTGAGATCCGCAAGTCGTTGTTCTAGTTCCTTCGTCTTGGAGGGACCACCTGCGTATTCGCAGTCCTCATCTCGAGGAAGACGCGTGCATGATCCACAGACTGGCTTCACTCCATCACATTTCTATCTCCGCTTGTGAGTTGTCTGCGACTTAGGAAAGTGACCGACTCGCAACAGAGACTCACAATTTTGTGATATCTTCGAATCCATGAATCAGGTCGCGTGCTAACGAAATTCAAGTCAAACACACCTGCAATTCAAACACGCTTTTCCTCTCCGTAGTTGTTTCGTGGGCTCCTTGAAAACGTATTTTCGAGGTGCAGCGACGGACAATCCTGCAGACATTTGTCACTTGGGTTATCGAGTAGGAAACGAGGGAAAAGACTCTACACTGGGCGGACGTTTCATCAATGGTCGTTATAAAAGCATACGGGGTCGGCGGATCCTGTGTCAGGGCGCTTAAGCGCTTAACTTCTTCTGAAAAGTTCAAAGAAGAGAATTAGTGATTCTACCACGTGGCTGACAAAGTCGTTCTATTCAATCACTGTTCATTGCAGTGCACATGGGGAATGACGGACTTGATTTGCACGTCTAGACACAGAGCTGAGAGGAAAAGCTGTATATGATAATGGGTAAGCATAGTGTCATCATTTGGCTGGCATTTTTGAAAAGGTCACTCGAATCCACAGCCTCTTTTCCTCATGACAACCCGCAAAAGGCCCTGATACTTGAAAGTTCTCTACCTATCAGCTCAGCATGAACTAGACATTTTCGGAGAAATAGGGATATATTCTTCGCTCCATGATAAGCCCCGTTCTCATCATTTCATTGCTCGAGCAGAGCTGAGACGCGTTCAAAGGTCTTACCCTCCGAGTGTGATGCTGGGCAATCAAATTTACAGTTAGTATACACCCAATAGAAAAGACCTCTCCACTCCTCTCTAGCGTCGATCCTGATCGTCGTCACTACTCAAGCCTAGAGTTATTCTCCCCCACTCGAATGAAGAACAGCAAGAATATCAGAGGGGCAGATATTTAGTACTATCACAGCTACTAAAGTAGATATCCACAAAAACCGTCCAAGTCCGAGTGATGATTTCTGAGGCGTTTTGGAATTTGGAAAGGTCTCCTGAGGTCTCCCGCTCAACTCAGTTTCGATCAACTTCGTTTGTGCGATCAAGGCGCATCTTGTATAAAGAGCTTGAACGTTTGAACGCTGAAAAAATACGGCGCTTATTAGCCCCCTTTGGCAATAACTCGTTGCCTGAAAATCATTGAAAGTTTCGGAAGGAAGAAAGGAACCAGATTACGCAGATCCAGCTTCCAGGACGACCTGAAGATGGGGTTCCACAGGGTTCCACATAACAAAGCCTGGAACAACCGACCCGATTGTCTTTCGTGCAGCGAATGCTGACTCTCTGAAGATGGTAAAAGGCGACAGCGGGAATGAGCGCAAGGCTCAAAGCATAGTTAGGAAATCCGTGAGATAGATACTAGAAGTCTTGAGCATGCAGTTGATGCTTCCAGAAGGTAATGTCTAAGACCATTGCTTGTCGTCGTCGAAGCTGTTTTCATAAGGAAAGGACCAAGGTATCGTAGGGTATCGTCTGGTACCGTACGGCGTAGTACGTATCGTCGGCGTTCGGCCTATGATTGCCGGAATTCGTGTCTCGAGACTCGATCCGGTCCCTTCGGCGATCGCCGATGACCGCGTCTCTGTCTTCAACAATCATCATGCTGCAGTCCATGGTCGTCTGAAGACTGAGACTCCTAGCTCGTTATGCAAGCCTGTTCTCATAGATACGCACCCACTTCCTTTTTTTGCTCAAGCTGGCCCTTCAGTCAACGTGTCCATCGTCAGGACTCAGAATGATTCGGTTTCAGAAATCAGGAGGGAATTGCACAATCTGTCGCTCCAGAGGCTCCGTATCGGAGCACAGGGAATGAATCAGTGTGCCCGTATGTGTCCTCAACACCTCACATTGGAGCCACAGCAACTCATCACATTGTAGAATATGCTCTGTAACGCGTTAATACGCCACCACGATTTGTGCTTAGGACCTGCAAGGCTGGACTTTCAATAATTTTGTAAACGGCAGAACTATCAATCGCTCGGAAATATCGCCTCATGCCCTGAAAAACTACTAGGGTCTATCGACAAGGATAACGCGCAACTTTTCGGGGCTGTACTCTCCGTGCAGTGGAGAGTAAGTCTCTTAGAGTCTCTTTCTGTCTCGTAGTCGTTGTCAATTTCCTCGTCACATCAGGCCACGTCTTTCCTAAACCTCCTCCAACCCTCCAATCACATGCTGGTTTCACCTCTTGTGGACTCCGGAAACATGTGCAGCATGAATCTATCACCAAGTGTCCATCGACTCTGCTTTCATCTTCACGCTCTCAGCCTCTCTCAGCTCCTGCCATTATGCCACCGCTTTCTGGTCAACCGAGTCTACGTAGCACATCTTCCTTTGATGTAGTTGTCGATCAATCTCTTCCAAAGTGGGGTGTTTGGGTAGAACGCAGGAACGCTCTTGAAGACGCCACAACGCCACAAGATTGAAAACATGTGCGGAGAATGGAAGGATTCTACGTTCCGCAATCCTCGAAACGTCGTCTCGTATGCATCGTGCTGCTGTTTTACTGAGATCGTGTGTTACTGTATCTCAGGATTTCGACGGTGTATACTCTTTCTCGGTCAAGTCTGGTGGCTTTGGTCAATTGGTAGCTGAATATTTGTAAGTTATACTATTCACTTTCTTGCTAGGTGCAAGACTCATTTCAAATTTCCTCTAGGCGATGCATCTCTCTCTGAAGATGTCTTCATAAACTTCATCGATGTTGATCCCTCTATGCTGACCACCATATGGTTGGCGCCACCATCTTCAAGCCAGCTTCAAGCCACCCTCGCCTCGCCTCGTTCCATTCTCTCTCAATATGACAATAGCGATCCTTCGCCGATATCCTGATCTCTCGCCGAGTTGAACGGGCGGGATGTTAGAATGCAGAATCGTGTCGTACGTCCAATCAGCTTCCTTCTTACGCTAATAGCCAACCTTAGAAGTTCTGATGTCAGGGCACTCGCGAGCGTTCAGTTTCATCGAGACTGTCGTCGGAAAGAGCGAGGTTCATGATGCTCTCATCGCCGTTCAGCGATTTGCCACCTCTTTTTCGGCGTTTCTGATGCTTCCAACAATCTTCCAAACTATCCCATATTCGAGCGTCCAAACGTTCACCATCGGGGAACTTCGACATACTCATGTCTACATCGACTTTTCGCAGCCCTCGCGCAAATTTCTGTACGGCAGTCGGTACACTAACCTTGACGAAGATGACTATGTACGCCGCAGGTAATACGTCGTCAGTCTTCACTTGCACATCACCGTTCTGTTTTGAGCTTGAACTCAATGGAACGAGAAGGCGTCACGATGGCTTGTCTTCTGCATAATATTCACGATTGAGGACTTGATCTTGCGTTTGGAAGTCGTATCGATTGGACTAGATTCACGATCAGCGCAGGATCGTGTATGAAGCGATGGAATCTTCTGATATATTGGAGCTGGATCGACGCGTTCTCCGGCTTGTACAGTGTCTCCGACGCTCAATGTTGAGAGATATGTGTTTTGCCACAGGTGGTATGGGTGATCGACGAAGACTTGCTCTTCGGGTCTGGTATCAATCGTGAATCTAACTTGTCTGACGTCGACCTTCCCAACACACAGCAAGTACTCGAAGCATCTACGTTGCAACCACAATCGATGTTGGCCGAGATGTGGCGGCGACCCTAGAGAGATGTGGCGGTATTTCAAGGATCCGTATGTTCGGGATCTTTCTCTCTGTTCGGTGAATGTATGTATGTTATGATCTGGAGTCATAAAGTGTTTTGTGGTTCGAGCTAAGGCGGTGTGTTCAATGTTCATGTTCTAGAATTGTTTCCGCTGTGATGTCTACTGATTCACTTCGCCTGCAGTAACTTATTGAAATGCTGTAGCTCAGTTGCCACAATTTCTGCTTCTAATACGACGACTCATTCTACTATGACTCGTGAATGCAGTGCATAAAGCTGACATAGTCACCTTCATTCGTTGATGGTATGAAGGTATAAATCTTCCACAATTCACTTCTCCTATTCATCTAACTTCACTCACAGCCTTGGTGTGGTCTAGTCGTGAGACAACTCACATTTAAAGTGTTCTTCAAGTCAACACCGTGACTTATATTCTGAGTCAGTAAAACTCTTGAATCACATCTTTCGCCCAAATAATGAAGCAATTCTGCAACGCCACAAACAGGTTCTTTGTGTATAAAACCGAGCCTTGATACTCATTTTGATCTTTACCCTCAACGCAGTCCTTAACCAAGTCCACACACCTAGACAAACGCAAATGGCTACTTTAACTCCATCTCATCCCAAAGACAAGAAGCTGACATACATCATCACTGTACCGAAGGAAGGAATATTATACATTCGCCCCACTGCACTGTCGGTCCCAAGAGTCATAGGTCTATCCACTCTCGAAATTGAGGAACACAAAGACCACAAAGCCACTGAAGTTAAACCAGAAGATGAATTATTAATCTTCATTCGTTTAGAGGGTCATCCTGCTATGATCATTATTCAGCAAGATCAAGAAATCAAGTTAAATATGCATTCAAAATGTAATCCAGACAAACTTCCAGATATTTGTCGGATGAACGACCTTAAAAGATTCAAATTTGATGGAAAAGTTAATGTGTTTGGATTTCAGAAGGAACGCGCTGATGTGTTATTGAGATTACATTCTGATGAGAAGGCTGCCGGTTGTAGGATTGTGTCTCATCTGGTCCTGGCCGATTATCTGCGCTATGCTAAGGCACCCATACTAGCAAAAACTTGTGTGGGACCACTTTTTGATCCTGACACAAGTCTTCAAGGGGGCAAGTTCATGTGTTTGTACAGGGGAAAACATCCACTTGAATCAAGACACCATGATTTTTACCGTGGCACAAATGCTACCCAAGCCCTTGAAGGTTCCGACAGTTATTTGGTGTACCTACCGAAAAGCACAATTGATCCAAAGGGAACAGAATTTGAGGTCATAATGAATACTTGGGCCAATAGTGCTAAACAGATGATCAAGGATTTTGAATATCATCATGATCATCTACAGACTACTGCTTGAATATTGTCAATGATTGGCCATCACTATGGTTGATGTTGACAAAATTGGGTCCTTCGAGACACTAGATTCTACAGGAAGTTGTGGAAGTGGGGCAGGGAGCTCGGAAAGTTATCCTACTTATATATGCTGCCGAAAAGACATGTCATGAGCATTGAGGCGTCATAGGGCCTCATGAGGTTCAGATAGTAATGAAACAGTGAATACAGTTTGTGACTTTGTAATATCCAGAAAACATGTGTGACAGACTCCAGCTAAGTACTCCAAAATACATACCGAACATACTCAGAGAGTAGAGTGAATCATCATGGGCGAAACTATTTAGAGTAAAGATGAGTAAACAGACACTGGACAGTAGGGGAATGATTCCCAATTGTTGGCCGGAATCAAACTTGATCCGAATCATCCGATGCACGAAAAACGCTTCCATCCTCTAGAGACCTCTAGAGACCAGAGTCTCGCGATATGCCTCCCCATCGAGTCTCGAGCTAGCTAAACTACCTCAACCCGGGATCTCTGGAGTCTTTTGGGGTTTGCAGATGCCACTGGACGCTTCCAAATCACTATCTACTATCTAGTATCGTTCATCAGTGCTCACCATCACTCAAACTCAACCAAATAACTCAACTCTCCATATGCTTCTGGAGATGATCTGTTATCCGTCCCCGTCAAGTTCCGATTGTGCCAGATACATACTTACTACCCTATGCCCTACTAAGCGGGACAACTGAACACATAAGATGCGATGGGAGTGTACAGTTGATTTCCTTAGAACCTGCTGGACAGTTTCTCCCGCCCTCTCTCTCTCTCTCGCGAGCGCTAGATATCTCTTACTCTAGTATACTCAACAGCTTGGCACCGGTACCCGACTAGGACTTCTTGCACCAGCCATCGACGATTTGACGAACGTGTTACGTTTCCCACCACCCACTGCTTCCAATCATCCAGCTCAAGCGTCATACTACATAGTACACATAGAGTGTACACCTCCCGGGCCATGCGCTTGTTCATTGTTCCTGTAGTATCTCTCCTCGCCGTCGGTTCTCTTCGTACTGTCACGTATGCGATCCCGATGGACCCTCAACGTCAACTCGTAAGGGGATTTCGTTCTTCGACGCCGAAACCTTGTGAGACTGACGAAACTTATTTCTTTTCTGTTTCTGTTGTTCTGTTGTTCTGTTATTCTGTTATTCTGTTATCGTTACTTGCGCTTTGTTGGCCACCGCCATGCCTATTTCCATTTCCCGTTTCCCGTTTCCCATTTCCCTCATCTCCCCATCAACAGGTCCATTTACCAAAACCCGATCCACACCGCCCACCGTCCGACTCGCAGCATGATTCGGAGAGTCATTTACTCTCACACAATCCGCAACCTTCCCTGGCGGCCGACGACGATGCTCATAGCACGCAATCCGAGTACTACTACGGCGATCAGGATGAGGACCACCAGGATGATCGTAATCCACTAAAACATCGAATGATCGAAGTTCAGTTCCTAGCCACAATCAAAGTCAACTCCAAACCCAAACCCAAACCCAACTCCAACGGATCCAATCCCACCAATCCCACCAACTCGTCCGCTTCCTCCGCTTCCTCCTCGTTCCATTACCGTCTCCGACCTAACTTTATGCCTCGTCTGATGCTGGACGAGGCAGTATTGGAGTACCTCCAATTCCGAGTGAGCAGTGAGATTGGGGTGTTTGGGTATACGAAGGATCCTGGGGAGCCTGAAGAGGAGGTGGAGGTGGAGGAGAAGGAGGAGGTGGAGGAGGAGGAGAAGGTGGAGGAGAAGGTGGAGGAGAAGAAGGAGATGGTGGAGGAGAAGGTGGAGGAGAAGGAGGAGAAGGAGAAGGAGAAGAAAGAGAAAGAGAAAGAAGAAGAGAAAGAAGAAGAGAAAGAGAAGCAGGAGAAGCAGGAGAAGCCGAAGGAGGCGGTGTTTACACATGCCGTGCGCGATAATATTCTCATACCGACTGTGAATATGAGGGTGGACTTTTCAAAGATGAAGAAACCCCCTCCCTTGCTGGGTGATCATGACAACAACGGTGATAACTGGCGGCAGAGAATGATCATTTTTCCTTATCCGGATCCAAGGGCGCCGTGTGCGTTCAACTGGAGGTTGCGGGGTGAGACGGAGTGGGTGAGGGGGTATCACCTTCCTGATTGGAGACCGAAACCGAAAATGACAAAGCAGCCGCCACTGAGAAAGGGAGTGGCGAAGGTAGGTTCTTTGTGCATTTTGTGTTTAGGTTTGGCGTTTCTGACGAGTGGAGAACATTCGAAAAACAAATTATTAGGAAGTGACGGCTGAGGAAGAAGCGAGGATATTGAGCAGTGAGAAGAAGAGATGGCAGAGGATGAATCGAAAGGAGAAGAGTGCGAATGGGAAGTACAAACGTCCTCCGAGGCCTAGTAGGCAAAACCAAAGACAGAGTACTGCCGGTGGCCAGAGCTCGAGCCCAGAGGTGATTCGTCTTGCTCTGTCGTTTGAAATACCCACTGATTGGCTGGTTGTTGATGTTCATGATCTTTGACAGGCTGGGAGTTCATAACGTTCAGCGCATTCCTGATAGAAAGGTGGGGGCAATGTGCATCAATGACAACAGTCTAAGTCTTGTTGACGACGGTCGATGTCTACTTATAGCCAGCGATGTCGATGAGTACTTACTAGAAATTATAAGCGGTTACTAGTTACTAGTTACTGGTTGACCTTGAATATGACCTTGAATGAGCACGACGTTGACGTTGTAGTTGCGGTTGAACCTGGAATCCGAACGACGAGGTTTTGCAGTCCGCGCCTCGCGGCACTACGTAGTACGAGTTCATGACCGTCGACGACGAACGTCGAGGATGCTAATATCTATAAGTCTTGTAAATATCTTGTATATCAGTGTCACATGTCTCCCTCCGGAGTCCGATAGCCTCCGACGCCGATAAATACGTCCGGAACGGAACTTGGCCCCCCTCCCCAGACGTCATTTCAAGTTTTCAGTCTTGCCATGTCATGCATCTATCAAGATTCGGAATTCAAGGGGTCTCAATTTACTCTGGTTCCCTTTCTCCTCCTCGAATCTCTCTATTCTCAATAGGCTAAGGAAGGATCATAACGCGGCAAGCCCGGATCTTGCAGTTCTCAGCAGTACTTGAAGCTAGTGATCCTGAATCTTTGAAGGAGGGTGGGTTTACCTACTAGTACCGTCTCGTCCAACGTTCTTCGTTCTTTCTCTCGAGGTTCTCGAGGTTCTTCACGCTCAAGGTCTGGTGGGATTTCGTTGAAGCGAGCGTGTAAATTCAAACTTGGTTTTTCGTCAGTTCGGGATCATACCCACGTATCGCGGTCGAACTGCTCTTCGAGCTCTTCAAGCTCTTCAAGCCCGCAGTGCAGTGTGTTCGGGTCTAGTGAACTGTGAGTACCATGGGCTCGTACTGTTTCTCCCAGATGGGATGGGGTTTCTGAACGACATCGAAAGTTATAGAACGCATACTTCAATACAGAAGTACAGAAGCCCGACAGAAACATACGAACCACACGTTAGTTCGAACCACACCACACCATAACGCGTTACGTTGTCCGTCAACGGGGCCTCAACACCTACGCGGTCAAAGACTGTACATACGAGAACCCCCCATCCTATCAGGATTCAGCGGTCTGAACGTTGGAACTTGGACTCCTAGGTTCGACTCTTTGGCTTTAGTCGTTACGCGTCACGCGTCGGGAACTTTGAGGTGGTGTTCACGACGACGGCTTTTCACGACGGTCTGACGAGAGACGAGTTGTGTGAGTTGTGGATCGAGAGCTGTCAGAGGAAAACCAAGATTGTAAGAGGAATAATAACAGGAACAAGAGGACATACGGTGCAGGGTACGTGATTCTAATTTCTCTCTCGTCCTCTCTCATAGTTTCTCATCCTCGTTTTTCTCCTTCTCATACTGATTCCTATGCTTGTCGAAACTATCTTTTCCTCAGTTACTCAGTGTCTAACTCGGTGAAGAAAGCCAGGAAGGACTAGAGACTTAGTTCGTTGTCGATACCATACCTTTCTGAAAGAAGAAAGACGGAAAGACGGAAAGTTGTACGAAGACGCGGGGGAGTATAAGAAGATACGCGGGAAATTACGCCGAAGGAGTATTTGAAGATACGCAGATACACAGATACACAGAAGGACTTAGGAGTAACGAAGCAGAAGAGGTATGACTTCCCTTGTCAGTTTTTGTCCTCGGTAACGCGTTGGTTGACCGAACAAGATTTTCGTTAGAATTCATAGATTCCTACTTTTCGCAATTTTGAAACTCGAAAACTCGAAAACCCGAAAATTATAATCTTGATAAAGCTCGACAAGTTCTCGAAAACGTTTCGATATCTCGACGCGTCTCTGTGAACGTTTTCGCAACAGGATCTTTTGACCGTATCACGCCTGGAATAGATTATCGATCTATCTTTATCGAGGATGGCACCAAGAGTCGGAATTGGAAATGGACTGAGGATGGGGAGAGGAACGATGACGATGAAGACGATGAAGACGATGAAGAACCCGGTCTCGCATTCGTTTTCATCCTTGACAGCGTCCTCGGCGATGATGACGACGAAGAACAGGCTGTGGAGGACTTGTCAGGCCCGGGACCGAGACAAAGGTCGAGGGATACACTCATCCCTTTCGAACTCGAACTCGAACTCGAACTCAAACTCGAAACCCCACCCGTCCTCTACCACCACCACCAACTCCTCCCAAACCCAAACCCAAACCCAAACCTCAACCCAAACCCACACTCACACCCCCACCCCAAACCCAAAAGAACCCCAAGTGACCCCGCTCGTCATCGGCATCCGCCGGGAAGACCCCTCGCGGGTCTGGGAACGCCGGGTCCCGCTCACGCCTGTGGACGTGAAGGCGTTGGTGTTACGTGGGCGGGAGGCGTACGGGGCGTATCTCCGTCGTGACCGTGACAAAGAAAGCAAGGAAAGCAAAGAAAGAGGACGAGATTGGCTCAGTCTGCCGTTCCCTATCCACGTCCATATCCAGCCTTCGGCGAAGAGGGTGTTCAGGGATAGGGAGTATGAGGATGTGGCGAGGGAGTTGGAGGGGGAGTTGGAGAGGGAGTTGGAGAGGGAGTTGGAGTTGGAGAGGGAGTTGGAGTTGGAGAGGGAGCTGAAGGAGAACACGGGACTAGGACTTGGACTTGAGAGGGAAGAGGGGAACGGGGTAGAGATAAAGATAACGGAGGATCTGGGAGAAGCGCATGTGGTGTTGGGGATTAAGGAGGTGCCGGTTGGGGAGTTGGATGTGTTGGAGGGGAAGGGGGTGAGGATGCCTGGGAGTCCGAGCTCGATAACACCTACAGGAGAGAGAGGTGGTGAACGAGAACGAGGAGAACGAGGAGAACGACGAGAACGAGGAGGAGAAAGAGTCCCTAGGACGTATATGATGTTCTCTCATACAGCAAAAGGCCAGGAGTATAATATGCCGTTGTTGGATCGGTTCTTGGCCGAGGGGGTGTTTGAGGGTCAGAAAGGTCAGAAAGGTCAGAAAGGAGGAGAGGGAGAGGGGGAGGGGGAGGGAGAGGACAAGTTGTTACCGACGTTGATTGACTACGAGTTGCTCACCACCACCACCACCACCACCCTTACCAGCAACTTGTCCTCATCATCTTCCTCATCTTCCCCCGCTCAAGCGATTCAAAACCCCACCCGAACGCGCCGAACGCTCACATTCGGGTACCACGCCGGTGTCGCGGGTGCGTTGATGACGCTGCATACGCTGGGGGAGTATCTCCTCCGCGAACACGGGATACGAACACCGTGGGCGTACACGCCGTTACCGCATCTGGGGCTACCTGGGGTGTTAAAGGAGATGTTAGAGGAAATGAAGGACAACGAGCACATCAACGAGACCGAATCGATACCGACACCCTACCCTCTTCCGTACGCGTACCCCCTCCCGTCCTCTCCGTCCTCCCTCACAGACGTCCTCCCGAGCGAAGCCGAGCTGAGGAAGGTGATGAGGGACGTTGTTCGGCCGTTGGTGAGGACGTGTGGGGTTTGGGGTCCCGGAAGTCCTAGAAGTCCTAGAAGTCCTAGAAGACCCAGAGGCCCACTAATAATCGGCCTCACAGGATCCGGGAACGTCTCGAGCGGGGCGTTGTCGATGTTGAGAGAGCTGGGAGGGCCAGGTGCAGGTGGAGGTCAAGGTGGGGTTGGGGTATTGGAGGAGGTGGGTGTGGATGAGTTGCCTGGGTTGGTACTATCCCGTGCAGGACATGAGGATGAGTATGAGGATGAGGATATGGATATAGAAAGGAAGGTGTACATCGTCCGTGTTAGGCCGGAGGATTATCTCGTTCGGAAAGACTTTTTAACCTCCCTGTCCCCTTCTTCCCCATCCTCATCCTCCCTTTCCCAGAACAAGTTCGTACCTTCCTACACCCGCCCATCCTACCATGCCTCCCCATCCGCATACACATCTGTGTTTATGGAACGCGTCGGGCGGTACTTGAGCGTCTTGGTGAACGGCGTAGGGTGGGCGGAGGGCTATCCGCGGTTGGTTGGGTGGGATGCGGTGAACACTAAGGAAGGAGAAGGAGAAGGGGGAGGGGGAGGGATGGGAAGGTTGATGGTCGTAGGGGATATTAGTTGTGATTTGGAGGTGAGTCGATTTTCCGGGCGTTGGGTTCCTCCGACTTTCGGTTGGTTGTGTAACTGGACTTTTTTTTTTTGTTTTTTTTTTTTTTGTTTTTTTCGTGTCTGTTTCGTGTCTTTTCGTGCTTTGTGCTTTTTTCTTCTCGTGTGTTTTTCTGTGAAAGTTTTTTCTTGTGTTCGTTGAGTTGGGTTTGTTTTCGTGTTTTCGTGTTTTGGTTTTTCTTTGTTCGTTGTTCTCAGTAACAAGTTCCATCCTCTCTCTCGTTTCTCACTAACTCCTTTCACACTAATTCCTTTCATTCTTCCCAACCCGTTCATTCCATCTCATCCCAACTCATCCTTCCCCAACTCTTTTGTTTGTTTCTTATCTTTTCCTCGTTTCGTTTCATAAACCCTTTCTAAACCCTCTCTCTCCACAGGGCGGCCTCGAATTCGTCACCCGGTCCACGACATTCGACGAGCCGTTTTACAGGATCGAGATTCCTTCTTCCCTTACCAACTCCTCCTCCTCCTCCTCTCCTACAACCCCGTCCAACTCCCTACCCTCCACTTCCGAGTCCCCCTCGTCTTCTCCAAACCCTCCCCATCCTCCCGACCCCTCTGATCCGAATCCATCTGATCCATCTGTTCCATCTGTTCCGTCCCAGCCAACCCATCGGATGCACCGGATGCACCCGCCGCACCCGCACCCGCTCTACATCCAATCCATCGACATCCTCCCCTCCTCTCTCCCGCTCGACGCCTCGGTGCATTTCTCGAAAGGCCTAGGGAGGTACGTGTGGGGTGTTGTGAGGGGGTACGCGGCGCGATACGCTGCGTACGAGTATAAGTACGAGTATGAGTATGAGTATGAGTATGAGTATGAGTACGAGGATAAGGATAAGGAGGATAAGGAGAAGGAGGAGAAGGAGGAGAAGGAGGAGAAGGAGGAGAAGGAGATCAAAGACGCCCTTGATCGAGCGACGATTGCGAGCGGGGGAAGGTTAGTCGGGAGGTTCGCTCCGGGTGCTTTGACTCCGTCGACTTCATCATCATCCGGAGTACCGTCGACTTCATCATCATCCGGAGTACCGTCGACTTCATCTAAAGAAACATCCTCGTCGTCGTCGTCGTCGTCGTCGTCCTCATCGTCATATCTATCCTCCGCGTCTTCTTTGTCCTCATCTTCGTCTTCCTCTTCGTCTCCACCTACCCACCTCGGCTTTCTCGGCGAACGCGTGTGGAGCTATCGGGAGGGTGTTCGTCGTCTGAGTAGTAGTAGTATGCAGGAGAAGAAGAAGAAGGAGAAGAAGAAGGAGAAGAGGGCATATTCGACTGTCCTCGGTCACCGGAATATCCGAACGTTCACTAGCTCTTCATCCACCTCGACACCAACAACTCGGAAGAACCCCAACCCGATGGGACCCAAACGCGTGTTGATCCTCGGCACAGGCATGGTCGCTGCGCCCGCTGTGCGGTGGATCGTGCGGAGCATGCGGAGCTTAGGAGAGAGAGGGGAAGAGGAAGATGGGAAGGAGGGGAAGGAGGGGAAGGAGGGGAAGGAGGTAGGCCTCGAGCTAATCGTAGCAGGGAAAGAGAAGAGCGAGTTGGATAGGTTAGAACGGGTCGTTAGAGCCATGGGTATGGGTATCGTCGATCCTGACGGTCCTGGCACGAACGACACGAACGAAGGGGGAGTGAGGGGAGTGAGCTTTGTGCGTCTTTCCAGTGGGGACGAAGATGGGTTGGGAACAGGAGCAGGAGGGTTAGGAGGGTTAGGAGGAGGAGGAGAGATTGATAGATTGGTGAAGGAGGTTGATGTTGTTATAAGGTAATGTCTTTCTCTATGTGTTTCCTTTTTATGTCTTGACTCTTCCCTCCTCGTTCTCATCACTCTCATCACTCCCTTTACTCCCTTTACTCTCATCACTCCCTCTCCTTTTTCCCTCCCTCTCCTTTTTCCCTCCCTCTCCATTTTCCCTCCCCGTCCTTTTTTCCCTATCCCCAAAAAGCCTCCTCCCACCCGCGCTCCACACACCCCTCGCGCGCCTGTGCATCGCCCACCAAACGCACCTCATCACGCCGTCGTATATCTCCCCGGAGATGAGGGCGTTGGATGGGGCGGCGAGGAATGCGGGGGGTCAAGGAAATGCAAATGCAAATGCAAACGCGGGAGGAAGTGGAAGTGGAAGAAGAGGAGGAGGAGGAGGAAACCCGGGAGGAGGAGAAGGAAAAGGGATTTTGATTTTATGTGAAATCGGCCTAGACCCCGGATTGGACCACGTCGGTGCTGTGGAGCTGGTTGAGAGAGCGAGAGCGAGGATGGGAGCGGGAGAGAGTGGAGAGGGAGAAAGAGAGAGAGAGATCCAAAGCTTCGTCAGTTTCTGTGGAGGGTTGCCTGAGCCCAGACTTGTTTTGCCTCTTCCTTCTTCCCTTCAACCTTCACACCACGAACCGAGTCCTACACCTTCCCCTTCCACCGCACCTACTCCTTCCAACGAATCACCCGAATCACCCGAATCACCTACTAGTAGTAGTAGTAATACATACCCCCCCTCGGGCGGCCCACTCTCGTACAAATTCAGCTGGAGCCCCCGTGGAGTGCTCGAGGCTGCGTTGAACGGGGCGAGGTATGTGCTTGATGGGATGGAGGTCGTTGTGCCGGCGCATGGCGAAGGAGGAGGAGGAGGAGGAGGGGTAGGGGGAAACAAAGGAGGGAAAGGAGAGGAAGGAGAGGAAGGAGAGGGAAAAGAAGGGAAAGAAGAGACAGAGGGTGGGATTTTAGCAGAGGATAACATGTTCCCTGCTTCTGATCTCTTGTTTGACTTTGGATATCTCACCCACGAGGGGGGTGACAGACTCAAAGGACTCGAAGGACTCCTGGAAGGCATACCCAACCGAGACTCACTGCCTTACGCGTCGATGTATGGTCTAGACTCACCCAAACCCACCCAAACACTCAGAACCCTCCTCCGCGGGACGCTCCGGTACAAAGGCTTCTCTGCCCTCATGGACAGGTTCAGGAAACAGGGGTTCTTGGATCGCCAGAGCAGGGTGAGGGTGGATGATTTGATGATGATGATGAGTGATTTCGAGGGTTCAGAGGACGTGGATGCTGATGCTGATGCGGACGATACTGTTGGTGGTGGTGGTGTGTTGGAGGGAAAGAAAGAGAGGGAGAGGATATGGAAGGAGGTTGTTAGGAGGATTAGGAGTGATAATAGGTATGAGAGCGGGAATGGGAATGGGAATGGGTGGAATGGGAAGAACGGGGAAGAAGAAGAAGAAGAAGAAGAAGACCCACTTGACCGTCCCCTCGCTTGGTTGTTGAGTGCGGACACGGGGACTCCTCCTCTATCCCACTCCAATTCCACATGGATCGGCCTCCCGCCTCTTCCTCTTCCTCCCCCTCTCACTTCCAACCCCTCCAACCCTTCCAACCCCTCCAAGCCTCCAAACCCACAAACCCACATGTCCCCAATCGACCTCTTCACCGCCCTTCTCTCACACAAGCTGCAGTATGGCTCGGGCGAGCGGGACATGGTCGTGCTCGTGCATGAGGTTGTGACGCGGGATGTGGGTGTGAGTGTGAGTGTGAGTGTGAGTGAAGGAGTAGAAGAGGAAGAGGAAGAGGAAGAGGGAGTGGAAGTGGGAGAGGGAGAGGGAGAGGAAGAGGGAGAGGGAGAGGAGGAGCACGGGGTGGTATACAAACACATCGAAGAACAGATCCATACCTTGTCCTTGGTCATCTTTGGTTCGCACCATCCAACACACCTCCGAAACGACCCCGACGAGTACGAGTATGAGTATGAGTACGAATCAGCCATGGCCCGATCGGTTGGTATCCCCGTCGCTGTCGCTGCGCTGGCTGTGTTGGATGGCGTCGTGGACCCTTTGGTTCGCAAGGCGCCGGTGAGTCTCTTCATTCAACTATCTCATCCCGGTGCAAGTATAGTTCATTGACTCTTTCGTTTCCCCCCCTTCCTTTCCCTTCCCTTCCATTTTTCAACAGTCCTCCACCCCAGGCACCCAAGCCACCCAAGGCATCCCCCTCCGCGGCGTACACGGCCCCACCCATCCCTCGATCCGCACAAAGATCCTCGAGGGTATGGCCCAGGCCGGCTTGGGCATGAGGGAGAATGTGAGGAGTGTGAAGGTTAAGGTTAGGGTAAAGGGAAAGGGGAGGGGTCGGGTGCCCAGGAGTGGGATGCAGAAGGCCGTTGGGAAAGATCATGATGGTGAGAGTGAGAAGAGTGAGAAGAGTGAGAAGAGTGAGAAGAGTGAGATGGGGAATGGGGATGGGGAGTTGGTGTTAGGTTTGGATGGAGGTGGAGGTGAAGATGGAGGTGGGGGAGTGGAAGGCGTGGACGGCGTGCTGGGTAAACCCGGGCTGGAGTATGGCTTGATCCGGTTGATGCGTGTGAGGAGGGAGAGGGAAACAAGGAAGAAAAAGGGAGGGAGGGAGGGAGGGGGTAAACTTGAATGAATGAGTTTCTTGGAAATAGTGCGATGTGAGGATCAGATGCGTGTACGAATACGGACTCTAATGGTTTGTCAGAGTTGTGTGCATTTTTCTCCGTTTCTTTCTCTTTCTCTTTCTCTTTCTCTCTCATTCCCTTGTTCCCTTGTTCCCTTGTTCCCTCGCATTCTCTCATAATCATGTCTCTCCTGTCGTTTTCCTTTCTTTCTTCTTTCTTCTTTCATGCATCGTTGACTACTACTGCTATTACTTCTCAACTTTTTTTGAAAACTTTTTGTAATCGCTGTAAGTCATACCGCTGCAGTCTCTCACCCTCGTTGCCTCGTCGCCTCGTCGCATTGTACCTCATACCATTGTACCTCATAGCATGTAACCTGTAACCTGTAACCTGTACCATGTACCGTGTACCGTGTACTTGTACGGTCCCATGATCACATCGTCGAATCATTAATAAGTCACAATTGACTGGTTTCAAGACCATTTGGTATTAGGTAGGTGAAAAAGTAATGGACATGGACATGGACTCTCTTGCCCTTGCCAAGAGCGAACGCAGAATCGCAGAATCACAGAATCACAGAATCACAGAAACGCCAGATCACTCATTGTCCGAAATCTGAAATCAAGTCTCCAACTTGAATCTCTGCGTCAATCCGAGTCCGAGTCCCAACAGGCTCATAATTCATTGAGGGGCCACCGTTACTACTACTAACTACAGTATGCCAGTGTATATACTATATATGTCGCACGAGCCAAGAGCCAAGTTCTTTTTGAATCTTGAGATTTGAAGATATGAGAAGATATGAGAAGATATGAGAAGATATGGCATGGGGGCGCCCCCCCTCTGCCAAATTTGAAATAGAAGAAGAACTTGTAGCACAAGTCATGACGGTAGTACAGTACGTACTTGGCCGTGTGCGAGACTTGAAAGTTGGTGAACTTGATACTTTTTTCAGACTTTAGTAGTTCGGATAGGTTGAGAAGAGCATAAGTATATGCCTGGGCCTTTTTTAAATTTTTTGTGGAACGTTGCATTTGGCAATGCACTGTCAAGGGGATGACATTGTCATTCCTCTCCGGCTGTCGGTGTGAGCAGGGTGGAACATTGAATGTAAAGATTAGAATCCACTCGGGGAATTGCCTCATGCACAGGTATTCATATGACAGTGCCTAGTAGTGTGGGACTCCGCGCCTGCTTCTTGTCATCTCCTACCACCTACCTCTCCACACTCACTTTACTATACTGTGCATTCACCCACTAAGACCCCAATACCCTCTCTGTCTTCGGAGGGTAAATGATCATCAATTATCGATCAGTCTGGATGATGTTTCCCCAAGTCCTTTTTTTTTCACTTTGCTCAGCATCTGTTTCTTACCAAACTTGCTTGATGTCAGTATGCAGTCAATCTTGTATCATTCTTGAATTGCTGTCCTCCACCTGTGTACAATCCATTCTTTGCCAAGTGTGTGTGTGTGGGGGGGGGTTTGTTTATCACTCTTTCATTTCTGAGTTTCCATATTAAATGTGCACTTTCCGACACAACTATTTGATATAATCGTGAATCTCCCAGCGGGATTTTCCCATTCCCATCTCAAATGCCTATTGCCCCACAACCTGATACGGTTCCGAAGCCGGGTTCAATGATCCACTCAGTCTTCTGCTTTCTCTATAGGGTTTCATTCAAGTTCATCTCCCATATTTCTTTCTGGCCGTTGTACTTGCATTCGAGCAGGAATCCAGGATATGCTCCATAGTCTTGGGAACTCTGCACTGTGCAGTGCTGGCAATTTGTTCGGTGCTGGTATCCCAGTATCTGTTCCCAGTATATGCCCCACTTTGTATGCATCATGCATGGTCATCCATAGGAAGAATTGCACCCTACGGCTGATATCCTTATGTCAAATTGTGACACCTGCTTCATTTGTGCATGAACCATCTGTGTAGGCCTCTGGTGTTGCATTGGTTGGGTCAGGCTCCCATGCTGTGGTTGGGATCCCCTCATAGGACACTCCTTCTGTGAAGATTCTAAAGGCATCCGCTAGAGTTTCATGAGCTGTTATGTGCCAGTCAAAGAAATGTGAGTCATTGTCATCAGTCTTGGGTATTTCAGCTGGTCCACTGTAGTCATCTGCAAGGGTTGATAGTGGGTTCCACTTCGAGGGTAGTATCCTGATAAGCTCCATTGCTTTTGACATGCACTTGAAAGGGGCTGTGCATCCAAAGTCCTCACAAGCCTTCTTGCACTCCATGCATCTACAGTTCCTATGACATTTATGGTTCTGGTGTTGGGTGACTTTTGCCAATAATCCAGCCTGCTTGCCCCACTGTGCTCGTATATGCCTGGAACTTGGCAGGGGCCTAGAAGGCAGTCCAGTGGAGAAACAAGAAGTCAGAGGTTTTTATCATTCCAATCAATAAACATACTATCTGAGCCTGCTGATCAGGAAGAAAGGAAGGCATGGACCCACACACAATCACATGAATATGACCTTCACATTGCATTGGTTCTTAGATATTGGATCTGATGGGAAAATTCTATGTCCAAAGAGTATATAAACACATTGATACCCCCAGTTTCAATGTGCAATTCTTTTCCCTCTTGTTTGAATTGTCCCTGTGTCAAGTCTGCTCACATAGTGATACTGACACTCATTGCTCAAGCAGCCTAACTGTGAAAATACTGAACACATACTTCAAGATCATGTTTGAAAACTCTCATCATTTTGAAATCAATGATGGTCGATTTACCAATTTCCAAGGGTCTCAGAATAATTACTATTCTGATCATCCTGGACCAAGTGTGTCATGATCTCTTGATTAAATTTTTTTCAAGCTTACTTTATACTATGCTTTTCACAGATCCTGATATTCCTCAACCACCTTCAGGTGATTTGTGAATAGCACCTAATTGCAAATATTATACTGATTTCAAAAAAACCATTGCATCTCTCTAGCTTATTCCAAAGGAATGACACAGTGTCCCACCTCTGTGCCTACCTTTACTGGAAGAAAAGAGGCATTGAAAACTTTGAGGAAATTTTTCTTTGAAGAAGAAACAGTTTCAAGTCACCCAGGAGGTTCTGAAGATGAAGATGAGTTTGCTTCTCAACAAGGATCTATGAAAATATTTCTTCTGTATGGACTTGGAGGTGCAGGAAAAACCCAGCTTGCTTTGGAGTTCAAGAAGAAATTCAAACAAAAGTATGTATAATATAGAGCTTAGAATATTAAGCTTTATTTACTATGCTAAACTGTTTTTGTTTTGTTTTGGTGAAACAGATTCACTAGGATTTTTTATATTCATGCAAACACAGTTGAACACATTCAAGGAAGCTACTGGGATGTTGCTACAACTATGCAAAATCAGATTATCCAAAATTGGCGGAGTGGCCTTCATTTATTAGAAGCCACAGAAGAAAATTGGCTGCTCATTATCAACAATGCTGATGATCCAAGTCTTCATCTGGGTACCTATATTCCTTCCTGTGATCATGGGAATATCATTATTACTTCCAGAAATGCAGACTTACAGTCAATTGTTGATGATTCTTTGGAGCTGCAAAATATGGCTTCAGATGAAGGCACTCAATTATTGATTAAACATGCATTTGGCAAAAACTCAAACACACAAGTAACAGAACTTGAAGATCAAGAAAAAGTAGCTGAAATTGCCAAACAGCTGTATTACTTTCCTCTTGCTCTTGTGCAAGCTGGGGCTTATATCAACAGACAAAAATGTTTGAATGATTATCTTGATAGACTGCACAATGAGAGAAAAGAGCTGTTGGAGAAAAAAATTACTCAGTCAAGAGATAGTTATCATTTATCTGTATATGCAACTTGGAATCTCAGCTGGAACAAACTCAGTGACAGAGGCAAAAAGCTTCTTGAAATTTTTTCACACCTTCATTTTGAAAGGATACCCCGAGCATTGTTTGAAAGAGCAGCAAATAATTTTTACAATAATCATGATCCATCATGGCAAGTTGAAGCAACAAAAGAAGGAAAAAATATTATGGATCTATTGTTATTGTCTAATTCACAATGGAGCAATATTATATTTGATGATATCATCTCTGAAATTGTTTCCTATTCTCTAGTATATATACATGATGACAGAGCAACACTTTACACACTTCACCCTTTAGTGCATCAGTGGTTAATTGACAGTCTTAATGAAGGAGATAAACAAGGTACTCAGGGAATTGTTACTATTGCAGTGCAAGGTGTATCTGCTCCAAAAGATTTTCAATTTATGCAAGACTTGTCCATTCATTGTATTAGCCTCTGGACACATGTGTTCAAACATCATGATACACCAAAGAGATTGGATATTCCCATGATTGCTGATATTATAGAATTGGCTCAAAAAGTGAGCATTGAGTACTGCAAAATGAGCCTACACAATTATTCATTGCAACTCCAAATGACAATCGGTGAGAATGCAGAATTATATTTGGGAGAAAATGATCCATATTTATTCAAAAGAGCCAAGGTATTGGTTGTCAATTTCATTGGTTTAGGAAAATATCAGGAAGCATTCGATCTTGCACCAGCTTTGGTTGAAAGCCTGAAAGAAGTCAGCGGAGAAAAACATAGTGATACACTTGATCAAACTGGCTATCTAGTTGTATGCTTGATTGAATTAGGTAGAGTAAATGAAGCATTTGAACTCCAAAAATCTGTGATTGAGTCCTCGAAGGAAGTTGAAGTAACAGAAAAAAATGATTCAACTCATTTTGGAAGATTTGATCATCTAGCAACTATTTTGTTACATATGGGAAGATATGATGAAGCTCATCAAATTCAATCATCTTTACTCAAAGATGTTTTAGCAGCTAAAGGAGATAAGCATCCAATGACAATGAGAGTTACTCATAACCTCAGTATGATCTATGTATATTTGGAGAGATATGATGAAGCATTGCAACTTCAAGAATCTTTGCTTGAACAATCCAAAATGATATATGGAAATGATCATCCACAAACCTTAAGTGAACTTCATTCCTATGGAGTTATATTAACAGCTCTGGATGAATATGAAAAAGCATTACAAGTTCAGGAATCTTTATATAAAACATCTCAGAAAATTTTAGGAGAAGAACATACACTTACATTGAAAACACTTCAAAGTATAGCTTCAACATTGAACCATTTAGGCAGACATGCAGAGGCAATAGAACTCAGAAGGAAAATGACAAAACTACTACAGAAAAATCTTGGAAAAGAAAATCCAGAGGTATTGAAGAGTTTGGATGATTTAGCAGTGGCATTATATAAGTTTGGAAAATACAATGATGCTTTGGAAATACAACAACCTTTGCTTGATGTTTCAAAAAGAGTTTTAGAAGAAAATCATCATATGAGACTAGAAATACTTTGTCATACAGTTATAACTTTATATGAACTAGCAAGGTATCAAGAGATTCCACAAATAGTATCACCATTTCTTCCTGAGCTATCTGCAAAGGTATTAGAATCCAGTGATTCTGATAAAAGGAAATTTAACAGGCTGTTGCAATTGTCAGAACAAATACAATTATTATCCAATGCTGGCAAGCTGTAATCATGATCTATTATTTACAAGTACATATTCATTTCATTATATATCAAAAAGTTAATCCTATATTTTTTTATGGGAGCATTTTGATATTGGAGATGTAAGGAGTCATCACAGTAAGTATGTAATTCTTAGCAAACACCAAAGAGGTGTAAAGTCTCATATTATAGTACATGCTGGTACTACCAAGTTCGAACTTCAACATCATTAAATACCAAAAGGTTGTGCATAAGCCATCAACTCCCATTGAGTCCCATTGACTCTTGAAACTCACAACCCAAAATTCCTCCTCTCATCCCCTCTCTCATCCCTTGACTTCTCTTGACTCTCATATTTTTGAGAGCACATACCATCACATTTTAAAATCAACCAATAATAAACTCAGCAACATTGGGACAAGGGGACACAAGTTTGGATAGACTGAGAGAGACTGAGAGGAGTATATGCTTGGAACTTGGAAGGGGCCTAGAGGCAGTCAAGTGGAGCCTGAGGGACAAGATTTGAGGAATTGGAGGCTCTTATCATTCCAATCAATAAATATCTAAGCCTACTGATCAGAAAGAAAGGAAGGCATGGACCCACACACAATCACATGAATATGACCTTCACATTGCATTGGTTCTTAGATATTGGATCTGATGGGAAAATTCCATGTCCAAAGGGTATATAAACACATTGACATCCCCCTTTCAATGTGCAATTCTTCACCCTCTTGTTTGAATTGTCCCTGTGTCAAGTCTGCTCACATAGTGATACTGACACTCATTGCTCAAGCAGCCTAACTGTAAAAATACTGAACACATACTTCAAGATCATGTTTGAAAACTCTCATCATTTTGAAATCAATGATGGTCGATTTACCAATTTCCAAGGGTCTCAGAATAATTACTATTCTGATCATCCTGGACCAAGTGTGTCATGATCTCTTGGTGAAAATTTTTGGCTTACTTTACATGCTTTTCCCAGATCCTGATATTCCTCAACCACCTTCAGGTGATTCATGAATTGCTTCTAATTCCAAATATTACGCTGACTTAAAAATACATTGCATTTCTCTAGCTTATTCCAAAGGAATGACCCAGTGTCCTACCTCTGTGCCTACCTTTACTGGAAGAAAAGAGGCACTGGAAACTTTGAAGAAATTTTTCTTGGAAGAAGAAACAATTTCAAGTCACCCAGGAGGTTTTGAAGATGAAGATGAGTCTAACTCTCAACAAGGATCTGTGAAAATATTTCTTCTGTATGGACTTGGAGGTGCAGGAAAAACCCAGCTTGCTTTGGAGTTCAAGAAGAGATTTAAAAAAAGGTATGTATGATGTAGGGCCTAAGATCTCAAACTTTGTTTATTATGCTAAATTTTTGTCTTTGTTTTGGTGAAACAGATTCACTAGGATTTTTTATATTCATGCAAACACAGTTGAATATATTCAAGGAAGCTACTGGGATATTGCTACAACTATGGAAAGCAAAGTTGTCCAAAATTGGCAGATTGGCCTTCATTTATTAGAGGCCACAGAAGAAAATTGGCTTCTCATTATTAACAATGCTGATGATCCAGGTCTTTCTTTGGATACCTATATTCCTTCCTGTGATCATGGAAATATCATCATCACTTCCAGAAATCCGGAACTGCAATCTCTTGCTGATGATTCTTTGGAGCTGCAAGATATGACTTCAGATGAAGGCACTCAGTTATTGATTAAACATGCATTTGACAGAAGAAAACAAGTAATAGAACTTCAAGAGAAAGAAAAGGCAGCTGAGATTGCTAAAGAGCTGTATTACTTTCCTCTTGCCCTTGTGCAAGCTGGGGCTTATATCAACAGACAGAAATGTTTGAATGATTATCTTGATAGACTGCACAATCAGAGAAAAGAGTTGTTGGAGAAAAATATTACTCAGTCAAGAGATAAATATCATTTATCTGTATATGCAACCTGGAATCTCAGCTGGAACAAACTCAGTGATAGAGGCAAAAAGCTTCTTGAAATCTTTTCACACCTTCATTTTGAAAGGATTCCCAGAGTATTGTTTGAGAGAGCAGCAAATAATTTCCACAATAATCATTATCCATCATGGCAGGTTGGGGTTACAAAAGAAGGAAAAGATATTATGGATATATTGTTATTGTCTAATTCACAATGGAGCAATATTATATTTGATGACATCATTTCTGAAATTCTTTCTTACTCTTTGGTATATATACATGATGATGCAGCACTTTACACACTTCATCCTTTAGTGCATCAGTGGTTAATTGACAGTCTCAATGAAGGAGATAAGCAAGGTACTCAGGGAATTGTTACTATTGCAGTGCAAGGTGTATCTGCTGCAAAAGATTTTCAGTTCATGCAAGACTTGTCAATTCATTGTATATACCTCTGGACACATGTATTTAAACATCATGATACACCAAAAAAATTGAATATATCGATGATTTTTAATATTATAGAGTTGGCTCAAAATGTGAGCACAGAGTACTACAACATGGGCTTACACAATTATTCATTGCAAATCCAACAGATTGTCATTGAAAATGCAAAGTTGTATTTGGGAAAAAAGGATTCAAATTCATTGAAAAGAACCCAAGATCTAGTCACCAATTTGCTCAACTTAGGAAGGTATCAGGAAGCCTTAAACCCTGCAGAAGCTTTAGTTGAAAGGACTAAAGCTATTAGAGGGGAAAAACATCCTGAAACCTTGAATCAAATTGGAAACCTAATTGTATGTTACTGTGAGTTAGGCAGATATTATGAAGCATTAGACCTCCAACGATTTGTGATTGAGTCTTTGGGGGAAGTCCCAGAAAATAATGAAAGTATGGCTACTTTTGAAAGATATGACAATTTAGCAACAATTCTATTAGGATTGGAGAATTATGATGAAGCTTTGCAGGTTCAAACATCCTTAGTAGAAAATGTTAGATCAATCAGAGGGAATGATGATCCAATTACAATGAGAGCTATCCATAACCTTATTACAGTTTTCATAAGTATGAAAAAATATGATGAGGCATTGAAACTTCAAGAACCTCTGCTTGAACAATCCAAAATAGTTTATGGAGATAGCCATTTGTTAACTCTAAGTGAACTCCATTCTTATGCAAGTATATTTGTAGGTCTAGAAGAATATGAAAGAGGATTACAAATCCAGGAATCCTTATCCAAAACAGCTAAGAAATTTCTAGGAGAAGAGCATCCAATTACATTAAGAACACTTCAGAATTTAGCAAGCACAATGAATCAAATCGGAAAGCATACAGAGTCATTAGAACTTTTGAAAAATTTGACAAAGATGTTGATAAAACCTCTTGGGAAAGAGCATCCAAATGTATTAAGACATCTTGATGTAATAGCAATGACATTATGTGACTTGGAACAATACAACGAGGCTCTGGAAATACAACAACCTTTGCTTGAGACTGTGAATAGAACTATGGAAGAAAGTCATCCTTTGAGAATGAGAATAACTTCTCACATAATTGAAACTCTATGTGAGTTAGATGATATAGAAAGGTATCAAGAAATTCTGAAAATGCTTCCTCCGAGTCCTCCCGACTTCAAGCAAACAGTATCTGCAAAGGTATCAGAATCCAGTGCCAATCTTGAAGAGGATCCTAGAATTATCAGGCTATTGCAATTGGCAAAACGAATGCAATCATCATCTACTGGCAGCAACCATTGATTCATTATTTATCATCATACATATTTCAATCTAAAGTTAATTCTTTCTTTCTTCACTGAGGCAACTTGACTACTAATCTTGGACAATTTCCATAAGTATTTAGTATGTGTTGAGATTACTTAGTCGGAGGTGAAGCTCTCAAGTGCATCAGCAAATCACTCTATCCCTGGAGACCCTAGAGACACCCCCAAATCCTGAGCAGCCTGAGAGTATTAAAAGTACTTTGGAGTCTCTGAGAGTACTTTGAATGTCTTTGAAGATCTCTGAGGGTGCTAAATTTTCTCTGAGCTCTCTGAAAGTGATAAATCTCTCTAGAATTTGGGGGGTGTCTCTAGAGACTCCAGAGACAGAGTGATTTTGCTGATGTGACAGTGCATGTCTGGATGGATCTCACACTTTCTCCTATTTGTTTGCATGGCTACTAGGTCACCCACTATATCATAAATTATAATCTTTTACTAAGTTCTAGCCTCAGTTAGCTCCTGAATCCAAGCCTACAAGTCACAATACTTATATTGTGAGGGGGCCAACTACCAGATGATCAGACTAGTTGGCATGATAGTATGGAGCATGGGTGGTAGCGACTCTGTCAATTGCAAGCTGGAAAGTCACCTCAAACACATTGATGATTGAAGGCTCTCGAACCACTAGTTGAAGGCATTGACGGCCTGAGGTATTACCAGTAGTAGTAACTGCGTCAACTCAGAAAACGGTCTTTGATTGCCTTTGTGAGTCCTCCATAGCCATAGCGCTGCGGCAGGAGGACTAGTCAGCAACAAATGCGGCTTGAGTTGCCCTTGCCAGCCAGGTGTGGCAATGATATAAAAAGTGAGAGTTCGAAATAAGCCAAATCCATCCGCAAGTCTCTTTTGAACATCAGTACTTTCTATGATATTCTCAAGCGCATACACTCTCTTTGTCCTGGTCGCCGTTGTATGGGGACAGACAACCGGCACTGAAACAACACTTCTGTACGTGCTTCACTTTGATTTCTTCCCCCATTCTTCTTCACTCACAATTTAGATAGGACGTCTTCCCTCCAAACCAATACACCTATACCTGTCTTTTCCTCTTCTGTTGAGAGCATCAGCTCCGATAGTAGCTCTCTTCTTCAAACGACTACGAGCTTTATGAGCAGCAGTAGCGCCATTTCTGTCACCTTCCAGTCTAGCTCTGCCACTACGGCCAATGTGACCTCCTCCACTTCCGCCATAGTGAACGGTACTTCAACGGTTACAGGGCCTAGTGTTACGCAGGGTTCAGCTTCCGATGAGTCGTCTTCGGCAACCAGTGCCAGTACTAGTACCTCCACCGCGTCTGACAGTGCGGGTACCAACTCGGCTACGTCCGGAAACGGAGCATACATGCTTGAGGCCCCCTTTTCTGTAATTACTGTCTTGGGCGGACTCTTTGTTGTTGGATTTGCTGCGGTCCACTGATCCATACGACGAGAAGAGGAGTATAGGGGCACGGTTCTGTCACACTGTGTAGGCCGAGGACAGTTGTCATGTTATACACAATCGTTCGAGTAATCAAGCTTGTACGCGCAAACTTGGGACTTCCAAATGGAACGTGTTAGTGCGAGGTTCAGGATTGTTATTAGGACAAAGGCGCAAACCATTGTTATTACATTGATCGATCTGAATGTATTTTCTCCAGTTAATACATACTACATTAAGTATCGCTGATTTCCACTGTGCCACATACATATAAAGGAAGAACTTGTTGATCATGCCTCATACATAACGAGGAACGATGGTCGAATAGCATCGTTCGTATACACGACAAGCTCATCGTAATTCAAACTCCCACCCTTTTCTGCAAGAACCTAAGGGAAGTATTCATGATCAGATAATGGAATGTACATAGTAGATGTACAAGCGAGTCACAGAAAACAGATGACAAGCATACCGAGTCATATCCTAGAGGAGGAGCCGTCAAAGATACGTTATCTTGTGTGAGTTTGCAGCCTTTCCCGACGACTACTTTATTTAGTAGTATGGCTTTGAGAGGCGACCGACATTCGTTGGTGGAATAATCGTTTGACCTGCACATGATGAGTTCGACCGTCCTACAGATGAATTTTGCAATGTTCCTCACTTGGATGATGTTGAAGATGTGTAGATTCCTTTACCAAACCTATATGGAGACCATTTCCTGAGATCGCTCTGGGAGCCCCAGAAAGTTATCGAAGTTCACCCACCTTCCCCACCCAGTCTTCTTCCCAAACAAACCCAAATCGAACGACGTCTTCACAATGCAGCACAAGGAACAAGTGTGCGAACCACAGAACTGCGTGTGTCCCTTATCTCCGAAATTACATTCCCGCTTAGTCCCATGCCATCTTCGGTTTTCATTCCCTGCACTCCGTCCAGCGGCTACAAACTGCCCTCGTGCTTCGACCGTGGCCTTATAGGCATTGTAAGCCGCGAGAGACGATTGTGTAGAAACGATCTTATAGACCCGTTTCACCGTCGGGCATTTCGTCCCGACGTGTCTCCAGGAAGATTTGAACTGTTCAGCGACTAGGAAGAAATAAACGTGAGGAATATCCATAAGATGCGAGGGGTATAGTACCATCTTTGAATGTAACGTGTCCCGCAGGGACCTCTAGAACCGTTGGGCCTTTCAATTCAGCTGCGTCTGCACAGGCTTTACTACAGAAGTGTGAATTCGTCTGTTTGGCGGCTTTGAGACACATGAGGCAAAGTGTTTCTCCAAGACTGTGGGCATGGCTAGGGATAAACAAGAATTCGAAGAATTGGTCGTGTACACCTACGTTTTGTGAGATAGCGAACAATAATCTCCACATGTACCGTCTTTATTGACATGAGTTGGCTTCGAGCAACCTGGCGCGCGACAAGTTCCTGTACCCGCGTTATTTTCAATGAATTCAATGACTCAGGTTCAACCCTACCTTTAGGATTCCCGCCCGTGTGTGAACTTGAGCTAGCGTTCTTGGCGCAGGCCTTGCTGCAGAAAGGATGCCCCGGAAACTTTGGTCGGTTGTGGCAAAACTAAGCGCATAGCCAAACGTATCAGTTATTACCCAAAGACAGCACCTGAGAATCCAGACGTACGTCACAGTTTCCACTAGGGGTTGTGTTTCCATGCTGATGTCCATGTCCATGAGATTGTTTCGGCTGTCCATTCGCCAGCTTTGCGTTCGCGGCACAGGTCTTAGAGCAATAAGAATGCATCTTGACACCATCGTGATACTTGGGCTTCAAATGACAATGCTGGAGTAGTGTCATTCGGTATCGAGTATAATTCAATGGAAAAGATAGAAAACGCCTACATCGCAAGGAGAAGAGCCCGAGCTCGCTGGTGGAGTTGCCATTGGACCCCCTGCAGGGACCGAACCCCCGTTCGTCTGCCCACTAGTCTGACTCCCAGAACCCGAACCACTGCCTCCATTTCCAGTTGGCCCGGATCCAGATCCAGGAATTGCAATTGAAAACGTAGCTGCAGGTACGGGCACGGTAGGAGCTGTAGGAGCTGTGTTCACATTCGTAGTCGGTTGCGATTTGGTGAAACCAGGATATTGTGTAGCCACAGTGTGCAGCAAGGAAAGCGCCAGTGGGAGATGAGAAGCGACAGAGGCAGCCATATTGTTATGAGATTCCTTAGATATTAACGTTCGAATCGATATGCGACGCTATGCCTGCAAGCGTTGATGTGAGTGTCTGGGAGAGATGGATAATGGTGTGATGGGGTAAAGCTGAGTTATGCAGCGGATATTTAAATCGGAGTAGGATTCGGATACACTGCTTTTGGGCTGAGATGTGGGCTGGTAGGGATCCATGGGGAATGTGAATGCCTGAACAACGTTTGCATAAATCGAAACAATGTGTACAAGGCGTGTATCGCACAATACCTTGACACAACACCGCGTTGCTCTCTGTCGGTTAAAACTCACTTGCATGGAAGAGGAGCCGTCACCCGGACGATTTCAACCCTACCAGCCTTAGATTTGCATTCATCTCGTAGTATTTCTTTCTGCCAGTATACAGCTGTATACCGCCTGGCGAGCACGGACACGCATTTAAAACCACTACGCTCGCCGCGATTTGTTGTGAGACTTCGTATTTCGAGCCAAACGGATGATACATAGAGACGATCGAAGCACGTTCTCCGGTCAACGATCTGTCAAGCGGCATCAGTAAAATAACATTTGGAGGATTCATCGAGACGAAAGCTTACAATAAGAGGTTTCGGATATTCGCATTGACATTATAAAGCTTAAAGTTGGCTCGAATGAAAAAAATAGATATGGATAAGAATGAATTAGTTGTCGACCCGACGAATCAGGAACATAGATGGAATAAATATGGCTAGCAGATAGCAAAGATCATACAGCCAGTGGTGTCGTGAAGAGTGCCGACAGTAAAGCGTGCGCTTTAGAAGTACTTCGTGACAGTGACTTCTGGTTGATTAGGGGAGGCGACAATGGGTGATGGTCCGTCTGCGTCTTCAAAGCGGGCCGTTCGGCGAAACTCTGAGGTCCATACACAACGAGGTATGCTGGTCGGATGGCATCATTGTGATAAACCACGGTCTCTTCGAAATTGAGATCCACTCCTGGAAGGCCTACGACCTACATGTGAAACGTTGTTCAGATATCGGAGAAAAGAGAAGTGAGGATACAACTTACTGAATGGTGAGCCGAAGGCGGTTGGTTCATGTGCGTCGCATTGTGCCGGCGATTGTGAGGTTTGCCTACGACTACTCGATTGAGGAGCAGTACACGCAGGTCCTGAGGATGTTGCTGTCTCGATCGTCCGACAGAATAGTAATCGTCGGCTTCTACTCAACGGCACTCAGTCAACGTGAAAGGAACTTGGAAGCAACGAATTGAGCTCACTAGACGAACAAGATGTGGTATAGATTCCTGCGCCAAACCTGTAACAATTATACAATAGATAACTAATTGAAAAGGTACTTCTTTCTTATGTTGTGACTCACCTCTTGAATGAGTTTGCGTCGCCTGTGCATATGAATAAGTTTGCTGTCGCGAAGATAACTGAAAAAAAACTTACCGCTTCTCGCGATATCGAAGGAGCCGCGTATAATACAACATAGTGAGCATTCCGCAGAGTTGCACAGAAAAAGCTGGTCACTATCATCTCCCAGTGCGCACGAGCGCCGAGTGCCGTGAAAGCACAGTTGCTCATTGGCTCCTTTCTTGTACCTTGACAGAAGGTTGAATGCTTGGACTTGCGATCTGCGAGCGTAGAGTGTCAGCATGTGAATCCAGACACGAACATGCCACATCTCACTTATAAATAGCGTATGCTTCGAGGCTTTCATCCGACGAAAGTATCTTGAAAATCCCTTGAATCACTGGTCTAGGTTTCTGTCTATGACGCCAGCCTTTGGAGAATAATCTCTCTACTAAACACAGAAAAGGATTAAAGGTGTTACTCAGAGTCAGCACCCCAGCGTATGATCACACGACATACCTTGAACGAACATGGGGTCTGAAGAATCCAGTGGAAGTATCCGCGAAGATCGTCTACGATGTCCATTATCGGGATGCTTGAGACTGAACTCGTCGACAATCATTGAGTATCACGACTAGGAAGAAGGGGAAGATAGATGCTAGATATTAGTGCATGAGATGGCCCGAATTCAGTTTTTGAACCGGTGGCTGCACTGGTTTCTTTGCGGGTCGGTACGAAATTGTCTTGTCTACACGCTGGTCGAAGCGCGTCGTGAGCGGAAGTAGTAATGATTCGTCATAAGCTAATCCATCTGGCTCTCCACTGCTTTTCGCCTCGAACGCAAGGCTGATTCATCCTTCTCTGGCGTGACGGCTGTGATCCACGCGTTGATCATATCGATTCCATAGAAGAGATGTAATACATAGCGGGGCATAGATACCGTATCATAGCCGCATATGCATGTTTATGGCCAATTCATGAAATAAAACTTCAAACGCAGAGAATGAAGCTGTAATTTAGAAGCCGAAGAGTTGTTGAACTGTTGAAGCTGGAGTGAAGGAGAAGATCTAGAACCACTTGCCACCGCAAATTCAAATTTCTCACACCTACCATCTCCTACTACCTTCTACCACAGCGAGCCACAGGGCGTCTCTGAGTTCTTCCCAATACTTAATCCCGCATTCAAGATACCCGAAAATACCAGATTGTACTCGATCGTCACCGCGCATGCAGCTCGAGGTGTGTGAGCTATTCGCGCAAGGCCACCTGTTAGAAATGAGGCGTCCTGTCTTCTGACGTGAGTCTAGTATCTGACTGCATGCTTAGGACCGTTCATAAGCTGTGATCTGAGCTGTTTGTACGCAGCTTTCAGCACATGTATCTACCAATGCATTAAACCAATCGCGTCCGTGAGCGCCAAGATGCCTCTATATCTCCAGCAGCACCAGCTCTGACAAGTCATTGCAGCAGTCTTCCGCATCCGCCCACATATCTACCTCTATAAGTGATCGTTCATCCAGTTAAGTGAGTATAGAAGCCATATACCAGCTCCAAAAGTTTCACCGGTCCTCAGCATGGCCTCTATCGTTGTCACTCGAGTTTCGCCGACTGCCACGACGCCTTACACCTCCTCTAGCTACAGCTCGAGTATTTCACAAAACTCATTCATTTCAACTACCGAAAGCGGTCCGAAGAAATACAAAGTAGAGTTGGAAGAACGTCGTCGTCGCACGGTCTTCGTCAAATCGAACGTGCCACCGGAGCAGTGGGAGACTCATCAAATCCTCAACATCACTGATATCTGCGAGGAAGACGATGACGGAGAGGATATTTCCGTAAAGGTCCACCGAAGTAAGTCTCTTTCGGAGAGACCTCGTGCCGATGTCATTGGGGCTACCGTGATAGATTCAACACGCCCTCGATCCACACAAGACCTTCCAATGGACCAACACCACCATCGCGGTTCTCCCAGTGGCACCCCTTCCCATTCACATTCCCGCTACCAAAGCCGTCGCACGAGCCTAAAGCCCAGTGACGCACTCACAACTGCCACGGCCACCTACAACCGATTGTCCACGACGCCCAACACTCCACCGAATTCTCCTGCGGTTTGGAAACCCCACAACCCTGGGCCGAGGAACAATATGTTGCCCGAAACGTCCAATACTTCGAGGCCAATGACTATGGCCGTTGCAGTACCCTCCCGCCCCCGTATACTCTTCTACCACAAGCACAACCCACACTATGGATTCACGAACTTCTCGCGCCACTCGGTGATGTATAAGGGCAAACGATATCCCACCAGCGAACATCTTTTCCAATCATTCAAGGCATGTATTCCAGCGAACTTTCGAGTTACAAGCCCGCTAATCTTTGCCTCTCATTCTAAAGTTCCAAGGTCACAAGCCAGGGATTGCGGATCACATCAGGACTTGTAGTGAACGACCCAGCGTAGCTTTCGCTGAAGCGCGCAGATTTCAGTCAGAAGTCAGGTCTGATTGGAAAAAAATCAATATTGAGAAAGTACGTGTCCTTTTGCTCAAACTTCGTCTTGCATTTGACTAGAACACATCATAGATGGACGAAGCCCTTTACCACAAATTCACCCAACACCCAGATCTCATGCAAGAACTGTTAGCTACTGGCAATGCAGAGCTCGTTGAGGTAGCCTTTCGCGTGTTTCTCAATCTATGATCGCAATTATCTGAACTTCCCTTCGTTTCTTAGGATTCAGATAAAGACGCTTTCTGGGGTATCGGTGCTGATGGTCGTGGAAGAAATGAGCTGGGCAAGGCTTTGGAGAGGCTGAGAGAGCTGTTCCGTGCCGATTAAGGGTGACTGGTGTGATGCTTTTCTTTCCATGAGCTCTTCGTCTCTTATCTTTTGCTCTTGGTATTGTACAATATAATCGTGAGTGCTAGGCTTGAACATAGATTGTCCATGGTTGATGATCGAAAGTCCTTTGGTTGTTCATGCTCGTATGGGCTTATGACAAGTGACCACTGACTGGTGTAGTTTGCTTCCATCTGACCCGACAGCACACGCCAGCTACTTGGAGGACATCAGGAGTAGATGATCACTGAGAAGACATTGCAGATGGAGAAAACTTTCCTTTGTACCTCGATTTCACCCAGCAGCCCCACTGAAATTTCAGTGCATCAATATATATGCGTCAGAAGCAATACCGAACGTTCTGAGATGATACCCAGATACGATGGCATGGGAATGCTCACTCGCCGTTTCTCAGAGGCCTCTATGTAACTCGGATCGAAACTTATCTTGGATGTATCGGCACTAGAGGCTGAACGCTAGATCGATTTTGTTAGGTTTGGGTGACCATGCTCTCGATGTACATGCTATCGAGAGTGTCGTCTTCTCATATTGGAATGCTATCATGTAGCGTTGCTACACCAGGCTACATACACCTGGATTCTTCGAAGCTGCTTATTCGGCTTCGGTGATTGTGTGCGAACTCTTGTAAGTACCGGCAACCCACGCGCTATTTTAAACCGAAGATTCGGGCAGCGGGTATATAAACCTCTGCAGCGAACGTCGATCTCGTTAAAATTCCTCCATAACACACAACCTGAACCTTGCAACTCTTTGACCCAGATTATCTACGATGGCTCCCGATCCTCAATGTGCTGCCTTGAACGCTGCGATGAACAGAACTGGTAAGCTCTCTCAACGAGAAACCTCAATTCCGATAGGCTATAGCTATAGCTTGTTCTTTATACTATCATTCGTATCGATGAATACTGATAAGCTTGTCTTCAACGTTATTTCTCCTTTCTTCCTTTCTCTGGTCGGCACGGTCTCTACAGGTATGTCTTATAAGCAGATCGCTACGAAGGTTGGAAAGCCTGAACAACATGTTATTGACGGTGAGACAGTACCAAATCTCTTCTCATACTGATTCTAATCGCTACCATCCTGCGTTCAACATCCTCTGTACCATCTTAGTCTGTACTGGGACTGTCAAACCTACTGCTGCTGAATTCAACGCCCTCGCAACAGTTTTGGGTATCACCGACGCAGTGAGCATTACAGTCATCTCATAAAATCTTCCTTGTGCTTATATCGTATGCCACACCTCCACCTAGCCTCCACACGACAGCGCCCACGCCACAGTGTAATGCTTCACACATAAGTATCGCTGGAGAAAGAATATCCAAATTGAAAAACGTAGCAAAGATATCATGCCCCGTCTGTACTTGTATCCGGTGAATGACAACGTTTGAGAGCTAACTCTATGTGTACGAGCGAAGGAGATAGATCTGGACTAATCGTGTGCTTCACACCCCGATGATAGCTTCGACAACACCGGGAACGGAGTCGAAAAAGTCTAGCACTGATGAGAATTCACATCAACCACCGAGGGTGACGATCCAGGAAGCAATATCGTTACTCACTAACAATTCCAAACCTTCTCCCCTTATTCTCATTCAGCCAAGGAAGGAGTTTTTGATTGACTCCCGGGACATCTGTGCCATTTCCTAGTGCCATCACCTCGATGATTTATAAAATAGAATGTATATGAACGGATTCTAGGAGGGCAGGTGTTTTGACGTACCCTGGGCGTCTCCCCATCCGTATCGTGCTCCGAGCTCGCAAAGGTGATGTATAGCTGATCTGGATGAAAATCGGGATCGATTGCGTCTTTGAGATGGGCAATCGTCGCGTTGTACTTCCACTGTATATTTTCTGCGGCGCCGGCACTTGGAGGAAGACCATCCATCTCATAGTAATCCTATTAGTAGAGAATGGAAATGAGTGATGCAGACGGATTGAAAGGATCGCTTCTAGGCTAAGCTTACTTCAATGTAAGCAACCTGCTCTTCCCCATTAACTATGTTATACACCAACGTGATATTAGGGTCATTGTCGTGCCAGTCTTCCGGGTCAAGATGAATTCCTATACGTTTGCTGTATTCCGGAGTGGCAGGAAGGAGATTGTAGTCAAACCGCTCTAAGAGGGTGAGTTTGCCTCGAGCCTCGCCCAGGGTCCCAAGCTAGAAACAGCCCATGAGTGGCATTCTGCTTCGCAAGTGAAGAGTCGAAACGTACCGTGCCGTTGATCTGTACCCAGTACTGAGTGGCCAGTTCGTCGTCGAGGATATCATACAGCTGCTCCTGAAATGCCTGTGTATCCTGCGTGCCCGTTCCACCTTCGTAGTTGATAGAAAGAAGGACAGCTTCAGTTGGATGAAGATCAAGCCAGTAGTAGAAACCGAATAACACATCCTCAAGGCGAGTGTTTGGGGCGAGTAGAGCTTGCGCTGGAGAAGCATTGTGTGCAAAGTACGACGAACATGTTCAATGTGAATGGTAGTTTTTACGTGAAATTACTCACAATGATAGAATCCAATCGTTCCGTTTCCTGGATTCAAAGCAACACGCAGGTCAAAGACACGGATACCACCATTGAGCATCTGAAAGAAGGAATGTTCTTGGCATTGAAAGTATTCTGCTGGCACGATCCTTAGTTCTAGTTTTGAGCGTAGAAGAAAGAGGAGCAATCGTGGAAGACTCACGGTCCAGTGTAACCAAGAAGAGAGTCCTGCGTGGCTTGAGTATAGTTCCCTTCAGTGTTGGACGAATAGTCGCAGTATCAGGATATGATAGCGGAACGATAGGGCGAGAAGAGAAAAAGATCTGCTAAGTACTCTGGGTACCGGTGCATCATGGATGAAGATACACACACGTAGACGAATCATGCGTTCCTGGGATACTCATATGAACCAACCGAGTGTCGTCTGGTATCTTCGCCATCCAATCGCATGTGACGTTCAAGGAAGCCTGGCAGCCTGTGTCGAAGCCTGCGAAGAGGAGCGAAACCGCAAGAGAAGTTCAACTAGTTAATTATGTAGGAAGGGAACGAGCCTCGAGATCCCTTACCCAGTATTGGCGCTCCCCGTTGCAATAGCTCTGCCAGAGCCGCTTGAGCAAGATTTTGTTGTGTTGATCCTAACACGAAAACCGACATTCCGAGTGCAACACCGACATACAAAAGCCACTGCCAGGGCGTGAGGTAGAGAAGGATATTGGAAGAGCGCGAGTATATCATGTCCAAGCTTGATAGCAGACCCTCGTCGGGACTCGGAAGGCTTTAACTGTTCTGACAGTGTAAAAGCGACTGATCAAGTTGCCCGAGAACGATCACAAGACAGTGGACTAGAATGCTGTAATCGTTGTTGAATGTTTGAATTGAGTTCAAAGCACGTTCTCATACTCTTTCTTGCACACGTTGAATGCTCTTCAAGTTGACAACGGATGGTTTAGGATTGGACGAGTTTATGCCATTCAACTTTGCGTGCTCGAATAGAGCTAGAGCTGAGAGTGGTGAGAACTTCATCATCATGGTACGAAGCTGGCTTACGTAAGGATAAGATAAGCACGGCGATGAGTCTGCCGGCACCAAACAATTGTGGCGCCCATCGTCCTCCATCGTCTCATCTTTCCCATTCGTTCATCACCGCACGGCGCATATGTACTGCTGCAAAATCAAGTTGCAATTGCCTTATCCTTCAACGTTTAAGTGTCCAAGATTTTAGACTCTCCAATCTTGAACGTTGAATGCTCTGAACACTTCTGAACACTGCTTGTGTAGCCCAGCCACGTAGGTCCAAGACCCAGCCAAACACTTAAGAAATTTACATATGCTCTTCGTTCTGGCCAGACGTGAGCCAATTCTCTTGTCAGCCAGCGACGACGGTGATGAAAATAGACTGAGTCTGGCTCTGCGACACTAATTGGATCGATTCTCCATTGGGGTCCATAGAGATTAGGCTAACTACGGTAAGCGTTCAGCAGATATCACTCTGCCAGACCCTATCCTATCCTATATCTCACTGTTCCCTACTTCAATACCTCTCAACAGCTCTCTCAACACTGCCTGTGATGTCTGTAGATCAGAAATGCCGGGAAAAAAGCTCTATCTTGGCATGCCTCATGCTGCATCTCCGAAACGAATTCTTTTGTGCAATGAGGGCTGAGCCTAGCTGCGCGCAGCTCCGAGGCTATGACGAGCCGCGAGGGCTCCCCGGTGCTCTAATATCAAAGAGGTTGTTTCAAGCCTCACAATCTTGTTGCGATGAGTTCTGATAGGCCCTGATAGGTGATGGCCTGTGAGTAGCATCGTGTCGCTTGAATACCTTTGAATGCTTGTAACAGTTTCAGAACCAAATCCCTCGAAATACTAAAGTATCTTGATTATCCTTTAGGATCATCCTGGTACATCCCTGTTCTTCTCCGACTCGGATAACCACTGATAAGCATATGTCGATGATTCTTCATCCACAACGCTACAATCTGCTACAATTGTCTGATCAAAAGTGGACAATTCCCTGCAATGCCTCGCAATCCTATCAGTACCAACGGTTGGTCTCTGTCGACCAATTTCTTCCTTCATTTGTGCTTCATTCTGACTTCAGTACTTGTTAGGGTACCCCAGGGTACTACCATGAGCAGAATCCCCTGTCCCGTCTTTGACATGATGCGCTATGTGTATATGATACGAGATGATACGTCAATGAGGACTATTAAGAGGCTGTGAGGAGCCGCGAGGGCTCCCGGGTGCTTCGATATCAAGTTCAAGAGGTTGTTTCAAGCCCTTCACGAATGGAATGTCTGCCGAAGAAACTCAGATTCTTGTTGCGATGAGTTCTGATAGGTGATCGCCTGTGATAGCGTCTTGTCGCTTGAAACCTTGTAACAATTTCAGAAACAAATTTTTCAAGTTCAAGAGGTTGTTTCAAGCCCTTCACGAACGGAATGTCTGCCGAAGAAACTCAGATTCTTGTTACGATGAGTTCTGATAGGTGATCGCCTGTGATAGCGTCTTGTCGCTTGAAACCTTGTAACAATTTCAGAAACAAATCTATCAAGTTCAAGAGGTTGTTTCAAGCCCTTCACGAATGGAATGTCTGCCGAAGAAACTCAGATTCTTGTTACAATGAGTTCTGATAGGTGATCGCCTGTGATAGCGTCTTGTCGCTTGAAACCTTGTAACAATTTCAGAAACAAATCCCTCGAAATTTTTATTCAGTATCCTTCAGGATCATCCTGGATCATCCCTGTTCTTCTCCGACTCGGATAACCACTGATAAGCATGTATCGATGATTCTTCACCTACAGCGCTACAATCTGCTACAATCTGCTACAATTGTCTGATCAAGCGAGGGCAATGCCCTGCAATGCCTCGCAATCCTATCGGCACCAACGGTCGGCCTCTGTCGAACACTTTTTCCTTCATCTGTGCTTCATGCTGACTTCGATACTTGTTAGGGCACCACAGCTGCAGGGTATTACTATGAGCCTATACTACGCACTATATCGCGTCGGGTGCGACTGGGTGCGACTTCGACTTCAAGCTTTCTAAATTCTCTCAACTCAGCCTGATTGGTCTGTTACCGTCTGTACAGGTTTTACTCGTTTGTACAAGATTGTACCTGTACATTTTTGTTGACCCTGTATCGAGGGCGATTCGCGTCGGTGGAATTCATTGGAACCAGATAGAACCGGTAGTCTTCCGTGATAGGCTCTGGTAGGCTCCTTGAAAAAAGCCTATATATCACCTCCTCCGACTCCTGATATCGTCGTTCTGGTAACCCCCTTCTTTTCGCCCTCAAAGCTTCGAAAACTCTGCTGGTCAGAGACACATTCCATTCGCATTACTCGCCGAATTGTTGATCTTGCTCGCTATTCGCAATGCATCTTACCCCCATCCTATCTCAGCTCTTGATTGGAGTTTGGCTGTATGAATGCGGCACCGTATATGCCCTACCCGCACCTGGGGGGCCATCGCAGTCTTCTCCTACCGAGCAACAGAAGAAAGTTGAATGGTGGCAGCAGTTGGTAAGTTCCGCATTATAAGTTGTTCACTGGACACTTGACAAACCTAGCATGCCCATAGAACCAACCTTGGATCAAGATCAATAAACAAAAAATCCTGGCAGGCTCCGAGGACTGCGAGAGCTGCGTGGGATATGACCAGGGCAGCGATACGTTCAGTAAGTGATTACAACGTCGCAACTTTCTGTTCACAGACATCGACTGAACATCTGCTCTTGGATTCCTTGTAGAGACAGATTTGACAGGCAAATACACTCTAAGTCGAATGCGTGGACAGTTACATGGTCTACCTGGCAACAATCATGTGGAAATGTTTCAAGAAGTTGTTAAAGTTGGCGACAAATACGTTCCGGCCATTCTGAAAGTCGTCAATCTCAATTACATAAAGGCTTCCAGCGAGGAAATTGGTATCACAAAATTGAATGAACTGCAGGAGGAGGAGCGCAAACTTGTGAAAGAACGACTGAAGGATGGGCCACAGAGTAAGACTCATGTTTTAAATATGGATCTGATATGAAGTTAACACAATCGATGTAGAGCCTGGGCCTGAGCGTGAATACCCTTGGGGTGTACAGGAGCATAATCTGTTCATCGACAGTGGGTTCTTCAATTCCTTCGGTACCAAAAAAGGTTTGATCGTCATGGCCAAAATGCCTGGGAAGTATTTGACTGAGTTGGAGGAATGGAAACAAGGTGATGTTGGGCAGAAGGCAAAAATGATGAATGACGCTTTCTGGGATCTTCTGTTCCTAGTATACGACCTCGCTCGGAGGAGCAACATCATCTATGTGTAAGTTCATCCCATGCTCGCTTGCACTGAATCTAACAGTGATTGTTCAGTGACTTCAATGAAACGAATGCTATATGTCAATACCTCCACGCAATTGGCCGAACGCAATGCGTTCTCATTGACCCTGGCGCGCCTTCGCTGTTCTGGATCAATCCTGAACATTTTCC
Organism: Lentinula raphanica; assembly: GCA_027919835.1. Lineage (NCBI taxonomy): Eukaryota > Fungi > Basidiomycota > Agaricomycetes > Agaricales > Omphalotaceae > Lentinula > Lentinula raphanica. The sequence goes on along the minus strand of JANVFP010000014.1, from coordinate 612,010 downwards.
TCGGGATGTTCAAAGTTTCTTGACGGTTTGGTTCAGACCACGGTTCATGTACTTGTACAAAGGGCCAATTTCTCAAGCGCAGTTCGTGGCCCCGGAAACGGTCCCAGAGGAGTGGCGCTAGTCACCTAGTAACCTCAGGTAGTATATGGTCACTGGCTTTGCAATTGTGGAACTTCGCTGAGTTGAGGGAACATAAGTACTGTGCCATATCGTCTGATCATGAAACTGTCTGAGAGCCAGTGATGGCCAGTCAATGACTTGAAGACAATGACAAAGGTCAATGACATGACATGACAGCTTAGTAATTGACCGCTGGTCAAAGTCAATGACATTGACCCCGGCGCTTACCAGGCGCTACCATCCAGTCCTGAGACTTAGCTTCCCGATTAGGTGCTCACTTGCCGCGGGCTGCCGAACGGTCGTACAACCACAAAATCGGCCCGTTGAAGTCAATGTCAATGTCATTGACCGTGGGTCATTGACTTAGGGTCAAAGGTCATTGACTTTGTTGGCAAGTTATGGCGAGAGTTTTCGGACAATATTTGACATCGACTAGCTTTCCGGACATGCCGTCGTGATTTTGACTCGAGACGCGACTTGTACCTCGTACCTCGACTCATATGAGCGCTATAGAATGATGACTTTGACTTTCGCGGCAACCGCCATCTATGACTCACCACTCCCTTTGATAGAATTGAAGAAACAGCATGTTGGACTGCGACTCATTTTTTTTAGCTCTGAGTGGGACCTAGGACTTTCGTGAGAAATCTACTATATCGACTCATGTTCGTCAGAGAAAGACTCATGATTGTTAGATATGGAGACAACTCATATCGACCTACGCCGATCATTGTTGGATATGGAGACGACTCATGTTGACCTACGCCGATCATTGTTGGATATGGAGACGACTCATGTTAATTCCGGTTGATCCCGTTGCGAGTAGGTCTGTGTATGTGTAGATTAGTGTGTATGCATTTTCAGACCTCGCGTTCCGGTTCATGGACCACTGGCCCGAGGTGGTTGATCGTTGGTTCTGGAATACTTTACTTACAATTTTCCTGGTACATATTCATACAATGTACAAGTGTAGCCAACCAATAGAATTGTTTTCTGAATCGCTGATTCTCGGAATTTCATCCGGACTTTCGGAAGCAGGTCGAATGTGTAAATTTAGACTTACGATCCGTGATTTGCACGAGAAAGAAAAGAAGCAACTTTTTGAATTACCATGTAAGTATGTATTACATCTTTGCTAAGCAGCTCGCGATCCCACTAAGCAGTTTTCAATACACCAAGCAGTCTTCGATTCGACGATGTGAAGCCTCATGGTAAAGATCCCGCGGGCTCAACGCTCGTTTCAATGGTAAGCAATGATTAAAAAGAGAAGCTTGAATGTGCGCACCAGTAGGGTCCCTTTTCTTGTTCTCGCGAAGGCCTCGACCTTCGAAAACTCGACCTGTGTGCGTTCGTCCTGGCGGCTTCGTGAATCGAGGATCATGAAGAAATTACAGGATACTTATCTGATGGCTATGTTATGTGGCGCAGCACTCTTGTTTCGGTATGTGGCACGTAATTCTCGTGCTCAAAAATTGACAAAAACTACAGGTAATTCAATGAATATTATTGGTGTTACATCCATCCCACTGTAGTCAACGAGAATCAGCGAACAAGTTTCAAAAAGAAGGGGAAAAACCCACCTCACGCCTTTGCAGCCCTCGCAAGCAACGGACCAACAACTGAATTCCATACGCTCCCTGCATTCCCGTTAAAGACAAAAATCTCGCGGTGAACTTTTCGGCCTTGACGAAAATGTCGGCGAGCTGAGCGAGGAGAAATCAAAAACGTACAGTTGGGACAGTAGATGAACGGGCGATCGAGGCATGCGATTTCCAACATAAGGTGAGCAAGTGCCTCTGAAGCAACGATGAGCTAACCGTCTGAATCGATAACGAAGGACATACCTGCTCTGCGCCTCTGCCTGACCGCGATGGGCTTCATCCACACTCGATTGGGGCACGGACACTGCCTGTTCCACTCTGCTTTTCGACGCCTGAAGTTATTGGACATCCCGACCTTCCATCGGGTGCTGTTGTCGATGAAGATGTAGAGGAAACCCGGTCCATCCGCGGGGGAAGTCGAACGGGCTCTTCTGGACGCGTACATAGTGTGCAAGATTCGTCGAGGTCGCTTGGCCATGGCTGAGTGTGTGTGGATAGCGTCGATGACGGTGTCTGGGGAAGTGGGAGTTGTGGTTGAGAGTGTGGGGGGGTCAGAGTTGATGATGGTTTTGGGGAAGTGAGAGCTGGGAGAAACCAAGTTTATAAACGTTGAGGAAGACTCAAAAGAGTAAGATGACTTGTTGCAGTCGATGGGATCTGGGATCAAGTCATCATGTGTTGTTGCCTATTACAGTCTCGAGTACTGGCGTCGATGGAGGCTTCCTGTACCTTGCATTGCAGTCAATCCGATTAGTAATCAATTTTGTATTCATCTCCCCCGCCCTCAGAAGGCCCTTCCGTATTCGGATGTTTAGTCGGAATCTGTTCAACGATACCCACGCACCGTACTCATACGAAGCTCGCACGAGATAGTATGCAGCCAAAGCTTTACTGAGGCGTTACGCCAATCCCCTTGCTTTGAACTCGTTGATCTTGATTCGCCGTCCAAATCTTGTGATTGAGGACTCTTCAAGGTTACTTTTGTCGCTGCCAGAGTTTTGCATTATACTGGGATCGTGTTTGGAAGGACTATCGCTTGGTTTGATAAGTGGGTTTTCAAGATCTTCTGTACTGTGTGCATTATCGGCATCCACTTTACGTTTTCGGCTGTCTGTCTTTGGACATTTTCCTTTCCGCCAACCGTGAACTGTAATCCGTTGAGGGACGCGGTAATGTAAGGCATGAACACATACACGGTTAACATAGGCTATACGAGCTAGTGGTTGAAGCCCGTTTCGATTCACGCTCTTCAACAACATCCAATCCAATGCACATTCCTCAGTCAATCCACCATCACGAATGTCTTCTGCACATATCAAAGGTGCACTCGGATTGACACATCGAATATGAGGCTCACTATGAAACACTACAGTTGCGGTGGGAGTTACCCCGAATAGAACTCGCAAATATGCATCGGTCTATCTGCGATCCCTGCACTGACTCCTCCACGACCGTCACAATCTGGGAGTATGGAATGAATTAGACGGGATTCAATGAAGGAGCACATCCCAAACTCACTACATCCATCACCACCACTAACACCCTTCTGCTTTTGTCTTACAAGGTTCTCTATGATTTGGCTATCATCCCGAAGATCGATTTGTGTCCCGACAATGCTGGTGCACTTCATGAATCCATTCTTTCCGAGGTTTTCGAACGAAGTCGACGAGATCACACTGAGAGCGGATACTGTGGAGCAGGACCGAACATTGTGGTGCATAGACTGTTCATGGACACCGTATTCAGAACGAGAAAAGCATAGAGAAAGATTTGTACCATACTAAAGAGCAGAATCAATGTGACTCCATGGGAAACCTTCAAGAGATCTTGGCCTTCGTCGGAACCTGTCTCGGTGGTAACATTGTAGTAGAAGGCTACAGGAAGAAGAACGGTAATAACGGCGATGGGAAGCAGAGAGGAATTGAGCTGAGACGCAACTATAATGCAGTGGTCAGAATTGGAGGTTCAGTAAGCGCAGGTAGACAAATTTTAAATACCCTGATCGCCGTGCACGTAACTATCAGATGGCCAAAGGGAAAGGATCTGGACCGAGCACTCAAAGTGAAGGAATACGAGTTGTGACAAAGGAATTTCTCAGAGACTGGAAACTTTGGTATCCAAGAACACATCGACTTGAGTGCCCGATATGACCCAGGTATTGGTATCTTTGGTATGGACTCCTATGTTATCGTATGCAGGCCTGGTGCTCGAGTACCAAGATGGAAGCAGAAGAAAGTTCGTGTTGGATTCCAGCACCGCATTAAGAAGGAGGAAACGATGGTCTGATTGAAGCAAAAAAAAATAGGCGGTATCATTTTGGTGAGCTTCGCTCATATATCGATCCTGTAGTCTTGATTAATCGGTATTCCTCAGAAAGAAATGAACGAGTTCGCGTCGTTGCGTCGCATCTTACTTTATTTCCATTACCTCCTCCATGTTGAGTATGATACGTATGCAACATGCTCTTCAACAATCGCCAAATGTCCAAAGATGCTGCTGTAACCCGTCCAAGTCTGGAGCAGACTAATCTCAGCGATAGTCATAAGGATCCAAACGTAGAACTTACACTACTTAATTCATTTTCGCTCTATATGAACTTCTGCTGGTGAAACAAAGAGCTTTTCACCCTTGAAGGAGGAATCTATTCGTCATGTGAGCAAGAGCTCAAATATCTATCAGGTGATCGACTCACCCGAGCCTCAAAAGTCCTCGAACAGCTAACTGGACAGATTCCGGTTACACCAAAAGCACGGTACACTGTCCGTACTTTCGGTATCCGTCGTAACGAGAAGATCACCGTGCACGTAACTATCAGATGGCCAAAGGCAAAGGATTTGGACCGAGCACTCAAAGTGAAGGAATACGAGTTGTGACGAAGGAATTTCTCGCAGACTGAAACTTTGGTTTCGGTATCCAAGAACACTGTCGATTTGGGTTTCCATTGTGACCCAGGTATTGATATCATTGGTATGGACTTCTATGTCATCGTAGGCAGGCCTGGTGCTCGATCAGCAAGGAGAAAGCAGAAGAAAGAACGCTAGCACCGCATTAAGAAGGAGGATATGAGGGCCTGTCTTAAGCAGAGATTCGACGGTATCATTCTGGTGAGCTTTGCTCATATATTGATTCTGTAGCCTTGATTAATCAGTCTTCCTCAGAAAGAAACGAACGAATTCGCGTCGTTGTGTCGCATCTTACTTTATTTCCATTACCTCCTCCATGTTGAGTATGATACGTATGCAACATGCTCTTCAACAATCACCAAATGTCCAAAGACGCTGCTGTAACCCGTCTAGGTCTGGAGCAGAGAAAACTCAGCGATAGTCATAAGGATCCAAACGTAGAACTTACACTACTTGATTCATTTTCGCTCTATCTGAACTTCTGCTGGTGAAACAAAGAGCTTTTCACCCTTGAAGGAGGAATCTATTCGTCATGTGAGCGAGAGCTCAAATATCTATCAGGTGATCGACTCACCCGAGCCTCAAAAGTCCTCGAACAGCTAACTGGACAGATTCCGGTTACACCAAAGCACGGTACACTGTCCGTACTTTCGGTATCTGTCGTAACGAGAAGATCACCGTGCACGTAACTATCAGATGGCCAAGGGCAAAGGATTTGGACTGAGCACTCAAAGTGAAGGAATACGAGTTGCGACGAAGGAATTTCTCGCAGACTGAAACTTTGGTTTCGGTATCCAAGAACACTGTCGATTTGGGTTTCCATTGTGACCCAGGTATTGATATCATTGGTATGGACTTCTATGTCATCGTAGGCAGGCCTGGTGCTCGATCAGCAAGGAGAAAGCAGAAGAAAGAACGCTAGCACCGCATTAAGAAGGAGGATATGAGGGCCTGTCTTAAGCAGAGATTCGACGGTATCATTCTGGTGAGCTTCGCTCATATATTGATTCTGTAGCCTTGATTAATCAGTCTTCCTCAGAAAGAAACGAACGAATTCGCGTCGTTGTGTCGCATCTTACTTTATTTCCATTACCTCCTCCATGTTGAGTATGATACGTATGCAACATGCTCTTCAACAATCACCAAATGTCCAAAGACGCTGCTGTAACCTGTCTAGGTCTGGAGCAGAGAAAACTCAGCGATAGTCATAAGGATCCAAACGTAGAACTTACACTAATTGATTCATTTTCGCTCTATCTGAACTTCTGCTGGTGAAACAAAGAGCTTTTCACCCTTGAAGGAGGAATCTATTCGTCATGTGAGCGAGAGCTCAAATATCTATCAGGTGATCGACTCACCCGAGCCTCAAAAGTCCTCGAACAGCTAACTGGACAGATTCCGGTTACACCAAAAGCACGGTACACTGTCCGTACTTTCGGTATCCGTCGTAACGAGAAGATCACCGTGCACGTAACTATCAGATGGCCAAAGGCAAAGGATTTGGACCGAGCACTCAAAGTGAAGGAATACGAGTTGCGACGAAGGAATTTCTCGCAGACTGAAACTTTGGTTTCGGTATCCAAGAACACTGTCGATTTGGGTTTCCATTGTGACCCAGGTATTGATATCATTGGTATGGACTTCTATGTCATCGTAGGCAGGCCTGGTGCTCGATCAGCAAGGAGAAAGCAGAAGAAAGAACGCTAGCACCGCATTAAGAAGGAGGATATGAGGGCCTGTCTTAAGCAGAGATTCGACGGTATCATTCTGGTGAGCTTCGCTCATATATTGATCCTGTAGCCTAAATTATCAGCCTTTCTCGAAATAACAAGTTCGCGTTTTTGCATAGCATCTTACTTTATTTCCATTACTTCCTCCATGTCGAGTATGATACGTATGCAATATGCTCTTCAACGATCATCAAATGTTCAAAGATGCTGCTGTAACCCGTCCAGGTCTGGAGCAGAGAAAACTCAGCAATGGTAATAAGGATCTCAAAGGTGGGACTCACACTGCTCGATCCATTTCCCCCGAATACTACGCTCTATCTGAACTTGTGCTGGCAAGCTAAAAACCTCTTCACCAATAAGGGAGGAATCTGTTCGCCATGGGAGGGAGAGCTCAACCATCTTGAATCTGGTGATCGACTCGCCCAAGCCAAGTTCTCGAACAGCTAACTAGACAGACTCCGATTACATCAAAAGCCTCACGATACACTGTCCGTACTTTCGGTATCCGTCGTAACGAGACTGGAAACTTTGGTTTCATTATCCACGAGCACATCAACTTGGGTGCCCGATATGACCCAGGTATTGGTATCTTGGGTATGGACTTCTATGTTGTCGTAGGCAAGCCTGGTGCTTGGGTAGCAAGGAGAAAGCAGAATGCTCGTGTTGGATGTCAACACCGCATCAAGAAGGAGGATACAATGGGCTGGTTGAAGCAGAGATTCGACGGTATCATTCTGGCGAGCCTCCTCCGTGTTTGCGTATGGTACGTCTGCAATATGCGCTTCAACAATCACGAAATGTCCAAAGATGCTGCCTGTAATCTGTCCAGGTCTGGAATGCGCTCAGTAGCCGAAGCAGATCATGAATATTGTTCTGGCTGCTGCTACTTGATTGATTCCTGAGGATAGCACAGGACCTTCATCGACCTTGATTCTGGCTGACCAGAAAACCACACCAGCAAACGTTATGAAGGAGCCACGGATTGATAAGCTGGTCATCATTGCGTTCTTTTGCCTTGTGATCTTGCGAAATGTCGAGCGTAAAGTTTGTAAATATTCTTGCTAATCGCAAAAGGTTCGCGGGTGTGGAGAGTCCTGCATGTTCTGAGTGTTTGGAGAAGGTGCGGAATCAGTGGAGGGTTTGATAGAAGGGACATCGACAGGTTTGAAGGTCGGTAAGGACGAACTAGGCATCTGATTGAAGGTGGTTGAAGTAGAAACCACGATAGATGGCGGGAGAGGTGGTATTGATGCAGGTCACGGTGCCAATATGAATTGGATGACCACGCTTGGCTAGAAACTGGTGAAGGTGATAAGGCTTGTTGAGCATCGCTTTGAATGACATTCCGTAACTGGTTCAATATTTGCTGCAGGTCGTCCTCTACGATTTTCCGAAGCTAGAGAGGGGACGATTGATCAACAACATGAAAACGAGAGCTTGCGTGCCTAATGCAAGACGTGAGCGTGGTATTTGGATATGTGGTCATTGGGACTGGCCTGGATGTCTCTTTCTTTTTGAGTAAGCGTGAAGTAGAGTTCACCAAGCTTGTTTGATGCCTGAATAGAACTCATTGGCTGATGACTGTAGAGCAAACTCAGCGATGGTCATGAGGATCTCAACGTGGGAGTTACACTGCTCGATCCGTTTCCCCGAATGCTACGCTCTGTTTGAACTTCTGCTGGCAAAGAGCTCTTATTCGTTCAGAGGGTGGAACCTGTTCGCAATGTGAGACGCAGCTCGACCATCTTGTTATGTGTGGATTCATCGACCTGTTGGTGGGTATCAATGAACAGAGGGATTACAAATTTTTTGAAATGTCGAGCCCAAGGTTCGTAGATATTTTTGCAAGTCATAAAGTGTTCGCGAGAGTGCACTATCCTGTTTAACGATTTTGGACTGGTTCGTATTTATCCATTTGCTTCTGGTCCATTTCAGCAAAATATAGAATAGTGTTGAAGGACCTGTCTGACCTGATAATTCGAGACATCTATGGAAGATTAATGATCCTCAGTCACTCAGACCCAAGGTATGAATGAACACTCAACTCGCAGGAGTTCAAACATTGATTTTCGTTGACGATCTGCGCTATAGATGAGTCGTCAAAATATGAGATATATGAAGATGGAGAATCACCGTACTTTCCAAGCCTGTGAGACGGGACCATCAATATCTTGAGGACTTGATGAATTATGGTTAGTTCTGGTCAAAAATCTCCACATCAGCAAAAACATACCCATCCTGCAGCTACTATAGAGTAGCCTCAAGCTACCTAGAGGCCCTAGGCCACCTCAAGCCCTGAGGGTATCCAGAGATACCCCCTAATTTCCCAAGCACCCAAGCTAATAAAAAGAGAGTTGAATGCACTTTAATCAGCCTTAAAGAAAATATTAATAAATTTATTCACTTTTGAAGTATCAGAGAGCAACTGTTAATATTTTCAGAATTCTTGAAAGAGTCTATAGTGTTTGAGATAAATCTATATCAATTTGAGAATGCTTTTTGGTCTACATCAATACTCTCAAGCTTTAGCAAAGATTTCAAAAACAATAAAAAGAGAGTTGACATCACTTTTGATTAGCCTTAAAGAAACTTTCACTGCATTGAGTACTTCAGAAGTATTAGAAAGTAACATTCACTACTTTCAGTAACTTTGAAAGAGTCTACCTTCTTTGAAATCAATATCTGTTAGTTGTAAAATACTTTTCTATTCTATGAGACACTGTCAAACTTAAGCAGAGTATTCAAAAAGGATGGAATAGAGTTGAGCTCACTGTTGAGTAGCCTCAAAATAATCTTCAATCAATTGAACACTCCTAAAGTATCAGAAAGTACCAATAAATATTTTCAGAAGCTTTCAAAGAACATTTTAATCTCTGCAATCAATCTTCCTCCTTTGAAAATACTTTAATTATCCTGAAATAATAGTAGAGCAAAGAAAATCTATTTGGATGACCTGAGAGTACTTCATTTTGTATCTAGTTGGCTTCTAGTACTACTGACTTGGATTCATGTACCTTCTATCGCTCTCATACTTTTGACATTGAGTTGAAAAACTTTCAATCAATTTAATGAGCTTTAAATCTTCTGCTTATAACCTATGAGTTCTTTCTTTTATTTTGAAGCTGTTATCATTAATTTGAGGAACGTTTAGTGCCTCTGGGTTCTTTGAGTGTCTTTGGGGTTCTTTGAGCGTCTTTCAGGTTCTTTGAGCGTCTTTGGGATGCTTTCAGCTTCTCTCAATATCTTTGGAATGCTTTTTACTTCTTCAAGACATTTATACACAGTTTTGGAACTTTCTGGGAAGCATTGAATATGCATTGAAGGACTTATAATCAGTTCAGATAGGAACCAGATATGCTATAGATGGTTGTAGGCTACCAGAATACTATGGCTATATACATGGAAACATCAGTGAGCGTTGCCAAGAAAACAGATTGTCCTTAATCTCCTCTGCCTACTACTCCTTTACCCTTATCCTTTGAGCTAGCAACATCCTCATCACCTTCCTCTGTGTCTACCCGGTTCTTACTCTTCGACCCCTTGCCAACATCGTTCTCGCTATCGTTGTCCGTCCCTCTGTCATTGTTGGTCCTTCTGCCTTTGACGGTCCCTGTGTCACTTCGTTTGTCGCTCTCGTTCCCACTCCCGCTACCACTCCCGCTACCACTCCCGCTACCACTCCCGCTAACGCTACCACTCCCGCTCCCGCTCCTACTATGACTCCTGCTCCTGCCGCTCCCGCTTTCGTCCTCGTTTTCGCTGTAGTCATGAGAGGCTTTGAGACTTTCGCGCTCCTTGCGTTTGGCTTTAGCAGCAGCTTCAAGTGCTTCGTAATCGTAATTGGGAATATTGTCATCGTCGACGTCGTCTGAACTGAAGACAGACTGGTGTTAGATAACATATGTTAAATGACTAGCTGCTCTTACCTCATTTCTTGGAAAAGATCAATCTGCAAGTTTTCAGTATATGTCTTCGCATTCTTCTTAGTCCTCCGCATTGTAGTACACAAAGAATGATATCTGTCCTTATCAGAGCTATGAAGCCTTGAGAATATCAAAGAAACTTACATGGCTTCATTGTTCGGTCGAGTCAAATGAATCTTCACCTTTACACCGCCGTACCATTCCCTAATCGAGTGACCCATCTATAGGAGAACTTGTAAATGTTTTTCTTAAGTGAAGCAGGGAAAGAATACCAAGGCAGTTATCATTACAATCAAACGTAAGGGCACCTTCCTCGTCTTCTTCATGCGTTTGATAAGAAAAACATCTTGTTGAGAAGGAGAATCGACGAAATAGGCGCGGAGGATCATTCCTATCAAGGGAGAGGAAAAAGGACCCCCTGTGATTGTTCGCGTCTGCAAAATAGGTATAGGTTCAGCCAGTGAAACTGAGAGAAGGAAATCTTACTTTGAAATCAAGATCTTGATGATATTTCTTCTGGGCCAACAGCCACTTCACTCTATCTGACTAGAAACAATGAAGTTGAGCACCCAACCATTAAGAGATAGAGCGAAAAAAGGACTGAACTACTTCTTCTTGTGCCTTCTCTCCCTTGGATACCGATAGTTTAAAGAATTGAGCGACTAGAATTCGAACAATAGTTCCTATATCCGACCGGACAGCAGAGGTACCATAGTTTATCTTACGAAGACTTCAGCTTAGTATAACTTGAATTCAAGAGAGGGGGACTTACGAATCTACGGAAAACCTTGACTTCTACGGGATCGGAACTTATCTTCTTCAGGCTTAGAAGCTGCTCTTCATTCCCCATCTTTCCTAACTCTTCCTTCAGTAAGTCTAGATCAGGCTCCTCCTCCTTCGGCCACATATCTTTGATACAAATAGCCATTCGAACGCTACTCTTGCCTAGATGCGCAAGTTCGACGTCCTCAAAATAGGATTCGAGGATCTTCGTTTTCTTGGTAGATGATTTTTGCTCTTGCTATCCTTGGCATGCTTGGTAGTCTTGGTAGGCTTGCTAACGTCTCTGACGTTCATCTGATATCCAGTTATGAGCAGTGAAGCATAGAAGTAGTGAGCATAGACCTACGTTATCATCGAGATCAGATCCTACGTCCATGTCTCCACCGGAGCTGTCGCCGTCCGAAAGCAGTTCTGCGTCATTGTCACTTTGTGGAACGTTCTTCTTCCTCTCTTCGTCTGCAAGAGTGAAGAGTAAACGTAGTTGAGGCTAGAATAAGAGCCGGAAATGCTAAAAACCCTTACCCGAGTCGAATAGTTCTATAGCGTCTCCTAAATCCACGTTTGTTTCTTCTTCATTGAGGAAGATATCTGGGGCCGGAAGAAGTCAATCAAAAGTATACGCAAAATCGAAATAACAATGACCTTTGCTCTCGGAAGGGCCTTCCTTGGGAGGAGCTATCCCATTAAGAGTTGACATATAAGTGTCTTCGGAGTCTTTGGATTTCTTGAGCTTGTGGTATTCCTTTTTCTGCGACGTAGAGGATTTCGAAGAGGATTTCGAGCCAGATGTGACACCGGAAGCATTGGAATTTCCCTTGTTCATCCCGGAATCCTTCTTCGAAGGCTTCGAACTGGAGGACTTCGAACTGGAGGACTTCGAACTCGAAGCTTTCTTGGACAAATTCTTGAAATTAGTCTTGGGCAATGCCTTAGTAGTTGAAGATGATACTTTTGAATTTGACAACGTCGAGGCCCTCAAAGTCGAACCCCTCGTTGAAGCCTTTGAAGTACTCGATGTATTCGGAGTCGCGTTCGAAGTTGCCTTTGAATCCCAAAGCGAATCTTCTGCAGCAAGGTCTTTGTCCCTCGTATCTTTGTCTTTCCTGCGTTTAGCGTCGTGGCCCTCAGAGGGAGCACTCTTCTCTGATTTGGAGCTTCTACGCTTAGACATGGAGGAAAAGAAGAAAGCGCGATCTCATCTTCTAGATCGCGCTTTCTCAACCTTAAATAATATGAATCACATGGCATTCAGCTTGACGCGCGCCTATTCTTTTTGAAACCGTCCTGGTAAAGACAATCATAGGTAGCAATTTGTCGTACAGTTGTTGTAGGGATAGTAGCAAGGATAGCCTGTAGAGTAATGGAAGTAGCAATAGTGGTAGTGACAGATGTATCAGAAGTGATATGTTGGGAGAAACTTTCGTACTGCCAGTCGCATTGGTGAAGGTATGGAAAAGCGAAAACTCTCCTCTATAGAGAGTGAATCTCCTCCCTATTGCTAAGTAGTGATTGAGGGGTTCAAGCAGCTGAAGCTGTAAAAACTCCGCGAAGTAGTCCGATAAGTCTCCACCACAGCTTCGCGAAGTAACAGGACTCGCTCTCGAAGCTCAACAAACCCTTCCGGGTAGGCCAGTAGGGCTCCGGGGGGTGCTCGGCTATTTAGTATATTTAATAATATTTAATAATTCTTTTATTATTTAATAGGTATATTATAATAAATCTACTTTGCGAAGCTGTACTGCACTTCGCGAAGTGACTACGTTTACGGCAATCATGAAATCAGGTAAATTAGGGTTAGATCATTACGTCATTGATTTCCTTTTTGGGTTATGATATTTTTGAATAGAAAAAAGCATAGAATGATATTATTGATCTTGAGGTGCTAAAATATGACAGAGGAAACCAAAAATAGCTACAATGGGGTATTGGCTACCTCAGGCACATCAAAATTGCCTAAAAAGGAAATTGGTCCAAAAATAGAACTTGATCTCATCAGATAGCAAAAAATCTGAAAAAATCATAAAAAATACTCAAAAAATTCAGGGATGCCCTGTTGGCCCTGAAAATGCAAAATAAAAAAAAATACGCGACAAGTGTAAAAAATGTTATCACTCCAAATCATACTAAATCTAGGTATATATGATGTACATGCTATTTTTATCACACCTAGTACCCTCAGACACTTAGAATGGCTTATATCATTCAATTTATTAAACTTAACACACTTGACAATGAAAAAAACTCAGAACAGTAGTAATGTATCTTATACTCAATACTGACAATACACTTAACACACTCAACAATGAAAAACCTCAAAACAGTGTTCATGTGTGTTATACTTAGAACACATAATACACTTAACAATGAAAAGTCTCGGAACAATACTAATGTATATCATACTCAACACACTTCACAATGAAAAAACTCGGAACAGTGCTCATGTGTATTATACTTAATACACTTCATCAATCAATATAACACACTTCACAATCAAAAACTTGGAGTAGTTTAATCACTCATTATACTTATCACACTGAACACACTTCATCAGTAAGTATAACAGACCTATAATGGGACATTGTTATACTATAACACACATATAACAACGAGTTTTGGGCGCTTATGGGCGCTTATTTGGTGTTCTTGAATCGAAAATCATTAATAACACACTCAATAATTTTCATGTGTCCTTTATATTGTGTCAGAATGTTGTTTATATCATACCTTCCTAGATACAATTTGGAGAACCAAAAAATTCAGCCTATAGAGCTGGATATATGATGATCTTTTATGATTTTACACTGTTTTGTGTAAATCACAGTGCATACATCCATGTTATGAAGTCAAACTCCTTCTGGGCAATGAAAGGAGACATCCTACAACCTATTCTATGCTTACTCTGTGTCATAAAGCTAAGAGACTTACAATGGGAGTCATTGAGTATGACATCTGTAGTTACATGCAAGTATACATATCACCAATATACATGAAATATGTAGATGTATATTACAGAGTCCAATGGTCATGGTGAGTATCTGAATCATGTTCATACACTGCTAGTACACTGTAGGAGTGCTCTCCCCATGAGACAGCTTTGGTATCTATGCAATACATGAACATATGAATTGTCATTTACCTAAAACACTGTTAAATCATAAAAGATCATGATATAGCCATCCCTACAGGCTGTAATCTTGAGTTCTCCGAATTGTATCTAGGGGAGTATGATGTATACAACATCCTGACTGAACAGAAAGTCCTCACAAATATAATTGAGTGAGGTATAAATGAATTTCGACTCAAAAACATCAAATAAGCGCCCATAAGCGCCCAAAACTCGTTGTAATATGTGTGTTATAGTATAACAATGTCTTATTAAAGGTATGTTATTCTTACTGATGAAGTGTGTTCAGTGTGATACATGTTATGAGTGATTACACTACTCTGATTTTTATTGTTAAGTGTGTCATATTGATTGATGAAGTGTATTAAGTATAACACACATGAGCACTGTTCCAAGTTTTTTCATTGTAAAGTGTGTTGAGTATGATATACATTAGTATTGTTCCGAGACTTTTCATTGTTAAGTGTACTATGTGTTTTAAGTATAACACACATGAACACTTTTTTGAGGGTTTTCATTGTTGAGTGTGTTAAGTGTGTTGAGTATGATATACATTAGTATTGTTCCGAGACTTTTCATTGTTAAGTGTATTATGAGTTTTAAGTATAACACATATGAACACTGTTTCAAGGGTTTTCATTGTTGAGTGTGTTAAATATGTTGAGTATGATATACATTAGTATTGTTCCGAGACTTTTCATTGTTAAGTGTATTATGAGTTTTAAGTATAACACATATGAACACTGTTTTGAGGTTTTTCATTGTTGAGTGTGTTAAGCATATTGAGTATAATATATATTACTACTGTTCTGAGTTTTTTCATTAACAAGTGTGTTAAGTTTATCAAGCATTGAGTGTACTGAATATATTGAATGATATAAGTCATTCTAAGTGTCTGAGGGTACTAGGTGTGCTAAAAATAGCATGTACATCATATATACCTAGATTTGGTATGATTTGGAGTGATAACATTTTTTACACTTGTCGCGTATTTTTTTTTATTTTGCATTTTCAGGGCCAACAGGGCATCCCTGAATTTTTTGAGTATTTTTTATGATTTTTTCAGATTTTTTGCTATCTGATGAGATCAAGTTCTATTTTTGGACCAATTTCCTTTTTAGGCAATTTTGATGTGCCTGAGGTAGCCAATACCCCATTGTAGCTATTTTTGGTTTCCTCTGTCATATTTTAGCACCTCAAGATCAATAATATCATTCTATGCTTTTTTCTATTCAAAAATATCATAACCCAAAAAGGAAATCAATGACATAATGATCTAACCCTAATTTACCTGATTTCATGATTGCCGTAAACGTAGTCACTTCGCAAAGTGCAGTACAGCTTCGCAAAGTAGATTTATTATAATATACCTATTAAATAATAAAAGAATTATTAAATATTATTAAATATACTAAATAGCCGAGCACCCCCCGGAGCCCTACTGGCCTACCCGGAAGGGTTTGTTGAGCTTCGAGAGCGAGTCCTGTTACTTCGCAAAGCTGTGGTGGAGACTTATCGGACTACTTCGCGAAGTTTCTACAGCTACGGGTGGTTCAAGATAGCTAGAAAAGCGAAGAATGTTGAATACAGATCGAACTGAGCCCTCCTGGTGCTTACCTAGCCTTTCTCTGGCTTCAGCTCCTCTGATATCCGCGCCCCACGCCCGGACAAAACCTTTCTCTAGCCTCCGACGATTCAAGCCCCGGAGGCTTATATTGCCAACGTGCAGGTGAACATTAGGGTAAATGAAGAAAGGGGTGATTCCGATGAGAGTGATGTACACGAATGATAACGTGGTGAACTTCTTGACTGTCAACGTGGTGCCCGTGAACCGTTAATGTGGTAAACACAAAGGACTGAAGCAGACCGTGTCACTCGGTGTTGCACGTTTCGGGAGGTTTTGCAGTATTAGCAGAGACTGGGCTTGGTTGCGACCAGAATGAAGAGGTCAGAGCATTAGAAGGAATGGGAGTTATGAATGGAAATGGTCAAGTCTGCGAAGTTCGCTTGGACGGTGTGAAAATAAACGTAGAGGAGGAACGATTCGATATGCTGGACGTTGATGATAATGAAGACAAATGTAGTTCAAGAGGAGTGTAAAGACCAGTAAAGCTGAAAGGAGTTTGACCGTCTACAAAAACAACAGCGTTGTTAGGTTCGTCAGAATGAGATATCGTATCACGTTGTACTGACTTGAATCCAATGTCGACTTGGGATTAGGATCAAAACCACTGAAGGGCACTGAAAGCGAGTCGAGCGAGTCGGAATCGTTCTTGGTTTGAGAATCCGGGCAGTCTTCCACAAGGTTACCAGACCTTATCGCTCTGTATGCGTAGTGGACTCGAGATAATGGTAGTTTCCACTACGCAAGATAATGATAGTTCTGCATCTCTTCGTCGTCTAGACAGTTCGTCATGATTATCAAGACGTGACTCGAATGTAACAAAGCTAGGAGCTGTCTTGAGAATGGCGAATTTGAATTTTCAAAAGGTTTGACGGTGTTGACGGATGAGTTCAGAGAACAAGGGTTTGGAAATCTGTACAGAAGGTGGTTGTTAACAGATAACATGTATGTCGCTAGTTTTTCTGAGGTGGGAGGAGCGACCCTGGTTGAGGCCATGCAACATTCCCAAAACCATTTCGAAGCAAGCTACTGTGATGATTTAGATGGTATGTATCTCGATATCATCCTATCAAACGTACTCACCGGCGGTCGATAACCTGTACCAGAAGTTTGCTGAGGGTGGAGACAAGATTGTGAGTACCAAAATTCGAATTTCGAGGGATTCGTGGATTGACACCAGGGGGCGGTCATCCTTAACCGGCACTACTCGATCATCATTGGGTTGGAGGGTACAGTGATATCCAAAGACCAGAGGATGCCGGCAACCGTCGATTACATCCAGCCACAATTGAGCTTTGGTCGAACCCGTGCCCAGCATGTCGGGTTTGATGAGTACGCCTAGTCAATGCCATCCCTGGTGACTTCAGTCGGAGGTGTAGGTGGCAATGACAAAAGACGGGAACTTTGTTCCCTTTCTGACCAACGTACACTGGTTGGAGTCGGTACACTTGTACTTAGCCCCGTAGGCAGGGTAGAGAGACAAGTCTAACTTCGAGAGGTCTGACGCTGCAGAGTACAAACCGAAGAAGAAGAGACGGTACGTTTGGTTACAGGGAGGTGCTGTAGATGTGGGAGCAGGAAGGGAAGCGGCCGAGGAAGAGACGACGGACAAAAGCTGACTTGGTGCTTCACTGGCTAGCGCGGAAGGAGCCTGGAGGTAGAGAACGCGATTAACAAGATGTATTGAAGGCGCCTTCCGGTGTGCCTTTCTTCACTAGGTATTGGCCAGGCTCACTGGGACAAAGTTCTGCAGTAGAGTACCGAGTTGTAGGCTTAGTGCAAGGTTCGAATACAGTCTTGTAAGCGACAGGCATTTCGCTAGCGGTAGTAAATTAGGAAGGGATAGGAGGCAGAGATTTGAATGTTGCTTCCGACGAAGGGGTGTGAGTCTGAGCCACCTTGCGAAGCATTCCGATCTTATCGCCGTCGCTGCTGATAAATCACTTTAGGCAACCACCAAAAGGTATCATATTAGATAGGACAAGACCCGTAAATCCCCTAGCTAATATGCTGAAAATCCCCGGGATTTCCCTCATGGGATGTTCCCTCCCACCTGGGATGTCCCTATAGGATGTTCCTTCTGAATTGGGATGTCCCTTTTTGAATGGGATGTCCTCAATGGGATATCCCTCATCTGGAACGGCCCATATGGGATATCCCCTGTAGATGGGCTGTCCTACTTGGGTTGTCCCACATGGGCTGTCCCACTTGAGATGTTCCTCGACTGGGCTATCCCACTTGGGATGTTCTTTGTTTAACATGGGCTGTCCCACTTGGGCTGTCCCTCACCACTAGGGATGTTCCTCAGCTGGGCTGTTCCACTTGGGATGTCCCTATACATGGGATGTTCCTCAGCAGGGATGTCCCTCTTACATGGGATGTTCCTCAACAGGGATGTTCCTCAACAGGGATGTCCCTCTTACATGGGATGTTCCTCAGCTGGGATGTCCCTCTTACATGGGATGTCCCTCAGCTGGGCTGTCCCTCTTATATGGGATGTCCCTATACATGGGATGTCCCTCACCTGGGATGTACCCTACATGGGATGTCCCTCACCTGGGATGTACCCTACATGGGATGTCCCTCAACTGGGATGTCCCTATACATGGGATGTCCCCACTGGGATGTCCCTCTTACATTGGATACACCAATCTTTCAGTGAATATAGTCTTTATTTATTTACCAAAGCATGTTGAAAATTGTATCACTGACTATGATTTCAAGGACTACTGACAGTATACATGGGATGTCCCCTACATGGGATATCCCTTACTACTGGGATGTTCCTACAAGGGATGTCCCCTATATGGGATGTCCCTTACTACTGGGATGTCCCCTATATGGGATGTCCCTTACTGGGATGTCCCTTACTACTGGGATGTCCCCTATATGGGATATCCATTACCACTGGGATGTCCCTGTCTAAGGGCTGTCCCTTACTACTGGGATGTCCCTTACTACTGGGATGTCCCTGTCTATGGGCTGTCCCTTACTGGGATGTCCCTACTGGGATGTCCCTTACTACTGGGATGTCCCTGTCTATGGGCTGTCCCTTACTGGGATGTCCCTACTGGGATGTCCCCTTACTGGGATGTCCCTACTGGGATGTCCCCTATATGGGATATCCCTTACTACTGGGATGTCCCTCCACCTCAAGAGGTATGCTAGAAATTATATTATTGAATATGATTTCAAGGACTACTTATATAGTACTTAAGATGATCTAGATATGGAATTTCTCCAAATCAATAACAGGAACTATTTCTCTACCCTTCCCTTTTGCTCTCTTCAGTTCCCTATTACTGGGAACTATATCTTCTTCACGACGACGCTTGTGATCCTGCTCCAGTCTAGAAGGCCCTGCTACAGCATTCATGCGTGGCAAAGGACGGGGCAAAGGACGGTTACTACCAGGAGCTGCAGGAGGTGCTGTCACTGCATACTTGTGTACTTCATCTGAAATAAGTACTGGAGTAGGTGCAGGCGCACGAGTAGGCGCATGAGTAGGTGCAGCTGCACGAGTAGGCGCAGCCGCAGGTGCACGAGAAGGCGCACGAGAAGGCGCACGAGAAGGCGCAGCCGCAGGTGCACGAGAAGGTGCAGCCGCAGGTGCACGAGAAGGTGCAGCCGCAGATGCACGAGAAGGTGCAGCCGCAGATGCACGAGAAGGTGCATGAGGAGGTGCACGGGTAGGCACACGAGCAGGTGCAGGAGCACGAGCACGAGTAGGCACAGGAGTAGGTGCAGGAGTAGGCGTCGGCGCAGGAGTAGGAGTAGGCGCAGGAGTAGGAGTAGGCGCAGGCACAGGAGTAGGCACAGGCACAGGAGTAGGCACAGGAGCAGACACAGCGTTACCATCTACTGTATCTGGACCATATACAGCTTTTCTCCATGATGTAACATCACTGACCAAGGTAACAGGTTCGTTATTCACATCTACCACAACGGGGATGCTTCCTTGGTCTTCCAGATCCATAGCTATCTCTTCTGAAATCGATCATTAGAACATTGTCATCAAGTTGTGTGAGTGGAGCAAACCTTCAGTCCAATGTTCAAACTCATAAGGGATACCCAGAATCGGCTGGGTGTTATTTCCACCAGTATTGGTTGCAATCTGATACTCTTGATCTACGAGTGCCTTTCGCGGGGTGTAGATGGCCCTGCACTCTTTCACTGAGAGTTTCTTATGCTCTGTGACTTTGTGCTTTGGAAAGGGCACACCTTCCGGCCAATTTCGAATGCGTATATGTTGTTTCCAGGCTGAATCGAGAAACCCATTCATGTTGATTTTGGCGTCGCGATTCAAAAAGTCGTCTGGTAATGGTATATCAGTTGTGGCTGTATCCAAGCCAGCTAGGTACTCACTAATGTCATTCTTAAATAATAAACGCATAACGCGTCGCTCCCAATCCTTGCGTGATTGCCCCTCTTTTATGAGCAGCGAACTATAAAGTTTCGCTAGACGGATGTCGACTTGTTTGTTGTCCATCTCAACTACCTGAAATATACCTTCCATGTCCGCTATTTGTGCCTCCATCTGGGAAGCAAAGTGCTCCTTTGCCTGCTTCGCAATGTAGTCACCAGCAAAAAACGCACTGGTACTACGTCCGAAGCCATCCCGTTTGGAGTTGATAAGCCATCCAAGAAGATGATAGCCCGACGTTTCGTAAAGTTTCTCCGCCTATTATATCGATTCAGTGAAACAAATGCTGACAACAAAGAGAAGACTAACCAATGTCAACACCGGACGTATCATAGCTTTCACCGTTCCTTTGATTTTCCCAGATTCCCTTGAAACCTCAATATAGTTGTTAACTTGCTCGCGGTACCAGTCGACTTCAGGTTGCATAGCGCGGCTCCTGGCTTTAGGATCTTGCAGCTCATTGTCAGGCAGACGGGACTTGAGTGTTCTCCAGTATTCTGCTCGCACAAAGTCATTATACTCGGATAAATCTTCTGTAGAAAACAATCAGATGGAAGAAAGGATTCCACAAAAGAAACTCACTGTTTGGGTTTTTCTTCACACTACCATGGACAGCATAGTGTGCTTTGAAGGCATTGAAGCGATTGATAGCACGGGGACGACTCATTTGTTGGTCAAGATATGAGAAGCAAGTGTGCATGTCGACTCCGACCTTCTTCGCGATATCCTTGATGCCTTCTTTATACTTGGCGTGCCAGTTGTCAAGCTCTTCTCTTATCTCCTTTGTCAAACCCCCGCCATGCCGCTTTCGAGGACTAGCTTCTTCTGCTTCCTCTTCCTCTTCTGCTTCCTCTTCGAGTTCCTCTTCCTCAACAAAATTCGACAACAACGAGTCAACCGTTTGACCCTCATCGTTGTCGTCCTCATCGTTGTCGTTGTCATCGTTGACATTGCCGTTGTCGTCGTTGCCGTTGCCGTTGCCGTTGTCGTCGTTGCCGTTGGCGTTGGCGTCGTTGGTGTTGGCGTCGTTGGTGTTGGCGTTGGCATTCGCATTGTCGTTGTTGTCGTTGTTGTTGTTGTTGTCGTTGTTGTCGTTGGCATTGCCGTTGTCATGATTGTTGTCGTTATCTTTCGCTGTAGCCAGATGCGTTTCCAAGATCTCGCCCCATTCGATCAGCGCTGTGCTGCGAGCAAGTTCGTATTCGTCAGAAATGTAAGTGTTTGCGAGATTCCAGATGTTGAATTCTTTGAAATTGATGGCTCGCTTGCAGTGTTTTGTTAACGCATCTTCAAGATAGTCGCGAAAATTTGCCAGAACCTGACAGGCTTGGTCTGGATCACAAAGCATAGCGTCACTGTAGAGGTCCTCGACGTCTTTGTCTTCAGGAAGAAAAACTCCCCGTTTACTTGCTGCGTCATTGTCTGCGGCTGTACGTCCACCCTGACTCTCGTTCTCAACACCTCTATCATCAGCAGCCTTCAACTCCTCGCTATCCTGTTTATGCTGATCCTTTGCTGCTTTGCCAAGGGCTGCGATTTCGGTGTCTAGTTCTTTGCTGACCAGCGCCAGGGATACTTCATCATCAGGCTCTATGCTCGTGATACGTGAAAGCCAAGGTTCCCACTTCCTGGCATCATACGTATCACCGAATATGTCCTGTATAGCACGTTCAGCTGAGGGATAGGTGTGCGTGTTGGCCATGAAACCTTGAAGGATGCGGAACGCCTCTAATTCGATGTCATAGGGAGTCACCAATGGAACTGGGAAAGCAGTGCTGTATGTAGGTTCTTCAACGGCGATGCTCTTGCCTGAGCCCAGAAGCGCCTGCGAGGAAGGGCGTGACGCGCTGTCTTCGACTTCTGAGTCAGAATATCGAAGAGCAGCAGAAGTAAGTGGACGCGTTCGGAGTTTCGCAACTGGCGGAGAGTCAGAGGGCGCTAGAGGAGCAGCAGTGGAAGCAGCAACAGAGTTTTTGAGTCGGCGCATTCGGGATTTCACAACTTGTGGACCTTCATCCTCACTATTCTTGTCCTTAATATTAAAACTGGCAATTAGACACAGATTGACTTGAGTTTTGGATTGTGCTTACTGTTTCCATTTCATCTGCGCTGGCCTCTTCCGCTTTCTGCTTTCCGTTTCCCTTCCCTCCTCGTCCTCTGCCCTTTCCCCTTCCATTCCCTTTCCCCTTCCCTTTCCCCTTCCCCTTCCCCTCCCCCTCCACTGTGTCACCTGTTCTCGTATTACGTTTCGATGGCTGAACTATGGTGGAAAGCGACGTTTGTTCTGTGTCTGGTACATTATTGGACCGGGTTTTTCGGGTTCCCTGTGCTGCTCGTGTTCGAGGGGCCATTCTTCTTCTAAGACAATTAAAGGCTGTTAAAGTCAGACACGAAGAAAATTAGAGGCTGGAGAAATCACCTCAGTAAACCACTGACGACGTTGCAACGCGTAAAACACTAAGCACTAAGCGAACGCCACTAAGTTCAAGTTTTTGCACACGGCATCAGCGGCATGGCAAATTCTAGTTTATCGTGTTTGCGCACGGCATCAGTAATGCTCAAGTACCAGTACTGAAGACTTATGATAGTTTAACGTGTTTGCGCACGAGCGTCGGTTCCAATCAGTATATACATTAAGTTCTTACCAAAAAAAATACAAAATAATATGATATTTCTAACGTCCTTGCTTGATTATACGTCCATGCCCATCTATGTCATAACCATTGGTATTTCCTCCTGCAGCTTTGCGCACAATGCACATCACTTTGTTCCCAGCTTCCGCATCTGATCGTGACTCATGAACCATGGCGAGTGCATTGCCTGGAATTCTCTTCAGCACTGGGTCACTGCTATCAATCTCTACTGAGAATTGCTTCCTCAGATCTGGGCGAAACACCGGGCGCATTACCTGCAACACCCAGAGATTTTCTTGAGCAAAGTAATTCGCCCGTCGGACAAGCTTTCCCGTATGTTCCCCTTCACATATGATATAAAGCCCACTAGCCGAATGACCCTTCGTGACTTTACTGCATCGAGGGTTGGAAAGTATTGCTTGGGGATTCACTTCGTGTGTCGCAACGTTCACCTTACGGCCTCCTACATGATCGTCCTGAGCAGATATCACAATTTCGCCACTGGACCCTACGTGCAAAGAAACCCGGACTGCATCCTTCTCAGATCGAACATTCACCCATATCTCCCTTCCCGCAAGGCCTTGGCAGATACGAGGATCCAAAATCCAATGCTTAGGCGGCGGAGGAGCAGAAGCAGAGGCAGAAGATGAGGCATATGGGTTGGGTGTATGTGAGCTGGGATCCCAAGCAGGAAGGCTGTAGTCAACATCTGCCCAATGACCTTTCGGGGTTCGACTGCCATCTGCTCGATCGAGCGTTGATGAAAGATTTATGGCAGTAGCTTCAGTTTCTAGGTGCCGAGGTAGGTATCCCATTCGGAAGTTGAAATATGAGCTGGTTTGCTTGGTGAACGTAGATTCGTGAATGAACCCGCCGTTGTCTACCCGTCGCAGCTGATCATAATCATACCACTCTTCGTGATTGCCTATTATTGATGGATTTTGGAAACGAATGAGTACGAGAAGCCCGCTCTTGGTATTCTTCCAATCAGATTTCACATCGAACACTCTGGCCAGATATCCCTTCCGTTCCCCAGTGATTGGTTTGACTTCTACATGCAACCAAGGTATTCGGCCGGTGTACTCTGTACGAGGGACCGTGCCTTCAGTTGCTATATAGCCTAGCAGCGTAGAGCGAATGGTAGGATTCAGGAAGGAGATCATTTCATCAACAGAAGTAACTGTTGAGGTACGGCTTTGAACGCCATGTTCACTCCGTCGCAGGTCGAACCGGTTGACCTCACGGGTTATGAAGGAATCCGCAAAGTCTGCCAAATCCGCCTTCTGGTCGAGGTTTCCGATCTTCTGGATTGCCAAAAGACTGGGTTTGAGAGCAAGGGTAGCACCCAGGTTGGTTAGCTTTGGTTGGAACGCAGATTCCTGACTAGAAGTATCGGCGGATGCAGCCACCTCTCGAACAGAGTTGGGATGAACGGTGCAGATAGAGTTGATTTCTGTCAACCAGACATCAAGTTGATCCAATTTGACTTTGGTGATTAGTCCAGTTTGACTTGCCGGTGTGAAGTGATCTTCGTTGAGTGTTGAAACTCCAGAGTAGCCCAGTTGCTCTCGTGTACGCAGCACAACAGATGGACTGTGAGGGGAGAGTTCCACGATCTGACCCAACCTCCAGTTTTTCCGCAGATGACGTTTTAAGATGGATACGTTGGCCTGACTGTGTGAGAATAGAACCTCACACTCCAACAACCCATCCCTTTGAATTATGCCCTCTTCTCCCTTCTTCACCTCTTCAAGTCCCGAGCCTTCTGGAACATAGATGACAGTCTCACTGGCGATGAAAGACCATGTACGCGGAGGGGGTAAACGATCTAAGAGGATATCTGGAACAGGGTACTGCGTAAACGTCTTCAACGTTAGATCGTCAATGCTCTCAGCCATCTCGAGATCAGACAACTGGTGTCGCACAAGTGCGAGGCCACCGCGTATGACCGCCTTATCAAATATGAAGCGCTTCAGATAGTTTGGTTGATGTTGGCATGTGAAAGGAGTTTCGCATTGTTGAGAGCACCTAGCTTCAAAGTTGACGTCCTTGAGTTTGGGATAAAGAGAACAAAAGGATTTCCATTGAACTTCTACATTCTTTTGAAAGTCGAAGCCGAAGGTCACTCGAAGAGGTCGTTTACCGGTTCGATATTTGGCAGATACAGTCATTTTGGGAATTCGAGGTTCAACCGGGAGCGGGAAGCCTGCCTCTTCGAAGTCTGGTAACTCGAAGCGAGAGTCGCGCACAGATGGAATATTCTGATCATGCACCTCTTCTGATGCAGGCTGAGCCTGCATCGATGGTTTGTGAGAGAACTTGTTTGGATAGAGAGGGTGGTTTATGTTGAATTGCGGACGGGGTATGAAGAGTACCAAACTCTCAGTACTTTCATCGATCTCATCGAAATCGTCGAACACCACCAATCCCGTATCACCCCGATACCTACCCTTCGTAGGCACCACCCAAGTCCCCGGTCGAAAGCTATTAGCATAGAACCTCCGTTTAGAGTCTTCGGTACCGGAAAGATCGTCCACCAACGTGTGAAGGGGCATTCCAAGACCGAGCTGATCCCACTCCTCCCGCAACTGTGATATTGTGGACGGAGGATTGTTCAGAGTGCCCTGCCTTACAGATATTCTTTTACCACGGGGATAGATGAGGTTCGGGATAAGGTTGAGATACAATGCTAAAGGTGTATTCCCAGGTAGCATGCTGCGAGCTTGAAGGTAGAATCCGCCAGGATATTGCGAGATGAATGCGGCGCGAATCAGGTTGAGAGTAATTGTTTCGGAAGCGATATCATCGTTGATACGTTTGACAGTCGTTCGTTCAAAGCCCCTCTAAGTGAAGGAAGTAATGTGAATCTCGGAGCAAAAAAGGCTAGATGGAAAGAAAGGTCATACCTTACAGCGAACATGGTATATGTGATAAGGGCCCGGCCCCCAAGTCGGGACGTGATGATCTTTAATCCATTCAGCAAGTTGGTGCTGCTCCTCTGTCATGTCGAATGCAATCCCCTCATCCTCTTCATCCTCATCCTCATCATCCTCATCCTCATCCTCATCATCCTCATTATCGTTATCATTGCTGACACTGTGAAAGCAGAGTTAGATGAAGACTGAAACTCAGTAAAGTGTTGTGGGACATACCTTTGGCCAGAAGGAAGGTCTGCCATCGTGTAGTCTCCATCACCTTTGTTCCCATCGCCGTTCTTCGAATATGACACTTGCGGGGGGTCAACATCCATTGGAACACCCCCGTCAATGTCAACATCGATTGCGATCGGATGATCGGCACTCCCGGAAGCAACTACGGGATTAACTTCGACATCATCGATAACGATGACATCTGAATCTCTCAACGATCGCGACGTGGTAGGAGGAAGAGGGGGAGAAGTTGGGCCGCGGTCGTGACGAAGGAATCCACCTTCTCGCTCCCTGTATACATAGCCCGCGGGGCATAATGAAGATTCGTCAGCGTACCAAGTGCCGTCAACTAGTGTAAAGTATTTGCTATTCGGCTCCCATAGATTCGTCGTAGGAGGGGGTAAAATCCACAACGGACGGTCAGGAGGAGGTGAAACTCGCAAAGTGTGCTGAGGCGGTTTGAGCGGCGCAGATAATACTTGCGCGGCCCCGGAAGACGAAGGATGTGCAGGGACATTAGAAGTTACACCTCCGGTGCCCTCTGTAGATGAAGATGAAGGAGGAGAGGCAGGAGGGGCGAAGGATTGGATCATCGCTTCAGGAGCTGGAAGAGGGGCAGGAGGTCCAGGAGCGGGAAGAGATGGCATTTTCGCCTCAGAAGCATCTCCGGGGCCCTCTGAAGACGGAGAAGGAGCAGGAGAGGCGGAAGATTCCATGTTCGCTTCAGAGGCTGAAGGAATTACATGTTCGGAGCCCTCTGAAGACGGAGGAGGGGCTGGAGGTCCAGGAGAACGCACACTTGGTGCAGGAGTGGGAGGAGATGGCATCTTCGCTTCAGGAGCTGCAGGAGTAACATCTCCTGAGCCCTCTGAAGACGTAGGAGGGGCAGGAGGTCCGGGAGAACGCACAGGAGTGGGAGGAGATGGCATCTTCGCTTCAGGAGCTGCAGGAGTAACATCTCCTGAGCCCTCTGAAGACGGAGGAGGGGCAGGAGAACGCACAGGAGTGGGAGGAGATGGCATCTTCGCTTCAGGAGCTGCAGGAGTAACATCTCCTGAGCCCTCTGAAGATGGTGCAGGTGCGGAAGGCGCAGGAGAGGGAGCAGCCCGAGCGACATCTCCGGAGTTCTCTGGAGTTGGTGCTGGAAAAGTAGGAGGCGTCGATTGTGCTTCAGGAATTGCAGTAAGAGTGGGAGATGTCGATTGTGCTTCGGGACCTGCAGGAGATAGCTCTCCCGAGTCCTCTGAAGGCGGAAGATATGCAGGAAGAGCAGGAGGTGGCAATTTAGCCTCAGGAGCTGCGAGAGATGAATCTCCCAAGCGTTCTGAAGGTGAAGGATGTGGAACAGGAGCGGGATGGGGCGATGGCGAAGGTGCGGGAGATTGGGAAGGCCTTGGAAGGGGACGAATCCTGCGCCGTTGGAATGATTGTGGGGTTTCGGTTGCGATTGGGGGGTTCTGTTGGTTTGAATCGAGTCGTTCCTCCCAACGAGATACTACTTCTTGTAGCATCGTCCGCTCCGTCCGATCTCGCAATAACACACTCTCCGCCTTCTGTCGCGCACGCTCTGCCTCTTCCCGAGCCGCTAAATCCTCATCCTCATCATCTTCGTCACCCCAATCCAACTCCTCCTCCTCCGCTTCATCTAGGATGAAAACGTTGCGTTCCACATCTCTTGCGTTGCTGGCCATCGTATCGAGGATGCTACCACCTAGATGACGGGATATCATGAGCAATGAGTTCTCGTCGTACGGACATGGCCTCTCGTCGTCTTTTTCAATATCTCGAGCAATTTCTGCCTTCTTGTTGGCCTTTGGCCTTTCTTATTCATTAACTTAGGGTTGCTCAGAGTCTCAGACGTCTCATTAATTATTGAATAACCGTCTACGCTAATGTTGAAGTACGATACGCGATGAATAGAGCGAGGGTCGAAAGTATTGAACTTACCAGGGTAGCGATAGTGAAAGTAACGAGAGAAGAGGAAAAATGTTTACGTAATGCGAACGAGGGAAAGTTGAAGCCTGCCGAACTAGCAAAGTGTTGCTCATCGCCGAAAGTCATGAGACTTCGGCAGCTTTCGGCGAAACTCATGATCTCGGCGATGAGCAACACTTTGCTAGTTCGGCAGGCTTCATCTTTCTCATGTTTGTATTATGTAATCAGTATTTCTCTTCTCTCGTTACTTTCACCATCTCTATAGGTGCCCTTCACTGTTATTGACGACGACGAAGTAGGATCGTCGTCGGTATATCAAATTCTTCCACTCTATGTTCTTCACCGACGTTGTCCGTCGTCGTCGCCAGTGGCCCATCACCCCTTCGTTATAAACCTTCGCTACTCTTTCCCCATACCCCATCACCCCTTCGTTTAAACCTTCGCTACTCTTTACCAGTCCCCTCGTCATGCTCCAGGACGCTCACGACGACAATATGAACACGATCTTCGTTTTTCGCCGCCTCCGTCGCCGGTTCCTGTATCTCGTTGGAGGAGTCGTACACCTGCTGTGAATGTTGGAGTTCTCGAGGTACGACACCTCCATATATTATAGCAATATTTCGCGTTAACCATAAGCTATAACTTTCTCCGGTTTCCAGCACCTAATAGCAATCGAAATTGCCATCTCCTTCCGGCTTCTGCACCCCCAAAGAGCTCAAGACATTCATTTCCACCAGATCTCGAAGCAAAACCGCCACTCACAGCAACCTTGCGCGTTCTTTCCCCACAGAGGGGTTGGAGTCTTCTCATTTCCTCCCGCTCTCGAAGCGAAATCGCCATCGCCAGCTCCTTCTACACGTCCTTCCAAGTCTGCAATGTTCGTCTATACCTGGCCCTGAAAAATTGTCAAACCCTGCACAATCTGGGGTTTCAGAGTGCCCGGATCTTTATCTCCTGCAGCTCGCGAAGTAACATCGTTATCTCCACGTCTTGTAGCCCTTGAAACGAAGCGCGAACTCGAACTATCCATATCCCTCATCTCAACGACCTCAACAGCGTGAGGCCTTGTTCACGCTACCTGTTATCATCTTCACGAGTTTCTACCGCTGCCATTCGACGCGAAGTAACATCATTATCTCCACGTCCTGTAGCCCTCGAAACGAAGCGCGAACTCGAACTTTCCATATCCCTCATCTCAACGACCTCAACAGCGTGAGGCCTAGTTCACGCTACCTGTTATCCTCTCCACGAGTTTCTACCACTGCCATTCGACGATGAACACTCTTGTGTTCGTCGTTAGTGAATCTCTGTTTCTGGCCAGCTGTTCGCCACGTTCATCCTCAACCGCCTGAGTTTCAGCGTTACTGAAATGGTAGCTTGTTCTCTAGTCATAGCGAACAAGCTCGACAACGTACCCCTCTGGCCAGTGCTCACTTTTTATTACCTCGTGTGTTATCTGGGCCTGGACCGTTATTTTCGGTATGTTTTTTAATCTGTCGAGCAATGACACAGCACTAAGTAGGACCTTTTCAGCATCATATTAGCTCTGAAATCTCTTCGTCAAGACGGAGTACTCCACCATTGAGATTTTTAAAGGAATCACACCGAGTATGTTTCCTTTGTGTTGCTTCTATGTTTCTCGGTTGACCAGACAACCAGGACCTTCACTTCGAGTCGAGTCGAGTCCTATATTGATCAACCGCCATCCATTGCGGTTATAACCAGGTGGCGGAGGTTGGCGTGCTCTGCGTCCGACAAACTTCACTCTGTCAAAGTTAGATAGTTGACGCGATACCTTTCGGATCTGCTGTGTTTCCATTGATGATCACTAGTGTAAATGTTGAGCGATAAATCACAAGTCGCCTCTAAACGTCGTAATGCGTAGACATGAGCACTCAGGGCTGAGTGACTCTATGATCGAACATGAGGCCTCCTCGTTTTCAACGGGAGGGAGCTGCCAAAAAACGTATATAGGGTGAGGATATTGAGACAAGTTCGCGATATACCCACTGAAAATATGTCTCGACCTAGAATCCGCCAAGATAGGAAACGAAATCCATCAAGTTCACCGACAAAGAATGATTACGCCCTTCTCCCCGTTTCCTCACCGTCTCCTTCCCGTCGTCGGAATTTAACTCGTCAACCTGCCCTTTACCTTGCCAATGGCGAGAAATTCATTCAACGCCCGCGTCTAGCTCGTCCTCTAGGTCAAGTTGGTTTGCTTGAACGCCCGAGTATCGCATTGCCAGAGACGGATGACTCTTGTCCAGACACAGATGAATTTGGTCCCGTGAATGTCGAGCCCGAGGTGGATTTGTCAATCAAAGTTCCGGTCATGTCGACCCATCAGCACAAACGGCTAGTGCAAACTCATCGGTGGCAGACAGAGGTCCTTCCTCGCTTGATACGCCCTTACATGGGCTTGTTACGCCAAACGAGTAATCTCAGACATGAAGTAAACAGGGTAGAGAAGGCTTGTACATGTATGAACGTTCCACGCAGTCTTCCGGTTGTAATAGTCCGCTTCAGTAGTACGTTTTCTGACCTTTCATTGGCTCACTATATAATCTTACAAAATTCCGCAGAACTCGAAAGGATCGAGCTCTCCATTTGTGCATGTCAACCTGCTGCTGTGCAACTTGTAGAACAAGGATTTTTTCCTTGTGCCCCGATGCACCCCACTTTAGCAGTCGATATCCGTGTACTGGACTTCGTTACTCGACTTTTCCTGAGAATTGCACCTAACAACACTGCCTGGGTTGATACGATCAATGATTTTCTTTATTCTCAAGGGTACCAACTTCAGGGCAAGGTAAGGGTGTTCTGTTATTACTTAGTGAGTATTCTCAAGGCGTTCGTTGCAGGATCCACTCCGAAGACGATTCGGGAATGCTCTTCAATGGTACAACTCATTGCAGAACTTGACTGTCGAATTCGTTGATTCTGTACTGTCGACTGCTCGGGACTATAATAGCAAGGAAAATGTTCTGCAATTCGACGAGGCGGACTGTGAGAGAGATGAGGAACTGGAGACAGAAGATGGGGCTGGACAAGATGACTCTGACCGAGAGAGTGATGTCAGTCAGGTTGCGAAGAGGCCTTTTCACGCTCGTGATGAAGCGCCAACGCACTTGTCTCGACCTACGGAATACCTTCGGGCCCGCTGTCCGCTTTGCTTTGGCGGTGAAACCCAAAGAAAATCAGAGTATGTGTTTATCATCATCAATGACTCCCTTTTGAACTGAAATGTGCATGTGGTCATAGTTTCAATGCTATTGTGTGTATCGATGCATGCTTTACGCAAAAGCATAATAAAGGTCCATACAAAGATCCTCCTCGCCAACATCCGAAGACAGTATTCCTTCCTGAAGCCGAGGTGAAAAGATGGGAAGACATTGTGGCCAGGGCACGTCCTCCAATGAAAGCTAAGGAACCAGCTGCAAGGGAGGTTAGGGAGGATGGATATGAGACATCTCTCAAAGTCCCAAACTCGGTCCTGGATGCTTGTGAACAGAGCTTCACAGCTGCTGATGGCTCCAGGGAAAAAGCTAGCACCCAGTTCTTTGACTCCACAGCTCTCATGGCCATGCTTTGTCGCCATGATCGGGTTCTGTGGATTGTGAATATGACCTCACCTGGTGAACGTCAGCACTATGCTTTTGCTCTAATAGACCAACTTTTCAAAAGTCTTCCGTCCACGTTCACAGTTGGTTTATTGTATGACATAGGATGCTCGATCCATCGTAGCTGTGTGAAGTGGGGATTTCTTGATCAATACTTGGATAGGATGACATTCGCCATATCAGTTTTTCACGCTTATGGACATGGTTGGCCATGCCAATGTGTCTATCACCCACGTAAATGCAAGGGCTTTGGCTTGTCGGATGGTGAAGGATGTGAAAGGTTTTGGCATTCCATCAGTAAGCTAATCGCTTATCTTCGAGTTTGTGGGGTGAGCCTTGAATTCAACTTGTTCTTCACAAATTGTTAACTTTGAGTTGATAGCATTATACCCGGCTGTACACTCTTGATGCACAAGTTCAATATGCAGACTGCGTGAGTCTGGTTGGATTGGGAGACTGGCTGGCACGAAAATGGCGAATCACACAAGCGAAACACCGGGAAGCTGATATGGAGGTCATCAACTCAGGTAGAGATGCTCAGTACCTTCGTGAACAGTGGAAGGAACAGGTGTTGTTGCAAACAAAGCCTCTACCCAGTGAGTATTATGACTCGATCTTTCGTTCCAGACTAATGAACTACAGGACAATCCAAGACTGCAGGAAGAAGTGCAATAGAGGAGGCAATTCGCCTTCGAAAGGCTCGAGATACTCTTCGGGATTGAATTTCTGCTCTAGAAGATACCGTCACAAATGTTGACTCAGAGGTGTATGAAGTTGCTGAAGCTGAAGAAAAGCTTCCGGATTTACGTGAAAAACTTTCCTCCCTCCAAGCCCGGTTGTTACGACAGGAGCAGACACTAGGTGTAGCAGGACGGTCCCAGTATCGGCACTTGGTGACCAGCCCCTTTGTTGGCCTACGAATGAATGCACATGCATTGAAGATTCGTTTGCGGAATCGGCTTACTTCCAGGAAGTTCGAGCGCGACCGAATTGAGCGCTCATTCAGACGTCAGCAATACAATGGTGTGTGTTTGGTGATTGTGGATTGACAAACTCTCTGAAAGAAAATCAGATCGAAAAGTTCGCACTCATACTGAGGATGCTGTTAAACGGCGAGATCCTGGGATTCAGTCACTTGCCCGTCAGTACAACAACCTCTGCAAGAAGATGAAGGAGCTCGTCGACTTGAGAAGAGCCCCACAAAATGCTCTTGTTCCGCAACAGATACCTATGAAAGAGCTGTTCAACCTTGACGTAGATGATGTTATTTGGCAAGATGTTGGACTCGATGATACAGCGGACCATGAAAACCCACCGGCGTGGTTAACGGATGAAGACGTTCGTTCTGGTATTAAAGGTATCTTACTTCGGGACAGGTGTGATGAGGAGATGAAGAGGCTCGAGTATGAATGTTTTGCTTTGCGATCATGGTTTCATGAAGAATGGAGTGTGGTTAATGATTGTATTGAGGCTACGACTCATCCAGGTATGTGTGTTATCTCTCATAAAGCACTGATAGTAATGATCACCGATAGATTTGATGTATCAGCTTGAACAGCGAAAGCGCGATTTGATTCGTCTATGTGTTATATGGAGGAGGGCTCTGCAACCTATTCCTCTGCTGCAAGACATTTCTGACTGGGGACCATCAGCGTTGGAGTTAGATGAAATAGAAAGGGAGTTGGCAGAAGAGAAAGTGGATATCTGTGAGGAAAAAGAGGAAGACAAGGAGTATGTTGAAACAGAAGATGAGTTCAGTGATTTCGATGACGATGACCTTGATATTGGATTAGTTGAACGTTTAGATGCATTAGAGGAAGGGATAGATCAAGTAGATAATTTTGTAGATGATGAATAATAAGAGATATAACTATTTAACTATTTTTCCAAAAAAATTGACAGGAACATATGAGAACAGTGAGCACGAAGAGTTCAGATATATTTTACAGTAAGAATATATCATATAGTAAGGGGACATCCCAGAGTACTAAGTGACATCCCAGAGTACTAAGGGACATCCCAGAGAAGGGACATCTCCGAGTAAGGGGACATCCCAGAGTAGGGACATCCCCAAGTAAGGGACATCCCAGAGTAGGGGACACCCAGAGTAGGGGACATCCCAGAGTAGGGACATCCCAGAGTAGGGACATCCCAGAGTAGGGACATCCCAGAGTAAGGGGACATCCCAGAGTAAGGGGACATCCCAGAGTAAGGGAAATCCCGGGGATTTTGGACATATTAGATAGGGGATTTGCAAGTCCTGTCCTATCTAGTATGATACTGGGTATTGGTAGCCTGGAATGGATAAATCCGATGAGGAAGAGAGATCGATGAGGAGGAGGAAGGAAATGACACAGAAGGTGAAGAAAGAAAGAGAATGATACCTTCCAGAGCCTGAAGAAGATTGACCTCTATGCTGGCTCGGAAGCGTAATGCTCATCTACCACCGGCGTATATCTCCAGAATGTCGGGAATGTCGGACATGGGTGGGACGTAGACCATACTTCGCACTGCTAGCAGAAGAAGAAACACCCGAGCACGTTTCCATCGAGATGATGGGACGGATAGAATCAATAGGAGAGACACAACTTCGAGTGATAGTCCGAGTGAGGGAAGGTTCGGAGAGAATGCACTGAAATGTTACAGAACAATCTGTCTGTCATCTCCGTAAGCTATCCAGAAGAGGGATACATGATGCTGAGATTGCATTTCGTGGTTTCAAGGAATGCTCGTTTCGTTCGTGCGGGCAATGATCTTCTGCTGAATGCGAAGGTTCCGTGGACAGGGAACTTGTAGGGGTGAGGTGCGCGGCAGGCTGTAGACGAGTCGGGATGCTGGAAGAGAATACCGATCATGATGTTTTCATCTCCTTAGGGAGATCGATCCCCTTAGGCAAGACGTGGGGTCTTTTTGGGACCTCAATGTAGAATCAACCCAAGATGACCCTGTAAGCGACCTCGCCCATCGAAGTCGTTCAAAGATATTGTGAGAAGTTGGGGAAGTAAACCTTGACACCGTTGCAATCGATAAAGGGGTTCTGCATGAGCTTTGAGATAGTATCAAGTCCTGAGGAGATCGGCTATGGTTCAACGGTAGTCGTAAGAGGAGAGTAATGAGCGCAAATCAATGAACTCACTGCTCCATGGCATGCCCATCCAAGACTTTCCCTAGTTCGCTTATATCAATATTGCGACCACCTTTGCTTCCAATGCTTATACGTTCTCCTTCACTTGGAACCGAAGATTCACTACTGGCTCCTTCTCCGGAGCCCAAATAACCCTCTGCTGTCCCACTAGAGGCCCGATGTCCATGAATCAAAAGCGTAAGGTATACATATTTGACCGCTGCCTCTTTCTCCATGAGGCCACCGACGTTCATCAAAACACGTCTGGAGGACCCTCTTTGCCTAGTCGAGCGGCGAAGCGTAGAGATAGGAGGGGTGTCCATATCCTAAGAGCTAGCTGTGATACCCGTGTAAGTTGTGGTGAAGGCAGACGAAGAAAGAGTAGTTTGCGGCGCGAAATCCTCCTTCAACAGAGAGAGACTGTCAGCTGGTGAGAGTAGCTTCAAATGAAGAGAAATTACCAGGTGTTTGTGATCTTATAAGTATTGTAAACTCCTGTTTGTTGACGATAACGGAGCCCCGACTCGAGTAAGCCACTGGCAAGTTGTTTAAAAAGTCCAAGAGGAGCAGTTTAAAGGCGTGGAGTAGAGCAGATAACTGGTGTTTGGGTAACGTGGAAGTAGATCCGACTCGCTGTATGAGACTGGTGAAGAACTAGTAAAGTAGTAGTAGTAGTAGGGAGGCAAGAGGTTGATAGACTCTCACGCCAAAACTTTAGGGGCTTCAACCATCCTTATACTCCATCGGCTTCAAAGAACAATCGAGAATACATACTGCATATATCTTTACCGCAAGAAATTGTTTGAACGAGTGAAAATAGTAGTAGTAGTATTAGGCATTCAATATATAGTCTGGTAGGCGTACTTTGTCTGTAAGTTGTTAACGAAAAATGAAGAACACTTGTCCAAGATATTGTCCGAATCCCAGTGTTTGTCCCAGGATGTTCTACTTGGTACTAGCATGCAGTTCTGTCTGATATCAGAAAGGGGGATGATGGCTCCTTGGGGCACACCGTTGGAACCAATAGCAGGCTCTACTTTGTACATACCAGTAGCTGTATCGGGAAAAGATTTGAAACGTGAATACCAAGTAACGTACACCAAATGTTCTTTAGGCCAGTTAGCAGGAGCCTTTACTAGGGCACCACCATCATGAACCATCGTAGGAAGACGGAAAATAACTCGAAGACGAGCAGCTCTACACCCTGCCAGATAGATAGAGTCTGGTGTGAGCATCATGGCGTTAATTCTGAAATAGAAAATCTGTCGGTCACCTTTAACAGCAGTAGATTCAGCTTCATCATTCTCTAGTACTAGGACAGTGTCGAATCTTGAGGTTTTGTCCTGAATCGAAAGGGGTCGAGCCTTCATACGAGCCTTTTCTGGTTCATCTAAAACTTGCGGCGGAATCAGCCCCACATTGTGCCAAATTTCCAGCATATTGAAAGGTAATATTCCTTTCAGAGCCTTGGCCTTGCTTCTCTGGTCCGACTTTGGCAGGAGTTGGAAGTTCAAGAAAAGCTTCAGAGCTCCCAGGAAACCCGGTGCGTCGTGTAAGAGCGTAATAGCAATCAGGGTTTTTTTGGGTTCGGAGGGATTTTTGGCCAGGCTTAGCTGAAACTCCACGGTTGAGTTTGGTCCACCCGATTTCCGTTGTTTGCGATTGCGTTTGAGTTGGCGAGTATGCTCTTCCTGGTCAGAGTTAAGACCTACGGGAGCCTTTGGATCCTCCTGACTATCGGAAACGTCCGGGGGCTTAGGAAAGGCCCAAGATTGGTAAAAGTCAAAAGAAGCGACTTTTTCTTGGCGAGAAATGAAAGTGATTTATTTGAGGGAAGAAATCTCTCTTGTTGCTAGCCCTCCAGCCCTCTTTAGCAAAATCTATATGAAGTCTTTCGAACGCCTCCGTATTCGTGTTGTCAGTGGTTCCTGTCCACCGGATCGAGTCAACGTAGTGAAGAAGGCTATGGAATTTCGGAATGTTGAAATGTTCACGCGCGCGTTGAGTAATGAAGTAATCGCGGTTTTTGTGCCAGGTATCCAGTTCTTTCTTCATGTATCCTAGAGTGTCCTCATCGTGAGAAGGATATTGGGCAAGTTGGATGAAGTGAAGAAGGGAACGACAAGCTGTAATCCCTTTAGCGTCCATTTTCCCAACTAGACAACCTAAGAGAATACGAGCTATGTGCTTTCTTTCTGTTCCTGCCATCTGGGAGAGATTGGAGATCCCTTTGGCAAAATGCCTTACCCCTGGAGTATGGGGTAGCTTGCTAATGCGTTCATCCAGCTCTTCCTCCCCTACGACACGTTGTACCCATTCTATCAGGTACTTGAAAACTCCCTGGTACAGTTGATGAAGAACGTCAGGAGCTATACACTTGTGTATGTCTGTGAGAGGAAAACCAGCCCAGAACGGTTCGTAATTCCCCCCGGCTACGTCGTCGACCATAGTCCTAGAGTGTACACTCCGACCTCCACCCTTCGCAGCTATCCGAGCGTCGGTAATCTTCTCCTCAGTCCAACGCTGTGTTCGAGGCTCTCCAGGAGTGGGTAGGTTTAGATCGCCAGCCTTTCGCTGGCATTTCGGACAGGTACCATACTTGGTACAAGTGACGAGACACTGTTCAGGATAATCGCACACATAGGCCGCCAGGATTGGATAGACACGTCGAACAGCCCCGTCGCCTCCTACCATTTCTACCCCAGGCCCTGCTGGATCTCCGGCTACTTTCAAAGACTCTAATATCATCGCCATCGATTTATGGAACACTTGATAATTACGAAGTTTGATTTGAGTTTTGGAGAGGCCTTTCTTGGAAAGTTTATCGACGGAAAGATAGGCTATCAATACGCAAGCGCGAGATCCAGGCTTTCGACGAAGTTCCTTGGGAATATTCCCTATCGTGAGGTAGACCGGATAAGCTGATTTACTTCCGGAGAACTGGGTAAGTTGCGTTTTATCCGTAGCTAGTATGACGGGTGCGACAGTGCCCCCTCTTGGTATACGTCTCTAACAACATACTTATAGGCTCTTTCGAGAGGACAATAGATGACGTTAGGTTACCTGTACAGCATGCCAGAAACTTCCTGTCCACATTTCAGAAAATATCCTTTCGGTTTCTGCACAATTTGATTTCCTAAAGATTTTTTCCGGCTTGTACACCATGTGTTCAGTCAGAGAAGGATCACCCCAGAGTGCTTTGATAGCTTCTATAGGGTCTCTGTATCTGACCGTGAACTCTTCTTGGGGACGGTCCTTAAAGGACAGTCGTTTTTCGAACCAACGTCCACTGCGATCAGGGATTTTATCCACCCTGTTCAACATAGATCGCGCATTTTCGAAAGAGAGACCAAGTTTTTCTTTCATCTAGGAGGGTTGAGTTGTAGTCAATGACGGAGCAAGACAACCAGCAAAGACAAGCACCTGAGGGATATCGAGCAAATGATTGAACGTGCTTTGAGACACTTTCTCCTTTACCGCCCACTGAGATATCTCCCATTCCAGACGTGAGGCGAATGGACTGTAAGAGTTCTCCTCCTTCCCAGAAGAAATTGCCAACCAACGTTCGTACACATGTTTCTCTACTCTGTACACTTTCCCAGCCTCGGGGTGCTTTTTCGTCGTCCACGGTTCATCTTCTTCAACCAACGATCTAAACATAGGCTGATCGGAAGAAGAGGAACCG
Source organism: Lentinula raphanica (assembly GCA_027919835.1). NCBI lineage: Eukaryota > Fungi > Basidiomycota > Agaricomycetes > Agaricales > Omphalotaceae > Lentinula > Lentinula raphanica. Next base: position 573,630 of record JANVFP010000014.1, on the reverse strand, counting down.
TCACCACTGCCAGGAGCGTTGTCTTCTTCCTCAGGAAGAAAGTTGAAAAGGCTGTCAATGTCTTCAATGTTGGCACCGTACAGCTCCTGCAGGGAAGTACCCATCTCTTCCTGAAGCAAGTTGTCTTCATCGAACTGCTCTGAAGGTTCCGAGCACAGGATTTCACCCTCCGTATCGTCATCAGGATCGCTTTCGTGGCGGATATCCGAGTCTACGTCCATAGCTTCATCAGACGAACCGAAGATGTCGTCGTCATCATAGTTTTCCGGTCCTACGTCGTCTTCTGGACTAGTCGGAGAAGGGCAACGAGCTTGCACTCGCCTCTGAATATCAGGGAAAATGTCCGCGACATCAGGAGGGGATTGGCCAGTTCGTTTCCTAGTAGCTTCCTTTACAGTATTTTTGAACAACTGGTTTAGTTTTTGATCTTGGCTGATCCTATGTTGCATATGCAGGTCGTCCTTCTTTTGACTGATGTGAGCAGTCCTGTCCTGGGGGCGAGAGAAATATTTGTTGCAGACGGGGCATGAATAATCCATGGAACGCAAAGTTTATAGAGATGGTATTTTCTAGAAGGAATGTCTTGAAAGGGAAAGGATTAGCAGCAACAAGAAGAGTTTCTTAGAGGATGGAAGAGAGGGCAGAAGAGAAAGCGGGAAGGACACTCAGGACACGAGGAGAACACCTGGTAGACACGTTTTGACGAGGAGAACACCTGGTAACACGTTTTGGGAAACATAAGCCAGGCTGGCTTGTATACGATTGCAGATAGAGACTGGCGGTGATGAAGATAGTACAAATTTCGAACAACAGGTACTCAGAACAACAAATACTGTGAAGGTTCAGGGAGCAAGATCTTGAAGTATCTCGTGAGCCAATCTTAAGCATTTGCCCACCATGTTCTCAGTAAATGACAGACCATCCTTCTCGCTACGTTTTCCAACGGTTACTTCTCTGTATTCCAGGACATGTTTCAAATGCCATAGAGTATGAATGCCGCAGTCGAAAGCATTGGGCTGAAATGGAACCTGAGCAGCGGTGAGGAAGAGAAGATAATCTCGATATGACATAGCTCATACCTTGCTATGAGGATCGCAGATCCAATCAGACTGAAGATTGTTCGTTAAGCAGACTGACTCTCCCCTGATGGAGCCAAGAGTTTCCGTTAACCACATGAGAACCTGCCTAGGTTTGAGACTGAAACAAAATTGAGAGAAGCTTAATGCTTACTAGCATGATTTTGGTGTTCTTGCGATTGGCTATTGGCTTCTGGCGGTTGGTGATGCAGGTCTCTTGAAGACTGTCGTAAATGTCGATCCTTTTCAAGGTAAAATCTATCCTGACGGAATACCAGTGGCTCGAACCCTCATGTATAGGAAAGAAGACTGTATCCCAACTCTCTAGAGCTAGCATTTTCTGGAGGAAGTTGTAAGCGTTGGTGAAAGTGCACGATACAATTTGAATTTTGAAAACTTACCTGTCTTCTCATTCCACAGCGTTTCACCTTATCCTCATCTTCCGCTGTAAGATATCTCTTGGCCACAAGGCATGAATTTTGGTCCTGGAACAGGCAACTTCCAGCAAAAAAGGTACCAAGACCCAACGTGTTACGAGAGCGGAAGCACCACTTGTCGATAAAATAATTGATTATCTCATCATTGAGCCAGCGACCTACTCCCAAGGTCGAAAAATCGCGGTAAGAGATATTGCGGATGGATTTCCAGAAGTTGTCCGGGCGACCACGAGTCTATCTGAAATCAGAACATATTCGTAGAGAGTAGACCGCGATTTACCTCGTTCATCAAATCTGTGAGTAGATTTTCTACCTTAGTGGGACTGTCGTCTAACAGTTTCCACCAAGCGGCTTCAAGCAGGGATTTCTTCCTTTGTACTTCGATTAAAAGCATATCGAGGTTCCTGAGAACGATCAAGGCTAGATTGTCGGAGGGGAGGATGTCGTGGTGGCCAGTGTGAATGAACAACTTCCTCATTGTAGGTACAGAGGAGAGCTGTCGAGAGATGTCCTGGAGTTGTTTCATTTGAGAATCGAAGTAAGAATATGCCCTAGTAGTAGGGGAACTGAGCGAAGGAAGGACGGGGTACAGCTGGTCCAGAGCATTCTGATAATTTGGGTGGCTTGGCACGGTAGATACAAGGCTGAATGTAAGGAAAGGAAGAAAGGCTTGACAATTTTTCAGTAAGGTGGTTATTTTGAGAAATTGTTGACGATTGCAATGGCAGACGTAGCCAAATGGTCGGAATTGTCGACCAGAGACATGTCGATTATTCCTTTCGCGAGAAGCCCTGCATTTTCAGACGGTTATTTTAGCCTATGCCTCTAATCTGTACCACTCACCTTGATAACATAGAGAATACAGTTTCAGATATCGAAGCAAGATATACCCTGGGTTCAAAAAAGAAAGGCGAAGATAAAAACTGAGCGGAACAAAGCGTGGTTGAACTCAAGTTGAACAGGACGTAAAACACATGTCAATTTGTAAGGCAGTCTAGATGCGGCTACAGCTATCTTATCTCTTATCTCTTATTCCCTCGTCTTCTCTACAAGATCTGTTTGAGCCCTCCAGGCTCCTGATTGCCATTCTTTCGTCCTCCAGCAGCATGACGGGAACAAACTGAAGGGATTGAGCGAGAACGACGATACCAAATGATTAGACGATCGCATCGAGAACGCACTAAGGACACTTACCATCCCAGCCCAAACTACTCCGACTCGACAAAATTGGTAGATGTGACAAGCCACCCATCCAAGCAGAAGCACAATCTCTCTCGATTATATCTATGGAGGATACTAGCTTTTTGTGAAGAACCGAGTGTGACCCCAATAAGCTTTTCCCAAGTCCTTGCCGACAGGAGCTGGCCAGGTCTATCGTACGGTACGCCACGCTGCGATTGAAGATAGAGGAGAATACTGCCTGTGTGATTCTAAAGACCTCGATGATCATATAGATTGAAGAAATCAAACCGAGCTCAGTTTGTTTGAAGTCGTTCAAACGAAGGGTGCACACATACACGAGGCCCGAGCGAAAGCCAGTCTTCTGCTGAGGGATTAACATCGGGAAGGTCTTTGCTATACAGCTGCTGTGCCGCATGCGTTTTCGTTGACATAGGCAATAGGTTGACGTGGCTGAAAAGTGAATCAAAATACTTCCACCTAAGGCAATTTTAGCTCTACTTTACCCTTTGAATAGACTGATGACTTGAGCGCGGTCAGCGGAGAGAGATGAAGATGCGGAGAGATGAAGATCACGCGTAGAGATACCAAGAGATACCGCTCCAGGTAGTAGACCAATAAGATGGCTTTGGACAAGGTTGGAGAATCGTTCACATCGAAAAAGCAGGGTAGAGTCAAGGCCAGGACGTATATGACTCGGAGTGTCAACCATTCAGAATGAGGCTCTAGCAAGGACGTTTCGAACCCATTGATCTGGAATAAAGACAGGAAACAGAACTTTGTGACCGTGCGACACATTCAACTGAATAACTTACTAGGGGCCCCTCGAGAAGCACTGCTTGTTGGATATAGGTAATCTTGCTTCTATCCTGCATGCTCTACTTTCCTAAACATTCCCATATCAAAGCGCTATTCATGTCCTATAAATCCTTGAGAGTTAGAAGAAAGACAGGTATGCATTCATTTAGTAAATTTACTCACCTCGAAAGGCTAACGACAGTGAGTTATTAGTTCAAGCAGTGAAGGAAAGTCATAAAATATTCCTCAAAAGAGTCAAGGCTAGAAAGATAAGTGAACGTAGAGCTCGACTAGGTAGTCAATGTTCTCTCTTGATCTTGCTCAGTTTATTCTGATACTGGCCTTCTCAGTGGAGATCCCTACAGCACCACCGACACCTACTCCCGAAATACAGGCAAGGGCTCTACGTCGCCACGATACCTTCTACTTTCAAGCCCCCACAATTCGAGGTTTTATATCTTTTTCTTTGATCTCGTTAAGTCTCTTCTAACGTACTTCAGTAGAGATCCCTACAGCGCCTCCGACCCCTACTCCTGATATACAGGGAAGGACTCTACGTCGCCACGAAACCTTCTACTTTCAAACTTCAACAGCTCAAGGTAGCATAGGTTTTCTTGATCTCACAGAACCTATCTGCTGATTCTAGCCTCCAGTGTTAATCCCTACAGAGTCCCCGACACCTCGGTATATACCGGGGAGGTCTCTACTTCGACACGAAACGATACATTTTCAAGCTCCAGCCAGCTCCAGTGTTACCCCACTGGAATATGACGGAGAGGTCTCTCTTCAAACCTCGACTCTCCCTGAAGTACCCTCATTGGATCTTTCCCTTGAACAATTCCTAGGACAAAGAATCAAACTCAGAAGGATAAACCCTTTGTTCGCTCAGTTTCAGGGGAATACCACTAGTACGAATTCTGATGCTTGAGGGACTTGAGGGGCGGATCGATCTACTCTACACTCTCATGGAAGCCTTCCTTTAATTCAACGCTGTCTCTTTGCTTTGCCGTTACACTATGGTCCACCGATATTTCGTCGATATTTCGTCTACAGCTTCGATTGCTGAAAGGCTCTGCTGTATATACATGTTTCTAATCATTATATTACATTACCCAGGGATTGCCCTGCCATCCATTATCGTCCTTCAAGTAAGCTAGTCCGATTTTATCAGCTTGCACAACCACGGAACATCTATCCCCTTTGTAGTGCAAGTTGAAATGTATGTAGTCTTGGGATTTGAATGAAACGACGTCTCCATTTCTGGTCTCCACAGCGAGGCGTGGCTGATATAAGCATAACTCTCCTCCTTCGTAAGATCCTAGACTTATGACAAAACAGCCCCCCAAATCTCCAACATCTTTGTGTGCTGCCGTGGCCGTGTTGACATTAATGACCAGTCCTGTGAAAGGCCTGACCGGGGTAAAATCATAAAGAGGCATGATATCTATCATAGCCTCCACATCTTTTCCAAAGAGATCGGGATCCCGCTCGATACGCTTACGGAAAGGTCAACTGAGGCAGCGTTCACGTTAGCGAAAGCTTTCTTACCTTCTCTACTATGATCTGAAGGATTTCTCCTATGGCCTCGGACAACGCTACAAACTCTCTACCGAACACTTGAAGATCCCTAGAAGCCCTCACAAAAAACTGGCCGTGGTTGACTTTTGAATCGTCTGATCTCTTGATATGCAACGGATGAAAATCTTTGGGGATAGGTTTTCCCTGATGACACTGTCAATTTGAGTCTAGGTAGAAGGAACGATTAAAGCATACTGATTGACCGAATCTGGCATAGTAAGAAAGGTGCCAAACCTGGAAAATGGGGGGAGATTCCAGCGCAGAGGTGTCTCTATGGAGAAGATTCACGCCGGTGACATGGCAGAAAGCTGTTATGGCGTTCCACAGACATTTTCGTTGCTCTTCTGGTAGGGTCGAGTCTACTGTGAGGAGAGTCCTACACTACGGGGAAAACATCATTTGCACACCATGAGAATGCTGGAATATTGCTGAAGAAATATATACTTTATTCACATTTTTCTGGATTCAAACATATTGCAAAATGATAAACTTTCCCTTTCTTTGACAGACCGAAATTGATGTGAGAATTTTTTTATACTTCACCCATTAAACCAGGCAATAATTGATAGAATAACAAGGGCAAGCAAATGTAAAGATTACACTCGATATCCGCAATGGAAAAATTTTGTAAAAATATAACCTTTCCTCAAACAAAAATCACATTAAACTCAGCCAGATTTTTAAAAAAAATTTGGCTGAGAAAATTTGTACCGACATCGCGAAGTCGTGATGTTGTGACATCGAGACATCGAAATGTCTCGACTCGTGACATCGCTGACATGGTGAACTCGGAATGCTTGGCTAGTCGGGGCAATCTCAACATCGGAATAGCCTCCAGCTGGATGTCGGAATCAAGTCCGAATCACCTTGAAAAGAATCCTACATAGTAACTTATAGCTCAATGACCTATAAAAAGAGTCTACTATCATCCAGGGTGTGTATAAACGTTCCAGCTTGAGCTCAGATTCAACGCCTCTAATCATGCCAAGTCCTTGCCAAGTCCCAAGCGAATCTGCGATGGTATGTCTTCGCACTCTGCTAGCATGCGAATAATGATATATTTATCACTCCAGGACTTTGCTACAATCTCATACTCTGTACCAGGTACTTCGAGTCTCCCAGTCCTTCGGTTATTCTCCATGCAAGCTTCTTCATCACAGCATCCAGGCTCAACGAGGATGTTGTCTTCCATGTTCTTCATCCTATGGATACAAGCCTGGTGGATGAGGTAGCCTTCCTCGATGTGGCTACATGCAAGCTTTCCCTCATTGTGGTTCCTCCTTGGACCCAGTACTGTACTTCGGAGGGCGCTGGTCTCAAGATTTTTGCTGGGCAAGGTATTCAATCAGCTTGTAATTTTTAATTTGAGAAATGACCAGACCTCATGACAGTCTTATGGACCGACAAGAACAAGGCACAGGGGAGCTAAGACAGGCCACCAACCCATTCGGTGTACTTTCAACGATACAAGACGGACATATCTTTACTCAAGCTGAGGTAGCTGTGTTCTTGTTAATGACAGAGTCTACGACGTCAGGAAAACCACCATACTTTGACATGGCGTAGCACAAGGCCTGAAACATTATCCCGCCCCAGTTCTCGTCTTCTTTGCAGCACATGGACTTCCCTTGGGTCTTTCTGAAGGGTGACCCAAGTGACCTTGATATCAACGATAGGAGGAGTTCGTGCCGCACGAACCATCCTGGTACATCTCCAATGAACTGTTCGTTCTCAGCGACGATGTAGGTCAAAGTTCCGCCTCCTGCCCGACCCGTGCGATTCTGTCACAGGCTTCAGTCGAGACACCGCTGCCGATGCCCATGCCGATGGTGAAGACATGCATGAACGCGGTGTCTGTACTGCAGTCAGCGATGGCTTTTTGGTCTGTGGTCACGCAGTTTTGGAGGAGTGAACCCCAAACACCACTGTCCATCAAGAGGAAAATGGAAACAGGGCGAGCGAGTTTTGAGGGAAGAGATTTGAAAACGGCTTGGAGTGCATCGGGAATTTCTGTACCTCCAGAGTTTGCTTTCATAGAGCTGAAATTGATCAGTGAGTTGAAGTTTGGATGTAGTAAATGACTTACTTCAAGTGTCGCGAAGCTTCATCAACCGTTGCTTGATCATATGTCCTACTACGGTCCCAGAGTGAAGTGACGGTTGTAGCATACGAGAAGATGTTGGAATATGATCCACGAGAAGGGAGGCCAGGCAAGAGCACGATAATCGATTGACGCGTCATCTCCATCGTCACGTCGTCCATACTCCCACTTCGGTCGACGAGCACGATATACTCCATCTCAGGACAGATATGCACATTGAAATGTGGCACCAAAGTGAGCCCGATAGCAGCCTTCGAGTGATCTGGGGACGGATGGGGTTCAATGAATGCACGGGGATTGACGAGACAATCTGCGGCGATGATGACTATGATATCTTTGGCGGGACCGGTTGTCAACGCCATTCGACGAACAGTGACGGTGGCAGTGGCAAAGTTGGCATCAGGGACTCCATTGACGGCACTGATACTAGAGGGTCGTCCAAGACCGAGTGTGAAGTTGTACCCAGAGGAAGACGTGACAGCGGATTCTGCCTCATTGCCGAATGGGGATGTCGGTAGTGAACGGAACGTTCTCGTGGGTAAGACGTGCATTCGATACTGAACAATGTTGCATTCTGAAATGAGATGAGGTGTATCGATCCCGGATGCACCCTAAGCCTATGAGTACAGTTGTAAGTTCCAAACCAAGATGAACGCCCATATGATGTTCTAGTTTCCGAATTGCAAGGACGGTCAAGACATCGTGCATCATTGTCGGCGTCTGTGTCTGTGTCGAGCAAGCAAGAGTTGATAATATCATATAGCTATTTTTTCCGACGGGCTGGTTCCAATTCAGCAGCTATGTTCCAATTCAGCAGCTATGTTCGAAAGACCAGCGAATGAAAGATTGAAGCTAGATATTTGAAAGAACAAACTTGCTATGTAGCACAGAGGTGGTCCAGAGGTGGTGATGTCGAGGAAGAGATATCGTGGAAAAGTTGAAACTAACTCAGGTTGCTCACGATGTCGATGAGCGCTTGATCAAGCATGTGCACTCAGACTCTCTCCAATATTTAATCAACATACCCAGGTACCCAATATCTACCTCTCCCCCAATGAATCTTCAACAACGACCCCTCCATTTGCTCACTTCTTCCTCTTAGCTCGTCGCAATGCTTGCAAGCCACATGTACAAACTCGCCTGCAAGTTCTACATCGTAAATGGACCTGCTTGCGGGATCTCGGTTAGCGGCAGGACTAGGTCGGGATAAATAGACCGGAATGGGATAGGTTGGATTATGCTGAGGCAGCGGAAGACAATTGAAGGTATGAATCTGATAGACTGCTTGAGATATGATGATGCTGACGAATTATTTCGAAAGCTCAACGACAAGAACGGGAGGGAACTCTGAAGGATCAGTCTCGGGATAGCCATACACGAGAGAGGTACATGTTGTGTTTGTGAATTTTTGAGTAAAAGAACGAAAATTCAGACATCAGGTATACGACCCATATCTTGCTTTCTCTAGACGCTCATCAACTCTCGAAGCGAAACCGAACTTCAAATCCCATTGACTCCGAGAAACAGAGTCGTTTCTCATACCACCCGGTATATTACAAGTTTAACGTCCAGCCGAAGCAACCTTCACACAAACTATGAACGTTTTACTATCCCATCTCAAACTATCCATCATCGACGAAATCTTCCCGCACAAGATCCAAGGTCAAGGAAGAAGTTTGATCATAGAGGAAGGCGGGAATAAATATTAACATGGGACCGTGTTGGAGTTCTTGGAGGTATGACCACCTTTCCACGTTCGGTCCTTCACTAACTTCTCTTTACTTCTAGCTCGAATGTTATTGCTAGGAGTCATTGACTACGTCCGTTGAACGTTATAACGTTGAACACACACATACACATAACGTCCAAATTCCCTTCGTTTCCAGTTTCATCAATCGTCACTGTTGTCATAATGTGTACTACAGGAGGATGGAAGGGCTGCCGGTCAAACATTGAAATAACAGGGAGATACTCTATCGATATCGGAACAACTGTACTATTGTTTGTCAAAGTTGGGTTTTCCAAGGTAGACTAAGACCGTAGAGCAGACCAAGGTTCAAGCTCGCAAGGTTCCAGGTTAGTAGCTGTTCACGTTATGATTTAAGTGTCTTCTCGAAATCCACTATAGCCAACTCCCAAACAACTTTGCTCAACATTGTAGGAATGATCGGTAAGGATTCGTTAGTCAGGAAGTCGCTACAACTCTGACTGTGACTCTGACAGTGCATAGTATTGGCATAGTCCTCCATCGTCCTTTATTGTCCTAGAGCACGAAGCTCTCAAACCGTTCGAATATCCCAAGCTCGAGCCCAAGAATGACACTCATCTCAACTACATTCCAAAACTCACCCCTTCACCAGAGGAAGAAGAAGAAAGAGGAACAATAAACACCTGACCATCCGGCTCAGGCAGCGGGATATCTTTATATGGGATCGTTATCTCTCTCGATGTCCTCGACGTCGAGTTCTCCTCCTCCGTCTCCATCCCCATCTCCATCGAGTAACTCCACACCACCTTCTTCCCAATCAAACCCAACCGGGACAACCAGAATCTTTACCACCATCTCCAGTCGTTCTTTCCGATCTCGGAGGTGGATCATCCATATCTGTCTCTTGTCTTTTTCTGCTCCTTGAGCGCCAGAAACACCAACACCAATGAGATTCATCATCCCCTCCACCTGCACACTCTCCACCTCCCCGCTCTCTTACATACTACGGGGAGGACACCTGCATAGGCAATGCATATCGCCGCCACCGCCGCTGTACTCCCCGTTGTGATCTTTGTACCCCACACGACTTGCAGATCCATACAAAACTCCTCCGGGCGTCGTCCACATTCTTGTATCGGGATGGTTTTTAGGATGCCTATCCTATTGCTTACGTTCCCGTTTTGGTTCTGGTTTCCGATATTGCCTAGGACGAGGATCTCGACATCTGGATTGTCGAGGAGGACGAGGATCTTATCGAATTCGACTTGGGTGTCTTCTCCTCCAACTCTTTCAACTCTTCGCCCTCCTCCACCTTCTTCCTCATCTCTTTTCTTATCCTTTTCGTATTCATCTTCGTCGTTCTCTCCTCCTCCTGCAGCTCCTTCTCTTCCTTCAGCAGCAGCACCACCCCTCACAACCCTAACCAGCCTCACCTTGCCCCTCACCTCGACTGCGGACATGTATTCCACTCCTCCGCTCTTGATGGAGTACACCCCGATTCGGTGCAATTTGGCTAGGACAAGACGGGTGTCTGTGTCTGTGTCGGTTGATGAGGAGGAGGATGGGAACGAAGAAAACAACCGACATTTCACAGCGGACAAGACAGATAGGAGGAGGAGGAGTGGTTGTGCTTCGTGGGAGGATGATCATATGGCATGTTTTTGATGAAAAGGATCGAGGGAGGGACAAAGGCAAGGGAAAGGCAAGAAACGGACTCGAGTTGAGAGGGATGAGGAGAAGGAGAAGGGTAATGCCAAACACTCGATATCCTCGAGAGATTCGAAGGGCTCGAAATTCAAATCCTCGAAAGATAGATAATGACAACCTCCCTCCTACGCGAATCAAAAAACTCGCCTCGGTCGACTGACCCTGGAGCACCGTCGTAGCATGGACAGAGGTCGAGAAGAACAAGTTTCTTGTGGGTGATATGTATCTGGGGAGGTTGGCGTTGCTTGTTGTTAACGTTGATCATCCCCACTTTCGCCGCAATTACCCCACGACAAGGAATACGACGATGAGACCAACGAGGACACTCTCCAAACCCAAACTCAAGCTGCCCTAGCCTGATCCTCATCCCACTCGGATCCACCTCCCCACCAACGACGCTGCTCTCGCTTGGGAACCAGTATGTGTTTGTCTGATCACATTTTGGGGATTCGGTCGTGGTGAGGGTGGGCCAGGTGCAGCTGGCGGTTAGGGTTGCTGGAGGGATGGGAGAGGTCGGTACGGTTTCTCCGAGTGGGGTGACGATAGGGACGAATACGGGGATAGGGATAGGTAGGGTAGGGGTAGGTGGTGAGATGGGTGGAATGATGAGGTTGCCCAAGTCGGTCAAGGATGAGCCTATCACTATTGGGAAGTCAAAAATCTCACCTCCTCCCATCGGGCTAGGGAAAGATCGAGAATGAAGAAAGGAGGGGTGATTGTTAGCAATTGACTCCGAGCACCAGCGCCGGCACGACGATGGGGCGACGGACACATACACACAACGACCTTTTTAGAAACAATTGGGGTGATGGTGAAGAATATAGCACCTGCGAGGGATATGTTGGTCGAAGGGAATGGTGAGGAGGAGGAGGTCGTTGATGGCTTTGACGACGGTGACAACATCACCAAAAACAACACCATCGTCACCTGTTCCGGAGGAGCAAATCAAGGCTCGCTCCGTACTTCTTTGTTTTCCATGAGGGAAGTCATACAGCTTGTATTTGTCATCGCTACTCAGCAGCCAGAGCCATCAAACGTAGCTCCCAGCACCACACTCGATGCCTCAACTCCCTCAGTATCATTCCCTTCAATTCTACGGAACCCCGGTCTCAAGGATAGATACGCTTACTTGTACAATGCATAACCCAGAAGCTCACCTGCAAGGACATAGTGTAACAAAGCGAAGCGCGATGATAATGAAGACAAACGATGGGTCAGGCGAAATGAAAATGGTAAGTATTGCTGAATGCTCGAATCCTAGACCTCATCGGAGTCATTGCTACCAGCCCAGCTTTCAAACAACCCACATATCTCACTTCCTACGAGAAGGGACTACGCTCTACACCTCACGGAACCAAAGACCACGTTCCCAGAACCCCGTATCTACACTGTGACACCAAGATACCAGCCACGTCTAAGCTGTTCACGGATTCCGCTTTGGCAAATGCTGGCCAGCTAGGATCGAAGAATACGCAAACTGCTCATTTGAGAAATGTACACTGTAGTTCAAGCTTTTTGTTCAGCCCATGCGTATTGTGTTACAAATCACCACATATTTCTCGCATAGCAACTACGGCAAGTATCACCTACGCAAGGAACTCAAGAAGGAGTCTTCTCAGCGTGGAATCGTAGCTGGGGGGCCGACTCAATTTTCAATGTTCGCAACACATGTTCAAAGTATTATACTTAGTTAGCCTGGTAACCAAGCGTGTTCAGCGAGCTGTTCAAGCTGTGAATCTGAGGCAATTCGCGCTCGAGGAAGGAAGGAACGGAAAGTTCAAGACCGTGGGAAGGGCAGACGACTTCAAGAATGATGTCAGCGTCCGAAACGCCAACTATTTACATACTACTTAGACACACGAAACCTATAAAGTCATAGCATATCGATTTCCAGAGCAGAGCTACACCCAAGTTCTGTCAATCCATTCCAAGCACTGTTCGAAACAGAAGCAACTCTCGCAAGTTGCAAGTCACAACACTGCATTAACACTGCATGCAGTAGACTCAATCCAGTACTTAACTTTGTAAAATACAGGCAGCCAGCCAGGCTATTCTGAAGACGCTGGTGATCTGTGGACAATACACCAGCGACATACCTCCCTCACAAACTCATGGTTTCTCTCTGCTTGTTTCTTAGACACGTCCAATTACACACTGGTCGCTGGCCTTCTCGACTCTTCATGTTGAAGGCTCCTTTCGCTACAATGATCCTCAGTATCAGTCCATATTTGGGCGTTCAGATGGTGCATATAAACCCACCTACTGCGGAAACATTTACTTCCGATGACAGAAGTAAAAAGAGTCGCGTCTCACATTCGTCAATATGCTGAACGAACAAACGAGAGCCTGAAGTATGGACGCATGTACCGGTTGAGACTGCCACTGGAGGTTCCGGTGAGTACTCGAATTCTCACCTCCAGAGAAGCTCGGTGGAATATCGACAACGATAGCAGCGTACGAAGCTCTGGTCCTCAGGCCTCAGGGGCTACATCGTCGATGCCCTTGTCATGTTCGGTGACCCAAAGGGACAGACAAAGTATGACAACGCAAGTTATCTCGACACCTACTTTTCTGAGCGTGGTATATCTCTCACTGTACTCCCGCATCCCCCGGCAAAGCTAGAAGACACGAGGAAAAACCAGTTCATAACAGAATTGTACTACGATCAGAGTCTTCTTTCCGATCAGGCTCTTCTGCATACGGCCCACTTCTCTCCACCACTCACGTTTCACCAGCTTAGAATCCATGGCAGAAAAAACCAAGGAAAGTGTATGGTGGCCATTCGTTCAGCATGCTAGTGGAGGAAACGTGAATGTGATAGATAGCGCGTCCGGGGACTTTTCCAATGTTCTCGGGCCTTCGGTTCTTTTCAAACAATTCCGACTGTGGATTTTTGTACCAACATCGCGAAATCGTGATGTCGTGACATCATGATCAAGAGGTCGAAATGAGGCGAAACGTCTCGATACGTGACATCGCTGACATCATGAACTCGGAATGCCTCTTAGTCGGAGACCTCTCAACATCGGAATATTGTGTTGAACGAGCGAGAGATGATAATCATATGGCTAATTTTTTGACAGGCTGGCTCCAATTCAGCAGCTATATTTGAATCGGTCGAGCCCTAACCGGGACCAGCGAGAGATTGAAGCTCGATATTTGAAAGAACGGTGATGCCGAGGAAGAGATATCGTGAGAAAGTTGACACCAACTTCACGATTTGCGCTCAGAGTCTAGACCTCTTCCTCTTCTCTCTCCAATATTCAATTCATGTACCCAGGTCCAATGAGTCTTCAACGAGTACCCCTCCATTTGCTCACTTCCTCCTCACAGTTGTCTTCGCTCATCACAATGCTTTCAAACCACATTTACAAACTTGTCTGCAACTTCTACGTTGGAAATAGACTTGCTTGCGGAATTTCGGTTAGCAGGACTAGGTCGGGATGAATCGACCGGAATGGGCTAGGTTGGATCATTAGGCTGAGGCAGAGGGACATACATGATAGACAATAGAAGGTATGAATCTGATAAACTATTGAGATATGATACTGACAAATTATTTGAAAGCTCAACATAGCGCCGACGAAAAAGGGAGGGAACTTGGAATTATCAGTCTCAGGATATCTAGGGATATCTATGCATGTCAGAGGTATTTGCTGTGTTTGTGGATTTCTGAGTGAAAATACTAACATTCAGACATCAGGTATACAACCATATCTAGGTTCTTCCTTCCTTCAGATGCTCATCAAACTCTCGAAGTGAAACCGAACTTGCATCGTCATGGCCTTTTTGTTCCAAAGTCAACTCTCACTGACTCTAAGAAACAGGGTTGTTTTACAACGTCCAGCCGAAGCAACCTTCATATAAACTTTGACGCATAGACTGTTCTACATCCCATCTCAAACCTATCTACCATCGACAAAATCTTCCCGCACAAGATCCAAAGTCAAGGAGGAAGTTGGATCATAGAAGAAGGCAGGAATAACATGAGACCGTGTTGGAGTTCTTGGAGGTATGACAACCTTTTCCCCATCCATTGTTCTCTCACTAACTTCTTTTTACTTCTCTCCGCACGTCTCCACACAGAACCTTTCCATATGCCTTCAGGTTCCAGCACGTTCCCACCTCCACCTCCACCAATTCAACCTACGCGTACGCGCATGTCCTCGTTCCCTCATTCATGGATAACGTCTTCGTCTTCTCCGCCCCCCGCTTTCTCCCTACATTCTCGTCGATCGTCAATGACTGTCAAGAGACACGAGACTGTATATGTACCGCATACATGCTCCCTGATCTCAATCCCCTCAGACCAAAAACACATGTCTTTTGGGCATCTCCCCTTGGCCCACACAACAGTAGCTCAAAAGTAGGCACATATGAAGGAAATCATGTCGCCTAGTTTTCAACTCGACATTTTTGAACATGGGCAACCGGATATCCCTCGCCCAGAAGTCATGTACGCAGATTCGAGTTGTTTGTCTCTATCCGAAACGAGCGAGACAATACAGGGAGAAGGATACCTACCTACCTTCAGCACCGCCGACGAGATATCCGGGAAAGCCTTGTTAGGTCAAAGGCCGTTAAGCTGCTCCTATCGATATCCTTTCACATTATTCTCAAAGGTTCTTCCTCACTTGGCAAAATTTCTTGCATGCGAGAGCGGCGAAACCTGTCCTCGGACTCTCCTCTTACCTCCTCTCGCATGGACACTTCTTTGTTGGACGCATACTTCAGCAACCTATCACCCCCCGATCTGCAAATCCAAGATTTAGTTCACAGACGTCCGCCCGTCTCTCCTACGAATCCCAACTTTGTCAAAGCCGTCCTGGTGGACTTGTATGTGTTTAGAAGGTCGTTTGTTCGAAGCATGCCCGCTTTATTCATTATACTACAAATGCCGTGGAAGAGATGATGCTACTATCTGCTCGATTCTCGAGGCTGCACAGTAAGTACCATATACGTATTCTGAACAAAAAGCATAGAGATCTGATTCGGAATTCTAGCGATTACGTTGATCCTCATGGGAGCATCGACCATCATTCCTGGCATTCCTACTATGTCGATTTGCTAGCATTGCCTTCCTATAGTTTTCGATTTCGACGTTTATGTCATGTATCGGTTCTTGCACTATGCATCCTCCCTATGTTCATTGCGTCTAAAGCCAGATCTATTGATTTGCTGTACTCGAATTTGGAGAGGGCCCGGGTTGTCCAACCTCGAGTTGAAAATTGGCAGTTATATTGACTGATCTTGTTCTGATTGTTTGTACGCATCTAAAATTTGAAGGTTTTGTTCGATGGAATGCTGGCTCATGTCCATCGATGAGATGATTGGAAGAACACGCTGATAGTGACACAAGACAATGCTACATCGACGGGGAACGAAGCTTTCAAATTCCAGGAGTCTATTCTCAATGTCTCAGCAATATACTAACCACCGGAGTCTATCAGTATTTCAATCATTTCTATTTGCAAGCACTCGTATGTCTATGCAGATAACCCTTCCTGGAAAATGATAAACGCGGGGAAACGTTCAGTATATCTCTCAGATCACTAATCCCAAGTTCTATAAACATTTTTGAAGGTTCACGGTTGTATATCAAATGTGCAGAATACCTGAATTACAAGACCACCAGAGACAGAGACTCAGCTCATTGGTAACAGTTCTATATGAGACCCTTGCGCCGATGTTTTATAGGGTTTGAAGGCATACATAGGAATGAAATTATTGCCATAGGGAGCAGCAGCTACTTCACTGGACCCCGCTTCCTCGAATCCTAAACTAACATACCAGTCTCTCTGAAAGGTACTCAGTGACAATGACATAAAGGAAAAAGCATTGATTCGACGCACATTCTCAGCGCTCTGAGTAATCAGCCCAACGTCCCACTTTCGTCCGTCCTCCGAAGCCTACAGACTGGTACTAAGTCCGTGAAAAGAACGAAGATGTGCCGGTTCAGAACCCACATATGCTATAATAGCCATCATTACAGCTTTTCCATATCCACGCTTCTGAGAGATGCGAGCTGTGAGCATCATGTTCACGTAGAATGTATCCAGCGGCATCTATGGAATTATTGAATGCGTGTCTCATGAAGGACATATATATTCTGACGCACGGACGAAAGTCCATGTGTTGGTCGCCTACTTTCTTCACCTGAGAACGATTGAACTCCGAAAGAACGTGATGGGTATATGAGCATACCTCTACCCAGAACTTGCGAGTATCCGGAGGCATGGCAGCAAAGAGCTCGTTCAAGCCGAGTTCTTTTTGTTCTTTTCTATGTACGGGCATGAATAAGAACAAGGAAAGGCGATTGTTGGAATACACAACATACGTTGCCCATAAGGATTTGCCAAGTTCCCAGCAGAGGCCGATATATTATGGGAGCAGGCCAAAGCTCGCCTTCAGTGGCAATAAATACGTGGCCCATCAGGTTGGCATCTTGCACCATGGCTCTCGCGTATAGCTTGAGGTTCTCGGGATCGTTCCTAGTGAAACATTTCATCACGAGCTCCTCGATTTCTGCAGGTAAAAGTGTGATGAATGATTGAAAATCGTGGAAGGCAAGAGGTAATTTGCAAACCTCCATCATCGTTGCAGAACGTAGTGACTATAACTTGGATAAAGATCCCTCGATGATCTGTACGACTTTGCTGTCAACAGACACTCTGATCTCTTTCGTCCCGGTGTGGGACGGGGTCCAGGAAATTTGCTCATGAGGGTGTGCGGGAACGTAAAGGACTCCGGGTGGGCAAGGGATGATTTTTTCTCCGACCATGTCGAGGGCGAGGGCAGTGATGGGGGTGGTGGGGCCTAAGTCTGTGAAAAGTGGAAAGTGGAAGATGATTAGGACATGCGTACAGGATGTTGGAGGGATAGGTTGACGACGAACCTTTGATGCATCTGCTACCCTGTACAAGAAGATGTGCGTCCTCTTCGATACCATGAAGAGTCCCGATAGGTAAGGTATGTAGCCTGTGGTTGTATCGTTGTGGATGGGGAGTTGTGAAAAGCTTTCTAGGTGTTTGACCGACTGTATCAATACGTACATATCAATGTGAGCAAGCGTACTTGTGTTTGAGGAACGAATGGCAGACTTACAGTTATGAATGATCCCCACTGTGGCTTCACGTTCTAGTTCAACGTTCATCCGTTATCGAGTCAAGATCTGCCATTTATTCCTGCCAGTTAGCAAGCGTTTGAATGAAAAGTTAAACGCATATATACCAATAGATCCTTCATAAGACAGCGGATGGAAAACGTTCAGAGACGCCGGATCCCGTTGCTTGTATCCCCAGATGAAGTCAATCCACGCAGGAAGATTTTCGCTGACGGGTGGGCTTTCGAGAGCCTACAAGTGGAAATGGACACAAATGGTGGTTTTTTAGACGTCAGAAGGGTAGAATACAGGTATGGTGAATGGCAGCACTCACTCGGCGATTCATGATAATGAACAGAAGAGGATCCTGTTTTGCCCAAGGAGGTAGCTTTACATCGTGTATTCGTTCTCCGGTATTCTGTTGGACTCCGAAGTCGAGGTCCGAAGAGTTTTCGAGGAATCTGTATCAAGAAAGTTGAGCTCATTTCAACGCAAGATACTGAATAGTCATGATTTGAACGATACACACTCTGGGAGGTTGAAGAACTCGGGAATGAGCTCTCGTACATCACCTCGAATATCTCTCGCTGCAGACTCGTAGGCTCGGGAGATATCACTAGGAAAAAGAAAAGCTAACTTGAGATACTATTGTCCGAAAACTAACGGCAACAACTTACCTAAATAGTCTGTCCGGAAGATCCCAATCTCCGCCCTGCAGTGTCTTGAACATGCTTGTGAACGGGGCCATCCGGATCAGGAAATGACAGACAATCATGGAAGAGCTGAAGTGGGTTCCATAGTGAAATTAGAAGGGATGGATGATGAGTGCCGGTGTGAAGGGTGCTCTGACGAGATCAAAAGAACATACGGAAGACAGGATACTGCGTTGCATTGCTGGGCGTCCTTCCTGAAACTTGATTCAAGACGCAGAGATACGTGAACTGTGTGGATGTAGTGATTGTCCATGAGCAACGTGAAACATCTTGAGATTAGAACTCCAAAGAAGGCTTACATTACTGATTTCCCTCGCCTGCCATCTCCTTTGAGCAGTCGAAAGCTCATCAGCATCTGTCCACAATCCAGAAAGTATTCCTCCAAGCAGAGGAGTTTGTGCTACTGATTGACTATGGTTCGAAGCTGCGCTGACGATGTTCGTCAAACGTTGATTGATTTCCGAGCGTTTTTGTTTGTCGATAAATACCACGAGTAGCGACCGGCTGTCTTTGAAATATATTTCCAGTCTATGAGTCCCGAAAAACCACATGAGAAAGCAGAATGTGGAGCGAGTAGCAGTAGACGTACGCTACATCTCTGAACAGGAACGTCTTGCTCCCAAATGTTGCAATTTGCTCATGCGACCATCTCTGTGCCCTCTGAGGACCATCAAGTTCGACAATGCTTCCAGGAATGAAGAACAATGACTTTGGTGCATCGTGTGCCTCTATGACTTCTCCATTTGAGTTCTGGGCCCACTAAGCCGTCGCGCATGTAGATATGGGTCCGGCCAAGGATGAGGAGACCGGCTGTACAGCGGGTGTAAGTAAGTGGGTGTTCAAGCGATATAGGAAGGGATCGACACTCACGAGAAGAATCGACTCCAGCAACCCTGGCTACGGCCCCCACACACTCGATCATGTCGGACTCAACGATGTTTGTCTTCTGCAATCTCTTCTGCAAGTTGATGATCTTGAGATGAAGTGAAAAGGAACATTGAAGAGTAAGATTCGATTGAAGACATAGGAGGATCCAACAGAAGGAAAGATGAACTTACCATCCATATCTGTTGATGAAACTTCATAACTCTCGGCCCACGGTGGAACCTCCACTGTTCCTGGCCCACCCGCCTCTGCCTCTGGATCGACAGCGACGGTACCACGAGCATTGGAAAAGGAGGGATTATTACCACTGGCATTGGATGTATTCGAAGCGTCGGAAGTGTTGTTGTCAGGTTCGAGTTTTTTCCTGAACAGGAGTGGTGATAGTAATACCAAAAAGTTACAGTCAGAACTCGCTAGGTATATTGGAAAGTCGCGTGAAAGTAAACACCTAATGCGATGCGGACCTTCAGTCTCATCTAACCTCCACAACCTCCGTAAACGACTTCGCCCACCTCGCTTTTCAATCAGTTTCCTCCATAGCTCACGTTCACCGATGTTCGTGGGCGTGAGGGTGTGGTCGTACAGTCGAGAAATCTGACAGCGGGTTTCACGACTACGAGTGAATGCAGAGAGATGAGACGCAGAAACGAATAGCAATAGAAAACCCACAGATCGAGAACCTCCTTCCGCACTCGCTTCTTTTCGGACTCCCTGATCGTCTTCCTCCATTCATACATCCGATTCAGTGTCTTCATCACAGTACGGTCACCAACAAACTGCAGCCCGTTGCCTCTGTTCATCCCAGTCCCAGTTCCAAGACTAAGAAGCCTCAGTCCCGAGAGCCGGAGGCGAGTCGTTGTCGAATTGAACGTGTGTCTTGTACCAGACCAGGATCTATATTCGTACGATGATATGTATATGAATGTCAAATTCATGTTCAAACCTGATGAAACTTGATATTCATTGGAAATCTGAGTATTTTCCATTGGTTTTCTGAAGATACCGATAGAGCATACAAGTTAGTGCCTACGCTTCGCTTCGGCGGAGTGATGTGTTGAGAAAGAAGAGGACAGGTGAGAGATTCCAGAGGTGAACCATGAACGCACAGGTGAAACTGAAAAAACAAAAGAACAATAACAGTGACCAAAAACGGTCGAGGACCAAACATGTACATACGAATTCGAGGCATCTCGATAATCGCGAAAGAGACGACGGGGACACAGCCATGAGACGCTGCAGATCTGAGGGCGATTTGGATGTAAGATTTTGTGAAGTGATGGGCAGGGTCGTCAGTGGGGTTTTCGCCGTTTCGGCCACTGCAAAGGCGGATCAACACCGACCGTAGGGCTCCGTAGGGTGAAATTGGCAAAATACTGACATTTGTTTTCGGATATTCTTCTTGCATGATCAAGAAACTCGTTTTGAAGTAGGAGAGATTGAACTCCAATCAATCCGGAGACTTCTTCAGTCACTCCACCTCGACTGTTTGAACGAGTCCAGCAGATACAAACTGGATGGGGCGACTCCAGGAGCTTCAATGATGCCTTCCAATTGGGGACTCGTGAATGTGAAGATATCAACTTCCAGAGCCTGTGACGAAGAGGGTCCGGATTCATGTAGGGATCTTGACGATGGAAGCAAACTTTGAACTTGGGTAAAACAACTACACTGTCTAGGTGCCTACAAGGGTCGTCTTGGATTCCAGCTCAAGGACATCGTCAGGGAGGCCTCCATGGACATTGTATCACTATATCAGGCGGGTCAGGTTTAGAGTAACTCAAGTGACAGCATTTTGACGCACGATACAAGTCAAGATAATCGACACCAAGCTGGCGCAGGACGCGATATTCATGTCATCTGGTTTATCTGAGAAGTTTTGGAGCGTCTTTCGAGAGTTCAGCACCGCGCGCTTCAAAAATCCTCTGTTCCTGCATCATGTATCGCGAGAGCACGTGTTTGAGCTGGTCAAGGTCATTGAACGCGTCGAGCGTTGGAGAATGAGTTGGCCGTTGAAGCTGAAGCTTAAGCTTGAAGACACAAGTCGTGACAGAGTCGTGAGAAATTGACATGACCGTGGCTATCATACTCGAGCATACTCGGCTCCGGGCTACTTGTTCACGTCTTCAAGTTCAAGCTCCAAGCTTCAGCTTCAACCCTCTTCAACCTCTCTCCTTCCTGCCCATAACCGATTCCTGCCAACTTCAATGACTCCAATCGGCTCCCTGGGGAGACTGTATCCGATGAGCCAAAACCCATTCGTATTATGTGCGAGTGTTCAAGACCATCCATCCCCGCACTTGGCGACTGTACAATATAGATGTAAAGTAAAGTAGTAGTGAGTGATTACTGTAATTTACAGTGACTGATGAAATCATGATCATATATGCTTGCTGTCATCAGTCTTTTGGATGCGCTCAAGCATGAGTCCAATGTTGTACTTAGTTTGGATAACCGTTTGTTATCCCTTGCGGTTTCTGCAGTCTCATTTCGCCGCTCTTGTGTTTTTATTTCCATCTTCTGGTCTTATATATGACTCAAGCCGTGTCTCGTCACAGACATTTTCTTTCTTTTTGCCGTTGTGCAAACTTCCACTCCTTCAACTAAATAATGAAATACTACTCCTAGACAATGACTGTTGTCACCTTGAGCTCGCTGTGGGCGACAATGGTATCTGTGGCCTCGGCAGATGATTGGACAAAGAGGTCTATCTACCAGGTAACGTTTCGAGCAGTTCGCAATCCCCCTCCGAAGTCAAGGAAGTCTAATTTTCAGCTCTTCAGATGGTCACCAACTGATTTACCTTGGGAAATGTTTTCTCCAAGCTGCGATACCTCACAGGAAAAGTACTGCGGTGGTGACTGGCAGGGAATCATCTACTTGGTTTATATCCAGGACATGGGTTTCGATGCTATCTGAATAATATCTCCCGGTGTCATTGAAAATGTCACTCAGGGTATGACGACAGAGGGCGAGTTTTATCATGGGTGCGAGTTTTTCATCCGTTCGTCGTTGGGGTCAGCGTGAGTGTAGCAGATATTGGCCTCACAATATCAATTCCTCCAAAGTCGACTTTGGGCCTGCAGACGATTTGAAGAGCCTCAGTAGCGCTCTTCATGACGAGGTCTCATGGTGGATCTAGTTGTTAACCAGTGAGTCACCTTGGACTTACTACGGTTTCTCCAAACATTCTCTTCCATCAGCGTCGTTGCTAACCCTATCGACACATCCAGTGTCTGGCCCGAAACCTTTGATCAGCCATCGTCATTTTATTCTCTCCCCATGAACAAGTGACGCGGGATTGAGGACAGCAAGCAGTGGGAAGAGGAGAGCCGGGAATCTCATATCAAGGCGGAAAGGAAGACAGAAAGTGACTCGATATATATGTATGAACCTCAGCCAGTGTGAAGAATTTTCCCTGCTATTCGAGGATCATATACGCACATGTACTGGGGCAGCATAAGTACATTTCCATCTGTTCGGAGTTGATAAAAGGGTCAAAGACTCCCAGGCACCACCATGGAGTTCACCGTTGGGTACGATGTAGATGAATATAAGTTGCTTGTAGCTTAAAAGACCATCAACAATCTCCGAACCCTGCTTGAGCACTTTGTCGTACATATCCTGCTGCCCTCCGGAAAAACCACGCCAGTTAGCGAAAATGATGAGAGGTAGACCCTCGCGATTGAAGTCTAATATTGCTTGTGCAGTCTTGTAGGCAGAGTTAGGGTACGAGACTTGACCAGCCTCTATGATACGTTGTTCGAATGAAGCAGGATTGGCCGGGTCGGCAGGAACGACGCGTTCGATTGTCGATTGTGCGCGTCTCGACTGCAATAACACCTATAGGGATACATCTAAGTTGAGCCCTCCCAACAACAACAGTCTGCGCCCGTCCACTGAGTCTTTCCTGGAACGATCCTTTGTCGAAGAATCCACTCATCCATTCCGAAGTCGTTTCGTCTGTCTTCCCTTCAATGAACCATCTAGGATCAGAAGCGCCTTTGGGAGGGGTATACTGGATGTCTCGATCCCAGAAATCAGCAGACTCAAGAACAGATAGAGCACCGTCCTTGACGTCACAAACGAAAGACAGCCATTTCGGAATATGGGTGGCACCTTCAAGGTCACTGCTTGCCGGGAGATGAGAAACACCATTTTTGAACATGATCTGTGTACCTCCGAGTTGAAGATTGGAAGTGTAAACTTCACGACCGAGAACTTTGTTGAGCGCACCGGCGTCAATCAAGATGATCAGTTGTCCTCCGAATTGTACTGCACGCTCTCCAAGTCGGAAGGTACAGTATGCACCGATCCCAACAGATCGTGCAGTGACAAGTGTGATCGTGAAAATATTGTCATAAGCCCTCGACATTTTGACAGCAATGAGACCAGAACCTTCCAAGGATTCGACTCCGAGGCCATCTTGCAGACCGATGATGTCAGTGATCTTGTGGCGCAGCTCCCCTTCCACCTCGATCTTGACAGTCTTTGTAGAATTGTGACCTTGCTTTACCAGCTTCAAGAAATTCTCGTGGGTCAAGCATAGGTAGTTGACTCCCTTCTCCAATTGCCCTTCCTTGTTCCGTGCAGCTGAGAACAAGGGGATGAGTTCCAGACCAATACGAGCACCAGAGTTTGCTGATAGGTAGATTCGGGGTGCAGGCGCCCCAAGCGCTTGCCGTGATGTTCAATGACTTGAAATGGCAGCTAGTACATCCTCATATGTGACAGCGAGGTTGTGGATGAGATTGAGGAAGATATGATTACAGTCAGTGTTTCTTTGTTCGGCGGTGACCAGTTCCAGAGGGTCCAAAATGCTTGTGACCAGACGATCGGTTTCTGAGATGAAGTACTCTGCAGTACTCATACTGCCCCTGAGCCTGCCAAGACGAACTAGAGTGCGAACAAAGAACCTGTGATTCATCCGGTTCTCATGAGCGATAGCATGATAGATGTGGATTTGCTTGTTCTCGATGAAGACAGGTTTGAGCTTGTGATTGGACAGACAACTGAGTTCAAGCTGGAACGCAAGGGCCGGCTCGAGGTTACGGATAGATTGCTCCTCGGTCCAGATACGATCGACTTCTCGAAGAGTGAGGTACACCGGGTATTGACCGCGTCGGCGGAGCATGATGAACACACGACCCACTCCTCGCTCACGAAGCATGGATGATTGTTCGTTGACAAAGGCGGTGAGCTTTTCAAACCATGCATCTGATGATCTTCCTCGTCGAAAAGACGCAGTGCAACATTGAGTACATTGAGTGAAGACTGAGGGTTTCCATAATGTTGATTGTATTCGGCTGCAGCGAACTGGGGCAATGCGGAGGCGACTGCGGTAAAGCCTTCGAGAGTGCGGTAAAATTGGGGAATAAGGAGATGGCACCAACACGGATGGGTTGGAATTGATGCCAGCTTATGAGATAAGTCAGATCGCTGACAGATGCTGACCTCTTACTTTCACTATGAAATTTGGCGCGGTGAGTGACATTCAACTGCAATGAAATGCACGGCGTACCCGAATCAAGAGATACGAGGTGTCGAAGGGAGAGAATGAGATTGTCCAAGATTGAAGCGCCGGGTCACAACACTTGGCAAATCGCCATCATCGAGCGCGTCGCCTTCGTAATCAATCGAGAGTAAGGTGTCAACTTTATAGGCAGACAAATATGAACCTCGGAAGTGGCTATGATGTGAATCTACATCAGAATTGACCGCGTTCTCATGATTGCCTGCATTCACCAAGAGGTACTGTTGGATCTCCATCTTCGAAATGTTCGAAAACATGTAGCAAAGCATGAGATCTTCAGGTCGTCTGTGGCCCAAGCCAAAGAGCAAACCTATATTGTACAGTGCTTCCTGATGGTACTGAGGTTCTCTGAAAGCCAATGGACATGGAATGGTCAGCGAATGGGCCAAGATCAAGTGGACAAAAGCTCACCAT
This sequence comes from Lentinula raphanica, assembly GCA_027919835.1. NCBI lineage: Eukaryota > Fungi > Basidiomycota > Agaricomycetes > Agaricales > Omphalotaceae > Lentinula > Lentinula raphanica. The sequence goes on along the minus strand of JANVFP010000014.1, from coordinate 548,402 downwards.
GTAGGGCTACAATGTGATTCCGATATCCAGCTAAAGTCTATTCCGATGTTGAAAATGCCCCGACTATAGTACATGGTGTTGCATGAGTCCTGTTGGCTGAGAAGAGATAGACTGTATGACTGACCAGAATATCTTTCTCTACAACGACACCAAGCACGGTGAAATTTCATTTATACGAGATGACGAGGTGACGAGGTGATGGTGGTGGCAGAAGAGGAGGGTCGAGTCCTGGGAACTCATCTTTGTTGCCTGACATGGAATGAGTGCAGGATACGAGAGGGCACCAGTATTATATATAATCTTCAAGGGTGGTTCCGATATCCAGATCATGGCATTCCGATGCTGAGAATGCCCCGACTAGTATGTGTTCTGGGTTCACGATGTCTGCGAGATCACGAATCGAGACATCCCGATGTCTCGATGTCACAACATCACGACTTCGCGATGTCGGTACAATTTTTCTCAGCCAGATTTTTTTGAAAAACCTGGACAAGTCTTGAGTGGGATTTGTGTGAGGAAATTTTACATGTTCATGTACTTTTCTCATTGTGAATATTGTGTGTAATGCTTGAATTTTTTCGCCGCCATTATTTTATTAATTATTGCCCTGTATAATTGAAGAACTATGAAAAATTTCTCACAAGAATTTCGATCTGTCAAAGGAAGGTATATTTCATTGTTTTGCAACATTTTCGAACCCAGAAAAATGTGAATAAAGTATATTTTTTTTCAGCAATATTCCAGCATTCTCATGATGCTTAGATCATGAATTCCCCGTAGTGCTATCTTCTTCATCCACGACCTTAACTTCCCTCCTAATCAACGCTTTGAATTTGAGTTGGGTGTAAAGAAAATGAGTAGAGCTAGCTCACCCTCCTATTGCCTCTTGAGTTAGGAATAACCATTTCTGTTTAGCCCGTATAGCTCCTGTAACCGAATCGTATCGATGTCGAACCTGAAGTAGCTTTTTCATATGAAGTTATGGCTTATAGATGCTAACTCACCTGCATAGAAAATTCTTGGAGCGTCTGAGGTCTTTCTCCATTAAGAGCGATTTTCCTCTGACTTTCGGTCCAAGAGTTCCTGTTCTTTGGGGAAAAGGGAGGACGATCTCCGTTTTTCAGTACTTTTCGACTGTTGAAGGATGCCTTGACAACATATAGGGGACCCCATTTCTCTGAATTCGTCTCGAGAATCTCTCCTGCAAAGCCAGCGAAAGTAACGGGAGGTAGGACAGACAAGGAATGAGGGTTTTGGACTGAGATTGCATCCTCCATTTCCTCATCAGAAAGAGGTCCGTCCTCAAAATCCCAGGCATTTATGTCGGGTAACGTAGAGTTACTGGATGAGTTGAGGTGGCGTTGATTGAACGAATAGAAGGAGGTAATGTTCTTCTCTGAGGGTCTGATTTCGAGAGCCTCTTTCCAAAGTTTTTTACAGCGAGGAACATTCACCGCTGTCCTAAGTGAGTGAAACGTTGAGGTGAAGAAGCGATGAAGATAGAAAAACCAGTCACCTGTAATAGAAAAGATCGAAGTACCAATCTGTCTCTTCAATTTGGGCTATATTCATCACAGGAGGCAGTCGATATATCTCCCGTGTAGTGTGCGAGAATAGAATAGGAATCGTGAAAACTATAGCTTTCTGAAGGTTGACTAGGGTAGGGATGAGACCATCTCTGACCAATCCAAGAGTGACTAGGGTACAGAATGAGGATAATATCACAAGAGATCCATAAAGTTCTTACCGTTGTTTGAGGGAGATCGCATTTGGTGACAGGCTTCTACCAAAGTTGCAGAAGATATCTCCCGTCCCCAACGGTAAGACAATCGTTTCTCAGCTATCAGGATCAGGGAGTATATAGAAGCTAAGGGTATAGGCTTAGTCAAGGGGCTTTTCCAAAACACCGGGACTTACCTGCCCCAGCTACTCTGGCCCAACGAGTTCCAGAACTCATCCATATACCCAGCTTTCTTTCACTGAATCCTTCCTGCTTCAATGTGTCTAAGATACCTTTGATGCTGGGTATTTTCGAAGGGAAGGCTCTTCGCTGAGCGTGAATGATACTGGTTTCTCTTTCGTAAGTATATTATCTAGCTCAAGGAGAAAGGAGACGACCCTTACCTGTTCACTTTGGCTGCAAACATCAGTTCATTCAACATTCTGCAGAACGTTGCGAATGCGTCCATGTTTTTGGAGCGGGAACACCGGAGGGTGAGATTTTTCAAGGATTCCGAAGTTAGAGCGTCAGTTTCGGCCCAAGGTTCTCCTTGAATGGCCTTGACGAACTCTTCGACCCAGTCAAGACTATTGGGAGAGGAAGACAAAGCGAGAAGAAGAAGAGTGCTCTCCTGCTGAATTTCTCTGGAGGGAGCAGCTCTATCGGGAGAATAGACGAAGGAATTATCTGAGGAAGTCCCGCCCCCTGCGCCTGTTGAACCATCCGGCCCTACTGTAGAGGGCGCTCCAGAGATATCAGTGTTATTTTCCAATGCGGCTGATCTTGTCTTTCGACCTGGAGGTCTTCTCGAAACGTTCGCCCCGTTTCTAGAGCAATTTCCTCCGCTTCCGCTTCCGCCTCTCCTACCCCTGCTTCTACTCCCTTGACCCCTTCGACTAGCCGCATTCCCTCGACCGCCCCGCACTCCCCTACTGCTTGGACCGCCACGGCTGCCGTTTCCTTTCCCTCCATTGTTGCTTTCAACGTAGTCTCCATCATTTTCATCATCCTCCTCTTCTTCATCGTCTGCAAGGGCATCTTGCTCGAGGTCGAGTTCTTCTACGTGTTCGTTGTCGTCGTTGTCTATATCGGTGACCGTCGGCCTTTTCCTCTTCAGCTGCTAACTGTTGAGCACTTGGAGCAAGGGGTAAAAAACAGCCTGACTTACATTGTTATGGCTATCCATCTGTCCTAAATTCAATACACCTTTCTGTGAAAATCCGCTGTCTCTCGATCCTTGTCCTGCGGAATCAACCGTCTGGGGTGTATTGTCCAAGTCCAAAATAGTATCGACGAAGACTAACCCGACGGAGGGTGAGGGTGACCTTGTTTCAGGCAAAGAAAGGGAAGGATTGGGCGAAGAGAAGCCCCACGTCCAATTCGACCTCGCTGGAAGGGTAGACGATGCAAGATCATTGGAAACGTCAGGCGCCATCTGAAAATTCTCATCCTGTGGAAACGGGCTAGGAGAAGATGAGGCGGCGGTTAAACATGGAGGGGCATCCTTCTGTCTCGTGTTTTCCGAGTTGACCATATCATCGAATGATTCGACGGAAGGTAGCTTAGTCCCCCCTGACTGAACCGAATTTATATGTTGGAAAATTCTAGGGAGCGAAGGGGAAGACGTGGGCAAAGAAAATTCCCCCCTCTGAGTCTGATTCGTGGTAAAGGTTGTCTGGGTTAGACCATTTGGGTATCTCGCCGTCGTCTGGAATCTTCTGTCTTCGGGGAACATTCTAGGTGGAGAAGGCAAGGGGGTAAGGAGATACGGACGAATCGTCTGAGAAAGGCGCGGAGTATGGAGAGCGTCGTTTGACGTCTTTGTTCGAGGAGTTGTTGATGACTGAATATCGGTAGAGGTTATACGTTGAGAGGTCTCTTGAGAAAGATTTCCAGAGCAAGTCTCTTGAGCAACTTGAGATGAAAGTGTTCGAAAAAACGCGGAAACCAAAGGTGGAAGCTGTGTAGCATTGCAGGAATAGTAGGCTAGAGCAGCCTCAGTCTCCTCTTTGGAAAAGGAGACGATGAGGCGAGACATGGCGGTATGTTCCTGAAAAGAAAATCCCGAAAAGGAGTAGCCTGAAAGACCATCACGTGATTGCCTATTTGATTCAGCGCTTGTTCCGGGCGCCAAAATCTACCTTGGCAAAGCCAGCACGAGCCGGCACGAGCAGACTTTTAACAGTGCAATGCAATCAGTCAATTTTCAAGACCTCCCTTTTGTTCGTCCATCCTTTGTCGCTATCAATCCTGGGACAAGTTTTAGCCACTTCGAAGACCCAACATGTCCGACCCCGGCTACGTTTCTGAACTGCTCGTGAGTGGAGTTGAGCCCGAATCTTGACTCACCCAAAAGTGTCCCGCTATTACGATTTGTCGAGCAAGGAAGACGCTTTCGCTTTGTGCTCAAGCAGCAGCAATTCATACAGAGGCACTTGGCAGGAGTACATCAGAGAGGGTGTGTATGCTTCTTAGCTGTTTGAAAAGGCAGACCCTAAGATGTACTCGTTCCAGAAGCCCCTATGGAGACGACAAAAGAGGGAACAATGCCTCTTTTCCACAAGATCCAAAAATGCAGCACTCACACGACTTGTATCATACACTCATTCAACCATCGTTGTACAATGATTTTCCCTGGAATGATGCTATAATCACTCTTTGGACCTCCAGTTCTTCAAACCATTACCTTGGCCATCGAAATCCAGCATTCTGAACGAATACTGTATTCAGGAGATCAGCAACAAACTTCTAGTCGGAGCTAAAATCCTGGTGCATCGCGATCTCCTCTTCGAATCAAACACCATTCTAGATTCGGTCCCAGGGAAAGAGTAGACCTCTACCATCTGGGCTTGAACCTCGATAGAGGGACAGAGACGCCCAGTTTGTACACGGCTCATAAGTCCCAAGTGTACATCAGCACCTCTGGATGAACATGCGCGCGAGGGGATGGACACATCGATCTATATTTTGCGGTTTTTGAAGAAGAAGCAGCAGCAGAATGCTGAAGACCAGGTTTTCTGAAGGGATCTCAAGATCAGTTGCTGCCTGCAACTGTCTGGTGGTTGTCCACTAGCCCTACTGCCGAAACCGAAGTGCCTTGCTTGATATCGTTCACCCTGATATTTATGGGTTCTCCTGCTGTTCCTTGATGAGAGATGGCGTTTGTTTTTCAGTCGGTCGAAGGAAAAGGTAAGATGCTGTCTTTAATCGCATGTCTCTGGATTTCTCAACATACCTTACTACAATTTCAGCATATCAAAACTTCGTCTGGAGATAGCTATACAAGGTTGAACTGCCGTCAGAGTCTGGTCGAGGTCGCAATGCGAAGATCGTCAACGGAAAAGTCATGAAGAGACTTTAGCAGTAGAAAGAGTCGCATCTTCTTCAGGGTTGAGTCTTGTTTTGTGTCAGGAACAGAGATATTGGACGTGTAGTTTGTCTATCGAGGAACTCGTTGAATGAAAACTTCCTGTTCAACAAGTTTTGGAGCTTTGGTACGTTCTCGAGAACCGCAATACTCACTGATCCTGATGGATGATCTCTTAGAACCAAAGATGGGACCCACGAGTGTTGATCACTCTACTTCAATCGTCCTACTGAAATCCCGATAGCTCTCTTGAAGGTTACTGCTATGGAAGTCTTGAAAAGACTGTTCAAATGTTCATATGATTGCCTCCTATAGATGCTTTTTTTGCTGCTCGCACTCTTGTACGAGAATTCTTTCCTTTGCCAGGTAAGTTGATTAACTAAATGAATCTTCACCAGTACTCATATTCATCTTCCCATGTAGCATAAACGAAAACGATTCGAAAACGCAAGTTACCATTCATCGTACTCTCAAGGTTGCATCTATCAAGACATATGTTGAGTCGCATCGACTTTTGTTGGCTCTGTCAAAAATTCGGACTCGAAATCATTCGTTGAACTCATCGAAGACGAATGTCCTGCATCGTCAACTGTCCAGAGAACGGAGCACTGACAGTCCCCAGATGGCATCACAACTTGCCGTCTTCGGGTCGGAGTCATGTAGGAATGGCAGGACCTCGAGGCCGAATCGTGAGTGAATTGCCTACGCGATCACTGACCGATCACTGATTGCTCGCTGTGATCTTCTCGACTGCGACAATCAGGTTCTCTAATTCCTTCCACCACGCTCAAGGGCTCAATTCTTTGTACATCATTCACACTATTGCCACAGATATTTGCGGAACAGCAGCATCTTCCCTTCATCACGATAGACTTCATCTCTACGCTCTCAGACCTTTTCAATTCATTCAACCTCACCTCAGACAATGGCAAACCGCCGTTCTTCTCGATTGTTACGTGCGCTCTACGCAATCCGTTGCTTACGCTCAACGTCTGGTGCGGACGGTCCCGGATACCTGTACGCCTTCAACGATCGCGGAGGCCTATGGAAGATCGGGATGTCGAACAATTTCGTTCGACGGAAGGCTGAATGGGATAGGCGGTGCCCATCCTCGACTCGAAGATGGATGCCGCCCATTGCAGTTGCGAGGAGAAGAAGGGCTGGTGAGTGTTTTTGCTCCTCTATTGAGATATACTGACGATTTTTGTTGTTCTAGAAACCTTGGCGCATCTGCTGTTGGAGATGAGGTGCTCAGACAGACCTCGGATTCGATGTTTTCGATGTACGTCCTTCACACTTTCAGCGCGCTTCTGATGAACATGAAAGCATCAAGGTCGGAGAACACATATCGAAATCTTCTTGTTTTCTGCAAACCGGCGGTATGCGTGGAGGAGAATCATTCGTCCATTGCTTATCAGAGCTTCAAGGACGTAAGGTATGCGATCTGTCTACCCTTTCAGAATCTCTAGCTGAATCTGCTTATAGTGGGACCATAGTATTCTCAACAAAACATGTAATGAATAGATAGTATAGTGTCATCATGCAAAAACAAAAAATCGTATACAATTCTTGTACAAAGGACTACAAGTTAAGTATCAAAGTATACATAGAGCTTCCTTGCTAACTGCACTGCTCTAGGACTCATTATTTGGCAACAAAATTTCCCACCTGCGCATCCATCTCAGATGAACGCGTCTTCCCGATACAGAAGAGTCGCCTTTGGTACTGGAGACAGCATTACTTTGGATTTCCGCTATTCGCTACTATGTTTTGGTCGATCACACCGCGAGCCTCCAACACATCATGAATCATCTGCACAGTTGTAGGTGAAATTCGAATCGACCTTCTCGTTCGCTCACTGATTGGTTTCAGCTCTTGTTCCTTCTTACCACAGCCGAGCCCGACCTTGATCATGGTGAAGTCCCGGATTTACACGGACTCTGGGCATCAACAATAGCAGCCACCATTCCTTCAAACATGACTTGAACCGGCGACGCGCCCGCCTCTGGGATTTCTCGAATTGAACGGCTCATCAGCCAGCGATTGGTTGAAGGATAAGGTCTGCATGGTTATTCCAACGTGTAGTACACACTACGGGGAATTCATCGTCGTGACAGCGTTGAAAAGATGAGATAACATTGATTCGATATATAAATAGCTCAAGATTTCCTCTCCTCTTCAAAGCTGAGATTTGAAATAGAAAGCTCAATAACTAGCGATACAGCAAAATCTGAGGCCAGTCCATAAGTTCCCAGTATAAAGTCTGTGACAATTCTTTATATTGAACTATAGGGAAGATTCAAACGGTTCACACAATTGAATCAACCCAAGATCTCCATGAAAGGTTGAACAATCATCAAAATACCATCAGCAAAATATCAGCCAGAATTTTGCAACAATCCTCATCGAGAAAATTTGTATCGACGTCGCGACGTCGTGATGTGGTGACCTCGAGATAGCGGAAAATCACGACGCGTGACATTGTGGACTTCGGGCAATCGGAACTCTGTGACTTACCGGTTGTATTATGACTCTATCGACGTCTCAGACTTGTCCAGGACTTGTCTCAGACTCTCGTTACATTCAACTTGAATTCGAAACCTCTTCTCGCCATTCCGCGTCATCATCCTCATGATCAACCGTCCAAGGATCTCTCATCCTCCAATCTTTACTCAAGCTCTCCCCTCCGTACAATCAGCCCATGATAGATAGGTAAGGAATCCCGCAATGCCCGTTGTTGTCCTTGTTTTTACTCCTTTTACTAATCTAATCTTCTCTCCCTCTCCTCTCCTCTCCCTCTCTCTCTCTCTCTCTATATATATATCACACTCCCTGCCTCGCTGCCCTCGACCCATCATCAGAACTCCTCTCACTCGCCCAGAACCCAACAAGCCCCCGCGTGCTCGACGTCTTCCTCGACTCTCCCGCCGTCCCTTCCAAATCCAAATAGTCCTTCGTCCAGAACCTCATCGGGACGTACCATCTCCTCGTGGACGACGGGATTGGAAGTAGAGTGGGCGAGAAGTGTTTTGCGTATGCGGATACGTATCTCAAGGTATGGTATTTTAATCCTTAACGTTCACCGTTCACTCATTTTTACTTTTACTTAACTTTTTCCAACTGACTGACTCTGAACTCTGAACTCTGACTCTGACTCTGAACTAAACTCTGAATTTTCAGGGAAAATCGCGCGCTCGGTCCTCCCGCACGAAGAAACATTCGCTGCGTCGTTCTATGGGAAGTTTTTCGTCCGGAAGATGGATTTGTATCTGTTGAAGCGGCGACCGGAGGAGTGGAAGACGGTTCAGGCGAGGAAGGCGAGGAAGAAGGCGGATGGAAACGATACGGTTACTATTCCCTCCATAACCTCCATGACCTCCACGACCTCCATGACCTCCATGACCTTCGCGGATCCTCCTACTAGCCTCAGCACCGTCGTCGACACCGACAACGTCTCCGGTGTACCCTCTACAAAACCTCCATTCACAAAAGCCCCAGAACCTACAGGAGCTACAAAAACCACAGACCCCTCCAAAAAGCGAAGCACGAAACCCGGGTCAAAGACGAGATTGACGAGCTGTTCGACGCTGCTGTCGGCGCTATGGCCAGATAAATACAAGGACGGCTATGCTCCAACTTCACCTCAACTGTCTGTCTCTATGAGTATGAGTCAAAATCAGGACATGTGGTGAGATTGGTGGTCATATATTCAAACGGAAAGTACTGACACTACCGTGCCCCAATGCTTTAGCCTTGTACTCGAGGTTGCTTGAACTCGCTGTCAATAAAGCTCAAATTATCAGAGCGCCTTCGATCTTTTCACAGCTTTGTTTTTGCTCCTACAAAGGCGGCCTTGCAGCGTTGATTTTATTTGGATGTTGGCTGTGTATGCACTCTTGAAGACTCATTTGTCTCGCTGCTGATATGTTGTTGCAGTTCTTCACGGATCCCTTGTCAGCTGTGAAGGAGTCACGAATCCCGGTCACTCAAAATCAAAAAGTCGTCTCCACGAAACGTTTGACTCAAATACAAGGAGGGACAACTCACTGTATGCAGTCACTGGGTTTTCAAGGGCTTCTCTGACGTCTTTGGTTGTAGAATTTAGCCTCCTTTCAGCTCTGGCATGAATCCATGGGTCGTTATACGCCCCGTCTCTCTCTTCGCCGTCTGGATCTATGAAGAGCTCCTTATATATATGCAACTTCCTCATTTCAAGGAGCTCCCTGCTTATCTTCCATGAACGGATTATTCATACGCTTCGTCGTCATCTCATTGGTTCAGTCCCACCCCTACCACGTCATCGTCCATGTATCCCCCCTACTCCCTTCAACGATCCATATTCTCCTGCGCCCTCAAGGTGAAAACCAAACCAACGATGACAATGTCGAGACCCTCTGATGTCTCCGAGAACATCTTCCTCACGGAAATCGTGATTCACCTCTACCACTATCACAACTATTGTCTCATATTGTTCACCGTCATCTCTGGCCGCAGAAAAATGAATCCCAGTGTTTGCAGTATGGCATGCCATGACTTAACGTCACATTTGAGGATAGCAATATCTCAATTGGTGCCTCGGCAGATGGCACGTCTCTCCCTCCAGAGGAAGAGCTACAAATATACACCAGCCAGAGGTACACTCATATCGTCAAACTTACCACATGGAAACACTTGTTTGGCGTTCCTGATGTCGCTCACGCCGTTGACTCTCATCAGATGCAATTGTTGAACCGTGGTGTGTTTTTCGATTCTCACCACCTGTTCGATCTCCGCATGCGCAATGCGCATACTTGCTTCCGAGATTGATTACGACAGGTTATCTCCCGACGCAGCAGAGAATCTGTACACCGAATATGTAGATGTCAATGAGCCGTAGTCTCTTGGTGTCATTCCATGCACGTTTCCCAGCATCTCTCTTTCCTCCTTCATGCTACCATTTTGTTATCTTGATGTCTATTCAGCATTGTCATTGTCCTGCTCCGCTCCTTTTCCGGCACCCGCAACCTTTATATCTATCTCATGTGTATGGTCCCGTTTAGCTCAAAGTTATACCTCACCCCAAGACATGCCGATTGCTACAGTTTGCAATGCGATAACAAACGTCCACTTATTCATGAATCACAAATTTTGTACCAACTTTGCGGGGGCTCACGCGTGCGAAAAACTGAGACAGCAACATATTACATGTAATAAACGATGTGAGAGTGCATGCTCATCGAATGAGTTTACCTAGGTGACAAGACAAAAATAAGTGCCTGTGTCCAACTCGGAGATAGAGCCTACGGAAACTGACCTAATTCACCGTTATGTTAATCCTCTGCATTATCGACACTGATTGGCATTCCACAGTTGTTGAATAAATTTGGATGGTATGACTGAAACCCAATAGTATTGACCAGTCAATAGAATGAAATTTCATCGTATCTTACCTTTGGGGTTGGCAACACATGGGTTACAGGCATGTCTTTGATAGTGAGTGCTGTTCGGGCAAAATGTGACACAACCTGCGATATAGGTAACAGCTGATAGCGACCAAGCTGTCTTGAACACAACCAGCCACAGTTCAGTCTTCGATAGAGGTCATGTTCTGCGCTGATTGGGTTCAATGTTCGGATTTCTAGATATGTTGTAGTTTCCAGTGCACCTGTGATGGGATGGGGATATGAATAAGCGATGATTCCTTGAATGATTCCAGCACCGTAATTTCCAGCATCTAGATGCTTGAATATCACAGAACTCTCGCGCGTATTGCACGAGAATACAACACCATTGCTAACCACACCAGCTAGCCTGATTGCATTACGAGTAAGCTGACCATTCCATGCTGAAAGTGGCAGGCTGTATTTGGTGCACAACAAGTTGAGAATTTCGTCCAATGCGGAATTTTCCATGACTATGTCGCAAGACTTGAAAGTTCGATCTGACGAGGCCCAAGTAGAAAGATCTGTCCCGTCGAACATTCCGCGATGAGATTCACGCTTCATATCTAGCAAAGCATCCAGTGCCTCCCCAATCTCATCCCGCAATTCTTGACTGTGCTCCAGTATGATTTCCAGAGCACCTTGACGGCTATAGTCCTTCTGCATGGTAGCCTCTACCTCGCCTGATTGCACACTGAAGTCAGCATCACTACTCGATTCCAGATTGTGAATGACAGACCCGAGTGATTGTTTGAATTGACCTCCTGCAAGATATGATTGGTACGTTCAAAAATAGGAGTATTTCGTGCTTGCACAGGTCCCATCCACTCCAAATCTTCGACAATGTGGATAGCATAATGGTGATTCGGCTTCAGGGTCACATCAGGAAAAAGTACTAGCACTTGACGTAGATATTTGAGGATAAGGGAGCGGTACTCATCCCTGGAGTCAGAAGAGGTTTCGCGCAAATTCAGGAGTCGCATGGCATGAACCAGATCCAGGAAGTTTTGTAGCAGCTGAAATTGTCGAGCATGCGGCTGGTTCTCGTACTGATACCCCCAGAGTCGTATCAAGGTAATGACCAGGGACACAGAACAGACAACTTTCCATTCGTCTGCACTGAGCTTCCCATTTGCTTTGGTACCCCAATTTTCTGGCGGCGAGTCGATCCAGCTAGGCAATATCGTAATCGCCATGTCTTTCCAAACCTCATCCAAAATATCCTTCGCGATTACGTGCCTAGAAGTAGAACCTCTTTTTGGAACAAGTTCACTTTCGCGATTCTCTCGGCGCTAGAATTTTCCACTTCAATTTTTTGCTGTGTAGAAAAACTTGATATTTACCCAGAGAATCAAATTTTTAGCCATCTCAGCTTTTTCGGTGCTTTCGGTGCAGGAATAGATCGATTTGAAGTGAACGGAGGTATTTGATAGAATTGACAAAGCCGAGCAAGATGGGCCTTGTTATACTCACTGCCCATGAGTGTTGCCATGGAGGGCTCCTTTTCCTCGAAACGCTCCTTCAATTTTAGGAAATGTAGAGAATCAGTGCCTTCCATTGAAGGATCTTCATCGTCATCATCTTGACTCCGGATTTGTCCCAAATGCTGCAGAGAACTTAGCGTTATGCTATAGCATGAAACACAAATGAAGAATCTATACCCATAGTTTCAGCCGAAGGATCAGATCACTGTTATAATCTTCCTTCTCGTTATAGAGAATCTCCAGACCTTGACACAATGCTCTCAACATTTCTCTCCGGACTTTTGAGAGACCAGGTGTCTTTTGAGTGCCGTCACAAAGTCGTTTAGCCTGGCTAGCCGCAATAGTTCAAGAAGAAAAGTCGTTCTTGAATAATGCCTGGTACCAAGGGCTCCTGAGATCCCCGTGCTCGACATATTTGAAATATTTTGACACTGCCGCTTGATGCCGGCCTGTGAGAATTTGATGCAATAGCACGCTCGTGCTCGTTGATTCTCTTTTCTTTGACTTGTAAGTCTTGTATATGTGCTCTGTCTTGAGCTTATATGCCAATGAATCAGCTTCATGACAGACTCTTCTGTCAGCTCTCTCTTGGAGTCCCTTCACTTGCAAGAGTTGTAAAAGCCATGCAAATCTGACATGGTGACATCTGTACGATCTGGCTGAGCGGCCCGAGCTGAGTGTTCTGGGTGGCCAAATTGGTGTTTCCTGCAAGAAATGTACCCAGAATGTCATGGGATTCTTGCGCTCAGAGTCTGGCTTGTCTTCACACAGTTTCCTGTATTCATTAAGCTTGATGTAAGAGAAGAAATTGGCAAAAAGACTCAGAGTCAGTATGAGAGTCATATCAGTTACGTGAGATTGATCGACCGGCAGCACCTGGCATTGCGTCGGAGTTTCAAACATGTCGAGCACGATGGCCTTACGAGCCCTGGGTTCCAGGCTAAAAGTCGTTCAATGAGATCCCGATACTGAGGGTCATTTTCAAAGCCACTAGAACTGCTTGCAGGACAGGTAGAGCTCGAAGCTGGTGGAAGCTGACGTTTTACTTCCTCGATATTGAAGATACTCGAAGACTTCGTGGAAGTTGTGGTCTGTGACGCCGTTGACTCCTACATGCAATCATGGTTAATTGAATATTTCCACTACGATAACAACAGCATACCATATCAGAATCCGAAGTATCTAACGTTTCCTGGAATTCGACATTGTCATTGGCATCTTCAACAATATCTATGCCATATGACAACGGAGGGATAGATGGAATGGCAGCAAGCTCAGCAGTTTTGCGCTAGAGGGAGCATTCATATACTTCATACACTGAGAATTTGTAATACACGTACCCATGCCAGAATGGAATCGACGAGTGCATCTTTCTTTCCTGCACAAGATAAATTCAGGTCAAAACAAAGATACCATAAGACTCCATGAGTTTGATCGCCCAAAGTTTTCTTCAAGGAGGACTCATTCTTCCGAATGCTGTTATACAGTTCGCGCAAAAGACGATTGGAGGGCCTTTTCCGTTTCTTGTCATGAGAGGGTTGAACATAACCCTCGCCACTCCGCGACACCTCGGCATCCATTTTCCAAATCTTGCGAACATGTGTAGCGAAAAGACCCAGATAGCACAAATGCATGCTATCGATGACTGTGAATGTGATAGGATCCCAGTAAGGAAGCCTCAACAATTCGGACCATCGCATCCCATAGTTGTCATAAATCTTTCGGCGCGCAGCCTCAGAGGAAGCATCCAGCCAAAGATGAGCTTGCAGTTTGTGCTCCTGTACGTCACGTCTGGGCCATGTATCAGGGTCGAGGTTGTGAATATCTTGGATAGGCAAAAAGCATCGAATGCAAAAGTACTTATGGCTGTGTGATGCAAAGCCCGAAATCGAGTGTGCGCCTTCAGTATCACATACCACCGGAGCCAAAGCAGCATACACAGTTCTGCCCCTTGGATATTTAGATGTGCGGGTAAAAAAAATTCCGTTCCAGAACAGTAGCAGCTGATCAACAAGCTTTCGAAGAGTATGGTTGATCTGAGCATCATTAGGGTGACCACGCAGGACTGTGACCAAGAACATATACTCCTTTCGATACCGAAGGTGCTCAGGGAGTACCAGAAGAACCATGTATAAGGCAGTAGAGCTGGCAGAACCACCTGATCTTTTCATATGGAAGGGATTGAATGAATCATATCCAAGACTCATCAAAAGTCGTAGATCAGGTGAACCCGAGATATCAGATTGCTGCCTCATGAACGGTTGGCCATCAGGACCTGGAAACTGGTCGAAGATTGGGGAGTCCCAGAAGTCCTGAGTGGACTCTGGCATTGAGACATCAGGAGACTTCAGGCATTGTTCCAGCGAATCCTCAATTCCAGGGATTGCGAGAAGCTTTCCAATCCACTCTTTGAGGTTTTGGAAAATCTGCTTTCGAACTGGAACTATAAAAGTGCGGGGACCAACACTACGTGTTTTCCACAACATATTTCCGCATTCCGGAGAGTCGGGATGAGATTTCGAGGAGCAGGAGGAAAGGAGTTGATGCGTAGAATGAGCAGTTTCGTTGCCAATCAGATCTTCTTCCGTAAATGGATAAAGTGCGTGGCAGATAGAACACGAAATGAAAGTATCCCAAGATGGATCCAGGCCATAGTGATCCACTACAGTGTGTATATCTTTGGGTATTTGGTCGGCAATGTTCAGGCCAAGGAATGTGCGCATCTCAGGCTGGACTCTCCCTGTCAGACTGCGTATCATAGAACGCTGAAGTGCCAGGATGACTTTCATCTGACGGACTGGATTCCGGAATTTGACGTAGACGATGAGAGCTGTCATAAGAGTTATTCTGATGCTAGGGTCCTGAGGGGCCCAAACGCGAAAATATTGAGCTAAAAGGAATGAGAGTCGCATACTTTCATAGTGAACACATCTACTTACAATTGTTGAAAATATACTGATTTGACTCTGGGGAGGCTTGCTGCTCCCAACTCCGCCTTTTCATCCGATGCAAGCACTCCAAAGCCTCATATAACAAATTCTCCGAATCGCCCAGTGCATCCTTGGTTGGATCCTGCCTGTCGTGAGGCCTGATTTGGATCTCTTTCAGCAGAGTGCAGAACCTGGCTTCTGTTTCAAGAAAACGTCGATTGTTTGGATGCGTCACGGTTAGTGCGAAAGACCCTGAGTTAACCTGAAGTATCGCCTCTGGATCGGGAAATACAAAGGGTGTGTTGGTAGAGGGAAGCTGATTGAATTCCAGATGAAGGTCAGTCTCGAGATATTTGAGACGAATGTCTATCTCTTGTTTGATTTCATCGTCAGGGCTCAGTGCCGATACTACAGAGCTGCTTCCAGACTTTTCGCGCAAAACAGAAGATCCCGTAATACTAGAGGATATTGCTGCATCATATTGCGCAAGTTCGGTCGAGGCTGTATCAGGTCCTAGAGCTTCAGAAATGGAAGAGGTTGTCTGGGCTGAAACACTGGATGAGGAAGTCGCAGTGCTGGGCAAAAATGTCTTGAACCGATTCTGTATTTGCTGCTTTTTTGCATGTGCGCGGAGAACATCGTAATGCTGAATAACGCCAAGTGGATTAACGAGGCAACAATCATCACATTTGCAACTTCGTGAACGGGGATCGCGTCGAGGACCCATTGAGACTGGAAGTAATTCAACAGACTTCAACTTGAACTGACGCCGTGATCTCCAACCGGCTAAACTATTTTCCCACGTGCCACATGTTTGACATATTATAAGGACCATTCTGCATTTGAGCAACTGCGAACTGCTTGCCTTCTTCCTGCAGATCAATGCTGGACCCATCGTATAGCCTGTTAGGATCCATTGAAGCTCCAACCAACTCCATCAATGCTTTGACCTTCTCAACAGATGGTAGGTATCTAGCAAGCTGTGGCGATGATATGGCTGTCCGCGTTTACGATGTCCATCGTAATCTTTCCACGATCTGGACCTACCGAGGCAAAAGTCCATTCACAACAGCTCTCTGGCACAAAGATCGCTTGTTTGCAGGTAATGCCGATGGCGAGGTGTTGATGTTTCAACCTACAGCAGTCAGTGTAATCAATGCTTGCCCATGTCTAATGACTAACCTCTTCATTTGACATAAAGTACTGGTTTCGCAAAAGGCGCGAGCAACTCATTGCAGAGCTATACAACCCAATCTACTTCTTGGAGCTTGACCGAACTGCGACTCAACTTCTTGTGTGCTCAGGCTCACGCACCACCTTGCTTGTCGAGAGAAGTACATGATGAGTCCCCATCTTGGTTCGTGTGCTAACTAATTCGAAAGAGGCTGGGCAATGGAAATTGAGATCTCATTTTGATTCACCGAGCTCCTTTGCGGAGATGGCAGAGCTCGGTGAACCTGATGGTTTCGAAGAACCTCAAGTGTTAGCTACCAGTGCTCACTTCCTGGATGAGAAGGGACTTATTGTTGTCGGATACCTTCATCACGGGCTATGGTAATTACAACACATGTTATACCTCCCAGTCTCTTGAACTCATCTGAGGATACGCAGGAAATACCAGACCGAAAGCGGTACGAGTACTTTGGTGTGGGGTCCAGATGAGAAGATGTGAGTGATTTTTACGCTGTAGTCGAACCAAGTCTGGTACAATATAATCTTGTTCCAGCGGGTCCACGGCCCTTTCTCCGGATGGGACAGCGCTTGTCGCAACGAATATCCGTAGTGGTCTGGATTGGTTCAGAGTAACCACCAACGCGAAATGGAAGAAGATCAGCTCTTCGCCGGAAATTCAAGACTCGAATTCGAACATACCGCTTCCCGTTTGCTTCATTGACAAGGGCAAACATGTCATCATGGGAACGTCTAAAGGTTACGCTGCAATCTTTCATACTAAACATGGGAAAAAAATTGTGTCGCTGGATCATGGTCATGGTAGGTTTCCAACACTATACACTTGAGGCTTGATCATGAATGTTCTCAGATAAAACTTGGGTTACTGCTTTGGTGATGAAATTGAAACCATGTTATTGAACCAACGTATCTCACATGTTGATCAAGGCTTTCTGTCATCCGCCGAACAAGTTGCAGCTAATAGCCACAGGCGACGGAAACTGTGGTGTTGATACCAGGATCAAAGTTTGGATAACGGATGCTGACTCAACCAACACAACGTCTTTTTTCAAGGACTGGAGTCTTTTGTTGGTAGGTGTGGTACGCTGGTTTCACCCCTTAACTGTCTTGGTAGGTCGGCTTCACTATTTTACAAGAATATCGAACTCTGACCAAAGTAATCTAGCTTCGCTTTCTCATGCGGGTCTCATACCATGTTCTCGCCATAGGCGGATTGACCTTCATAGTCTTCCGCCTAACCCCTGCCAACCATGTTGAAAATTTTCAACAATCTTTTGCCACTTTCTTGGTGAAATCCGTTGCCTCCCAGGGAATGCCTGCTAAGCATGTAGACGATATTCGACAATCTTTCAGCACTCTCTTGGCGAAATCTCCCATACCACAGCCTTCGCCTACCCCAGAGCGCATTTCATCCTCGCTTGCGCAATCGTTGTCACCTCTGCTTGAACAATCATTACCACATACACCTCGCACATGGAGGCCACGTACACGCACCTTGGAATCATTCGCTCAACGTCTGTCCTCCGCCAACAAGAAGATGCCTTTGTCGTCTATCACCGTCTCGTCCAAGGTCTGGATTGCCTCTGCCACTGACCTCAGTGAAATATCCACTACGGACGTCAGTCATTCTACATCTACCGCTGATTCCAGTAGTGGCACATCTGCCGCCGATTCCAGCAGCACCGCATCTGCCGCCGATTCCAGCAGTACCGCATCTGCCGCCGATTCCAGCAGCACCGCATCTGCCGCCGATTCCAGCAGTACCGCATCTGTCACTGGTTCCAGTAGTGCAGCATCTGCCACTGATTTCGATAGTGCCGCGTTCGCAACTGATTTCGGTAGTGCCTCGTCCGCAACTGATTTCGTGAGTGCCTCGTCCGCAACTGATTTCGGTATTGCCGTGTCCGCAACTGATTTCAGTAGTGCCGCGTCTGCAACTGATTCTGATACGACACACCGCTCGAGTGAATCAGGGATTTGGAATCAGATCTTTGACCTGTAGTTCAGGAGTCAGGAATAATGTAGTAATTTACGGTTTTCAACACAATCTATCTCACTATGGTTTACCTCGTCTACGCTTCAGTTCAGATGATGTCGAGGTCAGTACCACGTTCTTCCTGGTTTTCCCTCGGCAAAAACGCCAGCTTTGAACATTGAACGTTGGAGCTGATTGAATATCAGTGAATCCAAACACAAAATCCTTCCTGTAGAAAGTAGATGAGGTCGTCGCAGCCAGAGAAGACCTGAGAAGACCCGTCTTGAATCATGAATGATATCAATTTAGCGCTTGATGAAAAAGTCAAGCGCCTATCGTCGATAATCGTGGGTTCAATTTTAAACCCAGACGTTGCCAGATGTTGCGTCCACGGTCATGCTAAGCGTTATGTTCAAGACCTACATTACCTTCGACTTCTTTTCTCTCTTTCCTCTCTTCCACATCATTCTGCTTCGACTTGTCCGGATCTCTATATTTTCTTACTCTCGTCTGGATCGTATCAACATGGATCAAATATCGCGGGGGCATAGGGAGCGCGGAACCAGTCAGATGGGTCTGGGTTTGGAGGAGGACACTAGTAACAACGGAAAGGCCATCTCTTTCAACTTTGAACCATGGAACACTTATTTGATTTTGACTTACTTATGTTACCTATCTCCTGGGTGTCCGACGGCGCAAGAGAACGCGCGGCTGTCGAGCCAAACTCATTGCGAAATTTGTTGGAAATTCATATCTCTTGACCGTTAACCTTGTGTGTGTGTACCGCTGAACTTCGGAGCCGCCGGAAGAGGCCACCAGTGTGAGTTTTTGCTGATTTTGTTATTAACCTACATTTACAGAAAAACCTATACAAAAACAATCTACAGCTAGCCTATATAGTATAAACGAGACCCAACTGAAGCCTCGTATGGTCCTCGCATGGACCAAAAACTCTTTCTTCAATGAGCACTCCTGCACAACCACATCCGACACCCAAACATTGTTCATTTGTTTGGAATCAGCTGGAGCGCCGTGGACGGCACAACCGATTTTCCTGCTCTAGTCATTAAGCTTTCTGAAATGGGGACGCAGGCCCAACTTCAGCTACACTCGGACGAGAGCCTATCGCTGGAGACCAAGAAGAAACTCTGTCTAGACGTCGCAAAGGTGTATCTATGCTCCACGCTGGCAGTATCGTTCATGGAGACCTCAAGCACGAAAACGTCCTGGTCTGTCTTATTCGCGATTCCTTTGCTCTAGCGAAATACGTCGCCAAGATTTCTGACTCGGAAGGAATTGAGACTGGGATACTCAGTACTTTGAACCGAGTCGCATGCATAATTCCGCGAGAAGACGGGTGTACGTTTGTGGAAAAGCGCCGAAAACCGAAGATCGTTTCGCAGTCTAGCAAGAAAGTCGTGAGTTGTGGTCACTTTTCTCCATTGATATCATGTTCTGAAATTGGCACCTGAGGGACGAAAGCTGAAGCTCTTATACTCAACACGTCTGGCCCTGCTTACAATCGATTTTGACCATCAGGGAGCTCGACGCTCGACGCTCGCCTCTCATCAGTAACCAACCCGACCAGGTGAGAGCAATATCGCTGCTGATACCAGCGGAGCTTTTAACTTTCTCTAGAAGCAGAAGAAATGAAGAGGAGCAGGGTGGTGAGTCTCTCCAATCCGCAGCCAGTGTCGCTGGAATTCGTAGATGCCTGAACAGACTCCCATTTTCACTAGGACGGTGGTGGGTCAATCCGCAGCCAGTGCCTTGGCGATCGGGAATCCTCAGCGTGCCCTTCGTTTGTGGACATCCAGCGCAAGTGGAATTCGGGGACACCTGAACAGCCTCCCAGATTTTCCCATTAAAGGCCGGTGGCGGGTCAATCCGCAGCCAGTGCCTTCACGATCAGGGATCGTCAGCTTGCTCTGTGTTCGTGCGTGAACAGTGCAAGTGGAATCCCTAGATGCCTGAACAGCCTGCAAGAATTTCCCTAGGACGGTGGCGGGTCAATCCGCAGCCAATTCCTTCGGGGATCCTCAGCCTGCTCTATGTTTATGGGATTCCAAATGTTTCACAAGACGGTGGCGGGTCAATCCGCAGCCAGTGCAAGTGGGGATTTGGGCAGTTGAACCTGGCCTTATATTCAGGTTTCCAGAACAATAGGATCTGATCAGGGTCTGACCCTACAACAATTGTGTCCTTCTGTGACAATAGCTATGGATGCCTTCGCAGGCCACAATAGCCTTAGCCTCACTTTTGACCACAGTGGCCCCAAGTCCGCCGTGAGCGGCTCAATGGGGTACGGGATTTCTAAACCCCTCAATGCCATTCACGCTCGGACCAGCCTTTAGTACAGGGTTGGGCTCCCTCGGCCTCAAATTCAATAGTCTAAATCAGGAAGCCTACTTGCAATTCTATGAGTGGAAGCAAACTCGCGAGCGTGATGTTATGCCGACCCCGCTGTCATAAGCTCTGCCTCAGCAAGTGACTCAGCGAGGATTTGCACATAATGTCACTGCGGTGTCTCTTGAGAGTCGAGAGGGTTACTGATCACCTGGCCCTTGACATTCATCTGAGCTCATGTAGAACGCATGTTTTGATCTGTGCTATCCTACAGTAAGCACAGGTATTTTTACTGCGTTTAAATAATCACAAATTGTTTTCTGATCCAGAGCCTCGAGCCCTCGAACGACCTCTATATTTTCCATGCCCATCTATACATCTAGGCGACGTCGGCTTTCACCTTCGCTTTCCTTACTTCCAGGATATCTGTTTAATGGAAAGAAGTCTCCTGAAGCCAGGAATCGCGTAAGACTTCAGTTAGATCATTGTCGTTAACGCAGGACTGATTCGGGATGTTGATTTTTTAGATCGCGGGCAAGACCTTTGGACTATACTTTCCGTTTGGATCGACTCGTCCTGAGAACGTACAATTTCCCTCAGAGAACTCCAAAAAAACTTCCCCTGTCAATCAGAGACATCAACGCAACATCCTCTTCGTCCAAGCGTTCTCGCCAGATTTTCAGCCTGATAACCTTTTCACTACTCTTGTAATTGTCGAAGGCCGGAGATATGTTGTATCCGGTACATATAACCAATGTCTGGATGGTTTCAATAAAGCTGTGAAGGGGATAGGCTGTAATGAGGTTTATAAAGGCGATATAGGTATTTGCTTTCTTGGGAAGAATCAAAGGGAGCGCTTCCTGGAAGGACTTCCTCGATTCGCGGATGCAGCCGAAAAGCGGCGAATTCTGCGCAAAGTTATAAAGAGGTGAGTGTAATCTTTGCGTTTTCAAGATTGCTGGATGCATTCTATCCTAGTTTTACTAGGAATGTCATCAACCATGTGGAGCGACACAGGAGACTGTCCCATATCATCCGAGGCTGACATGGACTGGGGAAAGGCAAGGCAGTCGAGAGGTTCAAATTGTATATTGAGATGGTTGAATATAACTCTCGTGTGCATTCAACGTTTACTGCGAGTCCCAGAGTCAGTGTGAGCAGTGTTCAATAACGAACGAGCATTTTCCAGAGTGGCCCATAGGTGATCTCATTATACGTGACGTGGCTATCTCCTTCAACTTACAGGACCTCAGGGTCTTTGTGTGGGGCTGTGTACTGAATTTGCGTTCTATGGGCCCTAATGGATCTGGGGGTCTCTTTCTTTCATTCACAGAGGCCGACATCTTTGATGTCCATGTGCATGAAGTTCGATATGATTCTAGTGGATGCTCACTCAAATCTGAAGAAGCTGGCACTGGCATCTCCGCTCAGGTGAGCAGTAGCGCTACTAGAAATCCAAAAAGAGGCAGGCTAATGCGCCTCTGAGTTGATACATTGACATTGCGACCTGGAATGATACAACAGAGATATATCCAACGTGACTGTTACAGTGATTCGTAAGAACGTCATGGCGATGTACATTATACATGCAGCGACAGCAACTGAACTGATCAGAAGCTACGCTCGCACAACTCGTTTGAAAGGAAGACCATCTTCAACATGTTCTTTCACATCTCTAACAAATCTAATGGACGCCATGTCAGACATATGATTAGCGTTAAAGATGCATTGAGAAACTCACGCATTTACAACACGCTGGAGAACATCGGCCTGGCTCAAAGAGCCATCCCTTGATAACTTGGGGACTCCTCGTAAAATTCGTGACTGCTGAATTTGGCCGTAGAAGCACACAGCGATATCACCCTTATAATGATCGTTGCAACCAATCGAGCGCAACGACATATTATGCTCGACCATACGCTCATCATAGGTGCCTGCGACGATATATCGCCTCTGTTGAAAGACCACAAGAACAATGTAGAGTTTGTCGACACCAAAATCAAAGGAGAATTCCGAGCGAAAGTCGACCAGCTGGACGATGGTTTTGTGACCCCTGACTGTGGTGTGTACTGTTTTCGAATCTAGGATCTTCTTTTGTGCATCACAATACTCAAGCCCAAAATACAGAGCATGAACAACGCTATCCTCCTGAAAATATGTTAGTGTCTTATTCTGATCCAAGTAGCTTGATTGACGATGCTTACCCCAGTATTGTCATTGGAAATAGCATCCTTCCTGTCGGCTTGACTGTCAGGAATCACATTGTAAAATGGGAAGCGATCTTCAAGCTGCTTGAGCTCTCGTCTGATAGCAGAAAGAGGCATAGACGAGGAGGAAGACGTGTGGGAGATTTCACGTGTAGAGACTCTGCTACTCTGACGAGATCGCTTGGCCATTTTTGCATAAGAATATACGCAAAGCTGGACTTCTCATATGCCATCTTGCCCTGCTTTTGTACGATTGCCATGAGGTTTACACGGGCTTAGGTTAGACAGAGAAATAAGCGATACATTTTTGTCTGATTTCAGGACGAAGAAATTTCAAGGTGATTGCTTACGATCGGAATCCCTTCCTACTGCCAAGTTAAGCCTGGGCCATGCGATTTCATGACAACTTGAGACGTGACGCATGAAGTGTGAAGCATGAAGGGCTGTTGTCTCCTGATGCTCTGATTGCTCTGTATCATACCTCCTGCGACTTCATCCTCTGACTGAAACCTTGCTTTGCAAAATGAGATCAATAGGTGGGATAATCGGCTCTTCAGGTAAGAAGCATTGTCGGAATATTTTCGCTCATGCAAGGCTTTAGATCCTTGGCTCCTGAACATCATTTTCGGGAGTAGGACTCATTTAGAAAAATTGAACCAAGTGATTCTACTGGTCGCCACTACCTAGAAGCTCCTCTATTCCAGGCCTAGGACAACATGAATGACATGTGTCGACCATTGAGTATACCTGCACTGGAACGAGGACAAATATGACACGTTTCAGTGCATTTTAGAGCCGGGGACCTAGCTCCTTGTCTGTTATTCAGGTGAGATGAACCTGGACGTTTTCAGGGTAATTTGTTTCAGGGTATTTCTAGATGGAGAACTCCATGGCAAGCGGGTGACTACCTCCAGCTAGCTCCCTTCGACATGCATATTTCATGATCATGAAAGCTTCGATTATAGGGCTAAGGGTTAGTTCGAACGCATCCCGGTCCCGGGGTTGACTAGAGTCTGGAGATCATTACACAACAGCACTTTTATCCGGTGATGAAGATCTTAGATCAAGACTCGCTTGTTCCCAAGTATTACGACTAGGATGGTCTTTCGGATTTCCCTTGGAAAAACAAATGTGCCGCTGATAGTGCGCTAGCAGAAGAGGTAGTATGAGAGCTTGAGAGCAGACTGTCTTTGGCTTTACAATTGCAGATAAGGGAGCACATGCCATAATGCAAGCTTGTAGGTTGTAACTCACCATATCACCATTCATCCAAAATCTGATGGGAGGCTGTATCGGAAGCCGCGCCTGCGAAGGATGGAAAGTGAATGTTGCCGGAATCTCCTGACAGAAATAGGGTTCAATTCTGTTTACAAATCAGAACTAATCAGATCAATGCGGAACACACGAGGCAATTTCAATGCCCATCAAAAACCGCTTCAGGAACTTAGGCGCTGTACATGATTACATTTACGGCCATGCTGCAAAGCAGCAGCTGTATTTTCTGAAGGCCGCAAGTGAACGGTCTAAGTCTTTCCAGAAAGTTTTTGTTTTGGTCCTGACTTTCCTAAAGAAGTTCGGCACTTGATCGATTAACATTGTCTGAATATTTGCATTACATTCTAATCAGCATTCATCCTGACGCAGGTCCTGAAGAACGCGCGCGCGACTGTGATCTCCTCCTCCTCAGCTGTCGCCCTTGAGTAGTGAGCAATGTACTGTGAAGCACCCAGCTGGGATTACCAGTTGACGTCTGCATCGTCAGAACGCGCGTAGGTATTTCTGGGTGGTGAACAAGAGGTCCGCTTAAATCTATCGGTAGCCACTGCTCGCGATCACCTTGTACCAACCAGACCCAGACCTGGTATCCTCCATCCCTGGTATTCCTATGGATATATATCGTGCCAAGTTTAGATGGTGTGGGCGTCTCTGGAAGGGGGATTTCGAGGTCAGTTGGGGACTGGCTATAATGCCACGCAGTGATGCCCTGACTGTCTTTCGAGCTGAAATTTGAAGTCTGTAGCTTTGTAGGGCCATATATTCCCGAATCCATGATAGGAAGTGCCTTTCCCTCCATGAAATACTTGGGCGGCGTCTGCAGTGGCTCGAAACTGACAGGTGTGGCTTTTCTGGAGGCTACTAATTTACTGTCAGAACAGGGCGGCCGCAGGTAGTAAATCGAAATCGTACGATGAATAGCAGCTTCTGCAGCATGATTAAGAATTCCTTTTTTTGTGTTCGAAGAACCTCTGTGGATATTCTGCATTCAGTGCCTAGCGATGGGAGTGGCACCTACATATTCTTTTCCATTTTACTCCTGTCGATGAATGAATTTTGGCCTCGCACGGAAGTATGATGCACTCACTGTAGATGAGGGTTATCGTACATTTTTTGCACCAGGCCTGTGTTTTCATCCCTGACATATCGGTAGAACTCGTAAGTTTGATTTCGATACCAGGTCCACTGACATTCTTTGTTAATGGATGCACTCTTTGGAATCAAAATACATACGACAGGTTTATAGGAGGCTGAGGTTGAGGTAAGGTGTGCTCCAGCTTCAAAATATTCAGGCTCCATGAGATTCGAGGGAAAGCGTTGTCGCCACTTGAAAGGCAACTTATAGTTATTACATAATGATACACCAATGTGCATGTCGAGATAGGTCGAGATCCTGAAATTTGCTTTACCGTCAATCAAGGCTACTCATTTGAGGATTCACCGGTGCAGCACGGTCAATTTGATACATTAAAGTGCAGCGTCAAGTAATAATTACCCGGCATGTCGAAAGACGATGATATTGAACGTTTGCCAGGCTTCCAAATTGGAAGAAGACCCGTCTTAAGCGTCCATTTGAAAACATAGAACTCTACTATTCTACTAACCAGGGTACCAGTAAGTCTACTACACTGAATATACAGATCCAGATACCGACAGCCACTGTTGCAAAGACAAATGCCTTGGGGAGCGGGTTTCTCTGAAACAAAAACCGTCACACATCTTTTGAATTATCATTGAATAGAGCAAGCTTGAGGGACTTACTAGGTCATTGTGCAATGATGAATAGAAAGTAAGGTATCCTGCTATGACCCCTACTCCAGGACCCAGGACCAAGGACCCAAGAAGCCAGTAACGACTTCGAAAAACCAAAACGATCATGTTCCACATCAGCTTGAACCAGACAAGTCCGCAAATCATAACCCCAATATAGAACACTCGAGTGTAGATATTGAGGTCGACCAGCGTGATGAGCATTGGGGTGGAGATCTAACTCGTTGAAGAAGCTGACAAGCAATATGGGTGAGCTGACAGCTCACTAGGTGATGAACGTTGAAAGGCGGTGGGAAAAGGCATGGTTCTGCTAGCGCCCATATTTTGAAACTTCATCAACGTGCCAATTTGAAGTGATAGATGTCCGAGCTGGAGAATGGTATCAATCCTACTTAGAGGTGCGTACGTGTACGGGGCATTGAGGAAATTGTGACACTTGCTGGAGATGAACGAGTAAGTTATGATTAAAAAGGGAATGTCGGTGGACCGCTGTCTTACTACATCTGAACTATGTCATTCGTCTTGCATTCAGATTTGCTTCCTTTTCTTTCAAGGTGACTTCACGTTCATGAGCATACCTTTGTACCTGTGTCTCTCATCGTAATGTTGTGAACGGATGGATTGGAGGATGGAGAGTCGAGAGCACTTGTGCAATGCCGCACGGCACATGGCGGAAGAGTTTGAACTTCGGGAAAATGAGTCACCGGTCCGGTCTTCAATGATCGTACTTCTACCATGAATTCTTCCAACGATGATCCCGAAACAGATGAAATTATCGAGGAGTTGAGCAATGCTTTCTCTTCTGGAATCGCACCAACAGATATATCATCAACATTAATGTGCTGCTGCCAACAAGATGATTGCCAGAACTATCGAGCATGGGAGGACATGAGGTCTAGCTTAGAGAACAAGTTCACCCTTACCATTGGTGCGTCCATCAAACCTCCAACCAGAGTTCTCCATATATTTGCCACTAGACATAGGCCATGAGCTACTACAACGCTTTGAGAATCTAAGACAGCAACACGATGTCAGTTGATCCCCAGTATATATGTAATATTGACTAATCTATCCTATAGGTCGAACGACAGGAATCACCAACAGCCATCGAAGACGGTCAAGCTCAAATATCCCAACTGATCACGGAAAAGCAGAATCTAGAGAAGGTTTGTCTACTCATTCTTTGCAAAGACTTGACAAATTTGAACCTCGAAACAGCAAGTGAATCAAGCGCTTGTCCATCACGAAGTCGCTGAGGCGGCATTGGAAACATTGCACAAAGAGTTGCACGATGCACATCAGACTATAGCTCATCTCACAGCAGACAATGTGATGTATGGTAATCTGGAATCCCGTCTTCTGGAAGTCATCAATGAGCGAGATGACCTCCAGCAGGAAAGAGAGGCAACATCAACAAAAACAAGGCGAACAGAACTAGATCTTGCACGATTGCAGGCTAAGATTAGTGAGTTCCTCTGGCACCTCCATGTTACTTCCAACAAAATATCCTCTAGCAAAACTCCGTGGAGAGGTTTGGAGGCTACAGCATGAATTGGAACAAAAAGAATTGCACCAGACCGATTTCAGGGGATCATTGCTCCAGAGTACAAAATCCCAGATCCAGCGGCTTGTTGCTAAGGTATGTTGGCTATCAATAGTAGACAACGGGTAGTTCGTGACCTTACAATCATACAGCTTAGTTTTACCAGAGTAACAGAAAGCACGGAGCTCACCAAATCGCTTGAAGATATGTGCACTGCAAACGACAGACTGAAACGGCACAACAAAGAGTTAGAAGCTTTCCTCGTGGATGCCAGGGATGAGATACAGCTTCTCCGTCAAGAAGTTGAAGAGAAAGACGCTAGGATACCGACCCGGTGAGACATTGACGCCACACATGAGATGTTCCGTGCTCACTTGTTTTTACACAAGGCAAAACATAGTTGAACATGATGAACTTCAAGAAACAGAAGTCGCTGTCGATATTGGCATTGAATATAGTTCAGTCATTTACGAGATTCCCCAACAGCCACGAATAGCTACACCTGTGAGATTCTCATTATCGAAGTTGGATTGTGAAGGTTCAGCTCATTTCTTTCAAGTGCAATGCGATTGTGAAGTTCTTTTTCATGGTCGGAATACTCAGCTATTGGGTCTTTTGTGCAAAAGCAATTCGACAGGCTATACTGAAGGAAGACGATTGGCCGAGGATTATTGAATATGTCACATCTGGCACCATCTCACTCATCTTCATCGGTAGGGCAATGGAGAAACAGTCTTACGGAAGTCTGGTGAGTTGACTGATCTTACATGGAATTCTATTGAGCGCTTTTCCATAGTACGAAGCTATTTTGGTCAATGTCACCTCATTCATCGGTGCTTCCTTCTGTGTATTCATTGGATGGCGTATCGCCTTCGAAATCAGAGTGGTGCTCGCATTGTCTTACATCAATCATATCGTTGGGTTAGTGGCTGCGCATATGAAGTAAGGTGTATGATGTAGAAATCAATGAACTTCGCCCGGTGAACGCTCACGAGGGCCTCTGTTTTCACAAGTGTATGACTTATGTTAAGGCATGCAAAGGTGTAGATTTATAAGCGAACACTACAGATTGAACCGGGATAATGTCAAATATTACTGAATACATATCCGTTGTTCTTCAATTCACTGATAACCAAAGACATGAGATCGTACTGAACAACGTGAAATAAATAGAATCTTACTCTTTGAGTTCGGATGGGAATACAAGTGCCTTGGAGCGTTTTGGGCGTATGATTAGATTCACTATCCCTTCACCTCCTTTAGACCATCCTTGTTCTTGCTCCTCAAGCCATTCCGCCCGATAGAAATTCTGTGGCAGACCCTTCACATACGCTTTGTTCTCGCTGTCATTCCTGGTTCGAATTCGGAAGCGCGGTGGGGCTCCACGGGAGTATCGAGTGCCTGTGGTTGACCCCGTAGGCATTCTGACCAGGACATGGCAGGCATCGAGCAGCTCAAAAAAGTGCCCGAGATCCAGGGATCGCCAAAGTGGACGTGTAGTCTTGTACTGAGGCGTGGTGGTCACTGGGGCTTCACTATCCTCTTCGTCGGAAGACATTCCAGGTATTCCAAGATCATCGAATACAGGGAGGTATTTTCGGAGGGGTGTTAGGCCATCTAAGATTGCTCTTCGCTGGTAGAACAGCTTGATACATGTCAGAATCTCATTCATTGACATATTTGCGCAGGCCTTACCGTGCTTTTTCTTCCGTACTTCCTTCCATACTTCCCCTTCTCAACCTTTTCGTCTTTCGATAATTTGGTTCGAAGGTAATATCCATGAAGTGTACGAATTCGCTTCATGAAGCCTTTTTGGAGGTCATCACGAGCGGCCTTATTCGGAATCTTCATCAACCTGTTCTGCTGAACGTACTCGATGAAGACAAGCGCCGCCCCTTTGTTCCATGCAGATGCTGGATTACCCTTGATATGGAACCGGAATTCATCGATCGTACATGGCTTAGCGACAGGATTCTTGCGAAACAATTCTGCAAAGTCTTTGGCCTCCTGATCGGTGACCGTTTCGTCAAGGCAATACTGGCGGCCTCCCACAAGGTCATCAACCCATCCTCGGATCTTTTCCTGAAAAAGTGTTATTCGTATCGAATTGGTGCGTGTACGAAGAAAGAGTCACCTGTAGATGAAGCTCCTTTTTGCTCCTACGCGCGCGCTTTTTACTGTTCGTGGATATTTGCTCTTCCTCTTCGTCATCTGCTGGAGAACCTGCCTGACTTTCTACTTCCTCCTCCTCTTCATTGTGATCGTCGTCATCATCTACTCCTTCCCGCTTGTCCTCCTTATCCAGATCGACCTCTTCCTCCAGGTCCTCCTCGTTGTTGTTGACCTGTACTCCTTTCCCCTTCCCTTTATCCCGAGTAGTCGAGGAGTGGCTACGATCACCAGATGCTGGTTTACGTGGAGGATTATGCTGGGTCTTATCTAGGCGGGCTTCGATACGATTGAGTAGATTTGCTTGTATTCCTTGATTTTTGTTCAGGCCGTCGATTGACTGAGTAAGCTCTTTGAAACTGGATGTAAGACCAGTAAATCCCGAAGCTATCGCCGTCCTCATAGTTTCTTCCATGGCTTTGATCTGTGCTTCCTTGATATCTGCTAGTAATCGCGCATTGGATTCCACAAAGTTCTTTACAGCCTGGTCATTGGCTCGTAGAATCTTGTCCTCGAGAGCTGAAAAAAACTTATTGGATCTCTGTTCATTTGAGTAAATTTCGCGTGAATGACATGATGCATACAGATGTTCCCTCGTCACTCTCTTCACCAGACTGTTGTTGCATAGGATCTGACTGGGTAGACTCTAACGATTGAGCTCTTGATGCTGGCCTGCTTTGGGAAGCATGCTGAGACACACTCGAACGAGTACTCGAGCGTGTCACTCGTCGACCCTAAAGATATCGTTTGTCAAGTGGCATGTGTGTCATCTTCGAGATGGACTTACTCCACCTCTGGATGGGCCAGGATCTGGCTGAAGCTCTTCCTGCTGGGGGATATAATTCGGATTCTGTTGCGTAGGTGTCATACCAGGGGTCGTTGAAAGTTTCCGTCCTCGAGGAGTTTTCGGAACACTCGAAGTTCCAGGCGAAGATGAATCCATGACAATGGTCTTGAGTGGCCCCAGCAAAGGATGTTTGTCAGGTGGTCTGCGGTGCAAGGAATGTGTTTGTTCATATTGTTTTGATCAGGGTGTTCGGCTGCCTGTTGCTGTGCTGCAAAAATGATTTCTGCTATCACGGTAGTGTTCATTCCATGCAAACATCACACTTTACATGAGATAAACTACTATAGTAATAGTTTGCAAGGTAGGTTTGTTCAGTGGGTTCAATGGGGTCTGGAAGTAGGCATCCATCTGCGTAATTGCCAGATCAAACTTCAAAGACTGGGTTTGCAAATTTGGTATGACGGTTTATATATGAGTTGCCAGAAAAAACACGCCAGAAGTTGAACACAGAGGTGGTGGCTTTAGGCGCAAGAACACGACATTGTGAACTATGGCCCTGTGTGGATAAGATTAGCAGCCGCTCAATCACGATTTGAAACGAGTATGTACAAGGTACCCCTCGTGCTCAACCTAACTTAACTCTTGGACGAAAGTCAGCCAAGAACGCCCGTTGATCTATGACCGTGCTTATTTTCCAAGAGGACATTGTCACCGATAGAAGAACACAAGAGGTCCATGGAAGAGCGACTTCACTGGCAAAGGCACTGCATACATGAATGTGACAGACGAGATTGAGAGATGGGATTTAAGCGCAAGAGAAATTCACCTACGAAGTGATGAGCAGTGTTTCTGAAGCCCTTCCATCTTTTTGGCATTCACGTCTAAGATTGGCACCCAGATGGCTCGTATCTTGGTTCCACGTAGTTTTAGTTAGTGCCATGCACGCACTGAACTGGAAAAAAAGCACCTTTTGTCAAGAATCTGCTGCACTTAGCTTCTTGCGCTACGCGCTCCAAAACCAACCTTAATGAGTACTGTCCAAGCAATAATGCATCAATGAAAGACGTAGGAGGGGTAGTAGATGCAGCATTTAACCTGTCTCGTCGCGGAAGATCAGCTATTACTTAGGAATGACTCTGAGAAAGGACAGGAAAGGACATACATAGACCAGATATCTCCTCTTCAAGAGGTTTCAACATTGAAATAGTGAGATCAATAATGATATGTGCAGAATCCATACTTGAAGGTTAGCAAGAAAACAAGAAAACAAGCAGGTCGAGAGAAAGTTTACAGCCCTCCGGTCCGGACGTGAGGAAGGGTGGCAGTGTTAATCAATCAAGATTCAAAACTCGTTTTCTTGTTTTCCACTATCGATTTCATGATTTCCTCATCTCTATTGGGTTCAACGGTCGACACGTTCTTCAAGATTCTTTACGGTCAGTCAGACTGTTTCTCCCTTTCTTTTGCTATTGGTGGCTAATCAACTCTTCGTAGATGGCCTCCAACCCTTTGACAAGCGGTCGCAGCTCTTCTTCTGGTACTAATGGCAGGCCTCCTCAGGGCCTAGCTATTACTGTGCCGCCAGTTGATATCGATGTTGTTGGGCGGTATATTCACCTCATGCTCAAACAAAACCCATGGACACCATACCCTCTCAGTCCCGAGGAGGTTCAAAATATCCGACAACGACGTTACAAGTTACTTAAGGATTATCGTCGCCAGCATGCCTATGCACAGACCCTGAAGGGTCAGCCGGGAGACACTGCAGATGTAGCACGAAAATATGAGGCAGCAGCTATGAACTGTTATATAGCCTCCCATATCATGTTCTGGCGCACATTCCCTATCTACGATCTACCTTTGGAAATCCTCTCTAACATTATCCACTATGTCGTCTGGTCTGCCCCTTCACCTCGTGTTGGCATCCGCTGGAGGCTACAACTTACCTGGGTATCGAGATACCTTCGACACGCTGCTATCTCAGATCCAACTCTTTGGAACGCGATATGGTTCCAAGACGATCCTCCATTTGAACGCTCTTTGGCTTTTGTTGAACGATCACGCACCTCCCCTCTCGATCTTCGTATCAACGATACACCGACTCACAAATTAACAGACCAAGAAATACGCGCAGTACTCAAAGTGCTGACTCCTTGTCTACATCACATTCGCATCCTTGTCATCCTTCTTGAAAATTGGGAACCCATTCTCTCTGTATTAAAGTGGCTGAGCAATCACGGAAAGGAGAGCATCCGCCCTCTGACGATGGAACGGTTTGAAATACATCGTACTGGGAACCCGTACCAATGGCCCGGTGTAGTCTTGCAAGGCACAAGATTCGATCCAGTGAACCACTCTGTGTTTCTTTATTCTCTCTTCGGAGGCAGAGATGTTCCAGAACTGAAGTCGTTTACCATGAATGGCATCAATATAGACTGGGCAAACTCGCCTTCATTGAACAACCTCACTACGTTGGACCTTCGTAGAATTCCCCTCATACTATGTCCTCCGCTCTCGCGCTTCCGGCAGATACTGGCCAGCTCTCCGATGCTCGCGAAGCTTTCTCTGGATGGCGCTGGTCCGGCGAGCAACCCTATAACAATCAACAACCACTCCACTATTGATCTTCCTCATCTACACACCCTTGTCCTAGCCAATTTCGCCGCTGCGTTTCCCAAATATATCGTCTCGCACTTTACTGCTCCCAACGTGAAAGATCTTACCATCATGAACTTCAACGGGTTCGATTACGGTCCCTTCTTCGAGTTCATGATTGGTCGATTCCCAAAAATCACGTTGTTGACACTCACTAGCACCAGTTGTCCAACCAATGTGTTGCCGATGATGATTAAGTGGCTTGACTCCATGCCACTGCTGGCGTATGCCCGCTTAGACGATCTCGAACAGGACATCCTTCAGGCCTTCCTTTTCGATCCCGACACTATGGAGGTACACCCTGATCTACCGCCTGCCCTGCGGAGCGCGTTCAGAATGGTTGAGGATTCTTCCTCCTCTGAGCTCACAGCGCCTTCAAAAGTAGCCCTCGAAGACGTTGAAAGGAAGTCCCGTATCGTCAGCCCTTGTTTGAATATTCTTAAAGTCCAAGCCATCCGACCAGATGTCTTCGTTAATTTCATACTCGCGCGCAAGGCGTGTGGTGTTCCGGTCAAGAAGACATATATGGCTCAAAGCATGGCCAATAAATTCAGTGACGGTGTCTTTGCAGATATCAGTCGGGATATCAGCAGCCTGACATGTATGGACATTGATGCGAGTACCCCAGAAGAAAAGGGATTGATGAATAAGGCCTAATATATTGAACATGTATTCACTGCATCTCTCCCAAATTTCAGACCTATCATACTATTCATATTCAGATTCTCGTTCCTCTGGTATGCAACTATCATAGGAACAGTCAATAAGGGGAATGAACGTCAGATTGGAAGCTTCATACCAAACGTTCAGCAACGCTCAAGACCAGGATCTGCGCCCGAGGTATTGGAGACGCTCTCAGCACCAGTGACTGATCAATGAAGCCAATATTGACAATGAGAATCATCATAACCGTTGTTCTAACACACCTTTGCCCCGCACAGGATTCCCGCACGAATGATATGGTACGCTGTGTTTTTGGAAGTCAGCTTGGGCGAGCAGTCGATTCCAGACAGAGGTAGCCACGGATGTGGGACTGGCATCGTCGATAGTGTTCGTAGTGAATACTGTTTGAAAATGTTGATAATCAGCATAGTGGAATTGAGAAATGGAGAAAAGGGAGATGCTCTGCGTTGAAGTTTGCATTGTATTCGTGTTCGGCATATAGATCCCTTGACCCTGCTATTTGACGCGCGAGACGCTAACTGACTCTAACTGATCCACCGTTGCCAACGACCACAACCTCCTCCTCATTCTCCTCTTTGGAAGCAGAACGGAAGGAGCAGTAAGGAAAGTGGAAAACGTTGTGACTAACAGTCCGCTGCTCACCGGGTACTCTTGGATCAAGAAAAGACGTTGACGGTGGTAGTAGCAGTGGTGGTTTTGAGTAAAACGAGATGATTTCCTTTGGTGTTCGAGTCATGATGAGGGTAGAGAACAAGATTTGAAATGATAAGACAGAACCTTTGATATGTGCTTGCATGAGCTGAGTTGATAGCGGTTGAGATTTGCGTAGGGGATGCATCGATGATGAGGCAGCAGGGCTGCTCTTGAACCTGAAGCGGTGGAAGTCTCATGGAGGAGGAGGAGAGGCGCGACGAATTTCAATTGCAAAGGCAAAGGCGAAGTTTGCCAAGAAGACCAAGAAAAGGATAAAGCGGCAATGGCGGTGAGTAAAGCAATCTCGTTTTGCAAGATTCAGACAAGCTCACCAAGCTCATCAATGGCGTTAGATGCTTCACTTTGTCCTCCCAATTTTGAACTCGACTGTAACCTGTTAGGCGAAGTTGAACGAACCCGCATGAGTTGGATGTGCTGACTGCACTCCACGCAGAGGTAAACGTGAGTAGTAGACCGTCTCATTGGATGCGCACTGCAGAGTCTCGAAGAGACATCTTACGGAGAAGAACCCATGTTTCGTTCATCGCGGTGTCCTTCCGACCAAACTCGTTGCTGTCAGTTTGAGAGCAACTCAAGATGAGGATGATGCACGCACGATTCAACGTTAGCTCCTATGCAAGCACCTTATATCTGCGCCTTTGGGTTCGTGCTGGCCTTTCCTATCCAGTAGCCTCGTGAGCGGTCATCCTGTCTCCGAGCACACCAGCTCCGATATCGAGATGAGTTGACTGGGATTTCAACACGCGTGTTCTTGCATCTTGAAAAGGCTTGAGGTCCGAGGAGAGAGCTACAGGTATGTAACAGAGATGCCAATACACCAAAGGCTTCTTCTTTGGCATGAGAGCAGGAGAAATAGAAGTAAAACGATGATCGAAGACCGTGTGCCAGTCATGTGACATTTGGAGAAAAACGGCTGGAGTGAAACGTTTGTAATAACAATTTCTCATTTTCTTTCCTTCATCATCATGCCAGGTAAGCAACCCCCCTCCCCCCTCTTTCCTAGCTCTTCAACCGGGCTATCCCGATCTCTGGGACGGCCGGTAGAGTCAACATAACAGCCCGGCGCTTAGCGCAACCCCGACTATTGGGGCAGTCAAGCGCCGGCGCTATCAATACGTGCCGTCAATACATATTCAGTCACCAGGAATTTCGAGGAGGGCCTC
Organism: Lentinula raphanica; assembly: GCA_027919835.1. Taxonomy (NCBI): domain Eukaryota; kingdom Fungi; phylum Basidiomycota; class Agaricomycetes; order Agaricales; family Omphalotaceae; genus Lentinula; species Lentinula raphanica. The sequence goes on along the minus strand of JANVFP010000014.1, from coordinate 513,002 downwards.
GGGTTCTCCAAGGCTGAGGGTCTTGAACAATATCGCAGCATCAAGCTTACCAACTTCGACATTACCTCCTTGCTTCAACCAATCCACTCCCACAATCTTTCTTGAGCATGAAGAAGAGGAAGACGACGAGCCAGCATGACGGCAATATCAACTTCTTCGTCGACTCACTCCCAGAAAATCCTACCAAATAACCCCCCTTTTGGATCTGGCTGCCTTCAGGCCCAAACTCCAGTCCTCTGCTTCGATGTCCTCAAAAGCGACCACCAACCACAATCTCAGCTGTACATCTAGTCGGCGTCAAAGGAAACGAGATTTGGACCGAGCGAAACGAGCCGCGGAAAGGTACCAAGCTCAACTTCAACTTGGGTGTGCAATCAAATCGCACCAGCTGGCACACGTATGCGAAACGCAATCTGAGACGGTCACAGTTGACTTTGACCTCACATGCGCCATTGCAGAAGGACCCATTTGGACCGGTCTGCGAGATACCAGATTAGAGGGCACGATTTCGTTGAAGGAGGCAAAAAGGTTACCTGGTTTTCAGGTGGTTCATAACGATGGGAGGTGTGTAGTAGCGCTAATCCTGATTCGATACAGACACTGACAGCCTTTCTCAGTAAAACCTTTCTCTTTAAAGACCGCAGCAGTAGACCACTTTTTCTGGTGGGTCAACGTTTGGATGCGGCAGACCGTGCAGGTTCATGCAGTGCTGCAATCTCGCTAATGCTCCAATCGTCCATCGTCGCGGCCGATACTTTGCGAAAAGTTTTGGTATATCGTTCGGTGGCGGTCAAGCTCACCCCGCGAACTTCAGTCAGACAAAGACTGACGAAAAGGCATGGAATCAGTTCCGTTCGACCCCTGAAACCCAGAAACTTGCGCGTCGAGTTGACTGTAAGGCCTACCTGTTGTCTCATAGTAGCCAATGTAGCCCATGAAGCTATACAGATTTACTCAAATATCATTACCCTCGCCTCCACTCTTTATACACCAACGTCCTCGCAGATCTGTGTGAGTCTGACGTCGACCTGCAACCAAATTTCGATGGATGCTGCTTTGCCGCTTCCACCCTCAACTTCGAGCGCGCCGTGAGCATTCCCCACAGAGATTCGAAGAACTTGACATGCGGTGAATGTGGTGGTGTTCACAGCGAGGGCTCTTTCGATTACAGGAAGGATGGTCATTTGATCTTGTGGGATCTCAGACTCATAATCAAGCTTCCCCCTGGGTGTACTGCCCTCCTTCCTTCTGCGTTGCTCCGTCACTTCAACACCACCATCCATTGCAAGGAAACTCGTTACTCCATGACGTTCTACATAGCATCTGGGCTGTTTCGATGGAGGCACAATAAGACAAAGACTTTCTTTCTGGGGCCTCAGGAGCAGCTCGCGGAATGGAACGACCACAGAGACAACCCCTGGAAAACAGGTCTGGATCTGCTTAGGAGTTTGTAAGTCATAGATAGATCATAGTGTCCTTGTACCACTTCCTTAGTAATGAGAGATACCTCTATAGATCTTCTTGTGCTGTTACTAACTGTTTTCGCTCATAGTTTGTATCTTGAAATACTCATGACGTTCGACATGACGACCGTCTGTGTTAGCGAGGAGAAACAACCCGGAGAGACTTAGACGTAAGTAATATCACCAATATACATTCATTGCAACATATGGACTGGGAATCCGAACTGATTCTCTCTTCATTCGTTCTGCGACTCGGTCGTATCAGTGAACAGTCCCCTCTCGATTTCCAACTCGTGTACTCGATCTCTAACAAAAACCGCCGATCGTTCAAAATTTTGAACAAGACGCTCACCGGACGCTCACAAACTTGAATGTCGACGTCTCAGATGTACATCGCTTAGGTGCACACACCATAGTGGCCTGATATGGTGGGAGCGATAACCTGTGATATGGCACACCTGAATGCAGGGCTCACGGATGATGGCCAGATGGCCTCATTGCGTAACGAAGGCCATTGTCTCGGTAAGTGGACCTCGATTGTGGCCATCGGAGTCAACAATAGCTGAAACAAAATGAAGACCGCTTCATTCTGCAACTCGAAATAGCCCGAATAGGAAATGTTGAAACAATGGGACTCACAACAAAAGCTAGAAAACGAATTGTAGACGGGGCCATGGAGTGGAGCAGCAATATATAAACAACGGAGAATAATCTGAGTGTTCTCCTTACTCCCTCGCACCGCACAAATGCCCAAGGAACAGACAACCCCCCTAAGCCATCGTTTTCATCCTATCGTCCAAACTCGACGCAATCGACGCGGAAAACGTAGCGCGAAGCGTAGGGTAGAACGCGCAGAACGTAACTGGAGCAAAAAAGCTGGTAAGACTCACATTGTGCTTTTTCAAAGATTGAGCTTATTGGTCTCACCAGATGCGGAGCGTGTTTTCCTGGATAAAATGCCAGGACGGTACATGGAGATGAAGGCGGACGGCAAGAAATTGACCGAGGCGTTATCGAGAGACTATCCGAATGGCTCACTTCAGTTGGATCGGGCACCCATGAACGGTCGCTTGCTTGTGGAGGGGATGGCGCTGTCAAAGGAACTCAAACCTACAGTGGTCACTGTTCTGCGTCGTTTTATGGATATCATTACGCCGGAAGAACAACTGGAGATTGAACGACTGTGGCTTCTTATGCAAGAGAAGGGTCTGAAATATAGCCGCAAAAGAGGGGAGTCGAATCGCTCTGCAACGCCAGCAATACATGCAGGAATTTGGGAGAAATTTGCGCGCGAACCTCGGTTGACCGCAGAGACGTGGAAAATGCAGAATAGAGAAGTTAAAAAGTTGATGGCGCAGCTTATCGGGATTCTGTCAAGCAAGGTTGCACCGAGGATGGCTGCGTTACTTCAGACATATTATCCTGAAGTTTGGGAACGTCAGAAAAGGTAAGTGAATTCTTCCTCTACAATATTCGATGGGTCACGATTTGAAGTAGAGCTTTACTCCGTGTTCGGAAGGTGCTTGCCAGTGAATTCGCTGAGATGCCATGGTTGGACTTTGGCGGTGCTTTTTTCGCCGTCGCTATCAAGACAGGTTGTAGTGAACGCGATCATCTGGACTGGTCTGACGATAAGTACGGATTGACTTGGGTATCCGGGGTAGGAAATTGGGAGGGTGCTGACTTGAGGGCACTGGAAACTGGAATGCAGTATCCACTTCGGCCTGGTGAAGCCATCCTGGCGAACATGCGTCAAATGGTGCATAGCGCAAGCCCAATTCTGAGTGGACAGAGGATCACCTTGACCTTCTTTACATGCAGCTTCTTGGCTCGTCATAGTGAATTTGATTAAACCTTCGGCATCTTTGTGTATAACAATAATTATTATTGATGCTTGTAGAAAATCTCGAATGGTGACTAGTCATGCGAACTCGTTCGTGTATGAGGGTCTGCATATCTGATACTAATAGTCCTTCTTTTTCGCCAAACCGTCAATCGTTCGCGCTTCAAGAGCTTCAAGCTTTGGCTTCAACTGTTCGTCTGCTACACGCATCCGATCAATTCAATGGAGGACACCTGCGTAGTGAGTCTGTTCAGGAACGTGTTGAACTTGAGCCTGTTACATTGAGTGATGGGCTGTAGTCTAGCTCTTCGTATGTCGTGTCCTTCCAATACCTCGCGAATCGCAATCGGTCTCTCCTATTCCTGGCTTTACCCAGAATTGCGGCCGTCTCCAAATGTTGTGCTTGTGCCTCACCAAGAATGCTGGACGAACGTTGTTGATGCAAGGTAGTCCAAGTCAACAAATATGGATACTTATATTAGATTTCGAACATGATTGACGCTTGACCTTGAGACTCGAGGCCCTTATACCTATGCTCAAACTCCTGTACTCTGCGAGGAATCGGTGCCGAAAGTCATAGACACAGGTGGGCTAGCAGGACTATCAGGTCCCGACAGCGGGACTACCGGGACAACATAGGATGGGAGATTTTGATAGTCTTGATTGTGGAGTAGTCACTGAGTGCCGATGTGCCGATGTCGACGATGTCACGCGTCCTGATATTCCGCTGTCTCGAGGTCACGGCTTCACGACATGGGGATGTCGGTACAGATTTTCTGAATCAGAAAACTCTTAAAATTCTTGCCGAATTTTTGTTGAAAATTTCCTGATATTTGTGTGAGCTTGTAAAAACAGTTCGGGTTGATCAAAACTTGTATATTGGTTGAATTTTGCTGCAAATTCTAATTGAACATTTATCATAAGCTATATAGAAGGAACTTTTGGACTGAGTTCAAGATTTTCTGGACCGTTCATTTCTGAGAAGTCTCTAACATATCTCGGCATAGAAGAGCATGGGAAACCTTAAGATTTTTTTTTGTTCAATCACATCTCCATCAGCCTTTTCATATTGCCATGATCATGAATTCTCCGTAGTGACAGTTTCGTTGACGCATCTTCTGCTGATCTTCTGAAGCTTCATTCCAAGCTTTCATATACAACGATTCCTCTGAACACGAAGGCTCTGAACAAGAGGAAGAGGTTGCCATAGAAGATGATGGAACCGAAGAAGACCCAAACGGGCCAAACATCGTCATAAACGAGATCCTCTCTCTCGTTTCCTTGATATTGAAGCTCAAGCGTCCGACGGCGAAGCTGGCTTCATCACCAAGGAAGGTGCTTATGCAGACTCAGGCCAAGACGCCAAGACGTGGATGATAGTGGATGATATAGCCTGTTTCATGCTCTTGTCTGACAAACGTCGGCTGCAAGAGGAGAATTGGACAGAAACGTCTGCAGAGAAGATTGCTAGAGAACTTGCAGACAGATATGGTCGAGGTCCGGCTTTGGTTCCCGTCGACTGTTTGCAGTGGAGATGTGTGAGATTCAGCAGAGGTTGATATCTTCCATCCATGACGCTAGCCCGCGTCAACGCAGGCCTTGAACGCGAGATCATCTTTTTCCTAATGCGAAACTTTCTCTCGATCTCGACTACACCTCAAAACCATTCTTCACTTTCATCGCAAAAGAGCCTCGCAAGGCTACCTTGGCTATTCTCCAACTGGGAGACCACATCGAGGTGTTCCAAGGCAAACAAGCAGGCCTACATGGTACCATCCAAGAAGTTCATCTCGACATCCTCGCCATCATCGCACTTAACCCCTCCTTACATTCCCAGAAAATCGACTTCCCTGCACGGTCGGACCGAGAGCGATTTAAAACAGAAGATTCAAGATTATTGGGGAGACCAATTTCGTCGTCGTTTCTGAGTCAGACTCCCACTAGAGTAACAGCAACTTGGACAAGGCCAAAGGCGATCTCAAACAGGATGATCCTAGATGTCGCCAAACGAGAAACGAACATCTCCAAACGCAGGATCTTCCAGTCTGCTATAGGACCCGATTCGAATGACGAGGTGATCAGTGGCAATTGGGAGGATCCTGTAAGCAATCTATCATATATCTCGATGTATCCCAAAGCTCATCTAATCGCTCTGACTCAATTTTCTCACTAGTTGGCCAATGAGATGATCGATGGTGTATTTTCCGATGATCCTGAGCGTCAGTTGGACACGACGACAAAGTTCCGGGAGTTTCTCTCTTCCCGAATTCACGAATCTGCTATCTTCTTCTGTGTTAGATGTACGAGAGAAAGCTGTCTGGGCTCTCGGTAACATCGCTGGTCCAACAAGGCGCTCTCAGGCCTTTACTCACCCTGCTCAGCTAACACCACAAACTGAGTATGCTCCATAATGCGACTTGGACGCCAAGCAATTTCTGTCGCGGTAAATCACCCCAACCTGCACGGGAACTGGTCAGTCGGCTCAGTTACAAGTCTGACAGCCATGCTGATATTTCCTTATTTAGATTTCTCCCAGTCTCACTGTTTTGACGAAGCTCATACACTCGCTTGATGACGAGATCTCAATCGACGCTTGCTGGGCCATCTCCTACCCCGCACTCGATCTCACGCCCGATATGAGGATCAAACAATGGGACACTCTATGTTGCAGGTGAGGGTATTCATCTTTCGATTGTTAAGCATGTTTTTGAGACAATGTTAGTTCTAGGCTGCCTGGCCCTTGACCAATATCGCATCTGGCACCGCAGAGCGCAGTTCCCGAATTCACCAATCTGCTATCTTCTTCTGTGTTAGATGTACGAGAGAAAGCTGTCTGGGCTCTCGGTAACATCGCTGGTGATAGTCTCCAATGCAGGGACTACGTACTCCAACAAGGCGCCCTCCAGCCTTTACTCACCCTGCTCAGCGAACACCACAAACCGTGTATGTGGCGGTGAATCACCCCAACCTGATTGGGAACTGGTCAGTAGGATTGGTTTCAAGTCTGACACCCATGCTGATATTCCCTTATTTAGATTTCGCCCTGTCTCACTGTCTTGACGAAGCTCATATACTCGCTTGAATACGATATCTCAATCGACGCTTGCTGGGTCATTTCTTACCTCTCCGACGTCCCAACTTCCAATGATAAGATTCAAGCTGCCATTGAGTCTGGTGTCTGCAGGCGTGAGCTGTTGATGCACCACGCAACTTCTGGTTAGACCCCTGTCACTCTTCGACCGAAGACGATCTTCAAACCGAAGTTGTGATTGCTTCTGGCGCTCTGCCTACTCGACTTGCCCTCCTTTCTTCACCGAAGGATGACATCAGGAAAGAAGCTTGCTGGACGATTTCCAAATCACAGCCGATTCCCCTTCCCAGAACCAAAATGTTATTGTTGCAAACATTATCACCCTTCTCATCAATATCTTGCAAAACTCGGACTTCACAACGAGGATTCGGCGGTCTTCAGGAACCATCCCAAATTCGATATCTAGTAAGCCAGGGATGCATCAAGCCTCTATGTGACCTTCTCATCATGATGGTTATCCAGGTTGCGCTCGATGGTCTCGATAACATCTTGAAGGTTGGAGAGATGGACAAAGCAGCCGCAGGACTAGGCGCAGTGAACCAATATGCAACATATGTGGAAGAGCAATCTCCGGCAACACGAAAAACTGGAAATCTACAAGAAAGCCTATAACATCATGTTAAAATACTTCCCTGATGACGAAGACGACGACACCGCGATCGTTGCGCCTGTACGCTCGCAATGAAATTTCCGCTCCGACGTCGAGCGCTTTCAGCCTCCTTTTGAGCCTTACGCTTCCATTGTTACATGGCGTAAGAACTTTATCACCGATGCGGTCTTTGGCTTGTAAAACGATGTTTTTGTATTTCCTTCCTATAATACAATCCAATACCTACGGTTTTTTTATTTCATTGCTGCTCTGTGTCTACTTTTTTAATATAAACACTGAAAATGCAGTCTGTGAACTTTTTTTGTGGGGGTTGCCTACGTAATCGATCCAGTTTTGTTCACCGGCGCTTTGGCTTCTCAAGTACTACCACTAGGTTCGATTTTGGGCTACCCTCATGCTGTACTCCTTGCCTCTAACCTCCATCACATGAAGAACTAATCAACAATTGTAACTTCTCTCGGATATGGGTCATGAAGAAGAGAGCTCAATGGTTTCGCATGGTCATCGATGGACGATTCGGGGAAGGCTCAAGGAGAAAAGAAGACAAAGTTGGGTCAAACGCTGTTGAAGGAAACTATTTAAGTATGGTGCGTGTCTGGATTTGTGTAGAGGAGAACATATTGTCTGATGCGCTTTCTAGTTGCATTCCTGGTAGCATTGGACCAGAATCTTAAGAATCGTAGCGGCCATACATTTCTTACTACTTTCAAGTATCTCGATAGATTATACCCATCGAACACCTGTATCTCAACACAAAATTGAAGATACCTTGGCTCTTCACTTCCTCTTCCTTGCACAAGAGTCTGAGTCACATTACTTATGCGCTTCCTACTGTCATGATCGTTCTTGATGCTGCTATATAAACCAAAGAACTTGTAGAGAGACGCTCATCTCGCTCATCTTGGAGGATAAGAAAGTTGAGGGGGAACAATGGAAAAAAGGACATGTTCTGCACATACACCAGTCCGACTATGAGTTCTTGTTCAACAGAGACTATAGAATTTGTGACTATGAAAACTCAATGAGTATTTAGAAGTCAACTGTGTTTAAGTACACTGTATGAACCAACATTAGAGCTATGGATATGCAGAAAAAAATTACCCAAATGACCAAGGTTCCTACAGTGCCTGGGTCCCCTGAAAGATCCTGAAAGACTCTCAAAGATCCTGAAAGATCCTGAAAGATCTCCAAAGGTGCTTAGGAATCAGCTCTTTTTTCCAAGACCCCTGAGTACCCAGGCTACCTAGGCCATTTCAAAGTACAAACATTACTTTGAAAATACTTAAGATTTGGGCAGTTTCTGAGGCAACCTTTTGATTCCCCTGGCCCAGGATGTTTTTGCTGATGCACGACTTTAGGATCATCGACTTGCCATGGAAAGGGACAGCGCTTAAATTCCGCGCTCAATGTTTGAATGACCTGTCTGAGTAATTGAGATCAAGAACCCAATAGCAACTCGAATCTCTTCACGAGAATGAGGTCATTCCTCTACGGTTGAAGTGCAAGCTGAAGGCGGCAGGTGAAAGCGACTGGCCTTACTAGAGCCATCACATCAGCAACGTAAACCCCAAAACCATCGCTCTAGGCAGAGACGAGCCTATGAAGTATGTGTCGAAACATCTGAATGGCGAAATTATTTGAGGGGAATTGGGAGTTGAAGAAAGATGGGTACGGAGCTCCTTGAGTGTCAACGTGAACGCTTGACCTTCCGTCGAATATTTCATTGACAATCACATGTTATTAACATACTTAGGTGCAAAAACTGGATAGACTAAAAGTCATTGGGGTAGTGAGCTCGAGCGTATACAAGGGCTATGTTCCACACTCGTACAACATCATTGAGATTCGCAATGGGAGAGTTCGGTTGGAGGAGAGCTCCTAAAGCTTCAATGTCCGTGGTGGTCATCAATTCGGAAGGGGGTTCAACTTGCACCTCGTTGAGAGCTGGAGGAGGCCCGTGCCGTCCGAGCCAAGTGCTAGCACCCTCTTCATGTGCATAGTTTTGCCGTAGTGATTGTACCAAGTCTTGATCTTCTAAGCCTTCCCAATCGATGCCGAAAACCTCCAACTCTTGATCTGTCATGGCGAAGTCGTCCAGACTATTGCCTCGTATCCCATGAACAAGCATGTCGAAGCCCCACATATCTTCTGGACTACGGCTTGGCCCGTCTCTCTGGGTAATTCGGTGATTATTCCAACTCTTGGCCCAGAATGCTAGAGCCTGGTTGATGGTGTCCATGAACAAGTACTGGAGGAGCCAAATGTGGTTGGGATTGTTGTTGTCCAGATAATGGCGAACCTCGAGCTCGGAAAAGTAGTCATTCCAACGCTGAGAAATGTGGACCGATACATCTACCCACAGTCTCTCAATACGAACATTGTGAACGGACCTGGACAGAGATAAGTAAGAAACTTGATTGAAGATACAACATCGCGCACCTCCCCCAGATATACGATCCTCGTCCTGGACCTCGGGCGTGTTCCATGTAAGCAGCGACCCATACATTCTCCACGCCATGATCTCCTCGTATCCGCGAAGGTACACCATATCTCGCAGCGGCGGACAGAAACAGGGAGAGAACGGTCGAAGAGCGATTGTTGTTATGTGCGCGGAGGGCTGTGATTAAACGAGAATAACCATCAATGAATCCGTGGATCACGATGCCCCATCGTATGAGCCCTGGGGTTCAGGAAACATTAGTGCAATTTTATACCATGCTTCAGGCACTTACGGTGGTGCCCATCGTGATGCCAGAGCGAGTTGGGACCAGGAACCCCGTAGCGACGACGGCGAATTCGAATACGCTCAAAGACGCGTTGAACGGGGTCAATCCTTGCCAGAGATTGTCGAATCCTTTCATTCTGCACAACGTGTCCAATCTGTCGCAGCATTCCATCCAACATTCGTATGCCAGCCTCAGGATAATGTGAACGAAGAGATCGTACCATAGTATCTAGATCATCGTTGGACATGTTCGAAAGGTAGCTTGACGACGATGAAGACTGGATTGAATTTGCCAAATTTTGAACTTCTGAAGGTAAGTTTGCTGGTAAGGATTGCTGTGGCTCGTGGTTATGATCAGCTTCCTGAGCATCGTCGTTTCCATCTATGCTATCTGCAAACGGCGTACGCCCTGGGGACGCGATGCCGTATTCAAGAAGGGACCTCCTGACTGTCCTAGGATGTACATTCAGGAAAAAGGCGATACCGCTGGTTGAGCGGCGTCCATATGCCCAACGTAGGAAATTGGGATCAATGACTGCTCGAGGCCGCCCTGCAGAGCCACTGCGTTCCCAGGTGATGATGTCTGGGCGACCTTGATGGCTGTTTTCCACCCGTTGATCGTATATCGTCCGAAGGTCCATGATCATACTTTGTACATTTGTTCGAAGCAGTTCCCATTCTGCTTGGTCGCGAAATGTTGCTGAATTCTGTTCGAACCAAGATTGAGTTAGGTACTTGCTGGGTTTTGTTTCACTCACCTGAGCAACGAGATTGGCATATTCTTCAAGGTCTTCGCCTAGTAGCCGGATATGAAAGACATCGGTCGTGTCATCTTGGGTTATCTGAGTCAAAACAGACTGGAAATGATGGTAATGTCTTCGAAACTCGTCTTGGAGTACGAGAGCATCGGGACCTGAAATATTCGCGTCTTGCAACGAAGTAGGAGTGCTTGCCCGACAAAATATCAAATGGGAATGCGGATTCAGATATGGAAATACCAGTAAGGCAACAGACAGCAGCAAAGACAACAGGAATGGGTGGTAGAACCTCATGATCGTGGTTCAAGTTCAACGTTCAACCTCAGGGTCGATTCTATGATAATAACGTGATCGTGGTGTCACCGTGTCGGGGTTGATGCAGATGGAAACTTGAAAGTGTCACCATCTGCCATTCCTTGCTCAACGATTCGTTGTTTTTCTAAGAATATTTGTGTTAACTGGACCGATTTCTTTCTAGCCATACCTCACCTTGCCAAATCATACCAAACTCTATCCACCATACATTTCGTCCTTATCCCCGCCATTCCTCCCTGATTCAAAATATAAGTATGCCCGACACCCGCCCGACACTCTTTCTGTCTTCAACGCTATCACCGATGCATTTGTCCTCAGAGTCAGAAGTATAAGACCCGACACCTGGCCACAGAAGGTCATTACCTACTTATCTCTCCTCTTCAGCGCTGGCCGCCACGAAACTGGATGTATATTGATATATCATATCATGATGAGCACAGAAAATTGCTCAATCTCCTGGACGTAGCTGAAAATGTTTGCTCAGTACATATTATCATATATACGAAAGGCACTAACCTTACATTGTTGTTCAAAATTTCCCTTGCAGTCGAGGGTTAATGCATATTAATCAATTTATAATGCACCATTATGAGTGAGTGATTCTTAATCTACTACTCTACAGTTTATATCTCTTGTGAGTTCAATAATGATAAGTCTACTTGTACATATGTAGTACAATGAGTATTCCAAAATTTGTATCAATACGATGCATAAGTCCCAAGAATAAAGTAGAAGGTAGTCTCTGTGATTACAACTCATGCACTGGTTGATATGTAGAACGAATCAGTTCCAACTGTTTGTTTCCCTGAGTCCGCATACCGACAGTTTCATGCACAGTAGCCAGGTCTTTGCCTTCAATCCAGATAGTCCCGATCCGTGTCAATGATTTCGTCGAATTGTATACCTTTTCTGTGCTTGGGTTTGCGTATGAGCTTGACTACTTGAACCAACCAGCGTGAAGGTTTTCCAGGATCCAAGCGCATCATATAGTTCACTCGACGACATAACATCCCGGTGTGTTCTCCTGAGCAGATGATGTAGAGGCCTCTGGCAATCGCGGGATTGGAAGGTACAGAATATGATCGAGGGATTTGAAGGATAGTCCAGGGGTTGAGTTCGACAATATCGCTACAATTGGGACTCCTTCGCCGGTTCCCTATGTTGGAATACACCCCTGTTACACCGTTGACAGTTTGTAAGAAAATCCGCTGATCTTGCTTCGGGTCGGCCGTAGTTGCTACCAACAGTTCTATTTTATCCTGAACTGACTTTACGATGCGCAGATCTAGGATCCAGTGTTGCAAAGAAGGATCGGGAGAAGAAGGATCCCAGGCAGGGTCTGTGCCTGGACTGGGTGGGTTGAAAGAACAGGGCGTTGTCGCACGAGTCAGTCCAGCGTCCGACGTGGAACCAGTTGCTAGTGCACTTTCCTCCAGTACTTTTCGCCTCTTCCAATCACGCTGTTCTTCAGGTGAGTAAGCTGGGGAATAGCCAGATTTCAGATGCCAGTAATCATCCCATTTCATATGCAAGCCGGCCTCGTCAGAACCATTGTCGTCGTGAAGAAAACAATCATTGTCCACACGCCGGAGTAAGTGGTAGTCGAACCAGGCAAGTGAATTATTCATTCCCTGTGTTTCGTAGCGGATTTGGACTGAGAGCCCGCTGACTGCGTCGTCATTCAATTTTCCATCTACGACTATGGCTCGATAACCCTTCTTGGAATATTTGATGGGATAGACTTCCACGTTCTTCAAGGGAAATTGAGTGGTGGAGGGTTCGATCAAAGGGAGCCTGCGTTGGTGTGCTGAGAGGTGTGTTGGGTGATGAGATAGCACATCGTGAACGGCGGCTGATCGTTCTACCTTTCTGATTGTATTTGGGTGAAATTCAAGAATTTGTTTCTAGAAGTCATTGAGTTATCAGTACGATGATTGAGAATTGATACGGACCTCATTGTGACCCTCCTGTAACAGCACCTCAACTTTACCAGGACAAACACTGATCACTAGACCTTCATTTCCTGCCAGCTCTATCTCCTCCGTTTCAGCCGATGACCCGAACTCATTCGTTTCGTGGTGCAAGCGAAGCCTTGGACGGACGCCAGGAAGAAGTTTGACAGTATCGCCCGGAAAGAAGATTTTTTCAAGATGGACTTTTGACATCGTATGGAGTGAGTTGACCGTGATATTCGCCACCTGCAGAGGGATGCTGATCTCACAATCTGAAGGACCAACATGGTGAATTACGCCTTTGGTACAGCCTTCGGGAAGTTCGAATGTATATTGTCCTCCTGGTGTACACCATACGCCATCGAGATCAGTGAAACGAACGGCCTCCCTGATCTGGAAGTCCCAGGATGATGGCGGAGGCATCCGTAGGAGAGATTGTTGAACGGCATAATGCTTAGACTCTAGAAAATAGTAGCGAATGTCGGCTGGAATCTCCGATGCAAGCTCCATATCTGCGAGCTTTATTCGTACGAGAACAAGGCCGTTCTGCCACTGTTGACCTAGACATATATAGCGTTTGTGTGTCGCCTCGGAATGTGAGCATGAATGGGGAGTTTCACAATGTTTAGCACAATCCATTCGGGTGGGGAAGCAGTAATTTTGATCGATATACACTCCGCCCTTCCGAGAGAGAACCGCTGGGCGTTCCGTCGGCTCACGCTTTCGTTTGCCAAGGGAGGCTTTCCCACTGGAAAAATCGGGAACCAAGTCCCAGTCGATTCGAGGAGGAAATAGGACCAAACGTTCGACATCAGAGTTGATTTCATCGAATTCGTCTGCAATGACAAGTCCAACGTCATTCTTATAGAGACCTCTTTTGCATTTGATCCAACTACGAGGGGGATATCGATCAAGATGGGACGGTTCCCGTAGAATGCGTTGAATGCCCACAGGATCGTCAATGGAATTATGGATGGGTAGAACTAGATCTGTGCGAGCTGATGTTGTAGATATACGGCGGGGTAACTCTTGCACTGGAAATGCGAATCGGGGGACTTTCGAGTACAAGAAGCCAGGTATCGTGAGGAGGTATGCTGCAAGAACAGTATTCTGAGGGAGCATGCTTCGTGCTTGGAGATATATACCTCCAGGTAAAGCAGAGGGAAATGCCGCTCGTAGAATCAGAGGGTCAATAACTCGGTGCTGAATATCTGTGCAAATGCGATCGACGATTTTTTGTTCGAACTGGGGCTGAAGGTTTCTGCATAAGTTTCGGATTTAATGGCTTCACCAAATGATCGCACCTGGCAGCGAACGTAAAAAAACCTGAACCCCGGTGCCACCAACTCTTCGGCTCCCATATATTTTTTGATCCAATGCTTCAATAAGCGTTGGTCATTGGTTAACTCAACCTCATCTTCCATTTCCAAATCTTGCTCTACCTCTGAGCCCGCTATATTAGCTGTGATACCGGTATTCATGCCATGAGATGCTTCCATATCACTCGAAGACATTACATGTGTCTGACGCGTTACTGGACCCAAAGGCGGAGTTGATCTTGCACGTCGTAATTTGGTTGTAGTCATCTTTGAAACGGCCGGCGGAGGTACAGATGCTGAGCGTCGTCTAGGTTTAATCCTCGGTGGAAGAGGTTTATGGCGTGCCGATGATACTGGAATAACGGTTGGAAATACACGACTACTACGCGCGTTGACGAGTTCCCTAAGATGGAACGATTCCTCCATATGTTGAATCATCCAATCGAAACGATATGGAGCATGCATTGATGGGAGCATATATTCGGATGGAATTTCTGCGGTAGCACGAGTGGCTTCATCACCATCTGAATTGTCCCATTCGTCGGAATCTCCTTCTTCCTCCGCTTCAAGCAAAATGAAGTTGTGGCCCATGTTTTCAACCTGGGTGAATGTCAGCATACACGGCTATCAGAGTGTCCTAAATTTTGGTAAAATTTGGCATTGCCTCTCTGCCTGGGACTTTTTGGCATCTTTGCTTATGTACTTCATCAAGTATTTGGCCTTTAGCCTATGTTGTTCATTGGCATGGTGCATGTCCTCTCAGACGGTTGAATTGAATAGTGCAGTACTCACAATTGTAGGCAGGATGATATACTATCAGCGATTCGTGGTAGACGTTGCTCAACGAAAAACGAAGCTTTACGTAAGTTGACAATTTGAAACAAAACCCGCCGCTATTGAGAACTGCTTACGATGGGCTATCGAGAACTGCTTACGAAGTCGAGTACTATAGTACGGCCGGTGCGCGAGACGGGGTACAGTATCATTCACAGCATGGACTTCGGTATCATACATACGTGTTTGACGGTGTGTAATATCGCGGCGGATATAGTAAAGCCTTCAACCTTGCTATCAATAGTTCATAAGCTATCATCGAGGCTTATGAACCATCTCGATAGCTTATGAACCATTGAGCTCAACAAGATGATAACTGAATCAAAACATTAAAGTTTAGATTAAGGTATACTTCAACATTGCCAAAGTAACGAGCGACGAGTATCTATCAAGTAACGGTAGCGAATTGTCCGTCATATATTTAAAAAGAACGTTGCCTACAAAATGTTGTAATTCCCAACGCCATCCAGAATCTCCATGAAAAGCCAGCTAGAAATCGCGTCCATGACCTCCTGTGGATCGCTAGATGGTGCCCTCAACAGCTTCAGTAGATAGGATATGGGTATGAACATCATGCGCGTGCAGGTCTTGAAGCAGCATGTGCCTTTATCCAAATGCTGTCTACGCGCCTCGTCTGAAGTACCATGTCTCATGTACTGGGGACTGTCGTCTGGAACAAGACAAACCTATGGAATGTTTAAGAATAGCTTCCAACATGAACAGGAATCACTCACCTCAGTATAAGAACCATCGACGAGGATATGAGGCACTCCAGTGGTTGCCCAGCAGAACATTCTCATTCGGAATTCTTTCTTGGAAACATCGTCGAGTGGTACTACATCTGCGAACCTGCCTTGCAACTCTTGCATAGTCAGAGGTGGCGGCAATCCTGAACCTTCCAGAAACTCTCGGAAAATGGCAGGAAATCCTTTGTCGGACAATGCCGGGAAAACCAACGACAGAGTGTCTTTGAGCTCACGCTCAACAAGATTGTTGATATGGTTGCTGTAATCAATTCGAAGCATAGTATAGTCGCCTTTGGTACGAGTTTCGAGGAGTGAGTTAACGAATTCGCTCGTACCACCGGTGAAACGTCTTGCGATCTAGTGATTAAGCACACTGAGCACCACCACCATTCGAGTACAAAGATATATACGCACTTCCGATAAGTTCACACCCATAGTCCCACACGGGAGGAGGAGGCCCTTCAAGAAGGCTTTGAAATAAGGATGCTCGACGGATTCGGGACCAACGATGACATTGTGAAGCATTCTCCATGCAAGTGAATGATGGAGTTGTTCATTCCGATCACGCAAAACCGAAACCTAGTAAGCCTTGAGTATGTGCAATGGTGACGAGTGGAGGAACGTACCGGTAACGAGGATATGAAGGGTGCAATTTAATGCTTCGTTGGATAGATCTAATGACCTAGTGACTTTATCACTGAACACTGATCACCAATATACTTCTTATGTCGTTTGTCAATGTATTTAAGCGAGGTGTGGGGCGTTGTCAGAGATTCCGCACGATCTTATACCTTAGAACGAACTGGTAGTCTTAAAAGATCTACTGGATCCGCAATACAGGTCAACAGAGCGAAGTGACACGGAAGTACAGATCTTTTGATCTGGACTCGAAGGGGGTGAGTGATCCACTCAAAGGGTTTACAAGGAACGAGAGAACTCGTATAGATCAGACTTTATGACCACACAAATACTATCAGAACCAGGTTGAAGATCTACTGATCACCGATCACAGAAAACCTTCACAGCTCGTATGGATCACCGATCACCACACGTCTGCTTGAACAGAGCCACCGAAACTCTGAACGCTCACTTGGAACAACCGAGAACCAAGCCCTCTGTATCTCCACGATAGGAGTCTACCTTCGATTCAAATCTAGCTGAGACTTTATCAACTGACAAGATATCGGGCCTAACGAGATGAGAATTTCACAACCACTTCCGAAGACCGCCCGGCTTACAAAGCCTTTACTCCTCACGTATGAGAGCAAAGGTTAGCTAGTCAGAGAAACTGGGCACAAAACCTGAATATATTTTTGTAGGCTACGTCCTTAAGTACTTCTACGAAGAGATCTGTAGCCAATTTACTATTTTATGGAATAGATCTATAGATTTGAGAGAACGGAGTCCGAGATCTGATACAAATAAGGAAAGATAGGACGAGAAACGATACAAACACCAGAGAAACAGAGAGTAAAAAGGATAAAAACAAGTAAAATGTCCATTTCTGGTGGTCCTTTGTCGAGATCTAGTTGCCTGACCTTCGAATCCGGACCTGGTCTGTGCGTCCATCCACATGCTGGTGGTTAAAGGGCACGGATAAGCTCCTGCACAGGTAACTCAAACGTTTCCTCATTTGATTCCGCTATGTGAACGGTTGTATGCCTCTCCAACTGAATGGGAGTACATTTAAAGGGGGGAAACCTGTCCCAATAGGTTCGTTTGGCTTCTAGCTTTCCAACGATATGCATATATCGAATAGATCCAGAGGTTTAACAATGGTGAAGTCGAAAGATCTACCCTTGCAACACTCCTGGTCAAAGCTGTACATCTCAGGCGTCTATTTCCCATTTAGGAAACGTCCACATGTAACTGGGATGATACACTTTGGTTGTTTCTCCGTTTAGTCACATTCCTGCGACCTGATCCATCCCGAAACTCGATCTAAGTGAACAGATCTGTTGAGTCTGGGCCTTGAATAATCCATCCCCACTGGTAATACGAATAGATCTAGTGGTTCTAAGCTCGTCTCGGTGCAGTATCATACTCAGTTGGCCGTTAGGCGTTGAAAACTAAGTTGATAATCCCTTGATAGCTCATATCAGAGGTGGCTTTGTCTTGAAGGACTCCCCGACCAAGGGACTCGAGTGTGAACTCTTATTATTCGTCAGGATGTGTTTTCCTGTCTGGATCTGACGTCCTGGCATTAACATGATACAAGTTTGACTGTCAGCTCGGGCTCACTACAGTCCTTTAGTACTCTACAAGGCTCTAATCGTTAAAATTAGGCCATTGCATGCCTGCACGCAAAATGGGCGTATTATCTCCCCCAAACTAAAGATCTGACCGTCCCCGGTCATCTGGTTGGGTAGACAGGCTTGTACCTCCCTTAGGAGTGTGGTACTGCAACTGATCCGAACTTTTGGATTGATCTCTTCGATATCCCAATGGTATTCCCACTCATTAACGCTATAGATCTGTTCGGTTGCCTCGGGATCAACTGATGATAATTAAACCCGCGGCTAACTCGATAGAAGCGCTTAATTTCCGAGTGTGATTATCAAGAGATCTAATCACAACATCCTGCAACTTCACAAAGTTCATTTCTTTGACCTTTGTAAGTATTACAATTCTTCCTACTATTCTTAGAATTTTCCCAGTGGCTTATTACGTCCTGGGAAGTTCTTAAGAACCGTGGATAAAAGGCAGCGGGACCTCGAAAATTTTCTCTAAGTCCGCTTTCTTTCTTACTTCCAACTTCTCCGCTTTTTCGTGTGTCCACTGTTCTATCGCCCACGCTATGTCAGGTAAAGGCAAGGGTCCATCCACCAGCAAAACCCAATACAGGACTTCGCAGCAGATTCACTTTTCTTCGCCCGTTACAGAGTTTACCTTCCACGATGCGGTGCGCGCTCGGGACAGTCTACTCTCAACAAAGAAACCCATTTTATTCCTGCCCTCGTCACCTGAGGAAGCTGAAGTTCTACAACGACTCTGGCCTAAAGCTCACAACACTCTTGACTCTGCTTTTGAGCAGCCGATCTTTGCCCACTTTGACGATATCACTTTTCCATTGGTCATCCCGCCTGATTACAACAATGACCTTGCAACAAACTTCTACCCCGCCCAACTGGTGCAGATGTACAAGCCTTTTGCTAACGGTCCCCTGTGCCGCGTAAACGCGTCTTTCCTTTATCAAGGACTTCGAATCGTGCAGGATGCCGTGGCCGACATCATGTCAGCAAACAAATCGCGCTCTAAGACTCAGAGTCGCATTTTAGAGATGCTGAAGAAACCCCAGATCCAGAACGCTTTGGTAAGTTTTCTCCCCTCTTGTTTTGACATCCAACCAACGTTTCTTGCAGAAACACTATCGCCATTTCTGGCACCGGTCTCGCTCTTGTCCTTTGTTCGCGGTGCGCTTCGTCTGCTTGTTCAGCGACTACTGCGACCGCTACTTGGACGCCCACGAATACGCAAAGTTTGTCTACGATGAGAAGCAGAATGCTGGTCTGGGAGTAAGCGCAGCTCTTCGGGCTGAGAT
Organism: Lentinula raphanica; assembly: GCA_027919835.1. Classification (NCBI taxonomy): domain Eukaryota; kingdom Fungi; phylum Basidiomycota; class Agaricomycetes; order Agaricales; family Omphalotaceae; genus Lentinula; species Lentinula raphanica. The sequence goes on along the minus strand of JANVFP010000014.1, from coordinate 493,805 downwards.
CAAGGTGGGTTTTCCTTCTTCTGGCCTCGCCCTTCGTTAGCTAACCCTACTTCCCAGCGTTCGTTCAAACCTGGGGGCCTGACGGTGGCGTCCTTGGCGATTCCCATCCCTTTCGACTTTCTATCCTGCGAGGGACAGTTAATCGTCCAAGTGGCAAGCACCGGAACACCTCAACAAGCCCTCCATGATCCTTTCACCAACCAGCTTCTACTTCCCGAACCGCAGTACCAGGCTAGACCGTCCCAACCAACTCCTCCTCCTCAAGCTTCTTCCAGCCACCATGGGATTGCTTCCCCCGTCCTCAGTGATGAGGGGATCGCCTCGCCCGTTGGATCTTTTGCTGGTTCGCCTGCCGGGTCGTCGCCTTTTCAAGGGGACGTTGATCTGGGAGAGACCGAGGCCTCTTCCGATGAACCTGAAGCCGGGGACGTTTTCAAGGGTTCTAATGTTCGTACAAGAGCTGGTAGGTGTTTTACCGTGCCCCTCTCCCATCGATCATTACTAACTCCTTGGTTTTAGGTACCAATCTGGCCAGCACTCGAAACCGTGTTACACGTTCTTCTCCTGCCAAGGTTGGTCCACCAGTTGGTAAGGGCAAGGGCAAAGCTCCTGCTTCGGCCAAACCAGCGGTACTTATCAAGGTCAAGAGAGAACGTCCTGATGATCCCACTTCCGAGGTAAGTTTCTTGCTTCTCACTTCCGGCCGCTGGGTTTCTAACTGCATTATAGCCCAGTCACGCTCCCGCCTCCAAGAAGCAAAGGACAGGCAAGGCCGAAGGAAAGTCTCGTGCTGTGACTCCTCCTCCTACTGTCGAAGAGGACGAGCTGGAGTACGAGGATACTATCCTCCCGGAACCTGCTGGAACCGAGGCAGCTGGTCCTTTGGCTGATAACGATACCGATGTTGAGCATCTGGTGTCCTACCTGGCCAATCCCGACTACAAGCCTCGGCTCGCATTTTCTGTTTTGTATAAACGGGCCTCTCATAGTACACCCAAACGTCGCAATGATATGCAGATCCTTCGTGAGCCTAAATGGTCGGTTTCTCCGGAGTTGGAAGCGATAGGAAGTTTCCTTACCACCGGAAACGTCTCCTTTTCACTTTCCAACCTTGCCCGTTTCGCCCACTTGACCTCCCGGGGTCTGGCTCCCTCGTCTCATCCCGCCGATCCCGACGTCGCGCCGACCACGGACTGCGTTTCCTGCCTCATCCGGGGGCTCAACTGTCGTTCTGGGGCTCAACTCGGAGGTCCCTGCTTTGGGTGTGAGCAGTCTCATCGCACCTGCTCCAGTGCGTTGCACATGGAGCTTCAATCCGATCTTCTGGACATCATCCCTGAAGCCGTCCGCACTCTTCCTGGTGGTCAGTATCTACAGATCTGTACCACTTCGCGTTTTTGCTAACGATGCTTTCTTCTTTCAGGGTATTCCGACGCCGTGGAGCAGTTCCAGGAAGCCTTGGACAACCACTTCCGAGTCATGGAAAACACGGAGAGCCTGCTCCAAAACTCCCTGACTATCCTGGCTCGCCAGGCCAACAAACTGAAGCGTGCTGGTCTCGACGCTAACGTTGTCTTATCTGCCTGGGCCGAGGAGCATCCTAATCAGGAACTCGACTATGATACCGCCTGTTGGTTTGCGACCTTCTTTGGCTGGAACTCGTCGTGCAACCTGTCCGCGTACCTCAAGGATTCCGAAAGTATTGCCAAGTTCCAGGCCTTCATACGGGCTCATGAAGTTGAAGTTCCGGCACCCCCTTCCACTGACATGCTGTACGAAAACGAAATCGCAGCCAAAGAGCCTTCCCTTCCCCCTGTCGTTCGTGAGTACTCGCACATGACGGCTCAGAGCGGACCCATCGAGGACGACAAGTCGAAGGAGGAGAAGAAGTCGAAGGATGACAAGAAGGCCCCCTCCGTCGCTCCTGATCCTGCGAAACCTTGAATCATACTTGGTTTCGACGCTCATGGGTTGCGGGGTGGTCCTTCTCCGGTAGGATCTGTTTGGAAATGCGGCTTCTTGGACCAGCACAAAATGATCTGTACATATCTCAATCGCACCGACTCGTCTACAGACCCCTAGTTTTACTACATACGGACTAAATCTCATCAACTCTTTACTCGTAGCCTATGTAGTATTCCTTTGAGGTCTTTTCAATATTTCTTGGTACATTCTTACAGACACTTAGGTAGTACCCTAGTAGTCTGCTCCAATGCATGGCCTTAGTGCCAATTTGATCTTGAACCTCGTGTGAAATCCTTCATAAGTCCACTAAGTTAACGATCATGAATAGATCTGTCCTCAATAGTGTAAAATAAAGTAAGCTCTAATAGAAATCTTTGAAATACAATTCCGTTGACCCTATTGAGCCTCTTTGTAAGAGAAATGAACAGATCCAGAGTATCCCTTGTTACAGGTTCCCTGGATCTGTGAGTATATGCGGAAAACACGAATAGATCTATTCGTTCTTTCGTGCCTTTCGCTTATAAAAATGTTGGTGGTCACTGCCCTAAGGTCTCTTAATCCTTTGGGCAACTAATGTGAGCTACGTCGGCCTCAGATCTAGTGCTATACATGTTACCCACATGCTTGTTTCACTTAGATCACTGACTTCGTAAAATTTTAAATTTTGAAAATTTTCGAAACACAGTGTCCCCTCCCCCAAACTAAAAGCTCAGCAGTCCCTGCTGACTCAGTCAAGGAAAGTTTTTCATATAAAACAGCACTGATCCGAGTAGATCCAACTCCCAAACAAAAATATGGCGCCCAACCACGAATTTTCCAACATTCCCCTTCGTTTGGAGTCCGAGCTTGAGGACTGGGCTGACGATGCAGCACACTGGGCCAAAGTACTATGTCAAGATCGTACCCTAGGCTTCAGTGCTGCTATCAATCAACAAGGATCCATCAAGCTTCAGACTTCGACGAGAAAAGCGATCATGGCTGATGTAAAGTCTGCCTATGAACACATTGTATGTATTTCATGACTAGATCTATTCATTATCAGACATTTGACGACTTTTCCAGTCCCTTAAGGTGTCGAAGGAGGCTGCCAGTCTCAACACTTCGTACATGCAACAGTACGAGGCCTTGAGTGAGGCCTTGATCGGCATCATGGCCTTCTCTGAGATCGCAGAGGAGGCCGGCAGACTCTACCCCAACGTCAAGAATGAGGGTGGACAAGACTCCAGGATGGAACTGTTCCTCGACGAGCTCGTCAAGATCCGTCGTTCCGCCACACGAGCCAAAATGCAGAAGGCCGAGGCCGCTGCAAAGGAAGTCAAAAACTCGACTCCAGGAGTAAGTATTGCTTCGAATAACTTTGTCCCTTCGATAGATCTGATCAATTTTCAAAGACCAAAGGCAAGGAATCGTCCAAGGCCAGAGAAAAGACCGTGGAACGTGCTTCAGTCGAGCCCATTGACGCTGAACAGAAGTTCATGGAAGAAATCGTGAGTAGATCTGTTCGTCGAGTCGATCCGAAGTACTGATCCATCGAGTTAGGAAGCAGATCTCGCCGCCGCCGAAGCTGAAGACGAGGCTGCTGCACGTAAGGCCCGTCCCAAGGGAACTACGGCCTTCCTTCGTCGTCAACAGGCAAGTACAGGCTGTGATGGCATTGCAGCCTACGCCATTCTTGCTTATCGAGCCGAACGTCGTGCTAAGTTGTATCGAAAGGGCACTCCCGTCAAAGTAGCTGACCAAGATAGCCCTGTACGTCGTTCCACTTGATAGATCTAACGGTTTCTGATGAAGATCTTCAGATGGAGGACGTTGCAGGTGAAGAAGAGGCGTCTCCCAAGGCTAAGTCTAAGTCCAAGTCCAAAAAGAAGTCTAAGGTCGTCGAGGAGACTCCTGAGCCAATGGCTGACCCGGATATCATCGTAAGTACCTTTAGATCTACTCAAAACGAATAGATCTGACGATTCTTTAGATGGAAGAGGAACCCAAACCCAAGGCTAAGGCCAAGGGAACGAATGCTGAGGAAGAGACTACGAAGGCTTCCAAGGGCAAGGGAAAACGAAAGCGACAGGACCAAGACGTGGGGACAGCAGGATCCGCCGAGACTTCAGTGAATCCTGAGCCTTACTCAACCACTGCTGGACCTGAGACTATCGTTCAGCCCCTGGCGACCGGAGAGGAACAGACCAAGAGGACCAAGGTCTACCTAGATCTGGCCGATACTTGTAAGTACCTCGAGTCATTTCCAACAGATCTTCTTCTTCTTTTCGCTCTATTATTTATCACAGAGCAGCAAGGATCACTAGATCTATTACTTTAGCATGTTGTCTTGCGTTTGAACTGTCTCTAGGACGTGGTATCTGAGCTAATCATCTTCACAGGCGACCCTGGAGATTCCGAAAACTGGGACCTCGTCCGTCTCCTTCAAGATATCACTCATAGCCACGCTGCTGAGTACAGCAACTAAACCGAGGCACAGTTCAATGCCTTGGTTAACTTCCATCAGAATCAGCTTTTCGACTGTTCCGTCAAAGCTAGGTTTTACGCTCGACGTGGGTTGGCAAGTCAGGCCATTATCGACAACGCCATGAAGGCTTTCCGCATGAAAAAGCCCCTGAACGCCGACGACGACAGCAATCCTCGCGAGGAAGTGGTTGTCGTTCCTTCCTACACACCCTACACTCGTCCCCTTATGATGCCACCCAGGGGTGATCCACAAGGTGATAGAGAACAGCTAGCACGCCTAGATCCTTCGCTTCCTCCACATTCCGCGCCTTAGGTAGACGTCTGAAGTAGTTGAAACACCAGATCCATTCGTTCCCGTTGTCCTGGTACCTATTTTTATACCTGATATGCAGTCAAGTAACGTATTAGGTAGTTTTTGAGGTAATTCAGTCGATGACCAACTTCCTCGAGCATGTTGAGATAGAAATTTCGAAAGATCAATGACCGGACTCCCCCAAACTAAATAGATCTGTTGGTCTAACTCAGTTTGATGAGGAGATCCTTCGACTACGACGTGGGCCTGCCTCAGAATTGTCATCCTCAGGTGCTTCATCATTAGAACCGGACTCCGCAGCCTTCAGATCCGAAGGATCTGTATCCTTTTCAGCTGAAGCATCGAATGTGACATCAGGATCCTCAGATATGTTGATCTTAGGGATTGCTCCGAATACTAGATCCTCAACATTATCAGGGGTATCCTCGTCATCATCGACCATAGCTTCCAGTAGAGATGTTCACGAGTGGCAAGTGTTGACAAGTACTCGTGAGTTTATTCGTACTCGTGACTCGCGAGTCGAGTGTTTTATTTATACGAGTGTACTCGTGGTACGAGTGTATACTCGAGTCACGATCATCAAAATGTATTGACAAGTACTCGTGCATTTTATTCGCGAGTATTCTCCTGTACTCGTGAGTATTTCTACTATTAACTCTGCACATGACTTTTCTCAGTGGCTATGTGCCTATTATAATTTTTTGTGTTAGAGTCACAGCCACTGCCTATTATATTTATTAGGAGAAAAGAAGTAATATAGTCTAACATATGTCATATGTAAGAAAATGTGAATGGTGAAGTGGTTAAAGGCGCTGACTCTGGACTAAGGTCAGCCTTCCTTTAACTTCCTTCAGAGTTCAATTCCCCCTCATGGCAACTTTGTATAACAATAAATCTGTACATTGTTCTTGCTTTGAAGCATGTTAATATATGTTTCGGTACTGTATATTTATTAAAAGCTATGAAAATTAAGGTAACGAGTATTAAAACACTCGAGTGTATTTTTCAATACTCAAGTCTTTCCTTTATATACTCGAGTAGACACCCGAGTTATGATTTGAATAATTTACTGTGAATATTCGTGGCACTCGCACTCGAGTGTCTGTTACTTAGAGACACTCGAGTACAGACTCGAGTCACAGTTGCTGATTTTGAGTGACGAATATTCATGTCACGAGTGGCAAGTACACTCGAGTGTGCACTCGTGAGCACCTCTAGCTTCCAGTTGTTCTGGACTCAGATCTATCAGGTCATGGATGTTCTGGGGCAGATCTATTGGTTCGAAACGAGCATGATGAGGCATTACTCTGAATGCACCGACTTTGTCTTTCAGTACGGTACCATCCATTTCAGCAATGATATAAGACCCTCCTCGTGTTCGTCTGATTACAACCATAGGTCCACGGTAACGACTATACATTTTTCGATCCAAATTCTTCTCGATGGTGGTGTTCCTGATCTGTACCAAGGTCCCTGGTTTGAAATCCCAGTCCTTGATAGTATATCGGAACTTGTCTTCGAAGATCCTAAGATCTCGACGCTTATTAGCATCAATCCTGGATCTCATGTTCTCAATGAAGGAACGGTGTTTGGAAAGGGCCTGAGCACGATAACCCAGCAACTCTTCCCGAGAGAGGATTCGATTTGGTGGATTGACCAAATAGGTAGATTCGACGATATCAAAAGGGAGTAACGGTTCTGCACCAGTTACAACAAAATAGGGAGAGCATCCGAGACCCCTCCTAGGAGTGACTCGATCTGCCCATAACATTGGCTTCAGGAAGTAGAACCATTTGCTCAGATCTCCAGCACAAGTCTTTGCTAGGGCCTGCCTCAGATCATAATGAGCACGCTCAATCTTTCCATTGGCTTGAGAGTTATACGGGGAAATCTTAATTCCTCGGATCCCATACTTTTGTTCCAACCATTTCAGCATAAGCTTCATTTGGGGTGCATTATCCGAAACAACTTCCTCAGGACATCCCCATCGACAGATAATGTCATCAAAGAACCATTCAGCTATAGATCTGGCATTTTCCACTCTTAAGGCTCTCGCCTCGGACCAGGATGAAAGTGAATCTCGACCATGCACTATGTACTTACACCCATTACTGGATGGGGTCATGAACATGGTGTCGATATGTACCTTCTGAAACAGGGAAGGGGTATAAGTAACCGTTGGAGGGATTCTAATGAGAGCCCTCTGTCGATCCTGACAGGCTTGGCACGATTTAACATACCACTCCACGTCTTTGTCCAGATCTGGCCACCAAAACCTCTTTTCCAAGAAGTCCTTCGTTGCAAAGACACCTTTGTGACCAAGGGCATCATGTGCACTGTTCAGAAGAGCCATTCGTCGATCAGGATCCACGACTAAACGAGGCTGATCTGACGATAACTTCCTATGGTACAATCGACCTTCGGCATCAATGGAGAAGGGAATTACTTTCCTATCCATCTCTAACCGTTGTTTCTTGTCCAATTTCCCGAAACATTCTGCATCAGGGTTTTTCAGCCACTCCAAGATCTCTGGCAACTGCTTATCCAAACGATTTCCTCCATCAGATCTGTGGGAATCCGGATATGATTGATCTGGTCCCCAGACTGCATTGTCAGGAATCGTGGTATATTGCAGATACTGAGAAACTGGTTGCATCCCATGCATAAGCAGATGGTCCTTTCGTAGTTTATGCTCAAGATCTTCTTCTCTGGCAAGTTCTAGATCTTCCTCGAAATCTGGGCAATAGATTCCTAGGAGATAACCATGCCTTGGATCTATATGATCTTTAAACGAATCAAAGGGGAATGGATCGTCGGCATCATCTGCTTTCAGAAACCTGATGTTGTTGGAGTCATCCTCGTCCAGATCATCTTCACTGGTCGACTTTCCGCGAGGAGTTGTCCAACCACCAGGTGGTCTTCGAGATAAGCCATCAGGTCCATGTGTCACACCTTTGACATGTACCAAATCGAAATGGAATTTACGGATTGCCTCAATCCAACGATTAATGGTTGCATTTGGGCCACTACTGGGGTTTTCGAGCATTCCCTGTATGTAGCTCGCATCAGTTTCCACTATCAGTTGTCGGCATCCATAAAGAAGATAATGGGTGGACTCCAAAGCAAGTTTCAGACCATAAAGTTCACGTTTAGACTGTGAAAAACGGGCTTCCCGTTCCACGTAGGGAATAGATCCAAAGTAATTATAATAGATCTTTTCAGGGTCGTTAGGATCTACTTGATAAATGTAAAATCCTGTTCCCATCCAGGAGCTATCGACTGATAGATGTGTTTCCCAATCATAAACAATGACTCTAAGGGCTGGTGCATTTCGCACTCCTTCCTTTAGTAGTTCCATAGCAAGATCCTGCTCCTCAGACCACTCAAACGGTACATTTGCCGTCAATTTAGTCAAGGGGGCAGCTTTCTTGGAATAGTTGTGAATGAACATTTGAAGCTGGCCAACAGTCCCCAGAAAAGCTCTCACATGTGTTCGAGTTTCGCATTTAGGCCAAGTTAAGACCGTAGTAGCGATCTTATCATCTGGTTTCTGTCCTTCATAGGCACAACGATGTCCAACCACTGTGGTTTCCTCACAACAAACGAAGGCTTTAGGTCCTGAGAAGGTACCTCCAGCGTGCTTCATTCGTTGGATGATCCGATTCACGTTTTGAAGATGTTCCCATACGAATCGACGGATCTGTGGGTTTTCCGGAATGGTTTCATAGCCACCACCTGGTAACTCATATCGACTCTCGGGTCCTCGCACAGGTACATCATCAATGTAAGGAATAGTATATTCAGGAATTTCGTCTCGTAACAAGTAAGTTACATCGTCATGGAAGATTGGTACCGAGTTGGTCCATCCCATAGGCAATTTGACGAGACGATGTGGTCCATAAGGAGTTTGGAAAGTGGTGAGATCCCTAGATCCAACGTCTATATGTCTCTCATCGTAGCCCACAAAGATATCCAAGATCCCTCCACATGCTCTGCCTGCAAAGTGTCTAGCAATGTCCGCAGTAGCTGGGGGAACCCCGGAGTGCCGTATAGTAACCTTATTCAAAGGCTCCAGACTGTGCACCAATCTTAGGCTCGTTCCATCCTTTTTCACCACACAGAACCATTTAGATCTGTAGCTTGCACTCGATGGTTCGTAAACTCCTGCAAGGATCTTATCCTTGATTATCTTACAAACCTTTGGAAAGATTCCTGGAGGCACGGGAATGTTTTTCTCGACCCAGGGTTCGTGAGGTATAACCGGAATCTTTACTGGAGGGAAGAAATCCTCTCTGAAAGTTCCACCTTCGGATTGATCCCAGGCAAAACCCATTTCCTGAACCTTCATCAGATGATGAACGAGTTTTCGTTCCTCATTTGTTAAGAATCCTTCTGGATGGTTCTTGTCAATAATCTCCTTACGCTCTTGCGTGTATCGGACTCCCGGAGTGAATTCAGGTGGATGAGTCGGCAGATCTGGCAATCCTTCCAAAGGATCTCCAAAGATATGACGACGAACCCTAAATTCCTCAGGAAGTTCAGCCTTAACCGGGCGTACTTTCAACGCAACAGGCTTATATTTTCGAGAACCGAAGACAGATACATTTGAATATGATGACATTGGGTCACTATATGCGCCTATATGCTGTTCAAATGTTCCATTCTTTTGTTCCCACGATTGAACTCGTTCCCGGGCACTCCTCAAGTCGTAGGACTGGGAATTATCCGGTTGATCTGGACTTACATGGTCCAGATCTGAAGTGTAATCACTTGGCCGGGACAACCCATGAACGTCTCTCGTCAGACTCTTAGCTTTAATAGACTGATAAAAGGATTGTTCAAGTTGTTCCACGTCCGGATCAGTTCGAAATCCTTCCTTCCAAGGATTGATCACACGATTTTGTTGATGGTCCACACCTTTGTTTAGGTATAGATCTATGGTTTCAGCGACTTCAGGAAGTGAATCCCTAAACGAGGGTTGGCTATAATTAACATATAGTTCGGCCAATTCTTCGTCTTGGAACACTCCTTCTTTCACTTTGGTCGACTCAATGACTACTTCTTCACCTAAAGGATCCCAATACCCACTCACAGCGATTTCAACCTCTCCCTGATCGCTACTCAGATCACAGAGGTTATCTAAAAATTTGGTTCAGCAGTTTTCTCCTCTTCTTCGGGACTGGTCTCCTGATTTGGATCTGGAGTCTCTGTCCGAGTCTGAGCATACTTCTGCTTATCCAACTGCCGTTTTTGAGCTTTAGGACTTTGTCCTCTCGGACTAGTCCCTATGGTGTATTGCTTTCCAGTGTTCGGATCTGTTATGGTTAACTCTTGGTCACCAGATCCAAACGTATGGATGACACTTTCTGTCAGTACATCGAAAGGTCTACCCAACAGAATTTCGAAGGGTGCCTTTTCCTGCACATGGCATTGTAGATACAGTGTTATGGGTCCAAATCGGAATGGTACGTTCCTGGACAGTCCTTTGGTACGGGCCAGACCTCCATGCACATTCTGCATTTGGATGGTCACTTTCGGATCCCAACCTAGTCCTAATCCTAGGGCAACACACATATCGATAGCAACAATCTGAGATCCAGAGTCTAATACACTCTCTATGTCTAGATCATCTCGATTATTCACAACTGGCCACACAGATCTTAAGCCATTTCCCATAGTGGCTACTATAGTCATATCACGACGTGAATCATTTTCATCAACATCATGAAGAAAAGCTACCACCGGATCCAACTGAACATAATCCCCTGCCTTCATGCCATCTCGATCCTCGAGTATTTTCTCAAAGATCAATCCTTCTGACAGACTGAGATCTTCCACGGCAATGAACTGTTGCATCTCCATCCCTGTTCTCGGGATTTCCTCGACACTAGGTTCAACATCATGGGCCTCATTAACAAAGGACTTGATTCGTTCTTGTGGACGCACTTGGCGGTTTTTCATCTTCCTCATCATGATCTGCCTGACTTTGCCTGACAATTGGAATGCCTCAGCAGCCGTCAGTGTGATCATTTGACGAGAAATCCGATCAGCTAATTCTTCTTCAAGGCCTGGAATGAATAACTCATTCCGAAGCCGAAATTTGGGTCCCTTCGAAGATCCTTTAGATTCAGTGACCTTCTCCGGTTTGGATTTTGGTTGATTTCGAGGTATGGGTGACACTTCCCTGGGTGGGACATGATCAAAAGGTCGATGTGTTTCGTCAGATCTAGAGGGGGAGGGCTCCCTGAAACGCACTTTGCGAGTGGTCTCACTAGTTTCCTCAACTAATTCTACTTCAGAATCAGAATCCTCTTTATCCGATTTCTCTTCGACACTAACAGATCTCGACTTCCCTAGTGAAGCATCCCCTGATGAATGATTGGATCTGTTCGATTTTCCATTCAGATCTTTCGAATTGGATGGTTCAGGAGCAGATTTGGATTGATTGGCAACAGTTTTAAAATTTGGGTGATTTCGATCTACGGGTATGTGCACTCCATCAAAACGTTTCGTCTTAGTGGGAGGCACAGTTTTCAATGAACAGGGCTTAGGTTCATCCTCATGAGTCGTGTCCTTCAGCTGGGACCTTGTTTTTCGTCCCTTGCTCGACTCAATCATTGGATCCTCTAGTTTCCCGACTCATTACTGTACACCGTTGCAACATTGTTGCTAGATCTCCCCTGGGAAGATTCAACTACGTTGGCAAGGTACAACCAAGTAGGATCCCCCAACTGATCTGCATAATCCTCTTCATCGGGGATTAGATCATTGTATAACGTCGCCAAAACAGGCCAGTTCTTGCTCTGAGCATATTTCACGATCTTTTGGTATCGAGTTTCCGGACCAAAGTTATTTGGTAACGGAGATCCATCTTTCAGCTTGAGACGTTTGGATCCTTGAGACTCCGGCATCACCCAGCCTTTCCCAAGGAGTTCCATGAACAAGGGACAGTTACTCATCATATGATCTGGTCCTCGACACAAGAAACACGTTCGATCTGGCATTCCTTGGCCTGGAGGGGGATTTATATTAAGGATCCCTCGACCCTGCCCACTGGTTCCGGGATTACCACTACCAGAAAAGCCAGGTCTGGGCTGGGGTCGCATTCCAGCATCCGATTTTCCTGCCCTAACATCATTGAGCAACTGCTGCAACGACGTCAGTTCATCCTGAAAACGCGTCTTAAGATTCCCCATTTCTTTGAGCATCAACGACGATTTGTCCACATTTTCCACAAAGGCACGTTCATGGTCCTCTGCCTGTTCCTGCTTAACACTAGATCTAGTGTCTGTAGCAAAGAAACGGGTCAGATCTGGCGTCTCCTCTTTAGCAGCTGCTGGGGTAACCACCGGAATATAGATCCCTCCCCTAGAGTTGGTCTCTGCATTCAGGACAGCTCCATCCGTTCCAGTAAAGGTCTGGTATAGCGATTCGAGAGGGGGCTGCCTAGCCACAGCCTCTGCAGCACTTTTCCATTCCGAGAACGTGTATGGATCATCCGTACGTCGTTTTGCAAGTTTCGAGTTGGGGACCTGATGCTGAACCCGTTTCGAGACAGCTTTTCTCAGGTTTCCATCGAATGCTGATAGAAAGACCGACACCAATTCATGGTTTCCAATCGCCGGAGGCGGTTTCAACAACTTATTGGCCTCGACTTCGAACAACATGCAATAGATCAACAGCTCAGATCCATCCTCGACTCTCAATGGTCGAAACCTCTGAACCAATTCCAGCATAGCTTTCTTGGAACCCAGGGGTTTGCCAAAGATAGACGGGAACCGCTCAATCATGGCTCGAAGGAATTGATCTGCATCTTCCTTTCCTTCCTCCGCTCCAGGGAGATGCTCTAAGGCTTGCTTCGTCTGGAGGGTCATCCATCCAAAGATCCTTTGCATCTTCACCTTTTCAGAGGTCACACCCGTGGCTTGGAACGTCGTTAGACAGAACCTCATCCATTCAGGCATTTGGATCGGATCAGCTAGATCCAAGATCATAGCCGTTTTATGAGTGGCAGGGAACTTTGCATTGTTGTATTCCCCTTGCTCTTCAGGAGACAACGCAGGAGGTCCCAACAGTTTGAGGATATCCACTGGAGCCTCGTTTGCACCTTGTGCATTTTGGCCATTTTGTGTAGTACTCATCGTTATATTTGGTATTCTGTTCCCAAACACGATACGTTGCAAGTCAAAAGAAATAGAGTTTGGTAATGTAGGATTCAAACTAGTCAAATCGACTGGTTCAGCAGTAACTGCCTGACGTCTACTGCTTCCTTGCACTACACCAGATCTGTTCGTTCTTGGAACTTCAGAAGCAGATCTAGCAGCAGTCCCGTTATCCGGATTGCTCTTTGCTCGTCCGAGGTTCTTCGGATCGTAGACAGGAACCGTAGGCTTCTTTGTAACACGTTTTCTTTTATCCGGGGCTTGCACCTCTGGATCAAAGTAATCTAAAGAACCTGCGTTCTTCGACGTCCGAGACTCCCTTGGAGCTATTTTTAAGATCAAACAAAGTTCGACCTAAGGCAATGGTTTGAGAAATCGATAGATCTCTCGAGTTCGTTCCAAAATATAGATTCCACCCCTCGCGGTGGACTCCAGATAACGAGGATATGAAGGGTGCAATTTAATGCTTCGTTGGATAGATCTAATGACCTAGTGACTTTATCACTGAACACTGATCACCAATATACTTCTTATGTCGTTTGTCAATGTATTTAAGCGAGGTGTGGGGCGTTGTCAGAGATTCCGCATGATCTTATACCTTAGAACGAACTGGTAGTCTTAAAAGATCTACTGGATCCGCAATACAGGTCAACAGAGCGAAGTGACACGGAAGTACAGATCTTTTGATCTGGACTCGAAGGGGGTGAGTGATCCACTCAAAGGGTTTACAAGGAACGAGAGAACTCGTATAGATCAGACTTTATGACCACACAAATACTATCAGAACCAGGTTGAAGATCTACTGATCACCGATCACAGAAAACCTTCACAGCTCGTATGGATCACCGATCACCACACGTCTGCTTGAACAGAGCCACCGAAACTCTGAACGCTCACTTGGAACAACCGAGAACCAAGCCCTCTGTATCTCCACGATAGGAGTCTACCTTCGATTCAAATCTAGCTGAGACTTTATCAACTGACAAGATATCGGGCCTAACGAGATGAGAATTTCACAACCACTTCCGAAGACCGCCCGGCTTACAAAGCCTTTACTCCTCACGTATGAGAGCAAAGGTTAGCTAGTCAGAGAAACTGGGCACAAAACCTGAATATATTTTTGTAGGCTACGTCCTTAAGTACTTCTACGAAGAGATCTGTAGCCAATTTACTATTTTATGGAATAGATCTATAGATTTGAGAGAACGGAGTCCGAGATCTGATACAAATAAGGAAAGATAGGACGAGAAACGATACAAACACCAGAGAAACAGAGAGTAAAAAGGATAAAAACAAGTAAAATGTCCATTTCTGGTGGTCCTTTGTCGAGATCTAGTTGCCTGACCTTCGAATCCGGACCTGGTCTGTGCGTCCATCCACATGCTGGTGGTTAAAGGGCACGGATAAGCTCCTGCACAGGTAACTCAAACGTTTCCTCATTTGATTCCGCTATGTGAACGGTTGTATGCCTCTCCAACTGAATGGGAGTACATTTAAAGGGGGGAAACCTGTCCCAATAGGTTCGTTTGGCTTCTAGCTTTCCAACGATATGCATATATCGAATAGATCCAGAGGTTTAACAATGGTGAAGTCGAAAGATCTACCCTTGCAACACTCCTGGTCAAAGCTGTACATCTCAGGCGTCTATTTCCCATTTAGGAAACGTCCACATGTAACTGGGATGATACACTTTGGTTGTTTCTCCGTTTAGTCACATTCCTGCGACCTGATCCATCCCGAAACTCGATCTAAGTGAACAGATCTGTTGAGTCTGGGCCTTGAATAATCCATCCCCACTGGTAATACGAATAGATCTAGTGGTTCTAAGCTCGTCTCGGTGCAGTATCATACTCAGTTGGCCGTTAGGCGTTGAAAACTAAGTTGATAATCCCTTGATAGCTCATATCAGAGGTGGCTTTGTCTTGAAGGACTCCCCGACCAAGGGACTCGAGTGTGAACTCTTATTATTCGTCAGGATGTGTTTTCCTGTCTGGATCTGACGTCCTGGCATTAACATGATACAAGTTTGACTGTCAGCTCGGGCTCACTACAGTCCTTTAGTACTCTACAAGGCTCTAATCGTTAAAATTAGGCCATTGCATGCCTGCACGCAAAATGGGCGTATTACCGGTAAATTATGATAAGTTGCAAAGTGCGCTTCAAACGAGGATAGAGCGTTGTTATCGCGGTAGTCGAGCGCGAGCCATCGGATTAAAGTCTGATATAGTGTAGGGAAGAATTCAAGAACCAAGTCTTTCGTGATGGAGCTGAGATCGCAATCATTGAGGAGGTATACCAGAAGCAGAGGGTTCAGATTCACAGGATAAATCCCGTGTATGAGGGCCAACCCGACAACAGACCCAAAGTAAGTTAGCTCATCCTTCTTGGTGGTCGATATTTCTGACGCCGACGACATGGGCACGGTGGCGAGCGTGGTGAAATCATCGGTAACGTGGGTGAGAAGGATCGCAGCGTCATTGAAAGCGGACTGGAAAAAGATGCTCATAACCTCCTTTTCGACGCCAGGTCCCGAGGTGATGTAGGTCTCGACGCCGCTTAGTTCGATATGCACTCTAGAAATATGTATATGAAGTATCAGTTGATTCGACGAACAGCCCACTCACAACTGAAAATGTCTGTGCTCCGACAGGAGGGTAGTGAAATCTCCATCTATGTTTGCTTTGCGTACGAGCTTTGCGTATATTCGAGCCAATTCATGTGTGTTCTCTCCTTTGATCATGAAACCTGGTTCTTCCATGTCAAATAACTGGTGATATCGCTCCGAAACGTATTTGAACATTGGTGAACGATCGACGACAGAAAACAATTCGGTGACATCAGGAGGGACCCAAGTAGTATCCCAGAGGATCTTCAAGGGCTATCACGAAACACATGAGCTGCTGTGCAAGCTGAACGGGAACCTGTTACTTACTCCAGTGTCCGGACCTTCTGAGCTACCTTGAATCACGGGAGGCATCGGGGGCTGTAAGTCGAGTAATCCTGTGAACGGTGAGCTATTGGACCAGTGGTGTCATTGAGTAATTTACCTTGCGTGATAGAACTAGAACTCAATGGATCCATAGTGAGCATTTGAGCTACTACCCTCATCTCCTAGGATCAAACCAGTTCGCGTTAATACAATGGATGGAAATGGATGGAATAAACATACCGCAGAGTCCTCATCAGCATCCCTTCTACATCCGAACTCAATTTCAGTCTCGTTGAGTGCCCTATATCCCTCATCGACAAGGGCGTCCGTGTCAGAACGAAAGATACCATATATACGTTTCGAAATGCAGTGATGCGTATGTACGGTATTATCAGATCCAAGCCCTTTCTCGAACAGGTTGACGCTCAAGGACACATTGGAGGATCGAATGGCTATTGAACTAAAATTAGTGATCACCCTTGGAAATCAAAGTGCGGACCATACCAGTATGGAGAACAAATTTTTTCTTGGAAGTGACGGCGTACTTGGAAACCCCATAATCTGGATCGTAGACGAGGTGTGCCAAAGTCATGTCCTCAGAATCTACCTTCCCGGGGCACAGTCGAGGCGTCTTTGCATTATTATTGGTGTTTCCTCGGTTCACAAACCGCAGAAGCTGTATAGCGAGGCGCTCGTGACGACGAAAGAAGGCTGATGGCTCGGTACCAGAGCTCAGATTTGGGGGAAAGCTCCAACCGGACTGGGATAAAGATGATTGTATAACGTCGAGGAGGTCGACAACCTTCGTATTCAGAGACAGATTGTCGAAATGATACACTAGATTGAGAGATTCGAGGACAGTCTGGAACGCGTCGCTGTTCTGCACATAGTGGTGAAGCCGGAGAGGGATATTATGAATCTGAAATGACTATCATGTTAGTATCATAAGATTCCAGATCGATATATGAGAAGACGTACTTGACATTCGTCAGGAGTGAGGGGCGGCGGATACACGAGAACGACCAGACTCACAACTTCCGTTCCGTCGCTAGCTGTGGCGATCGTGTCTTCTACTTTGAAGGTACTAGCACTGCCAACCAGTCTAGGCGGTTTCCTACCCAAACCTCTCTTCTTCCTCCTCCTTTCGGGGTTGCTCGTTGACATCTGAGCTGCATGCTCGCTACGGTCACGATTCGCTCGTTCTATGGTAGTGAGGCTGTGAAAAGGTGAGGCCGGGGGTGCAAAGGATGGATGTGGGTGACCACTGTTGGAACCCGAAGCGTGGACGGATGCCAACATATTGAGAGGAGATAGATAATTTGTGATCGGCGGCGCTGGTTGAGAATGCAACGAACTCGCTGGCGTGCTAATAGAAGGTAGCGGTGCAGGTGTGAAAGCAGGTATCGTCTGCGAAGCTGCAGATGCAGGACTTGTCTGCGAAGCCGTAGGAGCAGGCAGCGCTGCAGAAGCAGACACTGAAGACGAGACTGAGGAGCCTTCGATGGAAGAAGAGTTAGGCGCCGTCTGAGTAGGAGCTGACGGCTGAGGCGATACGGATAACTGTGGCCCACTCGAACCAGATGCTGGAGGCGACGACTGCTGTAAGAATTGAAGAATAAGCTGAGGGTTGCTAGCAAGCATGGCTTGCAGCGACTGTTGAACGATCTGAGGATAATCCATGTTCAGTGGACGATTAGATGAAATGATATCTGAAGAAAAAATCAGATTTATCCATCAATTCGGCCAGACACTGCGTACTGACTGTAGAAACGACTGAGAAATCCAAGAGATTGGCTGGGGGGCGAGATACACGCTGAACAAAAAGGACGATGAAAGAGGGGGGTAAAGAAGGATTGACCGCTTCATGCGTCTTCATGCGTCTTTTATAGACCTCAAAACGTATCGTTCCCGCCGTCGATCTAAATGGAGGACACGTCAGCAGAGTAAAGCAAGGCATCAGCAAAATCAGCAAAATGGAACGACGAACCTGCGACGAACACACGTAGGTGAAGGATCGGAACTAGGGGTTTTTGAATACCTGCTTGAAGTGCTTCATTCCAATCACGAAACGATGACCAATCACTAGATAATGACCAATCACAAGTAGATGACCAACTTTACACAATACACGCCAACTTATTCAACTGTATATGTGGTGCAGGCCGTTTCTATACGGCCCTACTCTGAGTGGAGCGGTACACAATTCACAATATTTGACATTGTACAACTTTCCGGACCTGCAGAGATGATTTTGACTCAAAAGGCGTCTCGTACCTTGGCTCATATAATCACTTGAATTCTTCATTTTGACTTTCCTGAGCAACCGCCATCTACAGTGATTCGTCACTCCCTTTGATAAATTTGTAGAACATCGTGCTGGACTGCAACTTATTCTCTGAGTGAGGGCTCGGACTTTCGTGGAGTATTTTCGATATCAGCTCATGTTCGTCAGAGAAAGACTCATGTCCATCTTCGGTTGATCTCGGTGCGAGTAGGTCAGTGTATTCGTGGAATAGTATGTATGCATTGTGTATGCATTTTCAGACTGATCGTTGATTCTGTAGGATCGATCGCTGGTTCTCGGAATTAAGGAATCGCCCGGAAGCAGATCGTATAGACTTGAGATCCGTGATTTGCACTACGTACGAGCTCGGGAGGAAACGACGGAGAGTGCGACAAAAAGGGAAGGAAAAAGGGAAGGAAAGAGGGAAGGGAGTGAATGTAGGAAGAGAATGCCTTCACAAAGCTCGAAAGACCAGCGGACGACAGGAAAACTGCAGGAATATAGATGGTCAGAGCGTAAGTATGTAGAAGCAAAAACACGAGAAGGAAAAGAAGCAACTTTTTGACCGTGTCAGTATGGATGTTTACTAAGCAATCTTCGATGGCACTAAGCAGTTTTCAATTCTACGATGCGAATTCTCATGGTAAAGATCCCCTCGTGTTTAACGCTCGTTCCAATGGTCAGTACCGGACTGGGTGGGTTGAAAGAACAGGACGTTGTCGCAAGAGTCGGTCCTGCGTCCGTGGAACCAGTTGCAAGGGAAATTGAGCGGTGGAGGAATCGATCAAAGGGAGCCTGCGTTGGTGTGCTGAGAGGTGTTTTGGGTGATGAGATAGCACGTCGTGAACGGCGGCTGATCGTTCTACCTTTGTGTGTGTATTTGGGTGAGATTCAAAAATTTGCTTCTAGAAGCCATTGAGTTATCAGTACAATGATTGAGAAGTGAAACGGACCTCATTGTGACCCTCCTGTAACAGCACCTCAACCCCACCAGAACAAACACTGATCACTAGACCTTCATTTCGTGCCAGCTCTATATCCTCCGTTTCCGCCGTTACCCCGTGCTCATTCGTTTCGCGGTGCAAGCGAAGCCTTGTTCGGTCGCCAAGGGGAAGTTGGACAATATCGCCCGGAAAAAATATTTTTACAAGATGCACTTTCAACATCGTATGGAGTGGGTTAACCGTAATATTCACCACCTGCAGAGGGATGCTGATCTCACAATCTGAAGGACCAACATGGTGAATTACGCCTTTGGTACAGCCTTCGGGAAGTTCGAATGTATATCGTCCTCCTGGTGTACACCAAACGCCATCGAGATCAGTGAAACGAACGTCCTCCCCGATCTGGAAGTCCCAGGATGATAGCGGAGGCATCCGTAGGAGAGATTGTTGAACGGCATAATGCTTAGACTCTAGAAAATAGTAGCGAATGTCGGCTGGAATCTCCGATGCAAGCTCCATATCTGCGAGCTTTATTCGTACGAAAACAAGGCCGTTCTGCCACTGTTGACCTAGACATATATAGCGTTTGTGTGTCGCCTCGGAATGTGAGCATGAATGGGGAGTTTCACAATGTTCAGCACAATCCATTCGGGTGGGGAAGCAGTAATTTTGATTGATATACACTCCGCCCTTCCGAGAGAGAACCGCTGGGCGTTCCGTCGGCTCACGCTTTCGTTTGCCAAGGGAGGCTTTCCCACTGGAAAAATCGGGAACCAAGTCCCAGTCGATTCGAGGAGGAAATAGGACCAAACTTTCGACATCAGAGCTGATTTCATCGAATTCGTCTGCAACAAAAAGTCCAACCTCATCCTTGTGAAGACCGCGTTTGTGTTTGATCCATCTCTGAGGAGAATATCGACCAAGATGGGACGATTCCCGTAGAATGCATTGAATGCCCACAGGATCATCCATGGGACCAAGGATGGGTAAAGTTAGATCTGTGCGAGCTTCTGCTGTAGATATATGGTGTTTCGAAGTCTGCAATGGAAATGCGAATCGGAGGGCTTTCGAGTACAAGAGGCCGGTCATCGTAAGGAGGTATGCCGCAAGAACAGTGTTCAGAGGGAGCATGCTTCGTGCTTGAAGATATATATCTCCAGGTAAAACATAGGGAAATCCCGCTTGTAGAATCAGAGGGTCAATAACTAGGTGCTAAAGATTTCTGCATTAGTTCGAGTTCAATGGATTAAGCAAAGGATCGCACCTGGCAGCGAACGTGAAAGATCTTAAAACCCGGTGCCACCAACTCTTCAGCACCCATATATTTTCTGATCCTCTGCTTCAATAAGCGTTTCTTTAACTCAACCTCATCTTCCATTTGCCAATCTTGCTCTTCCTCTGAGCCCGCTACATCAACAGCGATACCGGTACTATGAGATACTTCCATATCACTGGAAGACATCACATTATTCATACGCGTTACTGTACCCAAAGGCGGAGTTGATCCTGAGCGTCGTAGTTCGGTTGTAGTCATCTTTGATACAGCCGGCGGAGGTACAGATGCTGAACGTCGTCTAGGTTTAATCCTCGATGGAAGAGTGTTAGGACCGTGCCACCGATGGAGTCGGAGCTCCGATCAGAGACACAGAGGATTGTTGAACGTTAGTGTTGTTATTGAGCAACACCCTCGCCACGTTACCGTGTTCAACCAAGAGAGCAGAGGAGGACGAGTACAACGTGTACGAAGTCCGACGGAGGTTCGGAGTCGGCGATGATCAATGATCAAGACGACACCGAGAGCACAGAGGTGAGTGTTAACGTTAACGAGGTAATCCAAGTTGATATTAAAACTGAGGTATGTAAGTATGTACAGGCTCCTTATATACTGTACGGATAGTCAGTCTAATCTAAAGTACAATAAGACGATACACATCTCGGTACTACAGCATCGGAGGTGAGAAAGACAATAAGCTATTGTAAAGTAAATCAATATAAAGGTCAGCTGAGCTGTCAGAGAATAAAACAATAAGATCATAATCAAGTTAGTCCAAACCGATGCACCGGCGGAATCGGAATGAGGGACAAGGTGGATGCTGTTGGGAATGACTTAGAGAGATTCAGGAAATCTCCAAGTCCAACCTCCGAGTGAAACTCCGATGGAGCTCCGATTCTGATGGTCGTAACAAAGAGGCTCATAGCGTGCCGATGATACTGGAATGACGGTTGGGAATACACGACTGCTGCGCGCATTGACGATCTCCCGAAGATGAATCGCTTCCTCCTCCCGTTGGATCACCCGATCGAAACCATGAGACGAATTGACGAAGGGGAGGGCATATTCGGATGGAGCGTCCGCGTTAGCGCATTTTTTGGCTTCATCCCCATCTGAACTGTCCCACTCGTCGAATTCTTCTTCTTCCTGCGCAAGATCGTGGCTCATCCGTATGTACCTGCCAGGTGGATGTCAGCATATATGGCTATTAGTATCGGACTGTCATGAATTTCAATGAATTTGACTAGAACTCTGCCCAAAATTTGGCGTGGTCTCAGCCTGAAACTTTTTGGCATCTTTGCTTGTGTACTTCATCTGATATTTCTCTGTTTTTTGCCTTTAGGTTGCGTTGTTCATTGGCATGGCTCATGTCCTCTCGGATGGCTAATTTGAACGGGACGGTACTTACAATTGTATGCAGGAAAATATGCTAATAGTAGCAGCGATTCGCGGTCGATGTTGCCCAACAAAAAATGAAACTTTACGTAAGTTCACAATGGAAGCAAAGCCTGCCTGCTATTGAGAGCTGCTTACGTCAGACGAAGTCTCTACTAGTACTATAGGACGGCGAGACGGTAGGGAAACGTTGAGCACTGAGAGATGTAATAGAGTATAATTCAAAATATGTATATTTGACTGGCCAAAGCATTCAGCTGGGCCACTTCTTGAAGTTAACTTGTAGTACGATGACGATGACGCGATCACGTGGTCATGAGCCTACATAAAGCACCGGCGCCAGTCGAAGTTTTCTCTCAGCTTCCCACCTTCATGTCTGCATGTGAGTGGCCTCAATTTTACCTTGCATATGTATATCTTAGCGTATTTCTGCATATTACGATGAATTGACCTCACTCCATTATGCCCAAGCCTCTAGTATGCAGACCCGGCTTTGGGGCAGCAGAATGTAGCGTCTTGGCATACCCTGGTATGCTAAGGTTTTTCATGTTCTTTCTCTTTCGTTCGTTCATTCACTCTCCCTCAATGTCAACGTTCATTTACTCTCCCTCAATGTCAATTCTAACACTCTTCACAGCTTTTCGGCGTGCATTACGGAACAATAAAGAATATAGCGGCATCTCTCGTGGAGACGAAGAGGCCGAGCTCCTCACCGTCAGCTTTGACGCAGGCAGTCTGATGGAGGATGTCTATAGGTGGCAAGAAGAATACAACGCACAGAACGAAGAGATTACCGATGAAGCTGTTCCTCTAAAGCCACTCGCTCTCGACCGATGTCCCCCCAAACCCTCGCATTTCTACACCATCAAAGAACTCGCCAAACCGAGGTCTGTGCGCCTTCCGTCTCCTCGCGAACGCGCTCCCTATCAGCCAAACATGGGTATCTCTGCTCAACGAAGGAAGAGTGAGAAGTCCCACAGACGCTCTCGCACCCTCCGTGATCACGAACGCCGTAAAAAGCAGCTCGCAGTGGGCTCCTCCCTCAAAGCGTGTGCCATGCAAAACATTGCCCGTTCAAGATTGGCCTCAAACATTGTAAAGACGGACTTTCAACGTCAGAAGGCGAAGTGGGTTGGTAAAAAGATTGCGGCAAATGAGGAGGCGTATTCGTTGGAAGAACTGTTGGCCATGCCCGAACTTAAAAGGATGTGCTGGGATGGCAGGTGAGACATAACATTTCTAGACATTCAGGTGTCCTAACCTCCAAAAGCCATACCAGGATCATACAGGACGGGTGCGGTGTCCCTCTCGTCGTTATGGGCCGCCGACCATCAGACTTTGACGACGTTGTCGAACGTATCCAGCAGAAACTTACACAGGCACACGTAGCGCTCAATTTTGCACCTATGAAGAAGAAAGTCAACTTACGAGGAACTTATGACGCGGCACCGATGGGTGGCAGTTTCGGCGGTGGTCAGAAACGACCCGCTATGTTCGCTCACACCCCTCACAATGCCGCTATCCTTCAAGGGCTTCGAGAAGACCCAGACATGCAACGCATTGCTCGATTATGTGACCGTGAGTGGAACTTTCTACCTCCGATAATTCTCTTAAATGTTTTTGTCAGACTATTTTCAATCCTATTTTCCCAATATGCATAACTTGTACAACAACGTCCTCGACTTGCTTCACGAAGACAATCCCGAATTTGAGCGAAACTTCCCAGAATGCTCATGGGCGGTGGCCCACATCAACTTCCTGCGCGCTGTGACCTTCCGACATCGAGACTTTCTCAACTTGCTTTTTGGTTTGTGTGCCGTCTTTCCCGTGGGTTCCTATGATTATCAGTGCGGTGGTCATTTGATTCTATGGGACCTCGGTCTATTCCTGGAATTTCCACCCGGAACTGTCATTCTCCTTCCTTCAGCATTGCTCGAACACTCCAATGTCAGTCTCCCGCCTGGGCAAACTCGCTCCTCTGTAACTTTTTACTCTGCCGCCGGTCTCTTTCGATGGTGCCACAATGGTTTTGTATCAGATAAGGACATGCGCTCCCATGGGTCTCCCAAGCTCTTGAAGCGGTGGAATGCATACCGGGAGGAAATGTGGAAGGAGGGGCTGGGTTTACTGAAGCCCTCTGCTTAGTGTTCATTCAATGCTTCGTTGTTCCCTCATTATGATATCAATGGCGTTCAGCCTATATCCTGTAAGCTTCAGCACCTGTCGTATCCTACTCTTGTACATATTTGAAGTGTATACTGGAACGACTTCTAATAACATCATTCCTTTGTCTCTTTACACTCTTCCTTGAGCCTTCGTCAGTGAATTAGCATCTGTATCATGGAGCATAGCTCCTCCAAGCCTCCAGTCACTATTACATAGGTTCAGCTTTTCTCACCTTTTCCGCGTTTAAACTTAAGGTTTATTCCGGTCCACGGCCGCGCTAGTAATTCAACCTAAGTATTTCGCCTCCTCACTGAATTATCTGACATAGCAAGCGGCATTCGAATCAGCAATCCTACTTCGTGTTAAACAAAAAACCAGTCCAAATATCAAGTACAAAATGTAAGGCAGACGCACTGCGACTTATAAACAAGAACTGTGGTACAAGATTCGTTCTGTATCTAGTCCATCAACATGTCGTTCGACTCCATTTTCAATTCCTGTTGACCCCAAGGGGTGTCCATCGAGTTCAACAGGGCTTCGCATTCCTCCTTGTAATTCAACGGCAGGATACGAGCGACCCCATACCTGATACGTTTGTTGTCCTAACGTCAATAGACATAAAGGTCAGACAAAGAGATAAGTCATTGCCGACGGACGAACATTATAGTCATCGCGTTTGGCGCGAAGCACAAAGTTGTACAACTTGCCGCAGGCCTCTGCCAATATGGAGTTGTACTTTGCATCATCATTGTCCTGGACAAATTCAATCAGTTACATGAGTAATATGTCTGATTTCACCTCAACCTACCTTGATCTCTGTGATCTCGTTTGCGGATTTTCCAAAGAGTGTATCACCGACGTCATTGAACCCTTGAAACCAGGCTTTACCTGTGTGATCCGAGACAACGAACGACATGATATATCTGTGAAAAAGGGAATTCATCACTCGACGAGAATAGAGCAGACGTTGGTATACCTGTAAGTCGGGCGACTCCATAATTTGTTGCACTTGTCGCATCTCCACGACCCCCCTTCCTCAACAACCTTCTTTTTACAAGTCTCACAAGCAGGGTAGGCAATGTTCTCGTTTCTGATGTGCATCACCATCACTCTTGTTGAAAAATAGACTGGTTTTTCGTCGGAGTCGGGGATGCGATCGGCTTCTAACTTCATCTCACAGAGGGTTTTCATCTCTGAGCGATTGAACCCGCCTCCACCTGATCCAGGGAGCGATCCACCTGCATTCCTTTGGGACTGGAAGGTCATAGTACTGCCGGTGGAGTCGTACCAGCCTTGAAGGGCATACGATTCTGGAATATCCGGGTCGCGGGTCATAATGGAACTCGAGGTCATACCAAGCGAGCGTCCTGTAAAAGAAAAGACGATTCAACCATGGCTGTTCGTTTTGATGAAATTACACACTGACCTTCATAAGCGAAGACTTTGACACCCTTAAAAGCAACCACCGGGTTTTCTTTGTCAGAGCTGAAATTTTCGGCTTCCTTGCCCCAGAGAGTCAATCTCACGAAAAACCCTGATTCGTCAACCAGGGTCAGATCTCTCTTCTGCATCTGCAAAGGAGGTTACAGTTAGATAATTCCGCAAGTATTGGAAATGTCATGAATGCTGACCGTGCGATTAGTCTTTTGAGAAGTGATTTCAGAAACATCGCCATATTCCTTCAGGATGCCAATGATATCAGAGAAATCTAAAGCTGCCTAGAGACCCTCAGAGAAATATAATGTCTCAGAGTACTTTAAGAGAGCCTAGGATTTGGGGGTATCTCTGGGGAGCCTAGAGATGGGAGTGATTTTCCTGATGTAGTTTGCATAGAGAGGCTGTCTTTTGGTTATGTGCGAGAAAGACGGTTAGCAACGCGTTATCTCAGTTTTCAGTCGTGGTTAAGTCACTTAAACTGACATACAGTATAATGATCATTATGGCCTTACGAATCCTTGGACAAGAGGATGGGAGGATTGGAGAACCGGTTCCTATAGAAACAATTGCGAATCCGGAAGCTCCGACTCCTGCGGTCGAAAACCCTCTTCGGCAGCCTACTGCTCAATCCACTTCCAGCAGCGAGGTTCCAGCACTTTCTGTCTGTCATCTCCCCCAGAGGAACAACTGGCATCCTATTGAGAGTCTTGGTCCTTATCAGAACAATTGGACGATCAAAGCAAGGATCATTCAGAAGACAGAACTCAAATCATTCTCGAATGTGCGTGGGGAAGGCAAGGTATTCAATGTGACTTTCAAGGATGAAACGGGTGAAATCAGAGCCACCGCGTTCAACGCTATCGCCGACGACCTTTACCCCAAATTGAAGGAAGGGAAGGTCTACTACGTCTCCAAAGGGAAGGTCAACCTCGCGAACAAAAATACTCCAAGGTCCAGAATGACTTCGAGATCACTCTAGAGGCTAAAACCGAGATTGAAGAGGTATGATTTGTCTATGCGCAGCACGTCCTTATCTGAGTATATCCACTCCAGTGTGAGGAAGCATCAAGTCTACCTACGATCAAGTATAACTTCGTAACTTTGCAGGAGTTGCATGATTTGCCCAAGGACTCTAATTGTGGTACGTACATCTAATCGTACAGAATTCTACTGCCTCATTGCCTAGTAGAGATCAAAATTTTCTTTAGGTGCCCTAAGAGTGCCTAGGTTTTGGGGGGGTATCTCTAGGGAGCCTAGGTCAGGGATGTTTTCCTGATGTAGAGTGTTTTTCCTGAGGTTTTCTTCTACTACCATATTATTGAGGTGAGTCCCTAATACGGCTTGTAGAAAATGCGCGCCGTCCGACAAAACGATACGGTAACGATCAGAGTGAAGATTCGTATTATCTTGATGTCTACCAACTTTGTTCAAGGAGAGCACTTGAAGCATAATGGAACGATCTAAAAGTTCATCTTCATTGAAGGTAGCGCTGCTAATTCGTTGGCAGATGCCCGTGTCAAGTTGGAAGCTCATTGTGGTTGGGAGTAAAAAAGTATTTGTTGACCAAGCGCGTTCGCCGTTTCGTTTATATGTCACAGGGTGACAATGAGTCATTGTCGCGCTTGAGTCATTGTCGCGCTATGAGTCATTGTCGTGCTTGAGCCGAGGCGGCAGTTTGCCGAAGCAACCGATTTTGAGCTCCGACAATTAATTTCCTGCTGGAGTCATAGCTAAGCTTGTCTCGTCTTCCTTCCTGTCAGCCGGAGTGGCTCCGTAGCCTCAAAAGCGCCGCGTCGCCTCCAAGTTACCACCCATCCTTTTTCACCTCACAACCTTCCGCTATCCATCAACAATTTCACCCTCAAAAATGGCAACAGAACTCGGGAACGCTGCAGTCTGGCACTCGATCACACCGTCGAGGACCAGCTCGCATATGGAGAACTCGTTTGGGCATACTATCGTCAAAGCCCAGATAGTGCTCTTGCTGTCAACCTTAACAGAGGACAATCATGAACAGAATCAACTGGAAATTCGATCGGTGCGTCTTTACAATTAACTACACCTAACAGGAACTCATAACGTTCTGCAGCTTTCGGAGCAACATGGTATAGATACCTATCTGCACTTCATCAGGCGCTTGATTGTGCACTCTCACGCGCGTTTGTCTTGCAACAATAATTCCACGACCTTCGACGCCTCGAACTCACTCAGTTTTCGGCTGCTCTTACAAGAAATCCAGAGATTAGCTCGAGACCCATATCTTGCTGAACGCTTTCGGGACGGTGTTGATAGAGGTGAAGGAGAAGTCTTTAGGAACTTTGACTTTATTCGATTCGTTGATCGCATGGGCTTACGACCTCTCGAACGACTGATCCTCGCGACTCCAATCGTTTCTTCCCCAGTCAGGAAAGAATTCAGTGCACAAGCACAAACAGTCGTGAAGCAGGCGTTCAAAAATGCAGTCCTCAGCCTGTATCATACTCCGTCCTTCGACCTTGCAGACTTGTCACCAAATCAGGTTAGCAAATTACTGGGAAGTCTGCTCTCCGATCCTCCTGTAGATTCTCCCGTTCTGAACGCCTCACAACGACAAGCACTTATCGTGGCAGCACAGACCAAATATGGCAAAAATACTGTTGCCCCCATGCTCCAACGTATTCTGCCTAGTTTGAGGTGAGTGTTCATCATCTCAAGCGTTACATCAATCCCAACCTCAAAGTTTTGACAGCTTACCACCCGGTACAACACTCGTTCAGGCTCTCGTGCAGCTTGGCCCCGACATCACAGCTGACCCTGATGCCGTTCGTGCACTCTTGGCGCGTTTTGGCATCACCGATGTTTCTCCTCCGCAAGACGAACGGGTCGTTGACGTCGTGTCGAACTTGAGCCGGAAGGCTACTGAAGGAGAGGTCATATGTGATATGGCAGCTCTAGTTCGAGCCTTAAACAGTTTTCCCAATGCCAACCTCAATTGGGCAACCGTGATCAAATCTTTCGATGTTCCCGACCGACACGGTGTTGACACGCCAACTCTCAAACTCCTCATTGCCATCCTTCTCGGTTGCTCTCGTGACGCCAATCCCCACCCTGTAACCGGCTTTTGGACTATCTGGTCTAACGCCCTGTACCAACTTCGCCTTCTTGATGCACTGCTATCCCTTCCAGGTGACACGTTCAACTTGGTCCAGCTTCCTGGCCGCCGCGTTGTAACAGTCGAGGATGTTGCAGTTGCCAGTCCCACTATCAAATCCCTCGCAGCTCACAGGATACTGTGAAGCTTTTGTAAAAAGACCTGATGAGTTATCCAGGAACATTTGAAAATAGTTGTGATGACATAGAGGGGGCTCCGGAAATGGCTCCGGGGGGTGGGCATGCCTGTCACCACCTGTCACATCTGACCTATATTTACTGTTTTGAGTAATTAATAATTATCCAGATATTAAATAAGCGGTACATTTGTAAAAAATCCTGATAAACTATAAAAATTCAAAAAAAACCAAAAAAACCTAATTAGGTCAAATCGGAGTATGTGAACAAAATAGCCTTATATGGTAAAAAATGCTGTAGGATCTATTTAGGTGCTAAAAATAGCCAAAAAATCACTAAAAATTCTAAAAATATGTAGGAATGGTATATAGCCTATTGCAGATCCAGGTAACCAAAAATTACCAAAAAAGGAAATTTTTGATGATGATGTCATCCTGTAGCAAAAAATCTGAAAAAAATCCTAAAAATAGTCAAAAAATTCAGGGGTGCCTTGTTGGCCCTGAAAATGCAAAATTAAAAAAAATACGCGACAAGTGTAAAAATTTTTGTCACTCCAAATGATACCAAATCCACTATATAGTCAGTATATATAATGTATATGCTATATTTAGCATCCTAGTACCCTCATTGGGCTAAAAATAGAACTTGATCTCATCTGGTAGCAAAAAATCTGCAAAAATCATAAAAAATACTCAAAAATTCAGGGGTGCCTCATTGGCCCTGAAAATGCAAAATAAAAAAATTTATACGACACAATTGAAAACCAACATCACTTCAAATCTTATCAAATTTACTATATAGTCAGTATATATCATGTATATACTATTTATAGCATCCCTAGTACCCTCAATCACTTATATCACTCAAGAATCCTACCAAACTGACAACATTGAGTAAATGTAATGTACATGGTATTTTGAGCACACCTAGTACCCTTAAAAACTCAGAACAATTTATATCACTCAATATATTCAGTATACTTAGTACTCATCACATTTAACACACTGAAACTCGGAACAGTACTTATATGTATCATACTTAACACAGTTGGCAATGAAAATACTCAAACCAGTGTTATCAGTCACTATACTTAACACACCTAACAGTCAAAAAGTCGGAACAATGTTACTTGATATACATAACACACTCATTGTTATACTATAACACACTCATAACAACGAGTTTTGGGCGCTTATGGGCGCTTATTTGGTGTTTTTGAGTCGAAATTCATTAATAGCACACTCAATAATGTTTGTGTGGGCTCTATATTGTGTCAAGATGTTGTCTATATCATATTCCTCTAGATATAATTCGGAGAACTCGAAAATACAACCTGTGGGGCTAGCTATACTATGATTTTTTGTGATATAACACTGTTTTATGTAAATGACAGTGCATACACCCATGTTATGAAGTCAAACTGCTGCTGGGTCATGAAAAGAGTCATCCTACAACCTATTCTATGCTAAATCTATGTGATACAGTCAAGAGATCTGTAATGGGGGTCATTGAATATGACATCTATTGTTACATGTAAGTGTAGACATCTATGGTGTACATGAAACATGTACATGTGTATCACAGTGTCCAACCTTTATGATAGCTATCTGAATCATGTACAGACACTACCAGTAGACTGTAGGAGAGATTCCCTCATGAACCACCATCAGTATACTTGCATTACATGGACATATGCATTGACATTTACATAAAACACTGTTATATTTCAAAAGATCACAATATAGCCAGCCCCACAGGCTGTAATCTTGAGTTCTCCCAATTGTACCAAGTGTAGTATGATATAAACAACATCCTTACACAGTATAAACCCCACACAAAAATTATTGAGTGTGCTATTAATGAATTTTGACTCAAAAATACCAAATAAGCGCCCATAAGCGCCCAAAACTCGTTGTTATAAGTGTGTTGTAGTATAACAATGAGTGTGTTATGTATATCAAGTAACATTGTTCCGACTTTTTGACTGTTAAGTGTATTAAGTATAATTGCCAACTGTGTTAAGTATGATACATATAAGTATTTTTGAGTATTTTTTATGATTTTTTCAGACTTTTTGCTACCAGATGAGATCAAGTTCTATTTTTAGCCCAATGAGGGTACTAGGATGCTAAATATAGCATATACATTATATATACTGACTATATAGTGGATTTGGTATCATTTGGAGTGACAAAAATTTTTACACTTGTTGCGTATTTTTTTTAATTTTGCATTTTCAGGGCCAACAAGGCACCCCTGAATTTTTTGACTATTTTTAGGATTTTTTTCAGATTTTTTGCTACAGGATAACATCATCATCAAAAATTTCCCTTTTTGGTAATTTTTTGGTTACCTGGATCTGCAATAGGCTATATACCATTCCTACATATTTTTAGAATTTTTAGTGATTTTTTGGCTATTTTTAGCACCTAGATAGATCCTACAGCATTTTTTACCATATAAGGCTATTTTGTTTACATACTCCGATTTGACCTAATTAGGTTTTTTTGGTTTTTTTTGAATTTTTATAGTTTATCAGGATTTTTTACAAATGTACCGCTTATTTAATATCTGGGTAATTATTAATTACCCAAAATAGTAAATATAGGTCAGATGTGACAGGTGGTGACAGGCATGCCCACCCCCTGGAGCCATTTCCGGAGCCCCCTCTATGTCGTCACAACTATTTTCAAATGTTCCTGGATAACTCATCAGGTCTTTTTACAAAAGCTTTACAGTATCAGCTGCGCAGCTAATGTTCAGGGTCACACTTGGAATTCCCTTGATTTATTTGAGGTTTTGGTGAAGATAGCAGATTCAGAATCGACAGAGATTCGAGGCGTCGTTTGCGAGATATTAGACAAAGCCATCAAAATCAGTGCTGAGCTTGTGCATATGGGCCTCTTACAAGTCTCGGTGAGCAAAATGACAAGACATTCACGGTTCTGTCAATGGCTTACAGCTATGTATAGGACGCTCCCTGGAATGAAACTCGCCTCGAATACTCTCGCAAATTACTCACCATGTTTCTTGCAGGACACCCTAACCATCAACTTGTTTTCATGCGAATTTGGCAAATACAACCAACATATCTTACAGATGCTTTTCGCGACTTCTACGAAGAGAACCCTCTCAATATAACTTGTATCCTAGATGTAGCACAGGATCTCAAAGTGCGTCAAGTTCCTCTCCCGTCTTTCTATCTTTCATTGTCTCTTCTCTCAGATCCTAGAGGCTCTCTTAGAACTTCGTCCGTTAAGCTTTGCGTTAGACGTTGCGGCATTAGCGTCTCGGAGAGAATACCTGAACTTGGACAAGTGGTTGACGGACAACGTTACCAATCATGGCGCCGAATTTTTGCATTCTGTGTTGATGTATTTGGAGGACAAGATGCAGAATGAAGAAACGATCCGAATTGCGGATCCCCAACCCGACTCCAGAACGATGACTCTCAATCCTAACACGATCACCATCATACTCAGGATGCTACGGAATAGGTATGTCATGGATTTGAGAATGCCCTTCCCGATGCTCACATGTTGCAGTCAAAGCCAAATGGCAGACGAGGACAAGCAGTTTTGGTGGGATGTCAAAAACCATTGCTTTCAAGTCCATCCTCGGTTGATGAGTATGTTGCCTAATATGGATATCGAACCTACTCTCCCGAACTTGGAGCAGAAGTAGATGGCCTCTACAAGCAGATGTACGACTGCAACGAAAAGGAAAGCGAGGCAGTCGAGTCCTTCCTCCTCTCAGAGCGAGTTCTGCTGCATTGACATAGATGTGAATTCCTCAGTCCCGATGTATTGTACCGTAGCATTGTAATCAGCCCAACCGGCTTCTTTAATCCTCAGACTATTTCGGTCATGGATACAATCACCAAAACGACACATGCATTGGCAGAGGTCAAGAAACTTGAACGAATCGAAAGAGGGGTTTGAATTCAAGTCAATTTCAACGATCATGTACACATGAGTTTTCCATGTATATCAGAATGCACGATGTATATACAGAGCTATGCAACTGTCATTTGCGCGGTCATTTTTTCCAACCACCCCTCCCACTGCCACGACCACTCGTACCGCCCTTATGCGTCTGGACCGAATCGATCTCTCGACGACTGAGTCGCAAAGTGCCATCTTTGAAGCTCCCAACACCCATCTGCAGTCCCCGTATGCGTTTTTTCGGTTTCGCCGTCTCATAATCAGGGTCCAGCAGTCTTTTCAACGCCGGATGATAATTTCCTAGGTTTTTTGTCTATAGCCATTGGGAAAGAAGATGTGAAGATGAGCACCAGCCTAGAGACATGGACGGACCTCCTCTAATTGAGCAGCCTTCCCCTCTTTTTGTTTTTGGACCAAGCCCTCTAAAAACAAGAAGTGCAAAAGAGAAAACCTACATGTTTCGACCGTTTCTCCTCGTACAAGTCCATGTCTGAGGTTGATCTGAGAAGCAATAAGAATAAGGATACGTGGAAGCGATTCTGGGCAAGCACTCAAAGACGAACACGGGCTAGTGGAATTCCAGTGGGAGTAGAGAACGTTGGAAGTAATCTCTTTCCTAGATCGTACGCCAGATCGAGCAATTTCCCCGTATACCATGTCAGATGAAAAGGGCCAGGCTGGCTGGCAAAGATGTGTCCGGAAAGTAAACCTCCAAGTACACGGATAGTAGTCTCAAAGGCTTGAGGCTTCGTATTCACGTCGAAAGATACCCACTGTATGACATCTCTGACTGCAAATTCGAACCCTCTACGATCGTCAAGAACAACGAACGTATCGAGCACGTCGACGAGGGTCAGACTGAAATTCCCCGCGACATCGTTGGCACCGGTGTTTGTGCTAATGAACGGATTGAGGATTGATTCGTGATGGGCGCAAGATGCACGCACGGGTCTGCCCAGTCTGGACCTTTGCCAGAGCAGCTGAGAGGAGTTAACTGAAAGTTATTGAGATCAAGGTAGTGTTGGAACCTGAGGGAGGCAGTTACCTCGTCCAGAGGGAAAGCTAAATCAATGATTCGTGATGAGATGATAGTTGACTGATGAGAGATGGTCCACATACCATGTTCCATGTAGTTATTGAAACCATGATACCACAGCTTTCGTGTCCTCTCTCTGATAATTGAGTTGTTGAGTACCCCGGGGAAGCAAATAGAATACTCTGCACAGACCGAGCTGCTAGTTTCCTTTCCGTAGTCCAACTGGAGTGGTTTAGAGGTGTAGCCAAAGAGCATTGGATGTGCTCAAGAGAGATAAACACAAGTGCAGCAAGGCATTTAGGAAGGAACCACCCCAGCTTCATTCGAGAACGTGGCAGTTAAGAGAGAGAACTTTTGGCGCCCATGGGCGCTTCTTCAACTTTTTAATCAAATCCAGTCATCCGCGACGGCCTCACCACTCTCAACACTAATAATGGCAACTGTTGACGGTATATCCAACACCATTGGCGAATACATGCTCAAAGGATGGGTGCGTCGATGTAATTGCAGTAGTATCTTCGCGGGATACTAACAATCATCAAGGTTTTAACCGATACCCCATGTCCGCGATGCAAAAACATCCCATTGATGCGCTCACCCAAGAATCAAGTTCCAATCATGCATTTCTGTGCAAACTGTGATGGAAACGCTCAAAAAGGTCAACATCAATGATTTAAACGACTGCCATTTCTTACAGAATTCAATTAGTCGATGTTGTGCGAACATCAAGTTCATCTAGCTTGACAAATGCATCCTCAACCACGCGAACAACTGTCTCCCGTTCCTCAACTCCAGCAACCGAAATTTCTGACGTTCCCAGCTCTCCAACGTTTGTGATACCCGCAGAAACCCCTGAAAGCAGACGCCGACGTGAACAATCTGACCGAGCTTCCGCAGAAATTGGGAATCGACTACTGAAAGGGTGGGCTTTACTTGGAGAGGAATGTATCAACGAGACTTGCTTTGGAATTCCGCTTGTCAGGGCTCCGAAGTCGGGTAATGAGAAGAATCCCAACAGAGTTCGCATCCAATCTTTTTTCTGCTGTTGGAGGCTTATTTGACGACAAGGAATGTGTGATATGCGGCCGTGTATACGTCGGTGAAGGCGATCTTGTCGAAGCGGAGGTTTCCCAACCCCAACCGTCTGCTCAAATATCATCAATACCAACTCATCCAGTGGAAACCTCGGGATCTCATCTATCTTCAACTGTCACGGTGAGATAACATACTAGAGTCTCTACCTCAGTTGCCTCATTCAATGAACTCCTTTTGATCTAGAAACCTCGTCTACCAACAGAGAGCGACAACGTTTCCTTGCCTTCCCTCGGATTACATGAGGTACCTATCGTTTTTCGTTCTCATGTAGCTCAAAGACTTTATCAACCATATCCTCACAGCCCATTGGAAGCATCCCTCACCCCGCTACATCTGTGCGTTCTGGTCCCTGTCATACACGTTCCTTTTTGACATATCTTTGCAGATCGCCAACGAATCCACCCTTTCGGCGCTGAACATCACAACGCACACTCTGGAGCAAACATTGATAACACTATCTGGTCGATTGTCATCATCGGTTGGCCCAACCACGTTCATTGATCCTCAGACCATTTCCTTGGTTGTGGATACAATCACCGAAACGACACATGCATTGGCAGAGGTCAAGAAACTTGAACGAATCAAAAGAGGGGTTTGAATTCAAGTCAATTTCAACGATCATGTACACACAACTTTTCCATGTATCTCAGAATGCACGATGTATATACAGATCCATGCAACTGTCATTTGCGCGGTCGTTTTTTCCAACCACCCCGACCACTGCCACGACCACTCGTACCGCCCTTATGCCCTTGGACCGAATCAATCTCTCGACGACTAAGTCGCAGCGTGCCATCTTTGAAGCTCTCAACACCCATCTGCAGTCCCCGTACTCGTTTCTTTGGTTTCGCCGTCTCAAGATCAGGGTCCAGCAGTCTTTTCAATGTCGGATGATAATTCCCTAAGTTTTTTGTCTATAGCCATTGGGAAAGAAGATGTGAGGATGAGCACCGTGCAGCTGTTTTGTCAGAGAAAACAATTACATTGGCGTTGGATGTAGAGGAAGATGCCGCTGTGAAATCGTCGTCGTTTTCATCAAAGTCTGGGATGCCAGAGTTAGTCTTCGATGTGAGCGAATGTGCATATAGTTGTCAACAACGTACCTTCATCCGACTCGGATATAGAGTTAGTTTGTATCCCTTGCCATTCCTCGTCCTCGTCCTCTTCTTCTTCTACTTCTTCAATCGAAGATTGCACATTGCCTTTCCCGCGGCTGGTAGAGATACCTCCGTTGAAGGAGGAGAGAAACTTCTGACCATGGGCTTGCAAGATGCTTAAGAGCTCATCGTGGTCGTTCCTCAGAGATACTGATGCTAGCCGTCGAGTGCCGGTGCAAGTTTGCCGACGTGCCGTTCTCTCTTTACTCAACCACCATCATCATGGCTTGGATTCGCCAGCGCAAGCCAAACCCGGAACCGCCTAAATCTGACGCTACACCTCTCATCGACATACCTGAAGATGAACAATGGAGGCTCATCAACGAGTCCGGCGTTCTACACAAAATAAGTTCAGACGAAGCACCAACGGACTCGGAATATACATCAATGGACGAGATTCTCGACACCAGCATGATCATCATACCCTTCTGCTCTCTACTCCTACTCATGGATATGTGCGTCTTTCAACTGTCTGTGCCCTCAAAGTGACAGAGTGAGGCTGACTCGAGCTCGGTCAGAAAAGCCTAATCCACAATCAATACGGTCGACAGGCAAGCTTCAAGGAACTATTCCATGGAACGAGCTCGAGAGGCCCAAGTGAGCAAACTACTATCCAGTCTTCTTGCTCCAACTCATCCTTGCTCTAGTTCTGGCCTTGTTCAATGGTTCGCTAATTGACTCCTCTTCCTGAAGGACGACAATGTGACTATGTTCATTCACAGTTCATAGGCATAAACAAGGCATAAACGTAGCCAAGAGATTCAATCATTCCTCTTCTTCTTGTCATGTGCAACGGGTACACGGTTGATATAGCTTTGGGCTCATGAACGGTCAATATGCGGCAGGCGAGTGAATTCGAATCGTGTTTCCCAACCCAGTCCTATTCCTCTTGTGCTGACATCGAAATCAGTGTCCTCCATTGGCTACAGTCTGGGTCTATACGGCGCTCGAGCTCGATCTTTTGCCCACTGTGATCAGTCTCTTGGTGACCGCCTTGTTCGTCTGGTGGAAAGGCCTTCAGAACTATCTGTTTTCGTAACTTGATGAATGAAAAGTCGAGTGTACGACCCATTCGGATGTTGTTCACACAGAGGAAACCAATGAGCATTGAGAATCGAGAATCGAGCGGTATCTACTGAATGTCAAGCCTTTGGGGTTCGACAGTTGAGATGCAGGTAACCGACCGCTGGGAACCGTTACAAGTTAGCTCATTGTCGAGCGCTTCCAGTATCCGTCATGGTGATATGGTGATGAAGTTGCTGTGCGGGGATTTCGTACCCCACATTTTCCGGAGTTTAACGTCAATCTTCGCGAACTCGCTGTTACCGCAACGCAATCCCGCAAATCTCGAGTATGTTCGTGGATACTCGGAACGTGCTAACATATCCTCCAGTGTTATGCTTCACCAGAAATCCTGCATACATCCGCAATCTGGTCAGATCGATCTTGCACCTTTCCCCTTCTCTGACTTCTACTGATTCGCTCCCTTGGTCTCAAGATATTCAACTTCAATTAGAAATTAGGACCTTATTGCCACCACGCCGTATGCTCAATCATTTGTCTGCTCAAGTTTAACACACGGTGCAATTCACCGACTCTTTGCGAGCTCGTAGGCAAGACTGTCGGCTCCGAATATTTCTTTGTGAGCCCCGACTATCATCCGACGAAAGCTCACGGAGCCGCATATTCTTTCCAGCCTTACTACGCGTGTTTCGATCAATGCTTTCGCCTCTGTCTCCGATGTTGTTGTTCAATACCGTCTTAGGCTTGTTCGTCGACGGCGCACTTTACGATTGATTGGCTATATCCAGCCAGTCTCGATTCAAAAGCTCCTGCGTTGTCGCCTTCGTCGGTAGAATATGTCCTTGGAGATCACCGCAACATCAACTCTCCTTCGTCGTACAAAGAGGGTAGCAATGGCAATGCAAAGCCTGACTTACGAAGCCGATATGACATTGAATATGTTCGTTTTCGATGTGGGAGCTATACCCAACTCGAACTTCAGCGGCACATGCAGTCTTGGGGGAAACAGCTATACTTCATTTACCCAAGCTGTATCCCCTGGTCCTCCCTCCACTCAAAACCAATGATTACTCTCCCCTCCTTCTTCCGCTAAACCACCAAATACACCCTTCTCTCCTTCATCTCCCTCCCCCACTGCCCTCAACTCAGCAGCCAAAGCCGTTTGGACGAAAGACGAGGGAATCAAACCGTTATTGTCATATCTGGCTGCGAACCACATGATAGGTATGAGGGTCCCAAAATTCTGAAGGAGAAGGAGGAAGGCTCGGGCCCCAACTCACGCAATCGGGAAACAGCGGAGCAAGTCCTCGGTATTTTGACCCCCATCCTCCGATCCCTGCAATCCTCCTTACCTTCTCCGTCTCCCACCTTATCACTTGCTCCGCTTCCCTCCTTCTCTTTGGCCAATTCCTCGTCTCCATACCCTTACTTCAAACTTCTTTCACCAACCTTCCTTTAACTTGGATCCTCCTCCTCCTCCTTCTCGGCCCTCGACCCTGCCCAATGATTGCTTCTTAGATACTCACAATTACTGGAATCTGTGTCTGTCCGTCCGTTGTGTTTGTCTCCCAGGATTCTCGCAGTTGTTGAAGCCAAACGATCACAAACGATTATACATCTTGATCCCATCGACAGCAGCAGGCAAAACCCTTCTTAATCCCATCCACCACGGTCCAAACTCAAGAATTTAGTCCTAACAACGTTTCACATCCTCATCCACACGATAACCGCTTCCTCTTCACAACCTAAACATCCTTTTTCCTCAACCATCTCTCTGACCTTCCTAGTCAATGGCCAAACAACCCAAAGTCATATTGCGCGCTCTCTACGCGTTTCGGCGGGCTCGCCCAACCTCATCGGCGGATGGTCCGGGTTATTTGTATGCGTTCGTCGATAAAGGTCGCCGATGGAAGATCGGCATGTCTCGCGATTTCGAACGGAGAAAGAGGGAATGGGACCAGCAGTGTCCTTGTGACGATCGGGTTTGGATGGTCCCCATTGCTACGACGAGGAGACGTCGAGCAGGTGAGTCACTGATCATTATCGAGGTTCCGATTCTAACTTCGCTTTGGCAGAATCGCTGGCACATCTATCTTTGGAGCTCGAATGCTCTGAACGACCCAAATACTACTGTTCTAACTGTACGTTCCTCATTCTTCGAGCGCCCCATCGCCAACTTTCCTTCCAGGCCGAAGAAAACACGTTGAAGTATTCGCATTCTCGGACGATTGGTTTTACGATTGGGTGACGATTATTCGTCCTATCCTCGTTAGGTCATCGACGGCGTGAGGTAAATATTTCTTTCCTTCCTCAAAATCTTCTACTGACTCTCATCAGTTATAGTATCGGGGATCATATACATCATGTATTCAATCATTAGTGTAGTTTAGAACAACACGCAACTCTCTGCGAATACGAAAGACCAACAAAATACGCAACAATGTGCGAAATAAAACCTTTAAGCTACGTATTACAGTGTTCATCCTATTTCCTCTATTAACAAACATGTGCTAGGCCTATGATGCTCGTACCGCATACGCACTGCTCGTATTGCGACTGAAACGACGCGATGCAGTCATTTCGGATGGTAAGCAAAAACTCTCCCTCAGAATGAGACTGCTGCGTATCTGATTTTCAATTCTCTGTTTGCAGAGCTAATCGTGAGTTCTCGATCTGATATACTCAAGCGTTCAACGGCTCATCCTCGTAACTCACATAGTCATTGTGGCCAATGGTCGTCATCATTGTTGCCAACGCCGACCCAGCGCCATTGGTCCAATCCTCGCAGCAACGTCAAACTCAACAGACGGAGTCGTCCAATCAAAAAGTTGAACGACCAATCCTCGGAACAAAGCGAATCTCATGAATCCTACAATGCCATTGCATCTCTCGACACCATACAACGGTTTTGCGACTGTTGATGAATTCGTGGAGGGCACTTACGAAGGTAAGGATGTTTCGCTTTTGAGCCGATACTGCTGGATCCGCTAACAAACTTCACCGTTGATTGATACTTACACAGACCGTGGATCGACCTTTCAATTCACGCATCCAGTTTCCGAGCCATAATAATATGACTGCTTGTACTTTCGACGTTCCGCTTTGTCCTTTCTCAATACACTCAACAATACATACTTCTTTTCCTTCAGTATATTCGTCTTTGTGAAATTTGCAACAGCTGTATACTTGAAGGAAGGAAACTGCTCGGCTCCACCGACGGTGGGTCCTACAAGGGAACAGTCGAGCCCAATGAATGAGAGAAAAAGTTGAAAGTTGCAAAAGGACCAAGGAGGCTTTTGTTTAGCACAAGCTGTACAAAAAGAGGAATAAGGTACATCAAAATGGAACAGGACATCAGCAACGTAGAATGACAAACACACATAGGTGAAGAATCGAAACCAGAGGCTGCTCATTTTCTGTTGAAGTGCTTCCTTCCAATCACAAACCGGTGACCAATCACGAAACAACGACCAGTCGCAAGTCGAGGACCAACGAACAAAACTTACATGGCATCTTGTTCAACTCGATCACGTATGTGTGTCAGTGCTAACAGGTGCAGGCCGTGTCTATACGACCCTACTCAGAGTGGAGCGGAACACAACTCAAGCGTTTATTTATTCAGTCTAAGTCAAAATGAGAATGTCACGGTTCAGGATAGTATTATTCATATCATTGATCAAATGATCAGAGTACCCGACCACCTATATCGATTTTGTCCAGATTATGTCGTCATAGCAAGTCAATGACTTGTCCATCACTGCTGAGAGCGCTTCAAGCGCTTGATGAGCGTCGTTTGATCATATCGTCAATTCTATCAATTCAATCATCATGTTGAACGACGAACGTTCTTCGTGAGCGTCCCACCACCAACATGAATCTCTTCGTAGTTGCATTCGCACTCGGTCTTCCTTGCCTCACTCCAGCAGTTAACGTCGTGCATTACCCTCCCAAGCTCACTAATCTCAATAACCTAACGTTTGTCTTGAACGGCACCGGCGCACCCGGGATATTCAACTCGTCGACCACTCCGGCCATCGACTATGGCATCTATAATTGGTGCAATATGCCCCATGTTCGGACTCAAGAGTATCAGATTCCTAGCTCGGATTATAATCTGAAATATATCGAGGTCATTCAGCGGCATCACAAACGCACGCCATACGCTTCCAACACGTTCTTCAAGGAGGATATAGCATGGGATTGCACAGGAGAAGGCCCGGTTTACTATGGCAAAGGCACTGTGGGCGTGACGAGTGACCCGGCTGTCGTGCAATGGTCTGCGTATACCAACTCTCAAAACCCATTTACCAACAGTGTCGGACCAGGTTTTGTCGGAAGCAACTGTGCTTTCCCACAGATCACTACTGGAGGTATCAACGATTCGTATACCCATGGAGCAGACTTACGAGCGGTCTATGCTGAACGACTCAATCTTTCCACCAACCTCGATCCAAACACGTTCAAAATCCGAGTCACCTCCAATCCCATCACATCCCAAGTCTCTGGCGGGCTGCTCCGCGGTTTGTTTCCTGACGCTTCGGACGTTGCTGTCCTGATCCAAGCCGACGCGTTCGACTCACTATCTGCGTCGTACAGCTGTCCCGTTGCCGACTCCGTCTTTTCTGCGTATACCACCGGTAGCGCCAATTGGACAGAGCATCTGGTTGATGGTGCAGGAATTTACAAGGAGCTAGATGCCGTGTCAGGTATTGCTGAGGACGATACTGCGGGGTGGCACACAAGTTTTGATCAGTGAGTAATATGAGTGCCTCTTCAAACGTTCTGTATCATTGATTTTCTACTCTAGTTACTACGATAATCTATCCGCCAAACAATGTGATTCTAAACCTCTCCCATGCAGCGTCAACGACACATCCTTATGCGTCACCCAGTCCCTAGCGGACACCGTTTTCCGCCTTGGAAACTATGAATACTCATATTACTACCGTGACGCGTTTAATTCGACTCTCTTCAGTGCATTGAGCTATGGAGCTTGGGTGTTAGAGTTGGTTGGCCACTTGACCGAACAAATCGAAGGAAGCAGCTCGGTTCGATACTTCCACAATGTCGCACATGACGATTCATTGGGGCCGTTACTGGGGATTATGCAGATATCCGAAATGGTTTGGCCGGGAATGTGAGTGCTTTTGAGCAGGCTTTGACCTGAGTTTCTCTCAATCATGTTGACTTTTCCGATTCGCAGGGGTTCAGAAATTGTTTATGAACTATATGAGAAATCAGCCCCCTCCAATTCCCTCTCTTCGAACTACTTCCTAAGGGTTCTCTGGGGTGGTCAGCCGATGCAGACTTCACTTCCCTTGGGCACGAATAGCAGTGGTTTGTTGGACATGATACCCGTAGAAGACTTCTTCAGCTGTAACGTCTCTCTATCCCCTTGCATGGCTTGATCTGATTGTGTTTCTAGATGTCAACAACACGATTGGTACTGGTCCTGAGCTGTTCGCTGCTTGTCAGAATTAAGGTGACTGAGGCTTCACAAGATGGATGATGGGACAATTACACAACGAATTTAAACACACTACAAGGTTCTGCCGTGTATGTACGTACTCTTTGACGATATCAACATTTAACACTGGACAATCACTGTCGTCCAACTGTACGACGCTAAACTCGCTCCATTCACTGTGATTCCCTATGGTCAAGTCGATACAATCGCAAGTGTGTAAGTCTGAGCCTTGCTAGAGCCTGTGAATACAGTCTCCACAGTTTCGCCACTCGGTACTGCCGTGCTAGAGAATGCTGTAGATCCTCCGGATGCGAGGAGCAAGCTCCCTCCGGACGATACCTACAGTTTTTCCCGTCAACATATGTATGATTCAAGCAAAAACATATGCTGCTTACAGCGGTGAAGGAAGACGCAGATACGCCACTTCCACAAGTCAACTCACCACCACTGACTCCACAGCTGCCCTTGGACGAAGTCATAGTGAAGCTTGAGGTTGAGCCTGCGAGGGTCATGGTCGCCAGAGTCTGTGTCGACCATGTTCCGAGGGTGAGCAACCCGCCTACCTGAGCACCGTTGTGGATCGCTACGATCATTGCCTTGGTGGGTAAAGCTCCAGGCGTCTATATGCGCAAAGACGAACGAATTCAAATTAGAAATTGAGAGTGAGCAAATGCATATATCTATCTTACTCCGGTCGAGGTAGACTGAGTGATCAAGTTAATCAGCCTATAACGCTGAATGATAACCAACTGAGTTCACTTACAGTTCCAGTCTATTGCGATGACGAGGAAGTTGAGGTTTCATGTCAGTCGAGAACAAAAGTTTGCAGATTGAACACGAACCGTCGTCGTGCTCGTTTTTGTACTAGTGACCGATGTTGTAGTAACCGGAGAACCTGTTTTCACAGGATACTTGATACCGCTCGAAGGACAATCACTGTCTTCCGGCGAGTCTGCAAATGGGAGGAAATTCAAAGTGAGGATACTATCAAGATGATACATTACAAAAGAACGCACCGATAGGTACAAACGTCCCATCTATAATGGATCCCTTCAGGTTGAAATACCAGGCTATCTGATTCAAGTTGCTGCCGTCGCAAGTCAACATAGGCTTTACTCCTGCTTCCGCGGTAAGCGCATTCTCGAGTGAGGTGAGAGTATGTGTAGTCGATGATGATGGTGTGATTCCCTGATTCTCGAGCCATGTGTACGTCGGGAGGGTCTATCATTAAGGGAAGAGGAGGAATGAACACAGAATCATAGAGTCAGACAATGTGGGCTAGCGTACCTGGAATAATCGAACGACGGTCTCATAGAAAGCTACAGCCTGATTTCATCGAGTCATGAACAAGATACAGCTCGAGCTGATAGTGTCTAACTTACGTCCGTACCGGAGGAACTTCCACTCGGAAGACATGCTGGGCGGAGGGTGCTATAGCAAGTTCCATGCGTGTCCCATTCATGAGACCATAACTCTTCGTCACTCCCATCGTCCGGGTCATTTTTCCAGTACTAATCCAGATCAAAGCGATGCGAGTTATAAATGACTTCGAAGTGTCAACACATCCTCACTCACTGTTTGCATGAAAGATAGAGTAGACGTTGCTCCTGCAGATTCAAGCAGCTGTAGTTGAGAATCATTAAACTTCTCTCAAGATGCCCGAGCGGATATGCAATTCACTGAGGTGATATCACTTTGGTCTCTGGAAGGATCGCAGTTCTCCGAGAACGACCCGTCACAACTGACGCGTGGGTTTCAGGTAAGAAACATTGCAGACGATCCTTAAGAAAGTACTAACTTGTCTGGCCACAAGCCTTTACAGAGACGTTAAGTACTGATCATAGCAGCATGGTAGGACATACCATGAATAGTCCAGCTATTACTGGGTCCCGTAGAAGGATCAGTATCCCAGAACTGTAGAGTCCGATGGTTGATATCTTCAACTTCCATGAGTGAGGTGGGTAGTACATGCCTGAGTTTGTAAAATCAAGCCCTAAAGTCGGCGTCAGAAAACTCTTCTGTACGAGACGAGATATCTAGCCGCACTCCAGGAGTCTCGAAACAGCATGTATCCGACACCGCAGATGTGTTGTGACAAGAAGCTGTGCCTGTTGTAGAACATCCAGAAGATATAGCCGCATTCCTTGCAAGTAAGTCAAACGGTCCTCCCAACCCTGATGTGTTGGAAAACGTCGACGGAGACCCGAAGGCAGAGCCGGCAGCGAGAACCAGAAGAAGAGCGAATTGGGTTAGCATCTGTTAGCCCAAGCGGTACTGTCTC
This sequence comes from Lentinula raphanica, assembly GCA_027919835.1. Classification (NCBI taxonomy): domain Eukaryota; kingdom Fungi; phylum Basidiomycota; class Agaricomycetes; order Agaricales; family Omphalotaceae; genus Lentinula; species Lentinula raphanica. Next base: position 449,204 of record JANVFP010000014.1, on the reverse strand, counting down.
CAGGTGAAAGTGAGTATTATAACGAGTTCGGGTTGTAGGGTGTGTCTGCAGAACATTTGAATTCGTGATTATATAGCAAACACAACATGATCAAATCATCATATGGAGATTGAAGACGAGAGCAACTCCCATGCTTGGATGTATTCGAGGACCGCATGAAATCAACAGAGATAATTCGGAGCTTGTCAGAACATGAGATAGGTCAAAGGATCAGTATTGATGTACCATATGAAGACCATGATATACGGTTTCGAAGAGCTACTTCTCTGATCTTGAAGCACAAGGCTGCGCAAGAAATCAAGTGTCTCAGCAGAGATAAAGCCTGAAGCTCATGTGGCCGAAGAACGAGCGACAGAAGTGGCGAACCTAGATCATCCTGTTACAGAAACCATCATTATAAAGGCCTCGAAAATTCTTACCTGTTGCAGCTGTACCACTATGTCGAGAGAATTTTCCCGCGACAGTCCGAGAATGGCTAACAACCAGCCTGCAGCTTCACATCGCAAGGCGCAAACATTCTGTAAAAGTCAAATATCGTTTCAAAAGACCAATATCATCTAAGATCATGCATTCCATGCGGCGGTACTATGATACATTGAAGAACGAACGGCGTTGAGAACGAAAGCAGGTTGGATAAGAACAGTTGCATGAATGATGCTGCACCCGGCTGACTTGGGAAGAGGCTGACAGAGAGGAGCGGCCGTCAGATATCAGCCCCTTTCATTATACTTTCCACCTCCAGCTTAACCCGAGCACGGGCAGCGATACCGTCAGGCGAGGTACCACCGAGGACTTTACCGTTGCCCAAACCCTCGGTGGATGCATCATAGATCAGACGAAGTATCTTCACAAACTGGTATCCCCAGATCCGCAAAGCCTCAGCTCCCAGCACCTCAAGTGCGACTATCAGAGGACAATGTATCAATCAAAGATCTACAATGAAGGATATTTCAAAACTCACCGAAGAGTACTTCAGCGCCCACTGCGCTAGATAGCATCGACCGCGACGCAAGTAATCGAGCCATCCACGTCCAATATCTTGGAAGCTGAAACATCTTGGATAGCGGTCCTCTTTTTGGTGTGATTTTCAGCACCGAGAAATACAACCTCATCACCCCCTTCACACGATCCGTATACTGCGTTTGTGTTTCTGACGCGCCATCCTCCCCGAGCCTGAAGCCATGCATTCTTCGAATCTCTGCATTGTCCGTCCAGGACCGACCATCGAAATCGGTCTCTGGCAGAAGACAAGGTATAGCCCAAGGTCCGATTCGCTGTGTAATTTTGGCGAAAAAGACTTCGGACAAGCCTTCCAGCTGATCCAGGCAGTTGAATGCTACTTGAGCAAGTGGGACGGCCGAGCGCTTTTCGGCTGTGATCTCAGTTTCAGCTTGTAGGATAAGAGCTTTGGCTAAGGCTGAAAGGAGAGCGGTGTATACTGGAGGAGGTAATGGGTTACCCGCGGGTCGAAGGATTCCAATAATTTGAGAGGACTGTAGATGATATGTCAAACAACAGTTTTGTGATTCGAGATAAGCCTTACCACTCGGTTAATGGTTTCGACATCATTCGTTAACTGACCAACCTTGGCGGTGATGGTACGTCTTGCACTACTCCAACTAGATCTAAAGGCCGGGTTTGCTTTGACAAGCCGCGTTCCTTGGGTTTTGACAAGTTGGAGGTTCTTTCGGGATTGCTTCCAATCATCTTCCGACGTTGTCATACCGGCAGCTTTCCTACTCTCTTCCTCCGCTTTCAGTCTGTTCTCCTGCTGCTTAGCCTCTTGTATAGCTGCTTCTTTCTCCTCCTGTATTCTTCTCGCCTCTTCCTCCCTCTTGCGTCTTACTTCGTCCTCTTCCCGTCGTTTCCGCTCCTCCTCTTCCCTTTGTCGCTGTTCTTCTCGTCTCGTCTTTTCTGCTTCTTCTCTCAGCTTTCTCTCCGTCTCCTCCCTCACTCTGCGTTCCTCATCCAACTTTGCTTGCTTCTGGTCTTGTTCGAGTTTGATCGAGGCCTCGATTCTGTTCCAGAGCGTTCCACTACGTTCAGCTAGCTTTTCGCGAAGAGTCTGTTCCCGTGCTTGTTGTTGAAGACGCAGACCATCCAGTTTCTGTATTAACTGGATCTCATCCTGCTTGAACGCTGCTGCAAGGCGCCTCGATTCTTCTATCCGGCGCTGATTCTGATGTCGAAGAAATTGGGTTTCGGCTTCGCTGTGGTTTTTACGAGCTGCGCGCTGGGAACGAATGAGTCAGTAATTCCCCTTTCATACATCATTATTTGACAGCTCACTAAGGAATCTTTTCTCATCTCCTTTTCCCACTCTTCAAACGGGTCATGATGTCGCGTGCGTAGACGTATCGCCGCGATCGTGTCTTCTATATGGCTTTGTTCTCGCGTAGATCGAGGAGGAGTCTGTTTTTCTTTCCTAGTCGCGTGTTTCATTTGAGGAAGATTGAGAGAAGATAGTGGCACATACATATGCACAGGTTCCTCGCTTTCAGATCCATAGCAGAAAGAATCAGAGTCAGAGGAGTCTGGAACGGGCTCCCCTGTATCTGACTCAAAGTCTGATCCTTCATCGACTTCAGACTCTGACGAGGAAATTAAGCCAAAGGTGGATGGGGACCGTCTTTGTGCCAAAGGTGTTCGATGCCTTCTTTGACCCGGTCTGTAGTGCTAGTAGTAAGACCAATATCCAGTGTAGTTAGAGCATGAACTCACTCCCTTTCAGGCGACGTAGATGGGGATCGTGGCGCGCTGAATCGCATCTGTCTATGGTCTGTGACCGAGCGGAATTCGACAAAGGATAAGTTGTATCACGTCCTATCACGTAGAGAATTCGAGTTCTGTGAAGTTGTGAGAGTAGGGAGGGTAGATGAAGAGATAATTCCAAGAGGGCGATATGAGGCGGTATGAGAGGGGTGTGGGTTGAGGTATAGGTGGAAGCATGAGTTCAGATGAGCACACGGCGCTGACTCAGCAGGCGCTTGATGAGTCGTAGCCGAATATCACGGGACGCACTATTTGGAGCGTGGGCGCTTGTCTAGATTGGGGTTAGGGCAAGACGCGTAACTCTGCTCATTATCGTTTGGACTCACTTCTACTTGATCATCTATCATGGAAACCTCGTTCGCTCTCACTGGCAAAGGTTATGTTATAGTCGCGTCAGACACTACAGCCGCTCGATCCATCGTCAAGATGAAGACTGACGAGGACAAAATCAAGGTTGTCAGCCCTCATCTACTCATGTCTTATTCAGGAGAACCAGGTATGCATCAATGCAGCGTTTCCATTGTGGTATACTGAAGTACCTTTCAGGCGATACTATCCAGTTTTCTGAATACGTTGAACGCAATCTGCGTCTCTTCCATATCCGAAACAACTATTCCTTGCGACCATCTGCTGCTGCCTCTTGGATTCGTCGTTCCTTGGCACAATCACTTCGTTCTAGGAAGCCATACTCTGTTAACCTTATGCTTGGTGGATACGATGTGACGGAGGAAAAGCCCCATCTGTATTGGATAGATTATCTTGGGACAATGACGGAAGTGCCGTTTGGTGCTCATGGCTATGGAAGCTATTTTGCCTTGAGTTTGCTCGACAGGTAAGGCGACACCCGTCATCTAACCAAAGTTAGCACTCACTTTGTTTCGTCTGTGTGTAGGTACCACGATCCAGAAGCTACATTGGAGGAAGGATTAGCAACCTTGCAGAGATGTATCGAGGAGGTCGCGAAGCGGCTAGTCGTCAGCCCTGGGAAGTACAAGGTTAAAGTCGTGGACAAAGACGGTGCACGAGAAATCGAACTATGAAGCGTTGTAGCATCGTTGAATCCGTTCGTTCGCACTCTTTGTATTCCTAGTTCTGTTCCCGTTCTATCATTCAGCTCAAGATTCGGACTCGTGTTGTCTCAAGGCCAATAATTTCGATTGAACCCCCGCAAGAGGCCGCAAGGTTGCAGTTTGACAAAGCATGAAGCCCTCTGCTTGAACCTCGAACGTTCTGAAGAGATAGAGATGAATCATGAGTCGACTGTCGGCCTAAAGGCGGGATGGCCAAAGATATCTTTCATGTACGGCCGTTCGGCGCTTTCCGATGCCGCCATGATCTAGAACAATTTTTGATGCTTCTTCCGTACGACGCGATCGGCTTCCTTCCCAGCTGACCTCACTGACGGATCCAAAATCAATTTCAAGGCTTGGTCCGGATCCCAAATGACCTCCACCTATAAAAGTCGTCTCAAAGCTAATTTACCATGCCATCAGCCTTTTCAGTGTAATCGTCATGGTTTGTTCTCATTCCTGGACTTTACTTCTTAGTCTGTTGGGCGTTGCCACAGTATATGCTCACAAGGAGCCTAAGACCGATGCAGAGATTGAGACACAGAGGGCTTTGCAGAGAGCTGCCTATTATGTGCGTTGTGCCACCTTCAATACCACTATCATTACTTACCTTTAGTATGACATTACAGTGCGCGCCCGCAGTAGGGGAATTCACAGCTGCCCGCAAACGTGCATGGCAGCAACAAGTACTGTCGGGACTACCACTCAATCAAGCAGCCTTCGCTCCTACATCCATACCGAGCGCCGGGAATCCTTCTTTACCAACGAACGAGGAACTATTTGCCTCAGGAACTTATGCGTCAGATGGTTCAGAAACCGTGCAAGGTAGACAAGAAATACTAGCCTGCGACGTTGTCGAAGAAGAAACAGAAATGCAAAATAATTCTTGTGTTCTCGGTGAGCATGCTTCACACACTTTCTCTAATACGGTCGCTAACTAGCACACCCATTACTCTCAGCTCCTATAGTTACCGAGGGTCCCTATTATCACAAGTCAGGCCATCCGATTCGTCAAAACATCGCTGAATACCAAATCGGTCTTCTTACCTACCTTGACATTGGAGTTATTGATGTCAACACCTGCAAACCACTACCGAACGTCCTTGTAGACATATGGCAAGCCAATGCCACCGGTCACTACGCCGGGCACCCCGAACCCGCGCCTCATCTTGCAAACGAACAACCCCAAGTGGGAGGAAAGCGTTCAGGGCTTTTGTCTGCTTTCCCCCGTACCAATTTCCACGAGCAATGGTTGAGAGGTGCTTGGCCGACCAACTCTCATGGGGTAGCTCGGTTTACGACAATCTTCCCTGGATACTATACCGGCCGTGCCACTCACGTTCACACCAAAGTCTTCACGACCTGGACGGAGAATTCCAATGGGACATTCGATGGTGGAAAGCTTGCCCATGTGGGTCAGTTCTTCTTTGAGGATGACCTCAATCTGCAGGTAGACAAGGCAAGTTTTACATCCTCAGACGATAATCTTCTGGCAAGGTCGAGTTATTGATTGCTCTTGTAGATGTACCCCTATGTCGAGAACCCCATCCGTGACATCCGCGGCCGCACACGCAATTGGCGCGACTCGCTCAACATCTTTGAGGACTCGCACGGCCCAGAGGGTGAATACAATCCGATTTTCAAGATGCACTTGCTCGGAGGTGTGATCAACCAGGGACTAGTCGGGTTCATCACAATGGTAATGTCTCTCTCGAATAAATCTCTACATCTAGTCTAATTTCGCATAGGGTATCAACGCGAGTTACGAGCACGATAACTGGTGGAAGGGTTGAGTGTTGTTGCTCCTAAAGAAACATCACAAAGAAACATCTATGATCATACGCTGTCGTCTTCCTTGCATGTACCATTCAACATTGGATATACTAATCATATAGAATACAGTCAAGTGTTCGCTATCCCCGCTCGGCGCTCAGTCTCTCTTGAATTGTTTGGGTGCCCTCAAAGTGGCTAGCAAATTATACAAAAACACCACCAACAGGTAAAGACTCTGAGATAACGCAGAAACTAGAACAAACGAAATTGTCATTGCTCCGAACCAGAATGACAACTGGGACAACACCTCCAAACTCGATGATTCTGTTCCTTCTGCACTCAACATAGTCTGCAACGCCGCATGTATGACGGTCGTGTACGCGAACAAGACCAGCGAGCCTTTGTACTGGTCTACAAAGTATGCAGTGTAGCTGCGGTGCAGCCGAAAGTACATCAATCGACCGCGCCATACACGGTAAATCAAGTTGAGCCTTGACAAGCGCAGTTCACCGTATCTGAAACGCTTGTCGACGCTCGCAGTGGATATCAGTGCCAGCTCTCGAGCAAGCCGGGTCCAGTCCAACCACTTCATGCTCGGAGGTAGTAAATCATGCTTCTGAGCAAGCAGAAAGTCACTCTCGTGCACGACTAGGCGTGCATACGAGCGAAGAAAACCTCTCGCAGCCAGAGAAAGACTATCATAATTCGAGATGTGTTGGAGGTAGTTGTCGTAATCCAGTAAGTATATAGGAAGGGGTTTGACGAAAATAGCCCAGTCGGTGCATACGAGATGCATATCGGGGTCTTCTGTGGTGATAATATTCCGCCTGACCATAAGATGCCAGTGTAGAGGATGTATGCTCTCGTTCCAGCCCGCAATCCAGAGATATTTGTGAATATCATTCAACCGAGAAGCCTGGAGCTCACTGCAGAGGAATTTGTGGATATCCGTATGGCTGTCTTTTGGAAACCCTTGCCCAGGTAAGAATTCTTGCTTTACACGATCAACCTCGCTAGGTTCTCTCCATCCAATGCTAGCTGAGAAAGGTGGGTCATTACTATTGGGTTTGTGGAGGGTCCCATCGTATCGATTTGGACGGGGCCAATGAGCAGAAGCGTTGGGAGGGCTCATCATACGATGAATGACTGGAATGCGTGGACAGATCAGATATGGATGGAAGAGGAAGCCTAAGAAAGACGCCGGGTTCTCTGACCTCATTTCAGCGCTTAAATTACAGCGATCAGAGAGAGCGCTAAAACTTATAGCAGCTTTCAAAACGTTTACAACGACCTTGTTACCCCTACAACATTGCTACCACATACTCGCACAGGCTGGCACCTACATGAACTCGCAGCTGCTGAGCTGAGTCCTCGCATCTCCATTGATGGAACATCTAGAACCTTATACTCCTGAATATCCACGAGAATCTTTTCGAGCACGCCTCATAAACTATGCTCCTAGTATATGCATAGTGGCATTCATGGTTCTGGTGCCTCTACCTTACGCGTATCGATGGTCCTCACTTGCAAGCCAATGGGTTGGCCTATGGGGCTATGCTCTGTTTATAGGAAGCAGCATTCTAACGCTAGGATATCTCGGATATATCTATTGGACGCGTCCAGCTCATTATCCTCCTCTCCAGTGAGCGCAGTTCGCGTCGTTTCCGTCCTCAAATACTGAACATCCTACGAGTACAGGCCCGTTGACAATATTACCAAGCTGTGCAGAGCTGCATGTATATTGTTCAACCTCCTCATCTTCACCGCTTGGGGAAACAGTTTTGTGATCCTTGCTACGATATTGCTAGAGAAAGAACCAGAACGGCATTTGAAGTTCAAGCTTACGATGTTGGTTATCTCTATACTGCTTCTGGGATATTCTGGACATTCTACATATCTCCGGTGTCGATGGATTTATCAGGAGCGAGCGATCATGCGCCAGAATTCAGAGAGGTTCCTTTCTGTTTTTCTCTTTTCCTGGTGTTTTCACCGATGTTAGGTCGATATAGGTACGGAGAACCTGTCCTTGTATCCATCCCAGTTTTCAAGTTATGCGGACATTTCGTTCTCTACACAACCACCAACAAATACGAGCTCAGACTTGATCGTGCAACTAATTTTCGACCTTATTTCCTACATCGACCATGTCGCGAAGATGAGGTCGATGCAGCAAAAGGCTCGCCCCGCTACCATATGTTCGTCTGCGGATGGACCGACCGTAACCATGAAGAGCTTGTACGGATTTTCGAGGAGACTATTGCAAGATTTGGGGAGTACAATCGTGTAACCAACAACTGTCGTACTTTTTTACAGTCTGGTTGTATACAAATTGTCCGAACAATGTCGGCATGGCATGAGGATATGCTTATGGTTGATCCTGGTCATCTGTGGCTTTTGGGCCAAATGGCAAATATGATGTATCGCTCGATGTTGAGAGATCTGTGTCGTTGGATCTGGACTGTCAAGTGGGGACCAGGTACGTGTTTTCGTCTCATCCTCTGTTGGAATTGTTCACCATGTTCCTCGTAGATTGGGAATCAAGAGTGGAATACAATGGGGAGTTTTTGGATCTAGCTGACGATGAAACTGGGCTCAATACGGCACATATTTATGATTGATTTGTCTAATGTAACAGGACTATCTGTTTTGTCGGACGGAAGTGAAGCAACTCTCGATGATTGATGCGGAATACATTACAGATGGACTATTAGGAATACACTATAGGATAGATGAAGGATATGTAGATATAAGAATAGATATGGTTTGAATACACATTAGTGAAGCAGACTTGGGTCGTAAAAAGTTATCACTTATTCCAACCCTCCTCGCAGTTCTTGCCCGGCCTTCTTGAATTCCTGCCCTGACACTCGAATCTCCCGCAATCCTTACACGCATTTGTACAGTATGATTTTCCACCTTTGCCTTTACAGGACGTAAGACCGCACTTTGAACAGTGCCGCGGGTTACGCTGGCGGATATTACGGGATCCACCCCCTGAGGATGTCGGCGTCGCACTTACGGCGTTGATGGACGTGGAGATGTTCATTGGGCTCGGGATCGGTGTAGAAGGAGGTGAGGGAGGTATGGGGACATTAGAGGACATAGACCCTGAACTGGCGACATGTTGAGGGAGTGGAATGCTCCCTACGTTGGACATAGACAAAGAAGAGAGACCAGCGGTGGAAGAATAATCAATGCTTTGGGACCCGAAAGATGAGCCTACTACACTCATGTTTGTTGGCTGGGGAGGATGTACAGGCACATGAGCGGCAGACGGGTTTGTGTGCCCCTGCTCGTACGGATTGTGTATCTGGATCGAAGACCGCGACTGTTGCATTGCATGTTGTTGTTGTTGTTGGTCGTGTGCGTGATAGGCAGACATGGAATAATCATATACGGATTGATTGAACGTGGTCGAGGAATTTGATGAGGAAGACCGTGCTTGCTGTACGTGAGGGTAGGGATTCGGATGACGCATGACAGTTGAAGATGACGACGAGGAGAGAGACACCGTAGGGATAGAGTGTGTAGCAAGAGGTGTGATGGCATTGGATGGCGGTGACAATGTGGTCGAAGATGAAGACAACATCGCTTGCTGTTGAGGTGGACTTTGAGTGACTGCGGTGCTCCTGGCAGTCAAACTCGAACTTGCTGGCGAGAGTGTTGTGTTATGGAGAGTAACGTTGTCCATTTCATTCGGTTGCAGAGTTTGAGCAGAGCTATTATTCGGAGCATACTCATAAGGCTTGAAACGAATGGAGTTGGTGGAAGTAGTCCTAGAGGACTGAGCTTGGTGATATGAACTGGATGACTGGGTATGTGGTTCCGTAGGTGGTTCCGATTGTGATTGAGTCTGATCGTCGTCGTCGTCGTCATTAGTAGTGGCGATATTTGCAGTCCAAGCATCGCCGTATGCATCCGTAAAACCATTCTGGTTGGACTTGGAAGGTCCCGCTAAAGGCAAGGGTTGAACGCCCTTTTGTGTGTCTCTGATGAGTTTGACGATCATGTCCTTCTTCAAACCGCCCCTAACACAACCCAATACCAAATTCCAGAGCGTTTTGCTGACTCCTGCAGGCTTCCAGCACCATATATTCTCATCAGTGCCCACATCTTTGTCTGCTTGAACGAGTTTGACGGAAAGTTCGTCTCTGAGCTTCGCAGGAAGCGCGCGGAGGATAGAAGGATCAGTTGAAGCATAACTCTTTCCTTCGTTTTTGCAAACGTATTCAGCCCCGATGATGTAGAAAGGCCGTTCGACATCGTAAATCTTCAAAGGACCCCGTTTGATCCGGCCTTCATTGTGCAAAGGGGAGGAGCATGAAGGACACGCGATCCCATCGAAGACAAGTGGTTGGGGGTCCCAGTAGAAGAAACGATGGTCCGACAGCGTCCGTGCCGATGTTGACGCCGTCAGTGAAAAGTATGCGGGTGAAGTAGGCAGCCAGAAAGTTTTGAGGATCGAATAAAGCGTCGGTAGTTGTGGGTTATGTGCCGAGGTCGGTGCGAGTGAGTTGAGATGGGACATGAATGCTTCTTCTGCCGTTGGACCGGATGATGCAGGAGGAGGTAACGCAGAGAGAGAAAGTACGAGGGAGGAAAGGAATGAATCCGGATCGTTCTGCGATGATTTTCCCCAGTCATCGTCCAGATGAATGACAACCCTCTTCGCCCGAACAGTAACTGAGCCGGAGGGTAGTCCGTCTCTCCGAGGTCGACCCACAGGTCGTTTCGGAGGTATGATTCTGTCTTTTATTTTCTTTCCGGTCCCTTTTGGCCGACCAGGCTTTCGTTTCTTGTCTTTAGCCTCATGTAGAAAAGAGTCCGGTGTTGTGATATTCATAGATCTACTTGGTTCCAGAAATATTGACGTCGAGAGAGGTTTATTTAGAATGACCGTGAAGTAAATTATGTATTCCTGAGCAAGGTTATCAAACCTAGATCCATTTTGCAGGGTTATTGTTTACGCACCTTTCGAGTGTTGGCTGTTAGGGCTTCAATTCCCTGCCAGTCGGAGCCAGGCAAATGACTGAACGACAAGGATTTGGCAATAGTGAACGCTGACCAGAAGCAAAATAAGAACGCAGTCAAAACGACGTTCACATTACAGAGGTTTCCAATGAAGGTGCGTGGAAAAGCGCTTGATGGGCGCTTTAGGGCGCTTTATGATTTCTCAACTTCTAGCACCGCCACCGTGACTCTTCCCGCATTACTATATGTAGTTCCAAACTTAGCCACCTCACTGCTCACTGCTCACTGCGCAGTACCACCTCAGGCCTCAGTACTAGTACTTGTTGTTACCCTATCACTGGATAGAGAATGGGTGGTATTGATCCATTGGCCTCTTGGTGAGTCCGAAAAATTCTCGGCCGTAACCTTGCTCAGTTTTCACTACTTTGCACGAGGATCAGTCTTCACTACTCCTCCGGCCAAGGTTCATCGAATAAGGCTTTGTACAACGGTCGCATAATGGGCTTACAAAGGGTGTATTCTAGCCATGCATGTGCAATCTACTTTCAATTAACCACCCTCGTGCACTATGGTCATCAAACCGCGGCGACAACAGTATGTTTTCGGACTTTTGATTGTTTCCTCCGTATTTCCGAGTTTCTCGTGGGATGCCGTCAAACTCGTTGCATCTGATGGGGGTTGTCTAAAGCGCTATATATCTCCCTACTCCGTGCAGAGCCTTGCCTTGAACCGTTTACTCGCCCACCCGCTACAACCTGACTACATACGAACTTGTCCAAAACATGCCTGCCCTTCCATCCACGTCTCGGAAAGCATTAGTTTCTGCCCGTATCATAATCATTGGTGCAAGTATCACTGGGCTAGCTACAGCGTGTATACTGCGCAGGTCAGGACACGAGGTAGTAGTAGTAGAGAAAGGCGATGGCAAATATAGAGTGCGTACGCCCCGAAATAGTCATTGTTGAAAAACTCAATCCCTCTATTACTCAGAGTCAAGGTATAATACCGTGAATAATGCATCTCTTGTCCCAGATGAGAGTGGGAAGGCTGATGCTCATACTTTCAGATCACCCCCTAATATGACCCGTATCCTACAACGATGGGGCCTTCAGTTACAACTTGCAAAATCAGGGATGATAATCGACCAGCTCCGATTTTTAGAAGGTTGGCAGTCGTCTAAGACTCTGAAACCTTTGAAAAAGCTCATGTTGTTTGAAGGTCAAAGTGGGAAAACAATCGGAGTACTGAAACTCTACGAGGAACTTTTAAGGGATCTCATGGCAGATTTTTTGCTGATACAAGTAAGTTTTAAGTTGTACATTTTATTGATGCCACAACTGATATCTTACAGCATGGAGACCTTGTATCTATATTTCAGGACCTAGCACGCCGAGAGGGAGTTGAAATTCGCTACAACACTGCTGTGGTCAAGGTCGAACGCGTCCCACTTGCAGCTCTCCTCAGTGATGGAGATATTCTGCATTCCGATCTCATCGTTGGTGCGGATGGGCCTCTAAGAAGTATCAGCCGGGATGCTGTACTCCTTCGCGAGATTGAAGAGCTACCTACTCAGCATGTATGCTTTTGGTTTTCCGTACCATTGGAGGATCTGCAAGCCGATCCTGATTTAGAAAACTTGGAAGGAATTTGCGAGAAACGGAACGTGAGTGCCCATGATTAGTGCTTCACAACTGTACATTAACTGTATGATACAGTGGAATCTGTGGCTCGGAGATGGATTCGTGATCTACGGAACATGTCATGTAAGTTGTTTGTTTTACATGCGATATCCTTTCTTGACATGCGTTTGAACTCAGAAAACGAGTGGCAGATATTCCCTATGTATCACTACCGAGATGGAGGGCGATATGACCGAGTACCAAGGCAACTGGACAAAACAATATCCCGTTGACCATTTCGATCTGAGATTAGAACGATTTGAACCTCGGTACATAGAGCGCATTCTGCTGGGATATCTCTGACCTCACCTACTTGTCCATGCAGTATCCAGAAGCTACTCAAGATGGCAGGATTCGTGATTCCGACATGTCATGTATACATACCAGAGCCGGAGAACCTGATATGTGACTTGGACAAAGTGATTCTTGCTGGGCAATCTGCTCATCCTACGATGGTATGTATTTTCAAAGATCTCAGTTTTGCCATGGAGGTGTTCTGAAATCTGTTTCTTTGTGAAGCCCGACGGAATGCATTCCACCGCGATGTGCATAGAGGACGTTGACGCTCTCGATTATCTACTGACGAGGATAAAGCATGTCGACGAGATCCCTCGAGTCCTTTCTGCTCACGAGGAACTTCGGATGGAACGTTGTGCCTCTGCCAGAGATTGGGAATCAAGGAAACTGAGAATGTTGACGCTTCTTTCAGGAGAGGATCGAGATCTTCGTGATGCGAAGATACGATGTTTGTCCGAATGTGAAGACATGGAAGAAAAGGAATACGCTTTCAATGATCTATGGGGAGAGGAGGTGGATTTCTATGCTTACGATCCGATAGAGCAGGCTGACAACTGGTGGAGCATGTACGGGACAGTGATTTCACGGAGGTCTTCCACCACGGATTCTCTATAAATGGTAGGAACGTTGACTCTTGAGTGCAAGTCTTTGATTAATTATGTATCTCATACTCAACATATTGAGGTAGACCTATATACAGCGATTAATCAATGTCAGAGGTTAAAAATTAACATCTACATAGTAGTGCATTCTTTGCGGAAGCCCTCACGCCTCACCAGTTCTATCATCTGGATTGTGTCACTCAATGAACGCGCTTGAAAAAGGCCAGTAAGAAAGTGTTGCGAATCCGAGGAAAGTGCGAGGAGGGCTCAAACCGAATTCCCACGCCACTGTGGAAATCTTTGGAAAGCAAATCAGGAAGTTCATGTTCTGCTCATTCACCTATCACGACGTTCAGTTTTCTTGTTTGATTTGTTTCCCTCTGTCGCTCTAGTACTTTTAACCATTCACCCTAGTCTCTCATTTCTCTCCTCCTTGAACTCCTCTCTCCAATTTGCTGCAGTGTATCATCATACACTTGTATGCTATTATGTCTAAAATTCACGGTCATAAACATACAGGATCCCTCTCCCAAAACCAGAAAGCGCATCTTGCTAATGCCTATAATGAACTCGGAAAGGAGTTGTCGTCGCAGAAGATGAGAGTGATAGGGAACTATACCTTAGGCAGGGTCATTGGCGAGGGTGAGCGCAGATCCTTCAAACATTCAATAGTCATTGAACTCGCGGGACAGGTGCATATGGAAAAGTGCGGATAGGCACCCATCGTCTGACTTCAACCCGTGTTGCAATCAAACAAATCCCGAAATCTATGTCCGCTTCGCTCACTCGCGAAATACATCATCATCGCCAGTTGCACCATCCCCATATCACACAAATGTACGAAGTCATCGCCACCGAGTCTTCCATCTGGATTGTCACCGAGCTTTGTTCTGGAGGAGAGCTCTTCGACTATCTGACAGAAAAAGGAAGGCTCACTGAAGACGAAACCCGATTCTTGTTTGGCCAACTCTGTCTAGCCGTTGCATATCTACACGAGAAGGGTATAGTGCACCGTGATCTGAAACTGGAAAACGTCCTCCTTGACGAACGGTGTCGAGTCAAGCTTGGAGACTTTGGTTTCACTCGCGAGTTTGAACGCGGAGTGTTGATGGACACTTATTGCGGGACGACTGGATACGCTTCCCCGGAGATGTTACAGGGAAAGAAGTACCTTGGTGCCGGTCAGTACAAATGCACATCTTTGGGGAATATCACTGAACTTTTGTAGAGGTGGACATCTGGTCTCTAGGGGTCATACTCTACGTTCTGCTCACCGGAATGCTGCCATTCGATGACGACGACGAACAGATCATGCGCGATAAAGTCATACTAGGCGAATTTGAAGATCCAGAATGGTTATCAGAGGGTACGTGCCCATATCGTGAATCTTTACAGTTCTGAACGTTGGTTGCAGATGCTAGAGATCTCATTCAAAACATTCTACAGAAGGAACCCTCGCAGCGCTTGACTATACCTCAAATACTCGAACATCCGTGGTTTACTTCAAACAAACCTGACTATCCAGATAACATATCCACCGAAGGATCGCGGTCGCGTGCCAAATCTCCGCTTACTCATGATTTCACGGATTTCGCTCTGTCTTCAGAAGCTTCCACTACCGACTCAGGTGCAAGCTCACATCCCGAATCTGGCACTTCCGCGCCCACTACTCCCGATCACTCTGACCATGAGTTATTAGAGGGCAATAAACTCACTTCCACCTTCCATCCCAACCCAAGCGAAACAACCATTCGAAAAAACATCGATAATGAACCCAAACCGACACTTTTCCATCCTGAAACTGTCACCGAAGAAAGTCAAGACGAGAATGCGGGTCTCGAAATACCAATAATTCTACAACGGCAGCGTACAAACTCGTCTGGACGTTCCGCTGCTCCTCCAGTCCACAATGTTCGCACTCCAGCTCGCACAAAGCGACGCTCTGTGTCATCGACGCTTTCAGACCCCGACAATGAATTTAAATCCAACGGAACAGAGAACAACTCCACCCTCCCATCCCCGCAGAAGGATGATGATTTCAACTTCGCCTCGTTATTGGTTACACCAGCCCCGATCATCTTTTCTACACCTCTCGAGCGAGAGCTGCTCAACGTAATGAGCTTACTCGGATTTGATCTTGGACAAATCGTTTACTCAGTGTTAAATGATGCTTGCGATTCAGCAGGAGCTGTGTGGTGGATGTTGAAGCGTAAAGCTGAAAAGAAGCTGCTGGAGGAGGGCACCGACAGTCTTTTCAGTGGTGTTGGTGCGGACGGTACTCTATCTCCATCTGTTGACGAACACCTAGGCAAATACCGCCCTTCTCAGAAAAAGACACACAATATGGGCATACAAACGGAGACTGTTCTCCAACTTGATCTCTACAGAAATACCCCCCAGTTAGCTCTAGTTCCTGCTACACCAACATTTCCCCCTCGACCTTCTACACCACCGGCACCTAGTTCACCATCACCCTCACGCTCTCCGATGTTAACGCCATCCTCGTCAGTTGTTATCGATGCCGTCAAATCACACCCCGCCACACCCGGTAGTAATAACGGCTCCAAGGGTAGGAAGAATCGTGCAGGCAGTGTCAGTATAATGCAACGTGCAACCACAGCACTTGAAGCAGCCGGACTTGTTCGTAAGAAATCGACAGAGGCAGTGCGGGATGAACGAGAAAAAGACAAGGATAAGGAACGAGAGTTCGAGAGGAAGATTGAAAGAAAGATGACTGCTGGACTGATTGAAGAACGACCGAGGTCCTCGCATGGCAGTACCTCATCTTGGAAGTCTCCACCACCGAAACTACCCAAAGACCCTTCGACTCCACCTCCGAGTGAAATGCATCATAGTCAGCCTCATATCGACTCTCCATGGGTTCTTGCCGACTCAAGAGACTCACCACCTTCCCAATCTATTTCTAATCCTCGCCACATCTCACCTATACCAAGTAATACTCATGGAGACGTAGATCCGTTCTCTTCACCAGAGACCACTGGCGCAAACAATAATTCTGTGTCGAAGTCATCAACTTCGTCTCATAGGAATCGAGCAAACTTACTGACCGCCTTTCGGTTGTGGTTTCAAGAAGATCGAAGGGGCAAGCGAAAGGAGAACCGTGGGGGTAGTACGTTGCTGAGAACTGGTGGAGGATCTGGTCAAGGTTACAGTACTGCTAATGTCAAGCGCCGTACGAGTTCTGGGAACTCAGCTAACCAAGTAACTGGTCGACGAGGTGGTCGACGAAATCAACGACCATCAATATCCTCTCGCAGGTCGAGTAGTGTCAACTCTCGTACCAGTGTCACTTCAGTACAAATGGTCCTTCTAGATTCACCTCAAGTCGTTGGTCGAAGATCATTCGGTAGTCACACCCCAAACTCAGATCGAGCAGACCTTGTTCCCAATTCCTCCCGTCCTTCCTCCATCCGCAGCTTCTCTACGCAACAACGCCACAGGAAAAGCCCTTCCGTAAGCTCTACAGGCTCAGTTCATTATCGTGCCACGTCTCCCATGCAATCACGATATCATCGTCGCGGGGGATCTGGATCCTCAACGACGACTCGTGTTGTTCGCCAGCCGAAAACACCCTCTCATTCTAGCAGGCCAACACATATGCGGTCTAATTCGGCAACATCATCTATTCATTCCCCACAATCTTCCCGCCCGACTTCGATTATTGAATACAACTCTGATTATGAAGGAGGTGGGGGGCTGGTTCGAACCTCGTCACCGTACAAGAGCCGTCGGTCATTTGAGGACTCGACACCCCGCCGATCAACAACGTCGACGTTCGTGGCTCAAAAACGACAAGGTCCTTTTTCCAGTCCACTACATGGTCATGGATTCAACGGCACTGTGGGTCGTTCGAGTTGGAAAAAGGCATGGGGGTTGGAACCGCCAGGCTGGCGAACGCGAGGTGCACAAGCTGTGGAAGTACTGACCATTTCTCCATCGGAGGGTACGAGCTTGCGAGATGTGTTCTCTGGTCCTGGACGGTTGTCGTTGAGTTTGGGGGATGAAAGCGATTGGGTGGATGAAGATGATGACATACCATATGCTGCTGGTCTAGGTCAAATGACGTTGATAGGTGCAGGCGCTGGCAGTTCTGGCACTAATGGTTCTGGCACCATTTTGAATGGCGAAACCACTGTCCTTTTAGGTCCTGCACCACGAAGGCCTAGCACCAATTCTGGAAAGAGAGGAAATAAGGGACATAAAGCTTCATCCGGCGAGCGTACTTCTCCGGTGACAACTGATGCATACGAAGTACCCGAATCAAGAGGTGGTAGACGGCAGCTTCCCGCTGGACGGTCGTCGGGTCCAGCGTTTAAACAGATCATGGAAGAGGACGAGGAAGAGGAGTAATGTAGTCTTTATCTTGGTATTCATCCTATGTGTTTTATTTGTTCTTCGCACCCATGCTACACTTCTATCGCCTACCACCTTCATTTCTTGATTTCCCAAACACACGAACATTGCTTCTCTAACTTATGTTGTTCAAGGATCGGGAAATGTCATTGATGACTACCTCAGTAGTATTTTACTTGCTGTGACATCCCGCAGTGTCCAGTTCGTTAGTCCAAGTAATCTCCTTACTGCGTTCTTATTTATATTATGACGGTTCTACATATATGATATACTTTGCTGTGAAAATACACTAATTCCACTTGATAGATTCAAATTCCTGATGGATGAAAGACTCGTAAAATACAGACTGTACAATAAGTTACTGTGTTCAGTGGTAATGGCAACACAAACCAGATAGAGGAGTACTGATTATGATGTATAAATAGATGCGTTTTCATGACTCCATCGGCAAGTTGATGATGAATTTTGAGGAATGGGAGACCAGTCATAGAATGGAAATGCTTGCTCGTCATAATTTTGACTTCATTGCTTCGGCAGCAGCATGTGAAGGACGAGCTGATGCTGGGTATAAATCCTCGATTGCATCAAACCCGTACTTGTGCGGCTGGTTAACGATGCTTGGCTCGTCAATTTCGAGCACCGGTAGTTCAGGTGTTCGCAGAAAAGGTGTATCGGGAGGAGACGAAAACGATGAAGAAGGAAGTTCATGGTCAGATGATGAATCGTAGACAACACAGAAGAGATAATGATCCTCTTCGGGCTGGTTCTGTTCATGATGCGGGTTATGGAGAGTCTGACCAGTCTGATATGAGTTGGATGGATTTGGGCTCGAAACAATGACATCCATTTCTTCGTCATCGAAAGTGGGGGCAGATAGTGTAGGCGATGGAATTTCCGCGAATGGGTTAAGGAAGAAGGATACAAAGAACTGCCGCCATCTTGTTTTCATCGGAATGAAATGACCTGCGATATAAAGATTCAGGGAAAGTTCAGTCTTTTCACCTGGGAGAATTGCTCACCCCCAAGATGTTCCTCCACCCTGTGGTATTTCGAGTGTTGCACAAAGAGATGTGATCGTTCCGGTGGTACGATAATATCGTTGAGCCCGACTACGAATAACGCTGGAGTGTTCATAGTGAAGCCGAATTCAGGGGAAGCAAGAACGGTCTTGTCGGAAGAGTCCGTTGATTCCCATGAAAGCTTTGGACCTCGGATTAGAAAGCCTGAAACACAAGCGATGAATTTCCTGAGAGAGGAACCGGCGTGAGATCATATCCATTCCATCACAATCAAAGTCAAACGCACAAAGGAGGATGAGGAGGTATTCCATTTTCGCAAAACATAGGGAACAGATTTGGACGTTCAAGCTAAAAGCAATCATGAGTCTCGTTTGATTACAGATAGATATATTATGGTCATACCATTGCGGAGATCTGCTCGGCCATAGCACCACCTTGACTGAACCCGAATATAGCCTAATGATCAATTTGAATTCATGTTAGTTGGATTCTCCAGGTGAATGAAAGGAGGTACCAACATCAAACCGATGCTGCTTCAAAACTTCTCGGAGATAAACCCAAGTTTGTTCAATCCCTGGCAGCGAGTCCCGACCCACGTCGTTTATTTTGAACCATGCACGATGAGCTTCAGACTTCTTGGGACGCATTGTCGGTGTCGAGCATGTTGGAACGGGTTTCAAGATACATCGCTCGTCCGAAGCGTCACCCCAGTTAGCTTTAGGATCGGCTGGGATCAATAACATTGGCGCGTCGAGGAAATCTGCGCCATGGAAGCCATAAAGATCAGATAGTCGAACAAAGTTGACGGTATGACTTACAGAACTGGACTCGATCTCCGCATTCTGCGATTATAGGGGCAAGCTATATGTGATCGAGTTCGATGAGCTCAACAAATATCCCCGTATTCTGAGATCTCTGCTCACTTTGCGGTATGTGCGAAAAGCGTTTTCATGATAACTGCAACCATGGCATGAGCATGCGAAGAGAAGTTTTGGTCGAGAATAGAGGATGAACAGACCCATGAAGAACGAGAACTTGAGTAGCCATGGATCGAGAGGTGAAGGTGTGTACTGAGAATAACGAAAGTGAGGATCTCCATGGCTCTGTCTCTTATAAGGTCGGCTTGGAGTCATTCGGTCCATGTACAGCAGATCTGCCACCGTTCCCGACATGTAACCAGTGTGTTGTTAGTAACAACCCAACAAAGTTCAAACTTCATGTCGTCCTTGTCCGAGAGGAGATGAGTGCCGAACTCTGCGTCAATGCACAGCTTGAGGTGACGGGACCGTTTTCTTAGCTGAGCCAAACCAGAAACCGTTTCGAAAAGTCCAACGCTGAATTGACGTCCCAGTTTCAAGAGACGATGGTATTGCGATTGGTTTTCTATTGAGAGCCTGAGGCTGTGACACAACTTATACAGGCTAAACACAGTAATGAAGAATGATAGTTATTATAGGCATAACAGAAACGCTTTGGAAGACGTACCTGGGCCAATGTTCTTGGAATCTCAACTTGAGTCAGTCCAGCTCAGCTGACATTTCCCAATACACCATATTCTTTCCATGCACAGCCCGTCCTCAGAACTAATACTACTATATCGCCTGATAAAGGATTCTGATATTGAGGAGCTTTCAGTTTCAACTTGCCAGAAGGGAAAGAGAAATGAGCGATGTGGTCAATAATGAACCATGGGCGTCGACGGAAGCCAGTTAGTGGCTATGCTGTTGCAATTCAACCACCAAGTTTAACTCTTTCCCTGACAGCGTGTTCGTTTCATTTAGACTGCTACATCCGTTGTCGCTCCGTTCTCATGAGCAAGATTGATCGCTACAGTGAACCTACCTCTGCTACACCAATGCCACACAGTCATTCTCTGACCATGGAGCATGAATTCGATCTTCATTCTTGTCTGTTCTACAGCCTACTAAATTTCGTATAGAGCTACATACCATTGCCAAATATGCTTGGGCGATCAACTGAGGCAAACTTCACCCGCGGGCGCTGCTGTCCGTGTCGGTTGATAATGCTTCTCAACGTCTAAAGCTGTAGTCAATCAAGTTCACAGATTTCACAGACTGTCATCGGCTACGTTCGGCGTCCAAAAGACCAACAATTATTCTTTCGCTGCGTATTCGACATCAGACAGCACTTACCAGCTAACAGCAGCTAACCCGGCTCTGTCTATCACGCAGTATCACACACTGATCACACACCTCAATGGGCGTCCATGCGTGCACGGCCCGTAGCAAAATTTTCGGAAAAGTTAACAGGGGCGTCGGGATCCGTTGCTTGGTGATGATCGAGAAGGACATGTGTAGCCAACCCCCATGACGAACCTCCAGTGCCAAAAATTCCCAAATCCATCCTCAACCGCAAGTATTTATGGAACACCTGAGTGAGGTTTTCTATTCCAACTTCGATTCGGTTAATCTGATCATGCAATCCATACGCGTATACAGGTTATTGATTCATCAGTGTTGAACTTGGTGGAAACCAATGATACTCTCGGTTGGCCAGCTTTCTCCATCTTGATGCAGTTGCCATATGACCACTACACTCCACTACACTCTGAAGCGATACCCTGATTCCATGGTTATATCTCGGAACGGAGGCACTTCGCGCATACCAACAACATGAACGTATGAGCATTCATCCGTTCATTTTCGTTAAAAGGAAGAAGGCATGAACGATTAACAGCAGGGTAACTTGACAAACTCTCCTCGCTTTGTACACTCACACCATGCTGTCTGCCTTGAATCTTTCCGCTCTTCTCGTCTTGTTACCGTCGGCTTTGGCCGCTCCTGCCGCAAATATCGAACAGAGAGCCGCTAGTGCAACATTTTGTGGTACGCTCAAAGCCAGATTTTTTGACTTTGTATCTCGTTGTTGATTTACGCAAAGGTCAATGGGACACAACGACGTCTGGAAACTATGAGCTGCTACTTGACCAGTGGGGCCTTTCAGGTGCATCTTCTGGATCAGATTGCGCGTCCATTACTTCCCTTAGTGGGAACAACATCGCATGGACCACAACCTGGAACTGGGTTGGTGGCACGGGTGTCAAGAGCTTCACCAATATGCAGCTGAACGCCGGTATCAATCAACAATTAAGCGCTATCAGTACCATTCCTGTATGTGCAATTCTGAGTCACTTCCATCTCTGTCATATACTTCTATGAGAACCCTTCTGATCTTCGTTATTGATGATACTCACCATTTTCTACTATCTAGAGTACATGGAACTGGGAGCAGTCATCGTCCGGCACTGTCGTCGCCGATGTAGCTTACGATATGTTCACTTCATCTTCTGCGGGAGGCTCAGCTACGAATGAAATCATGATTTGGCTTGCCAACTACAATGCGGGGCCCATCTCTTCCTCGTACAACGCTGATGGACAACCAAATCCTGTGGCTTCAGGTATCTCCCTTGCTGGACACACCTGGTACGCCATGTTTCAACAAGTTATAGATTTGAATGCTCACTCCTTCCCATAGGAACCTGTACAGCGGATCCAACGGTGCTAATGCCGTCTGGTCATTCCTTCCCTCTACATCGGGAACGACGATCACGAGCTTCAGCGGAGATATCAAAACGTTCTTCAACGTGAGTCAAAGATCCGCTTGTTCAAACGTCCGACTGATGATTGCCTTGCGACAGTATTTGATCGATGAAGAGGGTCTGAGCACTTCACAATATCTCACTACTCTTCAAGCCGGAACAGAAGCCACGTCGGGATCTGCTACTCTAACTACGTTCGTAGGATCTACTTTCCATACTGCGTTCAGGAACATTGATTAATTGACACTCTTATAGGACCGCGTACAGCGTAGTCATCAATTGATCTCCTCCAGGCTACTCGATATTCGATTCAATGACCGAATGGAACGAAGTCGGAGTTTTCGAAAAATGTACAATTTCGCAAATTGCTAAAGATATGATCATGAAATATCATCTTCTTCCGCTCAAGCTGCGACTGGCTATCTATGGCGATGAACTACTAATCCTTTGTTCGCCTGTGTTCGTTCAGCCGAAGAGTGTGGAATTTGCAAGCGAAGCGCCGAGACGGAACGAAGGGGCTATGAGTGCAGTCGATTATGAGCGCCAAACCTTCCACTAAGCAAGAAAGTCGACTACCATGCAACGCCCGTCGACCACAGGCCAAAGTCGAAGCAGAATAAGCGGAATAGTGAAGCTCAATCACCTTTCGAGGGCTGAATCATTCGATCTAGAGCATATCAAGCTATGTACCGAATAAGGACCTGGGCATGCCTCTCAGGCTGGCTATCACACATCGTCTAGTCCGACACGCTATTACCTACTTAAAAACACCTTACCTCCACTACGAGCGTCGTGCTCGAGTGTCTTGATTATTATGGTCTCTACTTTGTCAGACGATGACCATTCCAAAGTGGCAACGCTGAACAGTGAAGGAAACACCTTATTCAAGAACGCGGACTATGTGGCTGCTGCTGCAAAATACACCGCAGCTCTCGACATCGACCAGAAAAATGCGATTTTGTACTCAAATCGAGCCGCGTGCTGGTTGAGTCTCAACCTGTAAGTTGTTTTAAACCAGATTCTTATGTCCATCGCGATCGAAATCTGACAATATCATGTATTAGATACCTAGATGCCCTGTCCGACGCAACGAAAGTAGGTACGGTCTGTGTTCATATTCGTCACGATTTGCACAATGATTTTGTAGGCAACGGAACTCGACTCGTCCTTCGTCAAGGCGTTAGGCAGACTTGCAAGGGCGTTGGATGTAAGTACGAAATTGCATTATCATTGAAGCATCTCTAATCCTGGCTCAAAATATTACAAGGCTCTCGGTCGACCTTTTCAGAGCGCACTGAGCTGGGAACAAGCACTCAACCGGCTGCCTAGAAAGAGCTTGAGGCTCCCAGAGCGAACGCAGTTGTATGAATACAAAAAGGGCTTGGCAGCTGCAAAACATGAACAACTACGCCAACAAAAAGCTCTTCAAATGAGTGTAAAGCAGAACATGGTTCGGAAAAGTGAAGACAAGGGCCTTCCATGGATGATCGCCAAAGGGTTAATCCCACTCCTAGTGGCGCGAGGAGATTATACAAGCTGTGTGAGTGTGCAGAACTTATCAGAACCCAACCTGTGACGACTCACCCTCTCGATTCGCACATTTCATCAGGCTTGGACATTGAACAAAGCATATGACGATCTATGCGAAGGCATGCGCCACTTAGCTTCCACCGCAGACCGGTCTACCCAAGCTGCTAGCCCAAGAGTATGTTGTTTCTTGTCTTCGTGCAGTCATCTAAATGAGTCGTTGTTGTGATACCTTCAAAGGTACTCGAACTATTCTCAAGCTCGGTACTTCTGGATTATCGGGCTTGGCATTTTCGCAATTCGGACTATCTTCAACAATTCGACCGAAAAGGTACGATTCCACATTGTTCAAGATATTTCTCTTATCCTGAGAATAGCGACTCATCTCATACTGATGATTGTCCAGCCATTCAGGAGACTAAATTTTATGGTGCATTTGCGCCGAAATATGGCTTGGAGGGTACAAAAAGGATTGTTAATGCACGTTTGGAGAGTGCAAAGCCTGAAGGGGAAGTCAAATATAAAAAAGAGTGGGAAGCCTTGCAGCTCTCGCTTACAGCCACAGTCCGGTATGTAGACTTTTCGTATTTGGGTGCATTCATTCATATCGATTATAGTTATTGGATTATGGAGGGTTTTCATCAGGGCACACTATATCAGAACCCCGCAGTGGGAGCAGACTATTTGGACCAAGCTATCGCACTCATCAAATGGGTGCGGTTACAAATAGTACACGGTGATGATTTGCTGAATGTAGTAAACGGAACCATCTTCGAGGAGACCTACCTGAAAGGTGTGCAAGCTCTACGTCTGCATTTTCTGATCGAGGCAAGCCAGGTTTTGAATCATCGCATCGGTTCACAACTAATGATTGCCATATATCATCATAGAAATTCCACGATTTGGACCCCCGAACACAACAAGCAATGTATGAAGAAGCAGATGGAATAGCAAACGAAACTATGAGCTTCCAAACCCCTAGGAATAGTGATACCGTTTTCACTGCGTCGACTTGGTACACAGCTCGAGGATACGCTCTAACGTGAGGAGTCCCTTTGAACTTTCACCAAGTTCTGGTCAAACTGATATGATTCAACCCTCTTAGTATCAAAGCGTTGTACTATCAGACCAGAGGCTTGTACGCTTTTGCTGGTTTATCTTACAAACTCTCTGCCGAATGCTTCGCTGAAGACGATGGAAAATACATCGGTGAGCGCCTTGAATATATCTCCAAGTAGTAGGAAAACTACGTCACGAGTTCTGACCGCTGATCAGTAGCTCTTCTTCGCTGCATCAAGTCTACGGAGTACATCAGATCACCCAGCGTGGATATCCAGAATGAAGCACTCGAGAAAATACGCAAAGCTATTCCAAAGCTCAAGTATGTTTGGAAAGCGAGAAAAGAAGTCGACGATATCGATAAGACGATAGCTGAAGCGCTGCAATGGGAAGAGACTTTGAAGGGTAGACTGAAAACTAACTACTACGACCAATTTTATTGACGAGTATTTCGCACCGGGCTGAGCTCTTGTCGATAGGTCAAGGTATACATTATGCTGGGGCACTACTCTCGAACTCCTAAAACACCTATTAGACTTCCAAATCAGTATATGCGTTCAAGTGGCAGTACTTATATCGACAGTCGGGATTGAGTAAAGACCGTAGTAGGAAGATCTGTGTGCGCGCATCTACACAGCGTTGAGATAATCTGAGAGCAGCAGTACAAGAGGCTCTCAGGATCATGCTATACTCTAGTACTGCGCGGTTAAGATTGAGTAGAGAATTTTCAAGGTGACCTACAAGCGGGAGCGATAAACTGTAGTCTGTAGCCGCAGCGAGACCGCTGTCATGCTGTACGAGATAGAAAACATAAAGACTCAGAGTCGGATTTGAAAAGAGCGCGCTTGAATTGAGTCACATGACCGTTCCATGAGAAACTGTATAGTATCCCAAGCCACCGACCTTTTGCTTAGTCAGATATCTCTCTTTGTGACTTGAATCGGCCTTGACGTCCTCTCAAGCAAATATTCCAAATGGTGCGTTCACTAGCCCTCTCTAAAATCTCCTCCTGATCAAACATTTCATAGGCTCCCACCACCAAAAAGGTTCGTACCTACTACCTACGGCTTCCCTGTCGAACATTGAATGATTCACGATGCACATTCGATTCTTCCACTGTACATGTCCAATAGACTGGAGGCAAAACTCGTTCAGCCCTTCAGGACGTCGTCACTCGGGAATACACGATACACCTCCACAAACGCGTTCATGGCCGATCGTTCAAAAAGAGGGCACCTTGGGCAGTTAAATCTGTGACGGACTTTGCGAGGAAGGCCATGGGGACCTCTGATATCCGTCTTGATCCAAAGTTGAACCAGGCTATATGGGCGCAGGGGATCAAAACAGTGCCTCACAGGCTGAGGGTTAAGCTAGAAAGTGAGTATCTCCATGTTGCGGTGGTAAACCAGAAGACTCAAGTTGTAACGATCAGGACGGCGTAATGACGATGAAGGTGCCAAGGAGAAACTCTATGTTTACGCTTCACATGTTCCAGTCACCTCATTCAAGGTCAGTTGTCTATGAACTCATGCATCCTTGAATCATTCTGAAGGCTTCGTTTTACAGGGTCTTGAGACTGTCGTCGTAGACGCAGAGTAGAAATTCACCCATTGTAATCTATGAAAACTTCTTCTCTATGTCTATGCATATCCGTCATGTCGCATGGTTTTAGTGAATGCATGTTATATCGACTCGGACTCTTAGGCACCCCCCAGGAAAGGCGATGTATGCAGTCACTTCATGGAGCATCCTCCAAGAACTCGTGAATCTGTCGTGAACTATGGGTTTCTCCTCATTATGTGATCACTCAATTTCGCTCGAGTATGTCATTGATGCAGTCCGAGTGTGGTATAACTGTAAAGTTGCTCCCTCCTACCCAATCGCAACTGACCGTGAAAGATTCACCGTACTGGGACTCAGTAGCAGACGCCACCGTTCCCAGTCCTAATCACACCAGGTTGGCTATAGTTCTCCTGAACTTCCTTTCTTGCTGATTCGCGGATAAGCAGGGAGGGGCTTCAGATCCCGCTATTGATTATCTTCCATGGTATTCATTGTATCCAGGATGCAAGCAATGAGTTTGATTCAATGTCTTGCGCTATACTTGGTCCATCTCCGGCGTTAGCCCGTCTGGCAGGTTCACGAAGAGTAACCTCGAGGCTCGTACGGCTCGGAACGAAGCTGAAGTTTTCGTGAGCTACAAGATCGACTACATGGCCGGGGTATACCTGAAATTCTATCGCAGAAACATAACTATCAACAGATCAAGAACATGCATCAGAGTCGAACAGTACGATAGACGCTTCGGTCTCACCAGGACATGTTCATCTGCCATCTCCCCATTTGCCCAATGCCATCTCCGCACTCACCCGTTAATACTTATTCAAATTATTTGCCGGTATTTTTCTAGTGCGTGCAAACAGCGCTGTCAAACGAACCAGTCTTCACCACTGGTGACCGTGCTTTCAAACGCCTCAGATTCAAGATTTATCAAATTCGAGCGCGATGTGTTCGCACTTTCTCAACATGTACAATTAACGCAAGAGTGTTAAAGCCTTCAAGGGGGGTGGGTTAATTTGGGATTAATCGATTTTCCCTCTCCACCTCTGCGAGGCTTAGCGTGAACCATCCTTGATTTCGTTATCTACTTACTCCTACAAAGGTCAAAGGTCCTGATTTCGTACATATATAAACCATGCGTTCTTGGACTCTTACTTCAAACGCAGCACGTTGAAACCCATCTGACGAACAAGTTCTTCCTCCTTCCTCCTTCATTACTCACTGCCAGACCGTTTCCATTTCGTTGACTTCGCACTACGTAGGCCATGTCCACTCCAGACGTATTCAAGGACGAGATACAGAGGCTCTCTGTGAGCACTGTGAGGACTGAACCTGATATGGAAGTAGGTCTGTATCTCCTTCGTCGATTGGAGGAGCTAGGGGTCAAGGTATGAGTTCGATCTTCATTATATCTCGATGTTATTCACTGACTCTAACTTCATTAGTCGTTCTTTGGTGTACCCGGGGACTTCAATCTGGGATTCTTGGTGCGCTTTGCTGTGATACTCATACTCATCAATTCAACTCAACCTACCACGGTAATGGTCAAATCCACCAGGACCTAGTCGATGATTATCCTGGCATCGACTGGATTGGAGCCTGGTAATTACAAGTTTCGTCTTTCTAGCAACGTGGGCTTATGGCTGAGGATATATGAATATAGCAACGAGCTCAACGCAGCCTACGCTGCCGATGGATACGCTCGTATAAAGACAGGAAACGTTGGTGCCGTTCTGACTACGTGAGTCGCTCATCGTCGATTCTCGATTTCTCAGGTTTTAATTGGTGTGCAGGTATGGTGTCGGAGAGCTTTCTGCCATCAACGGAATTGCTGGAGGTTAGTACCTAATAACATTCTTTCTCACTGGCACTTGGAGTAGATGGAAATTACTCATGGTCCTTCAACTTGGCAGCCTACGCGGAGATGGTCCCTGTCGTTCACATCGCGGGCTTCCCGAGCTTGAAAGAGCAAGAGGATAAACCGCTTCTACACCACACGATGGGAGACGGACGGTGAGTACTTATCCTATGAAGGATGTTACTGGGTTGAAAATTTCGTACTACTTACATTTCCAAACTAGGTATAATGCGTATGCCCAAGCTGCTGAACTCTTCACCCACTCTCACACTATCCTGAACGATGTTCATACAGCCGCAGCAGAGATTGATCGAGTGTTGAGTGATTGTGTGCTCGAAGTAAGTCACATCATTATGTTCATTTCGCTCACACCATTCTCATCCTATTGAATCTTACCTTCATGACCGTCAGTCTCGTCCTGTATACATCGCCCTCCCAACAGACGTCGCATACGCCAAGATATCCTCCTACCGGCTTAATATTCCTCTTCCTCGAAAGCCACTCCTCAATGATCCTGCTGCTGAAGCTGCTGCGATCGATGAGATTGCCAAGTTGGTTGAGGAGGCGGATGGGGATGTAGCTGTATTGGTCGACGTAGGTGCTGTCCGGTACAACGTCGTCGAAGAAGTCAGATCGTTTGTGGAGACGACGGGATTTGGGGTGTATGCGAGCCCGATGGGCAAGTCGGTGGTTAGTGAGGCGTATGAGAGATATGGAGGGGTAAGTCTTTTTTCTGTTTCGTCCTGTACATGAGAGGAGGTTACTTGCTACATAAGTCATTCTGATATGTCCTGGCTAGCTTTACACAGGTGCAACCACTCGTCCAGAAATCAAGGCCAAAGTCGAAGATGCAAAACTACTGATTTCGATCGGCGCATTGAAGAGTGATCTCAATACAGGAAATTTCACTACTAAGTTAGATGTCGCTCGTACCGTTGAGGTGGGTGGCAGTAATTATAATATCAATCGTGCTTGTCATGAAGTTCTCAAGTTCTTCTCGTTGCTCCCGCGTTTCTCTAGCTACACGCTGCTACCACCAAGATCAAATTCTCAGAATACGCAGGGGTTGGAATGAAATATCTCCTACCCAAACTTGCATCTGTACTATCAACAACCTCTGGCATCAAATCCAAAGCCCTCACAATTCCAGTACCCAAATGGACTTACTCACTCCCTCAAGAATCTGATGAAATTATCTCCCAAGCATGGCTATGGGCCCGCATTGGACAGTTTCTCCAGCCCAAGGACGTGGTGATTGCAGAAACCGGCACATCAGCGTTTGGAGTCTTGGACATTCCATTCCCAGATAACGCAATCTTTGTCAGTCAGATTCTTTGGGGAAGCATCGGCTGGACCGTTGGAAGCACTCTCGGAGCGGCGGTTGCAGCAAGAGAGAAAGGACTCGGAAGGACGATCCTGTTCATCGGTGACGGTAGTATGTAAGTTGCTGTCCGGATCTTCTCGGAATATATATCGTGAAAATCGGTACTGAAACCTCCAAAGTCAGCTAACCGTACAGGAATTGTCCACCATGCTCAGGGAAGATTTGAAGCCCATCGTGTTCATACTGAACAATGGTGGATACACGATCGAACGTGCTCTACGCGGCGAACGCAGGTTAGTTGAGATGCTCTCGCGACTGTTCATCGTAATGACAGGGTCTTTCGTCAGGAAATACAATGATACTGTTAACTGGGGCTGGCCTCATCTCATGCAAGCACTCGGAGACGTGGACGGGACCAGAACGAAATCCTACGTGGTGAACACCAAAGCGGAGATGGATGAGTTGTTGAATGATGCAGGTTTTTGTGCGGCGGAGGTCATGCAGGTTGTGGAGATTAGGATGAGAATGTTCGATGCGCCGTATGCGTTGAAGGCGGGGACGCCGTTTGGAAGTAAGTGGTGATGGGAAGGGAATTGAGCTTGAACTTGAAATTTGAGTACTGTAATCTGGATATTCTTCGATCCTTTGCAACATATACTGTACTGTTATCGTACACGGTCTGTCTCGAAAACTTCAACTTTCGAAAGCATACGAAGTTGCCCGGTTGCCGTATGGCCGGCAAATCGAAATTCAAGATGACATCATCAATGCGGGTTCGTCCGCGGTCGTTATGAGCGGCCTATGAGCGTACTCCATCGTCTATCGTCTTTCCATCGTCATCGTTTCAAGAGCCAAAGCCTAAAGTTATGAATAGAACAGCTATGTAGATGACGCAAACAAAGACGCGGGTTGTATAAAGCTGCACCTGTATCCACAAGTCGTGCAATCCTGACACGAACCTCAATCAACAACACAAACTCACAAACGACCAAACCATGTCTTCTACGACTAGCGTACCTACTACCACATCCGGCACTGGATCTTTCACTAGTGTCCCAAGGTCCTCTGAAGCCTCGACTCGTCCATCGACCACGTCCACAGCCAACGCACCGGCGCCTTCGACAGCGCCTTCCACGAGGTCTTCCACTCAAGCTACCCAGGGCTCACACAACTCCTCAGCCGCGAGCTCTAACCCCAATGTCTCTACTACCTCAAATGCTTCTGATCCCCAATCCCAATCCCAATCCCAATCTCAGTCCCAATCCGCACCCTCTGCTCAAGAAGATTACCCTGAGCAACGCCATGCAGGTGCTGTCGGTTATGGTCCCAACTATCGCCAAGGTGCGACCCTGAGCGACAAAATATCCGGGCTGAAGGAAGAACTGAAAGGCAAGGTGACGAAAAACCCTGACTTGGTCGAGCATGGGAAAGAGAAGAAAACTGGAGAGTTGAAGAGGAAAGAGTTGGAAGAAGATGTTTGTGTTCCCTTTTTCTCTGGATGTTTGCAATGGAGCACTGATCTGAATCGTTTTTGATTTGTGAATGGTTAGCTGAACAACATGGATCCGTTCCAGACTGCTGAGGACGAAGATAAAGACAAAGACGATGGCGATGATGGGAAAGGAGATGAGAAGGGAGATGAGAACAGAACCGAATCCACCTCCTCTGTCGGACGCACCGACACCAAATCGAGCAATTCGATCAAATCGAGCACAACACATACTTTACCTTCAGCTCCATCAAACACCCAACCGAACACCTCGTCTGCGTTCGGCACTTCCTCGACATCCGCCCCTCCTCAGCCCAGCCAACCTGTTCAGACACAGTCCTTCGAGTCGAAAGGTAGACGCGACGCACAAGGTCACGATCTTCCGACCACCGATGAGAGTGTTGGAGCACCCGCTGGTGCGACTGAGAGTGGCAGTGGTATGGAGAAACCGCGAGATGTTAAGCAAATTGATGAGAATACTTCTCGTAGCGAAAGGGCATGATGATCGTAACATATATGTAAACAGTACAAATTTTAAAGGTTCTCGAAATGATATTGCCCATTGGCTACAGTAACTATTCCACCTACTTTTACTTAGCTTCATCGAAGGAACGAGCGAAGTCTTTGAAGCTTTAGCTTTGCAGCTTATGACCTGGCGTTGACTGGTATTGTAGTTGCACAGTGCCCAATTATGTATGGCCGCCTGGCGAAATGGCATCGCGTCTGACTACGAATCAGGAGATTGCAGGTTCGACCCCTGCGGTGGTCATATACTTAGCTAAAGTTTATAAGCCTTGTTTTTTTTTTGTCAATGCTTCAAGTTCTTTTTGCGGGCCCGAGAGAGAAGCTCTGTATATTGTGTGCGGGCCGGCAAAGCGGCTTGAATCCCGGAACCAAAATTTACCGACCTTGGTCGCTACGCCACCTTTTTGTAAACTGACTATCTGAACTCTTTGTAACGACTTACACGAACTATTAACGCTCTATCCCAAACTGGCCAGCTCCAAAAGCTTCGAAACTCGGAGGAGTATCTATCTCTCACAATATAAACCAGGTAACTGTCATTTCGAAGCCACTCTTCTTGGAAGTGGACGTCCCTCATACTTATTACTATGTAGATCTAAACCAGGACTAGAGACTAGAGTCCTATAATATTTCTTGCATATGCCTAAATTCGAAGATGAACCAGAAGCAGCTGGCGGACGCACGTCCACCTCTAGTCGAAGGGAAACCATTCTGAGTCTGGTTGAAATGCTCTTAAGGCATGGGGATGAGCACGATTCAGGTGAGTCTATCCCAGACAGCTTATATGCAACCTGCTAACCGTTTTAGGCCTCAGTCAACAGCCGACATTTGAGGATGACAAAGATGTTCGTGAGTCGTGTGCTCTTTGTTGCAGACGTATATCAGTTCAAAGGTATTGGGTATATCTGTAGCGACTGTCGACGAACACCTTCAAAGTGCCGGAGCGGAAGCGTTTAATAGGTTCCAAAAGTACGTTCGAGCCCATCTTCATCCATGGTTTATACTCTAACGTTGATACGCGTTTGGTTTGGGTTAGGAAGATTAACAACCTTGACAAAGAGGTATCGCTTGTTCTTCATTGTCTTCACTTTTCTGTCTGAAGAAATTGTGTCTTTCCTCGATAGCTGAGAAACTTTTCAAACGCAGCCCGACAGTTGGGAAGCTCTGCCGCCATTCTCTCTTCTGCCTTTCACCTCAGGACCCGGATCGCCCACATACTGTACTTATACCGTCTAAACGCTGCGGATCTATACCCTCGGAAAATCAAACCCCCCGTCTCTTCTACGTCCTCTGGGCCAGAGGTTGATCAGCATAAACCTGCCAGGACTAGAAGGAGCCATCGTCTTTCAGGGAGACATCGCGCTCTTCCACACGTCGCGCGGCCCACGGTGGACTCGAATATAGATTTAGAAGAGTTCCCCAATCAGTTCGAAGCTCTCGCAACGGAAGTCACTACGTTCGTAGACTGCCTGAATGAGTTCCCTGAATTCACAGACGAAGCTGTGAATGCGTCTATATCTAGTTTCGAAGGCGATTTGAAGTATTGGGCTAATTGTCTACATAACTATCGAGGTATGTGTGTGAGGTTACTACTACTGCATGCTGGTTTATACATACTCAACTGTCAATCAGGTCAATTTCGATATCCAGCTGTTCAGCGTTACATTCAAGACCTCTCTTTTGAAATGGGGGAGCACATTGATAGCATCACCTCTACACTGTCTATGTTTATAGAAGTTGGTGTGCCTACCATCCGCTTCGCTCAGAAACACGGCGCCACCAATCTCCTCAATCTATCGACCGTAGCGACATTCTTCTCGGCCGTCACGGCTACAACTTTGCAGTTCTCATTTGAGCTAGACAATAGAACCGGGGACGCAGTCAACTCATTCTGGTTTCTCAGTTTGGTTTTCAGTATCGCAGCGGCTGTGAACAGTCTGTTGGGATTGACTTGGAAACAAGCTATGTAGTAGGTTGTTCGCTCCTGCATGAAATTGACTCGCCTTGACTTGTTCAATGTAGCCGTTCTCCTGGGCATCGAGTTCCTTGGTGGGTTCTCATTTGGATCAAGCGATCTCCTTTAATATTCTTGGTGTTATCCGTCGCCTCGTTCTCCATCGGACTTTGTCTTTTCACTTATGCTTCTGGTCAAGTAAGTTCTTGTCTCACATACACCGAGCTCCTGCTCATGCCGATTTCCAGAGTAGAGTGACATCCACCATCACCACCGTCTTCACCGTCTTCACATCCTTCGGTCTCGCCGCCGTCTCCGCCTGGTTCGCCTCCGAAAGATGGGCGTTCACTCAACACCGAGGAAAAAAGTGGCTTGGGGATATCCTCGTCGAAGTTAACGAAAAGTTCCTCCAACTTCCCGGTATATCCTCGATCTTTCGTGTCCTCCGTTGGGCGTCGAAATGGGCTTCATTGCGCATCGCGAGCGCAGGGACCAAATTTCAGCGAGCGAAATCGATCACGAAGAGTATTATCTCCAGCGATAGCGAAAAAGTCAGCGATATCGAGAACGGCATTCCTATGACTCTATCGTCGGACGACGTAAACGCTCTTTCAGCCCTCAGCCGTCGACGACCTTCCGAGACAGGCCCAGCGTCTCCGCTCGTGGACTCTCCAACCATAGCTTCCACTACGGCGGGTTCCCCAATTTCCCCTCCCAACACACCCACTAGTCCGGGTCCACACAGCCCAGTCCCTGTGTCTCCTGGGAGGCAACTATGGAAAAATGCCTTCCGTACGGTCAAAATGAGCACGGCACTGTCTAATCCTAGAGCTGTTCGTTCACCTCAACGGCAGAGGACGACGTCCTCGACTTTACTCCCCTCAGACCGCAATCGCAATGGTACGGACCCACCGGTGAAGGCAATCGTTCGATCGAGGGTTGCTGGGTTGGTTCCTAGGCTTAAGTGTTTGGAGCCGACACAGGATATGGCCGCTCATCAGGCTTTAGTAAGGCACCTTCAGTTTTCGCCGGATGGAAAGTACCTGGCGACGTCAAGGTATGCTCCTAATGCTATACGAAGATCACTTTTCATGATTGTCTGCCCCATCATTTAGCTGGGATCGGACGTCGGTCATTTTCCGTGTACAAGTGGGTGGATCGCTGTTGACTAGTCTTGATTCTGTCATATCTGATAACTATAATATTTCGGTGTGTGTAGGACTCCGTGGTGACACATCACCGCACACTAGCTCACGCAAAAGGTTTCGTTGGACAAGTTGCATGGTGAACAGCCACACTACTAGCCGTTCGAAATTCATGAAACTCAATTGCAATGCTTGTAGGTCACCTACTGGTCATCTTCTGCTCACCAAGCTTAACCGTGCTGTGAAAGTCTGGACAAAGGTAAGTCACCGATCCCGTTTCGCCGTTTTGCTTCTCGTTCTCTAAGTTTCTTCGCCCCGTTCAGGACGGTGTTTGCCAGCGGACTATTGAACGGCCAACATACGTTGAGTCAGTTACTTGGTTTCCAGGTGGCGAAGGTGCACATCTCATTTCAATCTGCTATAATCTTCGGTCATTCAGCATGCTTTCCCGCAGCGTTTCTGTCAGTCGAAGGTAGTAATGTCACAAAATTGGTCAGCCTAATACTGTGTTTTCATAAGCTTTATGACTCTGCTAATAGCTAATATGTATGAAACTTGGGTTCATCAAGAATTTGAAAGGCAAGGTAGGCATCTTCGGAATTCTGCGTAAATGGCATCATCAGCTCAATTTTCCGCACAGGTCTTAGGCATGTACGATTTTGGGAGCATGAAGTTGCAGGATGTTGCTGTTACGCCTGATTGTATCCGTCTGCTCGGTGTTGGACCACTGCTTGAATCACCCGGTGGCCTCAGACCGAGTAAATCCCGAGCGGAAAAACGTCTGACCGGTCGGTGGATCACTTCGATGAGTCGTCAGCTTGCTGATGCTGGCCTTTCAGTGTACAACCTGGACAGAAATGAAATTGAACAGTAAGCTTCAGACGTTCGGACGTTCCGATTCGTTTGGATCAATCAATGACGCTGACACTCCGTTTAAAGTGCTACGCCTGTGCTTAATGATGTCAAAGACATCACTCTAGCACGGAGTTCTCGAACGGGTCTGGTGGCGCTGGTTAGCTATGAGAATAAGGTACTAAGCTATCTGTTTCGCTCGAACTTGTCTATAATTCGATGTACAGGCCCCTCCACAGCTGTGGAAACTGGAGATGGTTAAGGATGTCGCGAGATTGACGCTTCGGTAAGTGGGAGGACAACGCCAATTCATGTACCGGTTCTCGACTCATGATTGTTCCTTTGCCGGATCCTAGGCACACATACATGCCCAAAACTCAAGTAGATTTCGCGGGTCCGAGCTACTTTGGAGGTAAAAATGACGAACTTGTTCTCTGCGCTGGAAAAGGTCAGTCGCAAAAATAAATGCTACACCAACATATGAGAGACCAACTTATGCTGTTTTCCACAGCCGGAGACATATACATCTGGGATCAAGAATCTGGCGCACTCCTCCATCATGTTCGAGCCCAGGACCTCGGGGGAGACCTAACCTGTATCGCCTGGAATCACGCAGAGGACAATCCTTTCATGTTCGCCACCGGGAGCCATGATGGTGCTTTACGCATATGGACAAAACTTGAGCGAAAATCTCATAACCAGCATGATTCATCTGCGTTGGATAATCAGCTCCCTTTTACCCGGAGCTCCTCTCCATCTGAGATGGGGGACATGCAGCGCACGGATAGCCCTTTCACGCAGCAATTCGAATCTTCGTTCGCGAATAGCGTGGAAAGCTTTGGGTCAGGTACTGGACCTTCGTCCTTGTCAGGTAACCGAGAGAGGGTTGTTGCATTTGCTGCGGCTCCTCCACCCAATGCAGCTGTGGACTCAGAGATATCATCGTAGACGAAGGAAGCAGTAATGAATGCATGAATGTATGCTTGGTGTCATGAATATACAATCAGAAGCTATAGAACTTATGCCTTGCAGGCTGCTATGTACCCAATGTACATATGTATACTATCACACTGCACAGTCAACTCAAGAGACCAAGAAACTTATCCTTTCGTACTAATGCAACTAAACATGCAACTAAACATGGGTTACAACTGCACTTCCTAGGTGAACATTTCACAATGCTCTTCTTTTGACGGAACGATCTCGCCAACTCTGATTTCCGAGATCGAGATGGAATTTCTGTACTGCTACAAAAAACTCGTTACGATCCTAAGTCAACAAGCAGAGTACAGGTAAGGGAACAGATGGGACAATAACATATGTGCAGTCCAGATAATAACACAAAGGAGACGAAAGGCTGCCGTAGAATAAGAGTGAAAATCGACGACGATCATTTCCCTGTTGCTTTGACGATGGAGACAACGATGATGACAATGATCACAGCAATTGCAAGACCAATGATGATGCGCATCTGCAAGGGCAACATGAGCAGTGGTTCGAGAAAAGGTTCAAACAACACACCTTCATGTCCTTCCACCTATGAACATGGGAAAGTCGGTTAGCAAATTCTCGCTGACACATAACATATTACTGTAACATACCACATATTCTAGAAGAACCGGTGAGCTTGGTCAAACCAAGAGGAGAAGGAAGTGCGGCTTACCTTCCTGACTCTATTTGCTCCTCGACGAAATCCTTGTGCAGAGACAGCAAGATTGTCTGTAAAGAGTTGATATTATTACACTTGACAACGGAGAATGTGCGCAACCAAAGTTTGCAATGCGCACGAAAAACGGCGGTCTATTGAAGGCATTGAAGGCATGAAATCCAGCGCACCTGTCTTGTCTTGCAGTGAGTCCAATCGCTCGCCTCTCTCTGCCACTTTCGAAATATTGTCTCTCATAATCTCAACAGTATCGTCAATTTGGGCCTGAATAGCAGCTGTCTTCGCATTTCCACCATGGCTGGGACCTGAAGGGTTTGAAGAAGAGCCGTTTCTCGGAAGATAAGGGTCGTAAGGTTCGGACCTAGAGGTTGGGTTCTAAGTTAATGCTAGACGTTCTTTGAGGATGCTGTGAACTGACATTATGAATGCAGTGAGGTCTACGTTTCACGATAAGCATTGAGAATGTGAGCCTGAGCTTTGGAAGACACTGAGCTCACCGTGTTAAACGAAGTCTGAGGCGAACAAAGGGGATGGGTAAGGCGTGCTGGTCGCTTGGTAGTGGTTGTTGACGAAGATTGACGTAGGAGGTCAGACTTTCCCACGTACAGGTTCAGAGCTGCGCTGAATTTCTGAACAGCCAAGCTTTCGACAATACCTTCTGAATACCTTCAAAGTCTTGCCCGACGTTTCAGTCCTTCGAAGCTATACATGATCTCCTTCGCAAATCGATCATCATGGAGAGACGGAACGCAATACGCGTAGTATGTACTATTCATCCTAGTGAGTACTTTCCCGCTAGGAGCCGCAGGAATTTCAAAACTTACTAGAAATTTCCTGTCACTACGTTGATTTTGAAGTAAGTATGACCTAAAGGCTAACGGTACCTAAGGAAGGAAGTTATCAGAACCTGCTGTCAGCTGTGATGAAGGAAATGCACTACTACAACAATAAATGCTGAGGTGAGCTGTGTACGAGCCGTTGCGAGTTGAATGGTCTGACCTCACTTCCGACTCCTTATCAGAATGAGATTACCAATATTGAGTAGACATGGCT
The DNA here is from genome assembly GCA_027919835.1 of Lentinula raphanica. NCBI lineage: Eukaryota > Fungi > Basidiomycota > Agaricomycetes > Agaricales > Omphalotaceae > Lentinula > Lentinula raphanica. The sequence continues at coordinate 411,076 of JANVFP010000014.1, read as the reverse complement.
CTATGTGCGGCTCTTGCAAGGCCTTGACTCCCGAGGTACTCATAAAGTTCATACAAGATGTATATTCTCAACAACCGTTAGGTCTTGTGCTTCGATCTAGCTGATCTACACCCGTTATTTTGTGGTCATTCGCCTGCCATTTCGAAGTGGATGCAAATCTACCTTCCTCTGATATGGATTGCTCGTTTTTCTATCTGGCTAAGCAATAATGTTCCATCCGGGGATCTCAATGCAGTTCAAACTATCCGGAGACTGATCCTTGGAATATTGATGTGCTGAATACTTCGACCCAAAGGCGGAGTCTCAAGTGACACCCACCACAGGGCATATGGTGATCATAACGCCTTTTGACAATGTCATACCCGCGCTCATGCGTCAAGGAATCCCTCTTTCAAACACGACCATTTCGGAAATCGTCGAATGTCTGTTCAGTTTCTGATGCGTTCTGTCCGATAGTGGCCAATATCTCCCGCTGTTTCCTCTATCGTACAGCATCTCACCCTTGCGCTTGAGTCATCTCACCACCGCCGCGTTAACCGGCCGACCAGCGTCTAACTCAACACCAAGTTGCTGTTCAAGGACATCCATTTGAGCGGGCGCTTTTGTATGCCGATGTGTATACCTCGTATAGGATTTCGAAAGCCCACAAGATTTTATTAACTCGACTCGATGGGATATGCCAGGTGGTGAGATATTATCTCACATTCTTACACTCAAAAGTAACTAATCTAGTAATTTTACAATTTTCTGCGCTTTCAGGACCGACAAGTATGGATTTCTTTTCGCCTCATAACTCGTCCCTGTTCGGGAATTATCTCCCGAGGATCAAGGCGGTGACGACTCATATAAGAAGCCTGTTCACTACTTTGGACTTTATCCGAGCTTTCCCATAATGATTCACTTGCAAGCTGGAATATTAGGACTTGTGAGTACTAAGTCTGTTTTGCGAAATTACCATGGATAAGTCCTGATTCTATACTCACAGTCCAACCATTTGCTGTTCCACAAGTATGAACCAACGGACGCAATGTTCATACCAGTGGTTCTGTTATTGCTCTTAGAGCCTCTGGTTCTCAGCTGCATGTCATGGACGTACTCCACTGGATTCCTTAGATTACCTCCACAATCTTTGGTTCTCAGTGCTTACTTCACTTTCTACCCGGTTTTGATTGCATCGATCTCTTTATATCGAGTTTCGCCTTTTCATCCTTTGGCCAATATTCCAGGACCTATTTTATTCAAAATCACCAAACTTGCCCCTCTCTGGTATCATTGGCACGGTCAACAGAGCACATTATTCATGTCGCTCCACGCTCATTACGGGCCTATTGTCCGAATTGGTCTGTCATTTTCTCTAATAGTATCCGTCATTCAAACATACTAAGATATCTCGTATAGCACCTAACGAAATATCTGTGGCAGATGTAGATGCCATAGGCTCAGTTCTCGGGAGTGGGGGCTTACCCAAAGGAGCAGGTTTGTGATTTTCATTTCATTTCTGAGTTTTTGCTCAGGTTGTGATAACCTTTTCAACTTTGTAGCTTATATCAGATTTCGTGTGGTGAGCGGGCCAGAAAACCTGGTCACGATGAACGGCGATGCGCATGCATCCCGCCGACGATTGTGGAATCGTGCCATGAGCACAGACGCTCTTCGGGAGTACGAAACTATCATCGCCAGCCGGGCACACGAACTAGTCGACGCCTTAGACGCTCAGATATCATCCCGAAAAGGTTCTATCGATATGACACAATGGCTTAATTACTTTGCGTGAGTTATGATCTCAGTTCGCAATTTTCGAACTCACTGAATCTTGTATCATCAGTTTCGATTTTATGAGCGATCTTGGGTAAATCGTCATTTCCGTGCTCTGTGAACATTGCCTTATGACTTCCGGCTTTCAGATTCGCTGCGGGATTTAACATGATGAAAGAAGGAGACGTGCACAATCTATGGCCTGGCCTTCAACTTCACATGAGGTATGTCTTCGGTATGAAGCGGATTTGATTGACACTGATTGTTCTCTTCCCACTTTCTACAGAGGTGTATGTATCTTGTCACAATTACCGTGGATCCCAGATGTCAGAAACCGTCTGCCCTGGTTTTCAATGCCCCTCTGGCCAATTGCGAGAAAGTGGTCTGCGAATCGCTTGCGTAGCCCCTCTCAGATAAAGGATATCTGGTACCATCTTGTAGGGAGCTTTCGAACTTCAGAAGAGCGCCTAATGACTAACTCTTGCTTTTCAGATGGATGAAGCTGGTCTGGAAAAAGTTAAACCTAGCTTGGCCGAAGTAGGGGCCGATGCGGTCCTCACTGTGATTGCAGGGGCTGATACTACGTCGTGTGCATTGGCTGCGCTTTTTTGGTACATCAAAATCCCACCAGCTAAACAGAGAACTAATCCGACATTGTTAGGCTGCTTTTGTCGCATCCAGAATGTTACAAACGTCTGCAGCAGGAAATTGACTCCGTATATCCCTCTGGTTCTGACCCTCTCGATGTTTCTAAACATTCGCAACTCCGGTATCTGGCTGCTTGCATGTTCGTCTCGATTTGACTCTTCTAGTTGATCTTGAGTCTTATATTTTCTATCAGCCAGGAAGCATTGCGTCTTCTACCACCCGCACCCGTCAGTGGCGCAAGAGAGGTCCCGCGTGGCAGTGGGGGCGCAGAGATTGCTGGACAGTTCGTACAATTTTCCTCTTTGGAGTGACTGTGAATCGTACTCACGAAATGACATGAACAGTTTCCTTCCTGAAGGTACCCAAGTCTGGGCTCCACCGAAAGTCTTCCACCTCAACCCAACGTATTTTTCTCCCCGACCGGACGAATTTGTCCCGGAGCGTTGGCTAGATTCACAAAAGCGGAGTGATAATCCTCATCAGCATTTCCAGAACGACATGACTGCATTCCTCGCATTCTCATATGGACCTGCAAATTGTGCAGGCAGAAACCTTGCAAGACAAGAAATGATGATGGTCATGTCCATCCTGTTACAGAACTTCGATTTCCGCTTTGCTAAAAATTTCGATTGGCAAACTTGGACACAGCGACTGACGACGTTTTTTGTGACGATCAGACCTCCATTAGAATTATCGATAACCCGGCGAGAATCATAGTGTTCAATCGATACCATCGAAGCCCTGTGGACTTCAGTGTTTTCTCATCAGAGATATCGAATATCTCACACATAATCTAGAGGCTTTGTGTAAATATATATTTTGTTGTATACTAACTTATACCAGCTGTATTCTGCTGTATATTAACATAGTATAGTGAAGAATGGTGTTCCATTTCTACTAGACTTGTCATTCCGCCGGGAGCAGTGAACGTAACTCTAAAGTTAAATCGCCAATGGCCTCAAGAGCTTGGGTGGTCACAAGTCTGGTTAACTTTACCTCCCCCTTCTTCTTTATCGAAGGAACGAAGTGTACACAGAGTACCTATGACGAAGGCAGTGTCAGCGTCGATAAATCGTCCATCATCGACCAAATGACACTAGTATGAAGTGGGATAGTGGAAACCCAAGGCACTCACCATCAGAATTTGAGTACTTACAATGTACTAACTTTGCGTTGTTCTCTCTTCTCAGCTCTTCTCCCGCTATCCGTGTAAACTGTGACATCTAGGGTCTCCCATGGCATCCATGTTCTGATGGATGCTCCGGGGTTGCTCCTGCTTCATTGAGTTTGCCCCCTTCACATCGATTAGAGCGCCTCATCTTTGGAATCTGGTTGTAGCTTCGTATGTACCTTCGTCTTATCTGGTGATGAACTTCTGAGCTTATTAAAATCGTGAGACTGCATCAGGCGAGTGAGCTACATCATAGTAGTGATCGATGAGAGCAAAGAACCAAGCATGATACAGGCAGTTGTCACTGGGTTACTCTATGCCGGTATGTACACCTACGGTGGCATACATAGTAATCCATACAGGGTAATCATTGCTACGTGTAACAAGGAGTAACACCGCCCGGTGCAAGAGGAAGAAGTACATGCGATGTGGGATTAATCATATACGACAGCATGAGGAGATAGATGAAGATCATGTAATCGTTCAACGTCCACCCTTGCCACCTTTCATCTGCTGTTTAGACACCTTGGGTCCTGATGCGCCAGTCGGTCGTGAAGTGGCGGGCTAAAATATTACGATTAGCAAACGAAGGCGACATGAAGTCCTCGATACACACCTTAGCCTTCTTGCTCTCCTTCTCCTTCTTCTCTGTTTTGGCCTTTGCGATAGCAGCCAGTCTGGCCTGCGAACGAACCGCGGCAGTCTGGTTACGTCTGGCAGCGATGGTAGCAAGATCGGCACCGACGATGCCTCGTTGATGCTTTACAGTTCGGCGTGAGCGTTTTTTGGCGATCTCTTCCGTGATACCTTTCTTGTGCATACGTCTGTAAACCTGTGTCCAGGCGATTTTACGGGGGTTCTTCCGCTGCAGGAAGAGAGATGCATTTTTCGAGCTGGCGAAACGGAAGACCTGAAACAAGCTATGAGATGATGTATGTTTTGATGAACCAAGCGCGCACTTTGCTATCCCCACGAACGAAGAGTTTACCCTTGGAAGGGTAGATACGGAAGCCGGAGAAGGAGTCGATTTCAACCTTCTACACTCGAGATTAATGAATTTAAGCGTCTTTTCCAACCATGTTTGCGAGCAAGGCTTACCATCTATAACGGAGAAATAGAGAGAGGTTGTTAGTACAATATCTCATACAACGAGGATTTTCAATCAAAGGGTCATCCATCCATTCCAACTTCAATCCAGCATGGTTTCTAGCCTTTTGCGAGCAATTTAGCATCATAAGAATCCTCCGGTGGCGTACAGTGCGCCTGAAAGAACGATGGGGCATAATTCAAGATATTCACCTTGTGTCTTGAGGTTTGGAGGAATGGATTGAGATTTGGAAAGAGACGTTGTCCAGCATAATTCGGCCGGCACCGGATCTAAGCGCCGAGCTTGAAATAAGCGCTCGGGCTTGGGCCGCTCGAGCATCTTCTTATCCTTGGGATCATCAATGCTACCCAGTGGAAGAGTGACATGGCGGAGCAAATGCGTCTAGCAATTAGCGAGTGGTGCTTTGTCTTTGCTGTTGCATGAGGAATACAAAAGTAACAGCAAAGACGATGGTTAGAACCACGCATTTATTTGAACTTAGTGAAGGTTTGAGAAGGCAATTAATGTACTTGGTCGAGCAACAAGTGTGTCTACCAGTGCTATGTACACAAAATTCGCAGCATTGCAGCCAATGCGACATATCAATGTGCACGTCAGCCCAGATAATCGTTACGATAAATTCAGCAAGATAAACACTGAAACTCTGCAACGGACGGTTATTTCTTTCATCTAGATTCTGATTTAACTCAAGCACTCTCGAGATTCGCATGGGCTGATGCTCGGTGGAATACCGTATATGTGGCAATGGGAACATGGGCATGGATAATCGGCGCATAGCATTGTAGACGAATACATGGTGAAGGAAGAACAGTTATATTCATATGATCCGATTATGCTTCAGCGGTAGGTTTAGAGCGCTTTTTGGCGGTCGTGTTCTCCCTATAACATGACAGTGAACAAGCAGCAAATGATCAAACCCAGCATAGTACTCACCGGAACCCATTTTTGAAGCGACGCGAGACATCTTTGAGGTACCTCATACGACCCGTTCCAGTGGTCTTTCTGCGCTTGGCCTTCTGACCCCATTCATATGATCTGATCTTTGCGGAAGGGTAGCCGCAAGATGCACAGGCTGCAAAGAACAAAGGAACGTATAAGTGAGGATTGAACGCATCCAGTGGAGAAAGCAGCCAACTCTTGTGTTGCCTGTGGAAGGCCCTGTTACCGCATCGTCTGCAAAGCGTGTGGGACTTGGTGTGTCGCTTACTACATTATGAGCAGAAAGAGTTAATCAGGTTGGAGATTTTACGATTGTCATGATATAGCACGCACCCGAACGACGATGTTCCTATCCAATTTTGAATAAAAAACAGACCGCATTAGAGAGGAGGGTGATTATCGTAACAAACGAACCTTTGGTCTATGGAAGTAGAAAAAAACCATCAGTACGTTGAAACAACCTGGACTTCATGAAGATATATCTCTGGTGCAAACAGCTTGACATCTCGTAGCAAGCAATTCCAAACCAGTCATCCATCCATCGACATCAAAGTGAAAAACCTCATCCAAAGTTCCAACTTGCAATCCAGCCCTCGTTGAACCCTATCTCTTCCACAAAGTCCCAGTTTGTGTCGAACAGCACCAGAGATATTCCGAGAAGCAATACTGATGAACGGACTGACCATTTTTTCCTGGTCGTGGTCTTGAGGATGTGCGTCGACTAGTTTGCTGCTGGTGTTGGAGCGTGAGACCGATCAAAGCTGTGACTATCTTCGGGCCGGATTACGATGTTAGGCCAGGCCTCAAGCCTCCTGAGTCCTCCACTGTGCTCAAGCAGCCTCAAGCTTATTTTCTATTGCTGGCACGATACACGAGATACATATACACACTCGAGCCTGATTCATATATTGATACGCGCTAACGGTGGAACTCGGTGGAAGACTTCATCAAGGCAGCGACAATAGTCTATCACAGGATTTCTTTGGAAAAGTTACAAGTTCGAACGTTCAACAACGTTCATGAGTTACTCGCAGCCTTCAGATTACTCGACATACTGTGTGTATCTTCATCTTGTGCGCTATCTTTCGGCGTTTGAGTGTCTACTAGACATGTAGATATGCCCATACGAGGCTCGAGTTTGTCGTTCATGTTTCCAAATTCCGCGTCTGAACGCAAGATATCTCAAGGATAACCCCGAACTCACGCATATCCTAGTATAACATGTTTTTCGTTCGAACACATCTCGTTCAACGAATTCTCGCACCTCATTTCCGAAGGTTCAATCATCTATTCCAAAATATCAGCCATCTGAGACCATCATATATTTCGATGTAGTTCAATTGCGAAGAGGATCCTTTTCCTGCCTGTCCTGAAAATGAATCAGGTGGAGTAGACCAGAAAGTGCGAGTAGAGTACCAAGGACCGTCTTCGTTCCGAGCTCTTGAATGATTCTGAAGACAAAGTACCACTTAAATCCAGCTTGGCTTGCTTTCGCCGCTGGATTTCCAGCTCCATTTGTTCAAACACGCTGAGAGTCACATCCTTACTGCGTCCCATCTCGATGTCTGAGTCGTTTGCTAGTAATTCCCGAGGCCAATCCGCCTTTGGGACTCCCATGCCGGTAAGTGTAGCAGCAACTTTCGCGACGGCTTCGCGGTATGCATTGAGCGAGTCTTCGTATAGGTCATATACACATACAGCACATCCCGACATACAGCATTCTGGATGACAGGATGAAAGCAAGCACATAGAACGAGAATATGATACACACCATCGGATTGAGGTTCTTTTGGCTTTTCCGGTATAACAATCCCTCTGAACAGGAAGGCTTCTTCATCACTTGTATCTGGCCTCCCACTTGTTGATCCCAGGATCGGTGTTGACTGACGCAGATGTTCAGACTCGGACTCTAAAGTTGACTTCCCTCGAAGGGACTTTTCCAATCGAACGTATCGTTCTGATAGGTTTTGTCCTCCGCGCCATGAATGTTGTTTTGCCCTTTGAGAGGAAGCAGCAGACCAGGAGGAGTGTCTAACAGTATTGGCAAGGTAGCTGCATGATGCCAAACAGTGAGAGGTAAGAGGTTTTAGAAACATGAGCTTGGAGGAGGTAACTTCATGATAAAGCTGACTAAGAGCTAAACCGGCGCTAAAGTTAAAAGCGCTAAGTAACAAGCGCCGTTAGAGAAGCTCCTATCGCTCCTTCAAGCCGAGTCAAGGCCTCAGGAATGGTATCTTTCATCGTATTAGAGAAGACGCGACGGGCGGCCTACAGTTACTTAGTGGGAAGCGGTACCTCTCCAGTAATCCTCTTTCTCAGGCTTGATATTGGGAGCAACGAGATGAGATAGGATCAGATATGTTACTTGATCATATGTATGTTTTTTGCACAGTAGATAGGATCAGCAGTTTTCCCTCAGAATGACCGGAAGAGCGGTGGCCGTAAAGTCATTCAATGGAGTTTTGAGGAGGATGAAGCTTTGGTGCAAGACTCCAATGATAGTGCTGATGGCTGAGAAGATCCTTCCTGATACTAAGTTGTGGTTGAAGCAGCTCATCCAGAAATGACTCCTTGAGGCACCCAAGACAAGGCCCATGCATCATGATTCGCAACCTCCAATCTTAAGCCTTTCTCAAGTCATTTATGATTGGGATGTTAAGCATAGAGTATTGTGTAGCCAGCCCCACATATTTAACAGTTTCCTCTGAGTGTCAAATTCATCCCCCTCACTGCCCCCATAGAAAATGGCTGTTCCTACCATTATAGCATGGCAAGTGAATTCCTTTGAATCATCAAATCTTGTATCCTTAGCGGCTCATATTCTGAAGTGTATGCCTCAAGAACAGTAGTATAATGGCGAGACAAAGACGAAATAGGATTGACGAGTTATGGAAGCAAAGATATCAAGTGAAAGACTGCGGTGACAGTTGACTAACATACACACAACCTTTCAAGCTTCAAGCTTCAAGCACCATTTTGCAAGCCCCCTGTACTCCCACCTTTACCAAATACTTTCTTCACCATGCCCTTCCCTTTGTCCTTAGCCCTATCCTTCCAGCTGACTGCCCTGTCCTTAGCCCTGTCCGTCCAGCTGACTGTCTTGTCCTTAGCCTTGTCCGTCCAGCCAACTGCCTTGTCCTTACTAGCCCTGTCTGTCCAGCTGGCCGAGTTATACTGCTTGTAACCCTCCAGAGTCTTTTCTTGGAACAAGAAATCTCGTTTTCTGTTCAGACAATAATTGCTGATCTGGAGCGGTTGAGGATTCTCCTTCCATTTCAACTGCCTGAGATTGAATCTATGTGACTTTTTGAGCTCATCCCAGTTGCCAAAGGACTATTTTATAATCACTGTCAGTGTGAGGCAATTGCTATATAGCGTCTCAAAAACTTACATAATTTCCTCGAGAGAAAACAAAGCGTTCGACAGGGTACCAAGGATCTCTATAAACAGCGCCGGCAAGTTGAGTAACATTTGCTGCTCTGAATGGGTCCTTTGGTCTGAGTGCTAAGTCCTATACAATGTAGATATAATAGCCCTGGAGGATTTCAAAATCTTTACTCTCGTCAGGGAAACTGACTTGCAAAGCATAACTGTATCCATCTCTGATGTTCCATTGACTGTCACCATCCCAATGCAGTCTGGCACTCTGAAGGATAGGTTTGGGTCAGGCACCATAGGAAGATCTTTCGCGTCTGGACCCACATCAGGAAAAATATTCTCATCTCTAGAGTCCCAGGAGATACCCCCCAATTCCTAGGCTGCTCAGACATTTTTGTGAACTTTGAAAGATCAAAAACATCCTAGAGATCCTGAAAGATCCTGAAAGCATCTGAAAGCACCTGAAAGCACCTGAAAGCACCAAAAAGCACTCAGAGAATTTTTAGAAGCCTCAAAGAACTCAGATACTCTAGGCTCTCTGAGACTACCTAGGAATTGGGGGGTATCTCTGGGGACTCTAGAGATGAGAATATTTTTCCTGATGCATATGGTAATGCCTCAATGCCTGGACAACCCAGGGAAGGAGAATCTCCACTGCGTCATGTAGCCTGAATACTTCCTTCAGTGACAGTAATGATGGGCTCCAAGGACTTCACTTTGCCCATCAGTGGTTCCTGTACAGCAGCCTGAGGTTCTTTGTTAAATAGCAATCATTGACATTGGAACTCACCAGCGTCACTGTATTATTGGCAGAATCATGTAGAACTTTGGCAACACTAACAATGGGCTCAGACTTTATTTTGGCAACCTGAGGTTCTTTTTCAAATAGGAACCATTGCTATTGGAATTAAATCACTCACCGGCACTGGATCATTACTAGGAATTGGAGCTGCAAAGGCAGAGAAGACAAGACACAGGAAGAAGACAGGCAAAAACAGAATCCACATTGTGCAATGGTACTGAGCACTGTGCGGTTGTAGGCTTTGGAATCCAGAAAGTAGAGAGATGTATAAGTTACGAGTGAGATTTGACCGTCCAGTGGTGGGGGATGAAGAACGAGGGGCAAAACGTATCCAGCTTTATAGAGAGCAATTCAGGCCTGTAAACCGACGGCCCTGTGTTATCCATCAGAAGCACTATATGGCTTACAGTGTGTCACCAGAAACATACAATATTCGAATCGCGGATAAAGCACGAATAGACAAAAACTTTTGAGTTCAAAGAATCGTGAAAGATTATGAACTACTAAGCTTGAGCTTGAGTACTGAATTCGAAGAAAATGACTCGCCAGAGCAAACCCCCGCAAGTTGTTGTCCTTCCAGCATATATACTCCATATATACTACTGGGTGCGGCCTTGACTGTTCACTAAACTTCCTTGTCTCAACTTGTGCCAGACTAGGCCTGGTTTCGAGAATAAGGATCTCAGTATGAATTCGGAATGAGTATAATCAAGACCTAAGGAATGATATCTCTCCTATGGAATCTTTGGTCAGTTCGGAGAAAACGCGATGGACACTTTATGAATACCTGATTGATCATAGTACTAGTAGCACTGTGATGTCTATCGATGTGGACAAAAGCTGACAAAAGCAGGTTGAACACTGTTGAACAGCATTGGCAATGGTTGGCGATGGAGAAATGAGTAAAATCTTAAGTGAATGGGCTACATAGTACGAAACAGGGTGAATCAAGTAAATTGGATAGATATGCGAGTTCTCTGGGAAGAGGCTTTGCAAAGATGAGGACATTCACACCAGCGACAACTTAAATGAAAGTAGAGTAGAGGTAGAGTAGAGGTAGAGTAGAGGTAGATTAGAGGTAGAGGTAGGAAGTAGAGCTTCGCTCTCTACTCTGAGGGTGGCTTTCAAAAGTAGAGCTCCACCGTAGCTGAATCAACTGGAGTCACTGTCACATTGCCGAAATCACACAGTTGCCGGCGGCCGCTCAGAGCCGTTTGGTCTTTGTACCTTGCTCACACCAATGGCCGGATAAGAACGACGTCGTCGAACCTCGAAGATGCATCTTCATACATATTTATGCAGCGTTGCACAAAGTCTCAAGAAAAGAAAAGAAATCATTCAGTTGCTGACTGTGGAAATGCCGGATGACTGCAGCACCAAATATTGCTATTTATAATCTCTGGCAATAGTATTGGGAGATAGCTAGTAGTGTTGGGACTCTCAGTGAGAGGGTTTCTTCCAAGATGATACTTAGAAGCAAATGCAGATCCTCGAAGAGTGAGTACCGTCCAGTCGGCGGTGTTCAAGCTTTCGGCAGGCCCGCCGTCAAGCGGCGAGCACGAATGCCGGTGGTGGCCGAAATACAGCACTGCGGCGAGCGCTTATGTACTTGTGCTTTGAACTCCGAAGAAGTAGAGGCTTGGTAGAGGCATCGTAGGATCTACTCCTAGCAGCTTCTCTACTTAAAACTCCACCTCTACTCCACCTCTACCTCTACTTTGCTTCGTTTTCGCTGGTGTGAAAGCTCTGGCAAAGATGAGGGCAAGCGCCATATTAGGCGCCCATCTCTTCTTACTGTGACTTCAACAACCTGCCTCTCAGATCTCAGATATCTCAATGCTCATCGTCGCGTACAGCTTCGTCGGTGCCACCCACCCACCCCCCTTACAGTCTGATCAGACTCTAAGCTTGTTCTTTCGCTCGTTCTTTCATGACTGATATCTTTATTACCTCCCTGGTCTAATCTTATCCAGTCACATCATGCTTCCTGAACGTGAACGTGAACAGTGAACATGAACAGTGACTCATCCTGAAACCAGTCGTCATTTTTTCCGATGACTCCCATTATGACGATCTCAAGTATAGCGTTTGGGGCTCCAGAGAACCAATCCTAGTTGCACCCGGACCTTTCTAACTTGCTATCCATTACATATCGCCAGCCCATACTATCGCGGAAGTATGCATTCTCTGACCACCCAAGGTTTTCGCTTCCTTCGCAACAGCCATTCCAACACTTTGATCAGGTCGTGCCAAAACTACTCACTGCGTTCTGCGCAGCAGCTCCACATACGATTCGCTCACGGTGAAGGCAGAGATTCTCGACTTTCGCAGGGTCCCGCACACAAAGATGATAATCTTCACCCGAATGACCCTCAATCCCAATCAGCTCAAGCAGCGAAATCGCAGAAGGGTTCTCAATCACCTCTGGATGCAGCGAGTAGCCAAAAGACCTCTCAAAAGAAGGCAAAAGGTGGTTCCGGGAACCCTGAGGCGATTGGTATGGTGGATCAGGTGGGAAGCCAGAGCAGTACTGCAAAGAAGACTGAGAATAGCGGGAAATGAGAGAAAATATGGTATGTAGGTCCCCATCTTTCTTCTTGACAACTCCGTTCTTACAATCGCCGACCGATAGATTGGTTGATGTTATATCAAACAGCGTCAAAGAATGCTCCTACATATAACTTTCACGCTGGTGTTTTCGCACAGAGTCCCGTATACAAATGCAATTATCAAGTTGTATCATCATGGGTTTCTCGGTTACTTTGTGAAATCCAAAGGTAGTTCTGGGTTGATACCTAGCTTGCATAGGTTCGCACGAAGTCCCGCCAGCAAAAGTACCTTGAGTGGAACGAGCCACAGTGTTGGTCTTTACCTGCAAACCTTTATATCGCATGGCGAGTCCTTGAGCGTGAACGTGGTGATAGCGGAACTAATCACTGTTGGAACTGGAGTAGATCAAGACCTCCCGCCGCTCTTTTCATTGCAATCGAGATACGTGAATTCTGGCCTTCTCTTCAGATGAATACTACAGGGTAGTAATTCAGTTAGAACGATAGCATCGACGGTCTTGCGTTATCCCTTCAAGGATCATCAATCTACAAATTCTGGCCTATCCTGACTTTGGAGACTAGGAAATTAAACTTAAAGAGATAAAGGGAAGGACTATTTCGCTAGTATCAGCTGGTATCATGGGATGCCGTGGTTTTCGCTGGTTTTTGTCGAAGTTTGGAGATGCATTATTCAATCCTATGTTAGACATATCATATGTCATGGAAATACAAGGTGATCCCAAGATGGGAAGGATATGAGTTGATATCAATTCGAGAACTACGACAGTGTAGTGGATTCTGGATTTGAGAATCGAATCGAGTCCAAGTCTGAGCCCACCTAATGGTTCTGGTCATGGATGCACGGTGCCCTTTCGTCGAAGACGATCTGCCCCATCATAACATAAGACAAACGAGGGTGGAACCCACACTGACAGTCCAGGCTTCACATTCAAGAAGTTCAAAAGAATGCTGAATTACTGAACGAAGTAAAGATTGTTATGAGTTTGTTACGATGCTAGTTGGTGATACATAGAATCCAAAAACCGTCCAAGAGGGTATACGCGCGATACAGGACCCAGGCCCCAGTCTATAATTGATCTGCTCAGTCGTCTGTTCCCCGGGCCTATGTACATCCTTTTGAAGAACGAGAGGACGTGAGTGCTAGATTTAAAATTATCTAGCATGACATCCGGTCTTTTTGGAAAATTTTGTTTTACACTTTAGACATAGTCGACTTTACGTTCTGAGGAATATTGTGAGTTGGCAGTGTCTTGTTTCCAAGATTCGTCGACGTCGACTTGTTGGCTAAGGAATAGGAATATGGATCAATGTCGAGCGATACGGTGCGTTGGCTGAGAACACGTACTGTACTTGTATCGAGACGACGCCTGGTTCCGTGGGGAGCTGTACGCGACGGTTGATAGCGCTCTGCACATTGCTGAGAGCAATGTTGTCGGAGGTTCCTCCGCCCCGGCTGCTGTCGAATTTGGTGGCCATAGTCTTGCGAGCGTTCACTGAAATCAACGAAATTAGAGGCTTAACTACGATGGCGCGCGAGGGGCTTGAAACGCACATGTTAGAAGAAGAGAGAACGCATAAATCTTCACGACAAGGAAATCATTGAAGACTGAGGACAATCTTGCATTAGTGATGCCTCCCGTCATCAAATAATAACACTCACAGAAGTAGGCGCCAACATTGGGGTTATCTTTCAGGAAGAACATGACGAACATGGCGACCTGACTGAGAAGAGCGAGAGCATTGCACTGCAACGTCCGAACAATAATTCCATTCAGTACTCTGCGTACACAGTTAACAGAGACACTCTGAGCAATCAAGGGAATTCTCACGATCTTGAGTTCGCGTTCACCACCATCTCGCGAGAGCTCTTGATACGGAGGTAGTACACCATTCCTACAGTGACTGAAGCGTCTCCGAGACTGGAAAGAAAGGAGTCAGTACGATCATCATTATTGTCAGATAGAGCAAACGTACATTGCACAAATCAGCCAAGCATAACCTTCATCGATTCGTTAGTGGGACAGAAGCGAAATACGCGATCGATCTTACCAGTGGGCCTATAACGTATGTGAGCAACGCGTCTCGAGTACTAAAAGCGGCAGAGACTGATGTACTTACAATGCGGCATTGAGATTTGCAAGAAGCGGATCAGTCCTGAATAGGTTCATCAACCAGAACACCACAGCTAGAGAAGGTGTTTTCAGTATTATAACTGCTAATTAGCAACGCTGCGCTCACCTTCTTGGATTAACCCATTGGAAATGATGAAAAGGGGAAGGTACCAGTTCTTGCGTTTGGTGATTGTCCACAAGCGCCAAGCGAAAAAGCATTGATTGGTGAGACAGGCGGTTCCGCTAAGATCTGGACGTGAGGAACGATATCATCGATGAAAGTAGACGCCATACAAGCAGAATGTTTCTATCACGAAAACGGTTGGCAGGTATGCAAAGATAGTGGGATCTGAGTCGTACATGTCAAAATCGGACTGGGGTGGATATGACGAGTTCGGGAACTTACCTCCCCAATGTGTGACAGCCCATAGATATGCCCAACAGCCAGTTGTCACCGTGTCCACGATGGCAAGAGTGGCCATGAAGGTCACCAGCAATTTGAAGTAGATCGGGTCTTTGGGATAGTTTGTAAAATATATCCAAACTAGAACGAAGGTCGGCGTGAAATGCTTGAGTAACGAACGAAGTTACCCACGACAAACAGCCACTACCCCCATCGTGAAGAACTAGATCGTAGGATGAATATCCTCGTAGATTGCATTGTTACCGAGAACTCACAGAGAATAGAGAACCAACGAGCTATAATGCATTCAATCTCAAGATACTTCAGGTTCGAGGAATGAAAGCACATACAATAGCACCGGTCGTCAAAGACACGTCCATGATCGCGGTACCGGTAGCTCCAGCAGAGGCAGACATGATCGCAGATGGGTGATGGTAGGAGTGGAGGGAATGGTCTCAAAAGCGAAAGTGTTCAGAGACTGTAATATATAGTTTGGCAATTCTGAAAAACTTTTGACAGGAAAGTGGGAAACGACCATGTGCGGTTTGTGAGACTGCGTATTCCCGCATATCAGAAGCTACAGAAAAAAATTTCGTAACCATGTAGGTTACAAGCTAATGAACACTTTCGGCGACTTCATCAAGGAAAAAATGAATGGAGTTGAACCATGAATGATATGTTCTAAATAACAGGGTCACTCCGAGAAGCGGCCCTGAACATCAAGGTCATCGCCCAGAATGCCTGCCCTTGCACCGGTTTTGCGCCAACTTGGTCTGGAACCTGAATGTGCTGAGAAGTTCTTGACGTAGGTTACAGAAGTCGTCGAATGCCTGCGCGAAAGCGAGAGCTCAAGTTTTTGCTTCGCGAAATACTCCAACGATGAGATTGTCGGAGTGTGTGGCGTTTAGCTAGATGTCAAACCCAGCCCAAGGCGCGAAAAAAAACATCCGAACGCCCATTCGACGTTATACCATTCTGGATCAAGTCGGTCGAAGGGTCGAGGAGTCCGAATACATAACCGGTAAGGTTGAAATTCGACTCCGAAAACATACAAGAACTGTCAAAACATGCGATAGCGAGTGAGCCTTGAGGTCGAATAAATCACATTTTTCTCGATGTTGTTCGACAAGAAGAAAGACGAGAATTGCAGTAAGAGCGATTGGATATGAAGGCCAATGGCCATTGTGCGATGAAATCCAGCCCAATCACCCGTATGTTCGAGTTGGAAGAATACTTCTGCGCGCTCGGGATCTACGAGAAATATCCATTTTGGGAAAACACAAACTACGTACCGGATTTGGAAGTAAGTGCAGGTGATTATCCGAAATATGTGGGCCTCATTTTACACGAAATGTCAGAAAACAAATTAGTGCTGGGTAAAATTCAACTTGTGGCAGTAAAAAATGTAAGGGTCCCGCGAGGACCATTGTAAGGCTTTTTTTACAGTGTAAGTTTGTAAAAAATCGCGCGCGCAGCGCGGAAAATTTTACAGGTTTTTTACAAATTTTACATGTAAAATATGGATGTAAATAATGTAAATTTATGTGTCAAGTATGTCAGTCCACAGTGGACTACCTCCTGCATTGACCTGAGTCCCCTTGAGTTCATTGTCGTCCATAGCTACTCTTGTTGGCTAATGATCTGCTGGTAATTCATGCACCTTGCTAGGCACAGCGCCCTGCCACAGCCTGCACTGAGTTAGATATGATGAATATTTTACAGGTATTTTACAGGTCAATTTGGGGGTTTTCAGTAAAAAATGTAAATTTACGTGTAAAAAACCTGTAAAAAATGGGTTTGTAATTTACAAGCTTTACATTTACCCAGCACTAAAACAAATTGCTGCTGCCCTAAGAGGCCGCATGGAATCAGCCGAATTCCAAACGCCCTAGAATGTCCTTGTATGTTTCCAGCAAAGGAAGGAGTGAACCAGGAAAGACCAGCCCGGACACAAGAATCACCTTAGCGAGCAACATAGACTCGCGTAGATTCTTCTGATATTCTGAATCCATTGAAATAGAGTTAGACCCTGTGAAGACTTAGAAGACACGGAGAAAAAAGTAATAAGGACTTCAACATTTTCCTTCTTGACTGCTTGATTCCTAGGCCGCCTACCTTTGGCCCACCACTCCATTCATTCATCCTATCCCTTCCACCCCACCTCCACCGACACTAACATGTCATCCCCCGAGAACACCATCATCGTTCCTCTCAGTGGAATCGATCAGAACGGGGTTCACACCAGTAGTATCACCTTTGGCTACGTCGTCGCCAGGGTTGACGTTGAAGCATTGGAAACTGCCGCGAAACGCGCAGCGGAGGAGTGGAGACTGCTCGCTGGACGTGTCGAGTGGAACGCGGCGAAGAAATCGTTCCAGGTCAGAGTTCCCGTCTCCGGTCCTCTGCCGAGCAACTACGCCACCGTCAAGTTCACGACGAGCAAGTTGCCTTCGACGAAAATCCCTCTAACACCCTTTGATGATCACTCAGCGACCTTCCTCGAGAAACCCCCTGTCAAATTCTTCCGCCACTCATCGACGCAGAACTCGCTAGCCGACTACGCGTCGAAGAAACTTCCTATACTCTCTCTCCATGTCTCTGTGTTGGCTAACTGCGCATGTGTGGGCTTGACGCTTCCACACGGTATATTCGACGCGACGGGTATGGGCCAAGTAGTGAAGGCATTGAACTCATGTTTGAACAACCTTCCTTGGTCCCCGCCCAAAATCAGTTCGTCGAATATCCTCGCGGAAGAACTCAAGCGGCTCAGGGAGTCGGAATCTGTTGGGGACCCTTGTCCCCCAGGTCTCGTCAACCTTCAGCGTGATTTCACCTCTGTAAATGTTAAAAATGTATTGACACTCGGTGCAAGTTGCGCAACGGAATTGTTGTGGCACCGAGTGAAGCCTGCGGCGATATACTTGGGATCCAGAGTTGTCGAGGAAATGGTGGCGAACGTGAAAAAGCAAGCCGCCGATGAAGGACGAGGTTGGGTATCGACAGGCGATGTCTTAGTCGCATTCCTTTTGAAGGTTCGTCGTTTTTTTCCACAAAGATCTGAAAACGAGCTTAAGAATAATTTCTTCCACCACCAGGCTGCGTACCTAGACGAAGGACCAACCAGTCCCAACGCCCTTACACTCAGTACAGCCGTCTCCCTTCGTGGAGTCCTCAAAGAATTAAACCGTGATTTCGAGACTTACTCTCACAACGCTCTTTTACCCCTTGCGTTCCCTCCCCTCACCGTCCAAGAACTATCATCCATGTCCCTCTACGAGTTCGCGTTGATACACCGACAGGCTATCGAAGATATGCGAAATATCCCATACATCCAAGGATACGAAAAATGGGTTCCGTCTATCGGAGGAGCCGCTATTCCGGCACGTAGAAAGGGCACTGACAGCTGGCTGCTTTCAAACCAGGTCATCGGCGGAGTCGACAAGCTTGACTTGGGCTCCGAGCCACTCGGATTCTGGCATTGGATGCTGCCTTTCATGCCTGACCACGTCTTCACTGTGAACAAGTTGAAGGGTGGATACATCCTCGATGGTTTCAGCGGTGTTCGTCCACCGAGACTGAAGGCTATCGAGAAAGCGTTGGACGGTATTAGGAAAGGGCAACCTCTTGTAGTATAGTTTGTTTTTCGTTCATTGAAGATGGATTTCCTGTTCATATTTTAATTTATGTTACTTAATGATTAGTATGCAGTCTATTCACACCTTGAGCATCTCCGAACTCGTATTCTTCGTCTGAGAAACGCCGTTGAAATTGTATGTTGAAAGGAAAGTAGAACCTTGAAAATTGGTATTCATGTTCAATCTTGAGCTTGAGCGCTGAGCGATGGTCGACCGCCGAGCCGACTGTTTGTCATTGATGCAAAAAGTTGCGGATGTGTATGTACTTCATTTGGGGAATATCAGTCTCTGAAACTGCAGTAGATGGAGGAGAAGAGCAGAGAAAGAAGGTGTAGAGGTGGTTTAAGCTCTCGAGCTTTATTTATTGTTCTTTCAGCGATCGGAAGGTCGCTTCTCTTTCCCACGAACTTGTAAAAAGACAATAAGGACAGCTTTGACCGCCACTTTGCAAAATCTGAACTCTGAACTCCAATAAAACTTTCCACAGCTGTTACTTACTCACATACGTATACGAGTCTATACTGTGCAGATCGACCACGTTGAAGATCGCACGTCTATCCGTCTCGAGAATTAAACACTACGAATTTGGTACGTACTACGCTCGGGTTTGGCACAACTCGACGAGAATGACACAGCCAGTGAATTTCGACCTTCCGCCCAGGTGCATCAAAGTTCAAGATATGTTGATTAGTATATTTTGGAGAGGTATCATCTGGTATCATGTTCATCGATAACTCACAGCCTCTCACCGCAGCATCACACCTCATCGCATCTAATCGCACCCAAACTTCGAAATCCCTCAATTTGCATGTTCCACCTTGAGAAAGCAATGAGCATATGTCGTGCAAGAATTCAAAACGTTCGCGATTGGACTTGGCATCGGATCCGGGATATTCACTGATATTCGGCAGGAACTTGGAACTTGGAAGCAGTCGGAAGTGGATCATGACACTGGATACGGGATTTTCGCCTTATCCAGCTCTAGAACCCCGATTTGAGCTGTTTTGAGCTCAATAGTCAAAAATAGATAGAGGCAGTGATCATGAGGATGAAGATAGATGAAGATGCACGAAGAGACTGTTACCATGAAAAAAAGACATACTTACTCTGACCTGCTTTCTTAAGTAGTAGGCCAAGGATGCCAAGTCCCTTGTCAACTTCTCGTCCTTCGAGCTCCTTGGACCTTTGACGCGACTTCCAAGCTTTCTCTCCTCACGGAGCGTGCGCTTGAGTGCTAATGATAGCCAAGACCCGCATGACCGGGGCCCCAAACCAAGCCCGACCACTGCCTTTTCAAGATACGCCTAGATACGCGGGCACTGCACTGCACTGCAACTCCCGAAACAGCCTGATACAGCGTGCTGAGCCTAGCCTGCCCAGTGCCCAAGAGATAATCAAGAAATCAAGAATGAATAGGTACGACGGTGGGTACCGACGGACCCTTCGCCCAACCCAAGTTTGAAGTCATCCCAACCCTTGTGACTTGTTCCCATCAAAATCTCATAAATATCGCAAGTGTAAGAGAAATTTTCTCCCCCTCTCCCTCCAACGCACAACGCAGGTCGTTTTTCATTCCCCTCGGTCAACCCCCCCAACCGTGCTCCTCCCAACCAATCATCTCGGATTTTGTTTTCGTGCTGGTCACGAAATACTTCATTGGATACAGATACACCACTTTCGTTTCCCCTCTATACGACGAAATTACGCACCACGTTCAATTGAAGTCATCATGCTCAACCGAACGATGAAACTTTTGCTTGGGACGCTCGTCCTCACTTTGGTTCTTTCCTCTCAGATGCAGGCTGCTGCTATTCCTATCTCTTTCCGGGTGAGTTCTAGAAATTAGGACCTGTTTGTCCTTTCCTCGAAAACTAGAGAACTGACTGCTTCCTCTCTTTTTTCTTCTTCTTGGTGCCCATAGAGATCCGCCGACACCCCAACAACCGTCGCCCGTCGCTCCGACGCTCTCCCTCGGAACATACTCGCGAAACGGGAGACTCTCGACCGCGTAGCTCAGAACGTTCGCTATCGGCGACACTCGTCGTTTGGATCGTTTGGATCATCATCATCGTCTGGAGGACTTGGGAGTCTCGTTCACAACGTTGAATCTCATGCGACAGAGGAGATGAATGGAGCCGTCAATGATAAAGGACACGGCTCTCACCACACGGGCCTCAAGGCTTTGGAGGGCGGTCTGACCTTCGCGGGAGGCGCGAAGGCGGTTAAGAAGTTGGCCGACACTCCTCCCGCTCCTGCTCCCGCGCAGACAACCGACGCACCCAAACCTGGTCAGACAGGTGCCGCACACCCCGCTCATCCAGCGCATCCAAATGACTCCGAACACAAGCCAGGTGGTACCGAACACCAGACTCCTCGTCCAAACGACCCCGGACACAAGTCTCCTCATCCAGGTAATACCCCGGAACACCAGAATCCTCATCCTGGTGGCACCGAGCACGAGGGAGCCAAAGTGCCAGAACACCAGACTCCTCATCCTGGCACCGAACACGAGGGAGCGAAAGTGCCAGAACACCAAACTCCTCATCCTGGAGCCACCGGCGCCGGACACGAGGGAGCGAAGGATAAGGAGGGCCCGGAACATGAGGGGGCTAAAGCTGAGCATGCTAAACCGAAGGAAGGCGAGCACAAAGAAGGCGTCGCTGAGCACGAGAAAGGCGTCGCTGAGCACAAGGAAGGTGCCGAGCACAAGGAGGGTGGTACTGAGCACAAGGAGGGTGGTACTGAGCACCAGAAAGGTACCGAGCAGCAGCACCCCACTGCCGGGACCCTGGCTAATCACGAATCTGGTCAACACGAAGGGACTGCGAACCAACAAAACCCCTATGCTCATCCCGGGTACGGAAACGGATACGGCATGTCCAACGAGTACGGCGGCGAGTACGGTGCCGGCGGGTACGGTCAGCCAAGCAAGATGCAGTCGCTGACAGAAGGTGCGGGCGCGCTCAGTTCACTCGCTTCTGCCGGCTCTACTGCGTACGGTGCATACAAGTCGACACAGACACCACAAGCAGGGGCAGGGGCGGCAGGGGCAGCGGCAGGTGCAATGCCAGGACAAGAACCTGCTGGCATGGGTGCAGCAGCAGCAGTACCTGGGACAGATGGCGCAGTTGGGACAGGCGCAGCTGGGACAGATGCCTCTGGAGTCGTAGCCCCCACCGACACTTCCGAAGGTGCCTATCCCAGTGGTACTGCTGGTGCTGCTGGTGCTGTCCCGACCAAGCCGTACTAGTGGTTGGGTGATGATCGACGCAGCGTTGTGTCTTCCTCTGGCCTTTTCCGTTTTCCGTTGGTCTTTCGAATACGACGCGCTGTGTCCTGCTGTGTCTTCCACTGGCCATTTTCCGTTGGTCTTTCGAATGCTACGCGCTGTATCTCCTCTGGCCATTTTCCGTTGGACTCTCGACGCGCTGTGTCTTCCACTTTCCGTTTCCCGTTGGACTCTCCATGATCCATGATCCATCCCCAGTTCCATTTCCAGTTCCTGTCACTTTCCTCATTGTGTCATTTCCGTCGCAGTATCCATCTGTGTGTGTATTTTCCTATGTAGTGTACGTTTCGTCCTGTGTAAACTGTGAAAGAAGTCATGACGAGAGATTCAAGCTGTCATTAGATTGTAGAGATTGAGAGTTTGAGGCGAATCAGTCTACGAGTCCGACAACAAACTTGGACTTGTTTGGTGAGTTGATGATCGTAGCTGATCGTAGGTAGTACTAAAGAAGCCAGGATGAATATGGAAACAAACAGCCTCGAGGCAGCGGCGTGTCGCGATTATTTTACAACCACTCGCTCAACTTCTTTCTCTTCACTCGCTCCACCCGTGTAGATATGCTCACAGACGCCATCGTCGTTTCCGATGAAGAAGAACTTGGCCGAGAGCTCTCCGTGACGTTCTTTCCCGCTCTTTATCTTCAACGGCGAATATGGATTCTCGATATTTTGAGACGGGAGAACGTTACAGACGTACGATTCATTCTATCAGTGCACCTTACAGAACACTCAAGCGTGCATTCCAGGTACTCGATATCGGCTGTGGCGAAGGCCAACTTCTCTCTGTCCTCAGTGTTCCTTCACCTTGGCTCTCAGCACCTCCGCGATCTTTGCTTTATCCCAAGACCGAAGAAATCCCCCAGATTCCCTCTGTATCCCCAACCAGCCTGTACAACACGCCCTCTGATCCCATCCCCAATCTCCACATAACCCGACTCAATGGACTCGATATATCCAGCCGAGATTTGGAGTTTGCTGTACAGGCGATTACGCCGCCTGCGATTGCAGGAGACGATGAACCTTTTGATCCTTGGAGACATAGAACAAGTCGAGAGAGCGTACGTTGGGAGGAGATGACAGCGAGGCTTTGGCAGGGTGGTTTGGAGACGATCAACGAGGAATTTGTAGGCACGGAATGTATTGTCAGTTCTGAAGTGTGAGTATTATGACTCTTGATATACATATACATGTACACATTTCGTTGATCTCACAGCATTGAACACCTCCCACCCACAATCCTCCCCTTCTTTTCCCCCATCCTCCTCGGTGTCTACAAACCCAAATTTCTCCTCATCACCACCCCATCGTACTCTTTCAACGCCCTCTTCACCACGCCCCACTCTCATCCAACCATCCGACTTCGTTCAGGATTCGCAGATCCCACCGGACGCACGGACAGGATTTTCCGACACGACGACCATCAATTCGAGTGGACTCCAGACGAGTTCCGTGAGTACTGCGAGAAAGAGGGAGCAGAGTGGGCATACACTGTCGAGCTGGGTGATGTAGGAAGGGCGCAGGAAGCAGATGCTTGGGGGAGAGACCATGATGTAGGCGGCGCGTCTTTAGTCGCGATGTTCACAAGGATCGACGACGAAGATCAAGTGGTCAGAGAACCAATCGAAAAAAAGGCGAGAGAACTCGTCGAGAGCCTGACCGAGAAATATCTTTCCTCCAATGAGACCCCGAACTCTTCTCTGTCCCTATCTTCCCCTCCCCCCCAAACCCCCATCGTCTCCTAACGACTTTCGTCCACGGTGCCCACCCCTCGACTCAGAACCCGCTCTCGCTCCATTCGATCGGCGACATCATCAAATCACACATGGAAGACCTTCGGGAATCTTTTCTAAGGATCGAGGATCTCTGGTACGAACCAGAGGTGGCGAAGGCGTGTGGAGGCTGGATTGAGTTGTTGATCGCAGCTGTAGAGCAGTATGGCGTTGATGATAATGATGAGGATCAAAGTACGGATGGTGTCGGGAGAGGGTTGAGATTAACAAAGGACGCTGAATCCCCGGAAGATCCGCTTTCTCCTCGGTTTGTACAAGACTCGCCTCCTCTATCACCGCCTCCTCTATCATCTTCATCATCATCATCTTCTACATCTTCCACCTCCTCTACATCTTCCACTCCAAAAGCCCCAAACATCCAAAGAAACATCCAACACGAGCGGGACCTCTGGAAGATCCGTCTTGTCGGTGCACCCATCCAACCCCGTCCGTTATGGCCCACGACGGAGACGATCGTCAGTGAGGGCGATAGGAGTATCGAGATGGAGTATATGTCATCTGATTGGACTCCGGAGAAGCACTATGCGTTTGAGTACGGGGACGTTTCTGGGTACTCTTTTGATCTGGAGGACGGAGGAGTACACGAGGAAGACCACGTTCATGGATACGAGTACGAATACGCAATGGACTCGGAGGACGAGGAAGCTGAGCACTATCACTATTTTGGCGACATGGAAGACATCGAGGATCCCAGCAATCCCAGCATTGACTACGACGACGACGTTGGACACCAGGACCATGAGCGAGACCTTCACCTTGACCTTGACACCGTCACGTTGAGAATAACTCCTCACGAACACGATCACGAACACGATCCAAGCCTTAGCCAAGGCATTGGCATTGGGCACGACGACGACGCCGGATGGGATGTGGGTTCAGCCGATGAAGGAGACGAAAGATTAAGAGACCAAGGAGGCGAGGCTCGGGGTATCAACAACAACAAAGATATGGATATGATCCATGATGATCCCGAAGGTTCCTGGGCTGAACCCGAGCCCACCGCAACGCCGGGTTGGGGAAGTACTAGTAGTAGTACTACTATTGGGAACCCCGGAAGTCCCCATGTAGCGACGATAGATTCAGCATCGGGCATGGTTCCGGGTTCGGGGTGGAACCTGGACGAGGATCGGGTCTCTAACCCAGTCTCAGAGGCATCAGATTCACCATGGACTCGGAACCCCAGGGACCTTACTAGTCCTAGTAAGCCGATGGCTGATGCTCCTTCTGATTCACCTTCGGAAGGTGGTCATGGTCGTGGTCAAGGTTGGGGCGAGGATTCTCAGTCTGAGGAAACTTGGGAAACTTGGGAAACGGAAGAGTCAAGTCAGGGAGGTCAGGGAGGTCAGCGGAACGACTCTCGAGGAAGTTCAAGATGGGGAACCGACTCGGATGTTAACGTTGTAGGCTTGGAGCGTGACGGAGGGGGTTGGGAATGACAGGGTGGGCAGGACTCGGTGTAGGATTAGTTGAAGGAGAGAATGAGGGAGGTTGGTCTCTAGGGTAGTCTAGGGTGTGTTTTAACTTTTGGAATCTGGTCAGACTCACTGCATGTTGAATCTGGATCTTCCTCTTTGAGTCTTTCTTGTTGTTTTGACTTTCTTGCTGTCGAAAGGTTTCGGGTTTTACATAACTTATCCTGATTTTTGATGATGATGCTCCGAGTTAGATTCTTGGAGCGTATCAGAGCTACTACAGGCTACTACAGGCTACCACTCAGAGAAGAAGTATCTTCTTCGTTTTCTTCTTCTTCGTCTTCTTCATCTTCGTCTTCTTCATCTTCGTCTTCTTCCTCCTCCTCCTCCTCATCATCTTCCTCTTCATCTCCATCTACTCCATCTACTCCATCTACTCCATCTACTCCATCTACTCCATCTACTCCATCTACTCCATCTACTCCATCTTCCACTCCAAAAACTCCAACAAACCCAACAAACCCAACAAATCCAGAAACCCCAAAGACTCCACAGATCCAAAAAAACAAACATCCACCACGAGCGAGACCTCTGGAATATCTCAGATGTGAGGAAAATTGGGAAAGGGAAGGTCAGGGAGGTCATGGAGGTCATGGAGGACAGCGGAACGATGCCATTGACTCTCGAGGAAGATGGGGAACGGGGGGGAACCGATGTTAACGTTGGAGGCTGGGAGTGCGATGTAGGGAGTTGGGAACATTCAAGTGGGAAGGAGTAGGAAGGTAGGATCACTAACTTCTTACTGATTAGTTGACAGATGAATTCGTTCTCTAGGGTGTGTTAGGGTGTGTTTTGGAATCCGGTGGCCATGATCATGAACATTGCAAGTTCTGGATCTTCCTCTTTCTTGAGATATTTTGACTGTTCAATGCCCCCGAAAGTGTTCGGGTTCTAGATTCTAATAGTAACAAGTTATAACTTCTTGGTGAGTTCTCGCTCGAGGTATTCTGATTTTCATCTGAACTGATTTTACTCTAGGAGATACATTCTGTAATCATCGTGTGTTTATGCTTACCAGTGACCAGTGCCAGGGTACCACACTGGATCCCGAATTCACTGTCTACGATTCAAGGCGTCTACTACTGCTTAGTCAACACACGGCGTTTGTGACGATTGGAATACAAAGACTACTGCGCTTGAACTTTGAACCTCTCGACAGCTCTGAACCTGCAATACACCCTTCACGCGGCTGCAAAGCTTCAAGCTTCACGCGCACGACTCATCAGTGTCATCACTCCCGCGTAGAGCGGCGATATCTGAATGTCCAATGAATATCAGTCTAGCTGAGTATCTCGGTCTCTCTGGTTTTCCACAACTGTTTCAACTTTCAACTTTCATACCGCTATTGGGGCCGAAATATGTATGTTCAGAGTTTTTTCATGATCATATCGTCCTGAAATTTGAATCCTGATATCGTCTATAATCTATGCCCTTAATGCTCTAGTGCGCTTAGCATAATAACTCAGCATAAGTCTACCATGGCCCATGGGACCTCGGTTTTTCTCAGTCACGATGGACTCTGGTTTCCCGCAATGATTGACATGATGGAGACCTCTATAGAGTGGCCATCGGTCTTCGATGGTGACGGACATGAAGCTCGACTGCGATTGGTTTCTTGTAAGGTAGTGTAAGCCTTAAGCTGCCTTAAGGTACGTCTGTACTATCCTTCTCCATGGCGCAATCTGTTTCTAATGTTCAAGTTCCTTGAATCATTACTATGTTCAAGTGGACCCATATGCCAAGAATAACAAGAATCATGATCACGGATCGTTTTCGACTCCTTCTCTCTACTATGCGTATGTATGTCGTTTCATGTATGTGATTGACCATTCTATATGATGCTGAAAACTGACAGGAAGGCCTCATAATATCCTTTTCTTTCGGCTACTGGCGCGCTCAAACATTGATCTCGATGATGCTCTCAGACTCTTAGAGCGTACCAGAGCTACTACAGGCTACTACTCGGACAAGAAGTACCGTTTGTCGAGCAATTGCCTTAAGGAACAAGTGAAGCCCTATAACTATAAAAGACCAACTTGCGTTCTAGTGGTGCTCTCAAGCTCATACTGGAAACATGTATTCAAACATACTCTGGCTGTTTCTGTGCGCCACCGCGAACGTAAGAACCTATGCAATCTCAGCTCCGCCGAGTACTATTACTCCCGCACCTACTTTAACAACAACAGGATCAGGATCTAGTCCTACCATTGGAGCAAGTGCATCCTTTCCTGCTGTTGGATCTTTCCCTCGGGATTATTCGCCTGCAGGTCTCCAGAAACTGTGGGATGTTGTCAGTCCTCCACTCACCGTTTGATTGTCTCTTGTTTGACATTTGTTCTATTTGTTTCTCTATAACCAGGTCGGCCCCGTCGAATCTCCACCTTTCACAACCACAGTGATTCCACAAACACCAATCGCACTTCCTTCGCCTCCACCAGCTCTCTACCCGTCGTTCTACTCACCTGGACCCGGAGATATCCTGCCTGATCTCAAATTCCCTCCTGGATTTCTTTTTGGTGTCGACACGGCGGCTTACCAGGTCGAAGGCGCGACAAAGGAGGAAGGTAAAGGACCGAGCGCCTGGGATTGGGCTAGTCGTCAACCTGGTACAATTGCAGATAATACTACAGGTAAGGTCGAATGAGTTTCCGGAGACCAACTAGAAAGAAGCATCTGAGTTCTGACGTTTGATTTCTCAGCGGACGTTGTTGACCTACATTATTATCTGTACAAAGAAGATATTGCAAGAATCGCGGCTCTAGGAGTGAACAGTCATTCGTTCTCGTACAGTCTTTTTCTTTCTATCTTCAACTAGAGCTTTGTAGATTGACAACGTCATTCGTATTAGTATTTCCTGGGCAAGAATCTTTCCCTTTGGCGCTGCTGGCTCTCCTATCAACCAACAAGGCTTAGATCATTACGCTGACGGTAATCTCCCTCCAGGAATATTAAACAGAGTCGTGGTTATTTACTCCGACATCTCTTCCAGTAATCGAATCACATCTCAAAGCCAATATCACTCCCGTTGTGACACTATGTCAGTAGTATCCTGGTTTGATGTAGAAACTGCGTACTGAAACAATTATCTAGTTCACTGGGACACCCCTCTCGCGCTTGAAGTTTATTATGGTGGTTTCACTTCCCCCAATATCACCGACGATTTTATCAAGTGCGTGATTCATCATTCCACTTCAACCAGCCTGCTGACTCTGTCTAACTCTTGTTCAGTTATGCCAAAACCGTATTCACTGCATATAACGGATCAGTACACACCTGGTGATTGTGATTTCTCGTATTGTGTCTTCCTTCAATTTCCTTACATTTTCTCCATTCGCAGGTATACCTTCAACGAGCCTCGTGTATTTTGTGGGCAAGTCGGAAGTTATCCTTTCAGTTAGTAATCTTCCGCTCTATATGTATTCAATTCTGACCATCCAAATTGTAGACCTGACATATGCACCCGGGGTGAACATTTCGACCGCACCGTATCAATGCTCATACAACCTCTGTACGTTATGACTTGAATCATGCAGGTCTCAATCATTCATGCTCTGAGCTTCCTCACAGTGAAAGCCCATGCGGGTGCCGTTAAAGGCATGTCCGCTCTGTATATTTCATTCCCATTTACTATCCATACTAATAACTCTATCCTTTGTGTTCTTAGCATTCAGAGAAATGAAAATCACCGGTGAAATTGCCTTTAAAAGCGATGACTACGTGTTCGTATCCTCTTTTATTTCTTTCATATTGCATCCCTGGACCCTCACTTCTCCGCGTCCTGACATTGGACAGAGGTATCCCGTGGCGAGCAAACAACACCGATGACATTGCAGCCGTAGAACGCCATGCTGCATTCCAAATCGGGGTCTTCGCAGACCCAGTATTCACAACGGGTGATTGGCCACAAATATTGAAGGACACATTGCCTCCAGAATATCTCCCAAGACTTACCGAGGATGAACAGAAAGATATTCTAGGTAAGGACATTCCGAATCAGGTTGGTGCTCGACGATATTGATTTTATGAGCTACTAGGCACAGCGGACTTCTTTGCCATCGATGCTTACCGAACTTTCTATGTCGCCGCTCCTCCAGATGGCCTCTCAGCTTGTGTCAATGACTCTTCACATCCTGATTGGCCGACATGTAATCTTGAAACTCAGTATGACTCAAACGTTGGATGGGCTGTGGGTCCTGCAGCAGACCCATTGTCGGACTGGCTTCAAGCGACACCTCAGTTCCTCAGAGATTCTTTCAAGGAATATCATAAGAGGTGGCCTTCGCCAAAAATTGTATGATTCAGTTCAACTTGATTCCTCTGTTCACGTATGACGATCTCGTATAGTACTTCTCTGAATTTGGATTCGCCGAGCCTTTCGAGGGAGTGAGGCAACCTCCGGAGATATACCATGTCACGGAAGATGTCGACCGTACCAGTGAGTAGATCGTTCGGCCACACAATTGCTGTTTCTGAGTTCATGAATCAAGATTATTATATGACCTATCTTGGAGAACTCCTACTCTCAATACACGAAGATGGTATTCCTGTCCAGGGGGCTTTTGCTTGGGGTACGTATCAATGATGTCTTATCTGAATCACTGTTTGGTCTCAATCGCTGGTTTTCGCACCTAATAGCGATGGTGGATAACGCTGAATGGAACAGCGGGCTCAGTTCACGGTAAGCAATATGCTCTCCCTCGGTAGGCAACCTTGTCTCTATTTGTTCAACGTTTTCCTACTAGCTTTGGCATCCAGTTCGTCAATTATTCTACCCCGACACTGGAACGAACGTACAAGCGTTCAGCGTTTGCGCTTGGTGAGCATCCCCAGCCCACATAGCTGTATTATCGACTAATGTTATGAAATATCATTCCAGCTGAATTCTTCAAAGGGCATCTTCAGAATTAGGTACATACTGTTTTCCGAAGCCAAATTCACTATGTTACTGTATTATATTACGAGTACGATTAAGTTTTGGGCGTTCATCAATATCTTCTACTCTACTTTCAACCTGTCTGTCGCGTTGAAGGCCATGCTACAACCGAAGAGGGCTGTTCTGGCGTTCAGGTGCATATTTCGCCTGTCAAATGAATGCTTGTTGAGACAATGGGCGACGACGTATAGAAGAAAGAGTACCATCTCATTCTCCTTCCTCTTGAAACCACATTTCTCGTAGAAAGCTGTAATTAGGTTCATCAGGAGGCTTTTGAGGGAATGAAATGAACGAGGATTTCGCACGTATGTTTGAATCACTGCAATTCAAAATGGTTTTGTAGCATCCACAATTCTCGCTGATAGATGTGAGGGCCTGTATGATCCTCAGTCCCAACTTCTTCCCCTGCTGATCCTTATCTATCGCTATGTCCTCAATATGACCAACACTGCCTAACCCTCGAAGAAATTTGCGCTCTATGAAGACAGAACCCACACCGACGATCATGTCCGTGGATTTATTGATGATCACGACGGTGTAATATGTAGAGGGAGCAGAACGCATAGCGTGGTACTGGTGGACCCACGCTGCTTCGCCTGGATCTGTGACGACAGTCAATACTGAAAGAACATGAAGATGTCCACGCCGATAGTCGGTAGATGCCAATGGTCGAATCTGTAAAGGTCTTTCAACGCCTGGTGAGATGGTGAACGAGAGGCAAGTTATACATGAAGATCCGGATGAAGTTGAGCCTTGAGTTCGGAAGAAATCAAGCTGGCAGGAAAAAGAAGGTCTAGTTCTGAATCTGGCGTGAGCGGCATGATATTCAATCAAAGTTGTATCGAGAACAGAAGAGAGATAGTTTCAGTCGAGCTGGTGGTCGTAGCAGTCCAACGTTGCTTTGAATCACGGCTTTATATAGTGGACAATACGGTTGCCTCCCTGCAGCACCGCCGCATCAGCGCCCTATGCTTTTCGGTTCTTCACGATCGGTGGATGAAGGTGAAAGATTACCGTCACGGTGAACTTATCAGACAAACAGACGAACATTACAACTATACTAATTCCCGGAATACTATTGAGGTTTGAGCGCAAGCTCGAGTTCGATTTTCCTCAAACAATGTTGAGCGAATGATTAACTGTTTAACAAGAAGTACACCAGAAATCAAATCATCGACAGGGGCAAAGTTTGAAGAGGAAAACAAGATACATATGTACTTAGTGACAACCATGAGTTCATGGCACGAATAGTATTGTAGTAGTGGAAAGTGGGTACTAATTAGTGAGCTGCGACGCCGACAAATCTAAATAGCTGGCCTAGAAGTAAGACAAGTACAAGTTGTTAGAACCAGTGGGCCGTTGATTCGTTCGCACTCTTCACTGTATGTTGACTCAAGGGCCAGGCTGCGTTTTCGACAGTGTAAGCAATTGCGACAACATATTCTTCATGCTGTTCAGCTCTTCTTCGACTGACCGAATCCTATCATCCAACGTCAAGATCTTGCCCTGAAGTGACATTGAATACCTCCAGATCCTGCAAGACACAGTGACTCGCCTTCGTGTAGGTAATATCTGGTAGTTCAGAATCAGAATCTCCTGATGCAAAACCGTCGTTAGCGTTGATTGCACGAACAACGCCGTCTGGATCCTCGATTTCGAAATCATACGAGCGTCTCTGCGGAACCAGAGTGGATGCGGAGGAAGGGGCAAGAAACTTTTGATTGTCGGTTTCGATCCTGATTGTGGGACTCTAAGAGATAGATCAATGGACGAGTGGCAAGGGTGCAACAATTATGCACCTTCGGAACGTTTCCGTTTAGACGACTCAAGCGTTTTAACTAGTAATTCGAGATAGTACTGGTTGAGGGTGTGTTCTGTGCAATGAAACTGTGCTCACCTTCACGCGTTGACTAAGATTCCCGTAGCGTTCCCTTGTCTTCGCTTCCTCCCTCTTGACATTTCGTGCTCTCACAGAGGTTCTTAATCTCCTTAGCTCTTCTGCATTGGGCTGCAGGGGAAGGTCGTAGGTAAGTATGTCTTTAGCAGGGCCCGGTCCATGAGTCTCGCCTTGCGAGCGAGTTGAGGACAGAGGCATATAGTCTTGTAAATGAAGGTCTGGGTAATCAAACGGTATCTAGTTTCAGTTAGTGATATATAGTGGTTACTCTTAAGGTTCATAATTGACTGACCGAGCGAAAATGTGTGTGCCAGTTGACGAATAATCCATAACTGAAACATGATATCTGCACTGGGATATCCGAACGTTGTTGCCGCCAGCCCTCCGTGAGTATACTGTATCGTCTGCCAAAGGCATACGCTACACTTTGTATACTAGTGATCATATCCTGAAATTCTCTTTCAGCCAGGATGAAATTGTCGGCCATTTCAATTATCTTGGTATGGCG
Organism: Lentinula raphanica; assembly: GCA_027919835.1. Classification (NCBI taxonomy): domain Eukaryota; kingdom Fungi; phylum Basidiomycota; class Agaricomycetes; order Agaricales; family Omphalotaceae; genus Lentinula; species Lentinula raphanica. The sequence goes on along the minus strand of JANVFP010000014.1, from coordinate 378,668 downwards.
TTCGAGTAGGAGCATCAATAATGGGAGTACCAGCTAGTAGTGCCAGTCCAATTCAAATCAGGACGCAGCCTCATCGAGTTGATGTTTCGACTTACCACCTCACATCGGGAAGTGCCCATTACTGCCCTTACATCTTCTGGTCCCACCATCCGATATTCCACATTAGCGAGATTTCTCCGTAGATTGGCAAGAGTCCTCTCCATGAACTCTTTCTGATATGAAGCTAGCTTTTCAAATTGGAAGCGCATGTCTTCCTGTTGATACTTGAATGTGTCTGTATTCAAGGAATCGACTATGTACCATATTTCGGGTAGACAGCCGTTCTGGAAATACGGACGCAAGTGCTTCCGGTTCGGAGGAAGCATGTGTTTGGCAAAGCGCTCTATCTTCTGCAGGGTATCCTTCATGAAAAAATACGAAAGATGAGAACGGAGAAGCTAGAATTGTAGCAGTAGTGCCTCGATACTTACCAGGCATCGTTTACGACAGCTTATGAGCGTGAACAAGCATTAATAGACAAAGAATTCAAGTCAGAACAATGCGTACTCAAGTGCACTCTGATACCATCCAGCCGCGGCACTGCTTACCATCTCAGTATTTCATCTCAACAGAGTGTAATCTGGCTACTCACTGGGCCAAAAAGACAGGAAGGCTCCAATTTTCAGGACAGTGTGCTGTGAAACGGTTGATCTCATCTATAGAGACGTATCCACTAGCATCCGAGTCGATGGCATCACCAATTGTTGGTTGGACTGAAGGTTGTAATCACGAGTAAGGACATGGTATTTCACCAGGGCTCGATGATAGTTCACTTACAGATTATCCGACCAGTGAACTTGAGCGTCCATTGATCTTCATGAGGCTCTCCTGTCTGTTTTTTATACTGTGAAAACTTTTGAACATAGTAATGGTGTAATGCTAAGGCATTGTGAGTAACATTCACATGAGACCCAATGCGCTCGAAGAACACACCGTCCACAAGATGACGAGTCTTGCAGCTCAATCGCCATTTCTAGTGATGTATGAGCTCGATATTGACAAGCAACTCGCAAATCCTATACTGACCATGTCTAGATCATTCACCCAGCTGAGTACACCAGATTCTTTTCAATTGACAAAGCGACGCACCTTTCCAAATCTGCTGAACATCCTCATTGCGTATGAGTTCGTGAGGACCCGAGTCCAGCTGGAGGGGTTCATATCTAACAGTGGTCGATCTATCATAGTAGATAGCATACCTTCGAAAGAATGATATCGGTATTTCGTTCCATCGCATGCTCAAGCTCCTTCTGTGTCGCACTGAGTTGTAATTTGAACATAGCTCTGTATCAACATGAGTTCATATTTGTGAGCAGCTAAGGTTGAATTTGAAGACTTGCTCGTTTGATTTGAGCTGACTGGATAGATCCTCACGCAAGATCGTCTTCAATTGGGGAGTGATTTTTACTCCGAACTCGCTTTCTGTGATCTGATTCAGGAAGGGAGTGCTCTGGAATAACAATAGCAGGACATGAAACCCCTCGTGACTTCCACTCAGTCAAAGTGTACTTACTCGAAACGCCTTTTCTTCACCGCCGTATTCTTGGATCTTAGCCTGCACGCGCGCTTCCTCGGGCGTCAAAGACTTGATGGCTGCAATGACCATGTCCAATTTTTGACTCAGCTGGTCAGTTTTCTTGTCGACATTGGTGATGGTAAGAGCGGATGCTTGAGTGAGAAGCTGCTGCAACTGGTCCTGGAAGTCTTTGAATGCGTCGATGAAGTCAGCGATCTGTATTTTGTAGGACCCAGATTTCATGACGTGGACTGAGGGAGAACGATTCTATGATTGAGCACACGAATATGAGATGTGCGTCGAGATATTCTCACCTATATGCCCATGTTTTCGATATAGGCTTCGGTATATATCAGTAAGCGCGTATTTCGCGACGAATCCCGACACTCACTTCTGAAAGTTTCCGAATGCTTTCATCTTTTCTACAACCTGCAGTATGGCGATCGTTAATTATAAGGGTATGAACACAATATTGAGACCAAATACCTTCTGGGATAGCTCATGGAAGTTTGAATACATCTTGGACTCCATTCTGAATACGACATCACTGTCGCACAATGTATACCAAAATTTCGTCTGAAGGAGAATTTTGAGTATATGTATAGATCGACGCCTGAAGTAATACTTGCAATGGTGAGTAGGACCACCGGCTACAATTCACAAGGGTGAATGGGTTGCTCTTATTAGATGAAAAAATCGAACCATGTTCTTATCATTCTGACGGTGGTCTAGCTCCTTTTGAACAATGAACTTTCCGAAATACCAGTAATCAGAGCCGAACCAGCCCAACAAGAATGTGTCTTTGCTTACAACAAACACAGATTTGGCAACCTGTAAAAGCCTCAATCAAAGAGACGGAATTTTCGAGAATCGGAACAACGTTACAATCAAGGCCGGCACGAACGGAGCCAAAGCATCGAAAATCTGGACAACGTCCTTCGCAGGTTCCAAGAGCGTTTGCGCAATCTCTTTTCCTTCAGTCCAAACAGGGCCTATATAGGAGTGTTAATGCACTTGGGCCAGATACAGTGATTCTGATACGTATACACTCAACTTGCTGTGAACTGATCTAGGGCCTCTTCCGCCTGCTTCAAGTGTGTTGCTCCACCTAAGGCAATCTTTTCTGTAGCAACAAATTCCATTTAACCATCTATGTCAAATTTATGACAATCTCACGTACTCATGATTTCGATAGACTGTTTATGCTGCGGATGCGGCGTGTCCATCGTCCTGATGCCTTCAGCCGCAAAGAGGGCGGGAGCAACATCTCGATCCAGCATTCTGGAGCCATCTATCGCTGACTGTCCGTTTTCTTGAAGAGCTGTATCGAACTTCTGAAAAGCTTGTTGGGGTGGATTGGGATGAGTAGCATGAAGGCTGTTGTTGTCGTGTAGCGGTAGTGATTCATCAGGATTTGGTAATCCTTCGTAGTAATATCTCGGACTGGACGTGTATTGGGGCTGAGATGAACTTGAGCTGTACAAGTCGGGACTCATACGCAGCGGTCCTGAAATGTGAGCCACATCAACAACTGACAGTGTCTGGGATAAACTTATTTCATACCATAGATCCCTTGCGGTCCATTGGAAGATAGAGGCATAGGCGACAATGCCGATTGTAGGGGTTGTAGTGCACTCGCTGGTTCCGATCGCGGTAGAGGAGGTAGAGCTCGTGAGCGGGAAGCTTTATAAGGGTCTTGTTCAAGGGACTCGACACTACGAACATGGGGCAGCTGGCCCTGTGCACGAAAATCTTCGTGAACATCGCCCGAGGATTTCTTCCTGTTCCGAAAGATATGGAGAGGAGAAGAGAAACCTTTGCGATGGTGTGAAGGACGTTGTTCTGCATGAGAAAAGTCAAAGTCAACGAAGGAATCCATTGAAGTTGCGCCTTTCAAGGTTCGAGGGCCATTGGTATAGATTATTGAAGAAGCCTGAGGAGATGCCATGCCTGGCTGTCAGTGGTGGCAAGGAAGGGTGAAAATCAGAGGAAAAACTTGATGTCAATACATGTTTAAAATCTGGGTTCAAAAACTAAGTAAGGACACGGGAGAACGGCAGCTTTGCAACCAGTGATAATAGGTGATAATACATGGCTTTCAGCTTCTGCCATGGTTTCAGTGAATCTTGAAATGATTGATCTGTACAAGTCAGGACATCGGCAGTATGTACATCAATGGTACAACTTTCGCATGGCAGATTGATACACAATCACAAATAACTTTGATAAGCAGCCTTTCCAAAATTCAACGTTGTCAGCGTTGTCAATGAAATCGTTCAGAACGTTCAACTCTCATGATCTTAGAGGCCTCTCATGATGTAAGTCTTATATAGCTACAACGTGCATCTCTGAAGACCCCTTAGCACAAACTCTTCGTTTCAAATCTAGCTATAGAGTCGTGTTCAGATTCTAGGACACCGCCTTCCAAAGAAAACGCACATGGTCGCTGAAAATCTCCCGCAAAAGGGCCGCAATCTTCGGACTCACCACTCTTGAATGGACAGAGCGCTCATTCAGCGCAAATTTGGTTGAAATGCAAGAATGCACCCGAGAAAGCCTACGAAACGGCCGCTCATTATTCTGATCCGGCGCAATTGCTCGAAGTCGCAAATCGATGAACGTTTGTTGGCAGTTTGGCATGCATGAGAAGGAGACTTGGAAGACCACAAGAGTATAAGAGAGCATGGATGTCCAGCGTAGAGGCGAAACATCGTCCAACATGAGTTACCGGCTGTACGTAGTGAGTGTTCCGCGTCCAGGTAGCCCTATTCATTCGATTGATATGTCGATAATGAATCCTAGTGAATCGGATTCAATCCCACCAGCTGCGGTATACGACCTCATACAACTCATGTGGCCATAACGATCCGACTGCCGTTGCTTTTCCTTTCTTGTACCACATTCTAGGATAAGTAGGATAAGCCTAATGTTATTAGAGTGATGGAGGAAAACTGGAAGTTAACCTCAGAACTATATGCGGGAACGAATGCGAAAGCGCTCGAACAGGCGCTAGGACCGCTATTCAATATTCGATAGATCATCATTCAAGGTTGGTCCAATCTCCATTGTTCAAGGACTATGTATTGATCAAGGGCACGCGTGTATTCGCCCCCTTGTTCGTATCGTCCATGAACGTGTCAAAAATGGCCCATCGAAGTCGCCGCTATTTGCGACTGGTGCTTTTGGGTCTCGTATTATGGATGGTTTTCACCAAATTCCCCGCTCTGTTCCTCAGATCTACTTTTCCCTCGAATACTGTAGACCGGCAGGACCTCACTTCGGACTGGAGCTCGGAAGACGAGGGTGAGCCCAAACAGAAGATATTACCCTTGGAACGGAATGCATTTGTGGGTTATGCACCTGCAAGAAAGGCCAAAGGACAACATATTTTCCAACAGGACGGTCTTGTTGAGGTCAATCCAAGGGGAGCTCATCCGATTTTCGAACTGATGAATCGAGCTGAGGAGGCATGGGGCGAGAAACTACGAAAAGCCAGCACTTCTTTGGACGAAGCCATTGGCGAGTACAGACGGAGATATCGACGAAATCCTCCCAAGGGTTTCGACAAGTGGTATGTTCTTTGTCTTCGTTTCTATCTTCTTGTTCTAGAATTTACTAAGCCAATGTTTGTTCCAAGGTGGGATTATGTTCAGAAGCATGACGTACAGCTTCCGGACGAATACGACCAGATACATCACGACCTTGAGCCGTTTTGGGGCTTGCAACCTTCCTACTTGCTTGAGCTACAAATGGAAAGGGAATCGAAGGAAGATACTTACACCATTGGAAAGAATGCGGAAGGAAAACTTGATGTGCTCAAGACAGCATTCCATGAGGGTGCATATGACCAGTTAATAGTGGGAGCGAATGAAGTGGTGGATATACTTCGTGATATCGAAGACGAGCTTCCTTCTTTCCGTGCAACATTCACACCCCACGACAGCCCAAATTTGATGACCGACTTTGTGGTCAAAGGCACGCTTTTAGAGGCGGCTAGCACGAACTCATGTAAGCGTATGTTCTGTGAAACTTCACCATTGTAGACCAAATCTTTGTCTGGCTAGATATAACCAAGGACCAGCTTCCCCCAATCCATCGTCTCGGATGGCTTTCCGCTTGTGATCCGGAGTCACCAGCTCGCCGTATCAACTTCGATTTGGATGAACCTCGACCACCAAAACCTGGAAAAACATTCATTCACAATCATCGTCTATCGATGGACCCCTGTCTACACCCAGAGTTATTTTGGGTGCATGGTCAGTTCGTCTCACATACCATGCCTGGACCGAACCCTTACGAAACCATGATTCCCGAGTTTGCTTCTTGTTCAACGTTTCTTCACCATAACATTCGTTTTCCGACCCCTTATGGATGGGTGGAAGACATCTATCCTCGTTCTGATGATCCCGATTTCGATGACAAAAACGATGAACGGCTGCTCTGGAGGGGTACGAACACCGGTATACATCATTCGCCACGATCCCGTTGGCAGAGCGCCCATAGGAACACACTTGTTAGGGTTACCAACGAGGTCAACGGAACTCTAGACATCCTTATGCCACCTAAGCCTGGATATGAAGATCAACCTGTCGATAACCCTCATAAGATACGAAGGGCGCGAATCAATCCGGCTATGATGGATGCAGCGTTTGTCCGGGGACCATCACAGTGCGAAGAACCCACTTGTAGCTACATGAAACGAATATACGATTATAAGAAATTGCAAAGTATAGCGGATGCTGGCAATTACAAGTATGTCCTTGATGTGAGTAGATGGTATCACTCTCTCCCAGTTCCGATGTGTCCAACATTGCGTTATGGCCCTGCCAGATTGACGGTAACGGATGGTCTGGGCGCTTCAAGCGACTGATGACCTCGAATTCATTGGTCTTCAAATCCACCATATATCCAGAGTGGTAATTGTTCTTCCCCCTCTTGTCTTTGTGCGACATCTCTGATGCCTGATAGGTTTATAGACCGCGTAGAGCCTTGGGTGCATTATATTCCTATCCAGGTCGACTTGTCGGATCTCTATGATTCATTAATGTTCTTCCGGGGAGATCCTAACGGCGAAGGAGCACACGAAGAGCTCGCGCGCAAGATTGCGCTACAAGGTCGTGAATGGAGCAAAAAATACTGGCGTAGAGAGGACATCATTGCGTATTTTTATCGGTAAGTTCTGTTCAAGTCATGAAAACGTTTGAAACTGCTTTTCTCAGTAAACCGTGACTGTAGACTGTTTCTGGAGTATGCTCGGCTCATGAGCCTTGATCGCGAAGCCATGACCTATCAAGGGGAGGGGGAATTGCATTTGGATCGCTGGAGCAAAGAGGAAGCGCTGATGCAGGACGCGCTTTTACACTGACGACTCACGACTCTTTTGGACGTCGGACGTCCACAGATCGCTCAACGATGTATGATCATGAATCAACATCTTGTTGTGTTGCGTGAAAGATGATACAGTTGTGTATGGTACATACAATGATGGTGATGGCAATATATAATACGTAGTGTGCCATGGGGTCGTTCGAAATCAAAAGCAACCTGGGCAGAAGGACTACTAGTCCTCCATGCGGGCAGAAAGCGAGGGTAGTGACGACAACGTGAACTGAGAAGAACGGAAAGGAAGCAGCTGACCTGATGAGCTGGGAAAGAGATAGCTACTACTAGGGACATATGAGAGACGTGAAAAGGATAACCAGCTGGGAATGAATAAAGAGGCGAAAGCAACGACATGAAGTATGAGACAAATGAAAGGTTACGGTCAAAGAGTAATGTATATATACCACAAAGAAAGAAACAAGACGGTAGGAAGACTGACTTTGACATTTCTGAAAAATGAGAACGATGAGAAAGAGCGAGAACGAAGTTAAGAGATGGTCTAGGGTATGTATGTATATGCAAAGTAGTGATAGATGATGCAGACCAGCGAAGAAAACGTCTGGGTTGGGATCAAAGTCCTTGGATTTGAACAATGAGGAATTGCTTCTCATCACTGAATTGCTCATCTAGAATCAAAAGAGCGTCAACAGATGGTTAATGATCACTGAACGAACAAGACTACCTTCTTTGTCATTGTGGAAATTTTTCAAGAAAACGAGGAGTTTGTCTTTATTGCGCCGAAGAATGTTTTCAATTTGCACCGGCTTTTTGGGATTCGCCACGAAGACCTGAGATAGGAAGAACGCTTAGCAGCATGAAGGTGGCGAATATGGGGGCTTGGATATACCTTGAACACATGGAAAGCCTCGAACTGAATGTTCTTGCTCTTGTCCCGCAAAAGGTTCATCATCATCTTCAAGTTGGCTTCGTTCGCGATATAACGTGTCATGACATTGAAATTTGCCCGATCGAGCAATATCTCGCCCAACAGCTTGAGCGATTGGCGTTTGGTGACGTAGTTCTCTGAGAGAATCAGAGTAGTGTAGGAGGAGAAGAACTGTTGGTTATAGTAAGAAAGTGGTGTTCAGCGACGGAAAGATCGGAATTTACCCTGTCATAGTTCTTGTCGAGGTAATCAGCGACCATGGGTTTATGTCGCGTTAGAGTCTCTTTGAGATTCACGAAGGCGTCACAAGAAATACCGAATGTGGTTGTTTCGATATAATGGGGAAAGTTGTAGAACCTGTGTTATAGAACAGTTGCCCTTTTAATTTCAACGATGGATCGAGTATTCAGTACTCACTTGTCAGAGTGGAGTAGAATCTTCGCCAATTGCTCATGTCGTAGCATTTCCTTCAAGATCATACCCGTGTTCAAAGCGATCTCTTCGTTATCATATCCCGCTAACGTGGAAAAGATCACCTCCGGTTTACCAGACAGATATTCAACTGTTGGCCATCTCGTCCCAATTTGCCGTCGTAGTAGGTTGTTGAATATTTGAACGACATCTTTACGAGATTCGAATTCAAATCGGGCCATATTTTGGACCAGATAATGTAATAGATCAGTGTTATAGGTTTCCTGAGCCAGCTGAGCTACGACTTCAGGGAGAGGATCTGAGAATTGAAGATATCAGAGGTTTTTATATATGACATTTCTGTTGAGTTCCAGAATGTAAGCACCTACCCCCATCGCCGTAGAGCAAAGCTTTGATCTGCTGCAGGTTTTTCGAGCATTCCTCATTCGCCTGGAAATTGACTATGATATCAGAAGCGATATCAGGATACATTGAGAAGACAGACGTACCCTTCTCCTCGTCTCTGACCCAGGTGCGCCTGATTCCAATCGTGGTATTGCATCACGGAGGCCTCTTACGAGATCTGGAGGTGTTCTCTGTTTTGTCTTGAAGAAGTTCATGGCAAGATATGAAAGAGGTTACGGATGTAGAAAGAGAGAGGAATGAAGACCACGCAAGGTAGCAAAAGACTATGAGAGGGTTATAGGAATAGCGGGAGACGAAGGTCCAAAGGCCTGGCGATGATTGTGGTAAGCAACAAACCTCGTAATGCCATTTTCAGTAATCAACTGCCGGATTGCAGAAGCCGTGGTTAAGCGCCCAGCCTCGTTGAGCGCTTGGGCGTCACCTGCACTGAAACACTTTCCATTGCTACCACATAACAAGCATTGCGGTAAAACCGAGAATGTTCATAAATTGGGACTAGAGACAGGGCATTATCTATAGCCATATGAAGGTTGTCCTCGTAGGTATGTCTAGATTTCTCGCCACCTCTGTCAAGTTCCTCCCACCATCAGTTCTCCTATACACCACCGTTCCCGCAGACCCAGCTACTCCTGATGCGATTAGGAACTCATCGCCTCCATTGCGCTCTAACCCAATTTCCATCCCCCGGATCTGATCCAACCCAGTGAATACTTCAGTGATTAGGTTCAGACCCTCGTCCGGCTGCCCAGGATTGACGTGCTCGAAGATAGCAATGGCGTCCCCGCGAGGGTCCTGCACACCCGTGTTCCGATTGGAGACGTAGATGTAGGGAGTCGGGAATTTCAAAGTTGGATTAGGTATGAGTATCTCCGCCGCTGCCATTGCAGCACCTGCTGGCAGTCCGGATGGAGTAATGAGCTTGCTATCAATGATGTTCGAAGTTCCGTTAGGCGGTGCAGGTATCGGTTGCACGGTCAGAGTCGAAGCTAGTTCATGGATGACGAATATTCGATCCCCTGTAGGCAGATATGATTAACGAACGCTCATACTGTATCCAGCACCGAGGTATTACCGAATATCTTCATATGTCGGGGACCACTCCCAAGAGGCTGAGGAATAAGCCCGGTGATCTTCCAGTCCCCCGTCTCAGCTGGTGCGCCATCTCGAGTAAGTCTCCACAACTTATCACCTCCCTGTTAATGCATCGATGTCAGATTGTTTGCGGATAACATCATATCATACTGCGCTCACCAAGTCAGGAACTATAACTTCACTCTCATATTCGTATGCCATGTGCGGGTGAGATACACCACCTGCAGGTGGCGGAAAGGTGATGATGGGTGCCGAGTTGTTATCGAACTTCAAATTCGTGGAGTCCGTAGGGAATATCCGTCCGTTCCCCGTATCATAGTTCATGATAGCGACTTGACCTGTAGATAGAGCGACAGTGAACGCTGGATCACTCCCACCCGAGGGCACGGTATCATGGGGACCCGATACTGTCCCATCAGAGGTTGTCGTGTAAGACTGAAGCGCGCCCATGGGTGAAAGCTCGTTTGTAGCACTATGGGGAACATATTATGAGCTGCGATCAAGAGAGAAACGTGTGGACGGACTAGAAGATGCTAGAATTAGTCGGATGGGGACTTATCCAGGACGTGTTCGTGCCAGCAGGGAACTTTGCTAATACATCAAGAGTTCCAGCGGAGGGATCGAACAAGTAGGTCGCGATGAAGGTATTGTAGCCTCCAGCTAGGATCGAGAATTTGACCATGATGAGAGCCTGAGAGGGGTGAAGCTGAGGGCGAAGCAATAAACAGTGCGTCTCCAATTTATACTCGAAGCGAGAAGCACGAGGTTCTTTGAGAATGACCACTCAGAGGTCGTCAGCTTACGGAAACGTCTTCTAATGGTTCTGATGCAATATTGTTAGCGAAGGGAACACGCGGGACATTGAATCACGAGTGGGGTTCGGGGCGGATGCTGGCAAAAACGCATAATTTTAGTTTTTTGTGTATTGTCGTTTGGTACAAGTTGAGCAACGCACAAGAGATGAAACCAATAGAAGTCAGTTTGCGACAGATTCCGAGAGAAATTTTCAGGCTGAATTGGCTCTCGATGATAAACGGAAGATTGTCGCTGGGACGAGCCTGGACAATCGTAAGTCTCTCCAGTCTTGAAAAAGCGAAAGCGCGTACTTTCTCAGAGATTGTTCCGCTCTGTCTGTGAATCTAGGTTACCCCTTCATAAAATTCTTGCTTCAATCCAGCGTAAATCCGTCGTCCTCCTCATCTTCGTCTCATTCTTCTGAATCATCACTCCACGAGCTCGAATCAAAGTCTTCCTTAGAAAGGAAGCTCCATTCCACTGTGGTCAACCGCGGGGGTTTGACTGCAGGATTTTTCTTCTTCGCTAGCCATTCTTTCCTGAATGATTCGTCTTCGTACATGACCTATGAGTGTTCGTTAATTGTAGTTTTACTCAACCTGCATCCAAGGCTGTAAGTAAGAGAAAGAAACAGACCTCTATACATCTGTCACATTCGCCAATCCAAAAATCCGGATTCCGCCCTTCATGACTCGAAAGCGTGGTTTTGCCACATGCCACAACACCGACGTCCAAGTAAACAGCTTCAAGATATTCAAGGGGGGATAATGCTTGAGCATAGTGTGTCTACAGAGTGAGCTTTCATCAAAACATGTCGATCAAGAAGTTGAGTCCAGCTCACCGGTAATCCCGTGCCACCTTCATACCGAATCACTGTCGGAAGAGGTGGTTGGAATTCGGGTATGCAGCAAGTGTGGCAAAGCCCGCACCAGGTTCTTGTCTGTCGCAGTCGCAAAACCCTCAGCGTGGGGAATGTTCGAGATATGTATTGAGTGACAAGAGGTGATGGCCAATAGAGATTTCGTATTTCTAGCTCGATATCCTTTAGTAATAATTGGCCGTTCGACTCTCTAGGTGGCACAACGTCAGCCTTTGAGCAATCTATCCGTATCTTGCTCAAGCGCATGAAGTTTTCCACGATGTTGAATTGTAAGCCTTTGGGCCAGCGGATGAAATGAATCTCTCTGAGGAACATGTCAGCAAAGCCTTGCTGGCTGCATAGGGACACGAAGTTCGAACTCACCGAGTCCACGACGTCTTGATTTCTGGAAACGGGATATTTGAATCAAGCAAATCATCCACATGCCTGACCACAAAGATTGCAAACCAGGATCCTAGCGCCAATGCTCTCAGTGTCTTGGAAGCTGAAGAAAGGGACGAGAACAGCTGCCAAGGGGGTTTCGAAGATGTGGCATGGTCTTGATCAAGGGTGGTATTTTGAGTGCTGTAGAATCTGACGATTTCCCTCAGCAATTCGGGTGGCAGCCGGTTTTTCTCCTTTGAGGTGTGTCTAGTGGGTAAGAGGTCGAAGAGAAGTGAGAAAGTGGCGACATAGCACAGCTTGCAAGTTCACTACCTTGACAAGTTTGAGAAGGCCATTGTCGACGTGGGAAAATTCGAAGCCGCTCCCACGCAAGTCAAAGCTGCGCGACGCGACAGAAACTTCGTTCACAGAAAATGTTTTCGTTCAAACGATAGCGCTCATCGATCAACATCCTTTGAGATCATCTTGCTCTTTCAACTACTCCTAGGAGACCTTACTCTACTGACCACCTGACTACGTTTTTACACTGGGCAAGGCTTTCTCTCTCCGCGATAGGGTCCTCATCAAATCATTGGTCCTGTAGTACAGGCTAGTACTCTTCTATTGTCCTGATCATGAACCACCATGATCGGCCCTCTTCCAGTCTCAATGAAATTAGCACACCTAGAACGATCATCATCATACTCTGTTACGCCCCTACGTGATGTGCGCAGACTATCGAACCACAATTCTTCGTGAATCTTCCCGGTTAGGACACACCATCCTCAAGGTCTTCGACTGTCCCGCTTGTGCCTAGATTCGAACCAGGAACTAGTCTTACACCCAGATCTTCCCGAGATATCGAGGAGTCTTCAGGATTTCACCTTTTCAGCCATATGCACCGATCGGCCACACGGGACGCCCATGAATCATGATATGATATCAGGCTTTCGCCTTTGTTCTGACGCTGCTGATTTCATGGAAGAATCGATGCGGTTGGGGTTTGCCAAGCGTCGGCGATTTTGAGGTGCTTAGGTGTCCCCGACTTCGACATCATTAGGCGAATTGCGTGGCTGTCGCTAGTTCTGCTGTAAACGGCCGTATGTTCTTGAAACATCCGATCTCTCAAGTCAATGCACTCAGCATCGGCGTCGAACTGCGTCGAACTGCAAGGAATACCCCCTGACTGCCAAGATTGTACCAGATGGCACGGAAACAAGACTCTATGCAGTTTGAAGTGGAACATGCCTTCGATATTGAATCGCGCGCGATTACGCCCGCATGATCCAAGTCGTCTGGTGGTGTAATTAGACCTACTTTGACAATATCATCGAACGAAGCTCCAACGGTTTTTATCATTGGCACCATCTCTCGGTCTCCGAACGACGACATCGAATACATCTTGGGCCCTGCCAAACATACGATGCACATGCTTTCAATGATCAACTTGTCCATATGACTTCTGACGGGAGCATCTACAACTATTCTGTCCATAGAAGGTTACTTCAACCAAGCTCGTGTGTAAGGTGACGGTTCTCCTTCAGAATCTCCACTTCAGGTACGAGCTACGTTATTACTATTGTTTGAATTTTCCTCGAGAGTTCCGTTATCTTCTTAGGTACCGTATGACACCCGGCAATTAGAACCCTCCATGTACATTCTTGTACAGTACTGGCAAGTCTGGTACATGATGCAGCTTTGCGTCCAAAACCGTACAAAGAATTGACTCGGAGGAGGCTATCTAGGTTCATCATTTTGCAAATTGATGCGCTCTTCCTTAGAACTGAGATGTATGTAGTTTCTCTTATCATTCTTTTCAATTTCGGCCCTCTTATCATGCCTTTCAATTTCAGCTTTCAATGGTTACTAGTTAGCGTTTGATAGTGTCCATGTGGCAAGTCTCCAATCTATAGTGCGCCTACATAGGCCGATAGCTTCTAGGATGGGTACAAAATGCTACCTGTTCTAAGGAAGGACCTCAAGATTCCCCCCCATCTTCCTGCCCATATTCCTCCGTTCAGCCGTATTCAAGAATGGCCAGTGAACAGGCCGTTCCTCCCCGTCAAGACAGCGCGTTCACCGACGACGTTGAGAAGAAGGTCAACGACTCGTCTGACGAGAAACTTGGCTATGTGGATACAGTAGGATATGATGACGACGACGCTTCGGGGGAGTTGCGTTTGAAGCATGCAGAGGAGCTTGAAGTATGTTTCTTTCTTGTTTCTTCGAACCTGACTCGGACTTACCTCCTCCTCGTTAGGCAAGACTCGCATCAGGCAAGGCTGACGACGACGAATACCTCGTCAAGGACGCACACGACATTTCCATCAAGGTGTTGAGTACACGGTTAGCATAGGTTTATCTCCGCAGACACCACATTCCCACTCAACTCCATTGGCAGGGATGATTATGAACTTCCCGTTGTCACTTTTCGTATGCTGTTTCTCGGTCTTGGCTTTTCTGCTTTCGGGTATGAACGTTCTTCAGTCGAACATTTTCAATGATGCTGAGTCATACCTACTAGGTCTGTTTTGGCGCAATTGTATTACTTCAAGCCACAGACGCTCCTGGTTTCGGAGAGTTTCCTCCTCATAGTGATCTACTTCATTGGTAAACTTTGGGAGAAAGCCCTCCCATCTCGTGGAATCTTCCGGTTCATCAACCCTGGTCCTTTCAACATCAAAGAGCATGGTATGCAAACCGAAGCAGGAAAGTCATACTGCCGAATAAGACGCTTACTCGACAAATCGCAGGTGCCGCACTGATCATGGCTTATACTGCCAGTGCTTCGGCGACTGCCATACAGGTCATTTCGGTTCAGGATCTCTACTAGTACGTTTGCTATAACTCATCGTACGGAACAGTGATTGACCCTTCTTTCCAGCAACAACGAGTTGAACCCTGGGATCGCGATCTTCACTCTGCTTGCTTCTCAGCTCGTTGGATATGCCTTCGCCGGTCTACTGCAGGAGGCCCTTGTCTATCCTTCGATCTGCTTCTGGCCCACGGTAAGCATTCATGCTGCGTCCGATCATCCATGCGGTATCTCAATCGGTCTTTCACCAGGTTATCACACCCGCGAACATGTTCCAAGCGTCAGTTCTGTCTTTGTTATCTAGTGCCCAAATTGACTGACATTGCAGACTCCATTTTGATGGTGGTTTGTCGAGCAAAAGAACCAAGATATTCTGGGCCCTCTTTGCTTTCGTATTCGTATACGAAATCATTCCCCAGTGGATCTTCCCCCTCCTCACTGGAGTGAGCATCTTCTGTTTGGTGGATCACACTTCGTCCGTCATGCGTAACGTCTTCGGTGGAGCTAGTAACAATGAGGGAATGGGGGTATGTTCTGTAAAGTCTGTCCGATTCGTATTCACTCATCATTCATCAGCTCTTGGCTGTTTCATTCGATTGGAATCTCATAACTTCCGAAAATCTCTACACTCCATTATGGACACAACTCAATCAAGATATTGGCGTGGTACTCACGTACATTCTGATGTGCGCAGTATACTACGGCAACGTATGGCAAGGACGTAAAGTAGGTTGCATATACTGTTTTACATTGCTGGATTCTGACCGCTGTCTAGTTTCCTTTCATGTCCCAAGCTATCTTCGACAGTGACGGAAATCAGTACAACCAGACTGCTATACTGACGAACAACATGTTTGATCCAGTCAAATATGCTGAGATTGGGGTAAGCGTTAGGCTTTAGCGATGAAAGTCTCCTCCCTCACAATCACTGATGTCCTTTGACAGCCGGCCTGGTTCTCGGCAACCAATGCGCTGTATTTTATCACTGCAAATCTTGCCATGGGCGCCACTATCATGCATGTCCTCCTCTTTTACTGGGATGAACTATTGCCCTTTTTCCGTGCATTGAATCCCTGGAACAAAACTGCTCACATTGTACACGACGAGCACTATATCGCCATGAAACGATACTCAAAGGTCCCTCGCTATTGGTATCTCTGTCTCTTAGCAGTCGCATATGCCATGGCTCAGGTATGACTCTCCACGATTACTTTTTGCCTTTCGAACTCTGACATGTCCTCTCAACTGAAGGCCACAGACTATACCGGTTAGTTCATTTCGCCAGTTTCGAGAATCAGGGCTGATCCGCTACCACTCGAAAGGACATTCCAATTTTGCATGGTGGCAACTCACTGTCGTAAGTGCGACTCTGATCAAAGTCCACCTGAATGTGATTAAAGCTTGGTTCCAGATATTGATCATTTCCATGTTCTTCACGACCGCCTACTGTACGACCTCTGCTATCCTCGGTTACAAGGAGTTCAGCACCCAACTCGATGGCTTCTATTCGATGATTGGTTCTTATATGGCCCCCGGTGACCCAAGTACGTTCTATCTCCACTATCGATGCGGATACGCGTTGAGCTCGGGTAGTCTCGAACATGTATGCTGCATTGTATGGGAGCCAGCCTACTGTTCAGGGTATCAAGCTGCTTGGTGATCTCAAACTCGGACAGTATCTCAAAATACCTCCCAAAGTCAACTTCCTCGTTCAAATTATCGGATGTGTA
This sequence comes from Lentinula raphanica, assembly GCA_027919835.1. NCBI lineage: Eukaryota > Fungi > Basidiomycota > Agaricomycetes > Agaricales > Omphalotaceae > Lentinula > Lentinula raphanica. The sequence continues at coordinate 362,333 of JANVFP010000014.1, read as the reverse complement.
GTTGTATGTCACGGAGCTCATGATTACTCTCACATCGTATGGACTGATTCTCGACAGGGTGCTCTCTTGAATTATGTCATGGAACTCTCGATCGTGAAGAACCAAAGGGCCGCGCTGCTTACCATCGCAGGTACTCGTTTATGGTCTGGACAGAACGCACAAAGTTTCAATTCGAACGCTATCTCTTGGGGTGCTCTCGGCCGTGAGATGTTCAGCCCAGGCAAAACTTACTATATGGTCCCCGTCTCTCTTGCCATCGGTGCTGTTTTCCCTGTCATTCAGTACGGACTTCACCGCAAGTGGCCCCAGAACGTGTTCCTCAAGAATTTCAACACCAGCGTCGTCCTCCAGTACTCGTGTTTCCTCTCCGGTATGGACCGAAATTCAGAGACGAGCTAACAGCTTACACTACCTTTCGTTTAGTCGGAGTAAATACTCAAGTGAATACTTCTATGTTGCTGGGAATCGTCTCCCAGTGGTGGGTTCGTCGAAAGTATCCCCGTGCTTTCACCAAGTGTGAGTGTTTCGTACCCTGATCGTTTAACATTGTATTGAATATTCCCTACCTTGTTCTAGATAATTACATCGTCGCCGGTGGTAAGTCGTTCTGTTGGCATGCTGAGCTGTACTCGTTGCTTAAGTTGCGGCTTCCGTATTTCTAGCTTTGGACGGAGGAACACAGGTCATCTCCTTCATCCTCAATCTGGCACTTTTCGGTGCTGCAGGACCTGCTGTTTCTTTCCCTAACTGGTGGGGTAACGATCTGAAGTACTCTGCTGATCGGTGTCTCGCACCTGCTTCATAGATGCATTCTCTGCTGCTCTTTTTTGGGTTATTACATCAGGGAGGAGCTCATCGCGACATCGTAGAAATCGCCTAGTAAAAGTAGCAAGGCTCATTGTCTACCACGCCATGGCTCAAGACTAATGTGCTAAAGTACTTCGTGGGTTGTATATAATGTATATAGCATTTGTGAATATATATATTCGAGCAATGTATTACGCGCTCCGGAAAAGTTGCCACGCATGATGCATGATGAGCAAGTAGGCCCACGTCCATAATTTACGAAGCAGCGAGGACAAGGTTTCGATTTGAGTCAGAAATACTTGAGAGAGCATTTGAAGGTACCCGTTATAATGGCACCGCTCATGTTATTCAGTATTCCTTTCAAACGCCATCCAGGGTCTTTCGCCAAGCTCGAACCCACCGGCGACAACAAGAGTCCTCCTCGAACACAGCCGCAGATCATGGCTGGCATTATTTTGAGCCCAACCATTGAACTCCTTCGACGGTCTTAGTACTCGGCTACCACTGGTAACCAGTCGTTATCAGTGCAGCTCGTGGTGTTTCTCACACCGGTTCCATTCATTCCGAGCCCATACGACATGAATATCGACCGTAACTGATATCGCAAGTGTAGACCGCAACAGAACCAACCGTTTGGAAGAAAGGTCAAAAGGGAGAGACGCGAGCCGTGCTCACCAGTCCAGGAGTGACCTCATATCAATTCCATTCTCTCACAGGATAACGCATCGGGTAAGATCCGACAGTGGTTCTTGATTTCTTCATGAGATTTGAAGAAATCAATATACTGTCTGCAACATACATGTAAGGAGAGACTGTGAAGGATGTGGACTTATCGTAACCCCAATGTCAGCTCATACTCAGCCTCAATTTGCCATCGCTTCTCTATCCCTTGGTACGAACGTCTACCATGACCTTCCGACCAAGATCAGGGTGGCTTCAGACTTGGGCTACAACGGCATTGAGATATTCATTCCAGACTTTGAAGCCTTCGTTGACGAATTCAGGAAGGGCAAGCATGCTGATATGTGCACCATGCCTGCATCGTCTTGCTCCCCCGTCGAGTTGGACATCGTCTGCGCCGCCGCCGTCTACCGTCTCTGCAACTCTTTAGGTTTGGAAATTCCCCTGTTCCAACCTCTGAGGAACTTCGAGAATTTCCATACCCAGGAGGAGATCTACGTTGCTCTCGCAGACGCAGAGCGATGGCTCAGAATAATGCCAGCTCTGAAGTGCGATTTGCTTCTCGTGTGCTCCAACCATATCCCTAGATCCCATATCATAACCGAGGACTATCCTGTCGAGATGTACTACGAAAAACAAGTCGATGCTTTTCGTCAGCTCGGTGCGTTGGCCGAAAGATATGGCGTGCGTATCGGCTACGAGCCTCTGAGTTGGGGTACGGTTGTCGATAATTGGATGCAAGTCTGGGACATCGTTAAACGAGTCGACCGGGAGAACGTTGGCGTTCTTCTGGATTCATTCAATACGCTGTAGGCCTTTCTATTGATCTAGCTCCGGACCATAAAGTGACGAAGTCTACAGTGGCAACCAATATGCAGACCCAGGCCAACCATCGATGATACGAAAAGGCCAAACGCTTGAAGGCATGCTTTCCAACCTCGAAGAAATGACGAGGACGATACCAGCCGAGAAGATATTCTTCTACCAGATAGCCGACGCTATCCGTCCTGCAGAAGTATGTGTCGATGATGACAACATGCCACGACGGATGAAATGGAGCCGCGCGTGCAGAGTCTTTCCGTGCGAGCCTCCACCTTTGGACGACTTCATGGAAGATACTTTCTCGGATCCCGAGAACCCACCCTCAGGATACTGGGGTTTCCTACCGGTAGTACAAATGACCACCTTGTTACATCGAATGGGATATCGAGGATGGTGGTCATTGGAAGTGTTCAACAAGTCGCTTCAGGAGAGCGACAAAGGATGTCCAGAGCGACATGGGCGACGAGGAATAGACGGCTTACGCACGTTATGGGACGTTGTCAGGACCAGTGGCATGGTCTCTTGCGACTCAGATGTGTTTTTCGACACAGAGAGAGCAATCAGTGCCAGTCCTACGATGTCAACACCACCACTTTCTACCGGAAGCATCAGCGATGCAAGCGACTCATTCTCATCATTGGGCAGTGACAGTGAGCCCGAGGATGTGCTTTTGGAAGCAGTAGACAGGGCTGAGATGGAGCTAAAGACAAAGCACAATTAACGGAGCACAATGAAGTCAAACCAATCATGTACGCATTTGCTTACTATGTACCACCAATACGTCTCATCCTATGCTTGAATGTAATTATATGCGAGTTTTCACAATGTCGAAATTTGGAATTCAGGCAAAAAAAAACATCGATCTTGCAAACCACGATAGGGAAACTTTCAAAGTCCAAGGCAGCAATGATATATGGTCGTACAATTTTGAGTTAGGCACCAGTACCAGCACCTCTCCACCATTTGACTACTCCATCCTCACCACCAGAAACAAAAGCACCGACAGAGCCAACAGCGGGAGCTATCGGGCGCCAGGACACTGACCAAACTTCACCGGTGTCTTGAACAGTTGATACTGCTGCACGGGCGGCGATATCCCACACCTTGATGGATTTATCGGCAGATCTAGAAGCAAGAGAAGACGAGAAAAAAAGAATGAGAAACGAAAGTTGACGGCTCGGAAATAGAATTTTCTCCAGTACTTACCCAGACAGACCGTACCGACCATCGGGAGATATATCCGCACATAATACCCATGAAGAATGTCCGCTAAATGTTGCAACCGCGCCTCCAGCGTTCCCTGAGGACGCACGAACGTCATAGAGTATCAATCGCTTGTCTTCGGAGGCACTCATCAGAAGCTGCATTGTGGATCATGAATCAAGGAAGGATTCGACGGGATGAGCATGACATACGCTGGAATCTGGAGACCATGCTACAGAACGTACAGACATCGCGTGCGATGTGAATGTGTTCACAAAGGTATTTGACTCCACGTCGAGGATGAAAACATGTCCAATTTCTGAAGAGAGCGCGATTCGCCTGCCATCCGGGCTCTACAACATGCCAAACCATTGAGCATCGATAGATTGAGTGCAGCATGAACACATACGAAGGAACAACACATCCCAAATTTGTTCCTGCCCGAGAACACTGTTGAGATTTTTTGTCCGAATGTCTCAGCCTCCGCAGAGCGTATAGTCAGATTGCCATGGCTTCCAGCAGATGCGTAGGTTGAACCAGAAGGATTCAGCGAAACAGACCAAGCTAGTGCATGTGTCATATCGATGTACCTCACTTGGTAAAGTCATTGAAAACTCACCAGCCTCTGCGTTCCCCATTCCTTCCTCTCTCATGAAACTCTCAAAGGTACCTTCCATCCTACCAGTTTCAACGTTCCATAGAGATGTGAGACCTTCCAGACTGTTGTAAAGAGCCCGCCGACCATCTGATGACACTGAAAGTGACACCAATCCCAACGTATGAGGCGAAGGAGTTTGGTATTCCGCTGTTGCATTCGGAGGTAAGTATGGTTCTCCTGTCGATGAAGCCCACTGCTTGAGAGATCCATCTGCTGATATAGAAACCACCGCGTCGTTCCTAGCCCATGAAACACCCCAAACGGAGTCGGTTTGTGCTGAAGATAATTCATGAATTGAGATCGCGTGGGCACGATATGAAAAAATTTGCTTACCCTCTGAGCAATCATGTGCATGTAAGAACGCAAGACTCTAAAAGCCTTGATGAGTTACGCCAGACGCGTAAAACTAAGTGGATGGTACCCACCATGGTGGTTTATCAAGCAGGATCAAGCGCGACGCGACCATTTCAGGCGTGACCTCAACAGACCTAATCCAATCAGCTTGGACCCAAACCTCCTCGGTGGCTACACTACTTCGAGCAGGTTTCTACCATCTGCCATAGAACGGACTGGGGATATTCTACAACACGCGTAATTACTACAAATCTGAGAATGAAATAAGGGTTTCAATCAAGCTATGAGAAAGCACAAGGTGGACGAGGGAGCGCTGAGTTTAGGTAACACAAGTTTCTCTAACAATGGTCTATCGTCACACTAACATCGTCCCCAACACAACAACGAACAAGGTTAGCCACGTAACTGCGGCCAGTATCCCGACATCTGCTTGGATCAAAGCGCGAGCGGATCCGGTCGACTTCGAAGGCGACGTTGACGATCCATCTGTTCCATTTTTGCTGCATAGGGTTCCGGATGTGTTCAACGCCTGACTGGGCATGAATATTTCGGTGATCCATTGCTAGATGTAACATTCAAACTTCCGTCCGATGCTGTCGTCACGGTTTCGCAGGTCAACACATCCACGAGCATCACATTTGCATCGTACAGTCCGGCCGAGCTAGGGATGTTCCATGTCAGGCTAGATGAATTGCCTCCATTTGTGAGAAGTGTGAGCAGTGGGGGTTTCGAGATAGCGAGGACGGAAGTAGATGGTTGGGTGATAAACGATGCTTGAGTGGTAAGGAAAGATTGGTTGTATGAGATGGCCTGTTTGCGCGCAGAGTTGAGGGTCTTGACGAGAGTGAAGAGTGAGTTTTCATCGGTATTATATCCTGATAACCAGAGACTGGGAGAGAAGATATCAGATTAGTCTGAGACGAAGGACTGAAAATGACTGACGCTTCACGATTAGCCGGATCGTCGCCTCCTTGATATCCTTGTTCTTGACCGTAGTAAAGTATCGGTATGCCATCATTGATAAAGGGCCATGTAATGAAATTCTTCACAATCTTGATACATGGATTAGCATTATTCACAGAAAGCCTACGGTGGGTCAAGACTAACCGATTGGTCAGAGACTGTAGACTGAAGTCTAGGATTGTCCTGGTTTTCCACGAAGGAACCAACGTAGAAGGCACCGTGGTTGTATTGATTTTGAGTTTGTGTAACCGCGTCGGCAATTGAGGACATGTTTCCAGAAGGGCCATTGGTGAATGCGTCGTAGACGGCAAAGTATGTTGGATAGTCGAGGACGCTATCGAGACCCCCTGCACGGATATCCAGACTCATGGTTCGAAGGTATGACGAGGTCACTCACGGGTGTATGGGGCAATATAAGAAACATTGCCGATGTATACTTCGCCGACAGTGTAGACACCGGCATTCGATGCGAACCCAGGCCAGAATTCCTGGCGTACATGCTTCACGGTATCCACTCGCAGACCGTCGATGTTATACTCTGATACAACATCCTTGATCCAGTCGTAGAGTATGTCCACTACAGTGCTGTTCTCGGTGTCGACGTCCATGAGCGGTAAGCTGGCATCGCCCAGCCAGCATTGTTCAACGTCTGTCTGATTATTGTAATCGGAAATGAAGCATTGCGAGTGGAAGGAGTCTGATCCCCCGAAAGGTTGTAGAAGGGAGTAATCGAAGGGTTCGGGCCAAACACTGGATGTATTGCTTGGGACTGCAACAAGACTGGATTCATGAGGAAAGACATTAGCATTGCAAAGAGGTGCAAGTGGTATGAGCGACATACTGGTTCACGACGACATCTACCATCAGATACATTCCTCGCTCATGGAGAGCCTTACTCAAACTCTTGAGATCATCGGAAGAGCCAAAATGCGCGTTCAGCGCGTTGATATTCTGGGCCCAGTACCTGGGCAGAACGTTTGAGAAAAAAGTCGAATTCTGACGTACACAACGCACCCATGGTACGCGTCTCCGTCAGATGGCGTTCCTTCCACATTTTCGACAACAGGCGAGATCCAGACAGCGTCAAAACCCATCTCTTGGATATAATCCAGTTTGGAGATGATTCCTTGCCAGTTACCGCCGCAGTACTTTTTCTTGCTCGTATCGCAGCTTGGCGTCGAGCCGTTCCCCAGAGCGAATCGATCAGTGACGAGCTAGATACGAAGAATCCAAGATTGTTAATTGGTGCTCGATGATAATGAGTCCATACACACTTGGTAGATAGACCTCTTTGTCCAATCGTCAGCCGACGCGGCGAGGGCCGTTATAGAAAAAAGCACGGTCGAGAGCAGCGTAGTAGTAGCAAAGCCACCCAGATACTTCATTTTGCAAGACAGCCTACAGTCAAAAACGCCCAGAGGAATTCTCGATCGGCAAAGAAAAGAGAGAAGAGTTTAGTGAAGGAGCGCGTGCTGAAAAGGAGCGACCATGACATCGATTTTCGGAGCCTCCGGATTCGATTTTGGTTGTACATGAGAGCGCGAGAGTTGTCGATTGAGACATTGGAATAATTAAAAGCTCCTAAGTCAGGAAGGGATGATATTCGCGCCCAGATTGTGAGCTAAATGCTTAGTCCTATCGGTGGAGACTTGAGCAGGTTATTTGGTGAAGCCTGTGGAGTAACTGAGGTTGAATCATTCGAATGTTTCTGCAAGTGATTCTAAAGGGATAAAAGACGGTTTGTCGAATAAACGCCCACGGGCGTTTGACGATTTAGAAATGGAAACTTATGTAACCAAATTCCCACACGCCTCGACAGGCCTAACCTCGAAGCACAAAAAAGAGGTTAGTCTGCTCCAGTCGACACCAAGTTCCAACAGAAGAGAAGCAGACTACTGCTGGTTTCGAACGGGAATACAACTCAATGAACACCTCGGGCTGGCTTTCGGGAATACGGGTCACAAAATATCATAAGTATTCCGCCCCTTCCCGCCCTCGACATCCAGAACGATAACAAGAAATTGTACGTGAATTCGCAGAACCTGTCAGACCTATGTATGACCGACCCGCATTCAAGATATCGGGATAATATCTGAATATGCAACTCTACAGTAAACATGCTCCAGAAGACCTCATATGCACCCATGTTCAATGTTACATCAACCATCGTTCATCGACTCAATATTCACCGGAGTTCGAAGGATTCGCGGGCTGATTCAGCCACGCCGTTTCTCAACTCGGAAAACCGTGAAGCCGATGGACGTCTCAAACGTTCTTCTGATGCTCGTTTTGGTGTGCTCGGGGTACTTACATACCCGTATGTTACAGTGTTTCCGTGTAACGTGAACCAGTGAAGATTGGGTGAGTAGGCTATATCCATTCATCTGCAAGGGTGGTCATGCTAATTCGAATCGGAGAAACCGAGTGTGGAACATTCCCGTAAGAGTTGAATCAACGTTTCTCCCGTATTCCTTTCTAGTCCTCGACTCACAATACCATTGGGTTTCTTGGGTTCGTAAGGGAACACGCTTACGATCAAGCTGCCACAGTCAGTTCGAGTTACAGTGGTTGGCAGTGGTTCTCATTCGCGCTATCATTTTCTTCCCTGTCAGAAGTCAGTCTCTCAACAAGTTCCGTCGCGTCGACTATCAACTCAAGTTTGGCAGACTAGTCATAGACGAACTATCAAGCTATCGACTCTTCGACGTCTCACTCGAAAGACAGCTCTGCTTAGATACAAATACTACGGGCGAGGACGCTCGAGGAAGTCGGCTGAGGCGGCATGTGTAGGCTTCACCGTTTTTGTGAAAGTTTTCACGGCTTCCCGTTCACTGAAGTATTATGATTATGCTCACTCATGAATCCAGCATGAATCCATGTTCTACTTATGATTCTGTGCGCGTGGTCGCGCATTCTCTCATCAATGAGATTAGAGGGTTCATATTCACACTCACAGAATCAACGCTCCAAAGCTGCTGGAACAAGAAGAGTAATCACCGTGGACAGGTTATTTCAAATCTCGTGTTATATTTTCATAGAATCCACCATCACACGCCAACGCATTCATCTCCCGAACGAGTACCTGTTTGTGTTATCCATGATCAGTTCAGAACCAAATTCTGCCATAATTCTCATGCTGCCTGCTCCGAATGACACGGCACTCGCCTTATTCATGATTGTTCGCGGTACGTTCTCACATGTGCCTGTTTCTTACCCATCATTGTCCCGCAAAGTAGCCCAACCTTTATCAGTTTTGCCTGGTTCGCTGACCCGAGCTGTGCTAGACTCGACTAACGAACTGGTCCATGATCACCGAAACCAGAAACACCCGGTCCTATTTGATACATAGATCTTGAAGATCTTTGCCACTTTGCTACCTGGAGCGCGCCGGGAATGCAACTCCTCCATGATCACTGTTAAGAGACAACTAAATCTGATATGAAACCGTCGTTCCATCTGGAGCATGATGCTTTCCAGAAGCTGATCTGAAGCTCATCAACGATTTACAGAATGACAGGACAGGGAACTCTTTAAAAGAGCCCTTTGCACCTAGGAAATCCGCTCACGAACTCTTGGTGGAAATGCGCTCCAATAGCCTACACAATCATCCTCTCTTCAAGATCAGAAACGAACTTCTCTCAAAGGATGAGAGCGTTTCCCTTGCGTATAAACGTGCCAGACTAGTGGTTCAGACTTATGGTCAGTATAAGCTAGCATTTGACGGTGTCTTTTTGAATACCTAATCAAGCTTTGGATGTCGCACAGGCCTGTCTGCAACAGATGTAGAACATTGTTCTCCTAAGTTTTGGAGCATGATGTTGGACCCTATCTGTTCTTTGGACATAGCTATGTTCACTATACTTGCGGCTCATGTAGGCCTCACGATCGGTACTCTTTCACGACATCTCCGGAGGCGCCCAGATCTCCTACCTCTAGTCAATAGATTGTTGAGGTTCGACACTGTCGGTATATATCTGCTCACTGAGCGTGGTCACGGCTTGGATGCCTTCAACATCGAGACCACTGCTACAAAGACCTCAGATGGTTTTATTTTGCATACACCCCGTGAAGAGGCTACTAAGTAGGTCGACTCGTCTCTCTTGTAACAAACTTCCCATCTGACTATCATTTCGAAGATTCATGCCAGCATCCACTCCCGCTTTTGGAATTCCAAAGGTTGCTTTGGTCAATGCAAAAATGATTGTGGACGGTGAAGATCGGGGTGCACGATTCTTCATTGTGCCAATCTGCAACGAACGTGAGATGTGTCGCGGCGTAATCTCAACTCGGCTGCCCACCCGCAGTGGCACCAATCCGCTTGATTTCTCTATCACACAATTTGATAACGTTTGGCTGCCTCCCACAGCCCTTGTCGCGTCGGATATTTCAGACTTTTCGCTTCCAGAACGGCCTCTAGAGGCATGGTGGGATGAGGTCAGTGAGACATGTATCATCGAAGACTCATTCCTCATCCTGTTGTAGGTTTGGCGGATTCAACTTGGGACAATGGCTGTACCTGCACCGTGGATCAATGCATTGAAAGCTACCGCTTTCATAGGGGGACGTTACTCTATGCACAGGACAATCATTGGAAAAGGTGCCAATGTCATGATTCCGATCATTTCGTTTCGTACACAGCAATGGCCAGTGCTCAATGCAACCGCAGTTGCAATGGTCATGAACACTTGGTTCCCTCGATCCATTCAGTTTGCCATGGCGGACAACACGGATCATCGTGTCAGGCATGCTATGTCGGTCATTGTGAAAGCTACAGTGTGTCGACATTTTCAACGGTGCGTGCCAGAGATGGCAGAGCGTTGCGGAGCTCAAGGTACTTTCGAACACAATTACATGGCCAAAATCGAGGTATGACTATCAGAATCGATGATTATTGCATCCCGGGTGCTAACATTATACGACAGAACGACGGTAAGGGTGTCATCATCGCAGAAGGTGATATCTTGACGCTCTGCATTCGTTTGTTCTCCGAGCTATTGCTCGGGCGATATACGATTCCCATGCCTTCCTCGAGCGACTCCATCCTTGCGCGACATGCCTGGGGGCTCTTAGAAGAGAACAGGGAGTTATTGCGTTCAGTTGGTGACCATCGAAGTGAATCCTTCAATTCACTTGTTCTGCCCCAATCCCAAGCAGTCATTGAAGCCATCGGCCATGCTATGGCGTATGCCGCAGCCCAAGAAGCGAAATTACCTCAACCCATTCTCGATATATACGAGTGCTCTGTCATACGCCAAGACCCAGCTTGGTACTCGGAGAACGCAGGTCTGAATCGAATGGCACAGCGTCTCCGAGAAGATGTGGTCATCACTGCCGCTCTACCTGAGCTTGGCACATATCTGGACGCGCTTCAGATCGAAGACTACGTGTCTGCTCCTATTGTTTCGGATGCAGGTTGGAAGGAATATGTAGCCTCCCTCCCCAGATACACTGGTAATGCGATTACTGAGTCCCAACCTGAAATACAACACATCCGAGCTGTATTGTAGATTGAAGCGTTTTCTCAGTTACCGAGGTTGTTCTACTCATCCTCCCAGTCATGCACCTTACTTATTCTCTATGTATTATCATTATGAATTGCTCGAGTATAATCAATTCCAAACATGTATGTAATACCACACTGTATCAGCATGAATCCCGGGATTATTGGCCTTTCGAAATTTCACACTGACTTCACCGTCTGTGGTACTATTGCAAGGTATTCTACAACATTTCCAGTGGAATGTATTTCGGGAGGGAGAGTGCTTCTGGTGCTACACCACAGGACCAATCATGATTCAACTTCGACTCATTTCAGATTTCGAGAAACTGATACATGCGCGAGCCACATGAAAATCATGGAATCTTTCACAAGCATCAAGAAGCATCAGGTAAAGCCACTATGGCACCACCGGTGGCATCTTTCTGACCCAAATGCACTTGCGAGCACAAATTCAGGTGCAAACCTCTTACATGAGAACTATCTTAAGGCATATCAGGGATTGAAGTATTTCTGATACCGTGAATCAATCACTTGCAATCAAGAGCTTTCCCTACGGGCCCTCTGCTCTTCCAACAATCTATCGAAGAAATTTCTGACATCAACCTCATTAACCACTTTGCCTTCTTGCGCGAAAGGACGGAGATACTGAACTAGGTCGTCCCTGGTGCAAAAGAGCATTAGAAACTGTCTGCTGAGGACTTGATCTAGACATGCCTCATAGCATTGAATGCGTGTATACCGTCTATGGCACGCTCGCGAGGCAATCTGGAGAGCGCACGCATACCGAGTTCTTCCAACGTCGAAGCTAACATAATCGATTATTGAGAATAACAAGTATACATAGTGAACAGTGAATACCTGAGTCGGGATCTTCGGGCGGTTCATAGGTTTCTTCTTCTTCCAAAAGGTAAGGATGTATTTCTAGCTCCTTCGAACACTGCCAATGGTTGTACAGCTCGAAAAATATGTCGCTGTACACAGATCCAGGAACTCACAGAGGAACAACGGCACCACCGGTTGCGAAAGCCACCAGTCAGAAATATATCACCCGTACCTAGAGCAAAGGACGGATCTGTCATGATTTTCAGATCCGCGAAAATATTTTGTGCCGTCTCATTGGGAATTGGAGCCACACAAGCAGTGCGATTGATAGCAGTAGAGGAAAATGAGGTGGGAGAAAGGCGAGTTTTCTTGGTGATACTGCTGTCAATACCCGTAGGCGAAGGGGCTCGCTTGTTCCGGTTCAAATCATTAGCGGGCTCTGGTTCTGGAGAAACTTCTGATAAATTCTGAACGTCCGTATGAGAATCTGCAAGAGTCTTCCAAGGCGAAGTCGGGCTATCCCGTACTACCACCAAACAACCTGTAGTGCCAGCGTATCGTTGTAGTATAGGTGCTTGCAGGACACATCCGCCACAAATAAATGCATCGTAGTCCTCCGGACCGATCAGTGCTGGAGGAAGGTCGTTCGATGCTTCAGAATCTGCATCTTCATTCCCAGTAGGATCGTGATCCGGATTTTCCGGGGGGATATCCTCGGGGTTGGGACGTTCACGAAGATTACAGCAAGACTCGTGGAACCAATCCTATGGGATATATCAGATGCAACAAAATAATATTTCATGATTACCGACTTCACAAGCCAGACACTGAATCATAGTTTCTTTTTCAGTTGCAGCATCATAGGGCCTTTTGCATCGGCAAAACAAAGCCTTAAAATTCTGACCATATTGATTCAGTTCGTTGACCGGCTCGGCTATCGTATGTAGTGAGCATGGGTGCGCGATAGCCTCAGTCGGGCAGTCACATCGAAAGTTCCGTTTTGGAAATCTATTGAAATCCTTTGAACCTCAAAAAGAACTTCTACCAGAGAGGAAGAGAAATGGAAGCAAAATCACTACATACAATTCGATTTGTTCATGGTTTGTATGGCATGCTATTGAACACGCTGAGCATATTCCAGAGGTTTCAGCGCATGTCAGGCAAAGGTATACAGCCTGTCTATACTGATGTGAGTACTAGGCGGCTAATGCTCGAAATTGATTTTACCTGAGATGACCCAAAGGAAAAGTACACTGAGAAAATTGATGTGGAAGGGCTTCTGCTGCCTCTTGAATAAGACTGTCCTGAGAAGCAATGTAATCCGCAAGGGATTCCTCGTTCGGAGAATATGTAGTCATGAGCGTAAGGAAGAGAGGCTGAGCGTCTACAGGCGTCTACAGTAAACAGCTTTAAGCGCGCAGATATGTCACTACAAGTGCACGTGCGTCGTGCACCACGAGATATCCGAATCGCTTCCTTCGAATTCGCTTATACTGCCACTGGTACTGATACTAGTTCGTCTTACCATCTCCCTCTCTTACGCCGAGGTTGGACTTAAAACCAATATCACGTCGAAGAGCATCACGAAAACGGACGATCTCCTTCTTTGAACTTCCCGGAATCCTCGCGGAACTTACAGTCTGCCGGAAATCCATCGGAATTCTAAGCTCTTGATATCTCTATAAAGGTCGCTGGCTTCAGCATCGACCTGACCTGCTCCCATATTCGATATTGGAATCAGCTATGGCTGCCAGCATGAATTACACCGATCCCGATCCTATACTGTTGACGCTTTTTGCAAATCGTTTCATGAGCGTTGCTGAAGCCATGGGTAGAGCTTTACAGCAAACCTCTATCAGCACTAATATCAAGGAACGGTTGGATTTCTCCTGTGCGCTTTTTGCCCCGGATGGGGATTTGGTTGCGAACGCACCGTTCATCCCAATTCATCTCGGTTCAATGAGCTTGTGAGTAAATGTGCGCTAACACTTTTTCCAAGTCTTATCATTGAAAATCAGTGCCGTCAAGTACCAGATGAAACTATACGGCAAGAGCTTGAAAGAAGGCGATGTGCTTATGACCAATTCACCACATGCAGGGGGATCGTATGTCAATTCTTCCTGAATTCAATCACTTGTTCATCTTTCATCTACATAGACATCTCCCAGATATCACAATCATCACACCCGTTTTCGACGCCGATTCACAGGACATCATATTCTTTACCGCATCCAGAGGACATCATGCAGATATTGGGGGAATATTACCTGGTTCCATGCCTCCAACCTCGGTGAACATATTTGAAGAAGGTGCCGAAATTGTCAGCTTCAAAATCGTCGATGGTGGGACATTCGACAGGGAAGGTTTACTAGAGTATATGATTGAACAGCCAAGCAAGTATCCTGGGAGCTCCGGTTGTAGGAATATCAGGGATGTCGAAAGTGATCTGAAGGCGGTAAGTGTCCTGCCTTTCTTCATGATTGTTACGGCTTTTCATCCATATCATACCAGCAAATTGCTGCTAACCACAAAGGCATTCAGCTAATCCGCGCAAGTGAGAATTCGAACATTACTCGTTCCTCATGTCTATCTGATGTCTTCGTCCCTCCGTGTTCAAGTTGTGGATGATTACGGCTTGAAAACTGTCCAAGAGTATATGTATCATATTCGATACAATGCCGAAATGTCCGTCCGAAATCTCTTGCGAGATGTCGCGCACCGCTTGGGTTCGAACGAACTATCAGCCATCGATTACTTAGACGATGGTTCTCCAGTAAGTCAGCATCTTTGTTGGAAAGTATCTCAATTACTCATCCCACATCTTCTCTTTCCAAATGATATACAACACTGAAACTGCACAACTGTTATCTCTTGCACACAACAAAACACTGCTATCAAACCGCCTATTACAACCTACCTTCCCACATATTTCATGTTCCGTCTGGCTGCACACAAAAGATTCAGCTTCGAGTCAATATCAACACTGACAAAGGGTCCGCGGTTCTGGATTTTGAAGGCACTGGATGGGAAATGCGGGGCAATTTGAACGCACCTATCTCAGTTGTGCATTCCGCCGTGATCTATTGTATGAGGTCGATGCTCGATGTAGACATTCCTCTTAATGCGGGTTGCCTCGTGCCTCTCGACAGTAAGCTCAATCTTTTATTCTGTCCGAGCCTTCTCTGAAGTGGCCTGTCTCGGCTGCTCCGTTTTTTCTATGACTGTTCTTATTCATATGTTTGATTGGGTCTTAGCTGACCATCTATCTCTTCAGTACGAATCCCACCAAAGTCGCTACTTTCCTCATCCCGAACTGCGGCTGTGTGCGGGGGAAACGTTTTGACCTCGCAACGGATCGTAGATGTAGTACTCAAGGCATTTCATGCTGCAGCAGCTAGTCAAGGGTGCACGAAGTAAGTATAGCCCTTGAGCTCTGGATGCTATCTCCTGTATGCATAGCGGCCACTCCTCTTTCAGCATTATATTCTGACTTCCAGCAATTTCTTGACATCCCTTGAATATTGACTCTGATTCCTGTCATCGTTAACAAAGTCGCTAACAAGGGATATATAGCAATTTGACGTTTGGAGCTGGCGGCAAAGGCAAGGATGGAAAAGCAGTCGCGGGCTGGGGCTACTACGAAGTGAGTTTCAGACTTGGTTTTCTTCCCTCCTCGACCATCACACATGTACATGCCATATCTTGGGTTTCGAACCTTTCAATTTCAACTCTCAAACACCATCCGACCAACTAACTTCAATCTACGACAGACAATAGCGGGCGGATCAGGCGCTGGACCTTCCTGGCACGGCACTTCAGGTGTTCATACACATATCACAAACACCCGCATTGGAGATGTCGAGATTCTAGAAAGGCGATACCCGGTCTTGCTACATCAATTTGGGCTTCGATCAGGCTCCGGAGGTAGAGGGAAGTGGTGCGGAGGAGAAGGCGTAGTGCGGGAGCTTGAGTTTCTAGAGGGAATGCAAGTTTCGATTCTAAGTGAAGTGAGTTCTAACAATTCTGATACTCCTGTGTTTTGGCCTTTTCAAAGGACATCTCATCAATGTTCCCTTGGTTGTATTCTACTCTTTACAATATGATTGACTATCCTTTGTAGCGTCGGACTAGACAACCCTACGGCATGGAAGGTGGAGGACCGGGTGCTTTCGGACGAAACACGTGGATCAAGCAACCTCGAGATGAAGACGGAGATATTCCTGAGGATTCTGTTGCACCCAAAGGTGCCAGGAATATCAACATCGGCGGTAAAGCAACGGTGTGGATGGGAAAGGGCGATCGGCTTCTGATTGAGACGCCTGGGGGCGGCGCTTGGGGAGTACCCGAGTCCGATAGTAGTAAGTTGGATGAATGGAGCCAGGAGAAACCGCAATGGGAACCGCGGGGTTCCTTCGCTGAACGGGCGAAAGCTCAAGCAGCTTTTTAACTTTGATGCTACTGTATAAAACGATCAATCAAACATTTCTGGTTTGTCATACGTTTTTATTCATTCAAGTCTTCGGTGCAAGATGCCCTCATGAGTCTGACATACGGAGCAGACTGCAAGCAGGGAACCGCATTCTTCGACTGGCCGACTATGTCATACATATGCAAGAAACCGTCACATACCACCTAAGTATGGGCCATGCTGAATCATTAGGCGAGTATCTGAAGTTTATCAAATGAGACTTATGGTCCAGGTGATGATACGTTCGAGCTCAATTACTCAGATGCGCAATGAGATTGGCCAGCATCAATGTTCAGTAATTCAGAGGATTTTGAAGCGAGATGATGCTTGGCAAAAAGCTGTCGTCTCGCGATGGCCACCGTTCACATTCTTGTGACATTCCCATCCACTGATTTGGTGCGATGAGGTCTGCGCCTTTGAGGACAAACCCAGCGCCACTGAAATGATCCGATTGAGAGTGGTAGCCCGATGAAGATGGGGGTCTCGAAGGAATGAAGGCCAACCTGGACTACTACGTGTACTTACTACTAAGCACATTGCAAAATTAATGACTAGTATAGCATACATGGGGAAAGGTTCTCGGAGACTGCTTTTCCAGTAAGTAATTGCTCGATGAAAGGGGTAACCTAATCCGTGTTGGAAAAATACTACTTAGACCAGATGCAGAATCCGGATACTTCGTTGGTCCCCAGAACTCTGCTCTAATGTGACTACTGACTAGAAGTTGATTCTGACGGGCCTACGACCATTCATGAGACGAATTTACATAGGATGCGCCCCCTGGGCTTAAGCGCTAAGTGTAAGTATGGGCCTGTCAAGGGCCTGTGGCCCTGTGGGTTCCTGCTAACGGCGGAGGCTACCGAATACGTGGTACGTTAGAGGACTGATTACTGAGTAATATTCTTTGAAAGCATCTGAACATATCGGTGACCAAGTTATACGCCAGCTTAGTGTCAGCCTCCAGATGACAGACTCCAGAGACTGCTCAAGGTTCGGCTACACTTGCCGTGCCATGATTATCGATCAATCAAGGCAGCCGCTGGCAGCCGGTAGCTTCGGCAATGTCATTGTCAATGATTAAAACCTTATTTCTGTTTTTGATCACTATCCTCCTCATGGCCTCCTCGACGCTTGATGACTGAGGCTGGAAGCCTCGCTGAGTAGTGATTCGTATAACCTCGAGAGCAAAAGTCTTCATGGCTGGTATGCTGATCAAAGACTAAGTTCGAGCTACTGCTGGGAGTTTTGAGTGGCAATCAATTCGGGTCCCCACATTCAATCTTTCAGAACCAAACAGAATGATCATGATCTCTCGCGCTCTTTTCTTTCTTCCTACACCATCGCAGCTGCTAGATCCACAAAACTATGCACCCTACTTTGATTCTGGCTATGGCATCTCTGGCAATGGGATCCAGCTCTGCTGAATCCGTTCGAAGACAACTTAGTCTACCCAGTATGTTATTTTCTACCACCCAACGCGTCTCATGACCCGTAACTAACACTTCCCCAACTTCTCGTCTCTCTGCATCCGCGAATCAAACCCAACCTGCCTCTCAGCTTGTGCTCTGCCATGCCTAACCTCCACCAGCTCCACTTCATTTGGGAACTGCTCTTCCACAGACGAAGCTTGCCTCTGCAGCAACCCTCAGTTCATTTCCACCACTACAACGTGTATCGAGGGTGCTTGTAGTGGTAACGATTTGCAGACGGCAATATCCGCTGCGGAATCTTTATGTGCAGAAGCAGTGAGTATTTTGGTAACTTTTTTGGGAGGGAGCTAGAGGGGGGGAACGAATCTGCTGACTGCATCTATTGACAATTTCAATTTGTTCTAGGGAGTGACACTCGATGCGAGCTCTATCCTCGCATCAGTGGCTGCAACTGCGACTGTATCGTTCGGGGCTTCAACCAGTTCAGGATCTGCCAGCCCAACTTCGGGTGGTGCTAGTGCAGCTACTAATAGTACTAGCTCGAGGTGAGCTCGAGCCTCGTCCCCCTAGCATTGTCTGCATGAAAAATACATGCTCTTACTCACTTGAGCCAAATACTAGCAATGGCGCCTCCTCTGACTATATGTCCTCAGGGCTTTGGGGCATAGGAGCAGGCATAGCTGCTTGGATTGCCTATTGAACCTTTTCCTCGAGTTTTTGTTGGTGCTATGTTCCGAGTTTTCGGCGACAAGTCATGTATCGATGAGTCTCTCTTTTGATTATAACTCTTTCTTGACCACAAGCCTCTGTTTTGTGCAAGCTTGTTTATACCCCTTTTTGGAATTTGTTGGTACGCTGAAAAAAGACTTAGGGAGTGCTACATACTAAGAATCACAGCTTATTTTGATTTCGGGCGGTCTGACCTACATACTTACTGTGCAAATTCAGTGCGATGTTTCTGCGGCTGCTTTCCTGACTACCAACCATCAGTTGCAGACCGAGAGTTGGACATAAATCGCCGCTCAGAGCTGCGACTGGCATACTTGGGCCTTCGTATGATATCTGTCTTAAATTCTTTGACCCGCACGCTCTTCCCGGTTTCAAGTTACACTCTACTTCAGTAGCCTGGTCCCGCCTGATCGTTCGAATAACTCTGAGTTGAACAAACACATTACTGCCCAAATGGCGCGGTTGACACGAATGAACGTCGTGACCGTTTACGAGTTTGTCACCTCAAAGTTGAAGTGTCACTTATCACCGCACAAAGAAAGAGTCACTTCACCTCAGCACTGACATATGACAAACTCGATAACGTGGAAAGCGATCGAGAATCGCTCGACGCTGTATACACTCAATGGCATTTGAATGAAGGCTGTGCCAAAAACGCGACAATCAAGCTACAGCAAGCATTGGATAGTATAGTCAACACGTACTTGTCACCGTTGATGTTCACAAAATCCACAGCCTTCCAAGCCTTGTTATTTCCGGGGCGAGCGCTGTCTGGATACAATCATTCAGGTGAGAATGATAAATCAATCATGTCGATGATCATGCATCATGATCAAGAGAAGCCAATCTGTGCCGCAGATTTGGAAGTTGTTGTTCGAGTTGTCGTTGGAGTCGTACTCAACTCTTGAGGAAAGAATTAAAGTTTTGAAAAGACAGGTTAGAGGATACGTTCGAGGATCGAGAGGGTTTATGAGATGTATGCCCTTAATGAAGGATCGTAAGGCTGCGGCTCAACGCTCATGAGCGGCTGGAGACGGTTTGTGGCTGGGGGATGTGTGAATAGTTTACGAAGATGAAACGTAGCCCAGGATGGAAGTTAGTCTCCAGAATCACAGAGCATTCAGTTATGTAAGACGGACTCTCTTCGGGGTTCGGGAAACGTGCTGCTACACTGATTTCCAAACTAGGAATTCTTACGTACACTGTAACTCTCTTAATGCAATCCCAACTCGATCGAATTGCTTGCCTCTCCCCTTTCCTACCCCCTCTTCCAAGCTAGGTAAGCTCGAGTTCAAGAATGAGTTGAAATCATTCTGATTAGCCACAAGTTGTTTCCCTCGATCCACAACTTCACGGTTTCCCCGTTTGATGAAACAAGATGGTCTCTGTATTCGCTCTGCTTCCCGAGGAACTCACTGAACATATCCTCTCTATGTGCGTTACTGCACCGTTGGAGCCTCCTGCACCTCGCCCAATTTGGCTCGCTCATGCCACTTCCGTCTCCCTGAAAAAGCGAGATCCATCAACAACTCGATCCCGTCTTGCACCGCTTCTTGTCTCCAAAGACTTCCACCGGATTGCCCTATCTCACTTTTACGACACCGTTCATATTGGCTCTCCCAACCAAGCTGCAGCTTTTCTTGTCGCTCTTAGGACGCAAGGAAACATTGCTTCTTCCGTCCGAAGAATCGTGTGTTCGGGAATATTCCCTTCCTTAGGTACAATTCTGCAGTGCTGCAAGAACATATCGGATATCGATTTCTGTTTGGATGCTAGTGCGACTCCTTCCAATGGTGTGAGATATGACCTTCAAGAGTTCTGTGATGCATTAGATGGTCTGGAAATGATCAGGCGTCTTACCTTGCGCAAAGCGCACAATGCCTACTTGACGCTTCCACGGACCCGATATGTTCTGACAAGGCTAGCTGCCACAGTGCAAAGCTGGAGTAAACTGGTTCGTCATTACTGTTTTCTCGTCCTGAACATGAAGTGACTAACTCCGATCTCTTTTCGGTTTCAGGAATCAGCTAATGTGGCGTTCCGCATGTCGGATGACAATCCACAGGCACTATTGGCGTTAGCGTACCCATCGGTTTCTCAAAGCCTTCCTCCTCTTTCACCATCAGCGTTAACACCGCCGTCTCCTGTGTTTAATCCTTTTCTCACTGCCTCTCCCCCCGCATCACCCACGGCGAATGATCCATCTTTTCCGACACATGTCAGCCCTGTCTCTCTTCTCACCAAAGCTCTGGCTAGATCTCCTTCCCTTCATACGTTCTCCACGCATGTTCCAAGCGTCTGGAATGAAACCATTCTATGCGTTTCAAAGAACCCTTCCTTGCAAAAAATAGTCTTGGGTGATCCCAAGACAGGTGTATTGATCACAGGCCTGTTTATGGACCAGGCCAAGAAGCATCCAAGATTGGTTGAGCTCATCAAGGCTGGAACGTATGTTGCTTTGCTTCCCCTTCATACATCGCGAGTTCTCCCGTTGATGTTTCATTGCTCTTTACATAGGCCCCTGGTCAGGACCCGGGCTCACACTATGGACAATCCCGGCAACGGCACCTGTAAGAGAGACATTCCATTTGCAGTTAGATGACTCGTTAAACCGTTTTATTGCATAGTCTTCAACAACTCGTTCGGACTTGTTATTGGGCCCTCAACTGTGCAGTCAACGTCCGATCTTCATTTTTCCCAACAAGTGGGATGCCCCAACGAGTGGTCGATGAGGGTGTACTAGAAGGTTACCCCAGTCGCCTCTATATCGCCTACACCCAACTGGAAAATGAAAACGAGACCGGGTCAGACTGCCTCCGGTCATGTCCTTCCTCCGTCGAGGTCGAACAACCTTTTGATTTGAACAACATGTCTTCACTTTTACATTCTGAATGGACCATTTTTCTACCCATCATCCGAGCTGCATCGGCCTGTAATCATGTACCTCACCTTTGACTTCTAGAAACGGTTTAAATTGCACATCTATGGCTTTTGGGCTTCATGCGTCACGACTTTTATATCTTTTTCACTTTTGACTTTTGGCTGTCAGTAGACTTTAGTTAGTTTCATGATTATGACTGTATTATCTCTGTACTTTTTCAACATATAGCATTCATTGTGTACATGAATTGACGGTGTCACTGCTGAGTTTCAACGAGTCTATTCTTGCAAATGGAAAAAAAATACATGACAGGGAGATAGTGAAGTTTGACAGTAGCAAAACCAGTGCATTCGTAAGGTATTTGGTTTTGTCAAGCATCATCTTTCTTGGCCCCGGCCTTTCGATGATCTGGCACAACAGCATCTTTGGGTTTAGTCTTATCAGCGGCTTCTCCCAGAAAAGTCGGAAACCTGAGTTGAAAAAGAAAAGGACGATGAGATAGGAACGTTGATTCGATGATCTTCAGAAGTAAAACCCGTACCTGGGAACTCCGTCCTTCGTAAGTTCTTGAAATCTGTAGACAATGATCGCGCCGATCTTGGGAGGATTCTTACGCTGCTTATCGTTCAAGCCACTTCCAACATCAAATGTCTGGGGTAAGAATGCGGTGAGACGGAAATCAGTCTTTGCGGATTATCTTTGAGCTCACCTTCCCAGAAGCCATTTTACATTTCAACGCTCCTGTGACACCAGCATTTCGTCCTTTTCCAGCTTTGTACCCTGTGACCACTGCCTCGGCGTCGTAAAATGACTACGGAAGCGAAGGAGAGGGTAAGGAACAGCGTGAAACAGACCATAGAGAGAACATGTGCCGATTGATGTACACACCTTGATCTTCAGCAATGTACTTGATCTCTTGCCTTCATAAAGCGAGCCTGGCTTTCTCAACATCAAGCCTTCACCTCCTAAGGATTCGACTTCCTTGAGTTTATCCAACACATGCTGTTTACTTGTGGCTATTTCTTGTTTGACGACGACAACATGGTCCGACTTGTGCGAGCCGATACCGGGCGCAAAAAGCTTCTTAAGCCTGTCCATGCGCGCCTCGAAGGGCTGTGTGGCGAGCGAGGGTATGTCAAACACCTGTAAATTACGAATCACATTGCATTAGTGTGTATGATAGGAAAGTAGCCTGATAATTAGACCAACATGGAAGGTTATTCCTTTCCAATGAGGGGAATTCATTGTTTTGACAATGGACACCGTGTTTTGAAATTCGCCTCGTCCACCGAATAGTTCTCCATCGAGGGTCACATCTTTGGGAAGCGCTAGAGGAAACGAAGAAGATAGATGTGCAATGTATCAGTCCGACGAGTACGGGGGCGCTGGAGAATACACCATCGAAAGGGGCACTGACCGTCCAAGAACCATTTAGGAGGCGTAAAAGGGTTCCCGAGACGACTATACATAGCCTTTCCATCGTAGAATGTGCTGTAATGAATAATGAGAGGTTGGAACATAAACGTACATTCGATCTCCGCGCAACAGCCTACTCACCGAACTCCATCCAATTTTTCCGAAATCCACCAGCCAGAGGGGTCCGGACCTTTGTCGACATCCCAGGAATTTGCGAGGAGAACGGCAACGCTGGCTTTGGTTGTATTCGCGCTTCCGTCGTCGTCACCCGTGGTTTTGGTTTTCTTGGAACCGCTGCTGCGTTTCTTCTTTGTCGGACTCTGAGGGACAGCCCCGTTTGGGTTTTTGAGCTTGAGACGCGCAGCTTCGTATTTCTCGCCGAGGAGAGCCTTCAAATGCTTGCAGCTACGCGCGTTGACAGGAACAGCAGCCTGTACAGAATAACGGACCGGAAGTTAGAATGGCAAGAATAGAGAATTCAATAGCGCAGTACGATGGCTGACCTGGTTCCTCCAAGCCTTGAGTTATGAAAGTAAGAGCGAGAAAACACAGGCGGAAGAGAAAAATGTGTTTACTCACAGGGCAGGTACTGGAAAACGCGACGATGATCAGCTATGAGAAGAAACGTTTTGTACAAAACTTACCAGTAATAATGATCCACTGTCCTTTTCACTTTGTATGTGGAGGAACTAAAATTTCGATTATCAATCGGGGAATGAATAGAGTACGCAGATAAATATTGACCTCGTTTGGGATTGGACTTCTTTCTCTTCACCGTCTTCCAGCAAGACATTGGGTTTGATCCCGTTTATTGAGGCCAGCTCATCGCCGTCTTCTTCATCCTCATCATCGTTCTTCTCTGCATCCTCCTCGTCACTGTCTTCTCGCTCTTCTTCTTCTCGCTCTCTTTCTTCATCATCTTCCTCGTTGTCTTCATCTTCGACTTTCTGCCGTTTAGACGCGGGTTTGCCTTTTGGATATGGCTTTTTGGAGTTCGCAGACCTCTTAAGCTTCGTTTGACCCTTGACATCCTTGGTGCCCTCATCATCCTCATCGGTTTCAGATTGCGAGTCTTGCCGAGCACGCTTTTTAGACAGTGGTTTGGACGATGGTTTGGATGATGGTCTAGCAGTTCTCTACCCATGAACGTCAGCGTACGAGAACGACAAGGGCTGGCAATGAATCAGGCTAACCTGAGTCGACGATACGGGCTTCTGTTTGGCTTTCCCTTTCCCTTTGGGTTTTACCTTTTCCTCCTCCTCTTCGTCGTCAGAGTCTTCGGTCTCCGAAACGTTCCTTCTTCGTTTCGCACTCTTTTTAGCAGAGAGCGACCGCTTTTGCGCTGGTTTCGACTTCGGAGTGGGCTCTTCCTCCGATGCGACGTTATCTTCTTCACTAGAATCTGAATCTGAGCTCCGAGCAGCTCTCTTCCGCTTGTTAGTGATTTTGGAAGGAGTAGAAGGAGCGGTCTGATGTTTCCGAGACTTGGGAGGCTCCTCCTCCTCCTCTTCCATGTCAACGTCTTCATCCGCATCGTTCGTGTCAATATCCTGGTCAATATCCATCCTATCATTGTCAGCGTCGATACCACGCTTGTTGTTTCCTTTCTTTGCCTTCGCCTTTTCCTCGTTCTTCGCTTGCACTCTGTCCTCTATCACTTTCAACAAGCCCGAGTTAGTAGGTGTACTCCCTTCCTGCATGTCAGAGGGGAGTTCGGTTGTATGTTGAGAGGAGGAGTGTGCCTTCTGGGACGACGGTTGAGCTGATGTAGTAGACGTAGGCGTCGAAGTTGGTTGGGCTGAATCCTGTCCTTTGGAAAAGGAAGGCCCTGATGGTGAATGACCGGAAGGAGAAGGAGAGTACGCATTGCTGGTTTGACGCGGTTTCTGTCTTCGTACTGGCAGTCCCTTGGGCGGTGGACCACCGGGGTTCATGTATTCGAGTCGGGCTTCCTCGTACTTCTCTCCGAGTAGGTGTATGAGATGTTGGCATGATCGTGCGTTTACTGGTATACCAATCTATGAGAGCAGAGTTAGGTGGAATATGTCGATGGACTTTTGGACTGTACTAACCTGGTTCCTCCATGCCTATTCAATGCAATAAAACCCCTTGAGTTAAAACAGACGAGAGAACAGAAACAGGTTCAAGGCTAACCGGACAGGTGCTATGGAAAGGGTGTCCGTCAGTCGTTGAGCTTGGAAGAATAGCAGGCAGACAAATACCAATAGTAATGTTCAGCATTTCGCTTGATTGTGTACCTTATGCCGCTAGAGAGTTCAAAGTAAACACACCAACATTCTGATCGAGGCTTCGCACGGACCGAAGCGGGGAAAGTAGGATAGGGGTGATGGTCATTGACACTCACACATATCTCGACTTGGCCACCTTTTCTTCTCCTTCTGCCAGTAAAAGGTTTGGCTTGACACCGTTGATTTCTGCCAATTTATCGTTAGACATGATGATGGGAGGAGAGGGGGTTTTGGCGTCAGGCGCTGATGGTTGAAGTTCACGTTCACAAGTTACTCACGCCGTAGATGAGTAATGGTGAGCAATATGCGTGATCAAAATGGCAACGGCAGCGCCCATGGCCAATCATGATCATCGACATCATCCATGGGCCATTGCCCTTTCTTACAAGTTGCGATCGCCTGGACAGTCGAGCCGTCTTGTAAGGGTGAAGGATTCATTCAGCGTGCCATAGCAATGACAACACGAAATCTGGATTTGTCGAAGGTTACATTCATAATGGAAGTACAGACGAATCAAAATTCATAGAGTGTGTAGTAGAATTGTCATAAGAATATGAGAGAATAAGGAGAAACGTAGAACTGGTAATGTCCACGATCAGACGTGTTCACTTGCTGAGCATCATCTAGACGAAAGGAACAAGTATCAGAATATGCCGACGTGATCGATATAAGAGATGACATACAGCGACGAACTCTGCGTATGTGGAAAAAAAGCATGGTGTCATTGAGATATCCGTGAAAGAGCGACGCAATGAACGAACCCTTGTAGTCGATCATGCCGTCGCCGTCATCGTCCGCTTCCCTGATCATTTCGCCAACCTCTTGATCAGTCAACTTCTCACCTGATACGAAAACGGATCGTCATCGTTGCGTTTGAATTCGAGCAGTTTGACAACATACCTAGGCTCTCCATGACGGCCTTCAACTCAGTTGCACTGATCGTACCGTTGTTGTCCTTGTCGAACACCTGGAATGCCTGTCTTATTTCTTCCTCGCTGTCTGTGTCCTTAAACTTTTTCTCCATCATGGCCAGGAATTCATTGAAATCGATGGTCCCGTTACCGTCCACATCGACTTCGTTGATCATGTCCTGTAATTCGGCATCGGTTGGGTTTTGGCCTAGAGAACGCATGACCGTTCCAAGTTCGGTGGTTGTGATGGTGCCATCTCCGTCTATGGTTGGGATCGTATCAGGTTCGAAGAGCAGATCGAGCGATGTTGAGTATGAGGATAGGAAGCTTCGTTTGGGGATTGCGCTTGCCTTTATCAAACAAGGAGAAGGCCTCCTTAAATTCTGGGAATTGATAACGTTGTTAAGCCAGTTTGTCGGATGTTATATGGACAGAGGCATACCATTAACTTGCTCTAGAAGATTGAACACACAAAGTCAATATCTGCACCCCATCATGATCTATGGCCGGAGCCAACGACTTGCCTTCACTCTGTAGCGGAGATGTCATCTCTTGTGAGCCCAAAGCAGGAAGCACATACCAGTTGATCAGAAGACATTGTGTACTGTTTGTACAGGTATAATTCGAGTAGATCAGAGTTTGAGTGTGGTGGCCTTGGTAGTTGAGATGGTTTAGTACTTCGTAGATCCAATATATGAAGAGTCGCCAGCTGAAATGCCCGACAGATATGGGCTCACCACTAAGTCCACGAGTTCGATTTGATGCTTCTTCCACTAGCTTACCACACAGTTACTTGTGTGGTTTGGGGAATAGAGCGAATGATACAGGCAGAGAAAGAAAGAACTAGACCTGATGATGGTTATAAGGGAAGAAATGACCGTGACGACATTGCCTGATGGCAAAAATTTTCAAATGCTTGTTGCATTCCCTCAGACCTGTGCACTAGTCTCTATTTGCAGTGTTTAACGGCGATGCAATCAACCTGTGCAGCCTCAAGGTTTCAACGTTCAACACTGGCACTGCCCAAGAAGCGGCCAGCATCGTTCAATATTCGTCGCTCAACTGATCGGAACAGATCAGGACATTGCTTATTCATCTCAATGAACCTAGAGTGGCAGCTGCAGCCTGCCAGCCATCGACTGATCGATATCCTCGTCAATCTCATCGATTTCTCTGTTGAAGTATAAATCGGGGGCGCGCCGGTAGTCTTGTGTGCCACTTTTCGAAAAACCGCTGTTCGAACACTGGCAGCCTGCCAGCACAGGTCGATCAGAGCAAATCGGAACACGATGCGGGCTGATCTGCATGACATGCAGCGGCAAGCTACATCCAGATACACCGAGCTTTGACAAAGCTGTTCGAGGCGAAGATAAAGAAGACAAGTAGGATGCAGTGTATACTAGGAAAGGGCTTGAATCATATGGAGCGTACTCCAGGCCAAACGTCGAAGAACAAGGTTGATCGTTAACTGCGATCATTCGAAAACGCGGTAGAGATGTACTTATGTATACCGTACATAGCTTTGGGTCATCTGTATTGTGCATTTTTCTAGCGTTTTCCAGGATTGACGATCTTTCCTTCCAGAGTGTAAGCACTATCATGTTTATGCCTTCCCCGCTGAGTCAAATAACTTGATGAACCTATCGCACACTTTTGCGAACACCTCTGTGGCTTCCTCGATGACATCAGGAAGCGGCTTTCCTACCTGCAGGCCAGCCACGAAGGTCTCCAGGTAAGGATCCCTAGCCCATGAATTGATATTGAACTTAGGAATATGATGGAACAAGCAGCCTGGGTGAGCATTTGGCGACCGACAAGGTCGCCCACACTAGTTTATCTTGGTAAAAGAATGGAAGATGCATACCTTGCTTATACCACTGGTGATACACTCCCGGAAGAGCTCGTCTGGTAACTCGTCAGTACCATGGAGGCACAATGGAATGCCTTGTCCTCTGAATTTGGCACGAAGATTTCTTATGCTGCGATGTGTAGATCATAGGCAACGTAGATCGAGCAGAAAGTATGTGTTAACTACAGAATATCATGGAAAACAACAGATCAGACTTACATGTCCTGTCTAAAATTTGGCGGCTTGAGGTATGAACCATGTAAATTGCCTATACTGGGTGCCAGTATAGTAGCGCCGGTCCTGGAAGAAAGACGAATTTTGTCGATTAGCAATGCATAGTCGTCATTGATCATGTAGAGGCTGAGCACTTGACATGCCCTACTCACCCTCTCATGAACATGTCCGCATTGTTTTCATTCGTCAACTTTGCATCGGAGATCATCCTCAACCCAGCTTCGCCTCCTTCGAGTCTGCCCAACTCGACTTCGACGGCAATGCCGTACTTTCGTGCACGCTCAACGTAAGGTCGAGCAAGCGCGATATTCTCTTCATCGGTCTATTTAGATGATTGGAGTCTTTTACATCGATTCAAGTCAGAACAGTCACAAACCTCCGCATGACTAGCATCGACCATGATACTATCGAAGGCAATGCCTTTTTCAGCCAGATCCAATGCAAGTTCAAGGTGCTCTGGATCGGTTGCATGATCAAGATGTACGGCGATCGGCACAGATGCTTGGTGTGCTCTGGAGTTCAAGAAGGACATCAGTAAATCACCTCAAAGATAGGGTGCTTATGATTCCTACATGTTCAAACAGAATTGAAGAAAAGGACCTTTCCCATACGCTAGCGTGACAGGGAACAGCATGATCATTGCAGGACTGGACATTCGTTCGGCGGAACGAACGAGTGCGACGACTGATTGTGCATCATAACTGAATGTATGAGTCATCAGGCAAGTTTGAAAAGATGAAGGCGTATAAAGGCACGTACCAGACTTGTGCGAGAATACCATAACCTCCTTGTTCAGCTTTGTACAGGATATCGAGCGTTCGATTGCCATGCAAACTATCCACCATGATGACGAATCTAAAACGAGAAAGAGAACGTGAGATAGTATATCTTTTCTAGAGATTTCCAGCTTAGTAGGGTCAACTGATACCAGCGTTGACTGGAATATCATTGTACCGTAGTGTACCGTGTGGCATAGCACATACCCGTATGCAGCAGCAGATTGATTCATCTGCATAAGTATGAGGAAAGGCCCATATCTCACAGCGTACATTAGGTGGTTCAAGCTGAATGTACGAATTCGAAATATAATGGTATTCACCTACGCAGTACACTACATGACATTGGTTCGTCTTCGTAAATTGTCGTTTGTTGGTTTGTTGACGGCCACAAAGCTTGAGAACCGAGAGACATAGAATTTCACTTTGAGATAATCACTTTGAGAGCATGAGCTAAGATGATGACGGTTAGTACTACATCATCAGCATATGAATTCGAGAAAGAGATATTCACGGTGACAAATTCTGATACAGTCGAGACAGGTCAGAGTATATCATCGCAAGACGCAGGGAGTATCGCACCATTGTAGTCAATTCTGCCGTTTCCGTCTTCATCTGCTTCCCTCATCATTTCATCGACTTCATCATCGGTCAGCTTTTCACCTGCCCAAGCAAGAACATCAGCTATGGAAAACATTAACGACTGAAACACAAACAACGTACCGAGATTCGTCATGACATGCCGCAGCTCAGCAGCACTGATGAAGCCATTCCCATCCTTATCAAAGACTTTGAACGCCTCCTTGATCTCCTCTTCACTATCGATATCCTTCATCTTGCGCGCCATCATCGACAAGAACTCCGGGAAATCGACTGTGCCATTCCCATCAGAATCAACTTCATTGATCATCTCCTGAAGCTCAGCTTCAGTGGGATTCTGTCCTAGCGATCGCATAACCGTTCCGAGTTCTTTGGTGGTTATTTTACCGTCGCCATCTGCAGAGAAGTCAACTTCAGAGATGAAACTTTAGAGCGCGCGATGGATATAGTTGACCGACCCTTGTCAAAAAGAGAGAAGGCTTCCTTGAATTCTGGAAAGGAACAGTGAGGAGGGCTAGTAGATCAATGAATGAACGAACAAATTCGCACCGGATGCTTGTTCTAAGAGCATTACGAAGTTTAGTCTCTATCTGGGAGGATACGAGGAATTATTTACCGTCAGACTGGACGCTGCGATCAGTAGAGCTCAATGACCTAGAGATAGACACTAACTAATTCAGCCATGCTAACAGTTCGGGCAGAAAAGATTGGTTGTTGAGAGTAAATGGCGCAGCGCCGGTGGCCCAAAGATACCGGCAAATGCCGAGTGAGAGCATCGGCGAACCGCGAACGGCCTCGTAGTATAGGCGTCAAAGTAGTTTTTTACTTCCAAGTACATCCGAACCGCACAGGCATAGTATTCTGAAGAATTCACTGCAATCTCTCCCAGAGCTGTGCTATGTCTGATAACCATGATTCCCATAATCGTACATATAATATCATCGACGGACAAATGTTCGAGAAGGTACAATAGATCTTCACTTTTTTTACAGAGTCTAACTCGAACCGAAGTCAAGAGTTATCCGCGCCCCAGACGCCCTCGTGTCGCATCAGTTCCTCCCATTGAGCGTCGACAGGCATCATGTAAAGGTTTCCTGGTTGGTTGTTCGCCACAAATCCCGTAGGTCCCCAGCTTTGTGCTTCATTCATACGTTGCCGCAGAGAATGATCTAAGTCTTGCTTCGAATTAGCTCGCGTTCAACTTGGTACAGTTCGTATCGTACTCACCTCCACGAGGAACCTGTACTGGAGCTTGACTTCGATTGTCGTTCCAGTTTGAATAACGACGCTGTGGTATGTACCGCATAGACGAGCGGTTTGGAACAGCCTGTGTCTTTCCGGACATGCCCAGTTCATGCCCAGCTGCTGGTGGGCTGTCGAAAACATGCGACTGACTGAGACTTCTCTCCAGACGGGGAAAGGGAGCGGAGGAAATGGCATGTTCGAAAAATGGGTTGCGTTCAGCATGAGTAGATGGAGACTGCCAAGGCGAGATATAGTCGGTAGATCGGGCTGCAACGGAAGATGACGAGTGGTACGGCGAAGAGGAAGAAGATGACGATGATGGTGAGGTAGAGGAGGAGGGAAGGACATAAGTAGATCTTTGACCAGAATGCGTCGTGTTCAAATCTTCTAAAGGAGCTGTTTGTGATCTGGATTCTGGATCGGACTTGTAAGGATTTCGCCTGCTAGCTTCCGATGAATCACTTTCTGGACTGTGATAGAGACCTGATTCTTTCCTCGACGATTGCATCTCCTTCATCAGTACTCTTGTGTACCCAGCGAATGTTTCTAGAGTGTGGAGAGCGTCCGCATCTTCCGCAATCATAGGCTTCATCTCTTTGCCTTTATTTTCCGTATTTTCTTGAAACTTCATCGATAGGTAAGAATTCGTCGCCTTATCATACATCCGAAGTAACACGTTCTGCGAGAAATCATCAGATTAACCCTCACATTGAGTAACGAATCATACGTACAAGGGCACGCTTGGCTTTATCAGACTTAGGGGCCCCCATTTCGAAGAGGTCCACCGCAAGTCGCAGCTCCGCATAAGCATTTGCTGCTATCGGGCACGAGGGAGATCTTGCAACGATCAAACCGAGTGTTATCTGGTATAAAGCGAATCAGTATGTAGAATGTGCCACAAAGGCCTACATCACTTACACCGGCACTGAGAACTGTTTGAAAGTAGCGTTCAATCTCAAGAATAGGAACAGAGATTAAGTACTCACGACCAGTCCAAATTTCCCAATACCTTGATAGATGTTCTGAATACTTGTGAAAATTCCGTACATTCAAATGGACCAAGACCGAGGCAATCCGGTACGCGGCCAGGAGAGAGGATGCATAGACACTGTTCAAGGGATCTGACGGTGACTGTAGGAGGGCGTGAGCGAAGAAAGCTCGATGAATATGCATAATCACTGGATGAACTCAGAGTCAATAAGCTGTAGAAAAGCAAGGCACATTGACAGGGGTTTACCGACTGCTCTGAATTGAGTGAGGTGATGACCTTTGAGTGCTTGTGAAGTAGCGTCGTCTCCGGGATGTTCATTTGATACAGTAGCGGAACTCTCCTCAAACGTATTGCTGAGTGCGCGCAGTGGGTCGTATTTCTGGGGGAGCGGATGTTCTCGGACTAGCCGGTCGAGGTCAAGGATGGCCTGGTAATCAGGCATCGAGGGCGATAGAGTGAAATTGGCCACGGCGGTTACAACGTCTTTGCTGAAAGTCATTCGCCAGCGGTGGACTTGGTACCATCCGTATCAATATTATGATAGAAGAATAAAACAGAGCAGCTTACATCCTGGGTCTTGTAGGTTCCCTTTGTCATCCAAGCTATCATCCTCGTCAGAAGGTAGTGGAGTGTCAACATGAGCTGTGAAAAGGGACGGCGGTCGGCCCAAATCTAGGCTCTGCAGAAATATGTTTCGTGAGGCATTCCGTTCTTCATAGCGCATATACTCACAATCATGACGTCGTACGTGTACAATTCCCAGAAAATTACACGCCTACGCTGAATCGTTTTCTCGTCCAAGCCCCACCTTGGGCTTTCACGATCTAAGGAAAAGAACCAGTAATGAACGTTTGACTCGGTTAGAGGACGCTTGTGGAAAGACACGAACGCAGACCAAGCTGATTCTTGGGCATCAGAATGAATCGAATTTCAGTATTGGGGAGCGACTCACACTATGTGCGAGCTTCGCTGCGATTGTCAGATATACCCAAAGAGCCTCTATGCTGTAATCTGGGCCACCAGTACCATAGTAAGAAGCCATCAAAGTCAGGGCTTGTATACTGGCCAAGTCTGGGGAGACGAGAACCGGATGGAGAGCTAAGCTTGCACGGCTGACATAGAAAAGCAGCGTCGATTCAGTACTATACATTGGCATCCTGAGATCTGCAAGTGATCCATGAGCAAGGCAAATGAATAAAACTGCAAGGCGGGTCGGTGACAAAGGGAACGTCCAGTCTTCGGACCACGCGTTCAGGGTAGACAAGAATTGATACGTGGGTATCAGCAGTTCGTCATAGAGCTCTTCTTTTGTAACTGTCTTGATGTACCAGAAGTTATGCTTTAAGAATTCATCAGCCAGAACCCAAGCCCGCTCTTTTTCAGGCAGATAGGAAATGATCAATTTCATGGAGGTCTCGACATCCCAGGTACTGTCGAGGGCACAAGGGAAAGAATTCACGAGATGGGCTATCTCGTTATCTGGAATGAAGTTGTCTCTTTCCCTTGAACGCAATGCCTCTGGGCTGCCTTCCAAAAGGCTCTGTTAACGGTTAACGTGGAATCCAAGGGGATCGGAGTACACGAACCTCGGAAACAGCTGAACGACCGAGGTATCTTGCACCGCCGAGTTTACCAAGTGTCAGTGTTCCTAGTGCATCGACCATATCTGACTGCATCAGGCTACTTCCTTGACTCTGAGGCTCTATCTTCGAGGATCGCGGATGTCCGACAAGTAAAGGATGCGGCTCAGAAGAGACGGTTGCTTGTAGCATCGAAAGTGCATTTTCCAATTGCTTGACGTGCTCATCTATGGTTTGTAACTTCTTTCGCAATGCAACCGTGTCATTCCTAAAATCATGATCAAAGCGCATGGAAACAGAACGAAATAAAGAGCGCACCTCTTTGTCGCTGGGGTTGTAGTCAAGGACTGTGTCGGGCAGAGAGAAGAGAAACCTCTCCTGACACACGAGTTGCAGGGTATCTGGTTTTAAATACTCAGTTTGAAACGAAGGTATACCACTAGACTTTCAAGGAACCTTTTTGTCGCACTTGAGCTTCAATCTGTGTGACGAGGCGTTTTTTTAAGCAAACAGTGAAGAACCTCAAGCAATGACGAACCGACGACACTCAGCACAAGATATCTACAACAAAGGCCATCATCAGAAGTTGATAAAGCAGTTTGTTCCGCGTTGAACGGAGCAGAAGATGGAATCAAACCTGGCCTTGTACGCGCCTGATATCCGTCCTGTCCTGTGAGCTCATTCTATGAAGCAGTGGAGGGCTTTCGGCTGGTCCTTCGAAGGACATTGGGAGATTCCTGTGAGAACGAGAGGATTGGAAGAGAACAAGAAGAGACTCAAGAGCGCCTCAGGATATAAACTTCGACAGGGATAGTAGAAAATGAAATTCGGAGCAAAGGCTAGCAAAGGCCACCAATCCTCGTGCCTGATCCTATCCATATCTAGTAATGATTTGCATGATGACTGCCGATCCTGATTCTTTTGACCCACTGACTCTGAGCAGCGTGAGGCGGCGCGCTGAGGGCGCATGGCCACTACATAGACTGGTCACTGGCCGTAGCCTTCATTGGGTCCACTGTTTGCATAGGCATCCTTTGGATTCCCAACCCCCACGAGTTTACGACAAATTCGTCTCGATTCTCATAATAGCGGCACCCTGACTCAAAAGTTTAAAGGAGGTCTATCCTCACAATCATCGGGAGCAAATTCTGTCTCCGCTCTTAGGGTTGAGTCGATCTCCTCCGATATAATCTTGGGAACATAAACACGATTGGTGGCTTGAGGTGGATACCGCCGGGTGGCTCGCTGTGTTTGTACTCAGTATTACGAGAAATTGTGCGCAGTACTCACCGAGTGCAACATCAACTAGCTTGAAGCCAAGGCAACCTTTCCTCGAAAGTTTGGCAACAAAAAATCCATATTATAAACCCTCATGAACCTAGCCAGCCAACAGCATGAGGAGAAAAGATTATCGATGAGCACCTGTCGTACTCAAAAGCAGCCCGAAGAACCTAAATCAACCGCGAAAAAATACGGTGCTCGACATGTACAAAGGTATATGTGTGCCAACAGAATGATAAATCTGATCATGAACGCAAGTAATAAGAAAAGAGTGTAAATTAAGTAGGTTATGGCGAAGGGTATCCGCAGTTGGTGGATGAAGGCAACGATATCAATAGGTTGGGCAAACCAATGACTAGAGAGGTCCAATAAGTGAAAAAATATTCATGAATGTCGTTACAGATATGAGACGAGGGGTGTATTCTTATAATCGATGACCAGGTACACCCCAGAATATCAATGTGAGTGCAGTTACAATGACAGCGACCACGATTGATACCCAGATTGCGCGACCCAATAGAAGCTTCTTGACGTATGGGTCCTTGATGCGGAGCGTTCGAAAGGGTGTCGTTTCAGATTGGCCAAGGAACACGAGGATAGGATCTAGCTCGTATTGATGAGAGACAAGGAATAATATAGCGAGGGTGAACGGCACGAAGAGCTATGACATGTTCAGCCACATATGTATATGGAAACGAGATTCAAGAAGAAAACTTACGAAGAACCGTTTGGACTTTGGCTTGACATCGAGGAATACAAGAGAAAAGGCTGTCGCAAGCCCTATCCATAGAATGACAAGACCCAAAATGAGCCTGACGAGGGCTGATATTGGCGTGAGATTACCGAAAGCCTTCGCCCGCAAAAATCGCGGAAAGGCATCCTGCTCCATCGCGCGGAAGCAGTATTCCTTCTGTCCGTGGAACATATCCGGAATTTGAGCCATAATAGCCATTTCGGACTGAGACTTTGGTTCTGCCGATGAACTGAGAGGGAAAGAATGGATTCGTAGAGAAGGGGGGAGGTAGATTTCGTGACTCTCTTGCGAGTTCACTGTGTTTCCAGCTGGAGTCAGATATCTGAAAAAGATACGCTCAGCGGACGCGATGAGGTCCTGGCGTGTGATCGCTGAGGACCGTGGGATGACGGTGGGTGCACGAGATGCGCGTTTCATGTTGAACAAAGTGGGTGTACGACCAGACAAGGAAAATGGTGTCGACGGTCTATCGTTGGTAGGAGATGTAGAAGCAACACGTGTGTGCTCCGAGATTCCAGGCGTAAGACGAGGGGAAGTTGAACGACCTGCTGCCTTCTCGTCTGTGGCGGCTAAGTTTCTCCTGTCTTGTTCGCTCAGAAGCTCTCCCGTACTGGCGGTACTGCGCTTTGTTTCTGGATTGAGTCCAACTACCGTGCCATAGATTGACCCTCGCCGTCGTGCATAGTCCCAATATTGTGGCCAATCTTCCTTGATGGTTCGACCAGATTTCCGAACATCCTTGAAGTAAGCACGGCACAAGTTCTCGTGCTGCTGAACGTCTAGCCAAAAGTCGAGGATATCTTCTGCGCCCTCTCGTTGTAAGAAGAGACTGTAGAGAAGAAATGAGTTTTCAGGATTTTGTTAAAAAAAATCGCGGAGACAGACTAGAACATGAAAAGATCTACAGGAGGCCTTGTCCTCCGAGAAAGAACCTCAGTGAACGATGGAAGTCGATTATTGCGATTGCTTGCCCAGTCATCCTGTTGTTGCTGGTCGTCCATGCTGTAGTTGAGAAGGTTCGAGTGTGGGTTCTGGGTTGAGATCAACAACGCTTACATAAGCGGTGTTTCCGCCTGTTTCCGCGTGGTACTGTGGTACCCGTTGTCTTTACATAGACCGCTTCATCCTTTCCACCATGTCGTTCACCAAGGCATTTTCTCCTGCCTTGCGTGAGATACGCATATTATGCTCTCAAACAGGTCCAGCCTCAGCTGGGACACGGTAGGATCATTCCACTTACCTCGAAAACCGGTACCAAAATTGAAATCCATCAGCCAGTTTATCCTGAACCGGTATCCTACGATAAAAGACATGAACCCCGACCTTCCAGTGCTGATAAGGGAAGCTCACGGTACTCCTGCTCGTGTTTTTGCAAGATTTGGTTTGTTCCTGACACAAGTGTTGAAAGTCTTCACTCTCTAACGTTGTGTTCAATAGAGAGGGGTGTAGAGAAGCACGTTGAGCTAGACAATCTATCTGCCACCGACGTAGAAGCAAAAGTTGCTCAATTACTGTCGTAACCTCTAATTGCCCAAATGTTAGTCAGAACCATTCTACATCTTCCGACGAGCGTCACAGTATCATTGAGGATGCCTCAAATTCACCTGAAGAATCCACAATTGGTAGTATTCCCTCGTATGGTCCGTCTATCGAAGTTTCATCTGTATAATCTATACTGAATCGAATGTATCTATCGCAGGCTCTACTGCGCATGATTCGATTATCGCCAGCTTGTACCCGCGTTTGACTTTCGACTTTCACTCTGCTAACGTCCAAACAACCACGCGACCGTATCTGAGTCCTCTCTCTCTCTTTATACACAATCGGCTCCTTCAGGGTTCATCGAATTGAGGTCGACCAAGCTGCTATCCTT
The DNA here is from genome assembly GCA_027919835.1 of Lentinula raphanica. Lineage (NCBI taxonomy): Eukaryota > Fungi > Basidiomycota > Agaricomycetes > Agaricales > Omphalotaceae > Lentinula > Lentinula raphanica. The sequence continues at coordinate 325,256 of JANVFP010000014.1, read as the reverse complement.
TTATTTGGTAGGATAGACTCGAGCTTGAGTGCTTGATGGATGCATCAGTATATGCACGCTCGAAGCTAGCGGCTAGAAGTACGTATGAGTCCGATGGAACTGACACGTCCCGAACGGGAGAGTTTAGAGGAATGGCAAGATCGAAATTTCAGATTGGGAGCGACTCTGAAAATTTTAGCAGGTGAGCTTCTTCCACAAGTGAATGTTATCTTGGCGTTTGAATGGATATCATTCTGATATCAGATACCACTCTGTCCACGCCCGGCTCGCAATTACATAGAACTGAGCTCATCATTCGTTGAACAGTTAGCGTGGAGTTGCATTGAAGAAATGACCATCACACATTAATGGTGTCTAGTGCTACAGGCGGGATATCCTTATCTTGGTTGACATGACATGATGACGCTTTGTACAGATAGGTCTCATGCTTTCATGGGAGGTGCAACCAAGATATCAACTAAAGCCTTCGCTAGTGCCAATTTGGGAGTATGAATGTCCACATGCGTGTCAAGCTTTCGAATTATCTTGTTTGAATTCCATTATGCGATAAGCCTTGACACCGTCCTGCTACTTCGTGCAGCTCTTCAAACGCGCTCTTAGAAAGTACAAGTTCTGGCGGAACACAATATATCTAGGCCCAATACGATAACACAGATTGTATTGTGCCTAGGTACAGTACATCCGCGATATGCAAATGGTGCACCAGATACTCTGCCCGGAGCTTCTACATATAGCTTCGTTGAGTGGAGCATGTGCATTCTTCCCGCAAGGTTACATCAATAAAAAAGTGCTTCTTTGCTTGGCTCGGTTTGTTTCTCCCTTCCTTCCTTTGAATCCACCAGGATGGCCGGACTACAGCCTGACGTGCTCGACGAACTCGCGGCTACTCGTGGTGTCAGCCATGCTGAATTTGAACTCAAGAAGGAGCACCCAGAGCTGGAAGAATCCAGCGCAGCGTCGGTTGACGAGCTAGATGGTATTCATGATGGGTTAGAGTTCCCTACAGAAGAAGAACGACTGATTTTGAGGCGGGTATCCGATACCCTTCCATGGGCTTCATATCGTACGTATCTCGACATACGCTTCCCGTGCGCGAGAATTCAACCGCGATAACAGTGATTGCTTTCGTGGAACTTGCCGAACGATTCTCTGTGAGCGGCTTTTAGGCTTTCAACGACTAGACTGCCACTTACCCAATTTTGTCCCAGTACTATGGTGCCTCTGTCGTCTTCGTATGTCGTCTTCGCTCGACGCTATGTTGTAGAGCTGATTGTCGCAATCCTCAGACTAATTTCATCCAACAAACCTTGCCTGACGGCTCCCGTACCGGCGCTGGAGGTGGCGGAGATGGACAATCAGGTGCTTTGGGGAAAGGGCAACAAGTCGCCAGTGGTCTCACCACTTTCTACGGGTAGGTTTTCATTCAGACATACCATACTCAACTCGTCTCACTTCATGATCTTCAGCTTTTGGGCATACGTCGTCCCTTTGTTGTACGTGGAGTTGCTTCATGTCATAATTCTTGGGCTTCATGCCTTCCTATCAGTGGTGCATACATTGCCGATGCTCATTGGGGTAGATACAAAACTATCTGTTGGGCGGTAGTCATTGCTCTCATTGGGCATATCATCTTGATCGTGTCTGCTGTCCCCGGCGTGATAGAGAAAACTGATGGTGCCATGGCTTGTTTTGTTATTGGTATGATCGTCACTGGATTTGGTGAGTATTCGCCTGGAAGTCGAATTTCTACCCCGTATAATGTACCACAATAGGGACCGGCCTCTTCAAACCTAACATTTCACCACTGGTTGCGGAACAATATCAAAAGAGGAAACTGTTCATTCGTACGCTTGCCTCCGGAGAGCGAGTTATAGTCGATCCCGTGTATACAGTTTCTCGTGTGTATATGGTGAATCCCATTCTTGTTTCTCAGTCAGCTTGGAAGTTGACGGCTTTCTAGTACTTTTATCTGTTCACCAACATCGGCGCACTGGTTGGTCAAATTGCCATGACCTACGCTGAAAAGGTGAGCAGTCTTGCATGCACCATGTACATAGCATTATTGACGCGCATTTCCATAGTTTATTGGGTTCTGGCTCGCATATACGCTGCCTACAGTGGTCTTTCTGCTTTGTCCAATCGTACTGTACTTCGGTCGGAACAAGTACAAGAGATCCCCTCCTGAAGGCTCTGTTCTTGCCACTGCATTGCGTCTGTTCGCATTCGCTGCTCAAGGAAGGTGGAGCTTGAATCCAATCAGACTCTGGAAGAATTTCAATACGGATGATTTCTGGGAAAATGCGAAGCCCAGTCGTGTTGCTAACAAACCCGCATGGATGACTTTCGATGATAATTGGGTGGATGAAGTCAGACGTGGATTGAAAGCCTGCGCAGTCTTCGTTTGGTATCCAATATATTGTACGTCTAACTTTTGAAAGAGAAGAACTGGCTCTGAGGGGTTTTACGCAGGGCTTTCATATAACCAGTTGACCAACAACCTGATCTCACAAGCTGCTACCATGGATGTTCATGGGTTACCCAACGATGTCTTGAGCAATCTTGATCCTCTTGCTCTCATCATCTTCATCCCCATCTTTGACATGGTCGTAAGCCTACTTCACTTCTGATCCCTGCTTGCTGTCCATCATATAACTGGCCTATTTCTATACAGTTCTTCCCCTTCCTGAAACGCATCGGGCTCAACTTTACCGCTCTGAAAAAGATAACTGCGGGATTCGTCTCCGGTTCCCTTGCAATGATATGGGCTGCTGTCGTTCAACATTATATTTACAAGGCAAGTGACCTTCAATGACATGCTGCACCTCGTGCTCAGCCGGTCCTGTACTATGTAGACTGATCCTTGTGGCAACATGGCGGATTCAACCTCTTGTAACTCCGTTTCACCTCTCAATGTCTGGATTCAAACTGGATCGTATGTTTTTTTTGAGTTTCCTTGTGCTAGACCTCACATTTGAAATCAAGATATGTTCTCATCGCTTTCTCTGAAATTTTTGCATCCATCACTGGATTGGAGTATGCTTTCACGAAAGCCCCGAAGAACATGCGGTCTCTTGTTATGAGTGTCTATTTCTTCATGAGTGCCATTGGTTCAGCACTTTCGGAGGCGTGGTTGCGTAAGTATTCTTTACTGGATGTATTCATGGTCTGACCGTCTCATTAATTAGCTCTGCTCAATGATCCCTTACTCACTTGGAATTACGCCTCCGTTGCTATAATCACAACGGTTGGTGGAATACTCTTCTGGTTTTCGGTTAGAAACCTGGATGCTCAAGAGGACAAGTTAAATAATCTGGCAGTTGGCCATATGAAGGCTAAGCCTCATGAACCTATGACGGATGAGAAAGTTGTATGAGCAGTACTGTTCCACTTAGTTCAAGTTCATATACATTTGTAATTGCTTGCAATCTCGGATTGTTGCTTGTGCTTGTCCAAGTCCAAGAGTGACTGATGCCGGTGAGTGGTGACCGATCTCCACCATCGAACATTCAAGAGCTTTTGTCAATGAATAACTGTATGTACTACTCTACGTACATGAACGAACGTACTACTCGAAAGTCCGAAGAACAAGAGATGGAAAATGAATTACACACCAACAAAGAGGAAAATATACAGCGAAGAGGAATACGAATCGAAAGACAGGAAAACACAGAGAAAAGCTGATAATTGGGTCCAAACTGAAAACAAAGTCCATCTTTTGCCGATGATGGGCTGAAGCAGGTGCGGAAAATGAATGGAATGCGATCAAGTAATCTGATCGCGAAACAGGTAGTCGCGAAGATATCATGCATTGACCAGTCCCCCGGAATAGATCACCTTTCCCAATCCCAGACCCCCAGCGAGTCCGGTCACGGCGCTGTCTAATCCAGGCCCGAGGTCAACACCAACTTTAGTCAAGGGCGAGAGGTCTGTAACGATGCCGCTGCTAGAGGAACTTCCACTGCCAGACGACGATTTGGCTTCCTCGCGTTTCTCGTTGACAAGCTCTCCAGGATAGATAACCTCTCCCAAACCGAGACCACCAGCAGTTCCCGTTACTGCGCTATTGAGTCCCGACCCGAGGTTGACATTGGCTTTGGTCAAAGGCGAAAGGTCTGCTACGATGTCATTGCCAGAAGAAGAGGAACTTCCAGAGGACGATGAGACAGTACCAGAGCCAGATGGGCAAGCTGATGATGATCCCGAACCAGATCCGTGAGGAGGTGAGGAAGTGGAAGATGGAGTAGGAGGACGAGTGGGCTGAGTAGGAGGAGGAGGAGTGGAAGATCCATCACCGTCTTCACAATCGCAATCTTCTTCACGTTTGTCATTGACAAGTTTTCCAGGGTAGATCACCTTACCCAGACCGATACCCTCAGAGAGGCCCGTTACGGCGCTGTTCAGACCCGGTCCAAGGTTAACACCAGCTTTGGCCAATGGCGAAAGGTCAGCAACGATATCATTGCCACTTCCATCTCCGGTTGAAGAGGCGCTTCCGGAATCATCTGGACAAGGCTCTTCGCTTTTCGAAGGGGGTGCCGGTTGAGTTGGGGTAGGAGATGGAGAAGTAGCCGGAATAGTCGAGCCCGAAGAACCATCACCATCACAGTCTTCTTCACGTTTACCACTGACGAGTTGTCCGGGGTAGATCACCTTGCCCAACCCCAAACCTGCAGATAGACCCGTGACGGCGCTATTCAGACCTGGGCCAAGATTAACACCGGCTTTGGCCAAGGGTGAAAGGTCTGCAATGATGTCACTGCCGGAGGCACTTCCACTACCAGACGACGATGAGGTACCAGATTGCGAGCCGGACGGGCAAGATGACGATCCCAAACCAGATCCGCTAGAGGGTGTAGGGCTGGGAATGGAAGGAGGTGTAGAATGAGGGGCGGAGGAGCCACTGCCGTCTTCACAGTCGCAATCTTCTTCGCGTTTCCCGTTGACAAGTTGTCCAGGATAGACCACCTTTCCCAAACCGAGACCACCTGCAAGTCCCGTTACTGCGCTATCGAGTCCCGGCCCAAGGTTGACACCAGCTATAGCCAAAGGCGAAAGGTCTGCAATAATGTCATTGCCAGAGGAGCTTCCGTCTCCATTCGAAGAGGCAGTGTCAGAATTGTCTGGGCAAGGCTGGTCGCTTTTCGAAGGAGAAGCAGGTTGAGTTGGGGAAGGAGTCGCCGGAGGAGTAGACGCAGACCACGTTGGTGCTGGAGGCGTAGACGCAGACCACGTTGGTGCTGGAGGCGTAGACGCAGACCACGTTGGTGCTGGAGGAGTAGACGCAGACCACGATGGGGCCGGAGGAGCAGAGGAGGAGGGAGAAGGAGGCTTAGATGTAACGGAGCCGGAAGAGCCATCTCCGTCACAGTCTTCTTCACGTTTACCATTGACGAGTTGTCCAGGGTAGATCACCTTGCCCAATCCTAAACCTTCAGATAGACCCGTGACGGCGCTATTCAAACCTGGGCCAAGATTAACACCGGCTTTGGCCAAGGGTGAAAGGTCTGCAATGATGTCACTGCCGGAGGCACTTCCACTACCAGACGACGATGAGGTACCAGATTGCGAGCCGGACGGGCAAGATGACGATCCCGAACCAGATCCGCTAGAGGGTGTAGGGCTGGGAATGGAAGGAGGTGTAGAATGAGGGGCGGAGGAGCCACTGCCGTCTTCACAGTCGCAATCTTCTTCGCGTTTCTCGTTGACAAGTTGTCCAGGATAGACCACCTTTCCCAAACCCAGACCACCTGCAAGTCCCGTTACTGCGCTATCGAGTCCCGGCCCAAGGTTGACACCAGCTATAGCCAAAGGCGAAAGGTCTGCAATAATGTCATTGCCAGAGGAGCTTCCGTCTCCATTCGAAGGGGCAGTGTCAGAACTGTCTGGGCAAGGCTCGTCGCTTTTCGAAGGAGAAGCAGGCTGAGTTGGGGAAGGAGTCGCCGGAGGAGTAGACGCAGACCACGATGGGGCCGGAGGAGCAGAGGAGGAGGGAGAAGGAGGCTTAGATGTAACGGAGCCGGAAGAGCCACTTCCGTCACAATCCTCTTCGCGTTTGCCATTGACAAGTTCTCCAGAGTAGATCACTTTACCCAACCCCAGACCTTCAGACAGACCCGTCACAGCATTGTTCAGACCTGGTCCGAGATTAACGCCAGCATTGGCTAAAGGCGTAAGATCTGCAATGATATCATTTGCCGAAGTGCTTCTACTACTAGGCGACGAAGCGGCACCGGGACCTCCGAAGGCCATACGAGGGACGATACGACTTGAAGGTACACAACCTCCCGGGCCACGTATGTAACCTTGAGCGCAGGTTTCGACCACACACTGACCGTTTTCGCAACGGTGGCTGACTGCCTGGGGAGAAGATACTGTCGAGCAGTCCGTTCCGGCTACAAAGGCGTTGGTTTGGGACCATGGGTGTGCATATAAGCAACCACCACCTGAAAAATTGTTGAGCGATTCTGATAAAGAAATATTTGATACGCGCACTTACAGCTTTCGGGGTTGCTCTTTGTGTCAAGACACTCGAAAGCATGCTCGGAGCCGCCAGGAACACCACAGACGCTTTTATCGCCACAATACGCCTGGGCGTCAGCAAAAGTGATTTCTTGATTGACGCGCTTTTTGACTGGACGGGGAAGAGCCGATGGGCGGCCGCCGCAGCCCTAACAAGAGGAGATTTAGAACAAATATTGAGAGGGAAGATGGTAGGCGTTCAAATGTGACTCACATGCGGGAAATAGCCACAGACACCATTGCAGACTGAGTTGGGAGCAGGACATACGCATTCATCACCGACTTTAGTGTAACCAGGGTCGCACGAGCACGAGCAAGGATCCTCAGTGGTGCAAGCACGGTGCGCGTGAGCTGGAACTGGTTTGCAGGGTGGTTGAGAGTGGAACTACACTATGTTGAGCAAGGGCGTGACGCGTCAACGTACAGAGAGCAAACTTACGAAAGTTCGGAGCTCGGCTTCGACTAGAGTCCTCAGTCCAAGAAGGTCCAGATCGACGTAGGTATCGAGAAAAATATCGAGATCCTGTAAAGGCGAGTTAATCGATAGACGGAAGAACGTACGTGGGTCAGCTCGCCTTTAGACAAAGACAGAGATGGACTCCAGCGAATAAACCTTCCAGGAGAGGGTTTCCGTCAACGACCGCGTCGAGATTGATACAAATATCTATCAAGTCGCGGGACGAAAGGTTCTGAGGACGATACTGACGTTGGGTGAATACTTCTCGTTCATGCTGCGCGAGACTAGTCCCCTTGTGTCGACGGCGGGCGTCAACTGGAGAACAGAAAAGAGGAAGAGAGAGAAGGAATGTGGGTATGAGGTTATTCAACCTCATATTCGCGAAGAAAGAGTTCTGAATGAAGGAGAGTCGATTGAAAGGATGGTGGTCGCAGGTAAACTGGGTTCTAAGGATACAAGAGGGGGGAGGGGCCTTTTATAGGGCAGATGGGAATTTCATCTGAAAATACGCTCGAATAATCACTGGGACTAATTAGTCAATAGGCTTGCCTTTTTTATACTGACATGCTTCTTTTTTGGTTTTACATGTCGCAAAAGATGACCGCCGCCAAACATAGGCGGAGCACTTTGATGTTCATCGGGTTCAATATTCGCCGATATAGATCGAGAGCGTACAAAAGTAAAGTTTTTCTGAAGTCCTTGATATCGAACGCGCAAGTTACTGCATGAAGACAACACACTGTGAACTTGGAACTCGAATGCCAAACTTTCTTGGGTGATTTCGAATGCCACATCTGCGATATACGCCAATAGTACATGGTGCCGAACAGCTTGGTCCTAGGTGACGGTCCTATGGTGTAATTATTTGGAGTTTTCGGGAGCTGCAAGAACTCGAATACATATCAAGTAGAGTTGATATGCCTAGTAGACTAGGTAAGCGCTAGAGCATCCGATTGACATGGTCTGAATTCATGAGCTCCCCGAATTCCGAATCTCTTCGTCTTGCGCAGATCCGTTTCAAGCCGAGCGTAGCTGTGGGACGTCCTATCAGAGCGTCAGACAGCCCTCTGACAATCACGCGCGTCAGCTTTCTGATCCAAGCCCGAGAGAAAGGTTAAACGTACGTTGGGTTGAAAGGATAACGTAGAGGATGACTATATGGCCTAGGAGTTTCTTCGCAAACATCTAGAGGCTACCGCTTTTGACTGAGAATCCAAGATGAATGACATCTCTTAGGGCTTGAATAAAATCCAGCGTAAATCACACCTTTGTCGAGCCTCCAAGTGATATGATCATGCCAGTGGCCACAATGAGTGTCGAGAGCCTTTGAGACTCGAAAGACAAGATCCCGAACTGTATAGAACCCAGATTGCCACAAATCCTTCCGGAAAGCATGGAGGTAAAGCATAATAAACCCTTGTGTAGGTCATACCAATTTGCTGGTACTAGCAATGAACTGAGGGGTTGGTTGGTTGAAAAGGATTGACATGGATGATGCGATGCTGAAGCTGAGGTTAGCGCTCGTCTGCAGACGCATTAGCGCTGATTCGAACAATACAAAAGTAGCACAGCCACTGGAATCTACTCTGCTGCAACGCCACGGCCCATGGCCACCAATACTTAGTCTGACCCACACTGTTCGAAATACTTAAGCTCATGGCAGGCTCTACATCATCTGAGCTAGCATCTCCCTCTTCAGTGACCTATGATTCTCTCGTTAACCTTGGTTTATCCAGAGACCTCGTAACACTCGATGACTTTCTACGCGTTTATCAGCACGGTGGACCTCTTTCCGACGCGATTTCGTTCTTTGTGGAACATGTCAAAGGCAGACAGAGTGTAAATGACGCGCGCAGCACCTTGCTTTAGTGAGTCTCTTACCTGCGTGGCCGTCTCGCGTTGATCTGATCCAACCAATGCATTCATGATCAGTCTTACAGAACAGCAATCCAAACAACGAAGCCTCGTAAAACTCTCTCAACGTCCTGAACGCCCGCTTATGGATGTTGCATCTTCAAGACTAGCAAAAGCCAAGAAGGATGAGAAAGTGTTCTCAAATATGCTGCAAGCCAAATTGAAGGCGAACGAGGAAACGCGTATGTATCCTCAATGCTATCTCATATCAAGACGCGTCTCAACCTCTGAATCCTGCATGAATGTATCGCCAAACATTTCTTGAATCGATCCCTCGTGATCTCTTGGACTCGTGCTCAGAAGCCCATCTTGGCATTCTCAAACACCAGCTCTACACACAAAGACGCGTAAATCTTCTTCTGCCCGCTTTGCGAAAGAATGAGGAGGAGCGAGTCAGAAGATTCGAGGAGATGAGCTCCTTATTTACGAAGATGGAGACCGCGTGCGTGTTTCCACTGATAGAGTATACCGCTTGCAATGAACCACTGGGTGTTCGAAAAGACAGTCTCTTGGAGATTTTATTCACGAACAATTCAAGACCCAAAGATTAGGAGCAGATTCCAAAGCCCAATCCGCATCCACGATTATGGGAATGAGGACACCTCGAAACACACAGGATACGCTTACGGTACGATTACTTCGTAGGATACTATGCTTCACTCATATTGAAACGATCTCAGGCTTTGAATGCGTATCATGTACGCCTCGCAAGATTATCAGCTCACAGTCAGCAATCCGCGCCGAATGCGACATCCTGTACGCAACCTCCTCCTTCTGACCGACCTCCTGCGGCCAAATATGCTCCCCCAATTTTTGGTCATAATCCCGACACGTCGGCGTCCATTACGGCTGCTACTGGCGGCATTCGTCACTCCACGAAAACAGCTGCCCTCGAGAATCATCTTCGTACCTTGATAGCTCAAAAACTCGGTGTGAAAGGAGGAAACGATCCTGAACTGGACCGAGTCTTGTCAGAACAATCTGCCTTCCTCGATTGCGCTGTACTGACCAAAACCTATCAGCCATGAATTCCTGCGAATCACTAGAGCTCGAGCACAAGATCAGATTCAATACAAAGGTGTCATGAACTCTCAGGTGCATATTTCGAACATCTCAAAGTCACCTCTGGAAATAGAACGGGATAGACTAAGAGTCGCAGTCGAAATGGTGAGCCACAATTATCAAAGATGCAGCGTTATTTTACACATGTCGACGAACCTTCAGAATCAGAAAATCCAAGCATTACAAGACGCTTCGGACCTTTCGCTCGACTTGGTGGAGAGTGCTCAAGAAGCTCTCAAATCGGTACGTGCATAAAGAATTTCCAGGACTTCGATCGTTCATGATATGATTGTCTACCTGGCAGTTGGCCAACTTCCGAACTGTGACACTACCAGTTCTCCAAGAGTCTATCGATTCCCGAACAAAATCCGTACGCAGTGCTGTCGATCGACTGCGTGCTCATATCGTCACCGATGGTGAGGAGTATGTTGGTCAAGAAGCACAACGGGAGTCCCCAAATGCCCAAGCGTGCTTGTCTGATCAAGTCAGAGAAATCTTGAGGTTAAGCGGAACAGCGGTACTGTGCATGTGTATAGCCATTGAGAATTGTTCACTAAACTTCTCTTAGACGTCAGATAAAATCCTTGAAGAGACTGAGCGAATGATTAAGAAAAGTACGTGTTCCCCATTGTCGTACCTCTCTTTCTAACAAGCGTTTGTTTTCCGAATTCTTCTCATGCAGTTCACGTCAAATCTCAGTACCTCGGAGCACTGCACCTTCTTACTTCTGCTACCGAAAGTGCAAGTGACGCGGGTCTGTTAGGTTAGCCTTCCACTACTGTCCACCCTTGTCCACCCCTCAACGTCTCAACAGTAGCATCCTATCACTCGCAAAAGGATCAGACAGAAGAGACCACCAGAGCATTGTTAAACCGTAAGATCGAGAAAGCAGACGTACTAGGATCTGTTCTGGTCAGGGATATCGAAGTGTTGTTGAAAGAGGTGGAAACTGTTGCTGGACATGGCCGTATCAGTCGTACAGTAAAAGCTACAGTCTGAATTGGGGTGTCAGTAACATACTTTGCCTACGAACTTTTTCTCTGTGGTTTCATCCTGACGAAGTTGAGGCCCGCGCAAGGTCTTCTTGGGCTTTACTTAGTCTTTTTGATTGCTTTTTGAATTCAAGAATTACTGATCATGAGAATTGGTTGAAGGTGAAAGCGACTACAATTTGTTAAGAATTACCACGAATAACCGAATCGTTAGTGAAAAAAGACTACACTATGAACGAAGATCGTCTGAGAGTCCAGGGTACGGTAATTGGTATGATCTGACGCATATGATTTACGCCGCTGATTGGGTCTTCATAAAATTATCCTTGATTTCTCTTGCCCGATTGTTGTATTTCTGCAGAGCCGTTAGTGCCCACCGTCTGACCTCGGGAAATAGGAAGCTCTTTACCTCTCGTTCACTCTCAGACAGAGACTTCCAAGCCGCTCCTGCATCTTTGGCAATCTGCGGCATACTCAAATTCTTCCCAGAATTGGCCTCACGATACTCGCTGGAGAAGCTGTAGAGATAAGGACAAATGTCAGTTACGAGTAGTCGGCGATAATCAATACTGACTAGATGAAGCCATTGTGGGGAGGACTTTTCATACTCTTCGGTTTGCGTATGATATATTTGCCTTTTTCCTTCCTCTTGATGTTGATTTGACGTAGATAACCAGGAGGAAGGGAGCGGAACCATTCTTCATAACGCCTCTCGTAATCCTCTTTGTTCGCCTGAACGGGTACGGAGTATGGCTGCAGAGAGGAAGATAAGAGATGAAGCAAAATGAGACCTCCATGTAGACGACACGAAAGTCTACGGCGTATTACACACCTGCTTCTCGGCATCAGAGAGATTACTCCAACCTCTCGAGGCAGCCCTGACGAGCTCCCGCACCGCAACCTGATCCTTCGGGGCATCGCTCATGTATTCTTTCAGATAGACGAGGTAGGGGGTAGTTCCGTGTCTCTTGGGAGGGACCATCAATTTGCGGTCGACTGAACATGTTTTAAGTCAGAACGCGGTACATAACAGAGGAACATGCGATACAGAGGACGAAGGAATACATACACTTGGGCTTCGCATTAGCTTTCTTGACGCGCTTTTCCTTTTTGACTGGCGTTTTCTTTGCGGTCGTGCTCTTTGTAGTCGTGCTCTTGGACTTGGATTTGACTGCTGCCTTTGGTCGAGCTTGAGACTTGGCTTTGGCCGCTGGCGACTGGAGTGGAGCTGCAGTCAAGAAAGTACGCAAAGACGCCGTCGCTGGACGCGAGAATACTGGAGCAACTGAGGAACGCGTAAGAGACACAGCAAGACGAAGTGCTGATGATCTCGCGCTAAGAAAGGAGATCATCGTTGGAAAAGGAACTGGTGCTAGACGGTGAACAGGTTGAGAAGGAAACGAATCAAGTATACAATAAACGGGTTCGTAAATTTGAAATTGGAGGTTGACTCGGTCATGTGACTTGCCGGTTAATTGCCGTTGGTGATCCGTTCGAAGTTTACGATCGGCGTACGCCGTAAAGTCTCTTACAAGGTGCTACCATGTCGGCACCGGTGGCTTCAGAACTTGCCTTCGACCCATCGTCCTTGCCTGTTGCCCAATTAGAGTCTCTGCGTTTCAAAGCCAATCAAATCATCGAATCAATCAAAGCGCTACAGTTGACTATCGATTTCCATCCAGCCGCTATATCGTCTTGGCCTGATATTCTATCCAAATATAATCTCCTCTTATCTCAAACACACAACTTCTCATCCTCCCTCACTACCCCAATACAGTCTGGCTCAACTACCAATGGTGCAGGTTTAGCCAATGGCAATGGTTCGGGCCCAAAAACCAGCCCGTTCGAGAAGATTGCACTCCATCCCCGTCTGCCTGTGACAGACGTTCAACTCGATACGGAAATCATTCCCCTTCTGCGTAACCAGCAAACAACTGACGTGCTCAACTTGGAAAATGAGACCGTTCGTAGGCTGTCAGAACACATGGTAACTCGTGGCTCGGTCGGAGTACTCAACGGAGTACCCGTTCCTCCTCCACCACCTCATTTGCATTCTTCCGGAAGCTCTACATTCGGCTCTGCCTTCTCTGCTCCTCACCTCGCGCATCGTAAACCTGAATATGAAGACGTCCTGCAAGAATGCGAGCAGATTCGTGCAGACCACGATAGGCGCGCAGATCGTGCAGTTCGGGCCGTTTTGCTTCTGCGGGACAAGTTTGAGTGGAAGACCAGAGTCAAAGTGGAAGTGGAAGAACCAGAAGAGTTGAACTGGGATCCAACGGGGAGACGGATGCAGATGCCTTCTGATGCGGAGGAGGAGGGTAACGATTTGGAAGGAGAGGATGGAAGTAGTGATGAAGATGAGGTAGAAGGCCATCTCGTACGGGATGATGCAGAGCCAACACCTTCGGGTAGAGACACCGACATGGGTTGAACGTTAACTCTTAGTAGGGATTTACTGTATAGAACTTCAGTTAGTTCGCGGGACTCATGGAATCCTTCTCTCTACTGTCTCTCAGTTCTGGTTCAGTATGCGTTTCGTTTTCAAACGTTTGAATCAACGTCCAGGAGAATCAAACGTACAGTCAGTACTACCAGTTCTCAAGTACACAGACTTGAAGCTTGAAGTTCATGATCAAGCTCAGTACATGTAGAAAATCGGCCGAAGCATTTGAGTTAGTCTTCCGCGTCAAAATTTAGCGCGGGATAACTTTACTGAGCGCCGCCGCCGGGCAGTTGAAAAACCCATGTAATGTGATTGGCTGGACCGGGCAATAAAAGGCAGAACTCGGAACGAGCTATCTCTGACGTCTACTACCATCTCACTTTTTTCAATCACTTGCTCGTCGTCTTCGACGATGTTCAACCTCTCTCATCGTACCGCAAATGCTCTGCGGCGGCTAGCTGCTGGCATGGCTACCGCCGCACCCAGAATTGGGGACACCAAAGTTCCAATGTCGCTGCTTGAAAAGGGCGCGTACATCAACTACCAAAGGATTGAAGATAATCTTGCTGTTGTTCGCGACAGGTCAGCCTCGATACTAGATCAACTATCGTACTCTGTATCCTGATCAACGCTTTTTGTTAGACTCAATCGACCTTTGTCGTTGGCGGAGAAAATTGTATACGGTCACCTCGACGATCCCCATGGACAGGACATTCAGCGAGGAGTGAGCTATCTGAAGCTTAGACCTGATGTATGTGTGCTCTCCATCTGCGATGGCTCTCGTTTCATTGAGAATTGTCCGTTTTAGCGTGTTGCGTGTCAGGATGCTACTGCTCAGGTATGACGTTGATTCACAATATCGTCTATCATTTGCACTCACGTCAAGAACAGATGGCACTTTTGCAATTTATGTCTGCTGGGATGGATACTGCTGCGGTCCCAACCACCGTGCACTGTGACCATTTGATTGAAGCTCAAGTTGGAGGTGTTAAAGATCTGGCTCGGGCTATCGACATCAACAAGGAGGTTTACGACTTTTTGGCTACTGCTACTGCTAAAGTGAGTCTTCATCTGGTCGGTGGATTGCTTGCTCATTCATTTTGAACTTGCTAGTACGGACTCGGCTTCTGGAAACCCGGCTCAGGTATCATTCATCAGATCATACTCGAAAATTACGCATTCCCTGGAGGTATGATGATTGGTACCGACTCGCATACTCCCAACGCAGGAGGACTTGGTATGGTTGCTTGTGGTGTCGGTGGTGCCGACGCGGTTGATGTCATGGCTGGTATTCCTTGGGAGCTCAAGTGCCCGAAAGTCATCGGTGTCAACCTAACTGGCAAGATAAGCGGATGGACTACACCCAAGGGTACGTCGTGATATGGTGTCAATTGCACAACCACTTTTTGACTGCGCTCCCCAGATGTTATTCTTAAGGTTGCCGGTATCCTCACTGTCAAAGGTGGAACAGGTGCTATCGTCGAATACAAAGGGCCTGGTGTCGAATCACTGTCTTGCACTGGTATGGCTACAATCTGTAACATGGGTGCAGAAATTGGTGCCACGACTTCGATGTTCCCCTTCAACTCTCGCATGACCGACTACCTGAACGCAACCAAGCGAGGTGATATCGCCAAGTACGCCCAACAATTTGCACACAACCTGAAGGCTGATGAAGGTGCTGAATATGACCAACACATCGAAATCGTATGCGAGGTCTTTTGTACTGGAATGTCGATGTCTGATGTCCTGATTTGTAGAACCTCTCGGAACTCGAGCCCCATATCAACGGTCCCTTCACTCCTGATCTCGCTACTCCTCTTTCCAAGTTCGCCTCAGAAGTCAAGAAGAACAACTGGCCCGAGGAACTCAAAGTTGCTCTCATTGGATCATGCACCAACTCATCCTACGAGGATATGTCTCGTTCTGCTTCTATTGTCAAGGAGGCAGCTGATCACGGCTTGGACGTCAAGAGCAAGTTCACGATCACCCCAGGCTCTGAGCAGGTCCGTGCTACTATTGAGCGCGATGGTCAAATCGGTGCATTCGAAAGCGTAGGCGGCCTCGTTCTCGCTAATGCATGTGGACCTTGCATTGGACAATGGGACAGACAAGACGTCAAAAAAGGCGAAGCTAACTCTAGTGCGTTATATCATGATGCGGATATGATATTATGGCATTGACAGTTTTTTTAAAGTCATCACCTCTTACAATCGTAACTTCACTGGTCGTAATGATGCGAACCCTGCTACCCATGCATTCGTTGCTTCTCCTGATATCGTGACCGCCATGGCGTTCGGTGGGACTCTTACCTTTAACCCGATGACCGACTCTCTCATCGGTTCCGATGGCAAACCATTCAAATTCTCCGAGCCTAACGGCAATGAGCTGCCCCCTCGCGGTTACGATCCAGGACAAGATACCTTCCAGCCTCCGCCCTCTGATCGCGCCAGTGTTTCTGTTGCCGTTGACCCTAAGAGCGACCGTCTTCAGCTGCTGCACCCATTCAAACCCTGGGACGGAAAGACACCAACTGATTTACCGATTCTCATTAAGGTTGCAGGCAAATGCAGTACGTACCAGCACCTCTTCTTCACTCATTCAGGATGAGTAACGCGTTTTGTAGCAACTGATCATATCTCTGCCGGTGGTCCTTGGCTTAAATACCGTGGACATCTCGAAAATATCTCTCGTGAGTCCACATTGATTCCCAATGGTCTTCTCTCAAACCTAGTCTGACAGAAAACTGCTTGATTGGTGCGATCAACGCCGAAAACAACACGGCCAACAAGGTCAAGAACCAAATGACGGGTGAATACGGCGGTGTTCCTCAGACTGCCGCATACTATCGCGATCATGGTGTGAAGTGGGTCGTTATCGGTGACCACAACTACGGCGAGGGATCTTCTCGTGAACATGCTGCCCTCGAACCCAGATTCCTCGGCGGTCTTGCCATCATTGTCAGGTCATTCGCTCGCATACACGAAACAAACTTGAAGAAGCAAGGAATGCTCGCGTTAACTTTTGCCAACCCAGAAGACTACGACAAAGTCCGACCCAGTGACCGCGTTGATATCCTTGGTCTCGAATCATTTGCCCCAGGCAAGAACCTGACTCTGGTTTTGAAGCATGAAGATGGTTCGAAAGAGGAAATACCGCTTGCACATTCCTTCAATGAAGGTCAGATCGCGTGGTTCAAAGCAGGCTCTGCTCTCAATTTGGTCTGTGTTTTTCCGTCTCTCTTTCAACTCCGTTCTGAATACAACCTCCTTACAGATGGCCGCTCAAGCCAAAAAGCAGTAAATGAACGGGGTTGCTTCCCGAAAGTTGTGTACCATCTGGGGACCAAGGTCCAGCTGATAACAAGTAGAACGGATGGAGACATTCATGACTTACTAGTCGGAGTACGTGTCAAAGGTGGAATACATTATTTCATGACCATTCCTTTAGTCTAAACTGTAACCTGCCTTCTATCTCTCTTTTACTTTCTCCTAAAATTTATGTATCCTATCGAAATCAGACTGAGAAATCTTGAAGTGGTGTTGACGCCTGTTGACGCTCGTTATCATCAACAGCGCTTGAAATTTTCACATGGCTTCAGCTCGCCCTTCTCCCATAATTCCTACAGCAACAGCTGGAAAGACTTCTTCTCATGTTGCACAGAATGAAGCCAACAAGGCTGCTATATTTCAACGATTGCATCCCAGAATATATCTTGAACGTTTTCTCGAGGAGAAAATAAGGCCTGATGGAAGATCAATTGCTCAAAACGACGAAGGTGAAAACGCTTGGAGAAATGTTGAGGTCAATGTTGGTGGGAGATGTCCTCTCTTTCTCTCTTATTGGCTCTCTGAAGTCAGTGCTTTCTATCATAAAGGATCGATAACGACCGCCTCTGGGTCAGCACTTGTTCGCATAGGGAATACGACTGTTGTATGTGGAGTCAAAGCTGAGATATGTGAGCCAGACTTGGATAACCCAAGTGAAGGCTTTCTTGGTGGGTCCATGAGCTTTTGTTCTTCATGCAAAATGGTCTAACGTCACTCCCATATCAGTACCCAATGTCGACCTACCTGCGCTATGTTCCCCCAAATTCAAACCCGGGCCGCCCACAGAAGAAGCACAAGTTCTTTCTGAAAAGTTGAATGAAGTTCTTGGGAATGGGATGCTTCCGCTTTCATCTCTATGTATTCATTCAGGCAAATCGGCCTGGGTTCTCTATGTTGATGCAACAGTCATCAACTACGATGGAAATGTGTTTGATGCTACATTATTGGCTATGGTCTGTGCTTTGAAAAACGGTGAGTTCTCTTTTGGAGTTCGATATGTTCGTTCTGGAATATTCAACCTTCCCCAGTCATGTTACCTCATGCCTCTTATGACCCAGATCTCAATCGTACAATATGTACCCGTCCGGGGGTTGACCCGACCAAACCGTCTCGCAAGTTAGTCATACAGGAGGATCTAGTCCCATACGGTTTCTCGTTCGGTGTTTTCGCTTGGTCAGTAGTGATTTGCTCGTTCTCGCCGTTCTAGCTGCTGATTTGCATACTCGTCTCTTCTAGTTCACACATCCTACCCGATCCCTCCGCCTCCGAAGAGCCCCTTCTTGATACGTCTATCTCAATCATTCTTGACTCGCACGCACAAGTTCTCGCAGTTTCTCAGCTTGGAGCTGGTGTGGATACCGAATATGAGGCTTCAGGCCCGGATCTGGATGATACTCCTGCGCGGAAAGCAGATACATTGGCTGAATGTATCTCCCTCGCGAGAAACCGTCTAGCTATACTATTGAACAAAGTGTATGATACCATGAACTAGTCATTGGACACCAAAGCCATTCAGGCGGGGCAAATGGAATCTCATTCCGGTCGATGAAAACTGACCATGATGATCAAATGTTGTGTCATCGGTGACAATGTGCAAAGATTACCAGGAGATCACCGTCAAGGGAAGGCTTTTTTTCCGCTCCATGAAGCAAAGCGAAACATGGTGTGCATACATATGACGGGTTTCAACTGAGATTCACGGGCGTAAACTTCGAGAATGGGGCCAAGGCAAATTATTGGAAAGCGCGCGCGCGCATCCGTGTCGGAAGTTTTAAAGTACTCCCCTCATTATTAGATGTCCGCCGATGCAGTTGCCACTCATTCAGTGCGTAAATTTAGTAGAGCCTTATAGAGCTTGACAATGATAGGAACAATGTGGCTGCCACATCTACAGGCTGCAGGGTATGCAATAGGAAAGAAAAGTCTCGCGGTCAATTTTTGAAAATGATTATATCAATGTACATACAACTCGAAAGGGGGTTACTTCAAGCTTTGAAGGCTGAGCGCTGATGGACCACCGAGAGGGACACTCTTTGCAGCGATTGTGGCAAGGAACATTTTGGTTTCAGCTAGAATGACTAGCCTACCATCCCCCGCGAAAATCATTTCAGCGGTGCTCATCCCCAAGAAGAATTTTCCGAGCAAAGTTCCATCGGGAGCCCATACCTGTAGCATGTCCAGCAGTCAACATCTGGGCATCTCAAACCAGTGGATCGTTGCTAACCTGAGTCCCATCAGCACATCCGCTGTAGATATTACCATCGCTATCTAGTTGTATCCCATCAGGGACTCCCGCGTCTGCGTAAGCTAACACTCGTCGATTTTTGAATGCGTGAGTATCAGGATCCACGTCAAAGGCATAGCTGGGAAGTGTCGTCAGAAACTATGAAGGTCTCAAAGTGAATACAACACACATAGAGGCCGGGAAAGTCAAGTTGTTTCCGAGAAATCCGCCGGACGCGCCAGTATCAGAGCTGGGAATGATACAGAAATGATCAATGATACTTTACAACTGCAGGAAGCATGTTGTACTCACACAAAAACAGTCTTTCCATCTGGTGTGAAAGCTATCCCATTCGGTTTATTGAATCCATCTGCAACAACTCGTACTGCGCTGGTGTCTGGGTCAAAGCGGTAAACCTGGAATGGCATGAGGGGAGCCGGGCGGAAAAGGTTGAGAAATCCATAACTTAATTGGCAGTTTGAACATGAGGTCTTGCTACTGAGAGTAACAGAGGCACGCACTCGACGTCTGTGAAGAATATTTTGCCATTTGTTGGATGAACCTTGATGTCATTCAAAGAGACAAATTGTCGACCAAAGTAGTTGTCCAAGAGAACGGTAGCATTATAAGGAGGCAACGGATTCACAAGGACGATAGAAGGAGGTAAAGATCCACGTCCAGATGTAGCTAGGAGTAAAGATGAGTTGTAGGGACCTGTTCCTCCGTTTGTCATCTGATACCGAATGTATTTTAGTGGAGATGTAGATCTGAGCCTGAGGTAAAGCAGACGTCAAACCTGTATACTGTCTGAGAGATTCAGCTACATGAGAAGCACCTCAGCATACAAACAGTACTGACACCTCTGCGAACATACCTGAGTTATAGGAACATTGACGGATCCCGTTGGATTCGCGGATAAAGCCGCCTCGACTTCTTTCATACTGATCTTGCTTATCACATTGTTGTGGTTGAGATCACTCATTCCTAGAGGGCCTAGTCTCCGACCATGCATTCAGAAAGCTACTTTGGGTTAGTGCAGAAATTGCTCACCTCCATCATTCGAAGAAAAGAAAACCTCATCAGTAGGTTCGTTGTATATAGGAGCTTCATGAGCGAAAGCGAAAGTTGCATTGGATGCGATTTCACGGAAAGAGGGATTCTCTCCCAGGATAGTCAGAAATCTCTTGTCAAAGACCTGGAAAAATGGGGGTGTGGTCGATGTTGGGTTGAAAAACGCATTGAAGGAATCGTTGCGGAAGGGTCCATCTGGACCCATCACGGCGAACGAGTGGGGATCAATAATCTATGCAACAAATATTCATGACATACATAACATCAAAGGAGTAGGGTGCAAACTCACGACTATCTGGGAGTCATTGACACTGGCCAGGATGCCTGGGAATGTGGCAACAAGAGCAATATGAGCAAGGACTTTGAACAGTCCCATCGTCAAGACTTGGCGTCAAAGGAGAGAGAAAGAAGTTGGAGAAATATTTCAGGCTTTTTAGTGCTCAGCAGTAGTTGTACCGCGTGACAGAAGAATGCTGCTATGACATACTTGAGAAGTTGAAGACGAGCAGGGATACGATTATAATATAGACATCGTGCAGAGTATTGAAGCTCAGATGGGTCCTAGGCCTATCAGCGTTCCAAACTGGCCAAGCTTAGGAAAATGATGCTGTGAATGAAAGACTAAGGGCACGCCTCAGACTCACCTCAACCAAGTTTGAAAACACATTGCGGGGATTCGCCAACAGCCTTTAGTTGAATGAAGAACATCACTTTTGCATACTATCATTCCAGTCTCGGCCGAAGAGATTCTATACAAGAGGGAAGTCAGAATATCCATGATTTTTTTGTTGATGTTCATGGACGAAGTTTGAGAAGAAGACCGGAGCGGGAAAAGTCGTCGGTGACGGCTTCAGCCACATGGCATGGCAAAACAATGGATATCGGAAGAATGCATGACATGCGTTTCTCTCCCTCTTCCTTCTCACAGTGCCACAGTGCTAATGCATTTCCTGATCATACGTCTTCAAACTTTTCCAACGTATTTTCCGGCCTTTACCGTAAGATAATGCGCTGCAATTTTCTGTCGGGAAATATCGTTACAGTGGACTTTTTCTTTGAATGGTCCCTTCCAGGTATTTCCCATTGTGACCAATCCAAGATCCTCGTTGAGTTTCACGATTCAGGAATCAGGGTACGATAGGGATGATGTGGTGTAAGGTTCTACATGAGGTGCTCAATCTGCTGAAGTGTTCAGAGTCTGCCGCAGGTGTGCCGTTATCTCTTCAGGGTTTGTTCTAGTTCTGATGAAAACATGAATTGCAGCAATTTCGATATGCCTATGTTTCTAAAAGGTTGCGAAAGATGCTCCGATTAGGCGGAAATTCTCTCAGCCCGCCTCTCCGCCACGAACTGTGTGCAGACTTATGACAATCTTGGCAGTCGGTCCAAAGTCGGTATTAAACACGTCCTAATCCGGGTGTTTTAATGGTGATAGAAGATACCCCTTCTTTTTCCAGGACTGCTTAAAAACTGGAATGCAGCGATCTCGGTCGGAATCAACACCTGGACCGCGTCCACGCTTTTCCTTGACTAAATATCATACCGCTATTCGGTGCAACCTGCTGCAATCTATTTCTACTTCTACGGGAATATTCCTTCCATATTTCATCCAACGAGCTTTATTTACCAAGGCTCTCTCTCCTCGATAGTTCCCGCATTGCCTTCTTCCTATGTCGACAGAAATCAACAAATTCCCAACTGTGACTGGCTTTCGATGGTTCAACATTGCAGTTCTTCTAATCACACCCTCGATTGCCCTCGCAGGGGCAATGTGGGTGACCATCTGCTACAAAACAGTGTGGTTTTCAATCCTCCACTATATATTCACCATGCTGGGTAAGAACTTGCTTCCTATTACCCCTTGGTCGTTCTAACTTCGTTACCGTCAGGCATCACCGCTGGTAGGCTTTGAGAAGACTCTTCTATGGCATATGATACTGATTTGCTCCGTATTGGAAGGGTACCATCGACTGTGGTCTCATAGAGCCTATACCGCATCCCTTCCTCTCCAGTGGTTCTTGATCATTGGCGGAACCAGTGCCGTTCAGGGATCTTGTTATTGGTGGGCTCGAGCGCATCGATCTCATCACCGCCACACCGACACAGATCTGGATCCATATAACTCCCATCGCGGTCTCTTCTGGACACATATAGGCTGGATGATCTTCAAAACAAATTTGCGCACCGGAACCGCGGACATCTCAGACCTGAAGAAGGACAAGCTGGTGCAATTTCAGCACCGACAGTATTTTTCATTAGCAATATTGTTTGGCCTTGTGTTCCCGTCAATCGTACCAGGACTCGTCTGGGGAGATTGGTGGGGAGGGTTCTGCTTTGCTTCTGCATTGCGGCTTACTGTGGCGCACCATGTATGTCGTTGATCCCATTTCATTGACTCAAGTGTTCACTAATTGAACTTTTGAACAGAGTACCTTCTGTATTAACTCGATCGCCCATTACCTTGGATCAACTCCTTATGACGATCGACTATCGCCCCGCGATCATTTGTTGTCAGCTCTGTTGACGATGGGCGAAGGTTATCATAATTTCCATCACCAATTTCCGATGGATTACAGAAACGCATATCTTTGGTATCAATACGATCCTACAAAGGTTTGTTCGTCAGTGGCGTTTATGTACAAAATCTGACGCCACAAAGTGGTTCATTGCACTGTGCAGAATAGTTGGTTTCGCAAGAAATCTGCAAAGGTTCCCCAGTAATGAGATTCAGAAAGGGGCTCTTACAATGCAATTGAAAGCTTTGAAGAAAACCCAAGACGCAGTCAAATGGCCGGCCCCAGTTGAAGAACTTCCGGTCGTTGATTGGGAAGCATGTGAGTATAGCAATGATTCAAGGTGCTAAGAATGTCCTAAATGAGACTAGTTCAGGAAGCGTCCAAGTCGCGCAACTTGATTCTCGTATCCGGTTTTATACACGATGTCTCGTCCTTCATCGAGCAGCATCCAGGAGGTCCTACTCTTCTGATAAAAAACTCAGGTCGCGACATGACTGCCTCATTCTTCGGAGGTATCTATGCTCATTCGAACGCTGCGCACAACGTACATTCTCATCTATCTTATCGCGCTCTGCCTGGACTAACTAAAATCATGTAGCTCTTAGCAATGATGCGAGTAGGAATACTTGCTGGTGGTGTAGAAATGCCCGCGGAGCGTACAGTTTTTCCTCCTTCTCAGCATCTTTACATTGCAGAACGAGCATGAAATCTGGCTCTAGACATAGAATTCTGTTTCCACTCTTTTAATGTATATCTCATGAACACGTTTCACGCTATACTCAGCCGTGCATGCAAAACATATCTCCGGAAAATATGGAAGGTAGTAGTATCGGTGTCGGACGACTCTCACGAAATTACATCTTTTTCCATGAATAAGTCGGTATGTAGTTCTTCAAGCGCATGGCATCGTCTGTTTGCAATTCTGACTCTGCCATTCAACACCTCAGGAGTCAGGACTCTACGCGGAGCGCTTCAACCCATCCTGCCTGTTTGAAGTTTCAACGTTCAACCGTATATGGTAAATATATCTGTCATGTCTATATGTCTAACACCTCCATTTAGTGTCTCCGATGTCGTTACTCAACACCGATATCTGCATCTGCTATACAATCATGGGTAGGAGCTTGAATGCGATCTAGCTCAAAATTGTTCATACTTAGTACAGTGTGTCCAGGTTCCGCGGAGATCCCATACATGAACTCAAGTATCGACACATTACAGGAGACTCATGAACTTGGAATTTCCTTTGAAGCTTATCATTTGATGGTTAGCCCTGTTCTGGCCTATCTCATCATCCGAGTATTTCGCTCGGGAACCATGAATAAAACAACGGATACGCCCAGGACGAATAGTACTTTTCCCCATCTCCCCTCAATGACTCGTGTACAAACTATCTTGCCCTCCGCTCAAGATGTCCCGTCGAATATTTCCGTGCCGCGATTTCTCTTAGACGACTATCGACATCCAACACGCCCAGAGAGGCTTCCAGAAACACCGTGTCTCATAGACGATGCCACGGGAGATAAGGTTTTCATGGAGGAGGTGCGTCGTATGGATATCGCCGAGTCGCTGTCTCATTAAGCTTTCGAGTAGTTGCGCAGACGAACTCAATGTCTTGCTTCCGCCATGAACGATAAGTGGAATCTGGGTGAGTGAATATGTCCAAAATATGAAATGGCACTGATCATTGGCTACCCTAGAGGAGGGTGATATTGGTGAGGCTTTGCTTCGCGTCACCCGTTCCAATCGTGAATCTTGGCTCAACGTTCTTGCCGCTAGTCGCAATCATGAGTTCTAATCACATTAGTACGTTTCTTCCAGACACTCTCGCGCTGTCACTGGAGCCGGTACTATCAGATTTCCCTCCGTGCGTATGGGCCACTCACCGCTTAGGCTGCATAGTGTCGTCAGTATTCTAGCATTTTTCTAGAGCGATATGCTGATTGACCGTGCTTCTAGGACTCTAAGCCCAAACCTTTCTGTTGGCGAACTGGGTATTTGTTGATCCTTTTCTCTTTATTCGTATCACTGACCTGCCAAGTACATAGTACACCATTTGACAATTGCGCGACCCAGCCTGCTTTTTGTGCACTCGGAATGTTTCTTGCTTGCACTTCAAGCAGCAACTCAACTTCTCCTCCCTACCACTAGAATTGTTCTTCTTGATGGATCTCGCTCTTTCTTGATGGACACTCATCTGCAATTGAGACACGAATGTTTCGACAGCCTGATTGAACAAGGATCATTGCTCCCTCCGGTGATAGAGAAGCCATTTCAGGAGGGCGAAGCGAAAACGCGAATTGCGTTCCTCGCCCCTTCATCGGGTACGACTGGCGTTCCAAAGGTGTCTATCATCTTGGTTTATTCACTGAGTCCAAATTTCCTCATGAACAAAACTTTCAGGCAGTGGCCATTTCCCATTACAACGTCATCAGTATTGTTATCCAAGCTGCTATCTTCAATCGTATTGGGGAAAACTCCATGGGATGGGGAGCCCGGCGTTTCAGGACTGGGGATATATGCTGTGGGTGTAAGTAGTCTCAAGTTGTACATTGTTGTTTCCGACTAATGTCCTCGTCCTTCAGTTTTGCCGCTGTATCGTAAGCCCTCCTGCAATTGTGTGCAGCTGTATTGCTAACAGATATTAGATATTTATGGTCTGGTGTATAACGTGAGTCCCTTTCAGAACTATGAGCTCAAGTCCGAGGGGCTAATTTACCGACTCTCAGCTTCACTTCATGTTATATGCCGGGGTAAATTGACCCATCAAAAATCCGTTACTTCGTGAGTTTACTAACCAAAAAACCACTTTGGCAGATGTCACTCGTCCTCGCACCGAAGTTCCATTTTGAAAGTTTCCTGCAAAGCATAGAGCGATATCGCATGACACATTTAACGTTAGGAGTCCGATACCGCACTTGTCCCACGCGTATGCGTTCTAATTATCGACATCTCACAGGATCGTTCCGCCTCAAGCGGTATTGCTTTGCAAGGTTTGTCGCTTTGTTGTTTGTGGCCAAACGCTAAGGATGTCGCTTGCAGCACCCAGCAGTGAAGAAATATTCCCTCGCCAGCGTGAGGTATTGTATTGTCGCAGCAGCGCCGCTCAGCGCGTCTCTCACCGAAGGGTTGTTGAGAGCTTTGCCCAATGTCGTTCATTTGGGTCAAGGATATGGTAATTCGGTTGCTGCACGCTAGAGCCTCGGTCTTCTCAGTGAGATATCTATAGGAATGACCGAAACCTGTGGAACCGTTAGCATGGTGAGGAACTACCATTATGGAACCCGTGAACGACGATTGAACTCAAAATTTTGGACTGATGTTGCAGTTCCCTTTATCTCAAAACGTCGGGACACTCGGTAGTGGTGGACAACTTCTCCCTGGCACTGCAGCGAAAGTGGTTAAAGAGGATGGAACGATCGCTCAAACCGGGGATATTGGAGAGCTCTACGTCAAAGGCGGCCAAGTCGCTCTTGGTTATTATGGAGACGAGAAAGCGTGCGTCCCTTTTCATATCGATAACATCTTACCTGTAACTCCCAAATATACAGTACACAGGACGCGTTTGTTGATGGGTCTGCCATAAACATTCCCTTGGAGGTAGTCTTATCTGACTGATTAAAACTTCCTGCAGATGGTTGAAGACAGGAGATCAAGTCTTCTTTAAAGAGAATGGGGATATCTTCATCGTAGAACGAATCAAGGCGAGGAGTTTCTGTATCAGTCCTTGTCATGGTTACTTACTGGAGTTGTTAACTTCATTACAGGAGCTCATCAAGGTACTCTCGTTTGAGGAATCTTCGTATACTTGGGGAGTGGTCCTGCTGACTGAATATTACTGGTATAGGTTAAAGGACTTCAGGTGGCCCCTGCAGAGCTTGAGGGACACCTTCTCATGCACCCTGGCATCGCAGATGCAGCGGTGATAGGTGTTCCAGATGAGTACGCTGGGGAGCTGCCTATGGCTTTTATCGTTCTTCAGCCACCGCTTGCAACACTGATCGAGCAAGATCCCAATTTTGCGCTTGAGCTTCGATCAAGTATCTTCAAGGTATAGTGAATATCCAGTTCTAAGTAGAGCGGCTCTTCTCACACACTTTCCTTCGTTAGCACGTTTCTGATGCCAAATCCAAACATAAGTGGCTTTCAGGAGGCATTCTGTTCACCGACGCTATTCCTCGCAATGCCAGCGGCAAAATTCTGCGACGAATTCTGAGAGAGACCAGAAAACACGCACTCGTGTCACCTGAAGTTAGTGCAATACAGAATTCGTCGACCGAGGGGACTCCAGTTTCTGCTAAATTATAGATTTAGTCAGACGAAGGAGATACAAACGAGCGTCTGTACCGACTTGGGATTGACTTGGTTTCGAAGTACGCACTATGCAGCTATCCATAATTCCGCGGAACACTACAATCTAATAATGTTGTTCGATAATGATTACTATGAGCTACTCTATTCATGCATGACCAGAAATATTGCCATACGCGTTCAATTTTACAGACTATGTATGAAACGTCACAATTTCGTTTGTTGTCAGAGAAAGAAAAGCTGTCATGGAATGATCATGATTGCGCGGGAACTTCTACTATGTTTTCCAGAGTTCGGGCTAGATTGAGCCTGGTTGAGCCTATCATTCTTCTTCGAGGTTCCGGTTTACAATTAGTCTACCGAACGTCTCGATGAGACGATTGTTCTGGGTATTGTGCTATCAGGACTTTTGTAGATCGTGAAATCCCGTTGAATCTCAATGGAGACTTGCGGCTAGAGCTTGAAGGATTGCGGAGACAAGACTGAAACGCTGGGTGCAATTACACTCGAAATACACACACCAGTTCTGCATTGCAAAGTACATTCCGGGACATAAGAAATAAATAATACCTATGTAAAGCACAAACAATTGCTAGCCAGGGCCCAGTGGGATACATTCAAAACTTTGGTTCGGAGAATTGCACGAATTCACTGTTACGGGTATATTCAGTGATACCATCATTCCTGAGAAGAGGGGAATAGCGAGAAAGTGGCATTCGGAGAATGTGCTTGTTGCCCCGATTCTTCTGGGAAATTGTGTAGCGAAGAGTCATGTACGCTGTCAGAGAGACTGAGCAAAGATATGAGTTTGGTCAAATTCAGTCAACAGCACAGAGAATAACGTACATATCAGCCATTCTATCCATACGAATGCTTTCAACGCTTGGACGTCCTGGCACCATGTTTTGACGTCGTCAGATCCTGAAATTATGTGAAGATTTAGACAGTGCTTCTGTCAGGTAACATGGGCAAGATAAACGCACCAGCAGGGCATGACATAGGTACATGACGCCAACGAGAGGTAGAGAAGGCGTTGAACGCTGTTTGTGATGAGGTGACAATCAAATCGAGTAGACTAATACTGAGACTTACACAACCAAAAGATGGAAAGCACGGTGAAAACCCCAATCTCGAACTGGGGTCGGCCGGTATACGAAGTCTTGCAAATGAAGTCAAGAGCCAGCCTGAGTAAATCCAAATGTCAACTTCGATTGTGAAACAGTTTGCGACTAGAGCCCGAACACACATGGTAGTGAGAACAACCAAAGTAGCTATGGAAAGCCCGAGCGGGAAGAGATCCGCGACGACTTGAGAAACAAAAGGGTGAACTGAGTGCTAGGATAAATTGACGGAAACCTCACAGAAAAACTCTTGGAACATGTTCACGCGCGCGGAAAGCGCGAGAACGATTATATTCATGCAATAAAGAACGACTGTGAATATTCTCGTGAGCTATGCAAGATCTCAGGCCAAAGAAAGTTGCAGGACACACCATGGACTGTAATCTTCTTCTTCCCAACAGAAGTAAAACCAAAAGCCATTTGAACAATGAAGGGATTGCACGTTTGTTACTTGTGTGTGTGTGTATCAAACGTCAGATTGAGGAAGACAAACGTAGAAAGAATGAGCAGAAAGAGGGAAAGGAAGGACTGGCAACTGCAGCGCCCAGCGAAGAGTTCTGAACAAAGATGTGAGTGATGCATTGATCAATAGTCTTGACAACCTCAATTAGATAATACACATGATATAGCACTATGTTACTGAAGACGGGTGCCTGCAGGCTGCAATGTGCCTGCTTCGCTCGTAATGTCCTCATGGACCATAAGAAAAATCATGACGGAAGGAGGGGGAGGAGCTGGGAGGAGGAATGTTTACATACAGCTTTGACCCAACGAATTATCGATTATCATTTATGCCGTAAGGTGATATCCTCAGCCTGTGAGCCTCAGTGCTCATCGACATCGTTGACCGAGAGCACCATAATTATATATGTATCTTGTTTCAATAACAGGGTGCGTCTTTCAATGCTCGAGAACAGCGCTCCAATGTTTTCAGCGCCCAAGGTTTCTTGTCTGACTTGGTAGGTTGCAGCCCTTCCCTCTCAACTAAGATCACAAGCGCCAAGAAAATGGTATACCACAACCGTTTGGTATGCTGTCTCCCAAAGACCAGCAGTGGACTACCGCCGCCACCTACATAACCCTCCTTGATGGCTTCAGATGGCCCAGGAGGGAGAAAGAATGTCTCGAGCAGGGGATCTCCCCATAGAGCATGTGCCAGAGTCGGGACTATGGCTGCAATTCGGACTGAAGATGAAGTGTCATCAGGTCGTGTAATGAAGATGTCGTCCTCTGATCCAGTGAACCAGATCAACGAAGGTACTTCTACGTCATCAAAGAGAAAGAACGCAATGGCTCGAGAGAGATACGTCCGGATGTCTTCATACGACACTCCGAAATCAATCCCGACGTTGTGTACGTGCTCAAGAAGAGGCTCTAAGAGTGCGACGAAAGTCTCTTGCCAACTGTAAGATGGTTCGCGAGGCTGATCCAGACTAGGGTGCCCGAACCAGTCGTTCTGAATGCCAGAATGAAGCTGTCCTAGGAGTTGACCCAGAGTCAAATCTATGAGCGCCTCCTGCGGTTTCGTTAAGATATTCTGAGCTCGGGCAGCAGAAAGAGGGATGATTGCGCTCGATCGGAGTGGCTGGGGAGGTGTTAAAAGAAGGGGATAATCAATTGAGTCTAGAGAGGTGTCCAGAATAGGTTCTGGTATGGGTATGGATGTCTGTTGATGGATCTTTGCGATAAGCATTGAATATACCTGAAGAGAGTTACAGCGAGGGACAGAGGCAGGTTCATCTGCTATAGATGAGATAGTAATGAAGGAAGTATGTGTCGAGGTGTTGTCTGCTGATGACGCCATATCCAGCATGTACGTGGTGGTATTCCGTGTTCGACTGTTCATTTGTGAGTGTTTGAGCACGAAGACCATTCATAGATGATCATGAAACTAGCCTGTATGAGTCTTCAAGCTGTGCATCAACTAAGCCAATAACGCGAAAATGGCTGGGTTGAGGAAACCATTTTGTGATGACTTTTTGTGCATCCTCCAAACTTAAAGTAATCGCCATTGGCCAGCGATGAAGGAAGTTGTTCGAAATACGATAGGCGCCGGCGGTATTGTTGGGTACATAAGCGCGGATAATTACCCGCATGCGCACGGACCATCGAAAACCTATGTTGACAATGTTCAAGTTGCTCGGAACACTCCTTCCTCCTGACTACGAGCTTCCATCGGACCGTACTCACTATACAGCCCCTCCCGAGTATGGTTCATCCATCTGTTCCTATGATTTACACATCTGCTGACCGTTATCATGTGGAAACCTTACTACACTGGCAGGACGTAGCATACTCGAAGCCCTTTCTGCCAGAAGTAAGATCACCTCAGCTGAATATAATCACCAGTCAGCTTCCGAGAAAGCCGCGTAGAGAGAGAGATTGCTATAAAGCACACGGCACATCACGATGGCTAAACTCCAAGCTCTTCAAGCTCTCAGAGACTCGGCATCTGCATCTTGGCTTGACAGCGAATTCACGACCTCGTTATCTGCCTATCTGCATCAATTCACGATGAGATTGAAGACCTTGGGCGTCAACGTTATGATACCAACTGCCGTCATTTCTGCGGCAGCACCATCTGGGTTTCCTGCTTCGGGAAATGGTCTCTGGTACAACACTCCCGCAGGGTTCTGGTCCAAGACTTACCTCCCAGTCGGGAATGGCTATCTAGCGGGTATCTTCGTCTTCGTATTTGTTAGCGTTCAACTTGTACCTCACACAAACTATAGCTATGGTTCCTGGTGGAATGGCGGTTGAAACCACTCAGTTAAACATCGAATCTCTATGGAGTGGCGGCCCGTTTCAAGATCCAGTGAGTGTCCCTATCAGCGTGAGTTATGGCTCACTGACTGTCCAAGACGTATAATGGCGGAAATATACAACCATCTGGCGCTACAGCAGCTCATCTAGCTATGGAATCCATCCGTGCAAGCATCTTTGCAGATTCAACAGGGGAGATAGACAGTAAGCTATCTTCGATCCTGTCCACAATGTGATTTAGTCTGAGATCCACGTAGACGTTGAAGTTCTGACCACCGCACCTGGTGCTTACGGTACACTGCTTCTTTCTGATTCTGATAATCCCTGTCTTAACAGAACGGTTTGCAGGTTCATATGTTGGTGCTGGTTATTTGATATCCTCGCTCGATCTATCTGGGTCTGTGAGCAACTTTGCGCGGTGGCTTGATTTAGATGAAGGTGTAGCACGATCTACATGGACACAGTCCAATGAAACCTTTGTCAGGTATGTGGACGCGCTATCAGTTTCATTGCCTTCAATCAATCATTCATTCATTCAGGGAAACCTTCTGCTCTCATCCTTCAGAAGCCTGTCTTCATCATATCAGTACTGCCTCTAATGCAACTTTACCCAATACTACTTTTGCGTGGGCTTTGTTGGACTCCGGGCTACCAGCTCCCAACATCACTTGCTTTGACTCCAGGACATTACAGATACGGGGTTCTGCGGGTGAACCTGGAATGCTCTACGAGATCCTCGGACATGTTCAATCGACCCAAGGTAGTGTCAATTGCGTCCCGTTAGACGCGACCAACGCCACTATATCCGTCACGGGTGCTACCGAAACATGGATTTCCTGGGTTGGCGGGACAGAGTACTCGATGGACGCTGGAAACGCCGAAAACAACTTTTCGTTCAAGGGTGCCGATCCACACCAAGCTTTGATACCCCTCGTGAACACCGCTGCGAACGGCTCGTACCAAGATACCCTTGCTACCCATATAGACGATATCAACAGTACTTTATACGGTCAATTCTCTCTATCACTGGGGCAAGTTCCTCAACTCGATATCCCGACCGACCAGATTCGGGCGGCCTATCAGGTTGATACTGGGAATCCCTATCTTGAATGGGTCACTTTCAATTTGGGACGTTACATGCTTGCGAGTAGCGCCAGAGGTACTTTACCTGCAAACCTGCAGGGCAAATGGGCGAAGGATGTAAACAGCCCATGGGGAGCTGGTAAGTTCTTTCAATCGCTGGCCATATGCATTTGATGATTGGCTCGTAGACTACCGTGAGTGGTCGCATGAAACGGCTTGATTGATGTTCACGCAAGGGGCAGACTCGAATATCAACATACAAATGAACTACTGGAGTGCCGAAATGAGTAATCTCAATGTCGCAGGATCGTTGTTTGACTACATAGAGGTTTCTGATACGTTTTCTGGGGGATACTGACGAGTACTCATCAAAATGCATTTTATAGAAAACATGGGCTCCCAGAGGTGCGATGACAGCACAGGTCCTCTACAACATTTCACGAGGTTGGGTTACGCATGACGAAGTGAGTAGTGCATAGTGGTGTGCGACTGTTCTCAGCAAAATGTGATATCTCATTGAATCACAGATGAACGTAAGATATTCCTTTGAAAATTGAGAAATGTGCAGGCATGCGACGTTTGCTTTCAGATTTTCGGGCATACGGGAATGAAGGGTGGTCCTGGAGGAGGAAATACAGCTCAATGGGCGGATTATCCTGGTACGTGATTGTTATGCCTTCGAAATTCATTCTCTATCTGAGGCGGGTGCACATTACAGAGTCTGCAGTCTGGATGGTATGTGCAACTCTAGAATCGTCTAGTCGTCAACATCTCAGACGTTCTCCTAGATGTTACATGTTTGGGACCGATTTGCGTACTCGAATGATGTTGAGTGGTGGCGTGCTCAAGGATGGCCACTTCTGAAGGTCAGAACAATACATCCTGAATGAGCCGAAGTTGCTGATACGTATGGTGCATCGAACAGAGCGTAGCGTCTTTCCATCTAGACAAACTCATTCCGGATGAGCATTTCAATGATGGGACCCTTGTCGTGGCACCTTGTAATTCACCTGAGCAGGTTCCTATCACATTAGGTGCGTGGAATTACACAAAATCCTACTGATTCGGAAGAGTAGTAAACCATGTTACTTGATTGGTCCCTCAATAGCGTGTGCTCATGCCCAGCAACTCATCTGGCAACTGTTCAATGCTGTGGAAAAGGGGTTCAACGCATCTGGCGATACCGATGTCGCGTTCCTTGAAGAAGTACAAACCAAACGCGCCCAGATGGACAAGGGACTGCGAATTGGTTGGTGGGGTCAGCTACAAGGTTTGTTCTTGCCATAATGGTTGTGTCTCACGTTCTCATGCTGCGTGATCAGAATGGAAAGTGGACCTTGATTCGCCGACAGATACACATCGCCACTGTATGTCGTGAATCTAAAAGCAAGCCTACCTATGTCGTTGGTCTGATCCTTGACTCTATCACAGTATCACATTTGATTGGACTATACCCGGGCTACGCCATCACCTCTTACGACGTTGATCTCCAAGGTGGGCTCGTAGTCAATGGAACGAACATCACATACACCAAGGAGGATATAATCGACGCTGCTACAACCAGCTTGATACATCGAGGAAATGGGACCGGTCCAGACGCGGATGCGGGTTGGGAAAAAGTCTGGAGAGCCGCTTGTTGGGCGCAATTAGGAAACGCGTCTGAGTTTTACCATGAACTGACTGTATGTGATTCGTTCTTGCTCGACCATTCTGTTGCTCACTTTCTTGAAGTATACTATCTATGAAGACTTTGGCCCAAACCTGTTCAGTTTGTACGATCCCGGCGACACCGACCCCATTTTCCAGATTGATGCTAATCTCGGGTTTCCTGGTGCCGTTCTGGTGAGTGGATGGGTATTAGCTGTGAATATATCAACTCACAGAGACTTGTCCCAGAATTCCCTTTTACAAGCCCCAGACGTAGCTTCCCCTGAGAAGTCGATCAAAATTACCCTTTTCCCTGCTCTCCCGCAAGACAAATGGAAATCCGGGCATCTCAAGGGTGCACGTGTGAGAGGAGGGTTCATTGTCGATCTAGAGTGGGATGAGGGCACCCCCACGATGGTTTCACTGACGGTTGACGAGAATCCCCTTTGGCCCTCGAGATCTGTGGAAGTCATTTACGCAGGAAAAACTGTGGGATCGTTCGTGACTGAACCGAACTTCAGCACGACCATACAAAATTTCTAAACACTCGTTACCCAGAAACTTTGAACTGTTACTGAACTGTTACTACACGATGTTTCCTCGTATTTATCATCCTTCTGCCAAGTCTGAGATCGTAGTAGATAGTTTCGAGATATCAGAGTTTCACAGAGATCCCAGGAGGTCCACGATGGTCGTGCACACCGGACTAGTGGCACGGGGAAAAGTGAGGTTCCGTCAAGACAGTGAGGGAATTCTGGAGAGCGTGCAGTGGTGAGCCTGAGCCATTGATACGCTGTTTGACCTTGTGGATATCTCTCACCGTGTATATTGTCCTGAAGCCGATGGACAGGATTTTGGGAACCGGACGGCTCCGAAACCTTGCCACGATACCACCTGCTGATACTCTTCATGGATTTCAATGACCACCACACTGAGCACAGTACATTGTTGGTTCCTCGCAATGCAGCCTTTCCAGGAAGTTAACGAATGAAAAGACTGATAAAAACTCTCAAGACTCTTTCCAACCTAGAAATACCTCCCCAGTCATCAATTTCTGAACTCTTTCTATTCCATCACCTATGTCTGCGATCCAAGATTTCTCCGAGAAAGCCAACTTCGCTACTACCTCCCGTCTCCTATCTTGCCTGGTCACAGAATCTCTTTCTCGAGCACTGTATTTCCCTCTTACTGGATTCGAAGCGACCGGGTTCTGCGTTTTGCTTTCTGGCGAAGTATCTTCTCGCCCACCAGAGCCCATCGATGTCCCTTATAAGCTTTCCGATATCCTCACTATAATCCTGCTTAAGCACGTACCTGTTTTCAAGCACGATGGTGCTGACCCTCGTGGACCAGAGATTGGGCTCTTAGATCCGATGGATATGCTTCCTCTCACTCTAGAAGTTGTCCAAGGAGTTCACGATGGAGCCCATATTGTGAGTTATTTGCAGAATGCTTTAACGTCAGTCTTTGCTCAATGTATTTTCTGTTTCCAGCATTTTGAACTGGGACAGGCCCTTTTCGCTCGATTAGAGATCTCTGGATGGCAACTCGATGTACATTCACATACTATCATGCCTTCTCCTGATCCAATCGTGCTCTGGGACAAGTTTGCGAAGAGTTATGATGTTCAGGAGAACATGATCAAGGAAATCGCAGAAGAATTAGAAAGTGCTGTTCGATGGCAAAGTTTGTGTTACACCATGTTCTAGCTCTGGGGTTACTAACGGACAAAATGTTTAGAGTATTCATATGAACACCCTCCAAGAGCGCCGCTCTTCACATCTTCAAGTGTAGAATGGGAGCAATCCATTGTTGAAGGTCATCCAACGCATCCGGTAGGTATAGACTCTATTCTCTTCATCGTCCGATAATCAAGGTTGTAGATGCACAAAACCCGCGCATTCCTACCTCCAATGCAAGATGTATCTCCAGGATCCTATGACTTATATCACCCCAATCTTCGGTTCGTTGCTCTTCCCAGAGCAAGCCTGAAGGTGACCTACGAATTCGAAGAACTCACTCAACCTCTTCGAGAAGCCGCCGCTCGAAATGCTCGTCAAGAATTAGATGTTCCCACCGACCACCTTGTTATCCCTGTTCACGAACTTCAAGTGGCCCATATTAAGGACAAGTTCAAAGATGCTATCATATATCCTGCTGAGTTCAGCTTACCCCTTCTCGCTCAACAAAGTATCCGGTAAGATGTTTTATCTTGCATCTCAGAACGTGATCTCATTGCATACAGCTCAGTCGTCGTTCCTCACGTTTACAAAACCCTTTCGTTGAAACTCGGTGTCGGGATCAAGCTCACATCTGCTGTACGGACCATCTCGCCCGCTTCAGCTTATCTTGGACCCCGGTTCTCTGCTCAAGTCGTCCCGGCGCTCACCATGGATCATAGCTTGCTCACTGTCGCAAAGGAATTGTCTTCAGTCGTGTCTGCCGATCCGGAAAGTGAGATTGCGAAACACTGTGCTGCGATTGTCAGGGAGGCACATGAACTTGGGAGCGGGGAAAGAGGAGAGAGGTTGATCGTGTGTACGGCCTTGGTGGAAAGTGGACATGCAATTTCTACTCCGGATGACACGCCAGGTAACAAGGGACCTCATACCACGGATGTTCCTGCCGTCATTCGCGTATTCGAGCTAGACACCGAAGCGAAGAGGCTCAAATGGCTGGACGAATTTGTCAACGTCTTCTTCAAGGCCTTTCTCCCCTCCGTCCTGCACAACGGCGTGGCGTTCGAAGCTCACCCACAGAATTGTCTTGCGCGTTTCGATCTCGCCACAAAGCGAATACTTGGCTTTGTCATACGCGATTTTGGTGGAATCCGTGTTCACCCTCTTACGCTGCTCGCCACTACTGGTGTAGAGCTCGACGCGGTATCAGGACATAGTATCATCGCGCCTGATCTAGACGATGTGTATGCGAGGATGTATCATACGGTGATACATAACCATCTACAGCAGCTCATCAGGGTGCTTGGGCTGCATTATAACGGGAAGGGATGGGAGATTGTAAGGAGCAATTTGGTGGCTATCATCCCTAGAGATCATGCACTCTATGAAGCGTGGTTGGCACCGGAGAGAAAGACATTTCCAGGCAAGTGTTTCATGAGGATGAGGATGCAGGGGATGTACAGATTCGTAAGTTGTGATTTTGATTTTGGCGTTAAGAACGATACAATGTTGACCATGTTACTTCATTGCAGCATCTTCATGGACCGTTTCCTAATCTGATTCACTATGAAGGCGTCACTGAAGGTCTATCATAGGGTCCGTCGTATGGGAACGATTGAGATATCGAGCTTCGACATGTCCCAATGCACTCGTTGATTGACTCTTTACTTCAGACATAGTGCGGCTCTAATTTATAGTATCACAAGATTCAGAATCCTCTCGAGCTTAAACCATAGATAACGCAACAAATGCATTTCGTGTACAGTTCATTCATCGACTTGTCATTAGTGAAAAAAGCATACGAGGCAGTGAATTCTAGACAGCAAAGGATAGCAACATTGAAAGCAGATTTTGAACAACTGGGTAGGGCTTTTTACATCCGAGTCAGGGGCGTTAACGAAAGCAATCTCATAGCGCTAGCCAGAACAAAGCGAGTGCAACGAAAGACATATAATCTAGCTTGCGCAAGCTCAGTTTCTTGTCCACGCACGATAAGGGTCTCCCAAGCCGAGCTAACCAAATGGCTGATTCTAGAACATCACGGTGGTCAGATTGCAATCCAGTCAAATAGACAAAGAGCATACTTGAAGCAGTATGAAACGACGGTCGACGGTTCATAGTTTTTCATCGCTACCTTGACTACATCCGGGTAAGAGGCAAGGGCAAATACCAGTTCCCTCACTTTTGGTTCAGTGAGGAGTGTTGTGTCGATGAGTTCGGGGTCATCCCTCGGATTGATTCCGTCCAAAGCAACTTTGCGCTCTACGGAACAAAGCCGAACGTGTGCGTATTGGAGATACGCGCCTGTGTCGCCTTCAAAGGACGTCATTCTTTGAAGATCGAATGTGTAGGCATGGACCCTGGCCAAAAATTCGAGCATTAACGCAGATAGAGTGGTTTGTGGAGACGATCACATACCTTTTAGCAGACATATCCTGTATTTTGACGCATGTCATTCCGACCTCATCACTCGTGTACTCGGGATCGGTCACGTCCTTCATTTTCTCTTCGTTCTTCTTCATTTGCTCTAACATGGCCTCTTTGCTTGCTTCCAAAATGTCTGAAAGAAACTTGACTTGGCCTTTCCTCGTGCTCATACCATGTATTTTTCCAAAGCTGACATGCTCGAGTTTGTCTGTGAACGGCTCGCCCATGAGTGCAAGTGCTTTGAAGAATTGGCTGACATGAAGGTCCTGCTGATCACCGATTACATAGATCATCTTGTCAAAGTTGTATAACTGGTACCGTTGACGAGCACCAGCAATGTCTCGAAGAATGTATATCGTCGTGCCGTCTGTAAATATAGTGAACATAAGACCGTCTCGAGCTGTCAGAAGAGAGGTGCGAAGTACGTACCACCCTTTTGAACGACGGGTTTGCCCAGTTTCCATTGTGTGAGGTCAAGAGCCAAGGCATCGGCAGCATTATCGTCGTCGCCCGCATCTTGCTCTCTGGCGGGCGTACTAGCTTCAGCAGCAGCAGCCCCGACACGACTTTCATGGGCTGTTTTCTTCGTCAACAGGCCTTTACTCTTCAGCTTCTCTAGCGTGTCCATCATCAAATCCGATTTGACAAGACTTTCTCCACCATAGACGTCAAATCGAACATTTAACCTCTTGTATACCTTTTCGTATTCGACTATAGAGAGTTCTCGAAAGCGCTTCCATAGTCCAAGAGTCTCCTTGTCGTCTACAGAGTGATGAAATCAGTGAAAGGGCGAACGGTTGGCGATTGTGGGATGACACTTGCTATCTTCCATTTTCTTGAACAAAGCTTTCGCCTCTTCATTCGTGGGAGAGAATTTGTCTGGGTTGCTTGCCTCCTCTTTCTCAATCTCCTTGTTCACCCGAACGTAGACTTCAAAAAGGTGTAGTATGGGATCTTTCGCCAGGCTTTCTTCAGAGCCGTATCGCTGGAACCCGATTGCTAGTAGGCCATATTGTTTCCCCCAATCTCCAAGACTAGTGAGCAAAATGATCAGATCGATTGAACCTTCACGCCACATTGGAAAGAATAACACTGACTAGTTGAATCGTATACTTTTCCAGCCATTTGCTTCGAACAAGTTTGCAAGGAAGGTTCCAATGATAGTACTCCTCAGATGCCCTGCATGGAACGGCTTCGCGATATTTGGACTGCTGAACTCAATGATTACTTGCTTCCCAGCGCCCGAGTTGTTACACCCATAAGATCCATGAGGATATGATTGTGTGGGTTTGGAAAGCGTGTAGATTTGCTTCAGTGCCGTTTGAATGAGATTTTGGGTGTGGCAGACATAGTGGACAAATATGCCGTCGCGAGTCGCTGATTGAAGATGTGAATTTGGTGAAAACTAGGGGTTTATGAAATTGGATATTTCCCGAATCGGTGCAAAACGACTGAGAGCACCGAGCATACCTCTGATATGACTTTGTCGGCTAGGGCTGCAGGCTTCTCCTTGAGACGGAATCGAGGGATCGCGACTGTAAAGTCAATGCCCTTCTTTCCATAATCTACGCCTTCGTACGCGATATTGAGAGGGATATCGAGGGACGAGGATATCTGCGTTGCAATTGCCAATCTATATGAGTCTAGACAGCATGTTTCTGGATCCACGGCTGGGGAGACTGGAACTTGGGATGCCATTATTCTTCGAAATGAATCAACTTGTTGAACTTCGGTCTGGATTTTGTTTAGAGCGCTTATCACTTAGCGCCTAAAAATATCTGACTCGAGTCTCGAGCTGCCGTCAAAGCAGGCAAGCCGCAAGAAT
This sequence comes from Lentinula raphanica, assembly GCA_027919835.1. Lineage (NCBI taxonomy): Eukaryota > Fungi > Basidiomycota > Agaricomycetes > Agaricales > Omphalotaceae > Lentinula > Lentinula raphanica. Next base: position 285,870 of record JANVFP010000014.1, on the reverse strand, counting down.
TTGTGTATTCGCCTTCCTCTCGGTATGGAAGACTCAAAAGGCTCGCAGACAAAAGGAAAGCCCAACGAACAAGCACTTCACGTTTTACACGCTTGAAAGAAATTACCAATTCCCCTGCAAAAAAGGGCCTGACCGGGAATTGAACCCGGGACCTCTTCCATTGAGGTGAATAGCTCACCAGGTTATGCAACCCGAAGGAAGAATCATACTTCTAGACCATCAGGCCACAAATTGAAAGTTGCAAAAATAAGAACCAGCTGCAGAAACTGCTCCTGCATGGTTTATATCGGCCTTCGGGACCTTCTCAGGATCCTGCATCAGACCCCAACCACAACTGCTCATGAAATCCCTAATGTTCGAACTGGTCCAAGCTGATCAGCTGGAACGAGCGATCGAAATTGAACTGGAAGGTGAGGATATATTCACATACGGTATCACCGTCCCCATCTTTCGAGGAATCAGAGCTCTGCGGCCATGCTTTCGACCTCTTTCGACAACTCTGACGGTGATTCATGAATATAGGATATCCCGCTGACGAAGCTGCATCACTGGAGTCTTTTCAGTGAGTTATGCTCCGTCGATGTTCATTAGTTTGGGCAACTTCCCGGCATCCTCAAGCTGACAATTGATTTCTTGCTTATTCTCCTGGAAGACTTCGACAATCTCAAGCCCCTGAACTCTTCCTTGGAGCTTTCAAATTCAAACCAAATTCTTCGTCGCCAGAATCGACCGACCTAGAACTCATCGCGTACATCTGCGGAACTCAGTCCAACTCCTCACAACTCACTCATTCCTCCATGTCTCAGCACGTCCCTGATGGGCTGTCGGTGTGCATACACTCTGTTTGCGTCTCAAAAGACTACAGACGACAAGGTGTTGGCTTGGGGTTGTTGAAAGAGTATGTGAATAGATTGAGAGATCTTCGCAGATCCAAGGCTGATATTGAGAGGATACTCTTGATCAGTCATGAAGAGTTGATTCCGCTTTACGCGAAAGCCGGATTCAAGCTTGTAGGTGAGAGTAGCGTGAAGCATGGTGAACGAATCTGGTACGAGATGAAATTGGAACTTGACCTTTGAGAAGTAGCGACTTTTCATTGTAACTCGTCTGTACATGTTGAGTCTCAATGATGGATTCCGAGGTGTTCAGGGCAATCTCCATCCATTCCAAAAAAATTTGAGGCATAACTGGATGTGAGTTAGAGACGCGTCGATCGACGATGAACAACTCATTGAACGCACTCTGACCTACTCTGATCGAAAGGAAGCGCGGAGCTTGAAAAACGGGTCACGGACTCGCGGCAAGAGACGGCAAACTTGCAACTTCCCCTCAAACCACCAGCTCACATTCGGATACCCCACGACTAGGACTGAGGTGACCGGTCTCATGCTACGAGCCCTCCTGTATATACCCTGGAAGCTATGGACTCTCTTCCCTGACTTTGTACGACGTCGGACATACTTGTTTATTGCAAGGCGTTGGGGCATATCCCAAAGCCTCTGCACTGTTACACGCTTACCCCTTGGCCTGGCATTGAAGCGTACATACGATCGTTCTCCAGACATCGAAGCTAGCAGCATGCGCTTCGTTCGTCGTAACACCACAATCCCTGTCGCCGACGTGTTCGATGTCGTTCCTCCTAATGGCAAAGAAGGAGGACTCTTGCTCACATCGTGGATAGAAGGTCAAAGTTTAGGCTCTTGGATTCACTCACACTCGATCTGGCCTCCGGGATTCCAAAAAAATCTGGATATATTGATGCATTCTGATTCTATAGATGAGCGGGAGGCTGCTTTGGCACGAATGGAGACAATGGAGCCCAAGATAGATGTTTCAGATGATCATCCATTACTTGTCGACCTTCGCAATGCTTTGGCTCAGCTACGCTCTCTTCCCTCACCTTCCTGTGGCCCTCAGATATGCAATGTCCATGGTGGTCCGACGATTTGGGCACGCTGTAGAGACCGACGTCTTCTTCAGCCTGTCAACACTGTCGCCGAATTCCATGAGCTCCTCTTTGAAGAAGTTTCTTGGACAACCCGTCTTGAACGACTCAGGCTCATTGCTCAACCCGTGCATTCAAAAGATCACCGTATCACTTTCACCCATTCTGATCTGAATGCAAGCAACATACTTGTGAAGGATGACCACCTTGTGGCGATAATCGACTGGGAATTTGCAGGATGGTACCCCGAGTACTGGGAGTACACTCAACTAATCATGCAAAATTTGCACTTGAGGCCACGAGAGGAGTTCTGGAGACGTGTCGGATTCTTCTCTGGACAATACGACGATGAGCTCAAGCTGGAACGTGCTCTGTGGCATAGCACTGGAGATATGTCCATCGCACCAGGTGTCATTCCGGATGATCCTTTAGACCTCGAAGTTGCTCAAGAAGTACGTGGAAAGATTGAGAGATCTTTGAAGATCCAAGGGTAATATTGAGAGTATACTCTTGATCAGTCATGAAGCTTGAAGCTTGAAGAGTTTATTACGCTCTACACGAAAGCTGGATTCAAGCTTGTAGGTGAGAGTAGCGTGAAGCATGCACGGTGAACGACTCTGGTACGAGATGGAATTGGGAGACTTTGAGAGGGGTGTTGCGGGCACTCTACTGGGCCCATATATGTAGACATCTGTCCAGTACATACTCCTTCCACTCCAGAAAAATTGAATGTGAGTTAGAGACGCGTCGATTGACGATGAACGACAGTAAACCTCATTGAACGCACTCTGAGTCCTGACCGAAAGAAGCGCGGATCTTGAATTATAGTGGACGGCAAGAGGCGGCAAACTTGTAGGACGTTCTAACTTGCCCTCAAACCACCAGCTCACATTCACGGATACCCCCAAGACCAGGACTAAGCTGGCCGGTCTCATGCTACGAGCTCTCCTGTATATACCGTGGAAGCTATGGACTCTCTTCCCTGACTTTGTACGACGTCGGACATACTTGTTTATTGCAAGGCGCTGGGGCATATCACAAAGCCTCTGCACTGTTACACGCTTACCCTTTGGTCTGGCATTGAAGCACACATACGATCGCTCTCCAGACATTGAAGCCAGCAGCATGCGCTTCATTCGTCGTAATACCACAATTCCTGTCGCCGACGTGTTCGATACCGTTCCTCCTCATGGCAAAGAAGGAGGACTCTTGCTCACATCGTGGTTAGAAGGCCAAAGTCTGGGCTCTTGGATTTCACGACACACGATCTGGCCTCCGGGATTCCAAAAAAATCTGGATATAGTGATGCAATCCGATTCATCAGAGGAGCGACAGGCAGCATTAGCCAGAATGGAGCCAATGTTCCCCAAGATAGATGTTTCAGATGAACATCCGTTGCTTGTTGAACTTCGCGATGTTTTGACTGAACTACGGTCCCTTCCTGCACCCACTTCCGGTCCTCAGATATGTAATGTCAACGGTGGTCCAACGATCTGGGCTCGCTGTAGAGACCGGCGTCTTCTCCAACCTGTCAACACTATTGCTGAATTTCATGAACTGCTTTTCGAGGAAGTTTCTTGGACGAGCCGGCTTGAACGACTCCGACTCATTGCTCAATCCGTGCATTCAAAAAATCATCGTATCACGTTCACCCATTCCGATTTGAATCCTAGCAACATCCTCGTAAAAGATGACCACCTTGCTGCGATAATCGACTGGGAATTCGCAGGATGGTACCCTGAGTATTGGGAGTACACCCAGTTGGTCATGCAAAATCTGCACCTGAGGCCGCGAGAAGAGTTCTGGAGACGTGTTGGATTCTTTTCTGGACAATACGACGAAGAGCTTAAGCTGGAACGTGCTCTCTGGCATAGTACTGGAGATATGTCCATTGCACCAGGTGTCGTTCCTGATGATCCTTTAGATCAACCACTATAGAGTATGTCTCATCATGTTATTATGTTACGCACATACATCCTGAAGGCACTTCACTAACTACTATGCATTAAGTACCGATGTTTATGACCAGCGTGTGGCTCGTGAAGTGGTGAATTTCGCAGGCAGGTAATCGTCTCCCCAGTATTCCGCTGCTGAAGCTTTCTCTACCAGCTCGCTTTCGAGAGCATCCACATCTGGGCAATTCACAAACATACCGGATGCATGAATCTGACGAATCGCCTCCTTAAACCAAACCCTGCAAGTGAACTTCTTCTCTTTCTGCTGATCTCTTGGGATGACATTCATGGGGATATCTTTGACGTAGACTTCTAAGCAGTTCACGTCAAGATCTTCGTGTAGGTGCCCAATCAGTGTGAAGGTCACTGCTAGCACCGATTTGATTCCAGGCCATGGAGTGCACTCGTATTCCCAGGGCGTTCTTCCACCATGAGTTGTTGCGTGAATTTTATAGCCATTGTCCTGATCCTGTAATTCTCGAGTTGTGTCCACTGTCGTATTTCTCTATACATGAACATGGACTCACGATAACAAGGTATATAGCCCAATGAAAGGCGCCTCGTCTGTCTGCTCTTGCGAGGGCAGCATAAATCTCGTTCTTGGTGAAGATTAGTGGTCTACAATGAACTAATGATCAAGGATACCCCGATACATTACTGATTACTCACCGTGACATGATAGCGCGTCGTTTGGGCTGTAATTACTAGTCCCTTGTTCTTATAAGTTGCTGAGCCCTGATCAAAAACTCCGCCCGGTTTTTGCCTAGTATCTCGGAAAAGATTCAGAGTTTTTGCCTCGTCTCTTCAATGGAAAGATCCCGTTATCTGCCTCATTGGTGGTCGGAAGTATCAAATACACTCAATCGAAGCTGGTAGCGTAGCCTCTCGTAGCCTGCGGCATTCTTAGTAACTGAACCGACCGAATTTGCTTATAGTTTGGGCAATACTGGTGCGATCGATAAGATTCATGTCGCTCTATGCACTACTTATAGTATACTTAACTTCACCAGGAAGCTTGCAATCGATGTCGATCAGCAGAGTCAAAGAGTACCTTCACCATCTCCCTACGCAAGAGAGAAGTTGGAAGATGACAGCATCTCGAAGGGCAACGTCGAGCCCGGGTTCTAACTTTGTCACGATGTGGCATTTAAGTCTACGTAGGCTTCTTTCTCATTATACACTCATTTCACGTTTTACGACTTCCATACAATTCTGGCCAAAATCAGGCCTCTGGACGGTCCTTGACGAATTCATGAACCTCGGACTGAAGCAATCGAGTTAAGGTCTGCTTTGTCGACATGAAATGACAGTCTTACCACAAACTTCTCATATTCTGTGACTGCGTTCGTGACCGTAGTGGGCTTGAGGTTTGCCTAAATATAGCAAAGAAAGATGAACAACTCGTACCAGAGTCGAAGCGATCGGGCTACTCACGATGCCCTCGACGTTTGCTTCGTAGGCCTGGCAGAAGTAATCTGAACCGGGAGATCAATGAAGATTCTCAGCAATTTGTATATCACAGCTTACTTCCGCGAAGGCCAACTTCGTATTGGCGTATGGTACCATGGCCAATGTTGACCTCCTTGATCCAGACATAGATCTTGATGTTGCTGAGACGAACGGTCTCGTCACCCTCGGAGGGATATCTAAAGCCCCGCCTGAATTTCACGTCCAAGCATCACTGGAAACGGAGGACGTACGTAAGGATACCAACGTCGGCGACCAACGTCTCATCTTGGACTCTGCAATACCTTTCAGGACGAGTCAAAGGAAATTTTAGGTCTGGAAACGTACTTGTTTGAGATCAAGTCGAAGTTCGACTTTGAGATCGTGATCAGCCCGCGAATGGTCTTGATGCTGTCAAGACCGGAAGCAACCAGGATACCGGGGTCACTCAGTAGTTCTGTGGAGATCCAGTTGTGGATCTAACGTCAAGGAATCATGATAATCAGTACAGTATTCCGCAAGAAACGTCCAGGAATGGTACTCAACCGCTGACACGCTCGCCTGCGAAGGCCCTTCTGAGTTGTTGAAGTCAAAGAAACTCTTATCTTCTGTAGTGAAAGTCTTGATGCGCTCTTCTGCCTGGCCCTTGGGAGACATCAGGATCTGCAGACTGGCGTTGAATAATCCTTGAACGTCTTGGAATTTGGTGATTTGGGGAAGGGAGCTTTGCAAGCGTTTGTTCGCGGCGGCGACCATGACCTTTACAAGTATAGGCATTAGACGAGAGAAGAATCGGCGATGAGGATCAGGAAACTGACCTTCGTGTTATCGGAAACCTTGTCGATGGTTTCTTTGTTCGGAAAGGTTGGCGCGAGCTTGCATTCGAATTTGACTGGACCAACGGTGGATTCAACGTGCTATCGATAGAGGAATAGTCAATATTCGAGTCAGCGATGACATTATCGGAGAGGGCACAAACCTCAGGCGCGAAGAAGTTCTTGACTACAACTGCGGCTGTTTCGACAATGGTATCTTTTGCTTGCCAGAGAGCTAATACGGTGGTTGGAGTCGCCATTGTCTGAGATATTGAGATAAGGCTAAGAGAAACCCAAAAGTTGCGTCTTTAAAGCCGTCGACCTCTTCTTAAATTCATTGTTTGTGGGTGAAGTACAAGCTTGAATACATGTATCAATTGACACGTCAGTTTTGACATCGAGTTAGGAGTTGTCAATCTAGTTTGCTGGAGAAAGGATGAATGCTGAACGCGGAGCTTGCCACTTGGAGAACGACCTATTTCGGTGACTCAAATTTTAACGTCGCTTACTAGTTTTGGGGCGTTCTAGAATGAGGTCAGGGAGGACAAGGGGTATCAGAAATCATTCTTGAACGGAAATGGAAGAAGTCAGAAAGCTGAGCTCTAAAAAGGTTTGAGAAAGCATGGAGGTCATTAGTCAAGATAGTGCGAGATAAAAAATCACCGGTGATTACAGTGCGATAAGATAAGATAAGATATCATCAATGATCCTGTTCTCCTCCACTGGCTCTCCACCACCTCTTGCGTTTCGGGCGTTTTGAATCTCCGATTCTTTGGAAAAGCTCAACGCTCAGCGTCGACACGAGTCTCGCGAGTGCTCATTGAAGACGGCAGAATCCATCCTCCGACTCGAGCCAGATCAGGCATCCCCAACAATTTCAAGTTCACATTGCTACCCGTAATCACGCCGCATAGTACGCTCCAACTACACTTTTTCCTTTCTGAATTTCCGCTGAGATCTGACTTGAAGCATGGCAGTCGATATGTTCTTGTAACGGCGGTGCCCAAGCCAAGAATCACAAAAATCATATTGTGAATTCATTATTTTCTTGACTCTGAGGTCATATCTGGGTCATAAATTGCGCATTTTGGAGCAAGGAACGGAATACTGACATGTAAAGCAGACGTTCTATACTGTCTGGTAGCTTCTAGAAGGCTCCTCACCAGTCCTCACCGTGTTTGGCAGCTCCGCCACCTCCTGCCACCTCCGCACATCTTCTCATTGTCTCTCCGAATGAGGGACTGGAGTCCCGTTGGGAATGTGTCAAAGCCCAGTCAAGATACATTCATCAAGCCTCCTCTGTGTCTGGATATGTCATATTCTACGTAGAAGAAGTGACTTCAACGCGGTCATATTTCCAGTCTTTTTCAGTCCGTTCTTCAATGACACTTTCCCTTTCGCGGTCGATTCTTTGTTCAGAATTGTGCTTAACCCTGTATAGACATTCTTATCCGCAGAAGTTCTTGACGCGTTCAGGTCCGATGTCAATTTCTATCTGGATTTGGTCGAGGTCAGTTGGCGAAATCCACCCGCTTAACTTGACAAAAGTCGATGCGACCGCAGATTCCACCCCTTACCATACATTGTCTTTCGACAGACGTCTTGATCATTCTTCCGCAGGAAGGAGACTTGTTGGCGCTGGGCGGAATTTCAAGTTGGCGAACAGACTTACGAACTTACGGAGGATAATCTGGGATTGGCATCCATCCAGGTGATCCAAAGATATAAAGAAACCCACTTTGAACTACTGTCTCTTTACTTCCTTTTCACATTCATATCCTTCGCTTCAACCTACCAATCACTACTATGGGTGTTAAGTTGAATCCCCAGAACGAGTTGGCCCAACTCTTCAATCTCGACGCCAACGGTTATGTGGCCACCGCTGTAAGTCATGCCAGAGACTTCTTACATTGATGCTGTGATAGTAATGCCCCCATTCTAGCTCGACGTTGTCCAGAAAGTATGAAATCTATTGTCATGCTGCGGTATGCACTACAGTTTATAACTATCATCCTCAGATCAAAGACAGCACCGAGAAGATTGACGTCAAGAGTGAGGAGCCTATCGTTCATGAAAGTCTAGCTCCGTCGTTTGGCGACATCAACAATGCCAGCGAGTCTGTCAAGGAGCTCGACGAGAAAATGAAGGTAAATTCGTCGTGACTTGACCCAGTAATAGTGTTCTAAGGATATATTTTAGCTCATGATCGCCATCACGATGAAGAAACTCATCGAACTCAAAGAGAAGAAGTCGCTTTCCTGGGATAATATCCAAGGATGCTTCAATCAGAACACGAGTCTGGTTGCTGATAGTAGCCCTACGGAGATAGTGAAGGAATACGTCTCTGAGTCTTCGTCGGATTTTAAATTCGATGGCTCTGCTGATCCCCAGCTCGTACAAAAGGTCGGTCTTGCAATCTGCCAGTGGGCGATGAAGTCTGGTTGTGCTAAATTCTCTGTCAAGGTCATGACCTGGTGGGAAAGCGTAGCTTGCCCTGACCCGGATATCAGAAACGACTCGAAACTGGACATTAATTCGCTGGCCAAGATTGTCGCATGGTCTGGTGCGACGGTCACCAATTTCATTGACTTCTGGTCCAAGCACGAGTGAGTTTTCTTTTGCGAGTATAGCTCGACCTTCGTTCTCATTCCCTGTCTGTGTTTGCTACTAGACGCCACGAGCGTACTTTGCTCGAGGTGGGAGTAATGAGGTGAGAGAATTCTGCTAAGTGATCAAGGTCATGCTGAATCGGCGCCTCCAAAGGTACCCAACCATCGCCAAACCGTACTTCAAAGTCTACAGGTAACAAGAAAATATAATGATTTTGGCGAAAGTTCCTGTTGCTGACAGACAACATCCTATCCATTGCAGGATCAAACTTTTTGCTTGGTCCGATTGCACTCGTACTGTGTGGCACCAGGAGGACAAGAATGGTATCAAGTCGAGTACGTATCTTGCTTGTGCATCTTCGGTGGCCTGCGATTGATTCTCCACGTAGCCGTCACCTCTCAAACGTTCAGGCCTAACGATGAAGTTTTGGTGAGCGAATTCGTAACACTCGCATCCAAGCAGTCCACTTACTCAATTGATGATAAAGTCCCAAGTTAAGAAGGAGACGACCAAGAAAGCTGCTGATGAGATCGATGATATGTTTCCCTAGAGGCTAGCTCTATAGTCACTGGTGTCCGTCATCTACTCACCGCTCCAACTCAAACTGTATTAATTTCTGGTAAAACCAACACGAAGACTCTTCTTGATTAACCGAACTCGGAGTCTCGCTTGAATTTGCATGAGTGATAATAGGTATCAGCCTCTTGTCGGTCTGCTGAAGGTCACCGATCGCCTACCTTCGCCTACGTAGAACCAGCGATTCCCTGCGGGCACTGCCCATACTATGCGTTGCCGGACTCCGCCTGACCCGCCAACATTCACTAAGATGAGAAAAATATGGAAGAACTGTTGATCAGGTTCAATTATTTTCCAATCCGGAGGGTCGGATGACCGATCGTCATCGATTAAAATCCTCTTTTAAAAGCTCATAATATTTTTTTTCCACAACAGTCTTTTCCTCACCAACAAGCTCATTATCTTCGTCATCCCAGTGATCTCACATGTCTCCTCCTTTCCGCGCAGAACACCTTGGCTCTCTCCTGCGTCCAGATGAACTCCTGGCCAAACGCAAGGCCGTCGTCCAGCACGAAGCCGATCCTTCAGAACTGCCCCCAGTCCAGAACGCCGCCATCCAGTTCATTGTCCAGAAGCAGATAGAGCTAGGCTTCAGGTGCATTACTGATGGTGAATACGGACGACACATGTTCTGGGGAACTTTCTTTCCCAACCTGAACGGAATGACCGAAATTTATAACCCACCCATAGAGCTCTTCCGAGCTTATGCTCCGGACGTCGCTGCGTTCATCGAGGAAGTGCAGATTCCCGGTGAGAGTGTGATCTGCACGGGGAAGATTTCGCACACGGGGGAGTCGACGTATGTGGACCAGGTGAAATACCTACAGTCGCTGTTACCGGAGGAGAGATGGGGAGAGATCAAACTGACGGTGGCTGCGCCCAACTGGTACCATCTGAGGTACTACGAGGGCAAAGCGTATCCGAAGGATGTGTACCCAAGTGACAAGGAGTATTTCGCGGACATTGCCAAAGCGTACCAGGTGGAACTGGACATTCTGTACAAGGCAGGACTCCGGAATGTGCAGTTCGACGATCCAAATCTAGCCTGTGAGTTTGTTCTAATCAAATTTTTCCTTGTGCAGAGGGACTCAATCAGCTTTGTTTAGATTTTTGTTCAGAGAAGATGCTGAAAGGATGGGAAGAAGACAAGACGAACATAACTTCTGCCGATGATATGTTTGATGCCTATATTCAGTTATATAACGACTGTATCTCCAAAGCTCCCGCTGACATGCATTTCGGTGTGCATCTCTGTCGAGGTACCGTATATCGCATACCCTATTTCACAACGCCTCCTGATATGTGCTTTCTTTCGCAGGAAATTTTGTCGGCTCCCGGCATTTTAGTGAAGGGTCCTATGACCGGATCGCCACCAAACTTTTCCAGAGCCTGAACGTACAGACGTACTACCTCGAATACGACACCCCTCGTGCCGGGGGATTCGAGCCTCTTGCGTACCTTCCCAAAAACAAGAATGTTATCCTCGGAGTCATAACTTCCAAGTTCCCGAAGCTTGAGGATAAGGAAGAGATGAAACGGAGGGTGTACGAGGCTGCCGAAATCATTGCAAAGGGTAACGGGGAGACAAAGGAGGACGCTTTGAAGAGAATGGGCGTCAGTCCCCAGTGTGGGTTTGCTAGTCATGAGGGGGGGAATTTGATTGACATGCAAGGGATGACGAACAAGTTGAAACTCGTGCGGGAGATTGCGGATGAGATCTGGCCTGGGGAGGCATAGGAATGAGGGCAGGCCTTCGTATCACAGAGCGAAGGAGACTAGTCTGTCGGTGCTGAAGTTTCAACATACTTCTAACCATGTATATCTATTTATTTGAAATCATACTTGGAACATTAATGTTATGGGCTGGTCCCTGCGGCGGTAGCAACTCGCGTTTGCGCACTGTTGCCTAGCACGATCATTATGACCTTGATACAAAGACTACGGTCCTTGAGACGACCGGAAGGTAAAGGTGCTAGTCCTTCAATGCTCAGCTGAGGTAGGGTGTCACTTGGCTGAAGCATCGATGTCCCTTGTTACATCCCGCAAGTCTAGGATCGTTCACGGTCGCGAACGATTCATGCATAGCACCTAAAGAGAGCATCTTTCGCCGAGATTGAGATCTAAAGGGTGAAAAAAAAGGGCCAAGACAACAACTCGAAGCAGCAGAAATGCTGCATACAGAGTAGAGGAAATGAGCGAGCTTATCTAACATGAACGTTCGCCAGGTTTCAAGAGATAAGTTTCAATCCAGCGAATGAGCTTGATACAGTTGAATCCGTGACGCGCAGCTCCATTTCATGAGCTCCTCCAGAAGGTGGCTCATGAGCCAACGTTTTTTATGACAAGCGACAAGCCTGGCCCATAACCTCTTCACATATCCTATAACGTAATCTCGCGAAGATGGACTACGCACTTCTTCATTCAAGTCCTACTCCAGCGGACTAAGCAGTCTTCATGATTGAGAATTGGTATATCTTGAGTTCGCAGTAACGAGTACAAGTGTTATGAGCCGAGTACTTCCCTTCCTTCCTTCCTTCCTCCCTCGTATGTTTTCAAAACCGCATTGGATTGTCTACACAGGATGCTGACCAGAGTCATTCCGAACTGAACTTTTACAATTAATCCCACTCATCGTCATCGTCATCCTCCTCGTCACTATCTTCGCCCATTTTGGCATTTCTCGCCATGAGCGCACTAGCCAATGCACTCGTCAAGTCTGAGGGACCTGCACTAGAGGAGGAATTACTCTCCTCGATAGCAGGCGTACCTACTCTTGGAGACACAGACGATGAACCACCGGCCGGTGGACCCTCAGTCTTGCGTAGCGAGTGCACACCTTTGCCTTGGATGGAGGCGAGTAGATCGCCACGCCCAGGTTGAGCGGGAGGCATGCCCATTGCTGATGGAGCAGCAGGGGGTCCAGAGCCACCAGGTGGTGGTGGTGGTGGTGGCGGCGGCGGCGGAGCCCCTGCGCCTGATGGAGGTGGAGGTGGAGGCGGAGGAGGCGGAGGAGGGGCAGAAGATCCGCCAGAAGGAGCTGTAGGCGGCGGCGGGGGTGGCGGAGGAGGCGGAGCACTACCTGATGCATGCGGAGGAGGTCTGGAAGGCGGAGGAGGCGGGTGTGATATGCCTGCACCTGCACCTGCACCTGGGCGTGCAGGAGGTGGAGGCGGAGCATGATGGCCAGCTGTCGGACGAGAGGGAGGAGGAGGGGGAATATGTGGTGTGTTGGTGGTAGATGGCGCAGGAGGAGGCGGGGGCGGTTGTGCCGGAGGTGCAGAAGTAATTCCCCGCGGTGGAGGAGGAGGAGGAGGCACCCCAGCCGCACCTCGCGACGGAGGTGGAGGAGGTTTTGACGGCTTGGGGGCTTTGGATTTCTTCTCTTCCTTCTGCGGTTCTAGGTTGCCTTGGTTTTTTTTGACAAAGTCCTTGATGAACTCCATCTCCCTCTCAAGCATTGCTTGGTCGAAACCCTTTTCTTCCAAGTTTCCGAGCAAAGTTGTCCATGACGGGTCGACATTACGAGAGGTGAAGCCTTTGTCTGCGTCGTAACCCATGTGTGCTACATGTTTGAATGACCCTTGGGTGGGTGCGGATATCGAAGCTTTGTCTATTTTCCCCCCAGACTTTATGGTAGATGAAGACTTCGCTTTCTTGGCTTTTCCTACATTCAAACAGATGAGTATATCATTGCAAGGATGATATAAATCCTGACCATTCTTGGCCTTTTTCCCGCTTTTCGCTCTAATTTTCTTCTCAAAAGTCTTTGCTTCACTCTCGTCAACGAATACAAAGCCGACCATACATTCGTCCCCCGGAAATGAATGAAACCACGGTCTGTCTGTGTTATAATTTGCTTCGAGTCCTTCATAAAACTCGTGCGACCAGATGACGCCGCGGGTGCCAGAAAGGTCAACAAGGTTGAACGACAGGTTGAAAGTGATATTTGAGCGAGTTAGAGTAAGCGCGCCTGTGAAGAATAATAAGGAGAGAAGATGAGAACTGGATCAGAAAAGGTAGATGAGCATCTTAATCACCTTGAAGCCCGGCGTAGGCCCATTTATTTGGATCCGGATGCGCATAGTACACTCTTGCGAGCGTAGCATATACGATCTTGTTCGTCGCTGCTGAAACTGGTATGGCAGACTTGACTTTCGCTTTGTCGTCCGCCGAAAGAGTCGACTGGGATGGCATGAAAGATGAAGGGTAGTGTCAATTTCGCTCTACCTGAGAAATCTCGTGTGGTTTGTCGTCGTCGTAGTTGGTCCTGGAACGGAAGGGTTATATGAGAAGCGTTATGTGGCTGATTGTTCGTTGGTGGTCTTATAGGTGTTGAGAAAGCACAGTTACAGCCTCCGCGCAGCTGCCAGCCTGCCACAGCCCAGTGGCATAGTCGGAGTTTGTAATGGCGCTTACATGAGCGCTAGTACTAGCTACCAGGCGCTCAAACGACTTTTGTTGACGCATCTCAGAAAATTGGACATGAATATCCTATAGAAGGGGCTTAAAAACATTGTACGTTGTGTATATGTAAGAGCGAAACTGAATCCAGCGAATATTCGAAATAATGAAATTACAAAATTCAAAGTCCAACAAGAAAACAGAAGGTTGTATCGAAGAATCACAAAATGACGATCGAATGGGGAGTACTGTAGATGATAATGGGGTAACAAATGCCAATGGCGGAAACGCTAGATAAAGATGCAATAAGTCAGTGTAAATCTTTCGTCAAGACAGAATTCAGAGAGTGCGGTCAAAATACATTATTGCCTGAACCATGCAACAAACCAAGAATATAGATACTAGTTATGAGGAGCTTCGAGTCTGCGTTTGCTATGATTTCGTTCACATTGCATCCCTTTTCACTTTTCGTTTTCATCGCATCACTATTGAGTCGAATCTGCTATTTCATCTGTGGACGTAGCCTGATCATGTTCGAGACCAGACGTGGTGGTAATTGTGGTATCCGATGAAGCGTGACGGGAGTCCACGTTCAGTGGATTCGCCTTACCAACTGGAGGAGTCACTTCTTCTTCCGTCTCAGTATCATGAGCCAGCATTGTGCCTTTTTCCGCTTCCGTTTCCTCAATCGCCTCGATGCCCACACTAGCATGTGAAGTTACGTCGGATTTTTCTACATCTCCTGCCGAGTGAGTGCGATACGAATATCCCCAAGTTGCTATCGAAGGGAACGTGAATTCCATGGGAGGTGTGTGAGCTGGGGCGTCTGATGAATCTGTTGTGGATGTGGATTCGGAGTTCGACTTAGTGGAAGCAGACGAGGAGGATGAAGAGAATTCAGTCTCGAAGTCCATTTCCGTCGACCGATTCAAAGCAGCGGACAAGTCTGATTGCGGAGGAGAGCTTGGCATAGACATTGGTGTCAATTCCATCGTAGCCTCAGATCGTTGTGGGAACACTGCATCAGAAGAGTCGTGGCGAAAAAGAGCAGGGTCATGGAGCCAGTCCAATCCTTGCGTCAACCCAACTCCCGAATCTGAACTCGGAGATGTCACACCCAAGCCATCGTTGACAAGCTGATGTCCATCTCCCGGTTCATCACCCAGTTCCATGTCCTTCATCGGCGACATCCGCAGACTTGCTTTCGTGGATTTGGATTTTGAAGATCCTCCCGAACCCGATCTCCTGAGTCCCATCATACTCTCAGGCCGTTTCAAGATGGAACCAGCCAGCAGCTCATTGACTTCCCCATCTACGTCATGTCCGGGGTCGGAATCATAGCTATTCCTGGCTTCGCTCGACTCCTCACCGTCTTTACCGTTTTCTCCTTGCATACCCCCGGGTCCGGGATAGGCATGATACGGACTTGGTACGGGATACGGGTAAGGGTAACCGTACGAGTAACCGTACTGATACTCAGAACCGTACGTACCCAGGACACGGTCATGATTTCCCGTACCATTCATTGCACCGCGCCCTCTTTTCCTGCCTCGTTCTCGGGAAGGTCCAGGTGCGGGACTTGGAGACATCGTCAATTCCGGCGACGTAGAGTCAGTTGATTCAGTTGTCAAAGAGGACATGGTGGACGATGTGCTCATGGTGCCGCCTGTTTCAGCACCGGGGCCGGTACCAGTGCCGTTACCCTTGCCATTGCTGTTCAACATAGTGAGAAATTGCATCGGATGCATCTTAGCTCCGTTAGAAGAACTGCCATTCCCGTTGGCCTGGTTTTGACTCTGCGAGAAGCCGCCGTAGGCAGAATAGGTGGGATATGGTAGGTACGGAGATTGAGGGCTGAGAGGGGAGACCATGCCTATATGAGGACTCGCGAAAGGCATGCCACCAAGAGAACCAGTCGGAGAAAACATGCTGAAAGAAGATGAGGGAGAAAAGGGTCCAGTGGTTTGCGCATTCGGGAAAAACGGTGTCGAGAAATGACCGGGTGAGAACGTTGAGGATGGGGAGAACATTCTGCTCGGAGGAACAGTAGGTGAGCCCAAAGATGGAGAAGAAGTTCCCTGACTCATGGTTTGACTTTCCGGGAGTTGCGTCAAAGGCGGAATGGGTGAAGCATGAGAACTACGCGACGGTCTTGACGATTTAGATGTGGATCGCGAAGACGCAGGTGAGCTTCGGCTCTGTGTGTGGGATCGTTTCGCTTTAGAGGTTTTGCCAGAAGCGCGTTGGGGTTGTGGAATGGCTAGATTCTGCAAATGAGGGAACTGAGGTTGTGCAAAATAGGCTGAGTAGGATTGTAATTGATGCACGAGCTGTTGGATTTGCGTTTGAAGCTAGTAGTATGACAATGATGGTCAGTAAAAGTAGTAGTGATCAATACAGGGAAAGGCTTTACCTCTCCTTCTCTCCGCCGCCAGGCATTTCCCTCCCAACGTAATACTTTGAGCTCGTTCACTAACCTTTCCAACTCGCTTCGCGTTTTCTCCTCTCTTCCTCTCGTTTCTTCTTCTCGTTTCTTAGAAGCCTCGAGTGCACCTCGTAATGATGCAATTTGGGTTTGAGTAGACAGGCTAGTGGAGTTGGTGCTCCCAGACGGTGGCGGGGTGCCTACACCTGCGCTAGAACTTGCCTTACTGGAACTGGGAGCAGAATCGTTCGCTGAAACTGACCCAGAGCTCGCATTGAGTGTGGGGTAACTGAAAAAAGTAGACAAGGGAGAATGATCCCCGGTCCCAATGGGCTCCCCGTCCATGTAATTGGATTCTAGTCTTGTATCAGCACCAGGAGCATGGACTGTTGAGTAAATCGGCATCGAAGTTGAGAATCCTATTCCTACTCCAGATGTTGAGGCTGGTTCATGACGCGATTGAGACCGAAACCGAGGGGGTTTTTCGGCCCGAGAAGAAGTGGATGAAGCAGTATTCACGAGGAGCGTGGTAGATAGAAATTCAGCTGTATCCTTTAATTGAGTGGACGGAGCGTTGGAAGGCATGGACTGCGATGGGCCGAGCATGGCAGGTGATACATCAGGGTTGTCGATATTGAGCTGATTGGTGGCAAGGTTATCTGTACTATTTTTGATATTACTATTCTTGTTGTGCCGGATATTTTGGGAAGTCGGTTGAGGTAATGAGGTGGCAAGGGGAGCGTGTCCTGCTTCGTCGAAAGAAGGGTCTAAGTCTAGGTGATTCGCAGATTGAAGCGATGTGTCTGCTGTATTAACAGAATCCATCGAGAACATGGAGACAGCAAGTGAAGGTGTGCTGGCATAAGAAACGGTAGGGGAATGGACGGAATTAACCTCCGAATGAGGCGTAGGCGATGAAGGCACGACCGTCAACGCCAGGTCTTTCTCCTGATCCTGGTCGTCGAAGTCGTCGCCAGAAAGGCCGCCTCGCGTAGACTCGCCTGCTACAGAAGAAATTGAAACAGATCTGGAAGAAAACGATACCGAAGGGTCACGAGTTCCGAATTCAGAACGGGAGACACTACGATTGCGGTTGAGTCGAATCGTGCTTGATGACGGTTCCTGTGCTGCTTGTGCTGAATTAGGAGCAGATGACGGGTTCGGGTCGTTGGAACCGGGCAAGTCGACATGCTTCAACAATTTCGCAAGATCTTTCGCTTTTTTACCCCCTTTCAACAACTCCTTCATTGGATCTTTTCTTCTCTTACGACGTTCTTTTGACCTCGAAGCATGGAATTTTGAGCCATCGTTGTGATTGGTGCCTTCGTGAACGTCTGTCAAAGTGATTAAACGTTGAAGCGTTGAGTCATCAATCGTCCGAGACATATAACCGCAGAAAACCCACCATGCGGGTCGTGTTCGTCGTCCAAAGCTGCGGCTGCCGCGCAAACTCGTTGAGAATGACAGGTCTCTACCAGGTAACAAGCCACATACCTTGCTGATCCTGTTCAGAGCCCTTGATGAGCAGCCCGAAATTTCCAAGGCGTATATTAGACTTCCAAAGAATGGCTGATCCGGCAAGGAAAATAGTTGCCACAGCTACAAGAGTACTTGGTTGCAGATGTGAAGACAAAAGCGTTGTTGAATTCAGATGGTGGAAATTATCCTGTTTGTCATTCATCTTCGCGATGAAAAGCAAAAGCGGCTCCGTGGACAGTGATGATGATGGTGATGGTAAGAAGGTAAGGAGCAGGCGGATATGTAAGGAATGGCTCGTGGAGATGAACTGTTCTATAGAAAGAACAAAGCGAGTGACAAAATGACTTGAAGGAACATGTATGGTAGGAGGAAAGTGAAGTAATTGATCAAGGCACAGAACTTGAAAACCGTGGAAAAATGTAGTTCGTAGCACGAGGTTTTGGTATCGCATATGGCCATCTCCCTCATGCCACCACTACAGCCGTAGTACTGCAGCCTGTTCACAAATTAAATCCACCAGACTGCAAGGTAATGTTAGACTGGCCACCTGGGGCATAGCATTCGTCAATGTACTCATCCGAAATGCACCGTGGGCAGTGTGATACTGCTTCTCATAACATTCTCTCACTACTGTCTTTGTTGTCGCATCCTACACGAGCAATTTCTGCGAGGCCGCATCGCGGATCCTCCTAAATCGTACCCACCCCTCTCAATCTTTCCCGAATATATTCCCGTTAATTCCAACTGCAAGAAATCCACTGCATGGGATCCAACCGGAATGTTCGTTTTGAAGTCCCAACAGACTTTTCAGTCCTGTCTTCAATCGATATGTAGGCGGATATATCCTGGACCAATCAATTATGTACCGTGAAAATATCTCTTTCTGGGTGGCGTACCTGGTGAATGTTTCCTTCTTGTGGTCTGGAGCAGCCAGTCATCACTACTGCTTTTAATAACTACCAATAGTTCAGGCGACCTAAAATGTTCCGCCTGACCTAGATTTAGCCTTGTTCTCTCTTATCCTCGGTACTATGAAGTACGTGTTGGAACTTGGTACGTGGTTTCTATACTCATCCGTCATGCACAACGGTGATGTTCAAAACAGTCCAGCAGTACACTGGCAGTACAACTCCGTTCTCCTTTAGTGACAATTGTTCATAAACATGAGACTACATGGATGGTACATGAGGCGGCCAACGCCCTTATTTCACTCCGAAGCAGAACCGTCTCGGATGAACCAGATCTATGTAAGTAGTTTTTATCCGTGACTTTGTTGGCAAGGATAATCTACGGAAGCCTCACTGTGAATCAACTGGGAAAATAAATACCCTGGAACGGAGCTGGATCGCTTTTGATCATCTCCAAGTTGATTCAAGGCCATCCGGCGCGGTTACAGAGGTCATGAAGTCAGTAAGAAAACCGACCACTGCGGGATGAATATCCTGAAGGAAGAAAACTACCTACTACAACATCATCTAGACGATTCCGGAGGATAAGATCACCATATTCCCCGGATTCGGACTCAACTCGAAGTCCAATATGTCATACAAGATAGTGTGAATGGTAGGACTCCGAGGAACTTAAGTAACTAGTAAGTACAGTATACCAGGACCCCGGAAAGCCACCTATGAACTCGTTTCCCTGTCCCGGAAAATTTTTGAGATTTT
Source organism: Lentinula raphanica (assembly GCA_027919835.1). Classification (NCBI taxonomy): domain Eukaryota; kingdom Fungi; phylum Basidiomycota; class Agaricomycetes; order Agaricales; family Omphalotaceae; genus Lentinula; species Lentinula raphanica. The sequence continues at coordinate 266,551 of JANVFP010000014.1, read as the reverse complement.
GGGCTCTAGGAATGGTCAGTTACACGGAAAATTTGGCGATTTTGGGAAGGACGATTGATCATTTTGACCCGGAAATTTTGACCATTTTGAACCAGGTTTGACCATGACCCGGAAAATTTTGCCCTATATGGGAGCCTGGTCCAGCCTCCAGGCGGACCAGGCGGAGAAAAATTTTCCATATTAGGAAGTTTTTTCACAAAATTGATCCACCTTTGAGCGATGTCCCGGAAATTTTTGACCCTTTGGGAGGTCTGAGGATCTGTCCCGGAAATTTTAGGTCAAAAAGTGACCCGGAAATTTTGGCACTTCCGGAAACGACCTCGTAGGGGTTTTCCGGGGTCCTAGTATACCGTACGGTCAGAATTCACCTGTAGCATCAGCAGCGAGATCAGAGTTATTGATTTCTGAACGGAGACAAGAATCTAGGTCTAGCATATCTTTAAGACAAAACGGTCATAGTAGAAATATCTGGAATCGGTTTTAGCGCTGTGTCAGAAAGTCGTGTGTTATTAACACCTGAGTTTTGACATGTTTTTAACACTGTTAAAAACGTTTCTGACAAAGACCTCTGAAAGTGACTGTCAGAAACTGTCAGAAACTCAGAATAGATCAGTGCCTTTACTCCATGTCCATTGCCCGACAGTTGTTGCCCAGTGGTCCAATATTTAGTGAAATTTGTGTTGCATCTTGCACAGACAATTTTCATTTCAATGCCAACACCAGCAGATCATTATATGCACTATTCACTGATCCAGACCCATATGACCTCGACAACAGCACTTGTGTCATCAGTTTCAGCAGTGCGGAGGAAGACTTAGCTGATGATCCTTTCATTGTACGTTCATCTGCTCACTGGAAATCATTGATATGGAGGAGGAGGAACCTCTTTATAGTTTTTGACACTTTATGACATGTCATTTATTGTTTTTAACAAGTTTCTGGCAGTTATTAACATTCTTGTCAAAAACATGTTAAAAACATATGCTAGAAATGGTCCCAACTCGTCTGAGTTTCTGACAGTTAAAAACAAGCGACAAAAAGTTTCTGACACAGCGCTAATCGGTTTGAACGTCGAGAATAGCTCCCATCTCACTGCTTTGAATGCCATTCAAGACGGCAAGGTGGGAAGATATGCTAGCACTGACGATATCTCATGTGCGAGACGTTGTCAAGGGAGCTTTCAAGGAGTGAAGCTCAGGAATATTCATGTAAGTATATGCCAGACTTTCGTCTGGCCCTAGGCCAGGCTCAGTCATGAGAGGTTTTTTTGAAGAGCTCTTCATGAACTGGTGAGATAGATTTGTGTCAGGAATGTGGGTCTCACCGGCATTCAGCCAGTGGCTTGCTGATAATAAATAATTCAAGACTGGTGGCAAACATCTGACTGGATTGAAAACGTTTCAGCTCTGAAAACAAGCAAGTTACGCAAAAGTTAGGCCCGATAGCAATGTATGTGGGATCTGAGAAAATAAATCAAAAGGAAATTTTCCAAAAAAGGAAAAAAAGAAAAGGAAGAAAAAGAGCTCTTCAACGTTTGTTACCTTGACAAGGCTCTTGAGAGTCTGATATATTGATTTGACACATTGAGTGAACATACTGAGCTATTTTGTGTATATTTGAGAGCATACTACATCTCTAAATTGAAGGTGCAAGGATTTCAATGATTGAACCCATGAAATGCATTCAAAAAGCCTTGTTCTTTGTGTATTTGAATCCATTGAAGCAGTCAGAGTAGTCTGACAAGGCTGCTAGATTTTTTTGAGCAAGGTTTGATATCTTAACACTGTGAAAAAGCTCGGTCATTGGGAAATAATACTGATATGGAAATTCTGGATTCCACCGGCACGACATATATGCTTTGTCGTGCCGGTGACCAAGCCATTTTCATCATTCCACATGCGCTCGAGCGCTTAAGGTCAACTTTTGAGTTTTGTAAATCTTTATTTCATACTGTACCTAAATGTACAGTGCAACCACCATATCACTCATTATACTAAACTTACATACTAGCTGAGCCCAGGAATGTCCAAATTCTTGGGCCAATATCCTCTTAAAGTGTTGATATAGGATTAGGGCTAAGAGAGCACATGATCATCCAGTGGCTATGTTGATGACACAATCGCTATCCGGTATCGGTATCCGCCACACACATGGATAGCGCCCCAAAAAGTGGCCCGATAGCAATGTATGTGGGATCTGAGAAAATAAATCAAAAAGGAAATTTTCCAAAAAAGGAAAAAAAGAAAAGGAAGAAAAAGAGCTCTTCAACGTTTGTTACCTTGACAAGGCTCTTGAGAGTCTGATATATTGATTTGACACATTGAGTGAACATACTGAGCTATTTTGTGTATATTTGAGAGCATACTACATCTCTAAATTGAAGGTGCAAGGATTTCAATGATTGAACCCATGAAATGCATTCAAAAAGCCTTGTTCTTTGTGTATTTGAATCCATTGAAGCAGTCAGAGTAGTCTGACAAGGCTGCTAGATTTTTTTGAGCAAGGTTTGATATCTTAACACTGTGAAAAAGCTCGGTCATTGGGAAATAATACTGATATGGAAATTCTGGATTCCACCGGCACGACATATATGCTTTGTCGTGCCGGTGACCAAGCCATTTTCATCATTCCACATGCGCTCGAGCGCTTAAGGTCAACTTTTGAGTTTTGTAAATCTTTATTTCATACTGTACCTAAATGTACAGTGCAACCACCATATCACTCATTATACTAAACTTACATACTAGCTGAGCCCAGGAATGTCCAAATTCTTGGGCCAATATCCTCTTAAAGTGTTGATATAGGATTAGGGCTAAGAGAGCACATGATCATCCAGTGGCTATGTTGATGACACAATCGCTATCCGGTATCGGTATCCGCCACACACATGGATAGCGCCCCAAAAAGTTAGGCCTGCTATGGCCAGCAGTAAGTAGCGCCGTTCTATAGTAATTATAACTTAAGCGCTTATCTCACTTGTACCATGACTTCCATTTCTACGAGACGCAAACAATTGCGCTGCTTGTCTGCGATGTACCGATGAAGGAGGTTGTTGCAGAACATGGCGAATATCCTAAGATATTCCACGATTTGATGCGCAAATCTCTTCCAGTTGAACTCGGGTGGGAGTTCACCATGGATGCATACGATGTTGTACACAAGATGGAATATCCTTCTGAAGATGAGATCGATAGTTATGACGCTTTCATGTACACCGGGAGTGGTCTGTACCATCTTGTCATGAATCTTTCGATGTTCACTGTCTCATATTGCTATCATCTTCAGCCGCATCCGCTTACGCCGACCTTGCTTGGATTCATAGGTTGATTGAATTCACTGCTAATCTAGTGAGGAACCACTCAAAGGTCAGGATCTTTGGTATTTGTTTTGGACATCAGATTGTATCTCTTGCGCTTGGAGGCACTTGCGTGAAAAATGATGGCAAGTGGGAGGTTGGACCAACCAATATCCGACTTACTGATATGGGGAAGGTTGTATTTGGGTTAGGCGATGAGCTTGTGAGTAGAGTCTGCAGATTGCATAGAATATTTGTTGGCTCATTGTCCTACTCACAGAACATTCAAGAAATGCATCAAGATCATGTCCCGTTCGTTCCGCCAGGATTTCATCTCCTCGCGTCGACGGATGTATCAATGAATCAGGGAATGGTATCTACATTCGGAACCAGTTATCATTATACACCTACGGTCGAGTCAAGATCCAACCTTTCCCCTCCATCCTCGTCACCCGATTCTGCTCCCGAATCCATTTCGTTATCTGACATACAAATCATCACCATCCAAGGTCACCCAGAGTTTACTCGCCAGATCGTGTCTACAATGACGGCTAAGCGTGCAAGTCAAGGAATCATTACTGATGCCTTGAAGGAGGATGTCGATAGACGGCAAGATGCTTTGGGTGATAGAGTCTATGGCGATGGTGAGGTGGTCGGGAGAGTGTTGTGGAAGATACTGGGGGTATGATACTCGGTAATAAAACTCAGTATTGCCAAATACATAACCCTCGGACAGTATCGATAAGTACACGGCGGAACTGGGTATCAAATTTACAAGTTTTAGTAGTACTATAAAGGCATTCTTCAATCAGACTCTCGGGCTGTCTGGGCGGTCAGGATCATCACCTAGTCCTTACACAGAACAAATGGTACGAACAAAGGTCTGAGGTGAATATCGAGTTGTAATTCGTGCAAAGGTGACGTCGAAGCCTGAACTTTTGGCTGCAAGCTTCAGCTTCAGGCCCTGAAGCTGAAGCTTGCAGCCAATGCCACCGTTACGATCTGCCAGCAGCCAAATGTGAAGCCTATTTTAGCGCTCGGCGAGCGTCTCTTTCAGCTTTGAAATTTGAACCTCTAATGAACGGTCATTGGCAACCACCGCAATTCGATATCTCGCGCTCTCCAACGTTGGATGTGGCTCTCGCCTTGACAGATGATCCTCAGAACTTTGCAAGAATCACCAAATGGCAAGCTTTTTTCTTCTACAACCGTCCTTCTGTACTAAATCAGATTAGAGATGAACGTTGAATGCTGATTTGAGGTCAATAGGTCTCCTGATGGCACCGTTCATCTCTCACATTGCGAGGACAGGTCGTATCATCTGGGGAGATTGTACGGTACTTGTTTTTTTAATTGTGTGATGTCTAACCGTCTTCGTTCAACAGTGACTTCGCGGATTCCAACCAGCCAAACTCTAGTAAATCTGTCTCATTTCCGATGTAATCATATTAACAATCGAGCTTTGTAGTCTCACAACCGTCCCTCAAATTTCCCCAATCCAGCCCTATCGTTGACTTTGCGTGGTATCCAGCTGCGACTTCGACAGACCCTGCTACCTTCTGTTTCATCTCTTCTGTTCGCGAATGCCCTGTGAAGCTCCTTGACGCTTCTGACGGCCGAGTCAGTGTATATGTCGCTTCATTCATTCAACGCCGTGTTCATCCTGTCGTCGGTAGTGCAGAGCATCTTACCCCATTATCGACCATCGTGAACGATTCATAGCTCCCCATAGCCTTGCTTTCAATCTCACAGCACAGAAGTAAATCACAAGCCCTAGTCAAGTGAATTGCAAATCTCTAACCAGTCGTGACCAAGGCTTTACTGTGGTTTCGAGAATGCTATTGAAGTGTTCGACGTTTCGTATCCTGGGGAAGGTATACGATTGGCGACGATTCCAAACAAGAGTAGTAAGGATGGTCTGAAAGGCGCGTAATATCCTTGCCGTTTGCTATATTGCATCTGAAGAATTGTGTCACGATAGGTATAATATCTGCTCTGGCCTTCTGTCCGTCATACGAGTCAGATGTATTCGCCGCCGGATCTCTCAATGCCAATATCTCCAATATCGCATTATTCAGCGAGTCTCAAGGGGCGGCCCCGCTGATGTTCCTTGATGGAGGGGTACAGGCGGGCGTTATGCAGGTGTTTGTTTGTAGTGTCATCTCAGCTTCCGAGTGGCTCTGACAGTAGTGATGATATTCCAGCTACAGTTCAACCCTTCTCAACCGCACTTACTCTATGCTTCTTTCAGAAGGGATACCCGTATATTTTGCTGGGACATACGGCACAACACCGATCGACCGCTGAAGATATATACGTCAGGGCTCTTGCCATTGAACTCAGTGCATGATGCTCACGTCCAGAGTTATGCTCCTTCCTTCAAGGAGTCAACCAATCAGAAGCATAGGTTTGATATAAATGTCGGTGGAAACTATTTATCTGTCGGACGACAGGTTAGTTCCATCTGGATTCAAAGCACGCCTCCAACAAGCCTACTATGTTGATCGCATCCTCTGTTTTGCAGAACGGGAATGTGGTGATATACAAACTTGACTCACAGACGTCTTCACTTGATACCAGTTTCGAGCCAACTACAATACTTCCTTCCCTGGACTTTCTGGCACATTCCGGTAAGGTATAATCCCCACAGAATATTCAATGTTTTCATCCTTACAACGTCCCAAAGATTCCATAGGCAGCGTCGCCTTTCACCCTACTTCTTCCCGATTACTTTCAGCGTCGGGTTCGCGGAACTTTGACGATGATGGTGTCAACGAGTCTGACTCTGAGCTGGAGTCTGAATCCGGAGAAGACACCAACGTGACAAAATCTGTCGTATCGGTAGCTGTACGTGGAAGGAGCAGACGACCTAGTGTACGAGACAATTCGTTGAAATTGTGGAGGTTCTGACCATGGTGCGATATAGTCAGTCTTAGGAATTACACACTGTTTACCTGATTATGAGCCTATGTTGACTTCGCACAACGAAAATGATCATGCTCACGCTGATTTGTGCCGGCTGTTCTGGTAGAAGATTAATCTGAATGACTTCCGCTGAATTACTCTAGACAGGCTCGTGGCGGGGTCAGTGGTTCTTGGAACTTGTGATTTCCGATGGTTAGCTCTCGATCCGGGAGTCGTTTGAGGTAAGAGCGACTATGAGGAAATCATGAGAGTAACTGGAAATGACTGCCGCGAATAGCATAGATGCTCTCATGACGTCGCGTTCTTCCAAACCTTGTGCTCTTCATCAAGTACGAGAAGATCATCATGAAGAGAAGTTTGTGATTTCGTATTAGATTAAGCGTTCAAGCTAAAGTCACAGCATACTAGAGCATAGTCAACAGACAACTATTTCAAAGTCGATTTGAAAAGAGGAGTGCCATAGGGAGTGGTAGGCATGGTGACAACCCTCTTGTGTCCATGCATCTCTGCACGAAGTTCGAGGTGCACTGTCGATTTGGCTTGCATGTAAATCACCAAGATCAAGGCCAAGTTTGACATTCAACGGTTGCACATGCCGCCAGTCTTCGAATTCAACCACAACAATCCGAAGAAGGACCTTGTGGTTACCTTCGAAATCATCTATCATCTGCATTCGTCAACTCAAATGACAATTTGTCGATAATTGGCCGTCAAATGAGCTCAACTTGCCGCTGTGGTGAAATCGAGGGTCAAGAGACAAGAACACTTTTGAGGACAGCGCATGAAAAAAGTCATGGGGACGGAGTTTGCAGTCCCGTTTGAGATAGAATGCATCGAGTATAAAAGAAGACCTTGCTGACTTCTGGGGCCTCTAATTTATCCAGTAAATCGTACTGTCCTTGAACATGCTCCTGCTCGGATTTGGTCTTGGGCTACCGCTCCTTTTGACGAGCTCGCGAGTCAATGCTGCCGCTGTTTTGCACATTATATGGTAAGTATGCTCATCATGGTATCTCTTGATCAGTATTATCCTCATAACTGGATGATAAAGGTGCAAAATTCGTTCTCATACACTACTCCAGCAGAATGGGCTGCAGATATTGCAGCGGCACAAGCCATTGGCATTGATGGATTTGGTAAGTATTATGTGCTGTATTCTGAGATTTTGCGTTCATTCAACATTGGCTCCCGACAGCCCTCAACACGGCCGTCGATACATATGAAGTCTCCAAGTATCCAGACGCATTCACTGCTGCCGAGGCTGCCAATTTTCAAATGTTCATATCATTCGACATGACGTACGACTGGGCTGAGTCGGACATGGTGTCGCTAGTAGCAACCTATGCCAGCAGTCCGAGCTACTACAAGTGGAATGGGAACCCACTTGTTAGCACGTTTGATGGTGATGCACAGGACAATGATTTCTGGGAAGGCTTCAAGTCCGACCTTGCCAATGAAGGCATCACGATCTCTCTAGCGCCAGCCTTCATTGATTACAGAGATCCCTCTGAGGCGACGACGATGTTCTCCACCTACCCTTCGATTGACGGATTCTTCAACTGGTGGTCGTGGTAAGCAATCACTCGTCAATCTGTGGGTTCAACAATGATAACTGAAAGATGGTTTTTCTATAGGCCAGCAGACGTTGCAGCCGACCTTGCCACTGCAACTGATCTTGCTTATCAGGCTGGCATTTCTGCTGCAGGTAGAATTGGTCCTTATATCATGGGTAAGTGATTCATTGAGGCCCAGCTCCAGATATGAAGTCATACTTATGATTCACATTAGCCGTCTCTCCTTGGCAGTTCAAAGAACTCGGGGGAAGCAATGACTGGGTAGAACAAAGTGACGAGCTTTGGAAATATCGATGGGAGCAGGCAATATCGGATGTCCAGCCTGATATCGTTGAGATCGTTACCTGGAATGATTATGGTTCGTCACTTTTCGCTGCACTGTGTTTGTGAGTCTGTATTGAATCTTTCCAGGTGAAAGTCACTATATCAGCGACATAAATCCCAATGTTGATCTCGGCGACCTTGCTCCATTATATGTCGATGGCTTTGACCATGGGGCATGGAGAACCATGGCTCAGTATTATATAACATGGTACAAAACGGGTTCTGCCCCTGCTGTGACCGTACGTGCTACTCTTCCTGCGTTTCGCATTGTGACGGAATTCATCTTTCTATAGGAGGATCAAGTCGTGTATTGGTATCGCGCTTATCCCAAAGCAATCACTTGCAGTGAAGGCGACCTTCCCCGAAATTCAGAGTACCCTGCCGACGCGGTATTCGCATTCTCGATGCTGACCTCCCCTGCGACTATCACCATGACGGTCGGAGATAGTACCGCATCCTTCGATGCTGACGCCGGGGTTGCTATTGGATCAGTGCCATTCTCCACGCAGGACGGGCAGGCGCCTGTGATTTCGATAGTAAGGGATGGGACGACTGTGAAGAGTGGAACTGGAGCGAAAGTTATCAGCACAAGCTCTTGCCCTTACTATAACTTCAATCCATTGGTAGGCATTGTTCAGTAGGGTCGTTCAAGAAATGGGACCAGATCTCACTTAGTTAAGAGACATAGTACAGTACCGAGTACTTTTTTACTAAGTAGAAGAAAGTTCTCCGGATTCATACATAAGCGTCGAACTTTATACAAAAGCATTTTCACTGCACCTGTTAGCCATTCAATACCGGGTGCTCAGACTCCAAGTGGTTCGTGAGCTTGGTGGCAGATGAACCTAGATGAACACGATGGTCTTACAAATGTCGACGATAAGTCAAACAGTGCCCCGTTATACCGTTGGCCTGTAGACACATCTGTCAGATTGTCATCCCCATTCTTGAGTCTGGCAAGCTAGCGCTGTGGTTTGCTTGAGCCTGTGGTAAATAGTGGTAAATTGATAGCCCGGCTAATCGTCAGACTTCCTCAGACTTCTACTAGTAAGTTCTTAGTTCAAAAACTTTAGATAAAGTGGCGGCCGGCGCTTATATAAGCGCTTGTACACGCTTGTCCTTTCGTACTTACCGTTTCGTACCCTCTCTCCATTACCTTCAACTTGCAGCTATCATGGGTGAAGTAGTCAATGTCATTGTTGCATTTGCAGTGATTGTCTTCATCTTTCGCTGGGCTACTTCGAATAGCCCTGAAGGTGGAACTGCTTCACCTGCTGACACGCTTGGCTTTCGACCAAAGAATGTCACTCAAGATATGGTGGATACTGTGGGCAATATGTTTCCTGACATTCCAAAGTACGCCTTGAATCAATCTGCGACTGGCTGTCGTTTGCTTACCTAAAATGTAGAGACAACATTCGGTATGACCTCCTTCGAACGGGCAACGTCGAGAGGACTACAAATCAGATATTGGAGAAAGGATTTCTTGATGCCGTGCGTCACTCACTTTGAGATTACTGTCTCCTTCCTGACAGTCATTCGTTTGTTTAGCCTCCTCTGTCATATTACAACCTGTATCCTCGCGCGTCGACCCCAGGTGCATCTTCATCACAAGGCAACTCAACTAATATTATCGCTTCATCTTCATCAATCAAATCGAAAGATACCCTCATCTCACGATACAATCTCCAGTCCAAATTAGATGACCCCTCCACGTTAGTCGATTTAAGGGATGATATTGAGGTAGGCGGCGGAAAAGCGAAATGGGAAGATACGCCGGAGAAGAGGGAGGCCAGCTTGCGAGAGAGGAAAGAGAAGATGATCTTAGCTGCCAGGCAGTAAGTACTGAGTGTTACACACTTCATATACATGATAATTGACTTTCCTGATAGACGTCTGTTGGCGGCGCAGAAAGGAAAAGAAAAGGAATCCACAACTTCAACAGCATTCGCATGACGTGACGTTCGCTGGTGAACGTTCATTGTGTACTATCATATTCCTTCTGCGCTTGTTCATTAGAACAGCCGCTGTATCGACGGTCTATCATGTTATTGTCTCCCCCTCTCGCCTCATTAACAATCAATGGAGATCTTCATTTCACTTCATTGACTTTTTGTTGTTTTGGCCGAACTTGGAACTCGAGTACAAACGTGAAAATACCCTTGGTTCATGACGTGCGTTAGACATATATGTACATAGTATCCAGATTCCAAACGAAACTCGACTTTGAGACGGGCCCACTGATGACTGGAGTCTGGGCCAATTGAGGCCAATTGTCTTTCACGGCACGTGAATTCGCCTCATCTTTCTTTCTTCCGCCAACTTCACCTCAGGTTTACATACATGCGAAAGACCAATTGACGGTAGAAAGAACGTCCAGTCTATCAATCAACATCAACCTGAATACTAGAAGTGTAGTCAAAATCTTGTCTGTGTGGTAGTAACCCTTTTGAGGTGGAACAAGATAACCAAGCGTTGGGATCCTCAATTCTCGATTCTCAGAAGGTGGCATTTGTACGTCTCTCGAAAAATTACTCTCGATTGTTCGAGGAATTGATTAGACTTAACTATCACTACTGCATACCCCAAAGCGCCACTGCTTGACGCTCTATTCTGGTCTTGTGGCCTGTACTTCAACTTGCCTTGTTGCTCCGCAGGCGAAGAACTTGCCCTCTTTCAACTTCGCTCTTACCGTCATGAGCCCCGCTCAAGTTCGAATTCTTCCGGAAGACTTACTCTCAAGCTCTCGTTTGACCTCTTCAGCAGCTATAGACGCAGCTGTGGCCGAACTAGAAGCCCTGGTGAATGCCAATCGACATCGACTAGATATCCTTATCGCAGATTTATTACAAAATCACCAGCATGCTATCCCACTTGTCTTTTCTTGTAGGCTGGGTTCTGCATATCATAGCGTTTTCAGTCTGACGCATCGATAGGTGTACAGGACAATGCTTTCAATCTCATTCAAACCCACATCATCGGCCTTTTTGAGGCAGAATCTGACCTGGTCGCAGATTCCTTGGTACTCGAATTGCTCACCAACCTTTCTCAATTCATGTACTTTCACGATCTACCTCCTTCTGTCGCTCAACATCAAGAATTGCTTCGGAATTACTATCCAACTATTCAAAATGCTGTTATCGTTCTCAAATTGCTCAACAAAGCGAATTTTGGGGAAGTGGTACCTGAAACCCATGATGAAGACAAAGAAGACGAATTCTTGGATGGCATACGTATCCGTCGTAAAAAGAAAGCAACCAGACACACTCGAGCGAAGTCGAAAGTGCTAGATCCTAAGCCGTTCAAGAGCCTTGGCCTTCAAATACCTTCAAATCAAGTCGAAGCACGAACCATCGCTATACAGCTCTTACACTCATTGAAGTTCATCCTAGATGTATGTTCAATATCATTCTGAAATTCTCTGCACTTATCAACAATCTCTGACTGTTCCAGGAACACCTGAATCTCTTACGCACTCATGACATACGGGCTGCAATCAAAACCAGCTTTACACAAGCTCTGGTCGCGGCTGATGCCATGGCAGCTCAGGACATGGCAGCTCAGGACATAGCAGACGCACCTGTTCAAGAGTACAAGACGTTATCTTCTGAAGATATTCCGTCGGCTTTTCCCAAAGTACAGCCAATGAAAGCGTACGTTATGGATCCTCGTGTTGTTACAACGTTAATCTCTCTGTCTTTCCAGAGCTCTTCATTTTGACAGTGTTGACGGATTTGGGGAGTGGCCTATCTATATCGGCCAAAACGCTGATGCAGATCTACGAATCAAACATAGAAGAGACAAAACATCTTTCGATATCATAGTGAAAAAAATCAAGTATGTTTCAACGCCAAATAATTTGTTCATGAAATCTCATATACCTGCTCTCCAAGGGAACTCTCGAATGGACACTTTTCTGCTGATAATCAAAAACGTCTCAGTGGTCCTAAATGCGAAGTCCCCATTTTTGAAGCGAAGATGACTGCAGACCTTCGCTTAATTGTAGGTGCTGTTATCCCATTGCAAGTATCTTTGATCTCATATGTTTCATAGTATCAAATCGACGTCGTTGCGAACGACGACGAGGTTGGAACAACCTGACTTACCTAGAAATGATTTATACTTACCAGAGCCATCGTGTCCAGAGAGAACGACAAGGTATGAGTATATCTCTCATAACCCATAGCTCGACTATTCATATTCGTTCATAGCAATCAAAATATTTGGCATCTACACTCACGCACAGATGGATAACCGCATGTGGGAATCCATCAGTAGACAGCTTAGTCGAAAAGGCAAGGAATATAGGGATCGGTATGAACGTTTTCTCCCATTATGCATTGCCTCTGACAGCCATACATGGTAGATGCTCGTATCGTATTAAACCCGAGAATGCTGATGATCAAACCTTCATTCCCGCTCTTTTTCCACCGTTGCTTGAAGAAGAGGAGGCTGAACCCATACACTGGCTTTCGGATGAAGATGTTGTATGTCTGATTCTAATTGCTCTCAATTCCATTTTACTGATTATCGATAGGTGCATTCGCGTTTCTTGTAAGTTATGTCTGTGTGTCGTTTCAATGGAAAATGAGTCTTAAATCACTAAAGAATGGATAAATATGTCGTTTTCTCGCAAGTAAGTTTCGCTCTCATTCATTGATGGGTGAGACAGATCATTGATCATTCTAATCCAGCCTCTGCTCAATAGTAAGCTACCTTGGTTGGTCGAACTTTCTATCTTTCACTCACAGAACACTCTAGCCATGTTGGCCGACTTGGATGCGACGTTCCCTCATCTCGTTTCGTCAGTAATACACAAAGCTCTCGTATATCACTCATACTCACCTTTCTTCCAGTACAAAGGAGAAACAGATCATAGAATATCCATACTCTTGTTATGTTATTGGTAGAAGTGGAACTGGGTGCGTTCTGAGATTGTTGATCGCTGGCAGAAGGCCAACTGATCACGTATCGCTAGCAAAACGACCACTCTGCTCTTCAAAATGCTTTTGGTGGAGCGAACTCACCAGATGACAGGTGGCGATGCTCCTAAACCACGTCAAATGTTTGTTACGCAGTCTCGCATCCTAGCGAAGAAAGTCGAACAATATTTCGCTACTCTCAGTCATTCTTTGTTAGCCAGCTCTCAATCTTTGCTTCAGCTATGCGAAGTTCGTGCGAGTCAAAGAGCAGCCGTGTTAGACGATGAGGCTGATATGATCGATGTCGATGATATCGAAGACTGGAGTGGAGATCTGCCCTCGAAGTTCAGTGATCTTCGCGATGAGCATTTCCCTCTATTCACGACGTTCAATGGAGTAAGTGGCTGCTCTGCCATTAATTTTTGGGGTATGGCATGATGCACTAACACGCTGCTTAGCTTTGTTCCATGTTGGAGGCTGACATTGCCGATGTTTCCTACAACTGCACAAAACAATCCCAGCTATCAAACCTTGTTAGCACCCTGGACCGAGGAAAATATATAGTAACATATGAAGTGTTTCTGCGAGATTATTGGCCACATTTTTCACAGTCACTTTCAGGAAAATTAGGTAAGAGAGTGTTCGAATGCCAGTTTCTACTTGAATGTTGAAACTGTTGTCAGATCCGTCGCTTGTCTACAGTGAGCTAATAGGTAGTTGAGATTTCTCTGCAAGTTTCTGGCGCGCTCAAAGCGACTATCGAAGGTGTCATCAAGGGATCAGAGGAAACGCTTGAAAGCGTTAAACACTTTTTGGATCGTACCACCTATCTCAATCTGAGTATGCGAAATCAATCGACATTTGCCGAGAATCGAGAGGACCTTTACGAGTTATTCACGGCATATCTCTCTAAGAAGAAAAAGTTGGGGCATGTTGATGGTGCTGATAGGTCTGTCTTCATTACAAGTTATTACAGTCCCTGAGCAAGGTCAGTTGAGCCCTCCACATAGAGCTCACAAAATTTTGGATTTTTTGCAACTCCACGGCATCCCTGGGCAGAAGCTTGATCATTTGTACGTTCAATATGCCATCTAAAAGTTCCTTGATTCCTGATATGGTCTGTATTGTTTTCAGATACGTGGATGAAGTACAAGACAACCTATTGATTGACACACTCAGTATGGTATCCATTGTTTAGGTACGCTGATTTGCAGCTGACAAAAACCTATAGTCCTACGTATGCTATGCCACGATGAGAATGGTCTGTTCTGGGCAGGCGACACAGCACAAACGATATCTGTAGGAAGTTCCTTTAGATTCAATTCGTTGAAAGCATTTCAATGGAGGCTTGAGGTTGGTAATACGTTCGTCGTTTCTATGTGGCGTCTCATCATTCTACATGTTCTTCGAGAAGCAAAAACGCCGGTCGACAATAGCACCATCCTTGCAACCAGCTACTGAACCACAGACATTCCAACTCTCAGTTAATTATCGTTCACATTCTGGAATTGTTGACTGCGCCCATTCTATCATCGAGCTCCTCACGCGCTTTTGGAAAGACTCGATCGATAGGCTTTCTCCTGAGAAGGGAGTTATCGCGGGGTTGAAGCCCTTATTCTTTGTTGGATGGGACGAGGATGCTGCAGGGCTCGAGCATTTTGTATTCGGCGATTCAGGGAACCGAATCGAGTTTGGTGCCCAACAATGTAAGTATCACATTCTATGACAATTCGCGACTTCCTAATGGCTTTCTAGGTATCCTCGTTCGCAACGAAGCTGCTCGAGACAAGCTCAGAATGAAATTGGGGGATGGTGTCGGTCTGATTATGTAAGATTGTCGATGCTTCTGTCAATATAGCTTTCCTAATGAGTTGTTACATAGGACAATTTATGACAGCAAGGGTCTGGAATTCAACGATGTCAGTTCCGCTTTCTGGTCTCCACTAGTACCCGCTAAGGTGTTTTGCAGGTCCTACTATATGATTTCTTTGGGGACTCACCAGCGAAGCTCTCACAATGGCGGCTCATCCTGAGTGCTCTCGATGATTGCTCACACGTATCTGCACCTGAATTCGAGAGAAACAAGCAGCGGTATGCAAGTGTCTGTACTGAAGTATATGTTTTTTCATGCCTTGCCTTACACGTACACTAATCTTTGCCTTAGCTGAAGTTTCTGTATGTCGCTATCACAAGGGCTCGAGAAAACGTCTGGATTGTTGACACCTCGGAAAGTAGCGAGCCGATCAGGGTGGGTCGTCTTGATTGTTTCTTACTGTGTTTTCCGACCTGATCTATCTCAGATGTACTGGACTGAACGCGACTTGATACGAAATATTAAACCAGGTACAAATGCTCCTAAACTCGCTACCTCATCTACACCCGAAGACTGGGCTCGACAAGGACAGATTCTATTTGACCGAAAAAAGTGGACAGAAGCAAAACACTGCTTTGAGCGCGCGTTTCAACCTGAAAAGGTTGCAATTGCAGAAGCTTATCGCCTTCGAGAGAAGGCGGAACGGTCAAGCTTGGACAAATCAAACATGAAGTCACGGAACGCTCAGTTCCGCGAAGCTGCCGAAGCGTTCTACAATTGCTCTCGATCTGCTGGCCGTAAGAGGATGTTAGATTTCCTCAGATTATCAGCAAGCTGTTATGAAAAAGCCGACGAATTTCTATGCGCAGCGAGGAACTATAAACTCGCTCGTCGTTTCAATGACGCGGTTCGATGTTACCGAAAAGTGGACCATTACGATGAAGCAGTAAGGATTGTTCAAACCGAGACAGACATAGAAGAGTCCGTTGCTGCCGACACTATCCGCGTGGCCAAGATGTTCTATTTCAACCAAGTCCAATCAATGTCTGCCTGTTTTGACCGTGACAAAAAGCTAGAGTCAGTTTTGCAATTCTATCTTCTCAATATATATATTGAACATTCCCTAGGCAAGCAGGCTCCTTGTTTGATACATTGGATGATCAGCTGGAGTATCTTGAAGATAGAGATATGGACATCGCCCGCGCTGCACTACTTGTAGCGCACGGAAGAACACGTGAGGCCGCGGAGCTTCACCTAGCAGAAGGAAGAATTCTGGAAGCAATAGATTTTTTCATTCGCGACACAGACACGGATCGTGAAAACTCCGCACGCCGAGCTGCCGAATGTGTCCTCGATGGTCTCTGGAAAAAGCTGACCTTCTCTGTGCCTTCTGAACAACTGGCGGAAGACTCTGATTTCCGAACACTATATGAATTCATACAGAGGATCAACCTACCCTCGCTGACCCCAAGTGCTCGTGACGAAGTGGGTGTACTCTTCGTTCTGTCAGTACAGCTCTTTCTCTAATCCAGAACAGCTAGCCATGTTTCAGGCAATTGTTAACAAGGATCGAGTTGCTCTTCGTCAGCTGGGCAATGCCTTCCTCAAAACCAGGAACTCTCCTGCAGCGCTCCTTAGCCTTGACCACTATTATGTCCCTCCTTTACCTTTTGACAGCCTCACAGTTGATGATATGGCTGACGAGTTGGATCTCTTTCGACAATACGCCCAGCTGCTTCTCAATCTCAAA
Organism: Lentinula raphanica; assembly: GCA_027919835.1. Lineage (NCBI taxonomy): Eukaryota > Fungi > Basidiomycota > Agaricomycetes > Agaricales > Omphalotaceae > Lentinula > Lentinula raphanica. Next base: position 249,948 of record JANVFP010000014.1, on the reverse strand, counting down.
AACGATTCCAATCCAGCAGATCAGCCTGGTCTACGCAGACTGTTCGCGTTTGAAAAGCTTTCAGACAGTCAAGTGATTCTGGGGAATGGAAGTTTCCTTCAAAGAAATCATCCCAACGTCATCGTCAGCGAAGATCTACAGGTGAATATGATGGACTTCGTACCCTATTTTCGACAACGCATTTCGAACCGACTTCGTGAACGCGTTTTCAAACAGAACGAAATATGCAAGGGCTGCAAAACTTTCACGCCTTGTCTCTCATATGCCGTTTTCCAATTTTGTCATCGAGAAGCATCATGCACTGAGGCACATGTCGCGCCAGCAATACTCAAGGAATCCTTCTACAATGCAAGGCTCAGAATTCATTTGCAACAAATTCTCGTCGTTCGAATCCTGCATAACGTTTATCCATATAGCTCCGACGCAATGGTCTCTCAACGCAGGTAGATAGTACGACCGTTACACACACTACATTCAAAATACTCATATCCCGTGATTTGCAGCTTCTGGTTGAGCCACCTGTACGATGCACTGTTTCCGCCCAGCCACGTACTTGGGACACCATCAATCGCACAATTTCACAAAATCGCTGAATATTCTGAAGCACTCCAGACATTGCAAGAATGGATACGCGACTCCTTGCTCAATCGAGTCTATCCCCTCCACAACAGGTTGTTGACTGAACTCACGCGATTCGGCACGCTCGCGATGGTGTTCGATAGACCGTTTGCTCTATCGCAGTCCCTTCTACGTCGAGGGAGGTATAATTATATGCCTCGACCGCAATTGTTCGAGCGACGCGGTGGTGGAGATGTCATACACGAGTTGATAGGACTTGTAGAGGATAATCCACAGTCGAATCCGAACCATCTCATAGCCGCGCTTCTCGCATTAAGGTGAGTTGCTCGTGTCCTATTTTTTGCACCTTTCATGTATTTATTCAACGCGGGCTTCAAGACATGTCTTAACAGATTCGGTACCCATCGAAATCGGCCTGCTTTGTGACTTGTTAGAAAAACTCTGCCACTCTTTCATTATAGTTAGCTGTTCTCACCGAGACATGAAACCCCACAACATCACTCTGCCTCGCAGCTGGCTCATGAAACCGATTTGCGTGGAGGAAGAGAGAAGAAAGGAATTTTCGATGCTCACCCTTTTGGTTTCACCCATTGGTGATCTACTTGCTCAGATATACAATGGGCGTGGTGCAGGTGTGTATATACCAGTGACTTGCGCTTTTGCGAGAGTTGAACATAGTAATCATCCAAGGTCATCTCTTTTACCAGTCGCCTAAGACTTTAGCTGCAACTAATGTCCCCAATGGAGCTCGTACGGTCTTCATATCTCGAGTGTAAGTGGCTCCTTTTTACCAACAGCTCCCAATCGCTGAAACTTGTGTGTGGTTAGTTGTAGGGCAATTTGTCTTCGTGAGTACTTCTCGATCATGCATTCTAGCTGAACCCTAACGCTGTCACCTGGAGTCGGTTACAACATAGGGAACGAAAGTCTCAGGTCGAAGATTCTTCTTGAAATGATTTCGCTTCGGAAGCTACAGCGTACTGATAGTCATGTTCCACCATTGTATAGGAAGTATGTCAACTTTTGCATCCAAAGACATATCACTTACTGTTACCGGCCAGATATGTCGAAGCACGTTCTTGGTCCGACATAGCGTCCGCAGTACGCCAATCTACCAAAGGTTCAGCAATGGACGAGATGATCAACGTCGTAGACAGGGACAAGCACGATCCTACCCGCTTTTCTCCGGCTGGTGTTCGTGTCGTAGTTTATGATAGGATTGAAGATCTACCCAAGTTGCTGATTGGGGCGATCCCGCCTGTAACAGCCACCAATGCTCCTCGGAACATCCAGATACTCAAAGCTCCTGGAGTCGCCAGAAACGGAACGGTCTCCCCGCATCTCTCCTCGCCGGCGTTGGTAATGAGACATGGCCAGGAAGAGGCGGCTGAAGCCGCCGCACTTCTATATGGACTGATTCAGTCTACAGCGCATGTCGAAGAAGAGTTGGGCGAACAAGTCGAAGACGTGGCCCAACAGGCAATTCCTTTCTCTATCAAAGGACCTCTTGTTGATGAGCCCGAGATCATCGAGCCAACAGAGCATGAGCACTTGAATGCCGCAGTCATCCAACAAGCATTCAAGCGATACCTTTCCCGCAAAGCAAAGAAGCAAACTCAGCTTGTCGTATCTCGAGAAAAATGGTACAACGACTATCTGAATTTGGATATCCAGGATGGTCGATATCGCAAGATGACGCTGGGTCCTTTGCCACATATCATGGTCTTCTTAGAGCTTCTTCACAACGGCACTCAGGAGTTGAAAAACACTACCAAGAAGCGCCTTCGGCTCCCCTTGAAGTCCGAAGAGGCAGACATGCTCGATAAACAGCTGACACAGATCAAGTAAGTTCTCATTATGATATCATGTCTGCAGGCGTTGAAATACTGTCTCAAGTAATGCCTTGAAGAAGACGAATAAATGGAAAAAGATGCTAGACTGCCAGTCGAGCGTCCATGCCAATCGTGATTTCCTCCAGCTACGGGCTGTTGTGAAAGAGATGGAGGAATTCATTCTGCAGGACATGACGGAGCTGCCTATCAAGATGAGCCCGGAAACTGCTGAGGAATTCCAGATAGGATACAAAGGGATAGCCAGAGAGCCAGCGCCTCCCAAGACTGTTATGAAGAAGGCTCCGAAACCTGAGCTCAATACGGAGGATGTCGATGAGTTTTAACTGATCTTCTGATCACTCAACCGCATAAGGGTGTCGTTCTAATCTAGCGTATCTATCTATAACTTATAAGTATCTACATATGTCCAATATAGTCGTACTTGATTCAATTATTACTGAACAGTGAAAGAACTTGGTGAATCGGAGGAGGGACCACTTGAATAGGCTGATTGCCTAAACAGGTGATTGTGATTAGGCGCTCATTTCCACGTCTTACCTTACCACCACTATGCTATTCGAAGTAAACGTATGTCCTCAAACGATGTACATAGGATATCTGTCTGATTGCTTTCCAGCGCAAATTGTTTTCTCGTTCAGACCGTGTCAAAGGAGTCGATTTTCACCCTACCGAACCTTGGGTGCTTACGGGATTATACAACGGCCAAGTGCATATCTATCACGCAGAAACTGGGGCTCTCCTCAAGACCTTTGAAGTAGCCGATGTTCCTGTTCGCTGCATAAAGTTCATTGCCAGGAAGAACTGGTTCGTTGCTGGGAGCGACGATTTCCAGCTGAGAGTGTTCAACTACAACACTCATGAAAAAGTCGCGAGTTTCGAAGCGCATCCCGACTACATACGTTGTCTAGCGGTTCATCCGACCTTGAGCTTGGTGCTAACAGGAAGTGATGATATGACGATCAAGGCCTGGGACTGGGAGAAAGGATGGAAGAACGTCCAGGTATGGATCATAGCATATTCTCTTCAACTCCTTTCAATTCCTTTGTGTAGATGTATCAAGGCCACACACACTATATCATGAACATAGCCTTCAACCCCAAAGATACCAATACTTTTGCCTCTGCCTGCCTCGACCGAACCGTGAAAATATGGTCCATCTCTACGATCTCGTCCACCTCATCCCCCCAAGCTAACTTTACGCTTGATGCGCACGAAAAAGGCGTCAACTACGTCGATTTCTATCCTGGGAACGACAAACCCTACCTCGTCACCTGCGGAGATGACAAAACCGTCAAAGTCTGGGATTACCTCTCCAAAAGCTGTGTACAGACCATGGAAGGACACACGAATAACGTTTCCTTCTCCGTCTTTCATCCTAGTTTGCCGGTTATCATTAGTGGGGCGGAAGATGGTACTGTCAAGATATGGAATGCGAATACATACAGAATCGAGAATACGCTCAGCTACGCGCTAGAACGCGCATGGTGTGTCGCACTTCATAGAACAGCGAACGAAGTTGCCGTAGGATACGATGAAGGATTGGTTGTCATCAAACTTGGGAAGGATGAACCGACCTTTTCTGTGGACTCCTCGGGCAAAATGATCTACACGAAATCTTCCGCGGTACTTTCTGCCAATCTGTCTCTCGTGGACGATAGTTCACTCAGTGACGGACAACGAGTGCAACTGTCCTCAAAGGAAATCGGTTCCTCGGAGGTGTTTCCTACTGCTATATTGCATTCGCCGAATGGCAGATGGGTTACGGTCGTGGGTGATGGCGAGTGGATCATTTACACGGCTCTGGCTTGGAGGAATAAATCTTTTGGGAACGGCTTTTCGTTCGCATGGGGACCGGATTCCAATACCTATGCGGTGCTTGAGTCCAAGGTCAATCTCAAGCTCTTCAAGAATTTCAAAGAGAAACCGGGGGTGAATCTTTGTTTTCATGCTCATCATCTCCATACGCTCACGTTCACCTCGATCTCTCAGGTTATAAAGGGTACAGGAAGTTGGGGTATGGACGCTCTCTATGGAGGACCCCTTCTCAGCGCTCGTGGAAACGGCTTCGTCATTTTTTGGGACTGGGAAACCGGAGAAATTGTTAGAAGGATCGATGTCGATGCTAAAAATGTGAGTCACTCTTCTCTTAGTTCACATACCCGATGTACCTCCATAAACTGACATAATCATCTCCTTCTCTCTCCTTTGTAGATCTACTGGTCAACCAACAACACACTTGTTGCAATCACATCAGACGACTCCTTCTACATACTACGTTTCGACAGGGACGCATACGAGGCGAAACTCGCTGAAGGGGGTCTCGAAAATTCGGACGAAGGTGCAGAAGAAGCATTCGAAGTTATTGCTGATGTCCAGGAAAGGTATGCTAGATTTTTCTACGGGCGTTCGACCCTCATTCTGATTTTCCAGTGTCAAAACCGCCAAATGGATTGGCGATTGTTTCATATACACAACGTCGAGCAACAGGCTGATGTACTTTGTGGGAAATGAAAGTTATAGCATCAGTCCTCTAGATACGTGAGTGCGGTGCACTCTACCCTGGCTGATTGGAGGATTCATTGTCTTTTATTCCAGTCCATTATACCTTCTATCCTACCTCCCAGCACATAACCGTGTCTATCTGACAGATAAGGACCTCAATGTTTACACATATCATCTCTCTCTTGCGGTGGTTGAGTATCAGATAGCGGTGATTAAGGGAGAGATGGAAGAAGCAGCTGGAATCTTCAAGTGAGTACACTTTGCGTTTTCATGGACCGTAATTCATGTAATTTGTAGAGATGGAATAGAGAAAGGTCTTATTGGAAGAGAGGGTCGGGGAAGATTAGCCAGGTTCCTCGAAGGTCGCGATCTCAAAGAGCTTGCCCTACAAATTGCTACCGATCCAGACCACAAATTTGACTTGGCGCTCCAGCTCGACGATCTTGATACAGCACTGGAAATTGTCCAAGCCGAGTCAGAGGTCTCCCTTCCTACCCCTCCTGAACTTGAGCCTACACCGACGAAATCAACCGAAATCAATCCCGAGTCAATAACGAAATGGAAGGCGTTGGGTGACCGTGCGCTGGCTGCATGGAGATTTGATCTGGCAAAGGAATGCTTTGAAAATGCAGGTGATTTGAGCGCGTTGATGTTGCTGTTGATGAGTATGGGTGTGCAGGGACAGGGTAAGTTGCTGAGTGTTTCTGCTCTGTGACATCGACCTTCTGACTTACAACCCCCAATTTCATATGAAGATGAACTACTAAAACTTGCAGAACGAGCGGAGAAGGAGGGACAGAATAACCTGGCATGGGCTATCTGGTGGAGTATGGGTGAAAAGGAAAGATGCGTTGACCTATTGATTAAGACAGAAAGGGTGAGCGAGGCGGCGATGTTGGCGAGAACATATGCTCCTAGGTGCGCTGATTTCTCTTGGTAACGAGACAGTATCTCAATCCTATTCTTCAAGTCTTGTACCCAAAACTGTGCTGGCTTGGAAAGCTGACTTGACAGCTAGGGGACGGCCCAAAATAGCGGACATGATTGCAAATCCAGATGTCAACCCAGAGTTATTTGGAGAAGGATGGGCAGGTGTGCTCGAGAAGGAAACAGATCATGGGTCCGCCTCCCCTGTGGTGTCAACACCACAAACAGATTCACCAGTCTTGGTCGACGTTGGGGCATAGAATACGCAGTCCTCACATTACGGGAACCCGTTTACTTCAATCCCTGAACTCTTCTGATTCCACTCAATCGTATCGCATACGCTCCTCAGAATAACTTATTGCAGCCTCCTGTAATCATCCGCAATGAAAGCGGGCTTTTACACAGATTTAGTGATCAAATGCACGCTTCGAAGTTCGCAGCACATTTGATACTTTGACAAGATCTACTGTAAGTCTTATTAACTAGGTTTCTTAGCAATTATGGTCCAATAGGTTGTATAAGCCTCTGTCGACTTAACCCATTCATCGCGACAGTCCGACAGAAGGGCTTCATATTCCTCTTCTGAACTGACAATTCCATAACCTCCTCCAGCCAAGATGGATCCTTCGAAACCTTTCCAAAGGTCGTACCAAATTTGTACCCGGTCTAATCCATCGTCAATCGACCGGTTGATAGGTATATCCCTCCCTTCGCAATGCACATCCACAAAACCCATCTCGCGCATCACGGGCGGCAAATAAACCTCGGTATCACCCACATAATCCTTTTCAGCGAACATGCGATCGCTGATCAGTGACAGCTTCTTCGACTGCGGACCGACGACGAATTTGCGGACTTTGGCGTGGGATTCGACAAACTCTACCCATCCTCCGGGCTTCAAGACGCGATATATCTGAGCCAACGCTTTATGCCAGAGAGGGCGAGGAAGAGCGGCGACTAGTAGGCGCTGATGCACCAATGTGAAGCTATCTGACCATTCCAGGGGAACGTCAAGAATAGAGCAAAGGGAGAAGTGAATATCAGATGGGACCTCCGAAGGGAATTGATCTTTTGATATATCTATGCATTCGATGTCGAGTGGGATGTTCCTCTCGGAGTACTCTTTCCAGAACTCCAGAACCCAGATTCCTGCTCAGATTCCTGAGTTTGGTATACACAAATTAATATATGTTACTCTTACCTGAACCAGCACCGCTTTCGAGGACACGATCCTTGGGCTTCAGATCGACCGGGGCAAGAAGGAGTTTGTTATCGAACGCCTTTATGATCAAGCGATGTTGGAGGTTAAGTCTGAGAAGAGCGGTTTAGTTGTGGTACATGAATTAGAAAAGGGATCTATTGAAAGGATATTCACCTGCCCGTCTCTCTGCTGCTGTTAGATGGAAGGGCGTAGTGACTTCCCGAGAAATTAATCATCGTCGCGTTCAACTTGGGTCAAAAGGGAAAGCCTGCGAGAAAAAACAATCCGTTTTTATGACTGTCAAGTTCATTTCACTTGCCGACGTCTTTTATCCCAAACAGGAACTTCGAAAAACAAATTCTGGATTCTGGATCCTGCCAAATGATACTAAGCGCTACTCGCTTGTTATCGAATTCCGAACATACCCTTTCCTTCCTTCCCCTTCCTTCTGTTTCCTCCCGCCAGGATCTCCCCTACTTAACTTATCACGTTAGAATTTGGTAACTGCACCTGTGAAGTATCACGAATCATGCAGACAATTCTTCTCAAGGACAGACAAGGACCAACAGTAATTCACTGGTATTGCCATGAGGCTGTATGTGAAGTTCCTCTCCATGCGGAAAACATCAAATTTGACATCCATCTCATCGATTGTGATGCACGAGTCTCCATGAAAGTAGCTGAGGTATATCAGCGTTGAGGCCTTGAGGTTGCATGCTGTTATATGAGGGTACAATCATGTCCCACCGGTTACCTTATTACGAGTCCATCTATTCTATCTGTCACCAGAGTGTTCCACGCGTAGCATGAGCTGTATGTTCACTGGAGCACGGTGCGCAATCGGGACTGTATCTCTGTGTGATTGTGTCGCCGCATTTGCTGTAACGGTTGACAGATAATCAAGAACGGGTCCACCTCCGAGTGACAGGCAGAATGGTCTCGATATCGGAGGGCCGCAACAATTTCCGGGCGGACTTCAATAGACTTCAATCCAGTCTCGAGAGAGGAACTTCATGAACAAAGCTGGAGAACGGTACACTGATATTATTAGATCATTTCGAAGAATGAGCGCACGCAAGAACTTCTCGCTTCGAAAGTGAGTTGGAATACTGTAACTCGGATTTCTTCATCATCACGCACCTCGTACGTATGATTGCAGCCAGACAAATATAGAGCCTCTTCGATAATGAAAGTGGCGAAGATGCTCACAGGAAAGAGCACGATAGAAATGCAATTTTTCAGGAATAAGTAGTGACAATTTGAATAGAGCTTTCGCCACTATCCATAGTATCATTCGATGAAGCCGAGCGGGGGATTGACAAATTGTTGGAAGTGTGCTTGCGAGCCTTCGTATTTCGCAGATATTGAGATGATAGATGATCATGTACATAAGACGTCCCACCGGTTCCCACCAACCATACCGCAATGATATCAGATAGATCATCAAGGCATTGAGGTGAAAGAAAAGTAGCAGAAGGTCAGATGCAATTGGTCATTTTCCCAGTCAGCCTCTCGAGGCTGATGTAGCATAGTTACTAAGGTAGAGCCGCAAGGGTGCTTAGTTGTATTAGGAGTTGTCCCTAGCTGTGCGTCTTGTAGTTGCAAAGAGAAACAGATGAGCAGAAAAGCGCAAGCCTCATTTGAGGGTAGAGCTGGGTAGAGGAATCATCTCCGAGTCTTTTCCTGTCTTTCTAAATCTCGTGCGCAGAGGTCTGGAGAAAGGAGAGCTGAACGCTTCTGACGTCGCGTGGCAGGAACAAGTCACCGGGAAAGAGTACTTACTACTGGGTTTATCGAGTGGTACTTAGTACAGTAGAATGAGACATGTACAGTGTAGGAATTAGACGCTCAGGATGTGGTCGTGATAGTCATGTGCCATATACACGTCATAGGACGTCATATTAGCCTGGTATTAAGGGTTTGAGGGACCCTCATGGGTTATAAGGTTCGAGCTCCGATCGCCCTGCCGATGGCATCCCGGCGTGGGAACTGTTCCTTTAGTATGGCGACGCGGAGTCTCGCGTCGACGATTACATGCTTGAGGCTGCCTGAGGCTTGAGAATACTCATACCAGCGAGCCGCCTAGAGAGCTCTCTACTCTAGATGATCCTATGTGGAATGAGTTGCGGTATTTTCACTGTAAAAGGGTGATACCGTGAACAGGAGTATACAGAAATGGTGTCATGGCCAAGATCCATCTTTAGGGAGGTGGCAGACATGCTGAGAAGTGTCCAGGCGAGCTTCTTCATCATCCGACACTGAAAAACGTTCGCAGTCCATTGCCTTTGACTCTTGGTGAGGATGTACTACTTCCAATCTTATCTATTCAACCATTCCTGTTATCTCTAACATATACATTATATAATCAGCTATTCAACGGCACCGCCGGATCATGAACCTTAATGACCCATGAAGGTCCCTCAAACCCTTAATACCAGGCTGTATACACGAACGAGTTTACTCTTTTTTTCGTGTACTACAGACGGCTAGCCAGGCTAACGTCATATCCTTGTTCTTCACCCGAGCCCGCTCCATCGACGTATATAGAGCAACCCAGAAGTCGTCGTTATGCGTAAACATTCAAACAATACTCGCTACATAACACCACCAACCGAACGTACAACACAATGAGCGACGAGTATGGCAGAAACGGCTTCAAGAGCTCGCTAGTGGACGATTGTGAGTGAAAGATTCGCTCGATATACATGTCATACTCATGGAGTTTCCAAAGCGATTAATCCGGAAGGCACCACCCTCGATGAGCGGTTCAAAAACTACCCTCCAGAGAATGACAGTAGGGTCTTCACTTTTTCGTTGCATCGATCAGCAGCTCACCTTTTTAATACTACCAAGCCACTTCTTCAGGAGGGTTCAACACTACTCAGGAAATGTGGTCAGATAAAGCGCAACGAGGAAATAGATTTGGTGGAAAGCCATCCGATGATGATAAACCTTCGAACGGTTTAATAGACCAATCATTGAACGGTTCTAATCTCAAGAATGAGCTTCAGGATGCGAAGCAAGGAAAAGACCATTAATCACACCTCCAGAGTTAAGGTGCGTTTCTGTTTTTTCAGTCTCCCCAGAATTTCTCTGAGCCATTGCCTAGGTCGCGTGTGTGTGCTGTATACTAGCTGTATACTATCTATCTTGCCACAAATATCAATTTTACGCATCATCTCAGCACCTTGAGAGATTCTTTCGAACCTTCGAGGTTCACCATCTGCAGATTTTCCCGAACGTCTGGCGACCCTTAGCTTTCTAAGCAAGCGTTCAGCTCGGGGCTTGATTACCAGGCTAGGCCATCCTATATCCTCGAGTCGAAGTTTGCAAATGACAAAGAATGACAGTCATCTGGTAAAGTCGAAATTCACGAACCATTCTCAAAAGTTCAACACCGTTACAAATTTGAAGGTATGAGTATGACGCGTGACATATAGGTGAAGAGCAAAGGGTTTCTATCGAAAGACCTGAGCTTTTGTATGATAACAAGGAAGGTGAGTGAATCCCTTTGTAAAGACATTGACGATATCGTACGGTTCTAACTTCGCCTGTAGATATTTTGCTCCCCAGCCATTACAAACTGTACAAACTGGATCAAACTGTTAAAACTTCCGAAGCTTGGATGTAGACACACCAACGGGCCAGCCAACAGCCTCCCTCTTCAGATCACCGCTTGTACGTGTAAGGCTCGTACTCATATATGACTCTGTACCATCTGAGCCTCTCTTTCAGGTCGATGATTTCTTTGATATGTTTCACTTGTGCCATGGATGGAATAGATTGGTGATTTGGAGTACAGTTATCCGTGAGCATTACACTGTGGACAGTGATATGTGTACGAGGTTCTTTGACAGTGCAAATGAACACATTTGGCCACACATGTCGAATATCTGCACAAAGCATTGCAAGATAAATGTGCATCTGGGCAACAATTGACAAGATTGGCCACAGTGTTTCTTCTAATAATTCCTTCATGCCGGGATCCCGTTCAGCAGCTCGTTGCACAGCTGTATCAAATGGAATAATAAAGCCAAATGCGAATTTTCCATATTTTTTTTTTTTTTTTTTTTTTGTGGAACGTTGCATGGAGATGCACCATTGGGAGAACGACAAGGTCGTCTCCTTCTGGCCGTTGAGTTGCGCAAGGTCATTGACCAAGCCGCTGTGTAAAGATATAAAACCACCTGAGGAAATGCTACATGCACAGGCGCCCGAATGGCGCCCCGTGTGGGACTCCGTGTTATCTGCTTCTCCTTACCTTTCCTCTCACCTTACCGCAGACCTAACACGTTCACCCACTAAAACCCCAGTCCCTCCCCAAGGCTTCTGGGAGGGATCATCACAGACCTGGATTACGCATTTCCAAGTTCTGTCGACTGTCCTCTTTGCAAGTTGGCGTTTGCCAAATCGGTTGGACGTAAGGGTGCAGTCGAGTTGGTATCTCCCTTCAATGGCCGTCCGCCAGCGTTTTGTAATACGCTCAGTGCTCACAGGTCCTGTGTCATTGATAACTCGTTCGTTCCTAAGCTTCCAGATGAGGTGAGCACTTTCAGATACTATAATTCGTAGGAGGCGTGACTCTCCAGGCATGTGTTTTCCACTTTCGTCACGAACTGATATGGCTCCGCAGGCCAGAATTGTCCCAAACGACGGGTTGATCCAGTGAGACTTCTGGTTGGACCAGAGTTCCTTTGCAAGGTCCCATACAGTCTGTTGGCCAGGGCATGTGCATTCCAGAAGGATGTGTTCCATAGTTTCTGGAACTCTACAGTGCGGGCAGTTTGCTCGCTGCTCAAACCCTGGTATTTGCTCCCAGTATTCCCCGACTTTGTATGCATCATGGTATAACATCCAGAGGAAAAATTGTATTCTTTTTGTGATGTCTTTGTGTCGCACTGACTTCCATAGTACACCTTCGGATGGAGTCGATCCATTTATTTCGGCGGCACATGCTTGGGCCATGCCTAAGTTTCGGGTGGTGGCTCGTCGGCGAAGTTTCCTCTGGTATGTGGCTGATTTGGCTTTTTTCCGTTTGATAGCTTTTTCTGCTAGAGACTGTGTTATTTTGGAGAGTCTTAGGCCTGTCAATTTGTATTGTGGTTTAACTGTTAAGTCAATCTCATCTTCTTGTTGCTTATCTCTGCCTTCGAATTTTCCATATTGAGCCTCGGGAAGCATAGTAGTAGCGGGCGGCGAGTGCTCCGATGAAGGTTGAACTTGTGAATCAGTCCTACCTACTACGTAACCATTGTCGTTCATACGCGGTCGGATGTAGCTCACGATTTATAGAGATACATACTACAGCGGCCTACATCTTTACGGTGGTGCCGTCAAAGAAACTGACATACATTGACAATGGAGGCAAAGCTGCAAGCGGCAACGAACATGGGGCTCCTGTTTTTCGTTCAGGTCACCAGTCATAGAGTGGACTGTCGCTTTCTATCGTAACATAATACCATCTCACTTTCTCCCTCCAATCTATAATCTCCTGGATCTGCTCCACCTGAGCCTTGCTCGGGATTTGACTATAAACAGTGGTAAAGTTATCACTGAGCATCAGCCCGTGTGTAGTGACTTCTGTATCGGGTTCTTCAACGCCACAGATGAACGCATACGGCCATACATCCTCTACGTCTTCGCGGAGCATTTCAAGGAAGATTTCATACCTGGAAATGATTCTCGACAGAGGGAACTCTTGCTCTGTCAAGCGCTTCATTTCCGGGTCCCGTTCAGCAGCTCGTCGGACTCCTTCCATGAAGGGAAAGATAAATCCCAGTGCGACTTTTCCGTATTTGGATAGAGGAGGTGGTCTAGAGGCTGGTGGGGACACTGGGGAGGGACGAGGAGTCAGCCTCGGACTCCCTGATTCGAGATGGAGTTGGGACTCTGAGTCAGAGTCTGGTTTCGAGTCCGTGGTCTCGCTGGAGTCAGTGGGCATCGAGGAAGGTTTATGCGGTGGATGATGATGATGGGCCGGGTTTGGAAGTTGAGTTGAAGAGTTGAATGTGGTAAGAGGCTGTTGTAAACTTGTAAATTTACCATCTGGTTTGCACGCGGTCGGCTGTAAGTAACTTGTGGTTTGGGAAAAACTCAGATATCAGTATATCAGTACTCAGTGTCAGCCTCCTGTCCGAGTGGCTCATTCATGATCAGAATCGTAATGCACATTGCACCTTTTTCTCAGTTTGGCCCAGTCACCAGGCCACACTGCTCTGACCATTGAGTGAGTGAAGATACATTGCTATGCTTGTGACTACTAGAAGACGACGGCTTGAGGCCAAGCAACGCTGACGACACGACGACACATCTCCTTTCTCCTTTCTCTCCATTCCAAGATTCCGAATTTCCACAAATGAGTCCAATCACCAGCCATGCACCTGTAACTCACGGTTTTCTATCAAAATATAATACCACCTCACTTTCTCCCTCCAATCCATAACCTCCTGGATCTGCTCCACCTCGCCCTTGGTCGGAACCCGACTATACGCATCCTTGTAATTGTCACTGAGCATCAGCCCAGGCGTAGTGACCTCCGTCTTGGGGTCTTCAACGCTGCAGATGAACGTGTTCTGCCAGACGTCTTCTACGTCCTCACGAAGCAGATCGAGGAAGACTGAGTACCTGGCGACGATTTCTAGTAGAGGGTATGGTTTTTCTTGTGTCAGTTCTTCCATCTCGGGATCTAGTTGGGCAGCGGGGAGGATGCCTTCTTCGAATGGAAAGATGAAACCCAAGGCGAGCTTTCCGTATTTGTATTGGGAAGGTCTTTTGGTCGCGGGCTGCTGTGAGTGGGGTAATTGGACGTGGGGTTGCCAGGATGTGGGATGCGTGACCGACTGGGGTGAAGAAGAACGTTCGCTTTCGTTTAATAATGTTGGTGGTGAGACTGGCTGAGGATCGGAGTCGGACATGGCTGTCTGGATTGATTTACTCAAGTCAGTATCATAAAATAATTCGATAGGTTTCGGAGAAGAGAATACAGCCTCACAGATGTTCTAGGAGTGCCCATGAGTAGAGAGTTCTGGAAAAGATAGATCAGTGCGATGAATTGGTTGGTACGAGGGATATCGATGCTGGTGGCCCTTTCCTAATTTCCCACTGAAGGCCATCTATGGACGTAAATGAAGGTGCGCCTACCACATGTATAGTCATGCATACTGTGCGTTTTGAGTTCGTGAACTCGGTTGTTTGCGCTGTGTGGGTCCAAGTGGTACATTTGGCCTTTGCCTTGAATACAACGATTACAAGACTAAAGAGCGTTAGAAGTTTGCTACTGATAGTCAGTCCGACAGATCATGAAATTTTCGGATCCATGCTAGCTGCAAGTCCTACAGTCTGAAGACAAATTTCGATGTTCGTGAGTGATGGACGTTGGAAGAAAGGAACTTCAACTTGCAATTGGTGTTCAATTTTGTTGACGAGAATTCTCACGGCCCAACCGTTCCACTGGTATTCATCTTGTATTCATCAATCTGCTTCTTCCAGTTGAGTTGTAACATGTAACTGCAAGTTCACCTCTATCCTCATCCTCAGGTATCAGAGCTCCAACAAGCCCCCGTATCTACTCATTCGTCATCTCATCAAAGTCCTCTCCTACACTTCTAGTATCAGTGCTCCATAGAGGTGCCATCTGGATTCTGGAGCCTAGCATGCTCGAGATTGTTCACCAAAAGTTCAACAAAGATATATCGACTAGAATAATAATACCCAATGTCACCCACCTCCTTCTCCACGTCGTTCTCGTCGTCGTCGCATGATCTACTCCAAACCTGGCTCCTCCTATCCACCCACATCCCAAAACTCTCCAAATCTTGTATTCGCGCGGATTCTCATCCCGATCTTCATTCTCGTTCTCCAAGTCAATTCGAAACATGGTCTGAAGAGCTCCTCGAGACCGTTCTCAGCTTTGACGGTCAGACTCACCGGATTGTTGATGGATCTTATGCACGGCCTACGATCAACGATATTGATCACACCACCACCACCACCAACGGCAACGGCGACTCCTCACCACTGGCAGAATCTACCCAAGTGGCCCGAATGGCCCAAATCGCGCTCGAGGCAGAAAAGTGGGATGCACACAACGCTATGGCCGGTTCGTTCATCCGTCTCCTGACGGAGCTGGACTGTCGGGGGATATGCAGAGGCAAGAGTGGTGGGAGGGATGTGTATGCTGCCCTCAAAGCTTACTTTGAGCCAGAGCTAGTTCAATCCGGCTCACCCTCCTCCTTCCCATCGTCATTGTCATCCTCCCCATCTTCACCTGGCTTCACCCACCACTGGTCCGCCCGGCCTTTCCTCTTCTCATCCTTCCACCACACCCCGCACGACCCGTCGAAACCCATCTCGGAATATATCGACGCGCTTTTGGGCGCTCGTGATAGATTGAACGCTGTTCTTCCTGATTCTGAGAAGGTCGGTGAGAGTTGCACGAAGGGAGTTTTGGTTCAGAATCTTTGGGTTGGTGAAGCCGGAGCGGACGCTGGAGAATCATCATCATCATCGTCAACGTATGCTTCGTATGCTTTGTATTACGCTCTCGCCCGTTCGTTTCTCTTCTCCCGAACGCCCGAGCCTTCTCTTGATATGTGCATTGCCGTGCTCAAACTTGGCGATGCTGTTCTTCGCGAGACCGTTCCCGAGACTGCTCAGACTCTGTGCAATGATGATACTATTGAAATCGTCAAGTCTTCTGGCGGTATTATTGACTTCAAGGAAACAATATCTCAAGAACATCTGGGACATCTCATGCCCTTCCTCGACCTCCTCCAGAACCATACTCAGAAGTCGAAGAACGTGATTTGGAAGCGATTGAGGCTCCCAATGAGATCTGCAGAGGCAGATAGATTGGATAGGAGCTCACATTGCTCAAGTAAGTTCTCATTCCTTTTTTACTCCCTTTCAGACCCTGCACTAGTTTTCCCAATCTGGCTTCAACTTTGATTCGCTTCGTTCTGGAATGTTTGGACGTTAACCTTTTGTAACACATCAAAGAAGATAACCAGGCAGAGGAGAACACTGTCCAGTTGTTGTGTGACTGGTTTGGGTTGGCCTCTTGAGTTGGGGACCAGTTCAAGTTGACTGGTGACCATCTGAGGTCGATGCATGTGCATGATGTTATGCATTTTCCTGTCCGGGGGCTGGGGCTAGCGACGGTAAGGCAACAGTGACAACTTTGTGATTCATTCCACTATGTACCTGTGGTCATTCTATCTACATAGGAGAAATTGCTTATCAGCCTGGCGCTTGATTCCAACACAACTGCATGATTGCCATACTGACGCTGCCATCACTGGCAGTGCTCGCAGACATCGTTGTCCGTGAACTGTGAACTCCGGGTTTCTATTATCAAGGATACCATTTCTCAAGTCAGACTGGGAGGCAACAAGAGGTGAAAGTTTTTTCATGATCATTGATCAGCTACGTAGAATAAACCCATGATTGCTTGCAGCAACCTTCTAGGAACACAAGCGGTAATCATACTCAATCCCCAGCTACAGCCTATAACCTACATGGCATCACTGTCAAATTCAACATGGTACCATTTAATCTTCTCCTTCCAATCAATGATATCCTGGATTTGTTCAACCTGGGCCTTGGTCGGGATCTGACTATGTCTGGTATCAAAATTATCGGTGAGCATCAACCCCTGCATGGTCACACTCGTCTCGGGGTCTCTGACGCCACAGATGAACGCTTGTGGCCAGACATCTTGAATATCATGGCAGAGGAATCTAAAGAACAGGTGTAGCCTGGGAATGACTTCCGGCATTAAAACTAAAGGGATTTCCTCAGCCGGGTCAGTCGAGTCTAGCAATTCCTTCATTGCGGGGTCCCGTTTAGCGGCTCGTGGCACGCTTACTTCGAAAGGAAATATAAATCCCAGAGCAACCCTTCCGTACTTCGATTGAGAAAGCATCTTTGCAGCGGGCAGCAGACGCTGAGAATCTATCTGTGTTTGAGGCTCTGAGTGTGATTGCTCCTGCTCGGGCACCGAGGAAGATTCTTCGGTGAAAGATGATCGTAGAGGTTGAGACATGACAATGTTTTTCTGCAACATGGAGACTGTTCAGAGACTGTGCCAATTAGAGAATTTTGGATGAAGATGATCTTACATGTAGAGAAACAGATTGTACTACACTGGTAAGGTTTGAGGGAAGTTCTCTTCTACTTGAGGAGACTTGAGGGTCCTTTTAAGACAGAAAATTGGCTTCATTATTAATACTCATTGAATGGCGGTGCCCCGCATGTGTTGCAGGTGCCATATGTTACCTCAGTAGGCTCCGTGTCATTATAGTTGTTCAACCTGTTCCTGTTTTGTCAAAAGAATTAAATCTTCTGACTTCAACACACCTGGCTGGAATTCTGATCGGACTGAAGTGTTTCAGATGATACAGATAAGAAAAACGAGGCCGCTTAGTACTTATTATACAGTATAGGGTAATGTTAGGAAAGATTTGCTGTGTTAGTAACATAGTTATTAACAATGGGTCTCTGGAGGCCTTAATTAACATGGGTTATTAACAGTATATTAACATATGTGTGAAGAAAGATAATAACATGTTTAGAAAGCCTTTTTTAACATGTTAATAACATACAGTATGTTAAGAATTGCAAAACTATAGTATGTTCATTGTTTTCCCAATCAATACTGTTTGTATCATGGCATTTGACTGTAGCCACATCATCTTCGACAGTTTCCGGCAGTGCAAAGGCTTCGAGTACAACACCATGTCCATCTGAAGGCTTCCTTTGGTGTAAAGTTGAGGTCTCGGTATGAGACGAGTCCTTAGTTGGATCAGACAAGTGAACACGACAAGATTTATACCGTGTTGGTAGTCGAAGACAAAAAAGAACTAAGGATACTAACGTAAGCGAGCATGATATAATCAACTGATTTGTAAGTAAGCGCCTATGGGCGTTACACCCTCCCCCACCAGGTTGAGCCAATGGGTGAAACCGAGAGAATTCATGATGAATATATGTACGAGAAGATATTGAGATTGTCCGATGAGATGGCCATGTTAGCGTACCAAAGCTGTATCTCATCGTGAGTTAGATAACATAGTTGAACAGTGCATGTTGCGTACCAAAACACATGTTCAACTGGTTACCATATTTGTATCGTTAGACATCGCAGTCGACGGTGCAGTGGAAGGGATAATGACAAGATTACTGAGTCCAGGAATTTGAGGGCCCGGAGTAGCGGATGGTGGTTCAGCACGAATAGTGCCAGATGAATTCATATAATTTTTGTTGTGCCCAGCGGGTAAGCCATGAACGGCAAGTAAGGGAAAAATTCGATCGCGGAGCAACGAGATGCGTGCGACAACATCTGGATTAACGGCCTCAATGTCTCGAAGCCACACATAAGCGAATAGGGCAGCATCTTCGATGTCGGCAACTGTCAATCCCTGTGCAGCGAAGAAGCGTGCGACGCTTTCCACGGTGATGTTACGAGGATCACCGGGAAACTTGGATAGTTCAGGGACTGGAAACTGAACAAGGATGCTATTGTCGTATATGAAATCTTTGTAGTACGATGGGGAGAGTATGACCTCGATGGCGGCAAGATAGTATGCATAGCGGATGGTGGCAATGGCATGACTATCATAGTTAGCATCGCGTGCGTATACAAGTCGTCGCCCTCGGATGGAGCAAAGAGAGACGGTATTGTCAGTAGCACGAGTGAGGATGCCAGCAATTTTCCGCGGTTTCTCGATGGTACTTTGACAGAGCCATCGCACGATGGTTTCATCGGGTGCATTTAGAGAAGGAGGCTTAATGTCGGCTTTGCGTTGAACCGCGGCAGCATGTTCAGCTTCTTGGCGTGCACGATGAGCTTCTTGGCGAGAACGATGGGCGTCAACCTGAGGCTGACCATAGTATTCGGATACGAAACCCGGAGTATAGAATTGAGTTATGACACTCTGTTGGACAGGGGAGCGCTCCGATTCAGGAAAAGCAAGAGCTCGGTTACGAAACTGCTCAAGCATTCGATATATAGGCCAAGCGGGCTTGCGGTGAGGTTGTTCAGATGAGCGAAGCATACGGAAATAGTCGTCCGCTTGGGCTACAGTGACTGGATCGGTAGGAGGCCTTCTTCGTCTAAGAGCGTTGTCTTCAGTGGGAGCGATAGACTGATTGGTTTGGGGCGCAGGTTGATAAGGTTGGAACTGTGCGGCTTCAGTAGGAGTAAGGATGAAACCTATGGGACTTTCTGAACGATCGGTGGATGAGGACGGATCGTAAGTCAATGGGCCTGGTTCCAACAAATGTTCAGTGCGGCGTCTTTTGTGACTAAGTTCGCCGCTCTGTCCTTTGAGCTCGGTTAACTCCTTACGAAGTAAGCGGATGTCGTTATCGCGCGAATGAAGAGTTTCAGACAGCTCATTCAGTTCTTCATCAAGTTTATGAGAATGAGAGTGGTAGTGAGCGCGCTCTTCGGTGATCTGTGAGTGATCCCTGCGAATCTGCTCAAAACTAGACTTCAGGGTGTTGTATGACCCAGTCAATTCACTGATCTTCAAATCTTTACTAGCGACCTCAGCTACCGAACCGCCTGCACTAAATTTTTCGTTGAGATGTTTGGTTCTCTCAGCGTCGGCCTTGTCCCAACTGGGGTTAGCTTCTGCGAATGCCATCGCCACATGAAGGAGGTATTTCGAACAATCGTCGCAGTCCGAATTACGGTGGTGAATGCACATGAGGTTTGGGTTGTAGCGCCACTCAGGTGAGTGAGTGGTATCTTCGTCCATGTTCTCTTAGTGGGAGTAAGGGAACAAGAAAATTTTTTGATTATGTAACTGATAAGCCTGACTTATATATGGTGATGTGCCGCGGCGCTTACACTGTTGCGGCCGAGGCGCTTAATTGGTCATACCGTTGACGGTTGACCTAGGTAGTTTTTTCCAATCTTGAACTCCCTGTAGTTCAAGATATCTGTCAAGGGCTATGAGGTCCTTGCAGTTGTGGTAGGGCTCTATTGTAGTGTCTCCTATATTCCATTTGACATGGAATAGTAATTTCTTTCCATCCCATTGATGTCCTATGATCTCATCAACAAGCCATTCTACGTCTAAAGGTTCACCAAAATCGTATGGTTCCGCCAGTGTTCGCGATGGAAATAGTGCATCGTCGTTGGCGCTATGTTTTCGTAGTAAATTAACATGGAAGTTGTTGTGAATTCCACGTTTTGCGAGTTCCGTTGGTAGTCCCAAACGGTAATTTGAAGTCTTTGTGTTGGCTTCCACAATCGGATATGGGCCAACATATTTCGGTAAGAGTTTTGATGCTCTTCCCTTTGGCAAATTGAGATTTTTGGTGGATAAATAAACCAGATCATTGAGTTTTATATCTGGTTCCTCCCCCCTCCTTTTGTTGGCTTGAAAGGTTTGAATTACTCGCGATTCGATGATCGCATCGTGAGCATCAGCTAAATGTTGTATTGCTCGTTCCGCGAACTCTCGAATTCCTGGTGAGAATTCGATATTCTTGGGTATTTCTTTCAGCATGGAGGGTATGTATCCTCCATCTAATTCGAATGGAGCAAATCCTGTACTTTCGTTTATGCTTGAATTCACGGCGAATTCGAGCATTGGGCATTTCTCGACCCAATCCGTTTGGTCGGCCTTCACCATAGCGCGCATTATTTGTCCAATTGAACGATTTACGCGCTCGGTTGCTCCATCCGTTTGGGGGTGAAATGATGTGGACATGAGAAGTTTAGCTCCCAGCAATCGATGTAGTTCTCTCCACCACTTGGATGTGAATTTGGGGTCACGGTCGGACACTATTGATTTTGGGAGACCATGTAGTCTCACAATCTCTTTCAAGTATATCCAAGACAGTTGTGATGCTGTCGTGGTGGTGTTTATAGGAATTACATGGATCCGTGCGGTCATACGACAGATGATGACCCAAAGGTAATCATATCCATGGGATAATGGGAATGGACCAATGAAATCCATTCCAATGGATTCCCAAGGTTTAGTTGGAAGAGGTAAAGTATGAAGTTTACCAGCTGGCTTTTGATTCGATGTTTTGATGCGTTGACACGTTTCGCAGGTTTTACAGAACTCTTCTACATGTCCGTTCACTCGAGGCCACCAGTACCAGCGACGAACGTAGTCTGACGTACGCTGTCCACCGAAATGACCGAGTATTTCGTGAGCTTGTTCTATAATAATTCCTCGAAGGCTCTTTCCGTTAACTGACGAGCATCCTTTAGGAATACAAGTCACTGTTTCTCCGTTTCGATTCTTGGTGAATATGATCTCATTTTCGATAGTGAACGCCGGATGGTCATGAGGATGGGACATGACTTTTGAGAAGAGAGGATCTTCAGTGTATAAACGCACCACGTCGCATATGAATTGGTCGCGGTTATTATTTACACTGAGAGGATCATCACCTTTAGAGCGAGATAGGCCCACGGTGATGTCTTCAGCCTCATCTTCAAAAGGGTTTGAGCCTTCTGAATCTTTGTTGGATTCTGAGTGCTCATGAAGTTCACGAGCAATGAGTTCGCGATCTTCCGTAAGTTCTCTGAGCTTATGTACTTGTTGCGCATGTTTCGCAATACGCTCGGAGCGTCGAAGAGCCATTAAGCTATCACGCTGAATTTCTTCTAAACGACCTTGAGGTAAGTCATCTAGGTTCTTATCGATACGGATGTCTGCATTAACATATTCGTGATCTTCGTGTTTTTCAGAGGTCGTATCTGACTCGTAATATCTGGATAATGCGTCGGCGACTTTATTTGTGATTCCTTTAATGTATCGAATATCAAAGTCGAAACGGGATAAGTATTCCATCCATCGAGCTTGGCGTGATGAGAGTTTTTTCTGTGTTAGGAAAAACTCTAAGGTGCGGTGGTCAGTAACGACGTGTATATGATAACCCAGTAGCTTGTCTTCCCATTTTAGAAGTGCCTCTAAAATGGCTAATGTTTCAAGTTCAAATACGCGATAGTTATGTTGAGCGGACGTGAATTTCTTTGACATGAATCCGGCTGGTCGACATGTTTGCCAAGTCAGTCCTTGTCCGTACATACTTCCGACGCCTGATATGGACGCGTCGCATATTACCCATATCGGTTCATTGAGTGTGGGGTCAATGGGACACAATATAGGTGCTTCACTAGCCAGCCGTTTGATGTGCTGGAAGCAGATTTCATGAACAGGCATCCATACAAAAGGTATGTTGTTCTTGACCATCACTGAAAGAGGGCCAGTGTATGTGGTAACATCGGGCATGTACGGCGCAACGTATTGTACGAGACCGAGAAATCTTTGAACGTCGTTGTATGTTCGTGGTGTTCTCCATTCACGGATTCGATTCATTTTGTCAATATCCGCATGTATTCCTAGATCATCTATAGCATGACCTAGACAATCAAGTTTCTTCGCAAAAAGTTCGCACTTTTCACGTTTCAAATAGAACTTTTGCTTTCGAAGTCTACGAAAGACTTCCTTGAGGTGTTGTTCGTGCTCCTCGATGGAGTCACTGAATATGAATATGTCATCGAGATATACATGGACGTATCTCCCGATTATGTCGCGGAATACCATTGTCATTACGCGTTGAAATGTTGCAGGTGCATTGCAGTCACCTTGCATCATGACGTTACTGACATATGTACCGAAAACGCATGCGAATGCAGTCTTCCAAACGTCTCCAGATTCGTTGCGAATCTGTTCATATGCATCACTCATATCTATCTTTGACCGGAACTTATGTTTCGCAACATCGTTTCGGATTTGGTCTTGATCAGGAAACGGCGTAACATCTTTGACGGTGTTATCGTTTCTTTGTCTGTAGTCGACGATAGTGCGTAGAGTACCGTTTTTCTTGGGGATACACAACATGGGTGCAGCTTGTGGAGTTGTTTGATGAATCCACCAATTAGCGCGTGTATAACGGTCGAGTTTTTCACTCAATTGGACTTTGAGATAATCCGGGCAGCGAGGCATGTAATAATTATACCGTCGTTGTTCGTCAATGAGAGTGATCTTATGATTGATCTCTCTCATAGGTGGAAGTACTTCAGGTACTCCGCTAAGCATATCTGCATTTTCCGAAGTTACACGAGCTCGGAGAGTTGGTATATCTTCGGGTTTGTATGGACCTTTCTTGGGTAATGAAGAAAAGTCTATATCGTTGGATTCCTCGATGATTTCGTTGAATTCATCATCATCTGAGTCTAGAAAGATATCGGCATAAAGCTCGTCGAGTGCGACATCTTCGAGCGGAATTTCTATATGTTTGATATGAAGGTTTTTTCGTCGCCGAAATCTTCGTCGTTTGCGTTTTCGCAGACCTTTTCGGTTGGTACTCGTAGACGGAGGAGCTGTTTTACTCATTCGGTGTCGATTGCTTTCCATGTATTGAATTATTTCGGGTAATTCAATCATAGTTTCTATTTTCTCAGATGTGTAGCTAGTACTATCTGTGTTTGTAGTACTAGTGGGTGGATTGTGATAGAATTCTTGAAGAATTTCAGTAAATTCTTCGAGTTCTTCTGCTGTGAATGACTTCACTTCAGGTGATTTGTTATCATGGTCATATTGTTCAATGATTATTGGGAAGTTTTGTGGTAAACTTCTCGCTGATCTTTTCATTTCATCTTGGATGTGCTCTTCGTCCAAGACTTCTTCGATCTGGACGCTTCTCTTTTTTCGAGGAGTGTCCACCTTTGCGAGTCATTCTTTACTCTGTTCGGTTTCTTGGCGCCGTACAGAATTATTCATTTCTTCGCGTCTCATAGCCATGCGATGCGAAAACTCAGCTGAATCCTCCCCCACTGAAAGAGAAGGAGCTAGCTGTCCTTTGATGAAGATTTGGTCTTTATCAAAGTCAAGTTGTATTCCATGCTTGCGCATGAAACGAGTTCCAATGATCGCGTCGTAGCGATCAATATTGACAATGTCGAAATAGACATTATCTTTGACATTCCCGTATTCCGTTTTAGCAATAGCGCCATAATTGAACTTGGCTTTACTACCGGTGGTGCCAAGTTGTAATGAATGTTGATTTGTGAGTTGGTGAATTTTGATATTCGCAACTCGAGCGAACGACGGGCTTAACGCCTCTATTGTACATCCAGAATCAAAGAGGGTGAATGCCTTGATTCCGCCGATATTGATAGACGCGGTCATTGGCTTTCTATCTCTTATGGGGCCTCGATCAGGACGATTGATGGTCCTTGAAGATTTCTTCATCAGTATACTCTTGGGAGTATCCTTTTGATGTTCTGTTGTATTATCGATAGCACTCAGATGATCATATTCATCATCCATATTTGTGCGATATGGATGATTTTCGGGATTTATTGATTGGAAAACTTCTTCATCGAAGTCTTCTTCGAGTACGATTGGTGGACCCAGTGGTGGTTCCACCTGAAAACTATCAGAATTTTCGTGAATCTGTCCAAAGAATTCACGTATATCATCATCATCATCATCGTACATACGGCCTACGTATTCATCTTCGTAGGGTTCTAATGCCCACTCTCCTTCAGAATCACTATCGGATTCCGAAGGTATGGCCGGAGGTACATCTTCGTCCTCCTTGGTATTATTGACTGCCATAAGAACATTCTCTTGTTGAGGATGTTCTTCATCTTCTTCATGTATGGAATATAATCGCGGTTGACCATATCTTTCACATTTTGGATCGTTCGCGTAGTGACCAACTTTTCCGCATCCATAGCATAGTTGTGATCCTGAAGGTTTTGATTTCTTCGGATCGTTACTGGTGCTTCGATTTTTGTTATCTTGCGCTGGATTCATGCGTTTGATGCTTCCAGCGTTTTTGTCTTTATTATGATAACGGACAGCCTTGTAAGGTTTTCCGTTCACCATGATTGGTTTGTTATTGTACTGTCCTTTTGATTCTTTCTTGAATCGATTATTGTAGTAATTCGATTCCGGTGCTTTCTTTTTCGAAGAGACATAGTAGTTTTTGAGAACTCTATTGTCTTCAATTTTCTTAACAGCTTTCACGATCGTATGAATATTTGCATATTCAGGTACTTCACCTTGATCGACAAGTTTCTTGACAATCTCGAGAGGGAGGCCATCAAGGAATCGTTTGCGGAAAGTATATGTGTTTGGAGGTTGGGGCATACGAGAAGCCCAACGTGCAAGTGTAGCGTAATAATCCCGTACTCCTTTCTTGGGATCGTATGTTACTTCTTCGAATCGCTGCATTGCTAAGTGTACTGTCGCAGATTGAACACAGCGATCGAATAAACCTATGATAGTTTCTTCAAAAGTCCAGTGTTCTTTTGTACGATGAATTCCTGCGACTTCATCGTTATACCATTCTACTGCCTTCCCAGTAAGATATAATCCCACTAAAGATACTCGATAGGCATCATAATCGGGACCGCCATAACGATATATTAGCATCCAGCGAAGGAGTGCTAATAACCATGCATCGAACTTCTCCACATCCGGTGATCCATCGTATGATTCCGGATGTGGGACTTTGATTTGCCTTGCCCCATCGAGTTCGGGCAAAGGATTTCCAACGTAATGTTGAATCTGTTTCTTGTAGACACGATGAACAGCGTGAGCCCATCGTTGTCGTCGTTCATCGTCCGCCGTTCGAGCGCGCATTTGTTTGAGCAACTTACGCTTCGCACGTTTACGACGATGTTTACTTTCCTTGTCTTTCGCGGGCGCGTCCGTAGGTTGAAATAGGTCTTCAGCCCACGAATCATCAGAAGATAATGAATCTTCGGATAAAGAATCATTAACTCCATCTTCGGAGTCTTCTTCCCAAGGAGTTTGTTTACGATGGTAGTCTCGACGACTACCATGCTCACTTCCACTATGATGAGATCCCGGGTCACTAGGATCATTCGGTGGTCCACCTGAAGCGACCATCATATGATCATTTCTTTGTTGTTGAGGAGCCGGATTATCTGGATTAGAAGGAAGTTGAGATTCATCAGAGGGCCCACTTGGTGGTGGTACACTGGGCCTATTGGTAGGTCTATCAGTATTATACTGATTGTCCCACACATTTCGCTCATTGACCATTTTATCCACTGGGATTCCATCATCATTGAATCCAACCAGCTGATCAGGAAACATGGAATGACCCTGTTTCCGCAAATCGTCGTTACGAGATCGTTGCACCGCGACACGGTCAACCCAAGAGAAATATAGGCCATTTTCGTCCGAACCAGTGCTTCCCGTGATGGGAGGATTACGGACTTTAGTAATTGTCTCTGGATTTTCTTCGGTAGGGTGAAGAGAACCGATGGGTTCTTGTTTGATAATAGTCGGTTGAACGATATTATCGTGAGTCACTGGCGTGATTTCTGCAGATTGGGTAGAAATCACGACTGGAATCGGTGGGTTATTAGGTTTAGGCGAAGGACGTTTCGGATTTAGGGAAGGGCTAAATGAATGAGTGGGAGATGGAGTGTTGCGAGGAAAAGTAAGTAGTCCTATTTCCGTTTCATTATCCTCTCTTCCTACGTTAGGGTCCATTATCGCTTGTACTTGCGCGTATTCTTCACGCGTTAGGAGTACTTGGCTGACAGCGTCGAAATATTTAGTGTAATTGTTTTCAATAGCCGTGAAACTATTGATGATATTAGTATGGACGGTACGAATGTCCGAAAGGACTGAGGATCTAAATGTAGTCATGAATTCTATGGGATTGGTTCGAATTATTTCTAGGCCAGAGTTTGGAGGACCAAATGTCGGTGTACTATTAGTAGGATTGGGGACTGTAGGCGGTGGAGAATTATTCAGATTATAGGTAATAGGCATTTGAATAGCCGGGGGGCTATCAACATTAGGAGGAGCAATGTTAGGAGCATTGCTTCGAATGGTAGGTGTATTCGGTTGTGTACCGATAGTGGGCCAGGATGACACTCGGGGAGGCGGTGTTTCCTCGCCGGCTCGCCACGTCGACGCCGCGTCCGCAGCTGACGTTTGATACGGATTGATTCCTCGGCTACCTAAGGTGGGCCAAGGAGCTCGAATCGGAGTGGTAGTGTTACCACTCGTAGTTGGTAGCGTAGACCGCTCGCTTGAGGTTGGAACCGACATTTGGATGTAATAGGATTTGATTGAGGGTGTATGAGTTTATTGTTAGTATCTATAGAACTTCTAGGTATGGTACTAGATGTTCAAAAAAGTGTAAAGTTGAGGTCTCGGTATGAGACGAGTCCTTAGTTGGATCAGACAAGTGAACACGACAAGATTTATACCGTGTTGGTAGTCGAAGACAAAAAAGAACTAAGGATACTAACGTAAGCGAGCATGATATAATCAACTGATTTGTAAGTAAGCGCCTATGGGCGTTACATTTGGTATGACCCGTTGAAGAATATTGGACCCCAAGGTTGATGTCCTCATCAAGTTTGATTGACTCAGATTCAACTATACCAGCATCAAATTCCTCTCCAGGTTCATCCTCATCCTCATCCTTGACTTCAACCTCAACCTGAGACTTGAGTGCCTCTTGCAACTCTGTTTCATCATCTGATTGAGTACAGTTGGTTGCCTGTGTTTCAGTCTTCAGATTGATTCTGAGTCAGAGATGGCCAAGCACTTGAGGTTGTTTGCGAGGTTTTTCTGACAAACACCGCCCATGTTTGAGTGACTGGACTGAGGCAAATTGAACCAGATGATGTCTTGAGTTTTTTTTTCTAGAAAATACATTATCTACCTCATTCTTATGCCTCTACAGCAGCTCTGGCGCTCAGCCAGTGCTATACAAATTGTTAACAATCCTAACACCCCCTCCTGGGGTGCTGGGTTATTAACATGTTAATAACATGTTAATAACAATGTTAATTAACATGTGTTAGCAAATACTGAGATATTCACACTACCCTAATACAGTATACCATGCCAGTTGCGGAAGAGCTTCCATTCAATCGTTCTTCCAGCTGAACATGCTATGCTATGATGAAGAACTGAACTAGCTGATGCTATGATAGAAGTCAAGGCTGCGCAGGACCAGACCAGCCAGACCAGACCAGACCAGACAGGACTAGACAGGACCGCAGCTATCGCCTATCAGTTGTGGCCACTGTTATGTATTCAAGTCTACTCAAGTTTACTCAACTGTATCATTATTATAATTTATAAATGAACATTTGAGCTCCACTCGCATAGTGACTCTGATTCCTGAGTAATGATAAGGGCTGTTCGTGTGTCTTTTCTTTACATACAAACAGCACATGGTAGGAAATGATTCCCTTCGAATCATTGACTAGCTGTTGAAGGAAGAAAGGGTATCACCGTTGTGTTGTACTGTTGTTTTATCACCAGCAAAATTCATCATGATTCCTAGGGCAAGTGAGTTGGAAACCAGACATATAAAAGCTCAACCTTCTTGAAATCTTGTTCATCATCCCGAAGCTGATCCACCCTCTTCACCGAGTTGCCACTCATATATTGCAATATCCTATCCAACATGCCGCGACGCTCCCAGGCCAATAAAGAGGTTGGTCAATATGCCATGGTCGACTACATACATGAGCAAAATTCATCGCCTTCTCAAGCCCGCTTCACCTCGAGTATGCATCTGCGTATGCTCAAATCCTTAGGGTGGTCATTAGTACCCAATCCTCGTGCACTGGAGAATGAATGGATTCCAGTCTGGAACCAGACCTTGATTGACTGGGTAGAGCCACTCTCCACTGATGACTCTAGATTTTCTGTTGGTCCTCAAAGATATCTTTGGTATAACAATGTGGAAAAAGAGGATGAGGACAAGGACAAGGACAATGAGGATGATGAAGATGATGAAGATGACGAGGATGAAGATGACGAGGATGAAGATGACGAGGATGAAGATGACGAGGACAAGGAGAACAAGGAGGCGGAGGTCCTACCTGATCCCTCGGATGTCTCAATTGCAACCGAAATTACTCATGCAGCTAAACAAGCATCAAACACTGGAAAAAGACTGCTATTTGACAGTATTCCAGATTTCTCAACTCTCAAAATTACATATTACAAATTGAGATCTCCTTCACATCAGCAAAACAGGTGCGCGCTGAACAGTGCTGGACAGCAGCTACAGCAGCTACAGCAGCTACACCAAGGGTAGCACTGCACTGCACTGTATAGCATCAATTGAGCACTGTCCATTTCTCATACAATGCTTGTCCAGCACTGGACAGCATTGAATGGGAGTTGTCCAGCACTGGACAGCATTGAATGGGAGCTGTCCAGCACTGGACAGCATTGAATGGGAGCTGTCCCGCGCTGTCCAGCATTGAATAGCGCTGTACGCTGCTATTCAATGCTGGATATAGATCAATTCATTGTTGGCACGGCATGACTTGATTTTCACTCGACACTGAGCGTTGAGTTCGAGCGACGAGACGACGTCGATGAACGATGAATGAGCACTGTCATTAACCTATGTAGAGTAACTCGCAGTCCATCATTTGTCTATGTACAAGACGCTATTAATATGCTATACGATATCACTGAGGTGGTTCTGTGCACGAATATGAGTAGTACGAGTCCGAGTCCATCGTACGAGTCCGAGTCCATCGTACGAGTCCGAGTCCATCGTTTAATCGAGAGTAAAGCCAGCTAGAATTTCCTGTTCATCCAAGTCGGAATCGTCTTCCTCTCGTCTGTTCTTCGACATACCAGCCGCCTTACTTCAAAAAAATGAAATGTCAGTAGCGTTAAAAGTGAAAGGAGTCGACCAAACACTCACCAGCCAGCCTGTGCCCAAGAGTCAAGATTTCTTTGGACTTTGTTCCAGTGTAGCGCATTTTTTGCTTTTATGCCATTGAGGATACCGACCATACACTTAAAGGCCCGACAATACTTGACGCTGGAGAGCTCCTTCTTGACCAGCTTGGGTCCATCCTCGTACTCTTCGATACAATTACGCAC
The DNA here is from genome assembly GCA_027919835.1 of Lentinula raphanica. Lineage (NCBI taxonomy): Eukaryota > Fungi > Basidiomycota > Agaricomycetes > Agaricales > Omphalotaceae > Lentinula > Lentinula raphanica. The sequence continues at coordinate 219,991 of JANVFP010000014.1, read as the reverse complement.
CTAGAAAACTGTTAGGAAAGGACAACTCGAGTACTACGATAACGCGCACCACAGTCATGACAAATGCCAATGCGATTATTGGCACACTCGTAGAGAACTGATCAGGAAACTTTTGTGCAATCGCGGTACTTTCGTTATAGTAGGCTTGCACACAAGAGTCGCGCAAGCAAGGATGCGCTACGTTGTTAGTCTTGCCCTGATTTTCTGGTTCATCAGCAGCGAATTGTGTACAAGATACGAAGCAATCACCTGTTCGTCGACCCCATACTTCAGAAAATCATGATTTAACAGGAGGCCTGCCACCTTCTCCTGAACAATTCGGACCTCGTCTGCAGAATTGCAGTTGCCGTTCCTTGGTAAGTCAGCCTCCACGAGTGGAAGCTTGTAAGCGGCGACAACTATTGGGCGAATTTTCCGTTTAATGGCGCTCCGATAAAACGATGTGTCCTTATATAGCTGGGATAGGGATGCTTTCAGTGATGTAACTATGATTCTGGAAATGCACATACTAATTTCAAAATGTCTTCTCGGTGACCATTGAGATATCCTATGTAACAAGCAGATGAGAAAAGCCATGGTAACACTATAGAAATTAACATCACCTTCTTCGACTTGAATCTGTTCATCAACACAGCGAGCAATTGCATGGTCTAAAGCATTCGCAAAACATGGGTTACGTGCAGGAGGGAATGGCTCTTGCGTAACCAGATAAAGGTGGACGCGATCTTTTGCATATCTGATGAGCCTCCTCATTGCAGGCGGATAGAATCTCGCCGTAGTTGGGTCTGAGGTGCCCTGGGACGAGCGAGAGACTTTTTGTGCTACAATAACCACCACACATCAATTCTAAACAAATGAAAGTAAGACAAGACCTACAAGAAGCAGCTGTGTTGGGTGGATTGTGTTCGGCAGAGATTGCGGATGAGGCTCTGGTCGGGCCTCGCGAAGCTCTCGATGGGGCTCTCGATACATCGAACGATGGAATACTTAAGAGATTACTTGAGGAAAAAGACCTAGCAGAGGGAGCCTGGGCTACATCAGGTGTCAGTCCAAAATTATTTGTGAGCTAGGAATCGTTTCGTACCGAGATTTGTTGCACGAAGGGAGGGTACCGGAGAGAGATAACCTAGAGATGTAAGTGAGAGCAGGCTCCAATGTTGAATCATGTCGAACTTACGCTGTCGGGGATTTGTGGATGGAAAATCGGGAACGTAGCTATTCGCACCGGGTGCCTCAATACCAGTACCAGCCTGGCCCTCGTGGTCTGTATCGCCGTCAGCATCTGTATCGCCTCCAGCATCACCATCACCATTGAAACCTGCATCGGCATCGGCATCAGCATCAGCATCAGCATCGCCGTTTGAATCGCTGCGAGCATCTGTGTCGAAGTTGTAGTTTCCGGTCTGTTGAAAGTTACTATAGAGCAAAGACGCAGCAGCAGGAGGTTTAAAGGTGCGATTTCGTGATCGATGAGCATCGACTACATCCTGAGTTAACAATTTGATAGTACGGTGTAATCAGTATTCAGAAAGTTTTAAACAAAGAAAACCTACCTCATCTTGCTCGTTGTGCTCAGACTCTCTCGAAAACTGCAAACTTTGAGGATACCGACTCTCTGCATCGTTACGATAAGCCGGAAACGTTCCTATATCATTGCTAGAAGTACAAACCGCTAGTAGGTAAACGCAATTGCTCTGTAAAAACGTCAACAGAGCTCCTACGAGTCGAGGGGATCAGGATACTATTACCTTGCTGGGTCATATCGAGCATACTGCGGTCTTGTTCGTACCAGTCGTCTTCATTGCGAGGCAAGTTACCGCCGTTGTGAAGGTTGTCGTCGTTCCACGGCATGGAGAAGCTACTCCAATCTTCGTTTTGGTTGAATTCATTCGCCCTATCAGTATATCCAAAATTGTCGATGCTGTGAGGATTTAGTTGATTTGTCGGCTGAATGAAGTTGTCGGTGTAGTTATAGTTCACTTGGTTGGCATGCTGAATAGAGTTGTCGGCGTTGTGATGATTGTTGTGTTGATTTAGAGGTTGGTCGGTGCTTTGGTAGTTCATTTGATTCGCATATCGATTAGCGGTGATGGTATTCATGTTGGAGTTCATATTAGTACCATAGTGCGAAGGAAACTCTAAAAGTATGAAGTCAAGACTTGAAATAGAATTGTGAACTAGTAAGAAAATACGTGCGTGCATGCATGGGGGCGTTGAATGAAGAAGTAATAGGTAGCTTATGAGTCGCGTCAGAAGGGTAAGCTGAGCAGAAAAGCGACAAGAATTACCTGGTCGTTATGAGGTTGTGTATCCTCGGGCACGCGAATGGGCTTCGGGATTGACCGTGGTTGAACGGGTTGTGGTGGCGGCAGGGCATCACCGCCGCGAGTGTTCTTCGTTCTCGATCTTGGCTTTCTCTAAATTCGTTATCAGTAGCTGGGTGGCGATTGAAGTTTACAGCTGGGCCTACTGAAGTCGGAGCCATTACGTTGACTGACTCTTGGTTGTCAGCAGGAGTGACTTTCGACTTGCCTCCACGTTGCCTTGTATTGGTGACAGAGTTCCCCACCTTCTCGAGCTGGGCGACAGCGCCCCCTAAACCTCGATTGGCGCGAACAGGTCGCTGTGTTCTCAGTGCTAAATTATTTGGTAAAATTCGAAGGTGGCCGAGTACATACAGCTGACCAGAGTCAGGCAGTTTCAGGACTGGCATTTTTGAGATACTTACTGTTTGTTTGCGCCGGGTTGGGAGCACGAGATTGGCCTGAGTTCCCTGCCATGGTGGTAGCAGTGAGCGAGTCCAAACCTGAAATTTGATGATGCCTTTGGTTCAATCACAGCTTGCTTAATAATTCTTCCCATCTCATGATATGTACTGGCAGAGAAAACGAACGGATTTTTCATAAAAGCAGCAAAGTACAAAGTTTCGAAGTATGTTATTGCAGTACAATTCAATCTAAGGTGACAGAGGCATGGACATTCCCGCAATAGACCGTAAGAATATCTAGATTTCAAATTTGGTAAGTGAATGGCTAGCAGAGAAACTAAAACGATACATACCGTTCTCTCGTACAACGTGAGTGGTGAAGTTTGCGGGAACGAATTCGGATGAAGGCGAGTCTTCGTCAGAGCATGACAGGCAGTCTAAAAAGAGCTGTTATGAAATACTTGTCGTCAGATTCTGAAATGTACTTACCTGTGCTGTTGGAGCATGAAACAGGCCTATCGAATCCATCAAACCTTGGTGCCATGCCTACAGTCTTTTCGGTCTCATTGAAAAGAGCGTTGAGAGAACGATAGTGCCCTAATATGAGCCGACATAGCTGCATCTTGTACTGCAGAAGTTGGTGCTCGGCCAACCGAATCGTCTCGCGCAGTTCTTCAATGTTTAAAAGGTCATTGGTTTGCTGTGAAGTAGGTGGCAACGAGTCCTGTTGAAAGGGTTCAAAGCAGCTAAACAATCATTGAATCTGACTACATACAAATTCATTTCCTAGCTCCCAAGCCATGAGATCATCAACCTTGGGCTTGAGGGCTTGGAAATCTGAATAGCCTTTAAACATTGTCATCAGCGTCGAGGTCTTCCAGGGTCTTTCAACGCACCTTTTTCATTCCAAACTGACATATCGAAGCTAGAAATCATCAGCATGCAGACTGCGACTCTGGTCGGAGGATTCTACTCACAGTATTTGATGATGAGTGTACAAGGTTTACAGGGAACGCTGAAGTTGAGTGGAAAGATGCGAGTAGGTCACATGGTTCCAGGCTTTCAACAAACAAGCGCGTGTGACTTCTCAGACCGCTCATCACCATTCCAACTTCATCCTTCGCAGTCACCAGACGCCCAGCCCCTCCTTAGGCAAGGCTCTGAGGACTGTAATGTCTCTCGACTTTGTACTCCGTTCCACGTCTCCGCTTGCGAAAAAAACAATCCAGTTAAAGACCGCTTCTTGCCGCCACCCTTGCTCTTTCAGGAAAATCCGAGTCGTTGATACCGACGCTCTTTCATCTCTTTCAACCCAAATGATGGAAACCAAGTGCTACACAGCTGTCCTTCCCCTCTTTTTGAACATGGAGCTGGATGACGTCAATGCCCGCTTATCTCTAGAACTCAGTAAGCGCACTTGAGCAATGTATGATCTAACCATGCCTCATACTCATTCAACCTTCCACAAGATCTAAACCTAGACGGGCTTTATCCCTTGAAAATCAGCGTTCGACTCAACGGTTGCAGCGGAGTTATGCCTTGGTCGCTCGACGGACCTCTATTGGAATGCTCTGCATTATTAGACGCAAGAGCCTCATTTGTCTTCGCGTTTCCCGTGTAACTCGCTCTGGTCCCTCTCAAGCATGAGCGTGAGTTTTGTCAAGTTAGCTATAGGTCTCTCTCTGATTATTCTCATTGATCAGTTTGGCTGAAGCTCGGCTCATTTTCGCCTCTTTGTGAGTAAACGCCAAAAAGCACCGCCGTCGGTCTTCAAACCGTCATACCCTTCACCGACACCCACTCGCGACTCCTGCCTTCACTTGCTCTATCGCCTGCCTAGCTTTTTTTCGCCGTGTTCGAGGGCGGACTCTTGTTGCTGTCCTGCCAATCTTGCCGTCTATGTATCAATCGTCTCGCTAACTCTTATACGGCCATCGTACTATTGCTTCGAAACTAACCATGAGCTTTGCTCTGGGATTAGGTTTCAGGAGCCCTATTGGATAACGACCACTTGCGCGTGCCCCCTACATCCTCATCAAGGACCACCGGGTCATCATCAAACCCATCATCCATTCGTGATCTCCCTACTGCCTTCACTTGTTCGTCTACATGTTCGAGGGCTGAAACCTTGCTGTCCAGTCAATCTTGCCGTCTATGTATCAATCGTCTCTCTATCTCTTATACGGTCCTCGTACTTTTGCTTCGCAACTAGCCATGAGCTTTGCTCTGGAATCAGGTCTCAGGGTTCCTAGTGGATAACGATAACTACCGCATGCTCGTTACATGATCATGGACCGCCGGGTCATCATCAAACCCACCATCATCCGTTGACATCCCCCTGCTGCCTTCATTTGCCATCAGCATCTTGCTATTCTTCTATCCCATTTGAGGCTGTCATTCTTGCTGTTTATGTGTCCACAAACTAGGTGTATTTAACTTGCATACGTCTCTTATATGCCCGTCATGCCGACGTGTTTCTTTAGCTCATTTTGGGTTTAAAGATCTCTATGGTATTTTTGTTGAATCTTCTTACACGACGGGTCGTAGGTACTAGATATCTGTCTCCGTGATAATTGAACGCGCTCGAAATAAAATACTTTTGAACCTTCCCTTCGACCATTTGAAAACTACAATTCCAACAGCAACACAGTTGGTTTCATCGGCGTCTATCTGAAATACCCACTTATTCATGCCCTTTGCGAACGACCACAAACGCATTTGGGCTTGTCGCTACTGTGGTCGCCGGTGTAGAACGGAAAAAGGATTGAACTCTCATGTTACGCAAGTCCAGTGCTGGAAGGCCGGTTTGCCCTTGATGACTCCCCAGTCGATGCTCGCCACTTGCACCACATCTCTTCAGACTCTGCTCTCCATTCCCACAGCTCCTGAGCCAGATTCAACTCATACTACTCGAAGCAGACATATCGAAATCCAGGCTCAAACGGAACTTCAGAACAATAATATACAGAGGGATGATGAAGAGGGATTGAACAACAACAGAACTGGTCCAAATCCGCACTCAGGCTCAAGCTCGAACATGAACACAAATAGTTCCAGCTATCCTCAGGAACAACGTCTCTGCATTGAATCTTTTCCTGGGGCAGCTGCTGTTTACTACCCTGGAAAGACTGCCATGGACGAGTTCAACGGTGACAGATTTGCCACGGAGAGGGAGACAAACCTATACTATCCTTTTGCGAATCGAAACGAGTGGCAATCAGCAAATTGGCTACTCACCTCGTCATTATCGATGGGGGAAATCGATACTTTTCTGAAGCTCGAAGCTGTAAGTATGTGAATCCTTCGTATTGATACCTTTAGCTGACTTGAACGCTTTCGTTTAGACCAAAAATCATCACTTCTCTTTCCGTACAGCCCAAGAGCTCAAGGCACGCATGGATTTGCTCCCTACTGTTGCGCGCTGGAAATCAAAAAGATTGATCATGGACCCTTCGTATCCTACAAAGAAGCCAGTCCACCTGTTTTACAGGGATGCCATCGAAGTTTTGCAAGACATTCTCAAAAGCCCACTCGTCCAAGATTTTCTCTCTTTCACGCCACTTCAGATTTTCGAAACAGCGGCAAAGTTAAGCAGAGTCTACGACTCTTGGCTCTCAAGCGAACGAGCCTGGAGGCTGCAGGTATACTACTTTTTTTTTCACTAATACCATATCTGACCAGGGCATATTTTCAGTCAGAGCTTCCTCAAGGGCACACGCTCATTGGGACGATCCTATCCTCGGACAAAACCACGATTTCGGTGATGACTGGAAACCGATGTGCTCATCCTCTGCTGATAAGCATTGCCAATATCGATTGTGAATATCTGTCGAAGGCCTCCCACCACCTGTTCCAGCTGCTCGCGCTGCTCCCTATTCCTACTTTCACGCACCGGTCCCGGGAAATACGAGGAGTTTTGGACAATCGGATGTTCCATCGTTGCTTAGATATCGTGCTACAACCCTTGAAATTAGCGGCTGCTGTTGGCGTTATGATGGCAGATCCTGTTGGTCAAGTAAGACGTTGTCACACCCCTTGTGCCGCCTGGATAGTCGATAGTCCAGAAGCAGCCCTCATAAGCTGTGTGGGCGGAGGAGGAAAGACGTCTCCCTTCACGACCGCTATCTATACAGACTATGGCGACCCTGTCCGTCATCCCACTCGTTCCGGCGACTCTACTCTAGCTAAGATCGACGCTCTTGCTACAAAATCTGACCCACAGGATATCGAGAGATACTGGCCCCTCGCTCAGAAGAGTCGAACCAATGGCGTCGTCGACCCATGTTGGCGGGACTGGGCATCATCCGATCCTTCGGAGTTCCTCCTTCCTGAGATTCTACACCACTGGCACAAATTTTTCTTCGATCATGACTTGAAATGGTGTATCAATGTCGTTGGTGCCGAGGAAATCGACTTCCGTTACAGTCTTGTGCAAAAGAGGCAAGGCTTTCGGATCTTTGCTGAGGGGATCTCGCGGCTCAAGCAGGTTACCGGTCGAGATCAAAGGGAAATACAACGCTACGTTGTCACTGTAGTCGCCGGTGCTACCTCCAACCGGTTTCTCTTGGCTGTCCGAGCGCTTTGTGATTTTCGATATGCTGGACAAGCCCCTCGGTTCAATGATGCCACAGCCATGCGTGTCCAAAGAGCTCTCAGCGAGTTCCACGAAGTCAAGGACGAGGTGTTAAAGCTTGGTGGTCGACTCAATTCCAAAGGCGAACCTCTGGAGAACTGGGAGATCCCCAAACTCGAGTTCATGCAGAGCGTTTTCCCTAGCATCAAATCATCCGGTCCTATCATTCAATGGGATGCAAACAAGACCGAGCGAGCACATATCACCACAGTCAAAGTACCTGCGCGTTCGGGTAATGGTCGCGAGTATGAAACACAGATCTGTCGGCAGCTGGACCTCCAATCGCGTATGCGGCACTTCGATTTGATGACTTCTATGAAGGACGCAAATGTAGACTTCAGGATCATCAATGATAGCGAAGACATTGATGGAAGCGTCGAACCCGATTTGGCTTCCATGCCATCTGAACCTACGACTTCTTCTACCACTATCATGACGACATCAGATCTCATAGACCATGTCCTTCCTGTATCAACCAAGATATGGGGCTCAACTCGTTCAACGAAGAACCTTTTTACTGCTGCAGCGAGTCTTCGCAATGACCCCAATGCTCCTCAACCGCTTCGAACCTTCCTTGGTAACAGGGGCCATACTGCATTCCATCTAATCCGGGAGCCAGACCTGAAGACGTACACTGTCCATGACGCACAAGCTCTCTTCCAGTTACCAGATTTCTCAGTAGCATTGCTAGACTATCTCAACCGGGCTCGATCTGGTACATCTGTGTTCGCGATTGCCGGACGCAGGATCGCCGACGAAGTTTCGACGGAATTCCCATTCTCGATCAAGATTTGGTCCAAGCTCCACATTCAAGGCAAACAGTATCACGATATACATCTCCCAAACGACACTCATACAGTTTTTGCCACCCCACCCGATGCAGACTGGAGGTTTGGGCGAAATGACTGTGCCCTCATCAACATCGACGATCAAAATGTGTGGCCTCAAAGCTCCTTAGAAGGTTTCCATACTCATTATTCCTTCAGTGTATACATACTAATCAAGTCTGCTCCAGGTCATTGTGTTGTTATGGTGAAGATGATCTTCGCTCCTGCGTATTCTAAAAACAAGAGCCACCATCCCAGAACTGACGAATTTCTTGCTTATTGTGAACGGTTTGACGTTGTCAATCAGCCTGCTCCCCCGCCCCAATATGCCGATATTCCTTGCTATCAAGCATGGAAGCCCTACTATCCGGACTACTTCTCAGGTTGCTATGTTCTTCGAAAAGCTCTTCGAGCCAACGGCAAACCATTTGGTGATATAATACCTATCTCTCAGTTTCGAGCGCAGGTGGACGTTACTCCTCGCCTCAGGGGTGCTGCCGATTCGCGTCTCACACGCTCTAATGTCATGGCTTACGCTTCCGACTATTTACTGAACAAATACTGGGAAAAAGAGCTTTGGTACGCGCTTGAAAAGTCTGATCTTTGTGCTCGTTGTTAGCTGTGTAGTCTACACTAATACAGTTTTGATTGTCGATATCAGAACAGAACTTTGTGAGTGTTAGTCAAACAATTTCCAGTGTCTTGGTTTCCGTTCTTGAATCTCTCTCGATTCAATGGGGCCTGCAATTTTATCGCGGTAAGTAGCCCCTGTTTTGTACGTTCGTATTGCTTATGCCCAGATTTTCAGAAGGTTTGCCTGACAATTGTCGAACGATATGTCATCCACCCGCTTTGAAATCGAGTGGCAAGAATGATTGATAGCTGTCCTCCGGAAGGAATAACAAGATGCAGGTAGATCTTCGAAGACGTTACTCTAGGCTGGATTCCTGGATTTTCAGCTTAATTACTCAACGCCGCGCTCTGCTCAGAATTAGCTCACTTTCATCGTTGAACATGCCAGGTAATCTTCGTTGATGAATCGAATTCGATATAGGGTATGTCAATTGCGTGAAAGATCCTTCCAATACTCATACATCCGTTTAGCGCTTTCGGGCTTCAATGACGAAGTGGAAGGGCTCGGGACGACGGCTATGTTCGTCTTCATCAACACCATCGAGAATGCGGAAATGTTAGGACTCGAACAGTATCGGGCTTGATGGGGTCCGGAATCATCTAAGAATGGAAGCACCTCAAGGCCGGATCGCGAGTGCATTACATAGCAGCGCCAAATGATCACAAATGATCAGGCTATGTGATCCCATCGACAGAAGCGACTCACATCCTTCTTCCTTCTCTCTACTACACTCAAGACTCTAGCCTTCATCCTATCCGTGCACCCAGCTTTGCATGACATCGGCCGTTCATTCCATCCCCCAAACACAATCTCTAACGTCTCCTTTTCGTCTTCACACGCCAGTTTGCGAATCGTCGCTCGATTTTACTCCCACCTTCGCTTCAAACAATGGCAAAGCGACCCAACTGTGCATTACACCGTCTCTTTGCGCGTCGTCGTTCACGTCCAACGTCTCGTGCTGATGGACCGGGATATCTGTATGCCTTCGTTGACCACGGGCATCTGTGGAAGCTTGGGATGACCAACAATTTCGATCGACGGAAAGCAGAATGGGATAGACGGTGTCCATCTCCCGATCGAAGATGGATGCCGCCTATTGCAGTCAGGAGGAGGCGAAGGGCTGGTGAGTTTTCACTCGTGCGTACCGATATACCGATTGATTTCGTTGTTTAGAAGCGTTAGCTCACCTTCTCCTGGAGCTCCGATGTTCAAACAGACCTCGCCTTCGCTGCTTTCGGTGTATGTCGATTGAACTTTCGCTACATCTTTTACAAATGTTCTATCCAGGCCGGAGAAACCACATCGAGATCTTCAAGTTTTCCGCTGAACGGACATTCGTATGGAGAAGAATTGTCCTGCCGGTACTTCTTAGGGCTTCAAGGACGTGAGGTACGCTTTTTGTTACTCTTTTAAGATCTGCAGCTGAGTCCAGATAGTTGCAGTGAGGCACTTGGGAAAGTCAATAAAAATTGATTCATTAGACTAGTTTGATGCACGGAACACATAATATACACATAATATACAGAACAGTTAGATGGTGTTACAAGATAAGTACAAAAGTATGACTTTGTCTCTTCTGCTAACAGACTTCAATGCTCTAGGTGTCCCTGTGTGGCTTTCGTCGGCCAAGTTCTTTTTCATTGGGTCCAGTTCAACAAACGTCTCGACGAATGGGTCTCTAGCACACGCATACTGCTTCATCGTGATCTGGGTAGATGCAGATGCAGATGGCGACATGGAGGTCGACGGTGGTGGAGATCTCGAGACGTTCGATTTGAATCTGACCGAAGCTGGCAACGATACTCAAGAGCCACCGCCACTGTCTGCATCAAGACGCTGTATCACAATGTGACACCATTCAAGGACTACGTTACGGTAAGTCATCAAGGCTCTTCTGAATTGCAATGCTCAACCACCGTAGGTCATTCCAGATACAGCCACCTGATTGTGCTCAACAATACTGTCCTCGAACGACATTTTGCGCAAGAAATCGCCGTCGTATGAACCCAGAGAAACTTCGATGAAAGCCACCAGTGTTCACAAGGGGCCAGTTACGGTTTGGCTGGTAGAACTAAACTTTGTAGCACGTATATCATATCATGTCCTTTCGATTCGTGCGACCGAAAGGCGCCGAAGCTCTTACTTTGCACGGTGTAGTAGATTTCTCGCGAGTTTCTGCAAACGCTGATTCACTTTCAGCTTTTCTTTTGGATCTACTTCCCACAACGAGACAACAGCCAGATTCCATTCCACACCATGGATCAATCGAATCGAACATCCAGCTCTCGCCGACTCTCGACGCTATGAGAACATCGTATTGAACACAAAGCACTTAATCTAGTGGACTATACAATAATCTAGGTTTCTAGTTACAATTACAGTATACCCCGATGAACTGCTCCTTTTCTGCACCGAATTCCCTTCTTCTCATGGCACTAATTTCTCTCGATGAGGTCTCAAGAATTGGCTCGAATGCGAACAAAACGAGTGCTGCAAGCGCTCGTACGGCACTCCATTTCGCGATGGAAACGTTACGAGAGGAAATGTATTGATTGCTGGACAGCATTGAATTGGTGCTGTCCAGCGTCCATTCATTGCTGGACAGCAACTATTCATTGCTGGACAGCAACTATTCAATGCTGAACAGTGCTGCCCAGAACTGAATTGGTGCTGGACAACACTGTGCAGCATTGAATTAAGCTTGACAGCGTTGTGCAGCATTGTATTAGGCTGGACACTGATGTCCAGCAGTGTCCAGTACAATACAGTGCTGTAACTGCTGAGAGTGCTGTGGGCAAAATCCCATGTTTTGCTGATGCAGAGGAACCCATAGATCCAGAAGAGGAAGACAGTGAACTCAGATGGTATAAGACTAGAAGCCGATACCAACACTCTGGAGGTTTTGGTATAATTTCAAGCCCTGTCAGTGTTGTGTCAGAGCTCAAGCGCGCACCAACTCAAAAATTGTGCATATATCAATTCACAGGCTTTGCATGGCGCACTTTCATTTTGGACCTTCAAACTAGACTGACTTATGCTAAGAACGACATGGCCAAATATACTGTTATCTACTTCAAAGCAAATGAACAAGACGTGTTCTTGGCCCAACCCGCATCTGGGCCATTCTGGCAGTGGCTTATCATTCATCGCAATGACTTACCATGGAAGGAGCCCGGTCAAAAACCCAAGAATGAAAGGATCTACACTACCGAAATGGGTTACTTCTTGTCCCTATTTGAGCACAAGTTCTTCGAGCTATGCACATGCACTTCCGATGAAGAACTCACAAAGCTTCGAAAAACATATCTGCTACGTGACCCTGCAGATATTGCCCGAGAGATAGAACAGGACCCAAAAAGGGTAGCTCACTGGGAAAAGCTCAGAAAATTCCGAGAGGATAATTCTAGTGATGATTTGTATTGGCTGTCCACCAAGGAGAGGTTGCAATGGAATGAGGAGAATGCTAGGGAAGCAGGAGTGAGTGAAGGAGTGGATGAAGGACCAGAAGGAGTGAATGGAGGAGTGAATGGAGGAGTGAATGGAGGAGTGAATGGAGGAGCGAATGAAGTCGGAACAAATGGGGGAGCAAATCAGAGAAACAACGAAACAGGTACTAGACGTCAAACAAGGAGCGAGACAAAAAGAAACAGGCAGTAATTTCAGAGGTGAAAGGGCGGAGGGTCGTAACACCCAATTCATACTACATACTAAGTGTTTTCAACAACCAGAGTAAAGCTTGAGTATGAATCTTGACAGTATATCAATTCATAAATCGTCGATTGCATGCAAATATGATGCCAAATCTTCAATAACCTTGAAATGTACAAGTCTTGAAAGTGCTGCACTGCACTGGAAAATCTTCATTAGGGTGAGTATTGCCCGATGCATGAAGAGGAGCTTGCCAGCGCCTTGTTAACTATACTGATGCTGAGACATAGCTTACTGTTGGTATACAAATTAGAAAATGGATGTTTAATGGACGAAACGAACAGTAAATCAACTCACAACTTACGCTGATGGAGAGTGTTCCCGGCTACATGAAACCCTCAGGCCTCCGGCCTTGTATAACCTTCGATGCCCCATGAGAATTGTAACATTTTGCGCGCATGCTATGTCCATGAATGAATTATAAAGGAGTCTGATGATGATGAACGTGGAGGGCTGCTTGCCTAGAGTGCGTCTATCACTGGTTCATGAAACAATCGACTAGGTACAAAGATCAAACCGCATCCTCAAGACCCAGAATGGGCAAGCTCAGAGATTCTTCCAGTAATTTTTGCCAGCATCAACCCGGGGGTATGGCGGCAGTCAATCTTGGTTAGCCAACATCGTGATTCGTGAGTTGTAACGATGTGCCTATTGGCTATTGTTTCAGTCGCGCTGATGAATGAGGAAAAAAAGAACATCGAGCATCCGAATATCCGAATCCCAGACAGACGGTGGTTTTGTTTTCCTCGAAGCCTTGTTGGTGTGTGTGTGATGGCATCGGGATGGACCACTGAGAAGTGGGTTTCAACTTGCTTCCCCAACATTCAACATCGGGTCTTGCTTGTGGGTGGAAGAGCGGTACCCAAATTGAGTCCGTTGATTCGTTGAGTGCTGAGTACTAGAACTGGTAGTTGAGTTACGAGTACTTGAGTGGTTGTCGGTCCAGTAGTGAACATCTGAATATTTGAATACTCGAATCACGGTTGTTGCGCCAGATGAAGGTGAAGGAATTGAGTGCTGAGTACTAGGAACAAGTCGAAGCTGGACTCTGGTACAAGTTGGTAGCTGGTTAGTAGTTTAACTTCAAGATATGTACGAAAGTCGTCCCCGTGTGAATAGACTCGTACCCAGTCGGTAAATTCGGCCCGGTGACGTGTAAAGTACGGGCTCGAAGAGCCCACTGCATTCGCGACTTTTTGACTGACTATCATCGAACAACGCAGCTGCCAGCGATTCACTCCGACTACTGAGAATGAGTCTGCCGCGGACTGTGCATGATGCGCATGAACTGCCAGGATGAAGCTTCGCGAATCGCGAGTACATCACCATTGACCGTGCCACGGTGAATATTCACTGGCCTCCCAACTTTTCACTTCTAACCGCTTGTTTCTAAGGAGGAATTTTTGCCAGATGAACCAGTTTGAACCCTGTTGAACAACGATGAACCAGATGAAACTGATGCCAAACGTATCAGATGAGTATACCATTTCCGAGCGGCGAGCACATTACGGATTCCGATGGATCAGGTAGGATCAGGTTCACTATTCACTGTATGAAACTTGAGCAATATATATTATACGACCTCAACGTCAACCCCGCCTCTCTTCTAGCTCTTTCCTCCCACTAGATACATACCTTCTTGTCGAACAACTTGATCAGCAGTAAGTGTTTCCCACTCTCTGCATTAAGTTCATTGGAGGGTCATAACACTGACTCCTGAGTTCAGTCGCTTCACAGAAAGAATGGTGTTCTTTCTCTCACCATCGCACTGCCTAGTGGCCTTCCTCCTTCTTGTCGTCTCGCTCCTTGTTGGACCTGTGCTTTCTCAGTCAGCTATTATGGGTGCCGATCCCCCATATGTGCATCAAGACGGTAAGAAGGGGGCTCCCTGCTTCATTGCTTCCTGTACTCTTACTATGATACACTCACTAACCATCGTCGTATGATGACAGCCATCACCGTGTATCTTTGGTATGTAGTCCACATGGGGCTCCCAGAGCACGATCACCGCAATGGCTGGTGGGTTGTGTTCAGCCAGTGGAACTCGGCTCGTCAACGCCAAGTGAACACACCCGTGCAGCCTTTTTGGCAGACGAATCATCATGATCAGGGTCAGAAAGAGTCATCAGTACTCCCCATCGAGCCACGGTGGAGACACTACGACCATTCGTTGCGCGACACTGTCCTGATCAACCGAGAAGGAATGTGGGCTAGGATCGGTCAGTGGGTAGGCCAGAAAGACTGGGAGCAGACACTCCGTTTCGATGATGGTCCTCCGAGTCCTCCGATGGACGAGACCGCGACCTACGACATCCGAGCCCACTTGAGATCATTGCTGACTCTGTGGAGTCATTCGAAAAAGATGAGGAGTACGGGAGAAGAACGAGACATGTGGCAGAGAATGTTGAGTGTTGAATCCCCTGGAATATTTGTCGGTCTCAATCGTTTAGCACCCTATTCAGGTATGGTTTATTCCATCATGAAATTTTTCTTGCCAGTCTTTCCCGAATCCCTAAACTCTTGTTCAACGTTGACTAACTAATAAAATATCCGAATCATCCAGGCGATGTATATACCTACTATATCTGGAACTCAACCCATCCCCATCCCGCTTGCGCCGGTCTCTGGATGGTGATGGCTCATTGGTGGCCAGATGCTATCTTTGGACTGACTCACTTCACGGTCCATCGAATTCGCCCTGATCATGATCAACAACCCGTACGAGGCATTGTGGAGCTTTATCCCGGACCAGTTGGCCAAATCTTCATCAACACAGTAGGTTCATGGGCCAGGATAGGTTATTCATCGCCTGAAAGTCTCGATCAAATGACACTCCAGTGGGTGGAAGATCATCATATCGGAGAGGGTGACTTTGATATTCCTGGATACCTTTCAAAACTGGTATCGGTAATGATTGAAGTAGGGTTCCTGAAGAGTTCCAAGAAAGAACGAGGAGGGGCGAAGATGATGTTGAGGCCTTGAGGCCCCAGCGGCGCCACTAAGTAGGTCACGACCGGTCTCAGGCTAGGGCTCATAAATTATGGTCACTCTTAGAATTCGAAGCATTCAACGAGTCGATTCTCGAACTCTTGGTGTCTAGTGACCGTCTTGATGTTGAACCTGGATTGTACGCTTTGAGGAAGTAGAGTGAAATTAGTAGGAAACCGATGAAGCCAAGATGAAGTTGAAATGGAAGAAAGAGGTTATGATTTTATTGTAGACAAGACTCGAAAGTTTCTATGTTATGTTATGTATGTAGATTGTAGTATGGGTCATGGGTGACATGGATGAAATGAAATAGAACGAGACAGAATGATATGAAGCACTTTTTTGGGTTGGTGGCAAACGATCAAATTCCCTTTGAATTCCACTTCACCACCTCACCCCACCACGTTGCTCTTTGGCATCCCATCCTCCCCCAACAACGCCTTCTCCTTCCCAAGCATCCTCGGCCCATCAACCCCTTCAACGTCCCCAGCCCAAACCCACCTGGGACGACGCCTTGGTCGAACCCATCCGGAACCCCACCACCGACCTGACTAGCGTCCTTCCCGCCAAGCACGCCGAGTTTATCCTCAAACGTCCCTGGTTCCAAAGGGAAGTACCGCAGGATGACCGGGTTGACAATGGTTGGGATGTGTTTTTCCTCGGCGTAGATCACCGCGTTGGGCCCGGCGTCGAATGTATACGCTGGACGAGGTGTTGGGAGTTGGAGAGGGAGACGCGGTTGAGTTCCTCGATGAGGAGGATGATAGATCGGGAGACGTCGTTCATGTAAGCTGAAGCTGACACTCTCTTCCACAGTCCAGTGTCGGATGTCCACTTGAGGGGTCCTTTTAAAGTCAAGAAACTTGGCTTCGTTATTGAAATTAAAAATTTAATACTCGTTGGATCCAGGCGGTTGCACCATGTGTATTGCACATTGAGCGTGTGAGATCATACTATATGTTACCTCAGTAAACCTCAGTAGCACAGTAGCACGGCTAGCTTTTGAAATTTCTGAAAGCTTGATCGATCAACGGGATTCGGACTGGAGTCTTTGCAAGTTTGAGATGATTCAGATAAGCTGCGTAGTTAAGAGAAAACGAGCCCGCTTACTCTGTCAGCCGACGAGAGCCTGGTTGAAGAGGATTCTGGAATTAGGAAGAGTGCTGAGAAAACAGGAGTGAATGAAGAAGTAAATGGATTCATATCAACATACCAAGTGCTTTCAACAACCAGATTGAAGCTTAGGTATGAATTCTGACAGTACTTACTGTACTGATGCCGAGACATAGCTAACTGTTGGTATACGAATTAGAAAACGGATGTTTAATGGACAAAATGAGCAGTAAATCAATTCACGACTTACGCCGATTGAGATCATGTTTACGAACCCAAGTCTGGTGTTCCCGGCTACATGAAACCCTCAGGCCTCCGGCCTTGTATAACCTTCGATGCCCCATGAGAATTGTAACAGTTTGCGCGCATGCTATGTCCATGAATGAATTATAAAGCTACGATGATGAACGCGGAGGCCTGCTTGTCTAGAGTGCATCTATCAGTTCACAAAACAATTGACTAGGAACAAAGATCGAACCGCATCCTCGAGACCCAGAATGGGCAAGCTCAGAGATTTTTCCAGTAATTTTTGCCAGCATCAACGGGGGGTACGGCAGTCAACTCTTGGTTAGCCAACATTGTGAGTTTTAACTTTTAACGATATGATATGCCTACTGTAGTACTGGGCCTTGGCTATTGCTTCCGAAGCCGCGCTGATGAACGAGGGAAGAAAAGAACATGGAGCATCCGAATATCCAAATCCTAGTCAGACGGTGCTTTTGTTTTCCTCGAAGCCTTGTTGGTGTGTGTGTGTGTGTGTGTGTGTGTGAGATGACAATGGGCATTGGGATGGACCACTGAGAAGAGGGTTTCAAACAAAGAGCAACTTGCGGTGCTGAAACTGGTTTCTGGTTTCTGGTTTCTCAAGGGGACTTGGTGGTTGTGGGCAGCCTCAATCTCGCATAACGTTTTCGCCCACTTTACGAACCGGACTCCCCGGACAAGACTGTTTGTCACCGGTCACTCGCCATCTTCAATCGGGGGAGAAGAGTCCTACATGGTCGACATCACGCAGGAGGTGGGTTGGCCAACTTGGAATTGACCCGAACCCGCATCCCTTGGAGCGATGCATGATGTCAATGAGTCACTTGTCAGTACTTCAGTACTCAGTACTTGTCTCCCAAAGGCAGAATCGATACCTCTTGACACTAACGAGTCGAGGTATCTAGAGTCTGCTAGTAAAAACCGCGCGCTGGTAGGACCTTGGCTAATCGTGGCAGGAATGCCATAAAGTTTCCATAACAGGAAAAATAACCCTGGGCGTTTAACGGCGACCCTGAGCGCTTCCACTTCCTGAGTCTTCCCTCATTTCCTCAAAAAATGCCTGTTTCCTGGGGCATATACAGATAGGAAAAGAAGATCACGACCATCTAAAATGCTTCTTGCAACTACACAACCGCAAGGTTAGTAATTGTGAGATATAGACTGAAATAGAGCGTAGCTTGCGCAGGAGCTCAAATCCCTTCGTTCAATTGAGCTGAATGAATGGTAACATATCGTCGCGTCGGCTAGCAGCGCGTTCTATTGAGAAATGAACCTACACATGACTTGCACATGATGGATAGCCGAGGTCTCTACTACCCCCCCAAAAAAAGTTCAGACTAACTCAGTACCCGAGTGGGGGATACGAGGATTTGAGGAAGTAGAGTTGAAATTAGTAGGAAACTGATGAAGCCAAGATGAAGATGAAGATGAAGATAGAGATTATGATTTTGTTGTAGACAAGACTCGAAAGTTTCTATGTTATGTTATGTATGTAGATTGTAGTATGGGTGACATGGATGAAACGAAATAGAACGAGACAGAATGATATGAAGCCCTTTTTTGAAACGATCAAATTCCCTTTGAGTTCACCCCACCACCTTGCTCTTCGGCATCCCATCCTCCCCCAACAACGCCTTCTCCTTCCCAAGCATCCTCGGCCCATCCCCAATCCTCGTATGAATCAACCCCTTCAACGTCCCCAGCCCAAACGCACCTGGGACGACGCCTTGGTCGAACCCATCCGGAACCCCACCCCCGACCTGACTAGCGTCCTTCCCGCCAAGCACGCCGAGTTTATCCTCAAACGTCCCTGGTTCCAAAGGAAAGTACCGCAGAACGAGGTTGACAATAGTCGGGATGTGTTTTTCCTCGGCGTAGATCACCGCGTTGGGCCCGGCGTCGAATGTATAGGCTGCGACGAGGTGGCGCGAGGTAAGGAGGGAGACGCGGTTGAGTTCCTCGATGAGGAGGATGATAGACCGGGAGACGTCGTTCATGTAGAAGATGGGAGGAGAGGTATCGAGCGCGACGGCGTGGAACTGGTTCGAATCATCCATCGTGATCCTCCCGAACGTATCGAAATCCCTGTCCTTGATCGCATCGATGATGCCCTCCATCCGTCTCGGGACGACGTCGGTGATCCGATGCTGCAACAGAGCCGAAGTCTGAACGGTGCGTTGCATACCCGACGTGGACGATGTCGCCTTCTTTTGCGCGTTCACGATACAGATCAGCGCGTGGAGCGTCGGCCAGTGGGACGCGGGCGCGATTTGGGTGGCGAGGGAGTCGGTGCCGGACGGGAGGGACCCGGCGGACCAGGAGACGAAGCCGCCGAAGAGGGAACGGCAGGCGGAGCCGGAGCCGAGCCGGGCGATAAGGGAGAGTTGGGAGGCGGACACGAGCGGGTCGTTCCCTTCTCCTTGTTCTTGTTCTGAAGAGAACGTGTTGAGACCGTATAGAGCAGCGACGGAAGCCGTCAGCGCTGCGAACCCAGACGCGCTCGATGCTAGACCTGCGGCGGTAGGAAAGTTATTGTACGAGGCGATGTGTAGGTTCCATTCGGACATCTTGGGTGCCGAGGCGTCTTTGTCTTCGACAAGCTCCTTTCGGAGTTTTTTGAGCTGGAGGAGACACCGGGCGAGACGGGAGTCGAGATTGGAGGACAAGTTGATTTGTTCCGGGGGAAGGTTGTTCAGCCAGAGAAGGGTGGTGGGGAAGGAGGGAGAGGTGGATGAGGTCGTGGTGGAGGATAGGTCGTTTTGGGAGAGGGTGACGGAGAGAGAGGAGTTGGTGGGGAGGATGAGGGTTGTGTCGCGTTTGCCCCAGTATCTGGTGGGAAAGAAAGAGGTTGGTGTGTGGGTTTAGGAGAAGAAAGGAGAAGGCGTACTTGATACAAGCGATATTGACGGGTGCAGATGTGGTGGCTTGGTAGATCGTCGTCATCTTTATCTTTTGATCTTTTTATCTAGTTGATTGACTTTATCGTTTGTCGTTTATCGATATCTATCGAGGGGGGGATGTTCACTCGAGGCCAAGACGAAATTCGAACAAGTTTGCGATCAAGTTGAAAAACGAGTTCAAGACGAGACTGAGACTTGAGGGCAAGTCTAGAGCCAAGTTTAAATTTGAACGTTAACGTTTGAGCTCTGAACAAGAGGGGTTTAAGTACCTCCAAGACTTAGAAACCAGGGTTGAGGGTAAAACGTAGTTTGAGTACGAACAAGAGGGGGAGAAGGAAGAAGGTAAAGAAGAAGAGTAAAAAAACGCGGTAATCTATCGGATCGTATCATTTCTTTTTCTTTATTAGGGTTATGTAGCGGCCGCTGAAAACATAGTACTGAGTATAGTCTGTGTTGAACGATTCAACGTTCAATCTTCTTCGTCGTCGTTGGTGAAGATGAACAAGATTGGATATTGAAGCAAACATGGATTATTATACGTTATAACAAACGAATGTGTAATAGATCTTTGGGTATCTAAATGCAGTCCACTACCACCTCACTCAGCCTTCTCCCCCTCCAACGGCTTCCGACAAACGACCATATACATCGGCGTAAACAACCCCGTCTTCCCTCCCTCAATCAAACTCGTCTGCGCCACCTTCAACGCCCTCCCGACCTCCATCGTCCCCTTCGGGACCACCCCGA
This sequence comes from Lentinula raphanica, assembly GCA_027919835.1. NCBI lineage: Eukaryota > Fungi > Basidiomycota > Agaricomycetes > Agaricales > Omphalotaceae > Lentinula > Lentinula raphanica. The sequence goes on along the minus strand of JANVFP010000014.1, from coordinate 199,470 downwards.
CCATCTCCAACACCCACATAATCCCATGCATCACAAACATCCCAAACGCCGTCGTGCGCCAGACGGTGAACAAGTCGTACAACGTCTGCGCCTTTCGGAGGTCGCCCTCGAGGGGGTAATACCACGGAATAGGGTCGTTGTGCGACGCCAGGTCGTCTTCGTACGTGATCTCGAACCCGGTGGAGAGCAGAGCGGCACGGGCGAGGGAGAGGGGACGCATTTGGGGGATGCCGTTGCCGAGTTCGATGGAGTGGGCGAGGGATTTGTGCGTGGGGTTGGAGGGGTCCCAGGTGGAGGTCATGCACCATTCGTACACGCCGAACTGGAGAAGGGGGTCATATATAGTTTTATTAGGGGGGGGGGGGGAAGAGGAACGTACGACTCCGCCTGGTTTGAGCACTTTGTAAATCTCACCGTAGACGCCTTCCCATGTCGGTGCGTGCACCGTAGCTTCGATCGCGTAGACTGTACAAAAAACAGACAGCCAGTTAGTACCACGAACGAACAAAGTCTATCTCAACTGACCAGCATCAAACACACCCTCCCCAAACTCCTCTCCCAACCTCATAAAATCCCCCTTCACAAACCTCACCTGGCCCCCCAATCCCTTGTCCTCCGTGTACCGCCTCGCCCTGCCGACCTGAAACGCATTGTTGTTCACGCCCACGACCTCTTTCGCGCCCGTGAAGACGGCGATCTCCCGCGCGGGCCCACCCACGCCGCAGCCGACGTCGAGCACTCGATCGGAGGGCTTGATGGCCATTTTATAGGCGAGGAAGTGCTCGTGCCGGGCGAGCGAGGCAAGGAAGGATTCGCCCTTGGTGAACCGGGAAAAGTGGAAGGAAGGAGCCCAGCCCCATTCGTAGAGATCGGTCGCGCCGTCGTAGTACCCGTTGACGACGTCGGTGTAGGAGGAGAGCCGGGTGGAGGAATCGGTTGGGGCTTCCTTTGAGGTGTCTTTCTGCCAAAAGGCAGTGTAGTTTTGGATACGGGAGTCTTGGCGTCCGTCGGCGTGCACTGTTTGGGTGACCATCCTGGGGGTTTTGGGAGGGTGGTTTTTTTGGATGAGTGGGGTGAAGGAAGTAGGTGTAGGGAGGACTCTGGAAAAACTCGAAACAAGACTCGGAATAAGAGTCTTAGCGTATAGCTGAGGATAGCTGAGTGGTAAGAGAGTTCGAACGAACGAAGGACGAACGAGAAACAGGAAGGAAAGAATGGGACGACTTGAGTCGTGGTATTTATACCGGTATATGAATTTTTTGACGTGACCGTGGTACGTCGGGACGTGGTACGATAGAATTTTTTTTTTTGAAAAGTGGCGCCATATAGGGCGCTAGTTCATGTATAGATTAGATTTGTGGAGTCTTGCAAGAGATTAGATTAGATATGATTAGATGAGTAATTGGGGGACGTTGAACGATGGAATTCGGTATGATCTACTATATGCGATGGAAGTTTTAGTGTTGAGTAGGAGGAATAGTTGGAAAGGTGAGCGTGTTATATACGACCTAATACGACGTAACGAGCGGAAACACGTACGCGTAACCACCCCTACTTTGACGCCGGGGCCGTCAAAATCATCCCACCCCTCCTCCTCTCCTCTCTCCTCCTCATCACCTCCATCTCTCTCCTCTCCTTCTCCCTCTCCTCCCTCTTCTCCTTCCCTCCTCCCTCAAACTCTCGATCCCCCCTTCGATCCTCCCCAACCGCGTCACACTCCTCACCCGCGGCCTCCGCCGGGAGTACCACTCCCACGCGAACCGGATGACCTCGCCATCAGCGGCGTAGGGTGTCGGGATCTCGGAGTACCCCGGGCGCGCGGTGGGGTGGCGGAGGTAGATGGCGGAGCAGGTCGGGAAGGAGGGTTCGATGTAGGGGGGGATGAAGAGGTGGGGGGAGGAGAAGAGGGGGAGGTGGAAGGGGGTTAGGGGTTGGGTGGTGGGGTTGGTGGAAGGAGGAGAGGTAAGGTGTGCATTAGGGTTATCGATGTATTCCTCCCTGGGAGGTTTAAAGAAGCGGATGGCACGAGGGTCGACGGAGATCATATCGCCTGGTTTGAGACGCGTGTTGGCGTTTTGGTGCTTAGAACAAACGTGAAAATAACATAAGATAAAGAGAGAAAAAAAACATACCCTTTTTCCGTTAAGCGTGACATTCCCATGTACAACCAACCTCCTCGCTTCGTAGATACTCTTCGCAAAACAAGATCTGAACACGACCGTGTCGATTCTCCGTTCCACGTTGGTGAACATCAAACTCCCCACGGGAGCCATCGAGTACTTGATCTCTTCCTCCTCGTACTCTTCCCTTTTTCTTCCAGCGTATTCCTCCAAGCTCTCTGTCCCATAGTGAGCGAGGCCCTGCCGCTTCGCCGGCCTCACATTCGGCAGCCCCTCGGGCACATACCACCTCTGGAAAATCTTCTCAGGGATATAGTCCCCATGGTACGCCCGCGCGAGGGCTTTGGCGATCCAACGTTGTTGGAACAGGGTTTTTTCCGATTGGGAAAAGGACGTGGGGCGTTTGAGGGACGGTTTGGAGGTGGGCAGGGAGCGCAGGTGGAGCGTGTACAGGTTGTGGGGGTGCCAGGACTGTGTGGGAAGGTGAGGAAGGGGGAGTAAGGTGAGGAAGGAGGATGAACGAACGAACCATACGAGGCATGGCACGAGCGAATGAGTATACGCCTACATCTCTCATGATGATTATGTAACCACTTTGGGTTTTGGTTCTTGGTTGTACGGTTGAACGAACGAGAGTCGAAAGTTGAGATGCACATTCGGCAAACCACGTGTTATATCCGTGATGAGTCCTTACGTAATTACATTCCTCGATACCCTCTCACACAAATCAAAACAAAGCCAAATATGGTCTCTCCACAAACTCCATTCCGAGCCCTACACACATCGTCCTCAACCCATGCACCCGGTTCAGGTCCTCCTCCTCCTCCTTCAGCCACTACATCTACACACCCCCCTTCACTTTCCTCCACAGCACCACATTCAGCTCAATCTCAATCCCAATCCCACTCAAACACCCACGCCGTACCATCCGCAGCCCCAGACTCCCCCCGCTCCTCCCAATCCCCCACCCCGGAAGGCTTCCAGGGCAACCTCGAGCTCGAGCTCCTCGGTCTCGCGAACGCGTTGTATAACCTCGGGACCACGGTCATCAATGATTCGACGAAGGAGCGGGACCGCGCCGTTTCAATATCAGGACTTGGGGAGAGAGAGAGAGGTGGAGGTTTGGGTTTGGGTGGGGGTATTGGAGGAAAACAGGTTGGGTTACGCGTGTACGTTCCGTTCCATTCCGTCCTTTTCTTTCTCTAACAAACAAACCATCTCATCTCATCTTTCCGACACAGCAACCAAGTCGTCCAACACCTCAACATCATCGACTCTCTCGCCCACTCCGAGCTGGACGCCCACCCTGAATACTCTGTATACTCGGAATTCGATCCCGCTCCCAGGTCTGGGTCTGGACCGGAGAACAGGATCATGATCCCCTTCCAGATTCTATCCGATATTGATAACGCACGGAACCCGATGGGCCTGACGAGGGAGAGATTGGAGAGGGCGGCGACGGAGAATCAGTTTATGAATGGGAAGATTGAGGGCGTGAGGGTGAGTTCTCAGCGTTGGCTTCGTTCGTTGGCGTTCGAGATTCGACGTTCGAAGAGAGGACGAGTCTCGTTTTCCCTCTCTTTGAATTCGAATCCAAACTCTCTGTACAAGTACACTTTGTTCTCATCCTGTCGCATTCCTTCCTTCCTCGTTCGTCCATCTTCCTTCCTTCCTTCCTCCCTTCCCTCCCTCCCTTCCTTCCTCCCTTCCTTCCTTTCTCCTCCCCTTCCTTCCTTTCCTCCTCCTTTCCTCCCCCTTCCTTTGCACTAACCAACTCATTCACTCACTCTCTCACTCTCTCTTACTCAACTAACCAGTCATACCGCGAATACCTCAACGAAGCGCTCTGTCTCAACTTTCCTGATCTGGAGGAGTATCTCCGGCCGGCGGGGGCGTAGGCTCCAGACGTAGGGTCGTAGGGGGGTCGTAGGCTCATAGGCTTGTAGGCTGTGGAGTGTAGTATGTACACTATATAGTATACACTGTACTCTGTGCTCTAAGACTCAGTACTCGGGAAAGACTCAGGCCTTCAGCGCCAGCTTCAGTGCTCGGGCCTCCAAACCTTAGCTTCAGGACTCTGGAGCATTGAAAATCTGAAATTCTGAATATCAGGTAGTTATATATAACTTTATAAGTAGTCACGCGCACGACTCAATAGACAAGTTACAACAAGTCCTGGGTTCAAACTTTCGTTACTGGTCCCATCATGCATGCAGCATCAATGTGAATGAATTAATTAATTAATTCATTGAATATGCTGCATGTATGATGTATGATGTATGATGTAGCATGACCTCTGTAGTCTACAGACTCCAGAGTCCATTGGATTCCTGGATTCCAGGAATTTGGACCACCGTGCATCATGCATCAAGATTCGAGGAAATAATTGAGTCTTGGAATTGAATTACTGAGGATTCCACAATTCACAATTTACAATTTACAATTCACTGAGCAGTGAGGATTACATAATTTTTCAAATTTTCAAATAATCACTAATAAATATTCAGAACCTTTAACTAACCAACTAACCAGCCAACCAACCAAACTTGTCAAATGCAAAGTGGGGCCATTTTTCCATTGGGCCTTGGAAATGGGCATGTATCATGTATGAGTCCGACCGTCCACTGTCCTCTCACTGTGATTCATTCAACATTGGGATCCTGGGGAGAATTAAAAATTTAGAAATACCAGGGGTTAAAACCAACTTGAAAGCAATGTATTTTACTTGTATCAATATAACAATATGACAATACTTGATACTCCATATCAATACTTATTTACTCTACTACTACCTAGTATGTAGTAGCATACTGTAATACTACAAGGTTGAAGGGGTTGTCACTGACAAAAAGTGTTGGAGTTGTGGATGAACATTGAACATTGAAGGCAATCCAAGCTGTCACAACTATGATGAGTTTTTGCAGTTTTGTGGGATCATGGATGTTCAGCCACAGTTTTGGGCACAAGTCAGATGATAAGATTCAAATATATCGAGGCTCCCCAGGCTCCTCAAACCAGCCCTCACTACAGTCGAGAAAGAATTTGAGGTCACATGGTATTTTTTTATTTCTCTCTGTAGGAGGGCTGGCACAACTTACCCGGCCCGCCAGTTCCCACACTGCCTGGTTACTTGAAAAACCGCGCAGTGAATTGGCAGGCCGGGTAAGTTGTGCCAGCCCTCCTATGGAGAGAAACAAAAACATTTACCCGCGTGACCTCAAAATTCTTTCTCACCATAGCGAGGGATGGTTTGAGGAGCCTGGAGGCTCCCATTGTTTTGATTGTAGAAATGAACAATAGTGACATTCATGCAAGTCCAGTATGAGTGGCTCAAAAGCCATGATGCAACATGCATCAGGAAAAATATTTTCATCTCTAGAGTTCCCAGAGATATCCCCTAATTCCTAGGTAGTCTCAGAGCACTTAGAGTATCTGAGTTCTTTGAGGCTTCTAAAAATTCTCTGGGTGCTTTCAGGTGCTTTCAGGATCTTTCAGGATCTCTAGGATGTTTTTTTGATCTCTAAAAGCTCACAAAAATCTCTGGGCAGCCTAGGAATTTGGGGGTATCTCTGGGGACTCTAGAGATGAAAATATTTTTCCTGATGTGCCCGGTAACAGGGTATAAAGCCGGTTCTTAGTATAATGCCTTATGACAGGTCACTTAGCACGAACACAGAGTACGACTTCACGGATTCATCAATAAATGCTTCAGAAGTATTTTCCGTAGGTTTCCGTGTGTTTCCATGAGGGCTGGCCCAAGATGTACATAGCATATGCTATATCCCAGTTTAGAACTTGAACATATGCGTGTTTCCGCTGTGGGTTTCACCCGTACTGCCACAGAAATGCTAGATCATCATGTTTCCGATGGTTCCCGCCACTTTGTGTAGGCTTTCGGTGTGGTCACTCGTCCGGATAGGTTCTCATTGTGTCTGATCTGCTAGATCAAGTGAAATTTCCATCATCACAGCCAAGTACCAAACTCAGTTATGCCGATCCAGCAGATCTTGATACTAAGTCGATATTCCCTTGGTGTGCTCGTACCAGTAGTCAGCCTTCTTGAAGGATCCCCGACCAAGGGTGCAAGCAATAGCTCTAAGTGGATATTCATGGCTGATCCTGCCAAAGAATCTGTATCCTAGCTTATACTGATACAAGTTTGACTGCTAGTTCGGACTCACTACAGTGCTTATTGATACTATGCAACAGTCTAAGGTGATCTTTTTGATCATTGCATGCATGCACGGAAAAACCACGCAACACCGGTATGGTACAGGAAAGGTGCCCTTCAATTTGCCCGCGGTGTTATGCACATATGCAAATTATGAATCACATCTCCAACAAGTTCAAAGTGGTTGAAATTAGATCAGTGCTCAAGTCTCTCTAATCATAATATCATGTGTGCTTATTTACTAAGCATAGCACTGACTATTAATGAGTGATCAACATGCAGCTATCATGGATTTAAGATTACTTAGCCCTTTAACAATATTCTATTGTTATTTCTCATACAACATACAGCCTTACTGCTGTATTTCATTTCAGCTTTATGCTCTCTTAATGCTATTCACTTTACAGCTTTTGCAGTGCACTAGATGAACTACATACACATATGCATGTTAGATGCATTATTTCTTACACCTATGATCATACTTTACTCATCTTACATGCTGTATACATGATTCTGTTGAAATTAGATTGGCACTTAAGTTTATCTAATCATGATTTCATGTGCACTTAATACTAAGCATAGCACTGACTATTAATGACTGATTGACATGCAGCTATCATGGATTTCTTAGCCCTTTAACAATATTCTATTGTTATTTCTCATGTCACATACAGCCTTACTGCTGTAATTTATTTCAGCTTTATGCTCTCTTATTGCTATTCGCTCTACAGCTTTTGCAGTGCACTAGATAAACTACATACACATGTTAGATGCATTGTTTCTTACACCTATGATCATACTTTACTCATCTTACATGCTGTATACTGTACCGTTACGGCCACTTGTTCAGTCACGGGTCACCTGGGCTCAAAATGAACAGTTCACAGGGGGGTGTCACTAGTCACTGAGACTGGTGAGCACTGTGACATCCAAAGGTAAATAATTTTTATATAGCCAGAAGTATCTCTACAAGGCAAAAATATTTGTTTTTATGATACAACAATGCAGGATAGATTTATTATAGCTGAAGCTACTGGATATGGGTTGTGTAGACCCCAGTGAACAACTTTTCCTGGGGCTGTCACTGGTCACCCAGACCTGTGAACACCAAAAATACTGAACAGGGGATGTCACCTGTCACATCCTGTGAACAAGTGGTCAAAACGGTACAGTACATGATTCATTATTGTTCATCATTGTCATAGGGTGTTAACTCTTCTAGTATAAATACTGTATATGTTCCTCTGTAACAATAAGCCTCTTATTTGAGAATCAAGAGTTTCTAGTATCATCTCAACTTTGCTATCTGAAGTCTCCTCAGCAAGCTTATACTCGGTGAGTGAAAGCATCAACCTATTGTAAGATTGATTGCTGTTTCAACAGGTTATGGGACCCGGTTAGCTCAACACTGGTCATTACTCACTGTGTTATCTTTTAGGTGGTTGATCATGTTTCCTGATGCTTTCCTAATGCTCATGACCGAGTATCAAAAGTGTTTGATGTTGTGCTTGTGGTTTTGGTATAAGGTAATCTCCCTTAGATTGCTTTTTATTTCATCCATCCGAGGGCTCTGTCTGTAATATAAATGACATCCCATTGAATAAAACTAACAGTAGTATACATAGGCAGTCCACATGAATGAGCTTTGCATTCTCACCTTTAGTGGTGGTTTGTTAGAGGTCCGAACCCTCTTCCCAGGTAGACTTCTGCCAGAGTGTGAATAATCAAAAGCACTTCTGCGTAGGCTGGGCATTTGCAAACATGTGTGGCTTTTTTGGCCTCCATATCACAGTACTGTCACACCATATGTTTTAAGTCCCTTTTATGCTATTAGTCTATTTGTGCTTGATATGTGTGTCTTCTGGGCTGCACTATTAATGAACAATAGATGAATAGCTTTCAAAAAACACATAGGATTTGTATATAGTTTTATATATACCAAGTCTGATAGGAAGGTTCAGATTGAAGATGGATACAAGATGGAAAAATGCAATCAATGCTGTAATTTAAGTCAATGAGTAAAAAACCAATGTTGATATGATTGATGTTCATAACTTGAAGGAAAGTTCTAATCAAACTGTTCTTCTCCTTATTGAACTCTATTCATCCAACATGTCTAACACTCTTGGTTTTGCTATTCTTGAACTCAATGGCTCCAACTACAGTGAGTGAGAGTCTACCATGACTGCTTATCTTTGCTTCACTAGAGCTTGGGGTGTAGTTTCTGGTTGGGATGAAAGACCTGCAGAGACCTATTCAGGATCAGGATCAGATCATGTAGAGACCACATCTGCTGAACTCAAGAAAGAGATTCATGAGTGGGATAATAAGGATGACTCAGCCATAGGTATCATTACTCTCAAACTCCCAAAGGGTCTTTGAGAAAGTATGGTCAAAAATACTTCTCAGCAAACCTGAAATGAGATTAAAGAACAATATGATATACTTTGTGCAGCTGGCATTTTTGGAATCTTCAAAGAGGCAATCAACTTTGAGGTGAGAGAAGATGCTGATCCTGCAATGCCTATCACCAATTTGCAGTTAATCTTTGCCCAACTTGATGATTTTGGTCTCAAACTCACAGATCAGATTCAGGCTATGATTTTCCTTGCTGTCTTACCTCATTCATGGGATGATCTTGCAATGGCTATGCTATCTCAGTATGATTCAAAATCATTAAGTCTCAATAACATTGCTGCTGGCATTCAAGGTGAGTATTCCTGCCAAACAAGGTAAGGCAGCAAGGAGAATCATAGCCTGAATCTGATCTGTGAGTTTGAGACCAGAACCATCAAGGTGAGCAAAGATTGACTGCAAATCGGCAATAGGCATTGCAGGATCAGCATCTTCTCTCAACTCAAAGTTGATTGCCTCTTTGAAGATTCCAAAAATGCCAGCAACATGAGGTGTACCATATTGTTTTTCAATCTCATCCTATGTTTTCTAAGAAATATTTTTGACCATACTTTCTCAAAGACCCTTTGGAAGTTTGAGAGTAATGATACCAATGGCTAAGTCATCTTTTTCATCCCACTCATGAATCTCTTTCTTGAGTTCAGTGGATGTGGTCTCTACATGGTCCAATCCAGATCCTGAACAGGTTTCTGCTAGTCTTTCATTCTGACTAGAAACAATGCCCCAAGCTCTAGAGAAGCAGAGATAGGCAGTCATGGTAGACTTCCATTTGCTGTAGTTGGAGCCATTGAGTTCAGGAATGGCAAGGGCAACAGTGTTAGACATGTTGTATGAATAGAGTTCTGTAAGGGGAAGAACAGTTTGATTAGAACGTTCCTTCAAGTTATGAACATCAATCATATCAACATTGGTTTTACTCATTGACTTAAATTACAGTGTTGATTGCATTTTTCCATCTTGTATCCATCTCCAATCTGATTATGCCTATCAGACTCAGTATATATATAAATTATATACCAATTCTATGTATTGTTTGAAAGCTATTCATATTGTTGTTCATTAAAATTTAACAGTACAGTCCAGAAGATACACATATTAAGCACAAACAGACTAGTAGCATAAAAGGGACTTAAGACACATGGTGTAACAGTACTGTAATATGGAGGCCAAGAAAGCCACACATGTTTGCAAATGCCCAGCCTATGCAGAAGCACTTTTGGTTATTTACATCTTGGCAGAAGTCTACCTGGGAAGAGGATTCGGACCTCTAACAAATCACCACTCAAGGTGAGAATGCAAAGCTCCTTCATGTGGACTGCCTATGTATACTACTGTTAGTTTTATGCTGAAGCCTGAACTTTGACGACACTTTTGAAGTGTCATTGGATCTTTGTTGTTTCTAATGCTTGGGTGATCATAATTTATAATGGCAGAATCAGAAGAAACAAAAAGGGGGAGCACCAAAGAATGGGCAGCAGACTCCTTTGGCACTGCTCTGCCAGACTGCAATTTGGAAGTACAGTACTATATAAATGATCAGTTGAATTGTCAAAGCATTCTGCATATCATATGAGAAAAAGATAACAGGTGGATCAACTACTGCTGCAAGGTAAAGCCATTGGATATGACCAAACTGTGCTTGCAACCCAACTGCATATCTTTTACAAGATTGGATGCATAGAGATGATCCAGGCTGTTTCATTTGGACTTGGTAACCTCACCAAATGGTAAAAGTTCTAACTAAACCTAACTCCATAATCAATCAATCAACTTCACTTGATTCCTGAGTCCTTTGTCTTGTCTTCCCTCTGACCTCATAACTTATAAGCCTGAGGCTGTACTATGCATATGTCTCAAAATGTGTAAGTAACTTCAGGCTGAGGTCTTCAGCAAGAAAAAATATAATATGATATACTACCATGGCCAAAACTTCGAAACAACCATCAGCTCTGTTCTCTTTTATCTCTTTCTTGACAAAGTAGTCTGTCTGAACTTTTACTGTATTCAACATAATGTTTCAACCAGCAAGATAATTGTCTGCCAGAATTGTCTGGACTCTGAATGTTCAATATTCAATGGTTGGAAACGTTCAACATTCAACATTCAATGTCAGCAACAGTTCTTGGAAGTTGGAACAGTTTATATGTATGTATGTGTGGTACAACATTCACTTGGATTAAGTACATTTGAAGATATACATTACATTATGCAACAATGAGTTGGACCTGTAGGCTGTGCGTGAAAGCATTCATTGAATGGCACAGAGTTGAATGACTCGTATGTACATAGGATGTAAGTACACAAAACAAAAGACCCTCCCCCCCACAGCGTGGCAACAGAAAGCAAGCAGAAAAGTAGTGAAGGAGAGTGGACGTGACATCTCAAAAAGATAGTACTAGTGAAAAGAAACCTTCTAAAATAGAAACGGTGGCATGGCATGCAGAGAAACCCGAATTCCGGATTCAGATCATTGAACTACCATCCGAAAGTCCTATGTAACCCAGAAAGTAAAAATGGAATGAACGTCAGTAACTCTCCGGGGACATGTTCTCGTTCAAGAGCAACATATATAAGAAAGACACTCACTCTGCATGCACTTCCACCCCTCCAATCTGATCCCGTCTATAAGGATCAATCTTCCCCGCATCCACAAACACACCGTCCGCGAGCGAGACCGGTCCACATACACCAACGAAAAGACCATGAGTCCCAATCGAATTTCCACTGGAGCTGTTCGAACCAATAGTCCGAGTGATCATCTCTTCAAGGTGTTGATGGAATTTCGGTCGGCCAGGGGATAAGGTGAGGGAGGTCGAGCGGAAAAAGTTGTCTGGGAAAGGGAATTTGCCTATGGGAGCGCGGGTGTAGAATACAGAGACGCGGATCGGGGTGAAGACGCTTTGTTGGATGAGGGAGGTGAAGAATGGCAGGAGGGGGACTAGGGCGGCTGGGTGGGGTAAGAAGGGAGAAAAAAACGGAGGAAGAAATAAGTTTTATTGTTCACATGAAAGGATAAATTGGAAGAAGTACTTACAAGCATCTTGCACAGTCCAAATGAGCTCGATAGACTTAACCCTGCTTTCACCGTTGAGATCTTTCTGGATGAGTTCTTGCATGGCAGAAGTAGCGAGCGTAATCCCGCTTCCACCGCAGACGAACGTCGCAGCGGAAAAGCTTGAGATCATGCAGTTACCAAGACCACCTATAGTAAAACCGTTAAACATTATTCAGGACCTCTTCACATACAAGAGCGAACGCAAGAACGTACCATAAGGACCTTGAACCATAACCAACACTCTCCTTCCATTCCCTTCCTCGTCTGAGCTACTCGAATTCGCCATCTTATACAACGCGTTCGTCCAACTCCCCGCTTTCTTGCACAACAACACCATCCCCTCCGGGCCTTCTGCCACAGAAGCGATCGTGAACGGGTGGACCTCTGACCAGCCGAGAAGACCCATGCCGGAGGAGAGCACACGGAGACGGACGTGTTGGCCCGCGCGCCAGCCGCTGTTGATGTTTGGAATCTCGACGCGGGTAACGCCGAGTTCGGGGATCGCCCGGAGGTTCGCGGTTGAGAACCGGGTTTTGGTGAGCCGGAGGAGGAGGTCGAGGAGGTAGAAGGCGGCACAGGCGTATGCCCAGGGGATGGTTCCGGCGAAGTGATTGAGCATCTGTGTATAGGGGAAAGAAGGAAATGGGAATTCATGAGTAATCAAATATGAAATGACAGCGAGTTCGAAGTGAAGGAGTTGAGAAAGATGAGGAAAATGCTCACCGCGATGATGAGGACAGCGAGTGCTGAGATGTGTGTGAAGAGAAAGACGTTGTATGCCTTTTTGCGGACGAATTCAGTGGAGAAGAGGAAGAGACCGTCGATACAGATCATGCCGATTAACCCCCAGTAGCATTTCGGGTTGGCGATCTCTTCCTGGAAGTTGGAGGAGAGACACCACTTGTAGACTAGGAACGTTGAACATTCAAGGTTCTCGCAAAGAAAACAGATAGGAACACATACTGTAACCAAGACCGTGAACGTTAACGGCGATCAACACGATACGTCCGGCGTGACGATGCATGAAGTTGATCTAGCATAACAGTGAGTAGATATGTCATAGGAGCCAAAGAAGGATCGATCCATCGTACCTTCTCATACCCAATGCCCAAGAACATACCAAGAACATTGTTCTTCGTCCCAAAAGCATACACGAAAGGAAGCTGCGAAGCCGTGATCCACCCAAACCGAACGGGATCAGTAAACGCCTCTGTCATGTAAAACGCCGGAAACACAACGGCTCCCGTCCAGACGATCATCATCGCCATATGCGAAAACGACACTCCGGTGTTCACTCGCGCATGCAGCAATTTGAGCAACGGGCGAAAGAAAGTGGGACAGTTCGAGACATGGGGTGGATAGGCGCTACTAGCGATGCCTCCTTGGACTTGAGGAGTCCGCTGAGCAGACATCTTATCCTGATACGTCACATGCGACTCATCCGTCGAAAGATCGTTCATGCTCGAGTTGTTTCCGACGGAAAACTGAACGCGGCGACTGGCACTGGTGCGTGTGTGGTATGGCCGGTTTCTGAGGACGAGACCGCTGGTCCATTCAGAGAAGCGGTAGAGACGGGCAAGGAATCGGGGAAGGCGTAAGAGGAAGAGAAGGGCGATGATACTGAGGAGGATGATATCGATGTCCCAGACTATCTGGAAATCACTGAGACCTGCGGGGGCTGCACCTGCACCTCCTCCAGCGGCGACGGCACCTGCACCTGCAGCAGCTGCAGCAGCGGTACCATTACTAGCTCCAGAGCCAGTACCGGCAGTTGAGTTGGCTGCTTCGTTTGCCCCAGCGACAGCACGTACGACAAAAGATGCAGCGATGACAGACATGACTGTTGAAAATTCGGAAGGAGGGAGGACTTGAAAAAAAGAGAAAGAGAAAAGATTTTGACCGGCAGATGTCGAAGAGAAGAGTTCGCTTGAAGAAGACACTTGCAAACTTGATCCAAGTTGATCCTCACAGTACGATCGGGGGATTCGAGGAAAGCGGGATTAAAAGAGAAGTCCAGCTACTTGTGGGAAGGATGAGTTCGTCGAGAAGGGGGTAGAGAAAGAAAGAAAGGAAGAAGTTGGAGCAGCGAACGAGCTCCGATAAGGCCTTTTATACTTGTAGCAACGTAAAAACCTTGTGGTACAGGAGGGGGAGACCGATCAGTGGACTGATTCCCCTTTTGGGAGACTAAAGGTCCTTACCTCAATACATAGACCACAATGAGCTACAATGCAACTGCGGCAACATCAAAACGGCCTCCGAGAGCTCGCTTCAAATTTCTTGACAATGCTGAGGCCTTGAAAAGGGCCTCCGCAGCTGCCCTACATGTTGCTCGAAAGAACACAATACGGATAATTGCTGTAGGCTGAGCTCACGGTCTTTGACCAAGCGACTTACATTGTACGAAATCGATTTCGTTCGAAGGCTATCGACTGGTGATCTTCTGCAATTGAATGTAAATTCATGTATGTGTAGATGCATACTCAGAGTACAAACGCACGGTTAAGGATAGTCGAGGATTCACCACCAGATCACGACGAAGTTGTCAGAATTTTGTTAGGTCCTGGTATCACAGTGGCCCCTCATGTTGACCGACCAAGACAAAGAACAGCATCCAGATTCTACCTGATTCCACTCGGCGCAGGTTTCAGCTGTTTGAGAACCGTCTTTGAAGAAGGCACGAACGTCGAACTGCGACAAAGACGAATAATACAATCATAATCCTTATCGATAATCCGCAGTACCGTTATCCTGGTTACTGTCGTCAAAGGACGAAATTGTTCGGGTGCCCGAGGCTCCATCAGCAACCCAGAACGTAGGGTACCGGTCCTTTTCGTCTGATCATCCATCAAAAAATGACGGTCCCTGCCATGCCTCTCTCAAGCCTGCTCGGCGGATTGGGAACGAATCCTTGGTAAAGGCCTTCTATCCAAAACAATGGTGTTCAAAAGCCTGACACTACGGAGAATTCATCATTGTGACATCCCGCAAAGCGTGTGACAACAGTGATGAAACATAAAAAATCAATATGATACCCTCTGCTGTTATATCCTGATTCATGGAATTATAACTTCAATAAAAAATAGTCCTGAAAAATTTGAACTCATTTCATTCATTCATTCCTTTTAGTGTGGATTAATTGTTTATATAATAATTCCAGGTAATTTTAAAATATTGACCATATTTGATCAGCGCAAAATCTCCATTCAATTTTTATCTATCATCTGAAAAACATGAGGCTAACATTGAGCAGCTTTTTCAAATAAGAATCACTGTGAAAATCTGTATCGACGTCGCGACGTCGTGATGTTGTGACCTCGAGATATCTGGATATCACGACGCGTGACATCCCCGACATTCGGCAGCTTCGAGAAGTCAGAACGTGTGACTGCCATCGTGAAATAACTCATCTCGATGTTTCGACCTTCAAATCCAATTTTCCGGTAATACTACCTCTACTCGTTACTACATCTTCAGGCTTGCACACTGAGGACGCAGACCTATGGCCAGGCTCACAGTTATGATCATTCCAGAAGTCCCTCTCTAGATCCTGGCCGCTGGCGGTACACCTAACTCACAACAATGGCCCTCTCACTTCTCAGGAATTCAGCCATGTCCTCTACGTTTGAATCACTGCTTTCTTTATTTGGAAGCCTGTCGACCAGACTCAAATCACTGCTTTCACCTCTCGAACCTTCACTGTAGCAGGTGAATGATTATCCCCGAAAAATTTCAAAATATCTTATGTCTGATCTAGTAGCTGTGTGCAAAACATCGAGTGCGCTCTGAGTCAACTCACATCTCCCCCTTTTTGTACTCGTCCGTCAAGGTGAATCATGACGCCAAGCTATCCGTCGCTTCGGTAAGGAATACCATGGCTGACTGTACATGTGCATTGGACGTCAGGCCAGGTCTTGCCGCCACCGACAACTAGTGACTTTGCTTTCCGGAACCTTCGAAACATATTCAGACCAACCCGTCCGACGTATCAGAGTATCATCCATGATCAGATACAGCCCCAGTTGCACGCTCTGACATCATTCTCAGGCGTCACCATCTCTCCATCCCCAGTCACCATCTCTCCGTCCCCAGTCACCATCTCTCCGTCCCCAGATCCATGTTCATTGACCAAAGATGGGACGATGGTGTTACGAGCTGCATCATCCTGATTACCACCTTCAAGTACAGGCCTGCCATGCTCCTTTGGATACCCCCTGCTCCCGCCCGATAGCACCCAATGATTCCGGGTCGGATTCAGCAACGGTGACGAGTGTCGCTGCTATCATCCTATCCTTCTCTTTCTCCTCCCATCCCTTCCTTCCTCTCCTTGTCCAATCTTGACTCCAGTGGCAGCAGCAGCAGCAGCACTGGTACTCACATTCTGTGCACTCTGTGCCGTTCTTCGTACTCCCCTGACTTTGCCTTCACGAATATCCTCGACACCCTCCTCGCGATCCCAGCCGCAGTGTGGTCGAACGGGCTGAGGTGGAACCCAAGCCCGAAAGATGAAGGACGAGCGCTGGTGGATGCTGGCGGGATACCTAACCCTGTTAGAGCTAGGGCTCGGGTTCGTTGATGACGATGAAGGTCCGCCACTGGCAGCAGCACCATTCGAAGTGGTTCAAGAGGCAGAAGCATTAGCTTGCGTTCGTCTCGGCGCCGACAAGGAGGGCGAGGTTGGGGAACAATAAAACGACGTACTGCAAGCTACAAAACCCATCAAGAGTACCTTCCTCGACTTCGGTCTGACTGGCTGCTTCGTAGGATACGGACGAAGGACAATGGGGTATGATAATTGATGTCAGATGAGGAATGAGTGAGTTTCGGAAACCCCAAGTGGTGTCGAAGCCTGGAAGGTCTCGAGCGAGGACAAAGACACGTGAAAGAGTGACAAAAGGTTCTTTGCTTAGTATGGCAATGCGCAATGAAACGACGATAAAAGGTCAACGCAGGTCCATTGGAGGCATGACGTGCTCTTCGTGTATTGCACCTCGGCCTCCCAAGCCTTCTGGAAACCAGGCAAGATCATGTAGGTGGTTACAAATGCCTAATCATCTTTCTCCAGTGCACTCACGACATTCTTTCATTACTAGCTTTCTGGTCCCCCAATGCCTGCACACAGCGTCGCCTGATGATCTTCCTGCACGCCACTCTGGAGCTCCCAACTCGTAGCACGTATAGGCTCTTTGCCATGCTGGTGTTAGTCACCCGTCTTGCTCTACTACCCCTCGAGCGACGCTGTTGTTCGCTATCGCGAGTGATGATTCCAACCTGGTCGATCGGGTCCTTGAACATAGGCATGGCGATGCGCAAGATCCTGTTAGTCCTAACGACGCAACTGTGCCTCAGGCTTAATCTGCGCTTGAGTTTTCGATTTCAAAGCATGTCTGGATCCGTCCAATCGCAGTGGTATCAGTTGTGGGAGTTACGACTGGACTTATATCAAGCCTACAAGCAGATGATATAGTAGTCAACCCTCAGCTAGTGCTGCTACCATAATGAGCTCGAGTTCTTCCTGAAAGTGCTCTCTGTCCAAGTTCAAAAAATATGTTCAATACGGAGAAGATCTAGGCAAATTGGATCCGGTCTTCCTACTTACCGTGTCACAACTTACAAGTTTCGTTATGATGAATATGACAGCAATCATCCGATTATGTTTCAAAAAATTGAGCAATATGTACACAGCATACCAGCCTCTGACTCAGGACTGGTGATGGATACACCAAGAATTTTGTGCGTTGGGCGACAGAAGGTTCGGCATGATCAAAATTGATTAGATTATTTCTCACCGTACGCGCTAATCATCCTTTGTGCCCTCCTCCTTGAGCCACTGTTGAGACTCAAGGTCGTCATGGACCCGTCTTCATCTGGAACTAGTGAACCCCAGACTCCCCGAGTACGAACAAGACGAAATACTGCTGCGGCTGCTGGTATGACACCGACTCAACAAAATCCAAACTACGTTCCTCAGGAGGAAGAGGTTCAACCTGAAGCTGGGTCAAAAGCTAAAGTAAGTTTATCCCACAGATGAATCCAAAAAAATGACTGACCTAAGCTACCCAGGGTCGACAACGGAAACGTTCCACTACTGCCTCCAGCACATCTCAACGTTCGTCCCGAAGCAGATCGTCTTCGAGAGCTGGATCTGCTGCATCGATGGAGTCCTCCTCCTCAAATGGGATGGATCAGCAAGGAATCGATGAGGATAGCGAGGAAGTATTTTTTGATTCGGTGTCTGAATCTGTACGTATTGGTCTACAGTAGTACTCGTATGGTCCATTCTAAATGCACTCAGATCGACCAACGCCTCTCGGCCCTCGAGGACAAGGTTGTTAAAAAAATGATGGATTCCAATGCACAATTGCTGGCAGATATCAAGGAAGCCCAGGTCAAAGCCATCGAAGAAACAATGAAGTCTTCGATAGCGTCTGGATTCACCGGTCTTACATCCAGCGTCAAGGAGCTCACTCAATCTATTGAGGGCCTTAACAAGAATCAGATGATACAGGCTCGTCTTCTCAATCAACTTGAAGCCAGGCTAGACGGGGCTCGCCACGATCCTAAAGGCAAACAGAAAGCACCCAATAACCGACCGTCTGCTCCTTCCCATCAGGGCTCGAGCAAGGGAAAGAACAGAGAGGTCTACGAGGAGGAACAGGAGCAGGAGGGACAGGGGGCTGGTGGCAGCAAAAACCAACAGGACGACGACCAAAATGAAAACCAGCGGGACGACAACCAAAAGGAAAACCAGCAGGACGACGACGAAAACGACGACGAGCTGAATGACGACGAGCCTGATGTTGACAAGTCTGGTTTAGACGATGATGAGGATGTCCTAACTGGAGATGCAGATGAGGAGGATGAAGAACGACTGCCAACGAACGGTAGAAAGCGGGCGCCAAGGAGCAAGAAGGAGCTTTATTTACAGGTAGGGCTTTCTTACTACATTGCATGATTGTTATAACACCGTTACAGGGAAAAATCCGGGGCTGGATCGATGACCTAGTGGGAGGCCGACAGTATTGCCTCGATGAAACAGTCACCGCCCAGGAGGCGAAAGATTTTGAAGAGGTCTTCCGCAAGAATCCTGTGGCCAAGCCGTGCACCATTGATGAATTCCGCTACTCTATCAATGGCAAGCCATCTTGTGCCTGGAACAAAGGGGCTGCTCTTGTGTTCGTCCAGTACATTCAGCAAAACCGATTGATGAAGGTTCCAGACAAGGCCACGCGCGAGACTTTGCAGAACGGCTTTTTGAAACGACTTCGTACGCTTCACGGATACTATCTACGAAACAAATTATCCAAAGACCAGAAGGTTGAAAGGGGAAAGTCTGGAAGAAAATACGCAAGAAAGAGCACGGTATGATTTTGGTTAGAAATCTCAACCTACGTTTCTAATCCATCTCAAGCTATTCCATCAGCGGAGAGCGATTCTAGACGGATTAACACCCCTTCGAAAGTATCTTCCTGCTTTTGATGGCCTTGGGATACCAGGCATGTCTTCGGACGAGGAGGATACTGATGCTCCGATGTCAAACACACCTCAGTATAAGACCACACGTCCCCGTTGGCGATCACTCGATGTCGGATACTTCTTTGAATTGCTCGATGCCTGTCATATCCTTGTCAGAATGCCCACTGAATCTGCCACCGGCACTCGTTACACTCGCGGAGCTCCACCTCGTTTTCGCATTCGCACCATGCAGGACAGTAAGAATAAGGCGTATGTGAAGGGCTTGCCCAAGAATTTTTATCGGATGGAATGGCTTGAGGAGCAAGAACAAGGATGGGTTAAGGGTGGTGAGGGAATAGTCAATCTGATCATCTGCCCTAAACCGCGTAAGGCCCTTGTGTTCCCAGTTGAACTGAAGGAGTGAGTATATATATCGTCCTCACACGTCTCAATTGAAGCTGATGTGTTCGACTTTGATTAGGGAGCTGAAGAAAAATGGATACGTATTCAGTAGGGTTTAGTATCGGAATATGGGCTTTCGCCATCTGATATTGATACGTATACTGTAGTTGTTCAACGTTCAACATTAATCAGTCATAACTTCTGTACTCCTGAAGGATGAAACGTCGCAATGATGATCAGTCATAACTTCTGTACTCCCTGAAGGAAGAAATGTCGCAACGATGATCAAGAATTTGGTCATGCAAGAAATAAACCGATCACCAGTACTACAAGGCATTACAAGGTGCACAACTTCAACAGTGTTCTCAAGCAATTGAACACCTAACACTGAGATGGGATATATTTATGTATATTGATCAGGACACTAGAGCATGCATATCGCAGACTTGGCATTTGCAAAGTTTATGGTAAAGAACTACGCCTGCACTAATAGCTCATCTAATGTAGAGTATCTATTTAGAGCGTCCGTTATCTGCATAATCTGCTGTTGTTCTGCCTGTGCTAGTTCCTTTGCAGTCATTTTGCTCCGTGCCACCCCATCATCATCAATGATCCTGAATAAGCCAGCTGCTGTGTACTGTGTAAGGGAAAAGCGGGTTTCACCGGGTTGTAGACTGGTGTTGGAATGCCGGAGAAATGCTGAGGGAATCAGCATCGTCCAGCCTGGTGGAACCTCCACCACCAATTTGAGATCCCAGAGAACGAGGTGGCCTCCGAGTTGGAAGTCAAAGTTACCCAGAGCAGTGATGGCGCACCACCCGTAGCAATAATTCATATGGTCTACATGTTCGATTGTGGTGGTGGTTGGTCCGAAATTGAGGGTGCAACATGCGAAGATGCTGCTTTCAAAGTTGAACGAAAGGTTGGGCATCATCTCCTGCAGCTTTTTCATGTACTCTGAATAGAAGGAATAGAGTCGAGGGGCCCAAGTCAAAAATGCCGCGGACGCATGGCCGGCCAAACGCTGAAAGCATGGCATTTGGCGAATGCGGTTGAGCAGCTCCAGATCTTTGTCGGACTGGTAAAGCTCCTTCGCTTCCTAGGGAAGAAAGATCAGCGTATGCTGGATGAGGCATGGTTGGGGACTTACCTCTTGTCCTCCACCGTAGGATACCCCCATGGCCTTCACAGGAAAGTCACCGCGTCGATGCTCTGGAACTGGCTTGCGGACGTTGAAGAACGAGGGGCGGTATTGGTCTAGGATATTTGCAGTCTCCTCTGCCGCCTGTTGAAACGTTGGATCCCCGGCTGGGGGGGAAATGCGTGATGCGAAAACCCGACCATTGGTATCTGCAATAAGGGTAGGTCCCCTAGCCTTATCAATCAGTATATGAGCCCACGGTCGGTTCGTGCACTTACGAATCGTTGATATTGGCCCAAAGAACCTGGAATTTCCAATACGAATTTTCACCCACCAGCTCCTCGAGCTCGTACACCCGGCGCTCAGCTTTGACCTCCTTCTTGACCCGTTCTCGGCCCAAATAGCCCGATGTAAAGTTTAGGATATGACCGCTATCGAAGTCGACCTCCACCGTTGAGGCGGCCCTTGCCAGACGGGCCCTATGCTTTGACGACGTTGGTGCGTGAATGGCCCCAACCCTTCGAGCCCGCCTCTTGTTCCTACGTTGAAGTTTACGGCGCTCTCGATGGGGGCTTGGCGGACGCTCCGGGGTAGAGGGAGGAGCTGGACGGTGCCATTTTTGAGGCGGCCCTTCGTCCTCATCTTCGTTCTCGTCAACTTCTTCTTCGACAGCGCGTTTACGCTTCCGTGATGGGCGCTGGTGCGCGTCGTCGTCCGATTCGTCGTCGTCCCCATCGGACTCCATGTCCAACGTAGGGTGGGGGTAGAAGTCGAAGGTTGGGAAGTGCCAGGTGGGGATGCACTGCTGGGTGACGGCAGAATGTTCAGCTGAGGCTGTAAGATTAATGCATAACAACTGGACAACTGTCCCCACTCGTTATGCGTAATGAATGGACAGCTATCCAGTAGATAAATGAATTATCCATATCTCCTGAAATAGCCATTTTTGGAAAAAACTAACCCCCCCTATAGGGGGTTTTCTATTTTGGGCTATCAATATAACCTCAAATTTTAAACCCTAACCCAACCCTAACCCAACCCCAACCCCCAACCCCTAACCCAACCCCAACCCCTAACCCCTAACCTAACCCAACCCCTAACCCCCTAACCTAACCCAACCCCTAACCTCCTAACCCTAACCAACCCTAAACCCTAACTAACCCTAAACCCTAACCAGCCCTAACCCTAACACAGTCACTACTAATGAAAATATACCAAACCCTAACCCCTAACCCAACCCCTAACCCAACCCTAACCCCTAACCATTGCTAACCCACATCAGGAAAAATACCCTCAGCCCAGAGAGCCTAGAGACACCCCCAAAAGCCCAGGCTTCCCAGAGATATTCAAAGATTTCCAAAGATTTTCAAAGCAACTCAGGTAAACCTGAAGACACTAGGTTGACTTGAAATAATTTCAAAGTCTTCAAACTGCCTGGGATTTTGGGGGTGTCTCCAGGCAATTCTGGGCAACCTGGGCCTAGATATATTTTTCCTGATGCAGGTTGGGCACTGAATCCCAGTTGTACAGTGGTGGGATAACTGTCCATTCATTACGCATAATGAGTGGGGACAGTTGTCCAGTCGTTATGCATTAAACCTACAGCTACAGGTGGAATGTTGACCTGAGAAGCGTCGACGTAATCCAGCGGAATTTCTTGATTCTCCTCCTGGGCTTGAATAATCCGGCTTTGCAGCGACAGGTTGGCTACAATGTAGCCAAACACACGACCGGAGCGCGTCTGGCCGGTTGTCAGCCTGATTTTGGTAATATAGGGCGGTCGAGTGAACCTACCGTACGGGTTATGACCTCCACGTTGGATGCGTCGACCAGGCCTACGAAATTCGTGGTTAGCTCTGCGATATCTACGGTCCAAGAGCGCTTCATGCGCTTGTTGTCACATGTGTTGGGGTCTGACCGCGATTCGGGGGTGGATGCTTTGTAGGGGTTGACGTCCTGGCGAGAACGCTCTACGCCCCTACAAAACCGCCTCGAGTCGGATGGTTTCATGACCAACAGGACATGGCCATGGGTATTCAAGAGGGTATCCAAGAGCACGCGAAAAAAACTGAAGAGTGGGGCACTGACCGGTTTCAAGCAGGAGAATCGCCAAAAAGGCCCAGTACCACAGCTGGTTCAACATCGTGATGTCGTGATGGTTGTTGTGAACCAACGGTCGACGTGGGCGCTTGTTGCTGCCATTCTGGGCCTTATACGTGATTTCGGCCGAATCTCTAGATCTGTAATCTCAGCGCGGACTCGTATGTATATTTGGGGGCTGCACCAACGGAGACGACGCGTCAATCGAAAATGCCTTTGGCCTCAACTATCGAGCATATTCATTCCTCCTTTCTCGTCTACTATTTCACCACTTACCTCTAAGTTCTTTGTCAAATCCACACTCTCGACGCGCTCACACTGGTTACAATAACGTCTCGCAACGTAAGAGAGAAGACCGCCGGCTTGAGACCAGGATAGCCTCATGAAACATGTACGGCCTGTCTGCCAGGACTGGTCGCGCGCGCGCAAGCATCGGCAGTACATTTAGACCACCCCACCATCGGAGTTGGTAGTCTGCAAACATCGCTCATACCAGTGTTAAGGTCAACATACAACAAAGACCATGGATTCAAATATACAAACAGCACAGTATTTCATCGGCCATAGGCTGGTTCGGGTAGACATCATCCTCGGATAACATGGGACAACCGCGCATGATGTTCTACGTGGTTTCTAACGTTCCGAGTAAAGCTACATGAAATTGTAAGACGGACGTCTGCAGAAAAAGAAATGATGGATCTAACCTTCGCAACACCCTGCGTAAGATTCGTTTCTTTTCAGCTGCATTAGCAAAGCGGGGAAGGCCTTCAAGAAAGCGATCTCTTTCAATCTTCCCGAGAAAGCAGACTCCGACATCCCCTTTGAAAATCCCCTTACAGCCTATACCGTTCACCGCTTCATTGGATCCCTCCATACACTGGTTATAGGTACCAGATACAACAAACCTTCGTCCTTCAACAATCACAAGCGTGGTGAAAAGATTATCGGCCTGGAAATCAGGCGAGAACATTCGGCTGAAGAAAATATCACGATTATGTCTTCGATTGACTGGAGCGGTTTCTCGAGCATTCTGGGATGGAAATTGGACGCTTTTGGGTTGAGGTGATGCAAAGGGAAAATACAGTCCGAATGTTGTACCCGTAATCTGCACTTCGACATCAGTCTGGCATACCAATCCAAATGAAATTTGACCCACACGATATCGGGATTCCGAAGTTTTCTTTCCATTGAAAAGATACCCAGGGAGTAGGCAAAGTGAAGGGGAAAGCCGACGTCGGCGAAGTACAGGCATCGCTGGGAAATCGTTCGCTAGAGTACAAGTGAAAATTGATGTCGGTATTTAAGTAGCCAGAGATTCCTGACCTCATGCGTTTTACATATGGGATGCAAACATGCTCTTTACACGAGCTCAGATTCGTATCGATGGCAGCTGGTATGGGCTGGTACGGGCTGGTGCGCACCAAACTCGGAATCTGTCGTGAGTCGTTATATCATATACCCGATGAGTACATCAGGACGCTTTCTTCTTTTTTCATTGGCAATTCCACAATCGTAGAGAATTCTCATTTACCAATACACAGTGTCACTAAAGGTCACTATGATTCACAAATCAAAAATCTGCTCCCAGATTCCTGATTCACTCGTACGTGAACTCTGCGTAGCACCCTGTGGCGCACTGAAGTCATCACTACTTTCCGAAGCAGTTGAAACTTTCGCCACAACGGTCATAACTGGAATGGTACTGGAGTCCATGGCTTCGTCAGAGACTGTCCAAACTGTTGTTGGACTTGGAGCAGTTGTGGCCGATATAGCACTGGGGTCGATGACGTCGTTAGACACAGTTTCGAACACTGTCGAGACCGTTGTTGGACTCAGAGCGGATGTGACCGATGTAGCACTGGAGTGGGTGGTAGCGATAGAGGCAGTCCGAATTCTTCTTGAACTCGGAATGGTGATAAACGACATGAGACTTGAGTCCGTGGTGCTAATAGATGCGATCCAAACCTTGGTGGAAGCAGTCATGGGTGTCATAGAAGTCTGTCTATCAGGCGAGGACAGAGGTTTCGCAAAGGACGCCAATGTGCGTGTGCTGCGTGGTGTGTGGGAGTATGTTTGATGGGTGGTGGTGGCAGTAGGTGGCGGATGTTGCAAGGATATGGGAGATCGCAGTGAAAATAAAGCGGTGAAGGATCGTTGGATAACGTCCATATGCTGAGTGGGAAGGAAGTGGACCATTATGAAGGCAAGCCCGGCTATGGCGAAAGCATGGTATGAGATCCTCAATAATGAGAGAAGCTAGGCCACTGATGTCAGAAACATCGGTGTTGTGTGTGAACGTGAAACAGACGTACCATACGGTGAAGCCGCCATACCAGTCCAGTCAACACATGAAGGCATTTTGACAGACCAGTCAGCAAGCTCCAGTCCTTTAGCAAAGATGTCGTGACGTCTTGCTCAGCATCTTCGATCCACACCTTTATCTTGGTATCCGCACCACAATTTCCATCACCTGTTGCTATCAGCTGCAATTTCTTTGGTGGATGAACATAAGCCTTGAGCATGCATGGACGCCAACGTTAGTTCCATGAATCACCATGCTTGCGAGCCTCTCACCAAAGCCGTGACCCAAGTCTTGTCTGTGAAAAATCCAGTGTTTGAATGTTCAAGAAAGCGACTAGAACTTTACAGGAAACCCACCATTACCGTGATCCAGGGAGATGAGTTTTTTACCGTGCTTGGTATGGAAGATTGCAGCGTAACCTTTGGACGTCCCCATGATGACGTATTTACCCTTGTCAATGAAGCAGACAGGAAGCGGGATATTCGAGTGCGACTCTGAAACTTCAAGCGAACAGCTCATCTTTCTCCATTTTGTGCTTGTCGATGTCTTGAACCAATCAAGGCCGCTGCGGATATTTGTCGCAACAAGGGCTGTCCCGTCCGGGGAGAGAGCCGTAGACCCGCTGTCGAACGTTGGACTTTTCAAAAAAAGAAAAGCTTGGTTAGACACGATTACACTCACATCTTTTCATCGGGACCCCATACCAATACGCTCGTGCCACTTTCAATCTGATACTTCCTATAAATGATGATAAGCGTAAATGGAAGCCCTGGAAGTCATATCACTTTTTTCCTACCATAGTCCATGATGAAGATATGCAACAACAACCCAACCGTTCTCGTCCAAGAAGTGTGCGCTGGTAGCCAACACTTGAGGCTCTTCAAAATGGTCAGGTTCACCAAAATCCGGAGTTTCCGCAAAAGAGCTCGGCGAATCAAAATGAGCTCTGAGCTTCCATTGACCAGACTCTATTGAGCAGATTAATATTCAAGGCATCGACGACAAAGTGCAAAGGTTACTTCTTTCCACAAGCAATGTAGTACGAGAGCCTGAGCAAACAAGAAGCTGATTTCCGATTGCGTCAAGTTCCAGGAAGTAGATTGGATTGTACAGCTCTGCGATGAGTTGCTCATGCTGCCTACGGAACCAGTACTGGATTCGAATAAAGGAGTTAGTCATTTGATGGCATGAACGAGAGACTAACAGCTATAGGTTGAAACATCAACACCTCGCCATCACCATTGCCTGCGAATAGGTCGTCTTTGTGCCAAATTGCAGTTGTGAATGGGCTTCTGCCTCGATAGGTCCAGATTGGAGAAAGATTGCGATGGACGTCGTAGACACGAAGGAACAAATCGTCACCACAGCTTGCTAAATACTTACCGTCCTTGGAAAATGCCAAGGCATTGATCGAGTCGGTTGGAGCTTCGATGGATCCTAGAAGACTATACGAGGGGTCAAGCATTAGTTTGGGACACAAGTCGTTCGTGAGTTGTGATTGCTTAAAACTCTTTGCTCTGGCTCTACCTGCGTTCCTCGTGTAATACATGAGGCACTCCGACGGAAACACCAGGCAGTGAGGAACTTCGAATCATTCTGTCTAGTACTCATTCGGTAAAACACCCACTGATGTTGTCAGCTGTATTTGAAGCCTTATTGCCACTCCTGAGGCAAGAGGGTATCGGAGGTATTGGATACTAGCTATTGCAGGTCGAGACGTCGAAGGACGAAGGGTGTCGACTGAGAGAAATTGATTGGCAACGGTCCGAGTAGTCAAGGATTTGATAATCAACTTCCGCGTGGCACCTCTTGAATTCTCTCCTCATCTGTCACCGTCAAACTAAATCCCACTCCTCCGCTCTCCTCCGTTCCTTTTTCCTTCCGTCAAGTATTTCTGTTGGAATTAGTAAATGGCATGTGTATACAAGCATAGCGTAGGTTCTCAAACATGCTGTTATGACTTTCATACCCATAAGTACTGTTGCAGAAAACGCCACGTTCGCCCCCTGGTCTTGGATACTGGAGACTTGAGATTGGCTTGAGATCAATGCGCATAATCTGGTCCAGCGTCATTTGGCTAGCTTCCTAATTATCACACGTTATCGTAATATGCATATCATTTCGGCGTTCGCATTATGTTCCCAGAATAGCAGAGTAACTGGACAACGACCTGGTCCTCATGCGCACGGCTTATACCCAAGCCAGTAACTCCAGCATTGCAGTCTGAAGGGAGCGCTGAGACATGTCACTGCCCTGAAGGTGATTTTGCTTTTTCGAGTTTACTTACGACTCGGCACAAGTAAATCCAACTCAGTACTAATATTGGACCCTTAGTTGCTTTTGCACACGGAAGAACACTTTGCTATCGTCAACCAGGCCTTTCAAGTACTATTCGAGTAGTGTAGGGTATAGTTCTTGGATTGGTATTTCACACGACGTCCATACACTGACATAGACCCACGCTCCACCATCGGGAGGTTCTTCGAATTGACTGATTCACTACGCCTGTCTATTACCTGAATATCAAGCGTCTTGTGTGACTGAGGAAGGACTAGGCATTGCCCAGAATCATAAGGAAAGGGGGAAAGTTGAAGCGAACACAATGGAAGGATACAGGGAGGGGCGGGGGATTCGGGTCCGGTCCGGTCCCATGCTTGCTCTCCAAGTTTGCGACATCATGAATGCCTCTCATGAACTGACTGCAAGCATTGCTCAATTGAAAGAAGCTTTTTCTTCTGGATTCTCTGAAGAATTCTCACCGACACCAACATGTTGCTGTCAAAAAAACGATTGCAAAAACTATAACGCATGGAACAGCACAAAGTTGCGTCTGGAAGAGCAGATCACTTTCACGAATGGTGTGTGCTTTGTAAATCTCAAAATTTTACTATGAATCGGTATCTAGATGTTGGAAATACTTTGCTTCTGCATTTACAAGATGTGAGTTTCAGTCAAAACTCGTTAAGTATTGAAATCACTAATTTGACTCACAAACAGACCTCTTCAATCGGGGCGCAAGAGAACGAAGTTCAAATTTCCCGATTGGTCAGGGAAAAACAGGCTCTAGAGAAGGTTCGTGGATCCGCTTTTGGTATAACCCGAGGAAATTAACAGACTATAGCAATTGGATCAAGCGTTGGTCAATAATGAGCTCGCCGAGGTGTCCTCTGAAACATTACACAAAGAGTTGTATGATGCTCGAAAAACTATAGCCCATCTTTCGGCCAGTAATGCACACTATATCAATCTGGAATCTCGTCTCTTAGAGGTCACTAGGGCACTAGACGACATGCGGCAGGAAAGAGATATGGAATCAGCCAAAGCTCGGCGGTTGAAACAAGAGTCTGCAGCACTGCAGCTTAAGAGCAGTAGGTCTGGATCCATTCCTTTGTCGATTTGCTTACAAAAGATATTTTCAGCAAAGCTTCACTCCGAGGTCGTCCAGCTACAACATGAACTGGCACAGAAAACAATGTATCAAACTGAAATCAGGGGATCGTTACTTCAAGGTACAAAAACTCAGATCCAGAGACTCTATGATAAGGTCGGTTCGAATCAAATATGCTCTGAATAAATTGTCTTACAGCTACCAAAAGCTCATCTCCACGATGGCTTCGGGAACAGCAGAATTCACGGAATCACTTGAAGCTGTGTGGACACTCAATGACGCACTCAAACAGCATGTCAGAGAATTAGAAGGTTTTCTTACTGATGCGAGAGATGAAATACATAACCTTCGTGAACGACTTGATGAACAAGGAGCACCCATGCAAACACTGTGAGTTGTTCACCTTGCTAGTACGAGCTATATATGTATGAACTGATGACTTTGCACAAGGCAAAAGGCAGAACACGGCCGACTCCCGTCTCTGAATACAGAGTCGGACAAAGAAGAGCAAGAAGAAGAAGATCATGTCCAGATTGAGTCAGACATAGTCGTTCAGAACAGTGACAGTCCCCGACCGTCAATTACCATTTCACTTGTAAGGGATCTTGTGCTCCGATCAAAATTCTGCTAATATGCCCTCAGTGTAACAACATCTATAAATTCTTCTTCTTGGTTGGAATAACCACCTATGGAATCTTTTGTATCAAAGTAATCTGGATTTCGCTGCTGAACGAAAAAGACGGGTGGGAGATCGTCGGGTATCTCTTGTCCAGTACCATCTCCTTCGTTCTCTTTCGCAAGGCAGCCAACATACCGCCTCATGGAAGTGTGGTATGTCAACCAAAAATTGTCTGGATGTCTCACTAAGCTTTCTTGCATAGTATGAAGCCATCTCCATCAACGTCACCTACTTTATTGGTGCCTCCTTTTGTACATTTGTCGGATGGTGGATCTTCTTCGAACTTAGAACATTGCTTGCACAGCCCTCCATGGAATATCTGACTGGTTCAGTGGCTCTCCTGCAAGTAAGGCGAAGGCATGACGTGTAGTGAGGACTTCTTCCCGTGTCGGGGCCGTGCGCGTGTTCAGCTCTACAACAGATATCTAAAGGAGTAGATAAATAGACCTTGACGGAATTGTATCAATGTATCACAAATCATCTCTTGACTCAATCGAGAATATACGTACCAAACTCCAATCATGATTGAGTAAAATATTGTTACTTATTGCCTTGGGGGTTACACTGGACTTTCTGGATGTCGGTAGTGCTCCTGAACGTCTAAGTCTCAATAATTCAAACATCATGAGGATTACACTGTTTCAATTGCACGATGTATTAAAACCAAGCCCAAAAATCAAGATCAATCATCTGTTCAGCAAAAGTCCAACCAGTTCAGAACGGCAAATATACTGATCCAGATACCAGTGATGACGGTGATCAAAATAAATGCCCTGGGGAATCGATTTCTCTGTGAAGAACATGATTGAATCTTGAAGTTCTCATTGCAATTAAGGCATATGCTTACTAGATCGCTGTCAGATAATGGGGCAGATGCGAGGAGGTAACTAGCGGTAACACCGACGCCAGGACCTAGGATCAAAATCCCAAGGAGCGGGTAGTGGCTTTGTAGGACCAGATTCAGCACGTTCCAGACCAGCTTAACCCACACCAACCCAAAAACCACCAGGCCGATATAGAACACTGAAATGTGCCCATTGAAATCAGCGAGCATTGTTGGAATAGATTGGGAAAACTAGTAGCGGCATCCGCGAAGCCTCGAGTTGTGGTCAAGGTGTTCAAAAGCGTGACTACGAGACAGTCGGAATTTGAAAAAGTCATCTTCACATTGAGCGCTCGCATATTCTCTGATGAACTCCTTCACAGTGGATGATGAAGGACCAGTGGCGCTTCGATTGAACACAGTTGAGTACTATTTGAACAATTGTTCTTTGACGAAGTTTAACAAGGACACCAGTAAACCTTGCACCCTCATATACATTGCGTAGTAAGATACAGAAATCCTACACTATTTCGTACAACAAGATCGTTATCGTAAGCATTCAGGCATTGGCAATTGGATGAAGGGATCCGGGATGGCACAAAGAACGAAGAATTCACGCTCTAATGACCCTCTTGAAAGGCATGCCGTCCTCAACATGTTCTTTCACATTCTTCACGAATCTGAAAGATACGGTCAGATACTAATAGATATGGAGGCATTAGGAAAGCTTACACATTCAGGACGTTCTTAAGCACATCAGCCTGACTCAAGGATCCATCCCTCGACAACGTGGGGGTTCCTCGAAGAATACGTGACTGTTGAACTTGTCCGTAAAAACAGACCGCAATATCGCCTCTGAATTGCTGATTGCAACCAACAGAACCCAAGGACATATTGTGTTCGACAATATCCTTGTCGTAGGTACCGGCAACGATGTAGCGCCTGAATTGAAAGATGACCAACGCGATGTAGAGTTCATCTGCGCCAAAATCGAAAGCGAATTCCGAGCGAAAATCGACCATTTGGATGATAGTTTTATGTCCTCCGACCGTGGTATGCACAGTTTTCAAATCGAGGACCTTCTTCTGCGAATCACAGTACTCAAGACCAAAGTAGAGTGCGTGAACAATGCTGTCCTCCTAAAAAACCCACTGTCAATATCAAAATGCTTGCTGAAAACAAGTTTGCAAGCGCTTACTCCAGTGTAAGCGTTAGACGCAGCGTCTTTACTATCAGCTTGCCTGCTAGGAACTACAGTATAGAAGGGGAAGCGTTCTTCCAGCTGTTCGAGTTCTCGTCTGATCGAAGGAGGAGGAGGAGACGAGGAGGATGCGCAGACCGAGTGCGACTTGGTGGAGCGGCGGGAGCGCAACATGACCGAGGCCCTGCTGCTCTGACGGGATTGCTTGACCATTGTGCGTGTAAGATATGCAGAAAAGCTAGCACTTTCCGTTTTCTCTGCCTTGCTTTTGTGTGAAAGCCATGAGGACTGCACGAGACTATCTTAAAATGTGGAAATAAGTGATGATATGTTTTATCTGACTTTGACACCAGAAACTTCTGGTCAATCGGATCCTTTCCTGTTATTTCGGCCCATGGATTCATTTACAGTCCTTCTCCTAGATAGGGCTCACGCATATGTGGCTATGAGCCTCCTCATCCTTTGAGCTCACTTCGATTGGATGTACTTGCCATCAAACCAACTCCGGCAAGTTTGGAACCTTCCTACGTCAGTCGTGGACAAACTGCCTAGGCTGTTGGATAGGCCATCGTGATGTCGGCTGCTTTTGGAAAGGAAAGCCCGTTAATGCGCAGTGAAACTGGTAAAACCAGCGACTGCCTTGTTTTTTTTTTTTTGGTACCTGTCATAGCGGACTCTTCCATTTCGACACGCGTTGAGCCAGAACCGCCACACGCATTCTGCGCATGAATTATGTCCCTACCAGAGTCAGGACGAATGTGGCACCAACACGCGTACTGGATGGATTTTGGGCATGGCATGGGGAATTCCGTTCAACTTGAAACGGAAAGGCTCTGTGAAAGGCTCCTTACTCGTGTGTTTCAGGGTGAGAAAGTGCTTCTGGATGGAAAACTCACTGGAACGGAATGGGTATTTTACAGCTGTAAAACTATCTGCATTATCTAAAATTTCACCAAGAATTTTACTGTCAATCTGACCATAGTTATACAGTGTATAGAACCTCTGTAAGATGGCTTGGAAATAACTGCATTTTACCAATATCAATTCAGCTGTAAAATGACAGGTAAAGTGATCCATATGTCCATTGTTGTATAGACAGTTCTTCGAGTGTTAAAGAAATGAACTTACCGGTCATATTGCCTTTGATATACAATAAATTTTACTAGGCTTTTCACCCAAGTTAAATGTCAGATTTTACGGCTGCGAAAAGAAACGGGCGCTGAACGGGCGCTGAGTGGGTGCTCATTGGGTGATCATTGGGTGACCATGGGGGTATCAACGGTCATTCAGTACCTTGAGTGAGCTCAGGGGACGAGCATCGGCCTCTTTCTGAGTGTTCAGTATTTCGGACATTGCTATTGCTTTCAGGTGTGTCGATAGAGTGCTCAAAACTTAGTACATGCCCTGACAATCATATCTGTAGAAAAAGATAGCTACCTTCATCAACATAACTACCCCGTCACAAGAAGCTACCTTGCAGAATCGGGATACTATCGACACTCATACGGATTCCGACCGCAACCATGACTTTGCAAAAAGGCAAATATCTGCTATCCTTGATACGCCGTCCTACCAAGTCCCAGTCACCGATCAATCCCTTCTACATCGTACGCTGATGGAAATCTCGGTGTATGCAAGGACTCTGGAGAAAACTCTGTCCGATGCTGGTCTTTTGGCGAGCAATGACAGCCCTGCGATACTTTCTAATTCGAGTTCATCATCTCACTCAAGTCCCTCCTCGAATCCGGACGTTAGCTCGACTTCATTACATCCAACCGATCCAACGTCAGTTTACTCAGTATATGGTGGCCACGGAATCACCGAAGACGATATGACCAACACAGAATCGGACCCAGCCGCAGTCGAGGTCAATCTAGCGGATGGCATCGAAAACCTGGAGCTGAAACAAAGCGACGACAGTTTTTTCGGTAAATCGAGCCAACTATCTCTGATGAAGACGGCGTTGAAGGTTAAGTCGGAGTATGACGGCGACACTAGTCGTCCTGCCGATGCTACGAATATTTACCGTCAAGTACCCAGGAAACACACTTTGGTGGGAAGAAAAGATCGTCGTTTTGGAATGTGTATCCTGTATGTGCTTTCTCTACGCGCCACTTTTCACTCGAATAACACCACCTTTTCACAGTGGCAACGCCCTATACTTACTCCGCAACCTTCGTTGATATTCCCGCCCCCTGTTCTGCTCTCGTCACTCGTGGATCTGTACTTTGCACATAGGAACATGTTTATGCCTCTTCTCCATCGTCCAACATTCCTGCAGGATCTTGCTTCACGACTACACGAACGTGAACGAGCTTTCGGCGAGTTGGTGTTGTCCGTTTGTGCATTGGGAGCGAGATTTTCGTCCGACGAGAGGGTGTTCGCCGACAGTGCTCCTGCGAACTCTGAAGAGCAGTTCCACAGTGCTGGTGCGTTTTTAAAGCTATCCTGTTCTGTAGAGTCCCCTCTCATGACTCTCTGTCCAGGATGGAAATACATCAATCAGATTGGTTCACTACAGGAGGCTTCGGAGTACGCGCTATATAAAGTTCAGACGATCTGCGTAAGCTTTACTGAAATTATCCATCATTCAGAATCATTATACTCATTGTTTCACTATCAGAACGTGATCGTCTTCCTTTCGTCGACTTCGTCACCGGCTCCAATCTGGTCTCTGCTGAGTATCGGTGTACGACACGCGCAAGCTGTCGGTGCTCATCGACGTGCATTTCTTGGTCCCAAACCTAGCATCAAGCAAGAACTTTGGCAGAGGGCGTATTGGATACTTGTAAACCTCGATTCCTTCACGAGTGCTTTCTTGGGTCGACCAAAAGCTACTGACCCTGCGGAGTGTGTATACAGTCTTTTCTTGCATTTCCGTGCTGTAACTGACTAACGAACTCACTCACCGGGCTCAGATATGACCTAGATCTACCTCTAGAATGTGATGATGAATTTTGGGAGCATCCTGATCCGGAGCAAGCCTTCAAGCAGCCCTTGGGACGGCCGTCCATGATGGAGTATTGGAGAGCTCATCTGAAGTCGATAGACATCCTTGCGTTCGCACAGAAGAATATTGTAAGAGCGCTCGCTCTTTTTCTTGACTTGAGTCCTCTTACTGACACTTGTTGACAGTATGCAGTCAAAAAGCCTCACGGGATTTGGGGCTCCTCCAGCCGTCATGTACCGTCCTGGGATGCAAAAGTAGTTGCGGAACTGGATGCTGCGTTGAACCAATGGGTGGATAATATCCCTGATCATCGTATGTTGAGTAGATGTTGCACGCTGCGAAGTAATATACTGAAGGAAGTTTTCCAGTACGTTGGGATCCACATAGAGAAGACCTCGTCTTCTTCGAACAATCATGTTCTCTTTACTGCACATATTACTTTGTTCAGATTCACGCCCATAGGTGAGCACCCGAATCGCTCTTCTTCCCTTCGCGGGTTAATGACATCTTCCTTAGACCTTTCATTCGCCCAGAACTTCTACGAACTGACGGATCACGACATTATTCTGGCATGTCCTATTCCTCACTAGGTGTCTGTGCGAACGCCGCTCGCTCTTGCTTGCACGTCCTGGATTTGCACTCTAGAAGAATAGACTTCTATTCACTCCAACCTTCACCTGGATCTTCATCCTCAACGCCCACCACGACCACGTCTCGCTCAGTTCCAAGTCAAATAGTGAACTCCCCAGTAGTCCTCTTCAATTCTATCATCATGATTCTCTTGAACCTCTGGAGTGGAAAACGGCTAGAACTTGCGACGGATTTCAAAAGAGAGATGGAAGATGTTCATCTGAGTTTGCGTATCCTCAAGAGCTACGAGAGGATGTACCAAAATGCTGGAAGGATGTAGTGAGCTACGTTTTGGCTTCCGGTCGGCTTTCTATCTAACATCACCATTTTCATTAGTGATATCATACATGAGCTGATATCTGCGATGGCACCGACCAATGTCGATTCCAACGCTCATTCTCGCAAACGCTATCGTGACCGCGATGGAGAGCAGAATACAAACCGGGATCGAATTCATGACCCAATCACCAGGCCGTTCAATGTGACTGAAACCGTTGGTAATCAAATTGACCACACCACATTTCCGTTCAATTTTGACGATATCTTGTTACCGGAATATCTGTCATCTTCCTTGCGTCCCATCCAGAACTCTCAAAATGAGTATTCGACACCGGAGAGCAGCGTCAGCGTCTCCTCCTTACCTACGACCCATCCCGACCAAACTTCGTATTCTTCGCAGTTAGATTCCTCCCCATATTCAGAAGCCTCTGCTCTACATGCGATGTCACATACTCAACCCCTGCAAAATCTAGGTGAAATCCTTCCCACCATGCTCGATTTACCGCTTCATACGGAAGATTTGGGAAGGCTTCCTATACATTTGGGCGGCGAGCGTCATTGGAATCAGGATGTGCATGGTTATCGTGATACAATGTCCGAGGCTAGTCTGCACCTAACGGCTGAGCATGGTGAAAACCCTATGCATGGCTTGGCCTTCACGGATGCACTGTCACGCTCTCAAGGGAATGTGACTCCGAATCCCAAGGCCTTCTCTGCGGTCAGTCTAGGTTCTTGGGAACCCGGCGAATTCTCCATTTTTGACGGTCATGCCACTCATCGTTCGGAAGGTTTTTGAGTTCTCGAAATTTCAGACAGCTCTGTCACTGACATTTCATATCAGTAGAACCTTTTCACGAGAATGTTGTACCAGAGCGATTCGGACACCTTCGAGGTCAAAACTTTCCAGCGGAGAATGCGTTCACGAATTTGTTCAACGCAACACCAACGAGAGATGGGTGAGCCTCCTAGATCACGTTCTTCATTCTCCTGCGCGTACTCAATCACATTTGCAGATGGTTCGACTGGGGAACGTATCTGTCCAATGTTGATGATTTACTCCGTACTGTTGAGTCAGATTGACTGCACTGGATCAAATATCGCTTGAACATTGTGGTACACATCATACACATAATACACAAACATCTGATATAGGTAGTATACCTGCCTGAACTCTCATTCTTTAATATCAAGCTCTTGACATAGAGCCACAGCTCCTTGCGCATCTGAGGCCCTTCACACACATGAATATACGAAGTGTGGAAGTCAATTATGTGTACTACATCTCCAGCCTTGACAACATTTCGCGGAGTCAAATCGTTGTGTATGACACCCAATTGGTGTGTAATTTCACCTATATTCTCATAGATATCCTTCTTGCTAAAGGGCTTCATTATGGCGAGACGACTGGGGGAAATCTCATTTACCTGTTCCTTGAATTCCAGAGATGGGAATTCCTCCCATACGTATACCTCGCGATGCGAGTCAATCACGGTCGATATGACGATGTTGTTTTTTTACAGAAAACTCGTAATGGTCTTCGTTCGTTTTCGAAGCGTACGCGTCCACCCAGGCGAGTGTCCAGGAACATAATCTTGGGGGCCTACGACCGTGAGGCTGGAAAGAGCTCGTTACGGACACTCGGTGGGAAATAGAAGGATAGATGAAGCACACCAGACCTGGGCACTGTAGATGACTCGCGATCGCGAACAAGACATTGAGACCTACCTTTGCATGTTTTTTGTCTGGAGTGTGTCTGGAGTGTCTTCGATTCATGAGAGTGTTCCTCTATGAACAGAGGAGAAGGACTAAGTAACTCAGTAAGGACAAGGACAAGCCACCTGAGCGAACATAAGCGCCAAGCTTTGCCGTGGGAATTTTTGACATGGTTGAACCGAAACTCGATGATCGCATATCTCTCTCTACTCCAGTAGGCTCTAGTCTCCGATGCAAGAATCAAGTTAATACTACCGGAAACACGACTTTATTCCTTTGTTCGTCGACTCGCATCTATCTCCAATCAGGACATGTTTCGCTGATCGTCATGGGATATTGCCACCATCCAGTATGGTGTAATCGTCGCTCTGGATACCTTCACCGTCAACTCGCTTTCGATTCTCATAATCTGTGGCGGAGAGCCAGAAGTCCGTCTCTTTATCTCTCGCAACCCTTCAAGTCACGGTCTGGATGCTATCATGGCCGTATTCACAGTCCAAAACGTACGTGTGTTCAACGGTGATTGGGTAGAGTTAGTCAAAATTGATTTACCAAAACTCATTAGGATGGAGATCGCCCTCAAGGCAAGCTTCCTAACGTACACTAAGCAAAATACATTCTTATTCTTTTCACCAACATGTCCTCAGGTCCAAGTCAACAAATTCTATCTAGGTTGCATATTCCCTACCCTCCAAGATCGAGCAATTGTCCCTCCGCATGACCACCCTGGACCTATAGCGACTCATTTATTCTAGGCACAACAAAAACAAAGCACTTTCGCAGTGGA
This sequence comes from Lentinula raphanica, assembly GCA_027919835.1. Taxonomy (NCBI): domain Eukaryota; kingdom Fungi; phylum Basidiomycota; class Agaricomycetes; order Agaricales; family Omphalotaceae; genus Lentinula; species Lentinula raphanica. The sequence goes on along the minus strand of JANVFP010000014.1, from coordinate 161,859 downwards.
TGGGTTAGGCGTGTACTATGTTGCATTGAACACGGTCACTTGTGGCATTGTGTACAGTCAACCGGTACCTCTTGGAAATCCGCTTCACGTTCGTTGTCCCGTTCGTTGTCCTATTCCTGATTATGATTCTTTCGCAGTCCTTCCCGTATCAATATCCTGATATCCTGCTTATCAAAAGGTTAGCTTCATTGGGGGCCATCTTCCAAAACTGCTCCGGACCAGGTAAGCGTCGTCTAAGTTTTTAACGTTGCTTGTTCGTCTCTCATGATCATCTCTCAGCTATGTGTCTTGGGAACTCACCGTCATGGTCAGAGTAGTAATTTGGAGGTACGCACTACGCTTCGAATGAGTGAGCTACATATGAAGTAAGAGACTCTTACAGTATCGCAGAGACGTATAATAGGATAGACACGACAGTCACTGCGTTGAAACATTGTGAAGCCACTCATACATAGATCACATCATCGAAATGGTAGCCGCATGTTGTCACCGCAATAGAACTTGATCACCATACAATCAGCGCTAGAGCTAGGGGAAGAACAAGAAGCCGCAGCCAGCACCGACGATTGGGATGAATATTTACTGGCCAGGAACTGTTATCTGCGACAGATGTTCATGACGTTGACGGCGCAACCTCGTGTGATGTGATATTGAATGTGTCAATTGACAATTTTACATGGCCTAACCAGCATCTGATCATTACCGAGTTAGCTCAAAACATCAACGGGGCCTGTGGAACGTGCTTTATTCCTTTGAAAACATTTGTTCACTCACTCCTTCCAACCCAATTACCATGGATGTTGATGATGGAGATCCTCCTCAGATTGTATGAGCAGCCAGATTGATGATTGCAGAACCTCCCTTAATATTCTTTAACAGGTCTCTGAAGCCAGGCCTAGTATGCCACTGACAAACGAAGTATGTCGATAAATCGCGCATCTCCGTCTGTAAATCATTTTGATTGTGTCCAGAATACAGATCCTGTGGCCGACGTTGAGATGGAACTTGCAGTATCACCGCATGATTCGAAAGGGAAAAAGCGGACTCGGGAGGGTGACCCTGATAAGCTCGTTGGGGTGAGTCGGCATATTGATTTACAAACCTTGGCCTCAATCGTGTCAACCTCGAGGCTCCGGTGCGAAAGGTCGTCGTTCAAGATGAAAGTCAACTTGTAGGGAAATATGCAAAACTTATGAAGGAGCTCTTGGGTACTCGGAAGGTTTGTGGCTGGACATTTTACGCGCCCGATCATCTTACCAACTCTAATCTCTTTGCAGAAGAACAAAGAGTTGGAAGAAGTTATTGCAACCCTCCAAGCCGAGCAGGAAGTTTGGGAGGTGCGGATTAATCCCTTTGTTCAATTCAAGATTGTTGATCGACGATGTATGATTTAGGGAGAATCCATGGGATATCAGCATCAAATCAACTCTCTCATCCGGAAAAATGCTGATTTGTTGACCTCAAATGACCAGGTAGCACATATGATTTATCGCATTCGCCCTCTACTGATTTGAAGTATCAAATTCTCTAGAGTACGATGTCTCAGGTAAACCACTTCCGACTCCACCTACTAGTCTTCTCATCACCGTGGCCATGTTAGGATGCAGAGCGAGTAGAGAGGAAGGAGAATTCGACTAATACTGAGCCTCTATCCCAGGTAAACAGCCTCTGATTCTACGTACTAGCGTTCTTATCACCGTGGCCGCGTTAGGATGCAGAGCGAACAGAGCGGAAGGACAATTCGACTAATACCGAGCCTCTATCCCAGGTAAACAGCCTCTGATTCTACGTACTAGCGTTCTTATCACCGTGGCCGCGTTAGGATGCAGAGCGAACAGAGCGGAAGGACAATTCGACTAATACCGAGCCTCTATCTCAGGTTTTTGATTGATCTCTCTGATGTCGTTCACTGCATTAACACGACTGAAATAGGTTCTTGCAAATGAAGAGCAGGTTACGAAGCTTCAATCCGACTTCAATACCCAATCAAGACAATTTGAGGTGAAGATTCTTCCCGGCATAGTGTACACTCCGCTTTGATTATTTGCAGGATGTCAAAAAGGTTTTGAAAGAGCGCGATGCAAAGATCAACGTACTTCAAAGCCAGCTCGAGGCTTCCAAAGAACGATGCGCCAAGTTTGATGAATTGAAGACGCAGCTCGATAGCTGCAAGAATGATCTTACACGCACTGACGAGCAGCTCCAAAAAGCCAAGACCCAGACGGCAGAGTCAACAAATGAATTGTCCCGTAAGATTACCGAGCTCCAGGTTAGTAGCCATGCAAGTCAGTAATGGATGTCTTCTGATCGTTTCCTTTGCAGGATATAAGACTCTTGTCCGAGAAACAGATTTCGGAACTCGATGAATTGAGAGAAAAGGAGACTCGCCTAAAGGAAGAAGTTCAGGCACTTACCAGCTCAATTGTCAACCTCAAGGCCGAACGAGACGACGCCAAGGATGAACTGCACGAGGAGCAGTATCAGAATATGATGAACGAGGCAGAGAAGGCGGATGTCATAGATGATATAGAAGTGAGTAACCTTTATAGAACTGCCACATTCATTCATCGACAATTCATTCGGCAGGATTTGTGGCAAAAGCGATTGGACAACCGTGAAGAAGAATATTCAGCTCGAATCCGGGACTTAGAGGTGCGCTATTTTTCAGTTCAACAGTTCGGTTGCAGGCAATAATGACTAACGCTTCAATGGCATCGATTGATGCAAGAACGAACGAGATAAGCTGGCAGAGGACCTGAGGCGACTCGAAGTGAGGAATTTTTGTTCCAATTGCGTTCTGTACCAAGCTCATTGGTGAAATACTCAGGATCAGCATAGCAAAGAAATGGAAACACTTCAGAGCCAGATTGCAGCAAATAAGGCAAGTCTGTCTCCTTTGATTTGAACCGCAGACTAAATCTTATCGTTTGACAGACCATGGTCGATAATGAGGTCTCGAGCAAAGCCAACCTTATCCGGTCACACGAAAACGAATTGCAAACCATCAATCAACGTCTGACGGAGGCGAAATTGGAGATCGACCGTCTCATAGTAAGAGGTGGCTATTCCTGTAATGCGTCTATCTGAGGCTCTGTTTAGAAAAAAGAAAAGGCCCTTGAATTCGAACACAGCAACAAAGAGAATGAGCTCAATGCAGCCATTGCGGTCGAGCAAAAATCTGTCCAGGATCTGACAACGAAACTGTCAGAAACTTCAGTGCGCCTGCTGATATATGATCTCGCATATATAAGCTGAAGTCTTCGAAAGCTATCTCTACAGAATCTCAAGAAAGAAAAGGACCAGTGGGAAACCAAAATGGAAAAACTCAACCAAGATTTGGCGTCTACCAAGGCTGAGATGAAGTCATTTGAGGTACGCGTATCCCTTACGATCTGTTGCAAAGCGTTTACTCATCATGGTATGACCAGAAGAAAGCTGTAACAGGTTCGAAGGAGCGAATGGACGTAGAGAAAAAACTCAGAGACAAAGTGCAAGAGCTCACTAATGATCAGACGGTGAGCATTCGACTTTCAGTCGGTGATACTTCTCTACACTAGCTGAGATTTCAAAGACCTCTTTGCACAAGTTTGAAAAAGAAAAGAATCAACAAGAAGACATCATACGGACCCTCAGGCAGAATTTAGCGTCCGCTCAGTCAGAAGTAAAAAAATTGAATGTATGAGACTTTCAGATCCATATCAAATGACGATATCTGGAGAATCTTTTAGTTGACATTAACCGCTCTTGAAAAGGAGAAGACCGTAAAAGAAGGAGAGCTCATGGCTGAGGTGCAGGCACTTGCAAAACAGATGGCAGAGAAAGCGGTGAGTCTCTTGGATTTTGGTTACGGAGTTTTCAAAAGCTATCACTACAGAAGCTCGAGAAAGAAAAGGAGCAGTGGGAGACCAAGATGAAAGAACTCAAACGAGATTTGGCGTCCACCACGGCTGAGTTGAAATCATGCGAGGTATGCATATCCCTCGCGATCTATGGTGAAGCATTGACTTATCATGGTATGACCAGACGAAAACTACAACAAGTTCCAAGGAGCGAATGGACGCAGAAAAAAAACTCAGAGACAAAGTGCAAGAACTCACCAACACTAAGATGGTGAGGATTCGACTTTGGGTCGGTGATACTTCTCTACGCTAGCTGAAATTTCAAAGGCCATTTTGCACAAGTTTGAAAAAGAAAGGAACCAACAAGAAGAGAGCATGCGGACCCTCAAGCACAATTTATTGTCTGCTCAATCAGAAATAAACAAGTTGAATGTATGAGACTTTTGTATCGCTCTTGGACAACATCTAAAGAATCTTTGATCAGACGAAACTCACCACCCTTGAAAAGGAGAGGAACAAAAAAGAAGGAGAACTCACGGCCAAAGTGGAGGCACTCACAACACAAATGTCGGACAAAGTGGTGAGTTTCCGAGTCACGAATTGTGGTATACGAAGCACGTCTGAAGTCTTGAAGGTAACTATATCAAGTCTCAAGAAGGAAAAGCGTGAACGAGAAGAGCGTGTTCGAGAGCTCATGCGGGAATTGGGATCTGTCAAATCAAATATAGAACGGCTGGAAGTATGAGGACATGAGATCTGAACTGCTTATCATAACGCTCATCTTTGATTAGCGTCGGGCAACCGAGCGCACAGAGGCGAAAGGGTCAAAAGAGGAACTCGATTTAACCATCAAGACCCTGCGCGAAAGTGTGGACAAACTCACAAATGAAAACCAAGAACTGAAGGTGACGGCCACTGTGATGAATACCTCCGCGAAAACTAACTTCTTGAAGGGTACCAACAAAGATCTAGGAACACAGAATGGCACCTTGCAAGCGGACGCTCAACGCTTGGCAGAGTCCGCAAGGCTTGCTCGAGAGACCTCTGACAATGCAGTGGTCAGTCTGTTCATAATCCGCACAAGGGATGATCTCATACCGTTAAACTAGAAGCAACACCAGGAAGATTTAACACTGAGGATTCAGGATCTGGAGACAGATATCCGAGCCAAAGATGTCTGGTTTCTTGAAATCATTCTTTCTACGATGTTGACAATGCTAATGTAGGCACTAATTCTTAAAGGAGTGCAGGCCAGAGCTACGCTCTTGAAAAAACGCGACAACGAAGCACAGTTGCTCGAAGCACAGTTGCTAGACGCCCAAACCACTATTGAGCGCTTACAGGTGAAACTAAACACCTCATGACAGGCCTTATCGATTGACGGTTGTTTCAGAATGAACGCACTATTATGGTTTCAAAACATCAGACAGAGTTACAGGTAACTACGTCAGGGCATCGGCTTCGAGCAAAAGTTGATATACATTTTTCCAAGAATAAACAAAAAGAGGGTTCAAGCTCACTGGTGGGCGCCAAGGATGCTGAAATTGAGGTAGGATTCCATCCATTCAACATCAGCTACACGCCTCAGTTTCAACAGAACCTTCGGAAAGAAATAGCCAGCTTGAAAAAAGCTTCTCACACTTCTGATTCGTCCTCGAAAAAGATCAACATCAGGAAAAATACCTCAGCTCCAAAGACTCTAGAGACACCCCCCAAAAGCCCTGAGATCTTTGAAGTGCTCCAGAGAATCTGAAAGCACTTTGAGGATGCCTGGAGAAACTCAAAGTGCTTTCAAAATCTCTGATGTCTCCAGGCTTTGGGGGGGTGTCTCAGAAGACTTCAGAGCCAGGAACATTTTTCCTGATGAAAGAGCTGGAAGCGCAGCTCAAACCTCTGCAGGAGCGGCTCGATGGCGACTGGGTACAACGGGTGAGTCGTTTTACTGTGTTGTTTTTTACTTGCTAAAGTGCTATCACGATCAAGTCTCGTTTTGACCAGACCAGGAAGATGCTTGCCGACCAACAAAAGAAGGTTGTAGAGCTTGAACAGCAGCTAGCTAACAGCAAGGTACGGTCGATATTTGACATGACCCTATCAAGATACTATAGCTTGATATCACAGACAGCTAGTACTTCAAAGCGATTAGAGTCAACGTCGAATGTTTGTCTACAGACTATCGTCTAATGCCCAACTGCTCTGATTTTCTTTCCTGCTGCAGGAAGCTGATCTCTTGAAGCAGATCGCAGCCCTTAAGAAAGATGCAGAAACACGTTCGCTGGATAATCAATGTTTGATGGACCAAGTTTCGGCTCTTTTGCGTCTGCCGTCTTCCTCCTCTGCTGCGGCTGGGGACTCGGTCTCACTTCAAAATGAAATATCAAGGCTCACTGCTATGAACGTCAAAAACAGCGAGGATATCAAGACGCTTAAAGAAGCCAACCATAAGCTTGAGCAAACGAATGCGGAGTACAGAGCTGACATCAATGTCTGTTCTATGCTTGCTCTAAAGTCGTACGCTAATATTAATTTATCCACTTACAGAAGATGGCCTCAACTTCGGGGACCATCGACAGTGTACCACAAATTTTTGGTACCACTAGACGAAATGCCAGGAAAATATTATCAAAGGTTAATGTAGAAGCTGCTATTTCCAGTGCTAGCCAAAAGTACATGTTGAGAGGCCCAATAGAAGTACGCCGTTTTCTTATATCTTATGATCTCTTGCTTATGAACTCGTAGTCAAATACTTTAAGTTATGCGGCTGATAATGAGAGCGACAACAACCCGACCCAGTTTAGCTATATGCTTGGACAGAAACCGAAACGCAAGTCGCCATACGTGAGTCAGGTTTGTTATGCATATTCCACTGCTTGTTGAATGTAGCGAATACACACAACAGTTGTTCCAAACCAAGAAAGGCAACACTGAACCTGGTTTGGTGAGTACATTCCTTTGATCTAGGCTGTGTGCCATTCACGACTCTCAATCCTAGACCGATGACAAGGAGAAACAAAAAGCACCGACACCACCCGAGCCTAGTATCGATGTGATGTCTGGTGTAAATGACACTCTTACCAATACGACGCCCGATAAGAAGGACAAGGGGAAACAGAAAGCTTCCACCTCCCGCGCAGAAATGTCCAGCGACGAAGAAGATATTTACTCTGACAATGACGTCGAGTCCAAAGTCGGTCGGACCCGCGCTTTTTACAGTCGAAAGGGAATTCGAGCACGATGGACTAAAGAAGCTCAGGAGCAGCAATCAAACGTACTATGTCAGCTCCAATCCCACCTGTATAGGCTAACTGTCTGTATAGAAACTTGTCAGAACGCAGCTTAGAGAAATGCTCAACGTTACCAAGAACAACGATGGCACAAGGCGCCCCGGCATCGAACAAGTATCAAAGTCTCGTTTAGATGATTTTCTGAATGGAGCGGCAGAGAGTGGGCCTGGGCTTCGCTGCACCTATCTCGATACCAGTGGACAAAGCATCGACGAATTCATGGCATCGGAATGGAACCAGATGTTCATTCTGAACTTAGCTCAGGAGTGTCAGGCCATTGTCCAAGAATCCAGGGATCGCAAACGCTTTGCACGATTGAACTGGGTCGATGTCGCTAGGGAAAGAGTGTACCGTGTACTGCTCGACATTTCTCATGCTATACCACGAACCGGTGAAACGAAGAAAGAGGCTTTGGCTCGAGTGTTGGCGAAGTACGTTGCGTCACTCGAAAATGCAAAGAACACCTCTTCAAGGCACAGGGTATGGAAGCCACTTTTATCAAACGCTCCCCATCTTGACTATCGATCTGCACAGAAATATGACATACGAATGAAAGTTGCCGCTAGCATGGTTGAGGTTTGTGAAGATAGGGGTGATAAGGACGGACTCAGTTTCTGGCAATGGGTAGTGTTGCTGCTCAATCGTGCTGGGCACGAATTCATGTCGGACGAAGAGGACATGTGGTACTTGGATGAAACCGGTGGCAGTAGCCGCGTCCCAAAAGCGGCCAAGCAGGTCCTTCATCTCAAATGGCGGCACGTCTACTTCACAAAGTTGTTCACCTTCATTGAGGTCACAACAGGCGTTGAGGAGATGATATTTCACCAGGCAGGTCGTCCTCCGATGCCTCGAATTCGGGTGGAGAAAGAATCCACTTGGCCTCCGCCTCCCAATCGACCAAAGAGCTTTTTCAACCCGAGCTGGCTAGCGGATAGAAGCATCGTGCAACGGTCGGCACTGCAGTTGGACGATGCCGAATTCGTCCTACATAGTTTTGAAGGATACATGGACTCATAGAGTCTCATGCTAGTATATTATGTACACGGTGTGGACCACTCTAATTGAGCATATTGTATCTATCATTGAAAAAACGGAGCGTTCTGTCGTACTCATGAGAACCAGATGTAAAATATATTTGGGAAAACTTACCTCGCTAGATCTGCTTCTAGTTGAATAGCCGCCTGCGGTACAGCATTGCAATTATTTCTGAAACCTGGACTCAGAAAGATCTCGGGTACATTTCTGGGTGGTTGTCGTTCAACCACTTTTGAGACCTCCACTCTTCTCCGAAGCTTTCGACCACCCTGACCTCTGGCCATATCTCTGGCATCAACAGATCGGAAGAGAGTACGAAACTCTGGGCGCCTAAAACCAACATCAAGTACTGATTTCACCTTCTCCCCGTTTTCATCATCATCTTCTTCGTCTGACATCCCATCGGTTCCAAGCACTGTAACTGCATACAGAATGAAGTCCCAGCACTCAGAGCCTTCTATGTCGCCTTTATCCTTACAACCCTGTTGCTCTATAGTTGCAATAGTCTGCCTCCGTGTCATTTTCTAAGGAATCTGCTTAGTGGACAACGGTGGAAGCGATGGTAAACTTACCCAGACGCGAAGGCTCCGTGAACGTTTTGCAAGAGAAGTATCATCTGGGCTCTTGTGCGAACAAATCTTTCGGAGTATCCTATATATCTTATCCGCGACCAGTTTATCCCATTCGCCTTGTTGCAGCAGTGGTTCTACACCGCCGGAGTCAGTACTCTGGGAGATACTTTCGGCCTGTCGAGCTATCCGGTGTATTAGAGCTTGATTCCAAGGCGACTGTTTGAGCTCCGAAAGATTCCTTCCAGAGGTGTCAAGCTGAGCTCTAGTTAGAGTTGGTCCCTGATCTGGACAGGTCTGAAAGCGGTCCAGATAATCCAGAGAAACTGGGTCCAATTCTGAGATATGTTCGAGTGAGGTAGCTGCGAAGGAGTTTCGGATTATTTCTCTGACTAGGTCCTAGAAGTATCGAAGTAGATATTTCAATACTTTTGTTACGGGAATCCATGAGTGAACTCTTACCCCAGCAACTTTTTTCGCGACGTGTTTTTCACCTGGTGCGGTAGTGCGTGGCATGATATAGTTTCTGTAGTGGTAAGTTCCCGACGAGAATAGCTGGCTATAGGCCCGGTTTCTCTGTAAGGACGCAAATTCAGAGGTAGACAAACAGCGACGGTGCAAACGTCGCTGAGCACCACGGCCACGTGAGCACAGAATACGCGATATATTGCCGGATGGTAGTAGTACTAGAGTCTAGTACGCATAATGAGTACTGTTTCGGCGTCTCAGGCGGTGCTGGTTAGCTTTGGACATATAGAGATGAAGACAACGGCGTTACGTTATACACCTTATAGACGGTTACCATGATAGTTTTACATGCCTATGTAGATCATTCTTCAGATCGAAGCTGCCCTTTGGCTCAAACTACGACATCCTACTTCACGAGTGCTGTATCGAACTCATGCTCAACAGTTTCTTCCGTCTCTTCCGAAAGTTCCTCTCTAGCTTGGAGGACTCTAGCATGAGCTCCTTTATGCTCGAGGACCATGCGTGCTCCCTAAGCCACAATCAGTGAGTGTCAAGGTAAGTGAACATCAGATGCCGTACCTGAAGTCGTTTTGCACGAAGAGCAGGCCAGATGAATAGAACCACGGTGCTCACAGTGATCACCAACATGATCAGTGAAAAGTTGAAATTCATCAGAGAATCATCCAAAGCTCGGGGAGCGATCGAAACAGGCGATTTCATCGTTAAAGAGGGGTCACTCGCCGGGTCATCCATGAGACCGCCGCTGAGAGAAGATGCAGGGCTTTTGGATGAGCTCGCTGGGGTCGAGGATGAACGCGCCACTGCAATCGGTCCATCGAAGAAATCGACGAAGGCCTGAAACATCGAGTGGTAATCGGTGGAGCTACTCGAGGTAGAGACGTGCGAGGACGGTATGATTGTCGCGGACCCCTCGAGAAGTTCAACAAAGGATGGCGACACGGAGTGAGCTGTGGGAGTCATCGTTAAAGAGTGGGTACTCAGGTCATCCATGAGACTACCACTGAGAGAAGATGCAAGGCTTTTGGATGAGCTCGCTGGGGTCGAGGATGAACGTGCCACTGCAATCGGTCCATCGAAGAAATCGACGAAGGCCTGAAATATCGAGTGGTAATCGGTGGAGCTACTCGAGGTAGAGACGTGCGAGGACGGTATGATTGTCGCGGACCCCTTGAGAAGTTCAACAAAGGATGGCGACACGGAGTGAGCTGTGGGAGTCATCGTTAAAGAGTGGGGATTCAGGTCATCCATGAGACTACCACTGAGAGAAGATGCAATACTTTTGGATATGCTCCCTGTGGTCGAGGATGAACGCGCCACTGCAATCGGTCTATCAAAGAAATCGACGAAGGCCTGGAACATCGAGTGGTAATCGGTGGAGGTACTCGAGGTAGAGACGTGCGAGGACTGGATGATTGTCGCGGTCCCCTCGAGAAGTTTGACAAAGGTTGGCGACACAGGGTGAGTTGTGGGAGTCCCAGCCATATGAGTCGGGAAGGGCAGACTATCCATGGTCAAGATCGCTGGTGAAGTTGATGTAGCCAAGGATTGTGATTCTTCGAGAATTTGCGTGGTGGTCTTGAACTTTTCTAATGATTTTCAGTGAGTGGATCTTGTGAGCTCTATGAACTAGTCAATCTCAGAGCTTACAGGACGAAAACGTGGAATCCGATATGCACATGGTTGAGAACACGAGGATTCGAGAGTCGGACGTAGGTTTCAGGGTCAGCTGATTTGATCTTGATCTATAAACTTGGAACTAGGTTGGAAAGACGGATGTTGGGAGATAGACGTGAAAATCCTTTGTCTAGTGGTGAATACTTTATCTCGCATAGGATTAGGAATAGAGAGATCTGAATTCAACCTGGGAACACCGGGCGCTTAAAATAATGGCGATGAATGGGTGACGCGTGACGCGTGAACGGTCCAAGTATAAAGGTCTATAGAAACCATGGCCACCTCAAACGCTTATCCTTCTCCTCACTCTTCCATGTTCATAGAGGAACGCTCTCATGAATCAAAGTCCCTCAACTTATGCAACGGTCTGTCACAATGTCTTGTTTGTGATGATCGATGTCTGATTATGCTGGTCATCTATAGAAACTGAAGCTAGTGGCTCAAGAGTCGTCTGCCGCCCAGCCAATGGTATTGGAACTCGAACACCGTATTATTGGACTTCAGAACGAAGTCAAGCTTAGAGATATAGCCATGTTAGAGATCCAGGATGACTCGAAGAACAAGCAGCAGGAATTGGACAAGACTATCGAAGAGGTTTTGGTAATGCTTGATTCTGTTCTCCCGTGCTGCGGTATTCTCATCTTTTCAGGACTGGGTTCCTCGCGCCATCGTTGATGCTCAAAGAAAGCACGATTACACTTACCGCTTGCTACTTCAGACGAGCTCTCAACTTATGTCTTATCAGCGGCAACTGAAAATTCCAATGTCGCCCAGCTTTGCGAGAGAGCTGAAGGAATGCTCTCCAAACGAGACAATCAAGATTTACGTTGAAGCTGGCGATGTCAGTGCCATACTACGTCAGGAGTTGGCAGATTCCGAGGTGAAAAACTTACCTTTCTTGTTCCTGCAATGCGCCTTTGTAAATCTTTTGTCTCCAGCAAGCTTATGAACAGGAGGTCGCCAAACTTAACGAAAGAGTGGCTTATCTGGAAGCCAGGCTTGCAAATGCAAAATCGGAAGGCGAATGCGCTCAACTCGGTATAGGCTTGGTGAGTAGAATGCCGCTGTCGCGAGCAATCGCTGACTATAATCACTAAGGGAAGGGAAAGCGACGAGAGCGAGACAAAGTGTTTGGAAGACGGACACGCTCAACTCGAATCAGGCTCCGTGAGGTATTCTGTATGCCTAAATTTGACAAGATTTGACTAACATTGCAATCACGATAGATATCGGTATTGGGAAGCATGTCTGCTTTACGGCCATCTGCAACGGTAGAAAAGGCATATCCTGTGCGTGTTGTCTCTGATCTTCGTTCGTTGCAATTGCTGACTCCATTATTAGCAACCCCAAAGAGGAGAGAGCAGTGACATGCGCTCTGCCATACTCGCAACGAACAGTTGAATTGGTGTCGCGCAGATTAAGCAGCTTGCCCGGAGTCTTCTTCGTCATCATCTCGGAACCAGTTGATCTCCTCTCGATCGATGAGAAAGAGCAAGTACCCTTGTTTCAATCTTAGAGTGCAGCCCTTATCATAAAACGAGAGGGTTACCCTTGTACCAGATTCTGGATGTCATGAAGATGTGGCTCAAAGGAAGTAATGTTGAGCTATAGTGTGTGTGTGTGTGTGTGTGTAGCAATCCTACTTGTGTTGTACAACTTGTTTGAAGCATTTTCTGTGAGTTGACATGGCCACGGAAGGGTCGAGAAGTACCGCGTACGAACTGAGAGGCGGAACGGAAACACCGGAAAATTCAAAGCGAACACCAACTCACCAGTCCCGGTCACGTGGTGGTCCGTGCAACGGTAAACTTGTATAAGAGGGGCCGATTCCTCTCAACCTCTCTTCGAACTCTCTTCTTTTCTTTTGACTTGCTTTTGACTCTCATTATGATACCCAGTGCGTGGCTCCTTTTATTTTCTGCAATACTACTTCTCCACCCTCAAGCCTCAAGTATGCAGACCCGGCTGTGGGGCAGCAGAACGTTGGCAACAGGGACGGACTTGGCGCTTCAACGATACGCCAAGTCTTTCTATTCATCCTTTGGTTTCCTCGTTCTCCCCAGTGGTGACTAGTCTATGCTTACAACATCGATACAGCTCTTCGCCGGGTGCTCCGTAACAAGAAGGAGTACTCAGGACTCTCAATTGACGATCCGGATGCTCAATTCTTTACTGTGAACTTCGAGGCGGAGGCATTGATGAAGGATGCCTCTGACTGGCAGGAGCAGTATCAGACCCAGAACGAAGAGGCTACTGATGAGAGAGTACCTCTCAAACCCTCTCTTCTCAACCGTTGCCAACGTAGACCGTCTCATTTTATCACTCTTAAAGAACTTGCTAAGCCACGTCCTGTCCTGCTGCCGAACTCCCGAGATCATCTTCAATACAAGCCCAACTTCGACGTTTCCGCTCGAAAACGCAAGAGTGACAAGTCGCATCTCCGTTCTCGTATTATACGTGACCAAGAACGTCGCAAGAAGCAGCTTGCTGCCAACTCCTCTCTCAAAGCTTGTGCAATCCAGAACATATCTCGCTCTAGAATGGTGGCTAACCTCATCCAAACGGATTTCCGCCGTCAGAGGTCGAAATGGGTGGGTCAGAAAGTTGGGTCAAGTAACAAGACATATACGTTGGAAGAAGCAATGGCAATGCCGGAGCTTCGGAAAGTATGTTGGGATGGGGGGTAAGTTATGTTTCGATATGTTCTGACTGAAGATGGCTTATTCTCCTTCATGCTAGACATACAAAGATCATACAGGATGCCTCAGGTCTCCCTCTTGTAGTTATGGGTCGTCGTCCGCAGGATTATAATGCTGTCATCGAACGCATTGATGAGAAGTTGACACAGGCTCAGAAGGTACTTAACTTTACGCCCATGAAGAGGAAGCCGAACTCGCGAGGAACATACGATGCAATACCCATGGGAGGCAGTTTTAGCGGTGGCCAGAGACGCCCTGCCATGTTTGCTCATACAGATAGTAACGCCAAGGTCATCCAGCAACTCCGTGACGATCCCGACGTTCAACGTGTTGCTCGACTATGCGACCGTGAGTCCTCGATTTGTCCCCCAATAACGACTGAATAATCACTTTTCCTCTCTCAGATTATTTCCGTTCTTACTTCCCGAACCTGCATCATTTGTATGACAATGTCCTCAACCTTCTCCATGAAGATAACCCCGAGTTCGAGCGCAACTTTCCAAATTGTGCTTGGGCTGGCGCTCATGTCAACTTCTCGCTTGCCGTCACTCTTCGCCATCGAGACTTCCTCAATCTCATATATGGTTTTTGTGCTGTTTTTGCCGTGGGCTCATATAACTATCAGTTTGGAGGTCATTTGATATTATGGGACATCGGCCTTGTTCTCGAGTTTCCACCGGGAACGGTCATTCTTATCCCGTCTGCTTTGCTCGAACACTCTAACATCAGTATAAAAATGGGGGAAACTCGATCGTCTATCACACTATACTCTGCTGCCGGTCTTTTTCGTTGGTGTCACAATGGGTTCATGTCGGACAAAGATTTTCGTTCCCATGCATCTCCGAAGTTGTTGAAGAAATGGTTAGCATACCGCCGGGAAATGTGGAGGGAGGGGCTAGACTTGCTGAAATAGATTTTATGATGTTCCTATTGTGTAGTTTATGAGAGCGCCTCATATAGATGTTATATGTGCTCATACAGATGCTGGAGATGTGTGATTCCTTAGCTCTCCTTTGAACAAGCCTCAAAACATGAAAGGAACTGTAACTATACATTTCTCTCTCTTTCTTGAAGAATTTTAGTCTGATGCGCATGTTTGAACATTCACGATTTCACGCGTACTACAACGTCCACGATTTCACGCGTTCAACGTCCACGATTTCACGCGTTCAACGTCCACGATTTCACGCGTTCAACGTCCACGATTTCACGCGTTCAGCGTCCACGCATTCACGCGTTCAACGTTCACGGCTCACCAAAAGTCCCAGAGATTTTCTACTTGCATATCCGACAAACATGTTGATTGTTCTACATTCGAAGAGCACTATTGCAATCTACATCCGGCCAAACCCTTGTTACTTCCCGGTTCAGATCATAATCCAAGTTCCTCTAATAAGAGTAAACGCAAACCCGCCAAGTTTTTCGACTGAGAGGGCAAGCGGTATGAGACTGGCACTTGCTCATTATTTATGTGTGGACCGTATCCCAAATGCAACATGTACATGATCGCGAAAATTCCACAATCTGAATTATTGACTTGCCTAGGTATCTTGTAACACTCAGTAGCTGCAGAGTGAATCGTGATCCATAGGATGCACTTACTTTGGAATGGATTTCAAGTTTCCATTCCTGCTCTTGATTCCCTAAGGTGTCGGACCATGCCTCCACAAGTACTTTCCATACCTGCCGCATGTTCTGTTCACGCATTTTGTAACTTAACAGAATTTGAAATTGTAATATGATCCACCAGCTTACCTTGTATGCGGTCTGGTAGAGTTGGGTATTTGCACTCTCTCTTTCTAATGAATCGAAGACTTGGATTGTTGATGAAGCCCCGCAGATTGACCCTACAAACCAATGCGTATTATTCATGTTGAGAGGAAATATCAGCCTGATATTCCCGTTCTCAAAACGAGGTTTGAGGGCCTAAGTACAAGCTTTATCCTGGTGTGATATAGTAAGTTCAATTCGAATGCCCACCTTCAATGGTTTGGATCTGATCTCGCCTTCGGAATTTTTGAGGGTGTGGTGCGGTTTTGACGCGGGAAGAACGTAGTGATATGCAAAATTGGTATCCAGATATGCGACACATTGTTGACCGTTTGGATGAGAAAATTTGGCGTTGAGCTTCGATATGAAGACGTTCATGAGATTAGAATTGAGCCATTTCAAGGACAGCATGCGGTCGAGATCGTCATGATTGATGCTATGTTCGTCATTCCAGGTTGTCTTTGGAAACATATATTCCTTGCTTGCCCCTTGTAGGACAGATATTCGCTGAATGATTTATGTTCAATGTCATAGATAGATGTTTCCTAGAGCTTAGTACACACGCACTTTGCTCAACAACGTATCTGCTACCGCAGAGTGCATGTCTTTCCATGAATTGACTGTCCGCTCGAGACCCTGGCTCATAGCCAAAAAGGCCAAGCTAGCACGTTTGAACAAAAGATGTTGGTGGGAAATGATCGCTTCCAACGACGAGTGTCCTTCAGCCCTACACAATTTGATAGCTTCGAGGAAGATCTTCAGAAGCTGTGTTCTGTGCACTTCTATATCGCGAAACCTTGCCCTTTCGTTGAGGATAAACTGATACGATTCGAGTTCGCCGGATATGAGTTTTTTCCAGTGATATTGCGACTTCACTGTTATAGCTTCGTCCAGCTTCTCCAACCAACTCTCAAATGTGAAACTAGCCCGCTCTGCTTCACTACGAGGCAAGGGAAATCCGGTTTCCAGAAACCAATGTTCAAGGCTTTCACCCAGATCATTCAGGCAGGTAGCCAACATTCCTGGGGGTGGAAGTATCGCTTCAGATATCAGTATTATTTCCATTGCTGCTGACAATAAATTTAGAATGCAAAAGGACGCAGAACGATCTGAGTACCGTTAACGTTGCCGCTTTGTACTTCCATTTGTATTCATGAACGATGAACGGTTCCCGATCAACCTTCAAGACATCAATAGCAATCGTAATGAAACATCAGTGCCATTCAATGGAAACCAGAAATGTCGACCAGACTCACTGAATTGAGATCGTCTACTCTCAAGTCTTTACGCCTGGTTCCCGAGTCGTGAAAAGAGCAAAGACTACGCAATTGGCAAATAATGCTCAGTCCTGGGCTGGCTTTGGCAATTTGTGAAATGTCTGAATGTGATAAGATACTGCCACTGCAGTGAGCGTCTTCCGCATACATGAGCGCTTGATAAACAGGGCGTTTTTATTGACTACCCCCAATACTCGCATTCGGATCCCGCTTTTCAAAACCTAAGACTCATGAGTCGAGATTATGTATAAAGCTTCCATGAGAGCAAATTAGATAGGCCGTCTTGCCATCACCAGTTGCCATTGCCCTCTCGACGTGCGAAGAACTTGCTGCGTAACCTCAATGAACGAGCAGACGAGGATGCACACAACCGGTTGCTGAGGCCTGAAGCGCGTAAAAGGTAACTCAATGCACCAAGCCGCTCGACCTCAAAGAATGCATTGAAACTCCTCCCATTTAGCACGCGGCTGCGAATTTCACAGAAATAATGAGGCCAGCTTTTTCGAGAAGCACAATGAACCTAGAACAGCATTGACGTTCCAGATCGTGCAGTGGGGCGGGGGGATCCTGGTGGGTCGATGACAAAGGTATGGAAGGTTAGCTTGGATGGCTGAATCGACGACGTTGAGGCGGGAATAGCGTCTGGTCGCAAACGGAAATTGACCACTCTGAAAACGTAACAGACGATCTCTTGACTGAGGCCACAGTCGATGAGATAATCTAGTGGGACCTCCCAGCCTCAGAGGTCAAGAACGATGTCATTGGTGGTATCATATACTGAGTTTGATCCACTGAAGGATCATAGCGTAAATTTCAACAAAATTGAACATGAATTTGGATCGCCACTGACTTTCTAGACCAGGTCAAACGTGTGAGTCTTTGTCTACGATATATGATCGTTCCTCGTTGCTCACAGAGTGGGGAGATATAGACGATTCACGAAGGGAGAGATATGGTTGACGTTCTTTCCAGCAGGGTGATTGAGTACGTCTTGGCTCTGGGTAAGATGGTCGTCAATGATAGCTGTTTCTTGTGCAAAGGCAGTGAATCGGAAGTGACAATATTTAAGAGAAGGTGGCGGTGAGGAAACTTTGGGATGAGCTTGTTCGGTGTTGGGCGCTACAGTCGCAGCAATGATTCCTTCCTTCGACAAGGCGACGGGCGCCGAGGTAGAGAAGAAGATGGTTTTGACAGAGATGGTTTTGACAGAGATTGCTCGGATTGTGATGCAACGCTCGACGACACTGGTTCAAGTTTCTGCTGCGAAGTGTACGAGGACAATGATGTAGTAACGGTGTAGCTGTTTTCAAGTGGGATTTCGCTAGGTTCCTCGGAGTCTTATCTCTCCCTGCTCACACATTGGACCGACTGCCAGATGATAGAGGGGAACTCATGCACAAATACTGCAAAAGCAGGACAGCGGTTTGTAGACATGGCTGGTCATATACATATAGGTGACGAGCCGTTGTTTGTGCGATTCTTGGAGCGTACGGGTTGATACTCTCCAAGGTCGTCTCAGTACGAATACGATGAAACTTCTCGCGTGGGTCCGTCCGGTGTCCAACCTACAGATGATCAGAGCATGAAGAGATGGAGGTCGACGAAGGTGGATCTCACATTTGCTCGATGGTAGAAATTAAAGATTGTAGGTTTCGAGCAGTGCAGAGGAGCTTCCAGGTCTTGATGGGGTATGTGCTAACTCATCTCTCAGAGCTCATCGATCCGGTCGAACCCAAATAGATTTTCGTTGCTGGGATATGTTGCCAAAGATATTACACGCAGGCAAACCAAGCCTTGCCTAGATGAGAGGCTAGGCGCTGGTTTCCTTACAATGTAAAGCATTGAGCTTTCTGCTACGTGAAAAGAAAACAGCTTGAGCGGAAGCAGTATGAGGAACTTAATTGGATTCGGAAGAAAAGCAGAAATTCCACACTGCGTAACCAATCGCGAACGCGTGATAAGCACATGATGTACTTTTGGTGGCCAAGGTCAAGTGCCAGTGGAACACTAGCAAGTATCTACTCTCTGAACGCGCACTGTGGTATGATAAAGTCAACAAATGTAAAGCTGTAATCGTAGGATAACCCAGATATCATGTACATGCTGCATAATATCGCCCGCAGATAAACCCGTACTCTGATTCCAGAAGGTGCTATTACTAACGTCAACGGGGAAGCACCTCAGAGGGAGGATTTTCTATCGTATATTCTACGCTCGAAGAGTATGATACAAAGGATACAGTTCATCTAGTATTGAATGTAGGACGGCATGCTCAAGCATTACGAGATTTCTTCGAGGCTGGAATACTGATGGTTATACGCTCTTTGGATTTTGCTCGAGCTTCATCTGCGAGCCTACTATCCGTTTTACGTTTCAAGGCTGTCTTCTCGTATTTGAGGCGAGAGCGAATCATATCATCTACCACCCACAAGTTCTCATAATCGTTCAAGAATGGGAACTTGGTGCTAGCCTAAGGGGCAGTGTGAGTACTTCATTGAATTCTATGACCAGGCTATGTTTACCTGATCCCGAATGGCTTGAACACGTAGCAATGGCTGATTGGATAAGGGTAAAGAACAGTCTAGCGTTTCCAAGACGCGCGACCGAATGAAACCCTGTTATTTATAGAGTCAAAATGAATGTTCATTCAGCAGCAAGGACGCGGAGTCGAGAACCTGTACAGATCTCCACTTCTTGACGGACCACTTCAGCGTCGCCTGTAGGCTGTAACCTCCTCGACCTGGCCTTCCAGCTTCTCCATCCGGCTTAGGTATACCACCAGACCGTCCCTCTGAATCAGGATGGGATAATCCAGGAGTTTCAGAATCACTCCCAGAGTCGGAGCCATACACAATGGGGGTTGGAAAGCGACGAGGGTACCGACTCGAAGAGGGGGTAGGAGTTTCAGGCTTTGACGGCGTAGTAGTGTCCTCATCCGAGAAGATCAAAGGCACAGATGTAAATCGTACTCGCTGTTTCTTAGCATTATACAAAGTCGATTGAGCATCAGATCCTGACGTTCCATGAACAATGCACTCACTGAGGTCGGAACAGTGGAGAAAATCGTTCGATCGACCATACCGGGAGTTCCTTCTTCACGAAATCTCTCCATCTGATCGACGAATTGGGAGGAGAAGTATGCCATGGGAAGGAAGAATGGGGTGTGAGTGGCTCAAAGAAACGTTGCAGGCAAGTGTTGAAGGCTGGGTTTAATTATAATATATATATATATACGGCCGGGGAGAAAAATCGATCTCGAGTCTTGACAAAATATTATGCGGCAAGCAACGGCACGAACGTAGGCGTAGGCGCTTATCTACCTAGTGAAGAAGATATATATGTGGTCGTTGAGATCAATATAGCCCACTTCTTTTTACCACGACCCATGTTTACTCACAACGACTCTCTACCTTTCATTACTCGTCAAGCAATTGTGAAATTTCTCTTCTATTTCAGCTCAACGAATATCCAGATGGTAACACCAATGATCCGTTCCTACATCTACCGCGTGGGCTTGACATTTGAGCTTTTCCAGGAATTTCTCGCGTGTCATTAAGCGCGCCTTCATAAAAGAGTGACGAACAAAGAAGACCAAACCCTCTTCCTTTCTTCCAATCATGATCAACTTTTTCCGATCTCAAGAACTCTACAAGGAACTGACGACTCTCAAAGGGCCTGAAGACGCGGTTACATCTCTCGCATTTTCCGTTCATGGGAAGTTTCTCGCCGCCGTTGGTAAGCATTCTTCATGTTCCTTTCTGAAGCACAGGGTCAATTATGAATTCCTAGGACCCGGAGGGGTTACTGTCTGGAATACGAGCACTCATCAGAGCGTCCTATTCAGTTCCTCGCCTGTAGGAAACTCTGGGACTTCTAGCACCACAAGTGCCACTCGTGCCACTCAACCCCCAGAAAAAGGGAAATTCCCAGCTCTTGCTTGGCTTTATTTCGCACAGAGATCTCGTCATGTTCTCCTTCTCGGTACATTGGATGGACAAGTACAAATTTGGGACTACATCGATGAACGGCTGGTAAGCGATTATGTCACTCCTGCGTCTATGTCTGTCGAAAAGCTCCTGCTCCTAGGTTTTCGAATTGAACAGGAAGATCGTCAATATCACGTTGCCTGTTGGAAGCATCGGTCACAAGCAAGTTTTGTCCTTGGACGTATATCCCCGAGAGGTACCTCTTGGAAGCCACGTTCAAATAGTGGCTTCTTACACCTGCCGTTCCGTCCTGATGGGGACCCTGAGGGCAGACGGGGATTTCAAACAAAGATATTTCACCACTCTCGAAGCAGGTTTCATGCCCAAGACTGTACGTTTCGATAAGAATGGGAACCTCCTTATTTTTTCTATGTATGGAGGCATTGTGTACGTCCGTCTGATTTCTATCGTGACCCTCTTTTGACGTTTGTTTTTATGTTACAGTACTCTGCTTGATGTCCAGACGGGTTATACATTATGGCGAAAAACAGATGCCCCAGAGTTCATGTGCGTACTTCAAACGTCCATGCGTGTGTCCGCTGAAACGAACATTTTTTCCATGGTACAGGGCTACGGTTACATTGGATGAAGACTGCAAAGATTTCATAGCCTGTACCACTGAAGGCTTCGAACTGTGGGACCTCGATCGCATGATCCTTGCCAAGCGATTTGAGCAAGCTCCCATTTCTCTTTCGCTTCCAAAACATTCTTGTTTCAGCGAATGGAAAGCCAAAGTCATTGGAGGAACAGATCGTGCATGTGCTGAGGTCTACGATGTCAAGAGCGGCCGGCTCGAACAGCGTTTGAAATATCCTCATGGTGGTATGGTACAGGCCGTTGCGGTGAGCTTATCCGTTTAATCATGCAAATCCTCAAAGAACTCACACATCGTGTTCAGACTTACCCAACGAATGACCACTTCCTTGTTGCAGTTGCTGGGGCCAATGGAAACCGTGCATGCGACGTAATATTGTGGTACAAGAAGCGAGTTGGGGACTCCCGTTCCGTCGACGAGCCAGGCAGCTCCGATAAGTACCATACCCTCCGAATCAGCAAGAAGTATATCAAGTCGATGGCATGCATCCTTCTCGGCATATGGATCGTGCTCATACAAACCTTCATCATAGTCCAATTCTCGGACGTAAGGAATACGACTTCACTTTCTTCATGATCCATCTAACCCAATTCCATTAGACTATACGGTATTACGCTTGTCATGAAAAATTGGGTTTTTGCACTCCTGGTTCGTCTGTGGCGATACCTACGGTCATCGTTCCATCCTACACCAAGGAAAGGCTCCCCTCTCGAAGCCAAAGCACAGCTTCTCGCTACCGAGTCGTTCACGCCCACGCCGCACATGAGCATGTGAGTGATCTTGCGCTTCTAGGAAGAATAGTACTGATGCTGACGCTCTGGTTTAGCACTAAGAACATAGCCGTTGTCGACGTTGTTAGCGAAGTCAACGTTCTAGTCTGAAAATCTTCAAGCCTGCGTGTCAACGATTGTAGTATTCTCTATCAAGTTTGTTCGTAAATTTAGACACCCAATCCAGCTCAATTCATGGGAAAGTACTCGACTGAAGGTTCACGTCAGAACACCCTGTCAGAAAGAACACCTTTTGAACGTCGCACACCTCATATGTCCATATGTGAGCGAAGTATGTACCGATTCAGAGCCTGATATAGAAGCAATCTTTGCTCTTTCCCGGCGAATAGATGCTGGCCAGTGAACGCACAAGGTATCCAGGTGTCTAATAACGTTCTCGATGTTGCATAATGGTAGTAGCACATGGTATGATCAAAAATAGTTGGTATTATCTAGGTAACTCAGTCGTTTGGATTGCCTGGTACAACCTCTGTTCTGTCGTCAACCTCAGTCTCACCTTTCTTCGTCTTCATTGCTTCCATCTATGGCCAGCTACTACCAGACACAGAAATACTATGACGGTGCCTGTTTGGGTCTGTCTTTGGACGCCCACCTCTGCTTCAAAGAAATGGGCGTTGAATATGAAAACCCCTGGATTGCCGCTGCCAAGTCTTGAACAATGAATCTTCTTAGAATGCTAGCGCTCGTTTACAATGATCTGAAATACTGGACGAGGATTTTCAGCTTGACGTGAAGACGTTTAGGTTCTTGACCTGCACCTATGAGCTTGAACGGCTCCGACCTAGCTTCGCGGACTACTGGCCATGGTTTTTCTCTGATATATCTGGATTTGGTGCTTGGACGATACAACCCAATCTCAATCGACACAGCGGAGCTCGGAGGGATACCATCGTTCACAGAGAATCACTGCCAGATTCACTACGTAAAGCCGAATATCGATTGATATACTTCACCGATTAGTTGCGTTCTTGGTCCACTGGTTGTCAATTGCCACACGCTGACAGACTTTTCAAGGTATTGGGCATCCTGCTGTGGTCAGATCGGCTCTTTAGAGGATAGCTCATTCGTCTTACCGATTGTTTGGAACTAGAGGAGATATTCAAGCTTCGATTTGTTTTATCTGGTGGTTCCTAAGACGAAGTAGTACATATACCTGGTTGGACGTTGAACGTTGACCGCTGAATTAGAGTAAGCGCCGAAACTGTGAGATCCATCGATGAGCGCTTACACGACATTTTCTGTGACCGTGGCTTTTCCAACTACTGTTGGCGGACTTGATATCGAGCTCCGGTCAAAAGTACACCTCTGCGTCTCTCTCTTTGTGGTCAAACAACCTCATTCTGTGCTCAGGAAACGCCCAAAGCATATCGGAATCTTCTCACATTGGCAATGGAGGGTGAGTTGCTTGTTCATTCTGTGAATTGCTTTGCTGATATACGTACTTACAGGATACTACGATGGAGTCATATTTTATCGGTTCGTGCTTCAAAAATCACTAGACAATTGCCCCTCAAATAACACTGAGTTGTCCCCGGCTTCTTGGTCCAAACTGGGATAAGACGGGAACCAGAAATGGAGGAGAAATGTTCTATGGAGGTGCACCTCGACACTTTTGAAGAAGAAGAAGATCCTGATTTTTTGCTTTGTCTCAGAACTCTTTGAAGACGAAATTCATCGCCGGTCACGATTTGTTCATCGAGGTCTAGTGGCAATGGCGAATAAAGGCTAGCAAAACTCAAACGATTCGCAGTTCTTCATCACACTAGGTCAGCCATCACACTGGGTCAGCCATCACACTGGGTCAGCCATCACACTGGGTCAGCCATCACACTAGGTCAGCCCGAGACAAACATATCCTCTTCCGTTGCTCATGCTTTCGCAGACCGCGCTAACCAACTCCACCGCAAACATACATTGTGACGGACCATTGGCAATACGTTCCATAGTATGTTGATTACTCTTCATATTTACTCCACAGATCCTTAGATGCCATGAAGATAGGAGAACTGGGTAGCGTCCATCGTTCCTCTCGTATAACTCATTGAACTCAAGGATTTCTAAACCACAGAACTGGACGGTGGCAATGAACGGCCTATTTAGTCCGTCTCAAACCAAGCTCGTCTGAAGATTCAATCATAATTTGTTGTTGTTATGTTAGTCCTCAAAAACCAAAGGCGTCCGACTCATCGACAACCCGTTTCCGGATATCATACCGCGAACAACAGCTTGCGAAGGGCGCGCGCAACAGAGAGCCCGGGAACAACCTTTGAAAGAACGAGAAGAACTTGAATGATGGAAGCAACTAAAAAGTACGTTGCTGGTTTCATTCCATCTCCTCCCGGCTGACATTGGCGTCGAAGAGACGTCAAACTCTTGAAATTGCAGACAAGGATATCGAGGTGGTAGAGCTGGTCACGATCAAGAAGAAGCCTGTCGTGCGGCCTGGCTGTAGCATCTCAACACCTTTCCATGTATTTTATCATCTTTCTGGTATGTAACTCAGCAGTGATAGATCAACCGATTGCTTCCCCTGTGAGCGGGGCATTACCTGACATTGTCACCCACGGACCTTGGACTAGCCAAAGTAAGCCAGAAAAGAAGAAAAGCCAAGAGGAGGGGAAGACAACCGAAGGAAAAAGAGTCTACAGCGCGAAAAGGCTAGACGGATCTACTATCGAAATCCGAGAGACTCTTGCTAATGAGCAATCAAGCTCGAGGTACGTTCTCTCAAACGACTGACCGAATTCAGAATGACCACTCGCTAATGGTTTGTGCTCACGTTCACAGTACCCGAGATTCCCAAAATGAAAGGTGAATCCGTAAACTCACTAAACGAAGAGACGGGATCAAAGGATGAAAGCGACGTTCTGAACGCCCTAAACGCTTTCCGAGGGAAGCTTCAGATGGCTTTACCGGGCGTGCACAGGAGCTGGTTCTGAGCACACGACTGCTGAGGCAGAAGCAAACTCAAATCCTACCATAGATGATGAAGCGGGAATCGAGATCCATGATGATCGAGGTTTTTCTTGGTCACCTTCTGCAGTTTCCCAAGGATGATGGAGAAGAGAGTCGGAAGGCTGAGAGGGATTACGAAGTAATCGATCCGAGGCAGAGAGGAGCGAGAGCGAAGAAAGAAGAAAGAGCACGAAAAGCAATGATCAAACAACGAAGGGATGGTGGAAGGGGTTCTCAAGGGAGGGAGGGGGCTCACGCCATCGTTGAATCCGCGTACAATACTTTGTTCCGTTCATGGTTTACCAGTCTTTCCTTAATCGTACTGTTGCTCCTCACATGGCATGTAGTCGGTGGTGCTGTACATGAAGATTCCAATCAATGGTCAGCACATCGCCACCAGCCAAATCCTCATTACACATTTCTTCAATAAGGCAATGGGTAGTCGTATGGTTCTACCGGGTTCCTTACTGATTCAGTCTTTAACCGCTTTCCAGATACACAAAGCTGAATCGGACGCAATAAAAGTTGAAACCCCGGATTCATCTTTCAGGAGCATTGGAGTCTTGGAGTCTTGGACAGCTCTTAAGTAAGTAGCTCGCAATGGCTATTCCTGACTCCTGAGCAGTGAGAACATGGCGAACAACGGCATATGTCGGACCGATCCGCGTGACAGCATTTTTAGAGGGTCTTGCAAGTTTCAAGACGACGAAAAGACACTGTCCTCCGTATTCCATATCTTTCGATTGACTATCATTCAACTTATCTCTATTATCGCTACATGGGTACCAACGATACTGCTGCATTCGCTAAACATAAATTCAAATCTTCCAGAGCTGCTGCCCGTCGTCGAGTGGCAACTCATGTACCTCATACTATGGCCCTTCGTAAAAGGAATGGCAGGTCACCCGTTCCTCAGGTGCAAGCGCCAACCCTGGAATCTGTGAGTGGCTCAGACCTATCACCAAGCAGAGACCTGAATCCATTCCTCAGATGGGAACAAACCTCGAGCCCAGAGCGGCCACAGCCTTAACATCTGATTCATCCGCCACTCGAACGAACGATACCCACGCCAGCGCGTCAGTGACAACTAGGTCTTCCGTTGAAGAGAGCTTGATGCCTATCAGATCTTCGACCACTGATCCTCTCACTCGTTCAAGTGGCAGCAGGGCTTCTACCTCTATGATGCACCACTACTGGGACGCTTCGGATTTGGCTCCCTTGGCTCAAATGGCCTCTGATACTGGGCCTGAACCATTCGTTCGAATGGGCCACACGCAGACCGGTGCTTCCACTTCGAGTTCTTTCATCGGAGCGAGTGCCGTGCCTACCAGATATTTTACTCCCGATTTTCTCACTGGAACAAATCGCAGTAGGGCCTCCACTCCTGTGTTCCAGGAAGGTGTAGTAAACACGTTCAGACTTGCAGTCGATCAGTATGAGACTCAGTGGAATACTGTCATTGCCGACCAAGTAAAAGTGCTCAACCGACTCAAAGAGAAGGAGGTGTTAGTACAGAAACAATATGATGTGAGTATTCCATGCCTACCGATGATCTGAGTGCTCAGCATGTTTCCCCTGTTGTCTCGCAGTCTTCGGAGAAGGAGACCGGGGATTATCTGGCAGTACGCAAAAGGAACTACGAATGCCCTCTTTGCTCAGATCTGGCTTGGGGAAACCATGTGTCAGTGACTCTTTGCCACACATCTATCCGACCATGCTCACTCGGCTTTTAGCCTTGGATGTGGCCATTCTTTCTGTGTGAGGTGTCTCAATCGAGCTAAAGCCGAGCACGAGCGAATGCGTCAACAGAAACCTGAAACTACAGAAGTCCTCTTTCATTGCCCAACTTGTCATTCTTCGGTCTGTGCCAAGCCGGTCCACTCTGTCACTATAGAGGCTGGCGTGAGAGCTGTAGCAGCGGAGTCTGGAGTAGCTGTACCACCAGCCGAACCCCTTCGATGGTTTTTGTAGACTAATGTAGGCTAAGTTTGCACAGTTTTGATATGACCTCTACGATGAATGGTCAGACATTTGCCATCCAGAACGAAAAAATTTCAAGTAGTTGTAGCCCGGGCAAAACGGTGGGTACACTGGCATTCTAGATTTGATCTTCCGATGTGGCCAACCTTTACTGGCGGGCGATGAACGCTGAAAAACACGTTACAACTGACTTTTAGCTCGGAATCAGGTAGCGGTACCATCTGAAAGGCTGGTTAGAGTTATCTTCATCAGAGCAGCTTTCGCAAGACGCGCCGCGAATCGCGACGTGATTCATATCACGTGACGGTTTTCAGGAAGCACTACGCAGAGCCGTTTCAAACTTCAGACTTCAACTTTCAAAATTTCAACCTTCAAGCTCGATGTCTTCCAAAGACAAATTGAGAGCGGGTCATTAACAACCTTGTCTCTTTGCCAACAGTGCTCTTAATCCCAAATCCTTCAAGAAACCTACATGCACTCATATTCGATTTCGAGTCGTTCAAAGTCGGGACTTGGTATGTCCCTCAGGTTCTCAATTCTGGAGTAAAACTTAGCTATAATGAAAACTTTTTGCATAGTCTACAACTCAACAATGCTCCTCCCGACTTCATATACAAGCTTCAAACATATTCGAGCGACGAAAGCCCAACCGGCACGGCGGAGAATCACCGAGTCGTCCTGGAGCAGACCTATCCTTATTTCAGGGTGCTCGTATTGGTGCTCAAAATCCACGCAGGGAATACATGCCGCTGTCTTCACTCATCCGGTGGTGCTACCAGACCTGACGACACTGATAGGGTCTATGTCTCCGGTTAGCGCTAACGGCGACATCCACGACTCGGTCCCTGCTAGAGATTCTCTAGATCTGTTCCTGGCCGGTCCAGTGAATATGAATCCTCTTGAAAAGAGCAGCAATACTACTCTTTTTCTCAGTTACCGTCAACTGGAAAAGTTATCTTCCCCACAACGCAGTCCTTCGTTTCCAGAAAATCCCGCTTATGTTTCCTTGTACATGGCATATGCCTGTAACTGTCCGACACTAGCGTTGTCATATCCCTCGTGCCGAATGTTTATCGATTGCTCCAGCCTCGTGGTAGTTATGCCTTCAGGTAAATCGCGTGTTAGTACTAGTACTAAATCCCGACTGACCTTTGTCTTCTCCGCAGCGACAGTCATCTTCTCGTACTTTCTATGGCACCTGAACGCGCTCGTAGAACTTCCCGTCGTCGAACCAACCAAGAATCATATTCGCCTGGGCCTAGTTCTACCATGACTTTACGTAGTACGATGAGAAAGTCCCAGGACGCCAATGCCACTATCACTTCCAGATCTACCACAGCGATCAGCACGCCTACTGCCGTTACTGGCACAGCGGCGGGAGAGTCCAATCTTTTGCCAGCGTTTCACAGCTCCGTCGACCTGGTTAGCCATGATCTCCCGCTTGAAGCACGCATGCTTTCGAATCTTGCGCCTCTTGATACAGTAGTCACGCCCGAAGGCTCCAGCCCTTTATCCGAGCCTGCATCTCACGTCGGCGCCAGTGCATATACGCAGGATCTTCCGTTGAAGCCACTCATTCCAGTCGAACTTCCCAGTACAGATCCTTACATCAAGAGATTGGAAATCTTTTCTGTATCGACCACGCTTGTCTTCGACGAACAAGAAGCTTCGATCAAGTCCACGACTGAGTATATTGAATTACTAACACAGCTCTGTATGGTGAGTCTTCATCTCCCTCATCTCCCTCGATCTCTGTCGTCTTAATCATCTCTTAGGATTATCAAGAAATTCTAGACTCGAAGCAAGTCATAGAACGAATCGACCATAGTTGTTGGTCTTGCAAGGAACTTGCGTGGAATCCTCACGTGTACGCCTTATATCTTGCTGTATCTCCAAATTTTGACCCTTCATAGTTTGAGATGTGGGCACGTCGTTTGCGCACGATGCATCACCAATGCTCGTCGTCTCGAGATTGAGACGGGAAAGATCTGCCAATGCCCAACGTGCAGGTCTTCTGTTCGACATAAACCAATCCCATCTATCGCCATTCAAACTACGATCGACAGGATAGCCTCCAAGCTGGATGTTACACCCGCTCAACATACCCTTGAATGGCCCGATCTTTGAATTCCCGTGTGGACTTTCATTTCTCATTGCAGGTAATCATAGAGCGGCCTTGTATACACATTTCTTCTTGTTCTTTCCAACTCTCAACTGCCCCCTTGTTGTTTTCTCTTCGACTTTCACCCCATTGTGACATTTCTATGCCCTTCAGTGGCTTTCTTTATCGGTTATTCTTGACCGCCCCTTGATCTTGTTTGCTGGCTAGACGCTTTCCTGTTATTTTTCGCATCATCTACCACTCCCAATGGATCTTATCTTCTGAAGGTCTTGAGCAATGTGGAGGAACGGCATAAGATAACAAACGGCCGAGCTTTTTACCCATTGGTGAACAGCAGATATTGGCCGCACTACAACAAACCATACGCCATATGATAGGAAGGTTTATTGTTGAAGCCCATGGAGTGACTCGGACATATTACTATATCGAGATACTCAAGCTGTGAGTCGGTATGTATTCCAGAATCCAGACTCATACCAGTATCACTCGTTTATGCGGTCGTTCCTAGTACATATATCTGCCACATGTGGACGTCAAATTCTCTACATTAGAGACCTCTCTGCAGGATTAGTGAAGCGTTGGCCGTGTATATCCTACGTTCACTGCCAAACGTACTCAAGAACAAACTTTTTTTGTTGCTGATGTTTCTTCAGATTGTCAAGAAGTCACAAGCTGGCGGCGGTGTCAACGTCAAGATCGAGCATGCTGTCTACCAGTCAGCCAAGCTGTTTGGACGCCATTTCGACGAAAAAGATGAATTCTTGAGCCATACTTATCACCAGACAAAGTACTGATGTGCTGAAGGTGACTCGAAACCGCTTCAGCCTTGACTATCATCATATTGATCTACGTTTCAGTCTTCCTTCGGAGCAGACGTGTCCAACGAAGAATGGTTACTCATCAAGGCGTTAAAGCAGGTCAGACCATTCAATCCTTTGTTGCAGTAATACCCTTGCTCATTCTTTGCAGCAGTTCAACATCGATTGAGAATGATGAAGGAATTGTCCCCATCTACAGGTACAGATGAACCGTCGCATGCGCTATACACGAATATCACATTGATCATCAGTTTCATTCGTGTATTAGTACATATATATGAATCACGGTTGGATTGACCACCGTTCACGCATTTTCCGCGTTCCGTGAAGCTGCGTTGCTTGAGGTCGGAAGTGTGACACAAAATCAAAGCTCTAGCTTAAAGCGAAGCCTAAGGTCAACTTGATAATATCATTTCCTGTACGATAGATATCATCATCGTTGTACACAACTCGAGCGACTCGGCACCCTATATCTTACACCGCGCGACATGCCCTGCCTCACTACAAGCCTGACTGAACTTCTGTTCATCCATACTTGTCGAATTGAAATACAGCTTAATGTATTCCACTGTGGCAACAACATTGGATCTCGGAGGTCCTTGAGAAAAGCCAGGATTGCCATTAGGCCATACGTTGAGCACAATCTCAGAGGGGAGGTCGGGACATTCTTGGTTATTGTCTATTCAAAACCACATCGCAATGAGCCTTCTTGTTGGAAGATAATGAATCAAGAAGCGCATACCGCTTTCAGAGTTGTAATAATACTTCGTGGCGGTCTTGAGCCAGTCAAAACGGTGTTCGCCAAAAGTTCTGCGTCAGTTTATGCTTGGTAGAACGCGAAGCCTTGAAGACGCATGTAAAGTTGGCACTGCTAACGTCCACATCCCTGTAAGCTTCATCATCCACTTCTCCATTAACCATTCCGGGCTGGTTCGTGTGTTGAACATGCTGGGGGCTCTTATCATCGAAAGACAGGAATTGAATGTCTTGTTCTTGCGAGTCAGACTCGTAAGAGAAGAAACCTGAAGAGAATGGTTGTGTGAGGGAAGTATAAGGCGAATGATAATCGATTCGATCAAGTATTCACCAAAGACAACCCCAGGTACAGTCGGGACAGCCGCACGCATGCGGAAAGCACCATGCAGAGTATTTGATCGTTTCGTGAATATCTCCACAGAAAGAACCTCGCTACTACCGGCTGTATGCTAGATAATTTCATGAATATAGCATGATCATCTAGCCATTTCGCGCAGAAACGAAAAAAAAGTTACTTACAGCACTAGCCTGTATACCCAGCGCGCTTTTGTGTTCTGAAACATTCGCTTTGATATACTGAATATCAGCAGTAGCTGAACCGGATTGTGGCTCGTTGTCTGTAGAAACGATCCAGTCGTCACCCAAGGCAGCGAGAGCTCCTGATGAAGATTTGGTGAAGTCCGTGACAACAGATTCTCTCCATACATGGCCTGGGTCGTCAACATATCCACAGGAGCAATTACCGGCGTAGCTGAAGCCCGTCAGGATCACTAGCAGAAACGTTTCGACTGCGAAGAAGTAGTGACTATCAAAGGAAAGTTTCATCGGGATGGGATTCGAAAGAGAGATTAGAGAACGAGATTCGAGGGTCTTCCGGAAGACACCACTGATATGAGAAAAAGCAAAGCTCCTGAGATTGCAGACTGAGAAGAAGGACAAGAAAATGAGAGCTGTGAGAACCAGGGGGAATAAGTTCAAGTTGAACTAGAGGCGAAATATACTCACTTACTGCCTTCCAAGGAAGTTCCGTCGGAGGCTCATGCCAAGGGTCATGAGGCTCCGCGCATCGTTGAAGCCTGCAAAGGCTTGAATCAGCTTGAATCCTGATGTGAGATCATGAAGACGTGACGTGGGCTTTCTCTTGGTCTTGGTCTTCGACCTCTTCCTTCGGACCTCCACTTATCCCACGCATTAGCCAACCCGGGGAAGCGAAAGTCATGACTAAGCTTTATTAAGCGAGCATGACTCCCAGATGACTCCAAATCTTTGGCGACCCGAAAAATCTGACTTCAGTCAAGTTCAGATTCTCATCTTCCATCCGGCCTCCACCTTATTTCCTAATCGCTGCAACCTCTGATATCGACAGACGCAAAAAAGACACACAAGACGAAGATACCCAAGCTGATTCTGATCAAGCCCAACTGGTAATGAAATATTCGACCATGGATGGACCTTGCGATATCAGACTGCTATACCATACCGGTAAAGTCCTCTCTGATGATGATTCATTGGAAATGGCTGCGGGTATCCTTGATGAGAGATTTCCATCGCCGGTGATTCGGTTGGAATGACACTCACAAGGATTGAGATCATACCGCTTGAACCTGATCAGCGCTGAGATCTGCGTAGGGAGGCTCCCTAGTGTCATCATTACTTCCAGGTTGGCTGATATTTGTCTAGCAAAATCTAGGATATACACAAGTGTGTACGGTCGTCGTACGTTGCTTGCGCTGATATATTCGTCGTCTAGCAACTACACCGTAGCTGGCATTTGGTTGAAAACTATGCGGAGAGCTTTTGCGCGCTGGATTTCATTGGTAGTGTCAGGTATGTTGTTTCTTTCCTTTTCAAGGGCCATTTTTTGAACCGTCACGCACAGATTGGCTATCTTCTTAGGTCTTTTGACTGGAGGACCAGCTGCAATTTGGTTCGATTCACTAGTATCATTATAGCCTCAGTAATCCTGAAAGGTTTACCAGGTCTTCCTACATAAATCAGTCGTATTCATGATGTTCACCGCTGCGGTCCTTGTAGAAATCTGTTCTGCGTTGTCACTGAGTGGATCTATATACATCTGGGCAGCCAAAAGAGCTGGTCCTAAATATGCAAGATTCTTCGGTTTTATTGTCGCCTGGTGGGCTTGCACCGCTTGGATGACTTTCACTGCGAGCAACTGTTAGGTACGGTCAGAAACTTTCCTTCGAGCTTCGAGTATCAATCAACATCAACACACAGGCTACTGCATACTACATAGTTTCCCAGCTCACAGTATGGGGGATCGACTTTCCAGGTGGACTGGATAGCAGCAATATCAAGTGGAGGGCTCTCGTGCGGGCTATCTCTGAAGTTTTGCTCGTTATATCCGTGACGATCAATTATTTGCCACCGAAGCTCTACTCTGGTGTTTTCAGATTCTCGGTCGCGTTGATCAATGATCATGCTAGACTTCTTTCTATGCCTCATCTGGTTGCCTATCGGAGTTTCATATGGATTCAGAGATGCTCACGAGGTTTTCACTATGTCTTGTGAGAGCCATCTTAGATTTCCGTTGGTCAGATTTTGACAGTCTTCAAAGATAATGGGACTGGCGCAAGCGCAGGCTGGCACTGGTTCTATCGTTGTGAGTCCTTCAAGGATATTCATAAACTTCTATCATTCTCAGATAGTTTCTTGCACCATGCAGCTTGTTTACAGCTTTTACAGCTGGTACTATGATTGGTTTCGACGCATCGGGCCATATCGCTGAAGAAACCAAGCATGCTAGGTAAGGACCTTTTTTATCATCCCGTATGGGCATGCTCAACTATATTCATGACAGTTCTTGTTCTTGTTCTGCACTCCCGATTTCGATACACTATTTTCGTTGAACGCGACCCAGCCTTTCGTCCAGATTTACGCCTTAGCTCTTGGTCGGGCTACCAGTATTTTCGTGACTATAATCACGATCATAGGACTAATATCGGTATGTTCACTCCTCTGTCTATCGCTAGACCTCAGCTTGACATCAACATATTCAGAACACCAGCGTAGCTATTGTGGCTGCATCACGACTATTGTTCGCGGTTGCTCGCGACGGTTTACTTCCACTATCTGGATACATCGGTAAAGTCACAGTTGTATGGCAGCCAAGAAATGCTGTCACCGTGTTGTACATCTTCAGTGCCTCGATTCTGTGCACAATACTCTCCAGTTCTGTCGCTTTCACTTCACTCGTGTCTGCAGCCGGTGTGCCCACTATCGCTGCTTACGGTCTCATTGCACTCCTACGCTTCACGATGACTCCCTTTCGTTCCTCTCGGTTCTTTCTCGGGCGCTTCGCATAGGTATTCTATGTGTGCGCATTTTTTTCCAACGGTCTTGTGTTTGCTGTGAGTATGTATATACCACAATCATGATGGAGTTGGGGAATATCGTTTTGACTGATCAGTTGACATTGCAGGTCATGATTTCGCCGTTTTACTTTCCTATCGACGCTGGGACTTTCAACTTTGTGAGTGCAGAACTGACACAGAGTGAAGATGATCTGAACTTCGTACACAGGCTTGCATTATCTTTGGTTCTGTAACTATCTTCGGAATTGTTAGCTGGAGCATCGTCCCCGAGGAAAAGTGGTTGCGGTGCGAGCAGGCCCTTAAACACCACAAATGAAGAGTACTAGTAGTGCTTTCACTTCAAGTCAGGCAGTACTACGGGTTTGGTTACTTCACTCAGGAATTTATGCACTTGGAGTTCGACGTAGAAATTTTCCTTGTCAATTTTGGCCAGGAGATCCTGTCGACCAGTTTTTATGAGCTGGCCATCGCTCTCTACGAGGTGAACCTCAGAGAATGGTATCTTTTCGTTCTTGAGCTTGCGGAATTTGGAATAAGTGATAGCTGAGGCATGCATACGACGTGTAGCAAGAGCGCTGAGAGTGTTATACGATTGAAATTGGAGACCTGGTCTTCTAGCGACCGAGGTGAAGGCCGTGTATGAGGCCATCTATGTTCTTCAATCAGGTTATGTGCAAACGAATAGACAGAAACATAAAAGTACCAATGATTTTGAGATGCAGACCGTTCCGTGGGATGATTTCGCGGGTACATTTGAGCGTCTACTGCCAGGTGCTTGAGTTTTACTCTTATGTTCCATTTCCTCAGGAGCCGTGCTTCTCTCAATGTTTCTGTCCGGTGTTATGCCACAGAACTGCACAATGCTTCATTGAAACCATCTATCCACGGACA
The DNA here is from genome assembly GCA_027919835.1 of Lentinula raphanica. Lineage (NCBI taxonomy): Eukaryota > Fungi > Basidiomycota > Agaricomycetes > Agaricales > Omphalotaceae > Lentinula > Lentinula raphanica. The sequence continues at coordinate 126,997 of JANVFP010000014.1, read as the reverse complement.
ACCGCTTTTTGTTTCGCATCCCCATCTCAGTGCGTTTTGCATCTTGCAATTTCGAACTTTCCAATTTCGCTGAGACATCGTAAGGTAGTCAAACCAGAAACTCCCGGAATTAAAGCCCGATCATATGAAGACAGGCGTTGAAAACTCATGGATCGTCTCCCAGATAACAGTGTGGTGGTCTCTTTGGTTGGAACCATTAAGTATAAGAGTGGAAGTCCGTCATGTTTTGTATGAGTGTTGTGACCTGAACTGAATTTCTTGATCAGGAATTTTGTGAGTTCGACTCAAGAAACTCTGTATGAATATCCAATGATCATATGCACGTCAAGCTACAAATTCCGTCAAGCCTCTGACTTTTGGTACCTCACTGGATTCGAAGATACTGATTCCGCGCTCATATTAGGTGTGTAATGTAGAATTCCTATTCGACCTTGGATGGACTAACCTTTTTTTCAGACAATGCGTTTTACACGTCCTGGATTGTCAGAGGCTGCTCTTGCTGCACATTTCGATTATCTTTGTCGCCTTTCGGAAGCACAGCGTCTTGCATATGTTGTGGCTAGATCTTTATGAATCCGACAACTTCACTCGGAGTGGAAGGTATATCATGCCCGAATCACACCTGGCCGTTGCTGTTTGATACTCACTCAGTTTTTTCGTATCTTAGCTTGACGCTCAAGCCAGGACTTACGTCCCTCCTTCCCCAGCTTTTCCAAAGCATTTTCACGATCTCGGTGTTCGCATCGAAGTGAGGTCCATCCCATCTGTTGTCTACAAACTTTCTACTGCCGCCGGACCAACGCTAGCTACGCCACAATCTGAGCGAGAATTGTGTTTTTTTTCTGGGTAGCCCGAGTGCTGATACCTGAAGAATATCACCAAGCGATTCGCCCAGCTCTCGTGAAGTGGGATGGGGATATACATAAAACGAAACTTTCTCACTGATTAGATGCAGACCTTACCTCGAAGTGTTAATCAACACAAATGCGATGTCATCCTCGACATACACATACTTGTTGGAATGATTATTTACTTACTTACTTTTGGAATGAACAGGACTGGCAGCAGTCGATTAGACGAACAACTTGCTCTCATGCTCTCGCTCTCCATTCGAAACTCAAACAGGTGGTTCGTAGTACGTACCCGACTACCGCTCCACGCCGCCCAGATAACCATCGAATCCAAACCAAAACCACAATCCATCGCAATGCGCGAAAAACAGCACGAGTGTGGAATAATATCACTGCTGCTACATTCAAATTAAATGATAGATCTTTCCGCATGGAATATATACGCGACTAACCAAACAAAATCTCTCCCTAGTGATACAAGAAGCTCCAAACATCGTTGGCGATCATCCTTGACTTCCCTCAGAGCGGGTCACTGAATACCTACTCCGGCCGTCTCCTCACTTGTCTGTTAGTACGCTGATCCCTTTCCACCACGATTGCTCCTACCTTCTCCTGCTTCTTGTCGGGTTTCCTCAGATCGGGTTCAGTACTAGTGACGTGAAGAGACCTGTTGTCAACCAGAGTATCGATAAATTCAATGGTAGCGTTATCATCAACGACATTCAAATTTGCTAGGAGAATAGACCAGGAATAGACACATCAATATCCGCAAGTACTATATCGTCACGGTATACACTCGGTCAACATATTACATAGACTATAAATGTTGTCAATCCCCTCCAAATTCGTCTTGCGCTGCCGTGTCTGCAAACAGCTCCCTCTCGATCTCCAACTCATGTGCTCTGGTTCTGATGGCAAATGCAGAGCGTTCAAAAAATTGGGCAAGACGCTCGCAGAGCTGGATGTCGGCATCGATCTGAAGCATACTACGTTGAGCCAGTTCCCTCTCCCTCAATCTGATCTGTTCCTCCCTCAACCTGATCTGTTCCTCCCTCAACCTGAGTTCTTCGGCCTTCGACCGCAATTTAGCACGCAATCTAGTGGCGTATCTACAGAGTTGGTTCCAGGCGAAGATTGCCTGCAATCGTACTCAATGAAGATGTTCTTCTGAGATTTGACGGTTACTCACTATGCGTGCAATAACCTCAAGGGTTCCAATGAAGGCACCAGCAAAGCACACGAAGAAGATAGCGAAGATTATTGCTCCTTTGATGGTGTATAATTCTTTGGACAGATCATCTGAAGATCGAAGGTCAACCGGTCAACTGCAGATGCAGGAGCGCGGGAGAGAGAATTCATACCTGAAATCAATAGTTGTAACTTCGAATTCGTCGACATGGGTTCGGAAGTTCGAGTACTCGATTTGTGTACATATAGCAGGTTTTCAAGAATGATGATGATATAACGGCGGGACATGTGTCTTGTGCATGTGCGAGCAAAAGGCGATAGATAGAGGATCCGGAATTATCCAAGCATGCTTTCTGGTAGAGTGATATGAGACCTCATGCTCATGTTGCTTGACATGATCCAGATAATCTCGCTTAGTACGGGTATCCGCAGGTTTCCATAATACATACTTACGAGTGAGCTGTTATGTACCTGCTGTCACTACATTATTTTTCATGATCTTCAAACATCCAGTGTACATATGCGATGAGTTACAGGTCGAGGGGAGGGAACCTTGACAGGAAGGGGAAGGGGATGAGAGAAGGGAGGAAATCAGAGCTGAACGTTTGAACCGGGGTCCACTACTAGTATATCCGATGATGCTCACTGCTCAGGGCTTGCTACCTTTAATTAACCAGGATCATGGCATTTTTGTCAAAAACATGTGTTCATTCTACATGACATGTTTCTAAGCCCAGAGAGGCCAAGATGCTCCCTGATGCATGATGCTCCAAGATGCAGGCTTCAGCTTCGAATCGAAGTTCTAAAAATCAGTTACCAACAACCCTGGACAGTACCCTGGACCTGGACCTCGATAGGGATGTTCAGTGGAACGAAAATGATCGATATAACTTCCAACCCTGGACAGTACCCTGGACCTGGACCTCGATAGGGATGTTCAGTGGAACAAAAATGATCGATATAACTTCAATTTATTCATCTCTAAGATATCGGTAATGCCGCCGCAATGTGACGCGCCACCGAAGATATGACTGGCCTGTATCAACCAGGAAACTCCATGGTGAGGTCCGCGACAACTGTCGGGAGAAACTTGGCTGGCCTTGCGCTCTCAGCGGTTAAATGGAAGATGACCTTGTCATCGGTCCTGAAAACATACACTCCACAAAAAAGGAGAAACTGTGGTGTGTACAGAAAGATCTTTCCCATGCACCAAGGGAGCAAGTTGAGCATCCGAGGTCTGCGGTGATGAAGGAGGTAACGATAATAGGTATACCGAAGGTAGCAGAGTCAATGGGTAAGTTCCCCTCCGCCTGTTTCGGAGAATGCGCGAGCATACCCTGTTTGACTGCTCCAATAAGTATCTGGCATCCCCGGAATTTCTGCGACCAGATGCAGTACACATTCTTTAGCAGGTTCTGGACTATGAGGTTCACGCTCGGACGACTCCAGGAAATAGGGACGACGGGGACAAGGTGATACTTTGCTTTGGTTTAAGTGCAGGCGACGACATTGGCGAAGAGAATAAGTGCGAGGTCGGGTCATCCTCTCTAGAATTCGGCACTGGAGAAGATTCGCTAGTCTCGCCCTTTCCGAAGAGAGATTGGAAGCTCGGGAGCTTTGGCCTCGAATCAATCTCGTCGTTTGAAGGGAGATTTCGCAGATTATTATAGTACTGTGCATTATACATGTACGATTTGCTGGTATCTCGACCGACAACCTTACTCGAGACGCGTAAGAATGGTGCTGATCTCGATGGGGGAACGTGTTAAATATTAGAGGTGACGTGACAGGAGGAGGCGACGAAGAAGATGTCGAAAGATGTCGAAGGGAACGAAAAGCGACGTGTATATGATGGGCTACGCGGATACCCAACTTCCGTCGGGGAATACGTGGAATAAGAATGAGAATAAAGAGCTGGAGATGACCATTCGTATGTGTATTGAGAAGAAGATACAGGGCGCGAATGCGGGTATGTAGCAGGTGATGACATGGGCGACGAGGAATACGAATGCCTAGATATTTTCTCGGGATGGAATACCTGAGAACTGGTATATCGTCGTGTATTCAGGTCGTCATGTCTGCTGGCATTGTGAGCAGCTTGCGAGTTCCTTGTATTATGGAAGGTAGATGAAGAGGAAGTCGGGTACATGGAAGTTATGGTCGGAGCTAGGTCATGAGCTGATTCGAGGCAGAGCTTCTGATCAACAAAAGTTCTGCAAGTGAACAAATGACGATCACCTGCTATTCGATATTCGCGTCTAACTCAGTTCTTTCATGAAGACATGGTCGAGGATAGACGCGCCACTGTGATGGGCCCTTAAAAAATCGACGAAGGCCTGAAACATCAGGTGAGTCGCGTAGTGATTGGTAGAGACGTGCGAGGACGGTATGGAAGTTGTGATCCCCTCAAGAAAATCGACAAATGACGGCGACGTGACGAAGTGAGCTGTGGGAGTCAGCCGCAAGAATCGGGGACCAGGGAGAGGCAGACCACTCACCCCTATTCACCCTCTTTTCCCATAGGATTGAGCTTTGTCATCACTAATATATTGCACAGCTGTGCAGATTTCGGCAGTGGTTCTATCTCGGTACTACAACGACTGCCAAACGACTTTACCTTCTTTGTGCGCGGCCGGTCAACACGAAGTGCAGACGGCCAGCAAGGTATCATTGATGTAGATAAGTGCTGTCTTTTTACACGATGACTGTTCCCGGAGCTATGATTGTATTTCATTGTCACTGGAGATGAATGGGCGACGGCCCAAGCTTGGTCCAAGCATATCCGTGGCCTTTCCATAATGAGCATTGACCACAGGCCGCAAATCATATAAAGGGCACACTAGAGCTCTTGCCTCTTACGCTCTTTCACCCGAACAGTCACCATGAAACGAAGTCGCTCTCCTGTCAAAGCCCATCCCACAGAAAGACACACGGTAAGTTCTATTATTGTAAATGTATTTGAGCATCTGTTCACGCCAGTTGAATGTTAGAAATTGAGGGTAGTGGCACATAATCAAGACTCGTCAACCGTCCAGTCAATGATTTCAGACCTCGAACAGGATATTGCTGCACTTCAGAAAGAAGTAGAGCGTCGAGATGTAGTTTTGCAAAAGGCACGAGATGTATCGACGAAGAAGCAGCAGGAACTGGATAAGGATATTGAACAAGTCTTGGTATGCTTCGTTCTTCTCTCGTATCTTGCCGCTTCTCATCTTTTCCTAGAACTGGGTTCCCAAGGCTGTCGCTGATGTTCAAGCGAAGCATGATCACACGTACCGCCTGCTGCGTCAAATGAGCTTCCAACTCATGCGTTGCCAACGCCAATTGAAGATTCCAGCGTCCTTGAGTTTTGTAAATCATGAACTTGACGGATGTTCTCCAAACAAGATCAACGCCAAAGTTGGTAATGTCAGTGCTATGTTGCTTCAGGAACTATTGGTCTCTAAGGTGAGTTCCCGTTCCACGAACCCTTCTGCAAATGTGAATTTTTTGCATCCAGGAAGCTCACGAACGAGTCGTCGCCGAACTCAACGAACGAGTGGCTTTCTTAGAAGGCGGGCTTGCGGATTTAGAAAACGGGCGCGCCCAACTTGTATCAGGATCGGTAAGGAGATAGTCTTTTGGCCAACAGATTGTTCACTAAAATCAGCAAGGGAGGAGAATACGACAAAAAGGAAAGTGGTCACAGATCGTCCTCTATTGACCTGGTAGGTCTTCAGTTTTCTGTGATCGTATTCGTGGCTTATGTAGCATCCAGGAAGCCTACGAACAAGATGTTGCCAAACTCAAGGAACGAGTGGCTTTCCTAGAAAGCGGACTTGCGAATTCAGAGGACGAGCGCGTTCAACTCGAGTCAGGCTCGGTGAGGAGAATGTTGTCTATCCAACCGATTGCTCACTAGAACTAATAGGAATGTGAATACGACGAGAACGGAAGAGGTTTCGGATCTTCTTCTGTTGACTTGGTAAGTCTTCTGGTCTCTTTCTGTGATCTCTTCCATGGCTTATGCATGCAGGAGAATGATTCTGGCCGCGATAATGAAGATGTACTTCTGTTGTTTAGGCGGATTTCTATAGATATCAGTTAAGCTCACTCTCATTGTAGGTATCAACATTTGGAAGTACCACCTCTCTTTTGCAGTTCCCTGCGAAGGAAGCCAAGAAGGAAGCCAAGACGGACGCAGTACGTTTATCTCTTATATTCATTGATTTCGATCAGTCATTTCATCTCTATCGGCAGCCCGAGATAGGAGAAAGCAGAAACTCGCTCTCTATGACACTCGTGAATGAGGTTCGTAGCAATAAACCGTCGAATTGATGTTGCACTGATTAGACGCCCAGAGTTATCCTCACGTCTCTCCTCCTTCCGTCTACCCTCTTCGATATCCTCCAGACGCTGCGGATGTCAAGTGGTTCAAGGAAGCCTTTGATTTCTTGAACATAGACCTGGGAAATTCTTTCGCTATGTTGGTCGATCGCTGGTGTGATCTCGAGAGCCTCAATGGATGGAAAACAAGCAAGCATGCGCTTTCGAATGTCAATCGCCCTCAAGAAGTCACTAAATGGATTCGATACGGGCGATATGCTAGGATCAAGATTGTCATTCCTCCTTCCCAGATCGACGCATTTGCAGAAAGAATGTGGTCGTGGTGGGTGCATCTTCAGCCCGAATGGCGAAAACTCGGGAAAGATCTGCGACCTGTACCAGTTGAGCATTTTGGAGACGATTGGATGACCTTGGACATTCATGGTATCAACGGCTGGCTGAGTCTGTTGGCAGGCCTCAAATGGTGGGGTGAGAGTCTCGCGCAGGAGAAAGACCTTGAGCGTAACGGCAGAGATCACGATTGGTTGGAACTCATGGAAGATATGTCGAAGATGCTTCTTGGTTTGCTCACGTACAAGCGAAAGAAGATGTAGTTCTAGCTTGTAGAACGAGATGTTGGAAGTGTACCATCAATTCTCAACAAAGTATTATTACAATCACCAATGAATGGACGTTATGTTACTGTATATGTAGTCTTTTCCGACTCTTTCTCCCTTTTGTTCAACTTTGAATGTGATCTCTCATCGAGGAAAATTCATGATATTTGGACGCCGTCCGGACATCCGTCAAAATTTTGCCGGTTGCCGGTCAGTAGAGCGGCTAGCAGCGCGCCTTAAGGCCTAAGGCTTTGAATTCGAGGCTTGAGCTTGAACTTGAACAATGTATTCCACGGGAAAACGCAAGAGAACGCATCTGGAACTCCTTCAGCAGGAATATCAATACCTGTCCTCCGAACCATCCGCTCAAACCTCTGTAGTCGAGGCCGAAATATTTCCACCAAAATCAATGGTTTCTACTCGCACCACTGTGCCTACTATGTCCAGTTTACCTTCCTCGCCCACCAATATAGACAACATGCTTGTGGATGGAGATGATCTCCATACTTTGGCTCCGATTACAGCAGGAACAGATTGGTCTTGGTTCACTCGGGAAGTCATCGATGATATGGTACTTATAGCTCACCGTCTCGAGAAAATGAAACGACACTCATTTCAATTATTAGGTTGATCATGTATCGTCTGAGTATGTCGATGAAGAGGGTCCCAGTAGAATCATTGTCCCTAAATTCATGAAACGCGAAGGCCTTCAAGCATGTTTCAGAGCTAGCCAGCTTAAAAAAGACCTCGAAGAGTGTATTCTGCTCCTAAAAAACATTTCACTATCGGAGAGTCACCTTCAAATACATTCGACGTTGTGTTCAGTTGAAGCAAGAGTCTTAGCAGACAAAGAAGAGGCGCAACGTATTACTCGATCAGAGGCAAGCGCGATCTTGGAAGATGCTGCGGCAATGGTACGAGAACTCGAATCTTCTTTGAAGGATTGGCGTTCTCGCTATCCCGATAACTCTCCGATCCGAATTGATAATGGTAAGCAAGAATGTTTTAATTGTAGAATGTGTGATAATGATGCTACATTTTTCAGCATCGGCATTCGTCGACCCAAGTAAAACCTACCCTGTACCAACTCTGATGGCTTATAGTCTTGTACTATCGCAACGAATTTTTGCTGGCGCGAGTGAGCTCAGCGCTAATGCTACTTTGCAAGTTATGCGTCTGTATGGCTCGGCTGTGGCTGCTCTCGGCGGTCAAGCCACTCTTCTACAAGAGCGCGCTCTTGAGGCTATTCCCTCCCACGTCGAAACGGTGGAAAATCGATTCAATCTTGGAATCGAGACCACTACCTATGCCGTTTGCCCAACTTGCAATTTTCTCTATGAACCGCAGCATTCTTCGAAACCCGAAATTGCGATTTATCCAGACATTTGCACAAACCGTTCTCCCCTAGATTCTCTATGCAATTCGCCGCTCCTGAATGAACTGGGAAAACCGCTAAAGGGGTACGAGTATTACCCATTTCCTCAGTGGTTTTCTCAGTTCATTGCACAACCTGGTGTCCAACAATACGCCAAGAGCTTCTGCGATGAAGTTCGCAACAGATCTGCGCCCCCAGTAGATAAGGCGTCCACCTGGGATGGTGACATCTATCAGATGTTGCTCGGTCCAGATGGAAAGCTTTTCGTAGATGGGGGTGAAGAAGGTCGTTTCTTCTTTCTGCTCCACGTGGATTTCTTCAGCTCAGAAGGAACAACAGGGAGAGGAAAACACAGATCCACTGGAATTGCTTCGCTGAAATGTCTCAATCTACCCTTCCATCTCCGGGACGATATAAGCAACGTATATATCCCTGGGTTTTGGCGGGGTCCCAAGGAGCCATCATCGCCCGACGCTCAACTAGCTCATTTATTAGAGCCGTTGATTTCAGATCTAGAGAAAGCTTACACGCGTGGAATTAGATGTTTTGGAAGCTCTTCAACTGACACTCCAAGTGTACCCGGAGAACAGGTTACTTTTCGTTGCATGCTTGCGGGTTCGTGCTCGGATTTGAAGGCGGCATGACCGCACGCTGGACTGTTGGATGTAAATTCACACCATGACTGTTTCACCTGCAACAACTTCCACCAGGAAGGCATCTTACGAACAGACTTCGAAAATTGGATCTGCGTCGATGATGGCTTCTTGCGAGAAGGAATGCAGAAATGGAGAGCAGCTCGAACAACGAGAGACCGAGAAACCATAGAGCACTACTATGGCACGAGGTGTACCGCTCTGGAGATTTTACCATACTTCAAGTTCTCCATACAGATTATTGCGGACCCCATGCACGCTTTCTACCATCGCATTATCCATCTCTTCATCCGGAATGCAATGGGCTTAACCACCCTCAGTCCTACTACATCACCACCTCATACATCGGACGTTGCCTTTCATCACGAATTTTCACCTCCTCCACGTCCCAGTCCGAAGGAAATGACCCAATCACGCACTGCCCAGGAATTCCTTACTCACCTGGAGTGGAATGATTTGACGATTGCCGAAAAGCAACTCAGGATGTCTCGTATATATGATTGGCTGATACCCACTATGGAGAACGATATCAGGGCTTTGGGAGATGTTGTCAAAGGGCATCAACTTCTTTCTCAAAGTCGACCTTCAAGAAGTTCGGACACTACGAAGCTACTCAAGCAGCTGAATGATCTTCGCTGGCACTCGCTGTTCTATATTTGCAATGACCTCTGGATCGCGCCCAGCCGAGATAACAGTCAAGACATGAAGATATCCAGTAAATCAGTGACTAGAAAAGCAATGGCTGAATCGCTACTATCTTGGGTGAGTTAATTGCTGTATTTTGTCCGAAACTCTGACCTGAATGGCTCCCAAGCGCATCGATGACGTCGATAACACCGGGAGGTTCGTCTGGCCACACTTTTCTATGAAAGAGCGCTCCGATCCAATAGCTTCGTGGGCACCCCCTGCCTTGATTTTTGGATCCAGCGGATACGTTCAATACAGCCAACTTGCGGCTCAAGACCGTGAAGCCGCCATGAAGGAATTAGCTTGCGAGATGACTTATCAGTCTGCCATTCGTGTTGGCCATGTTCATCGTTTCTTACGCCAACCTCTTGGTGATCAAGAAAAACTAGAGAAAAGTCTGGAAACCGCAACAATAGACGCCCTGAAATATGTATGCTTAGACATAAACCGAATTCCCTTCAAGCCTGCATCCGGAAGCACCACAAAGGCAATGCTAATTGAGCAACTCGTCCACTGGGTGCGTGCTCAAACTAAATCACTACCATCCGATACTGATAGGAGTTTCTCAGCGTCTTGACAAGCCTGTCTCACCTCTGACTTGGCCAGCGATCCGCAGCGGTGATGTACTTGCCCAGGTTCATATGTGCATCCGTGACGTGGTCGTTCCCTCTTGGATTTCGAAGCCTCCGTTTGATTGTTGTCTGAAATCTGGAGGGACGCTCAAGGCGGATAACTGGCGTTGGCTGAGCAGCCTTTACCTGCCGCTTGCACTCTTAAGTTTGTGGACGAAAGACTCACCTCTCCGAGCCGATGACTTCACTGAAATGGAAGACGTTCTCAACACCGCCATGCACTTGACATGTGCATCGATTCTGATGGCTAAACAGACAATGCCCCTGCAACGAAGAGAGTTATTCCTTCACCATTATAAAGCTCATATTGAAGGTTTGAAGAGGGTCTTCCCGGGATTTGGTGTGCCATCACACCATGTCGGATTTCACGTCTACGATTTCATCCGCCTCTTCAGTCCTGTGCGAAATTTTTGGTGCTTCTCTGGAGAGCGTCTCATTGGAAGTTTCCAGAAAATTTCGACAAACCATAAGCCAGGTGGGTGCTCGGTCCATGTACACAGTTCTTGCTAATTCCAAAATCAGGTCAATTCGAAATCACTCTTCTTCATTCCTACGGGAAGGGAGTCGGAGCACATCGGTGGCTCATGCGCTCGGATTGTTCGCCGCTGTTGACGCAATGCCACAATATATTGAACAAAGCGTATCACTTCTCTATTCGGAGCGAATACGGCTCACTGAAGCTCACACCAGTTTCAAAGATTCAAAAATTACCTCGCGACCTTGTTCAGAAGCTAGACAAAAATGATCTTCGGCGTGTCAAATGCTACACACGCATAGAAACTCAGTCCCAATCTTTCACGGTTATGGGAGTACCCGGGCCAGGTAATAGTTATGTGTGTTTTCGCTCGGACAGGGAAACGGAATGGAAAGTCGGACAAATCAAATACATTTTTCAACGAGAAGATGGCCCGATCCAGTGTGCAATCCGGCAGAATCTAGAATATCGTCCAGAACGAAAATCTTGGCAAGACCCGTTCAAGAGCTGGTGGTCTGGCGGTTTTGAAGCAAAAATGATCTCGAAGTCCTTTTCAGGGGATCTCACAATCGTGGATTGGCCATGCGTGCTAGGACATGCAGCACGATGGGACCTTACAGGGGGGACATCGATTGCGGTGAACTTATCGCAAGTAGGTACATTCAAATTTCTAGCTGATACCTTTCGTAATGATTGACCAAATTCTTCACCCCAAGGAATAGATTCTTCATGGATGACAGTTCAAGTACATTTTACATGAATACTAGATGCTTGTGAGGCTAGCGCTACTATGTACCATGAACTTGGTTGTCGAATACTTGTTGTACTAGTCCTCCAACAACCGAACCCACAGAAATCGTGTTTCCACCTCCTAACTTTTCATATGAAGCCCGTGTATCTCTCCTCATCCATCAGGGACATACGCTGAATCAACTTTCAAGGATAGTGAAAGAATCGAATCAACCGTAGTGAGAGTTTCTGTCGCAAGTTGGACCAAACTACGATGGTGCACAAAGGTAATTTCAGGATACGACGCAGTGCACAACGAGTAGGGTATCTTGAACAGATAGTCGAAAGACGACTCAACTGATGATACTCAATCTCGCTCAGCTCGTGATCTGAGCACTCTAGTAAGTTATACTCGATCAACAACTATAGTCTATCTACATGACACAATGCAAACTCCATATCATTAACACAAGACTAATAACCTCCTCTCTTCCTCTCCCTCTTCTCCCTCCTCCCTCTCTCCCTCCTCCCATCCCTTCCCTTATTCTCTTCCTTGCCATCCATTCCATTCTCTACTGTGTTCGGCCACTGGTCCGCCTGTTGGATGTTCGCGTATTGCGAGAACGAGACTACCGATTGACACGATGCATTTGAAATCAGGGACCCGAAGGGCGATACCTTTCAAGTGGACGACGCAAAGAACCAGAACGCCGGCAGTGGGTACAGACAGGCGCGAGCCCATCTAGAAACAAAGACAAAAAACCTTCAATCGAACGTCGTTTTCTTAGATTTGTGTAGAACAAGAACTGACCAGAGCACAGGGAGCAGATGTGCCGCCGGTACCCGTGAGGTGTTCTCTGAGGAGATCGACACAAGTGCCATTCGTACCGGCACCGGCAACCGAACGAGGAGAAGGAGGAGGAGGAGGAGGAGGAGGAGGAGGAGGAGGAGGAGGAGGAGGAGGAGGAGGAGGAGAAGGAGGAGGAGGAGGAGGAGGAGGAGAAGGAGGAGGAGGAGAAGGAGGAGGAGGAGGATGGCTTTTGTCAGAAGCCCTAAGAGTCACAACCTGACTTCCCGGTAGTCCCAGCTCGTTAGTATCGACAGAAGTCAGAGCAATCAGTGCAGTCGGAGCAGCGAGGACATCAGGAGCGGTAGTGATCGCGATGAGGACCAAGCTGACTTCAAGTGGAAGGGCGAGCTTGCGACGAGTCATGGTCGTGGGATGTAGAAATCGTCTGGTGTTCGATGTTGGTAGGTATATTGATATTGTCGTATGTAGCAAGGTCCCAGTCAGATGAATGATTTCTGGATGTCGTTTCGATTTGGGTCAGCTTGTTGTCAATGCAGAATTGGGAGCGTGGTGAAGAGATCAGCTCTGGGAGGGGCGCAAGAGAGCCGTTGTCATGACCGTACTAGTTAGTTATTCCACCCATATGAAGGACAACTGATTCTCGTGATGAATTCGATGAATTGAGCCATTTGTTTTCGTCCTCAAACTGTCTTTCCTGGTAGGGTTCGAATTCGGTCTTGCAAGTCATGTTCTTCAACCGGGAGAGTCAACGAACAATTCAATGAACGCTTAAGTACTCACATGCACAGATGAGAGATCGACTAAGGCGCCAGCGTTTACGAGCCCAGTTATCGTCTGAAGTAAATCCTGCCTTCGAACATTGCTCGGAAAAGTCGAAGTCGTGGGTGGCAGCTATAAAGTCAAAGTCAAACCCGAAACCGCAGATTCAACATGTCAAAGTCGAGACCACAAGTCCGCAAATCTGGCCCATCTCGATTATTGTCCGAAATTTGACTTCCTTCATAGATACTCCCGCCCAGATCTGCACTTGGAGGCTTCACTCAATGCAGACTTTGAATCACCCCGCGTCGCGGCCCCGTCGCGTTACCCTGTTTGATGACCTCGGAACGATCCAACTTCAGCGGGACACGTATCGTGCCAAAGGATATCATAAGGATACCAATGAAGAAGAAGAAGTCGATGAGCTTGAGCAAGAGTCCGAAGAAGCGAGAGCTGAAAAACGCGAGTAAGTCCCTAGTCATCATTGTTGATAATGTATGGCTTCACTCACCATGAGTATAGATTGGAGCGTGGCTTCACTGCAGTCGGCGAGATGGAACACATTGTGAAGGATTTCATCAAAGAGGTTGGTAAAGAGGGTGGTCGAGCATTGGTCATTGAGGTAAGATTTTGCTGTTCGGATTGTGACAAATTCTTGACTCTCCTTGAGCTTGAGAAAGGAGCCGAGAGCGCGAAGACTCACGACACCCAGTCCGCTACCAAGATCATTGGTATAGAACTCAATCGTCGTATCCGCAAGATCAATGAGCAGAGAATGAAGGAGTTTCAAGAAGGACGTTTGTTGACTACTGAGCGTGAGAACAACGCCCTCCATAGACGTGACCTGACGCGTGCTGACATGACCCAGCTTCTTCAGTACCCTCATGATCACTCATTCTTCTCGACGAGTTCGATGAAGGCTCTCGTGCTAATCGTGGACTGCAGAACGATATGACTGGAGGTCTACTGTGTCCAGCTGAGATTGACTGGGACAACACCGAGTAAGTTCTTCCCTGTCTTGCCTTTACTTGACATGAATTTTCACCTTCTACATAGTGTATGCGCAGCTGTACAACGAATGGATCCTGAATTCGATTTCACCAGCTCCGCCCGCTCCCGCTGCTTCTATAAGGACGAAAAATTCAATGCCGTTTCACCAGACGAAGGTTACCTCCAAAGTCACCTCTTGTTACAAGTATGTTGTTGGTGTTTTGGGTCATATTGTTCTAATGTTTTCGTCTCAGGTCTATCGCACAATTTATACATCTCCATCCTCAGCGAAAGATCAGTCCGAAGATGCCGAGAATATGCCACCTGCGAAGAAGAAGGCCACTAACAGCCATCGCGCTCACGTCGCTAACCTCATTCATTTGGCGCAAGTCACTCCCAGATCTATCGCTTATGCGGCTGTACATGTGAGTATCGTCGTGGAACTCAATTGCTACATGCTGACTTTTGTTATCGAAGCTTCACCTTGCACTTACCGACGCCTCTCATTGGACCGATTGCTATGATGGCTACAATCATCGAGACCTCTGGAACTTCGTCGTTGACTTCTTTGAAGACCCGGTCGATGAGGAGGCGGAAAAGCAAGCCAAAGAGTTGTTGAAATGGTGGACTGAGTGCGTTAACAATGGCTCATCATCTCTTCCTTCACTTATCGTTACCCTGTGTAGCCGTATCTTCACCGGAACAGGCTCTGCTGCAAACAGCCGTGGAACGAAAATGATTTCTCGCCGACAAGCAGTGTCCAAGAATGTCTAATGCTCATTTCGCTCGCTGCAATCACGACGCCCTGGCTGTGATTCTCTGTTTCCGGTAGCCATTAGTGACGATCTTGTGTATATCTGGCCCTACAATGAATTTCAATGTGTTTTTCGTTCTCTTCTTGCTTCTGGTTGTATAAGATTACAAGACACCATAAGTGACTATAACCGCTAGTGTTGTTACGCTCACAGTGTGATTTTTCCGGGAGCATATCTCAGACATACATGTTACTGAAAACATCATTGCTGCTCTATGGTGACCTACAGAATGGACAGGATCATGGCGTTACTCACCGAGGAGGTCGCCCCATTGTTACAACAAGTATATCCAGTATAATGTGTTACATATTATCGTACGATTTCCGCCAATTTACTGATGCGCTGCTCATGATCAGATTGGGCCTGAGACAATGTTGTCGTAGACAACTTTGGTCCAAGCGTAGTACTCCTCGAACAGATCTAGCAGGTGATGTGACTGTGTTCACCTTTCCAGGTCTTGAGATGAAGAACTGTTTGAACTTGGTTAGGAAGCCACTTAGAGGGAATATGTTGACATACAAACCAAGTCTGTGGGGGGCCGATGCTTGACCCCTCAACTCACTCAAGGTATTGAGTGACCATTGATACCCCCATGGTCACCCAATGAGCACCCAATGAGCACCCACTCAGCGCCCGCTCATCGCCCGTTCCTTTTCGCAGCCGTAAAATCTGACATTTAACTTGGGTGAAAAGCCTAGTAAAATTTATTGTATATCAAAGGCAATATGACCGGTAAGTTCATTTCTTTAACACTCGAAGAACTGTCTATACAACAATGGACATAGGGATCACTTTACCTGTCATTTTACAGCTGAATTGATATTGGTAAAATGCAGTTATTTCCAAGCCATCTTACAGAGGTTCTATACACTGTATAACTATGGTCAGATTGACAGTAAAATTCTTGGTGAAATTTTAGATAATGCAGATAGTTTTACAGCTGTAAAATACCCATTCCCTTCCAGTGACTCCAGCTAGAATTAACCCCCTTTGAGATGCTCGTCTTTTCTTCGTTATTATAGTCAGGACCGATGGAGAGTCCCGGTTGTTAGTCCGACATATGCACGTTGCACCTATAACATGGAGGCACATCATTCATTTTATTGCTAAAACATTGCGGATGGAATTCTTCAATGCTCCCTTTCAAGCAACGCTCCTGGAAGGTCTCAACAAGAGTAGCCTGTAGCCTATAGGCCAAAGGGTTTGCGCCAATCCCATTGAATTCCCACTTTGGAAAGACGGACGGACCCACATTGATCTTGATACATTTCATCATTCTTGATGACGATCTATGAATGTTGATGTGGAGATCTCAGTTCAAATAATCACGTGAATGAATTGCATGCGGCTCCACTAAGCCGCAGGGTCCCAAAAAGGGACAGTCTGTTCCTGGATTGTAGTCTCAACCTCTGGACCGACGACACCAGGATGACACCCAACTTTTGAGAACTTCGAGAGGAAATCTGGGAGTACGCTCACGGTGAATATTCGTTTAGTGCCATTGTCACAGCATGAAGACAACCCCAAAGTTATAGCTATCGTGTCGAGATTATCTAGGGGGTCCTCATTGAAAATTTTCACCTCCGTCAGTTTTCCCTTTGTGATGATCTGTTCTACATGTGGCGAGACTAGTACTTGGTACTCTGAGTAACGAGTGTGTTCGGAGGCTGAAATGAATTTAACCATTGAGGCATCCGAACGTGAACTGTTGTGAGTGGTTTTTAGAAGCTTCTTGAAGTTTGCAAACTATCAGAAACAATGAAGAATGAAGTGACAGGAGTAGGGTTCTATCCGATCGTATATTTAGGAAATGCGTCTCACATGAGGCGTATTTCCAAATCCTGAAATTTTCTTCGAGCACAAGTGCTGCTAGCTGCATGCGCAGTGGGGCTAGTCATGATTTTACAATAACCACTTTGATTTGCAACACGTTGCCATGAAAATCCGATAGTGAATATTTTGTTCTCTTGGTCCCTACCTGCCTTGATATTGGTTTAGCATCCCATCGATTACATTCTGTGCGACATCGATACCACGACCACTAAGATCAGTCTGCGTTGATTTTACATTTAAATCAGTTTCAATCTGACCGTACTTCCCAACTTCTTCGCCATGAGTTCCAATAACACCTTTATCACTGAACAGCTTGCAAACCATTCAGCGAGGGCTTTGAACCAGCAACACAGGGTCGAACATGAGCTCGGCCAGTTGGTTCAACAGCTTACTGCGTTGGTTGGAGTCCTCAACGACTGCTATGAATACCATCGAGCAAGAGAAGTGAGCAGCTTTCAGCCTTTTGTCGATCATTCACTAATTTTCAATTTGGCAGATTTTGCCCCAAGACCATCGCCAGCGGAATTTGTCCGAGGTAGTAGACATCAGTCGGGACAGTGCAAAGCTCTGCCTTAGCCAGATCCAAGAACTGAACACGAAGACGACAGATATTAAACAAGAGGCAAGTCATTGTCCAAGACTTAGCCGCATAAATCTTACGATACGCTAGCTCATTCAGATGCGCATCCTAGCAATGATCTTCAAGTTGCGATCGGAATCTTCGAGGGAAGTTCTTGAGAGTCCAGTGATGGCTCAAGTGATAGACAGTGCTGTCGTGTCCATGTTTGCCTATGTCGAACAAGTAGAGGGTTAACTCGAATGCTGATAGACTCCTTCTTCACGGAATACTCAGTATGTACCTTCCGTAGTAGTGAAATCTTGCTCGGTCATCAATGGATACATGAATGAACATTGAAGCGATCATCAAATGCAAGTAGTGTCGGACCCGGCTGACAGCTCCAGGGCTGGTCTGAACATTCCAGAAACGAACTTCCAGTCGAAAGGTTAAGAATACAATCGCGACTTCTAGCCTACCAACTGATGATCGATCCACCTTTGCGTGTCTTACTGTGGGCAGCTCAAAAATTACCAAGAGCAGCTGTGAACAGCTGTCTCACGAGACGCCAGAAATTAAAACGAACCAAGGTTGCGTGGTTCTATATCACAAAGTCGTAGGTATACGCTGCGGGAGCTTTGATTATGCCACAATTCTACACTCTGTCTATCCTAACATGATGCGAGCAAAGACCACTACCAGGGAAGTACCTCTCCTAGGTCGTTTTAGATAGTTAGGAGCGTCCGCGTGATTGCGATCTCCGTCTTCTTAGTTGTCGCCCTTGGGTGGTGATCAAAGTACTGTGCAGTACCCAGCTTGGATTGCCCGTGGATGCTTGAATCGTTAGCACGCGTGAGGGAAAATCGGGATGGTGAATAAGAGGCCCGCTTAGATCTACAGGCTGCCACTTCTCTTGATCACCATGCGTTAACCACACCCAAATCTGGTATCCTCCGTCTCTGGTATTCCTATGGATGTACACTGTTCCTAGCTTTGATGGTGTGGGTGTTTCTGGCAATGGAGAATCAAGGTCTGTCGGAGACTGGCTGTAATGCCAGGCTGTGATACCCTGGCTGTCTTTGGAATTGAAGTTGGACGACTGCAGCTTTGTGGGGCCAAAGACACCGTTATCAACAATAGGAAGAGTGTTGCCCTCCATAAAGTACTTGGGTGGTTTCTCGAGCGGCTCAAAGCTAACAGGAGTCGCTTTCCTGGAAGCTATTTGTTTGTCAGAACATGAACCACAAGCACCATATCAATAACACGTACGATGATAAGTAGACGCTTCCGCAGCGTGATTCAGTATTCCCTTTTTCGTGTTGCCAGAGCCTCTGGGGACATTTTTCAGCGTTTGGTATACAGTGGAAGAAATTGCCTTCTCACATAGATCTATCGGTATGAGTCCTGGAGCATCAATATCGTCAATTTTGTAGAGGCGATTACGAACAAACAGAAATGCGCTCACTTGAAATGGGGATTATCGTGAATTTTTTGAACCATCCCGGTATTTTCATTTCTTGCATATTTGTAGAACTCGTAATTTTGGTTCCGAAACCAAGCCCACTATGGTTATTCATCAACGCTTACTGGTTATCTTTGACCTGAATGTACTAACCGCAGGCTTGTGAGAGGGGAGCGTCGAGGATGCCTGAGTAGTGGCTTGAACAAATTCTGGCTCCATGAACGGGCTGAAGGAAAACGAAGGGCTAGGGAAACAATGTCCAATTCTAATCATTACATAATAATGCTGTCCGTGACTACCTGGAATGTAAATCGATTTGATTCTAAGTGGCAGGCTCAGATGAGAATCGAGATGTGGCCGCTTGAATCCATCCACTGATCCAGCTCGTCTATACCTGCATCGTCACTTGACGAATAAAGCGCTGCAGATAACAAGCTCAGAATCCAGTCCTGGACTACTCGCATGATCCCAAGGACCGCAGAAACGATATTCTTGCTAGAGTCATCCAGAGTTCTGGTGAATCGCGAGGGAGTACAGGTGCAGAAAACTGACCCGAGCTCGATCTCCCCTGTGAACGTTGGGCAAGGGTCAGAAGTCTGAGGTGCAAATTTGGACCAGGACTCGATTTTCCCTGTTGCAGACATTGACGAGGAAGCTACTGGCTGCAGTCAGACGTGTGGACTATGACCCTAACTCAACCTTCAGTGCCCCTCCGTATCCCGAGGTCTGAGGGGCACACTACGACCCAAACTTTACCTTTTTCGTGTGTGTCCAGGACTTCGAGCGTTGTTCTGGAATGCTTATATGTCGTCGTAATTGCTCCAGTGAATCCTATGTCACAGGAACCACAGTCAGAGAACCATGCAAATTGACCATCACGTACTGAGTGTTCAAAAAAGTGCTACTGAGGAGTCATGAACATTGAGTATGTGGAGTTGACACTCTGAGGATCCTATTAACCTCTGGATGAGCGACAAGCTAAAGCCAGAATAATCAGATTTTTGACATCAACTTATCCAATGAGTTTCGAGTGCTTGAGGCGTCTCACCCTGCTCAACAAGGTATTAGGCCTCGCTATAGTGAGTTGGAGTTATGAAATTGTTGGTAGATTCATGATCAGTGTGGATGATGATTGAAAAATCGTTGAGTTCCAAACGACTCGGATGATGGTTCAGGTTGATGATGTACATGTGATAATTTAAGTAATTGCAATTGTGTGCATTTCTCACATAATCTTGCTGAAGTGTCAACGTTCAACGTTCACATTCAACGCCAATGCTCGCAAGAAGTTGCACCTCGCCTTGTGGCAGCCACCTCCTGGTTTTCTCTCTTCTCAGTAAGCTTCCAATAGTGGAACAGGTGCGATCTATATTTCAAACCCAGTACAACATTGTGATACTAAAATATTGGAAGCAGCTCTTCTCGGGCAAAACACTGTTGCGGCAAATTCGATTCATTCGATTCAACACTCCTTGCGGCCAATGGTCCGCTCGACTGGATACTGTCTACTCTTGGGCTGAGGTGGCACGATGCTGGGTTCATTATCATTGTGATAGCGCAGCTATGATGAGGTCACAGCTGTTGCTTGCGCTTCCAAGAGAATGATCCAGAGAAGGGTATAGAGTGCCGTTTGTGTCTTAATGGTTCTACTTGTTCAGGCTATTGGGCTAAGTCGTCACAGGTGCGATTGTTAGTTGGTGATATTGGCTGTCTGGGCTGACGTGAAATCTCTCTAGGTACCGCCAGGTTCTCCAAGCATCACATTCGCTCCGTTGCTTTGTCACGACATCCTGATACCAACATTCAACACCTTCAGGTTGCCCCGTGCTTCATCAACACTTGTTCTTTGGAACAAACATCACTTAGCTGTGTGGAGCCTTTGCCGCGCTCAACCATTATTCGCTATCACAGGTCCTTGCCGTCAGTCGGACGTCCAGCTCAACCAGACTCGGATCATACCAAGAAGTGCGAGTATTCACCCCCTCCTACACTGCTGTTTTCCAGGGCCTACACTTCTTTCTCCAGCTCAGTAACGACGGACATCCCTCCTCCAGCGTCGGTTGAGATCCTCGACTCATCGCTCAATCTTATGGATATGTCGACACCCACGCCTTCGCCTAAAGTCAAAGCGCGAACTCTGTCGTGTATCACCTCAGCTCATTCCGACAATTATCCCTTAACCAATCAGAGTCCTTTTTTCGGACACCCACACCTCCACCACATACAAAACCATCCCCGTCCATGTCTGCAGAGATTCATCCTCGTGTCGAAAGTGCGTCTGCTGGACATGTCTCTGCTCCTGAACCACGAAGAGCTCAGCTTACTTCTCCCATGTCCTTTGCAAGTTTTCGCCTCCTGCTTCTCTCCATCAAACAACCATGCTTCCTTCGTCGCAACAGCAATGACCAATGAGTCATTCAGAGCATCTACTTACGTCAGCATTGCGGAAGAATGAATTTGCCCAGGATGCTTTCTCGCCGTCAAATCCCCCACCCCAAAGTCTATCGTTGATGGCATTCACATTCCACTGTTTCCGCTGATTCATCCTTCGCCCAGCACAACCCTATCCTTTATCCTTTGCCCGCAGGCCTTATTGCATCGCCATTGTCATCCACGGGAAGCAATACCCCTGCGCTTTGGCTCTGTCCGGTCTTGCCCTTACACACAAAATCTGCCCCGGTGACCCATACGATGTACATGAGGCTTAGAGTATGGATGTTATCCTGATCTGTGCCAGACAGGTTCGAGGAAAGCAGAAAAGAAGGAACACAGGGCAAGTGCACCAGCGAGTCGATATGGTTTCTTGGGATGGTAGTGGAGATTAACAGGGTCGGATGAGGAGGAGGTTTGTGCTGATATATCACTGCTTTTATAGTTTCATGAATTGCTCATATCGTCATCAGATGCCTGAGCTTCCAGTAGCTCCACCAACACCAGTCCGCCGAACAGTACAGTCTCAAGTCAATGGCCACGATGAAGGCAAGATACGAAATACTTCAACCTAACCTGCCTCCTTCTCTATTGATCCGCGTCTCGGTTGTGTTGTCTATCTTGAGACAACCACGCATAGTGACTCTATGAATTGAGAAATAAAATATCATATCATCACATATCATACAAGTGCTGCTGTATTCTACTGGAATCCTATCTCCTCAACATAATGTTTATGTCTTGAATTGCTCTCGCTCAATAGATTCACACTATCCATCATAGAATTTCTGTTCCCTGCTTTATCTCTACCGCTCACCCTATACCATATGTCCACCAGAACATAGGGGTCAACGGTCCGTACGTAACAATTTGTTTGGGCTATTTTGCTATTTCCTTTTGATTCCAATGGGTCCTCGACGCGATTTCCGCCTTCGACGTTGCAAATGCAACGACTGCTGTTCAACACATCCACAGGGTCTTGACCAGCCATATGATGTTCTGCGTTCCCATGCCAAAAAACAACAGATACACGATCGGTTCAGAACTGTTCTACCGAGCACCGAAACCTCTTCGGATAGTCCTTCAGCTTCTCCCAGCTCTTCTTCAGCCTTGATGAATCCATTGAGCTCTGAACTCGCCAGGTCTTCCAGTACTGCTGGCACTACTGATCAAGGGTCTCCCCAAACCTGGCGAACCACTTCAGCTGGAGGCTTTGTCACCCAACACACATCTTCAACCTTGGCGGAGGAGATCCGACAAGAGATCGAAGTTCGTCTAAGATATCTCCTAGAAGCCAATCTAGATTTGAATTTCGTCCAAGTACATTCGCCCGATGAATCATTCATATTTCCGGATCCCGAGTCCATCCTCCAAGTCAACTCTGGGTCTTTCGCATTAACGGTGACACATCCAAATAATCGTCGGTTCCTTGAGACAGAAGCAAGGTTCTGTACTTTGCTGAGAGAGCTCCAAATAAGCCCTCGACGTCGTGACTCTGAAAATGATGTTGACGATTCCTTGGAGGAATTCCTATACGAGGCTTTGGAAAGTTTACAGCGGCTTAAAAGACGAAGCTGGGAGAATCAAGCCTTCCCCAATCTGAATCAATACATATTTGATAACTGTAGGTGGAATTTACTCTTCGACAGCAAATGTGTACCGACATTTCTTCAAATAGCTCGATATTTCAGACTCTGGGCACCCCAGGACCCTAGTGTCAGAATCGCCCTCATCACTGCCCTAATCATCTACATCAAGTTCCGGAATTCAGTCCGCCAGATGAAAGTCATCCTAGCCCTTCAGCAGGCTATGATACGGAGTTTGACAGGAAGAGTCAAACCAGAGATTCATACAGCACTTGGCCTGGATATTGCGGATCAGATACCTAAGGACATTCACACTGTGGTGGATCATTATGGTCTTGATCCCCCTTGGGATACCTTCATCTCATGCTCCAGCTGCCACGCCCTATATCCATTTACAGAATCGCCATTGGTGGAAAATGAAGGCGCCCTTCCCTACTGCACCTCGAAATCTCATCCCAACTCTCTAGAGTGTGGTAACATGTTGTGGAAAACACATAACATTGGTTCCCGCACCCTTCATTCTCCCGTTCGAAAGCAGGTTTTTCAGAACCTCAAAGAATGGATCGGAAAGCTTCTAGCCATCCCTGGGATCGAGGATTCCCTCGAACAATGTTTGGATCGCGTAGATACCTCGGGTCCCATCCAGGACTTCTGGGATTCCCCTATTTTCAATGAATTTGTGGGTCCCGATGGCAAGCCATTCATGAAACAACAATCGGACATCTCTGGATCACCCGATTTGCGGCTTTTGATGAGCCTTGGCTACGATTCCTTCAATCCTTTCCACATGAAAAGATCAGGTGGTTCTGCCAGTTCTACAGCTTTATACATGGTGCTCCTTGTCCTTCCCGAACACCTTCGTTACCGTAAGGAGTATATGTTTCTTGTTACGGTTATGCGCGGCCACCCAAACGAAGCTCAGATAAATCACACACTACAAAAAGTTGTCGATCAGCTTCTACTATTCTGGAATGGGGTTTTCTTCACTCGCACCTCCAAGTACGCAAGGGGTAGGACGGTGTATGCAGCTTTGGCCCCAGCGGTATGTGATACTGAAGGCGCACACTCAATCTCGGGCTTTGCCTCTCACAGTCATAAGTATTTTTGTGTACGATGCATCCTACCTATCCAAGACATCCACAATCTTGATTCCAGTACATGGCCAATACGCGATATCGAGACACACAAACTCCAAGCAAATCTCTGGCGAGATGCTCCTTCTGAGGCTGCTCGTCACCAAATCTATGAAAACCATGGAATGCGGTGGTCAGAACTGCTGAGACTTCCTTATTGGAACCCTATCCTCTTTACAGTCATTGACAGCATGCACCTCTGCTATCTGGGCCTTTTTGCTACCCATGTTCGCAAAATTTGGAAAATGGACGCGGAGGCTCTTGAAAGTGGCGAAGGCTATGCTCAGCCATCTTCCGACAAGAAACGCAAGAAACCATCCAATTCTCTCTTGCGCGCATTGTATAATAGCATCAGAGAAAATAAGTCTTCTCTGAAGAAGACTTTGAATGATCAAGCTCCTGCTGTCTTGTGGTATATCTGCTACAGTCTGGATCTTCCTTCAGCTGGAAAGAAGGAAACACTGGTAAATGCCATCATCAAATGGGTGCGAGTATTCAAATATTTTGATATTTCACACAACTTATTGCTGATTCCAGCGAGAAACCGTAGATCTTGATGCTATTCCCCTTATCCCTCCCTTGTCCTATAGCTCTGATGTTGGTGATACATCAGAGAGTCTGAGTGAGACGCTTGATTCTGATACAGTAGGTGCTTCTCTACATAATCCAGATAGTGTGTGATTAAACAATGCAATGTGCATAGGACTCTGCTATCTCAGTGGATACAGCTACTACCCGTTCTTCAGTTACATTTGGTGTTGAAGAAGCAAGGAATCAGCTTCCACCTGCAACCTCTTCCACCTCTCCCGGGGCTGATCCTGGTAGCTGGCAGACTGATCCCCAATATCAGACTCTGATCGAGCAGCTACGAAACGGGACACAGAAGATGCCTGGGCTTTCACGAATGAAGAAAGAGATGCTCAAGGCACTGTGTAGTGGTCTGGGGATTTTTTATAATGACAAGGAAGATCGCAAGGAGGATCTTATTATCAGACTCAAGATTTATGTATGTCATTCATGATCCTGTCCATAGAATGTGTTAACCTGATCTTCATAGCATACCGAGCAAGTTGAGGATGAGGATGAAGACAAGCTTTCAATTCCTGACACAGATTCTCTGCACTTCCTGAAATTGAAGGAACGTTTCGAAGAGAAAGAGCCAACCATGTCCACTCTGATGGGCAGTGAATATAATAAAGCTCATCTTGCCCGGCTGTGTCAGGTGTACCAAATACCTCCATTTACCTCAAGTCAATCTGCACCGATACCAAAGAAGGCTGAAATGGCAAAGAATCTAATCCTCTGGGTAAATTTAGATCTACTTCACTAACAAACATCATCTGATCAATTTGTAGCGTCGAGAAAACCGGGAAAGTGATCTTACTCCAAGAAGAGGAGCTACATCCAGGCATGTCATTGCCAAGGACATTCTGGATGAGGTCTGGAAAGACATGAAGATCACAATACTGCCAAGCTGGATTGACTCCCCTCCAGAAAACTGGGGCACAAAAGCCAATGGAAAGCTCAGTGCAGATGAATGGAAGGTGGTCTGTTCTGTGTCTTTGGTCGTCACCTTGATACGCCTCTGGGGCTATAAGTATGAAAACAATCCCCAAGCTCGACATTTCCAGATGCTCCAGAATTTCCTGGACTTGGTTCATGCAGTTAGGCTTCTGAACTTGCGTGAAACCTCGGAAGCTTCTCGAAATGAGTATCGTTCCCTTATCATCAAATATCTTCGCACCGTACTGGTTCTGTTTCCCGATGTTACTCTGAAGCCCAACCACCATTATGCTATTCACATCGTTGAGGACCTGGAGAGTATGGGACCGGTGCAAGCCCGCAATACACCAATCTTCGAGCGCACGAATCATATCTTGCAGGAAATTAATTCCAACAATCACTCAGGTCAATCAGTCATTTTGTGTGTAGTAGTGTTGCGTCGCTGACTTTTTAATTATCCTAGGCGAGGTAGAGGCTACTATGCAAAGTGATTATAGCCGTCAAGGTGCTCTTGAAATCACTTCAGGCACCCTTAAATCCTACCGACTTAGGGGGGATTACCCGCCAAATACCCGTACCTACTGGGGGGATTACCGGTCAATTACCCAATGGGTATTACCCAAACTGGGTAATACCCTGCCTCTGGTGCCAGGGGTCCCTGTCTGGTATTACCCTCCTGGGTAATACCACCCCTCCTACAGCTTGCTCACCACCCCTCCTATAGCTTGCACACCAATCTTACAGCTATTATACTATTACAACACAGTGTCCTGGCACCAATAAATTATTCGTACTATATACTTAGACTGTCTGTGCAGTAGACTCTGATAGAGATGTAACACAAGACTAACATGTATATGCAGGAAACTTGAGCTGGTAACTTATACTACTCACCGGTCTAATATTGATTGGGGATTCATACTGTATACTATACATGGTTAGGTATATTACAACACACATCCTTTCTGATGTTGCATAAATTATGCTAGTAAGCTAGTAGTAACTTATATTACCAGCATTGTAGTACCAATGATCTTTATTGATTAATGTTACCCCCTACTTGACATAGTGATAATACCCTCACCTAGTATGGGTATGGTAGTATCACCCTTGTCTAGTATTACCTTCATTTAGGAATATCCTCAGGCTAATTTTACCTTTACTTACTAATATTCTCACCTGGTATCATCCTCAGTTGGTATCACCCTTACCTGTATCACCGTTCCATGGTATTGCCTTGATTTGGTTAATACCTTCAGGCTGGTGTTTTATTTGGGTATTACACTCATTTAGTACCCTATAATGGTATTACCACATGTTGGTATTAAGGGTAAAGATATTACCCTCAGTGAGTATTACCTTCAGTGGGTAATACTATTACCCTTACTGCTCACTGGGTATTACCCTTAATGGGTATTACCCTTACTTAATGGGTATTACCCTTACTGCTCACTGGGTATTACCCTCAATGGGTATTACCCTCAGTGGGTAATTACTCTTACTGGGTATTACCCTCACTGGGTATTACCCTTACTGGGTATTACCCTCACTGGGTATTACCCTCACTGGGTATTACCCTTACCTTACCTCACTGGGTATTACCCTCACTGGGTATTACCCTTACTGGGTATTACCCTCACTGGGTATTACCCTTACTGGGTATTACCCTCACTGGGTATTACCCTCACTGGGTATTACCCTCACTGGGTATTACCCTCACTGGGTATTACCCTCACTGGGTATTACCCTCACTGGGTATTACCCTCACTGGGTATTACCCTCACTGGGTATTACCCTCACTGGGTATTACCCTCACTGGGTATTACCCTTACCTTACCTCACTGGGTATTACCCTTACTGGGTATTACCCTTACTGGGTATTACCCAGTGAGGGTAATACCCTTACCTTACCTCACTGGGTATTACCCTTACTGGTAATACCCTCACCAGGTACTCACTGCACATTCACTTGGTATAGTTACCAACTAACATTAACCTGCACTCTACACTAACACAAAACAAAATGATACCTAGCTATACTTATGTTGGCCTGGTTTTTCGGTTGACAGGAGGAGGGGGATGCTTCTTTGCTCGAGGAGCAGATGGGCCAGGTGACAGAGATGCTGGAGGAGCAGATGGGCTAGGTGATGGAGATGCAAAAAGGTCCGATGGTGTTTTCGATTTACGTTGATTGTCATTCTCCTGTTCATCATCTGTATCTGACAGTGGGCTCTTCCTCTCACGAAGATAGCTCTGCGAGTGAGAGACAGCAGCAACAATGTGACCATCCTCATCCAATATGGTCCCAACCTTAGCTAGATCCTTGAGAGGAAGTTTCCGTTCATCTATGTATGCATTAGAAACAAGTTTCATGATCTTGAGCAATAACTTACCTTCACTCCATTGAACAACCTCAAAATATGTTCTCCCGTGGGCCACAACCTCCTTTCCCTGTGCCTTCGCCATGTCTCGCTCAATTTGCTCTCTTCGTGGATCAACGATGCGTTTAAGGTCATCATTCTTGATATCGTTGACATTCTTGTATCCGCGCTCATACCCATTTGTTGTCGAGATACCGCACCTGAAGTACGGTAATCCAACAGGCCAATTGATGATGCGGATTTTTGCTCTCCAAGCCTGTTCGACGAAGTTCGTCATCTGAATCTTGAGACGATCCGCTTCATCTCCAAAAATGCGCTCTAATCATTTGCATGAGTCCCAAACCATGATCAGAACTGTTTAAGAGACCACTTACTGATGTCATATGCAATTATAATTGGTAGGATATGTCTATCGCGTGCCCGAATAGTTGAGGTCACTATGCAGTGCCCATACAAAGCAGCTAGGGCAGCATCAACCTGGCGCGAAACCATGTTTGTGACACTATAATGTACAGTTAGTAAAACCAAAGTCTGACATTCTACCCCACTTACGCGATCTGAGCCGCAATATCTTTTGCCTGCGTCAGCATTTGAGTTCCATTCCTTGCTTTGACATCCTGTAAGGCTTGAGTTGATACCCAGATGGACGGTTGAGCATCGGGGTGAACAATATATCCTCCAATATGAAATCCGGTCTCTTGGTATACGCGGTTCGCCTTAAGCGACAGACAGTTAGTACACGAAAATTGCATTCTGTCAATAAAAACATACCATGTTGATGATTGGACGTATGACCTTACGCACCACACCCTCAGTCTTTCCTTTCGCCACCGACTGCTGGACAAAATTATCATAATGAGTCCAATACCAGTCAATTTGCTGTTGAAGTGCTTCCTCCCGAGCATCAGGGTTCTCGAAGTCTTCGTCGGACAATCGTTCATGCAAAAAGTCGTCCATCGCCTTACTGACGATTTTTGTATATTCACCAATTGGCACTGAAGGTTCAACTTGGTGAGCGAGCAGCCAGATTACATTAGACAGCAGATACGTACTTTCGGCGGGTCGCTTCTGGTCTCCATGGTACTTGTACCATTTCTGCCAAATATTCCACGTTGTCATTGCGCGCGTAGGCCCCGCCTCGACATTAACATACTTAAAACACATTTCTACCGGCTTGTCAAACTCCTTGGCGATCTTTTCAATTTCGGCATTCTTTTCCGCAATGATGGCATCCAATCGATCTTTTGCTGCTCGAGGAAGAGAACCCTTACCCCCTTCGACCGGTGGGCTATTTTCTCGGGAGGGTGGTTCAAATCGGAGAGGTGCTGTATGTTTGGCTTTGGATTTCTTGGACTTGCTCGGTTTCGCAGGCGCCTGTTTGGACTGAGCCAAAGTTTGACGACGACCTTTAGTCCGTTGAAGAAGCAAAACCTGTTTGGAAAGGGTGGAGGATTTTGATTTGCCTGAACCACGAGAGCGACGTTGAGGAATTTCGGGTTCTTCATCCTCATAATCTTCCTCTTCCTCTTCCTCCTCCTCCTCCTCCTCCTCTTCCTCTTCCTCTTCCTCTTCCTCCTCCTCCTCCTCATCATCACTGTTGTACTTGTCAGACTCATCCTCGTTGTCCTCTCCTTTTGCCTTTGACTTGGCCAAGTTCCTACCCCCGTCTTCCTCTTCCCTCAATCCGGAAAAGGTCAAAGCCCGCGATCTGCTCAAACGGTTGGACCTGCGGGTATTGGGGAGAGATTTGTGCTGTTCCTTGTCGGCCTCCACTTCTTTTACTTTGCCCTTGGCGTTACGCTTCGCCCTCTCGAGAACATCTTCGTCGTCTTCCGAACGTGGTGGTTCAGGAGAGCTGGCATAGCTGACGAGTTGAACAGCCTGCTCTGGGGAAGGTGGGCGTTCAGGAGAACGTTCGCGTGCCGGAGAACGTTCGCGTACAGAACGTTCGCGTGCCGGAGAAGGTGGTGCATGTTCCGGAGAACGTTCGCGTGCTGGAGAAGGTGGTGCACGATCAGGGGAAGACAGGTGTTGCTTTGGCTCTTCAGAAGCCTCTGACATATCCTCCATGAGGACATCTCCAACAGGCTGGACAGTGGATGGGACAGTGGATGGGACAGTGGATGGGACAGTGGCTGGGACAGTGGCTGGGACAGTGGCTGGAAGTCGAATTTTGGACAATTCTTTGGGAGGGTCACTGAAACGAGCGGGGTACCAATAGGAGGTTTCGGGTATCATATTCATTGCCAGCTCCCTTAGCAGGTACATGTGGTACGAATAAACGCCCCAGAAGCCTCGAGGATCGATTTGTTGGACATACTGAACGATCTGATGGGTGGTCGCAGTATCTGTGTCTAAGGGAAGGCTATTGTTGTATGCATCATCTGCAGGAACAACTGCCAAGGCAATCAAATGGAACCTGAAGCGATCCAAAATCGTTCGAACTGTTGTCCCATGAGTCTCGCGGGCTTTCACGACATACTTTTCCCGAAGCTCAGCCAAGACGTTATAATCCTGCTCAATTATCGCCAACGTAAGACCATCATCTTCTTCCCAGTCGTCTGGAGACGAGACGGGTTCTGCAGGTAATTTCTCGTCTTCTTCTTCAAGCGCACCAGCAGGAGGCGGCGGAGAGGGAGGCGGCGGAGAGGGAGGTGGCGGAGAGGGAGGCGGCGGAG
This sequence comes from Lentinula raphanica, assembly GCA_027919835.1. NCBI lineage: Eukaryota > Fungi > Basidiomycota > Agaricomycetes > Agaricales > Omphalotaceae > Lentinula > Lentinula raphanica. The sequence goes on along the minus strand of JANVFP010000014.1, from coordinate 96,548 downwards.
AGGGAGAGCCTGTAGCACCAACTACCGGTGTAGCTGATGGTGGTGAGGTATTCGTAGGAGCGATTGAAGGGGTGTCTGCAGTAGTAGTCGTCACAACGGGGGCCGTATCCTGTGTACAATCAGTGCATGAAATGGACATGGCTGATAATAACAACAGACCTTTTTTGTCGGAGGAGCTTTCTTGACTTTCTTCTTACTCTTCCGTGGCGGACCAACGCGGTCGTTGGTGGGGATAGAATCGTTATCGTTCGAAAGCCCAGGTACCCGACTAGCTGAATCTTCCATGGACGACGCATCCTAGAGTTGGAAAATTCAGACAAGAAACCAGTGAATTGGAAGTGTTGTCAGGGAACTTACCTGATCCTGGTCCTGTCGGACCTTCTTGTTGGGGGGAGCTTCCTGTTCGCTATCAGTTCCGGTGCGTGGTTTGTTGCCAGCCTACTAGAAATTGAGAAAAAGAGGTCGTAATGTTGAGAGAAAGTGTACCTTAGTTCGAGTTTTCCGCTTCTGAGCCGCAGCTTCTACAGACGAAAGAGTTACCTGGACGGCGTCAGGATTAGAGCGGGTCGTAGAGCGGGTCGTTCGTTTCATTTGTGCGCGAGTTCTGCGCATGGTGGTTAGACGACGTGTTTTAGAACTCAGATTACCGGCGTATGCCTTTTTTCCCTCGAATTTTGAAAACCTACCAAGTGTGTATTCCCACAATTGTATCGCTTATGTTCTCTTATATCTTCTCAGTATCCGTGAAATGTGTACGATTAGACAGAACTACCAGTGTTTTTCTCAATTTAGCCTACTACGCAGATATGACTATAGATACCATTGTCGTTGAACCTCACGGCATACAAAATATACAACGACGATACGCACCATAGACCGTTAGACGTACAATGAAGTTACTGCCTACCTCCAGAGAGTGACGCGAAGACGAACTGGCCGCACGGTCGTTCGATATAAGTACTGGGATGTAGCCATATATCAGTCTTCTTCACCTCACAACATATGCAGCAACGAAACGTACGGATGAGGTCGGGAGCACCGATGTAGAGGTGAGAGCGATGAGTATACTGTGGATTGTGAACGTTGATGAAGGTCCAGGTGTTGTAGATGATGAGGATGCCTCAGCGACAGAAGGACATAGTGGGAGTTCGAGAAAAAGAGAAAAATTTGGTCACGTGGTAACGTGGTACCATATGACCTGCCGAAACTTCGGATTTCCGAGTTGAACGGATTTGAGCCAAAAGAGTTTCAATCCGTTCAACTCGGAAATCCGAAGTTTCGGCAGGTCATATGGTACCACGTTACCACGTGATCAAATTTTTCTCTTTTTCTCGAACTCCCACCATCGTATCTTCGAGTTATAGCCCTGGTAAGTCTGGTTCAGTACAGAGTAGAGTAGTTAGAATAGTGAATAAGAGAGCTATCGAATGAAGATGAACGTCCTAAGGACGCGTAAGGCCGTGTAAGATGACAGAAAACAAGCGAAAGAAGAGTTAACTGAACCTTGTGCGAGTATCTAGTACTTATCGACTGACGATCGGTTTCGCAGGAGCGTAACGTGAATCAATTCATACTTCTAGAGGCGGAGGAGAACGACGATGAAGAATTTGAGAGCGACGATGAACCCGGTGTCTTCAGAGAAGATGAAACGACCAATGATACGCCACTGCAACCACATCTTGGTCATTCCACTTACCAGGAGCGTTTAGACGCAATCGTTTCACGCTACGAATCATCTCTCTCTTCCCTGCATTCTTCTGTCTCTCCTCCCTCTGGAAACGATCTGTCATCCTCTTCCTCGGAACCATCCGTCTCACACTCAGCTTCCTCTAATACCGATCCCTCCTCGTCAGACCACCTTCCTCCCGCTGCAGCTTCCTCTAATACCGATCCCTCCTCGTCAGACCACCTTCCTCCCGCTGATCAGTCCATGATGGATTCGATCGCCGCTCTAGACTACGATAATATCTTAGACTTGCCCGGTGTCGATGATTACAAAGTCCCGGTAGACCCGTTACTGCTAGGGCTCATGGAGGAGCTTATGCACAAGGCTTCAGAATATAGTCTTCTCGACATCTACGCGGTCAAGTGCCAGCACGGTTCAGAGAATGACATTGTCACCCGCATTCGCGATGACATAGCTTGTGAACGCGTGAGCCCTGACGTGTTGTGGAATGCGTTTCGCTCCCAGTTCCCGGGTTGCGTTTACTTGCATGTTCATAACATGAACAGGTTCAACACGTATCTCGCAGCATATCTGCGACGAGTTCCAGGCTTTGTCTACCCCAATAGGCCGCGAATCTCACATCCATCCTCTCACAAACAAGAGCGTGTTGTTATTCAACCCGACGGCACTTCAATTACTGCGTTCTTGTCTGAGATCCCTCCCCTTTGGGACTCTGCGCATTTGTCTTTGCCTATCCACACCCTTATTCCTTGGCACGACACTCCTTTAGCCCTAAATCACAATCACCTGCTGCTGCGCTATCAGGCTCGACCAGACATAGTTGAAGCTGGAAGCTGGGTGCGCGTTAGTGCAAAGAACCGGCTATATAGTGGTGATGTTGGCCTCGTCTATAAGATTGAGTATCCCGATGATGAAACCGATCCCAACCGTCTTTTCTGTTGGGTATTATTGGTCCCTCGGCTCCTCATTCCGCGCAAAGTTGGAGAGAAGAACAAGCGGCAGTCAAGGCCTCCCCCCACTCTTTTCTCCCTAAGCTTAGCTGATCAATTAGTCCACAATCACGACGTCGAACCTTACTACAGGTGGTGTCTGCATGAAGAGTGTACCTCACCGCTGACTTGCACTCATGGAATTCTCTCTCACCGATGTACGTTCCTCAAGCAAGTTTTCATTGGCTCTCTGGCGGCTGTGAAGATTCCTTGGGCCTCATTAACACTTTCCGACGTGCTGCCAGCAAATCTAGATTCCCTTTTCCGACAAAGCGGCCACCCAGTTATCTCGTATCCCTTTGTACGTTTGCGTATGCCACCTTCCTCCGATTGGGTGTTCTTCACCGGCGAATCTGTCCATCTCATCAATACTCATATTGGCCAACCCGATTCTCGAATACTCTTCGATTATGGACTTTCACCGGAATCGCTAGCCATCATACAATCTGTTGAAGCTCTTCACTGTGAGCTTATCACCTCCCGCGTACACGATGGTCAAGTCGTATCAGAAACCTTCCGTGTTCCCAAAATCTACATACGCAAACTATTTCAAGTGGGAGATACAGTAGAGATCATCGCTCACGGGAAAGTCATTCGACAAGCTAAGTCTTGGGAACGCTTGCCTGCGTATGGGCTTGTGGGGTCCGTAACAGAATTAGATAGCAAGACTGGTGTAGCTCGAGTGATCCTTGGTCGATTTGATGCAGTGAGTATTCGACCTTCGTTGTGATGTATCTCACCTACATATTTTGATTGCAGGATATCGATATTCATGTGAACTCCCTGCGACGGTGGAATTCGGGTTCTTCATCTGCTTGGAATTCTACGCCGCCATCGTCCTCTGCCCCGCTCACCGAGATGCACCGTTCATCGCTCTCATTTGGTGAGGCCACTAGCAGTCCCATAAATACCAACACAGGCCCGAAGACCAGTCATCTTCACCCATGGATCAACGTTGAAATTTTGGTGACCGGGGCTCATCACAGTAAAGGCTATCATGGTCGGGTCAAGGATATTAAGGAGGACAGGTCGATGAAGAGTGGGCTTGCAGTCTACATCCAATACGCTACTATTAATGCAGCAGTGCCTGCAGAATGGGTGGACTATGACCTGATACGTAGACTCGAGTGAGTGTGTTTCATTCGAATACTCGACGTATCTGATATGTAACGAGCTCAGAACGTATAAATTCCTTCACGACCGGAGTCCAGGGAGTGAAGTACCGTCGGAGACCCCTGTCACGACTCAGCCCTGGATTCCTTATTATACATTCCGCGATGGCTATCTCCCGACTTACGATCCACAGGAAATTGTGGCTTTTCGTTTACCTGCTCGTAAACAGCCCCTTGTGCTCTTTAGGGAAATGGAACGTGCCCATCAAATTGCTGAAGACGAGCGTATCAGTCGGCTTCAACTTGTGGTCGAAGAAGAGCAATGGCCATCTCGCGCTGGTGGAACACCTGTTCCTTCAAGACAAACGACACCGATGCCTCAAGAAGAACGTTTGTTCTCGCCTTCTCTCCAATACGACGGGCCCTGGATCCTGAATCCAAACCTGGAAAGCGGACTGGGTGATCGTGAGATGTCGCTGAAGATTGGGCAGTATGGGTCAGGTTCTATGAAGGAGCACCGCGTCCGTCTTCGTAATCGTCAGATATATTACCGAGATGTTGGTCAAGGAGGTTCTAAGGCTGCACACGAGCAGCTGCTCAACGATTTCTTGCTTGTGCCTCGACTCGAAGACGACAAATCCAAACTCGTACCTCCCAAACCCGGTAAATGCAACTTGCTGTTCGTGCTAATCCATCCGCCGGAATTGAGTGGTCAAATGGGCCGGCGTGTTGGACAAGTCTACAATAAAGAAGACCCGGGTGCTTCGAAGTGGATAATTCAGTTCGTCCATACGAGTAGACGCAAGGGACGAGCAGAACGTTATGACCAGGAAGTTCTCTTGGATCGAGCACCTGTAACGGTAGATCGTGCATGGCTAGTACCAGTGTGGGAGACCGAGGAAGATAGACGAGCAGGGAACAACGCTACTATAGAAAAAAGACGCCGTGAGTATGATCATAAAAGTGTACCACAAAGCCAATAATCGCTGTATCACTTACTTCTTGTACTATTCGTGTCAAATTCTTGTATCTGTAATGTTGGACAGACATATAATGTAGCTAATGCGTGTTGTAACCCGTAGCCTTGGTTTTAGAATTGGAGTTGTGAGTATGAGAACATTTCAAATGAGCGTCCGAAATGACGTTAAACTAGACCAGATACTTTCTGAGTCTCAATGTCACGGCTCAACATACCGAACCGCGAGCTCACTCAGGATGTACCTTCGAGTCCTTCGTCTCCAAGACGTACTGCCTACCATGCCTTCCCTCACAATCCACAGACCAAGTCTCCCTCTAAAAGGAATGCACGTCCTATTCTGTATGGTGCGCATGGTGTGGTTCTCTCTCAGCGGAATCTACCTGCACCTGTCGGTCAATTCGGATTCTTGGAACGACCTAACGTTGACCTCGATTCAGTTGCTCAACGACCGCTTGAAGCTCCTGTAGAAAGTGTCACCACAGTGGAGGCTTCTCTTCCATTGTCCTCGCATCGACAAAAGTCTCTAGCGCAGACGCTCCGGTGGCAGACTGAGGTCCTCCCCGCACTTATAGCTCCATATATGAAGTATCTGCGGGAATCCGGAAACCTCAGTCAAGACATTTCTCTTCAGCAGTCAGCCTGTGTGTGTCGAGGATGGAAAGAGAGGACATTGGATATAGTTGTCTTACGCTTCAACAGTGAGTAAATTCCATGTACACATCTTGAAACCAACTTTTAACATTTGCAATTACAGGACTGCAGAAGCTGACTCTGAATATATGCGAGTGTCGTTCCGCTCCGGTTCAGCTCATTGAACGTGGACTTTTCGGTAGTGCACCAAAGGAACCGACGCTAGCTGTAGATGTTCGAGTGCTTGACTTTGTAACTCGCCTTTTCCTTCGCATCTCGCCCAATCACACTGGAGTAAGCAACACAATCGAGGATTTTCTGAAGTGCCAAGGCTATCAGATGAAAGGAAAAGTACGACACTTTATCATACACCTGAATATGGCTTACCTTTGTTAAGGATCCTCTTCGTCGTCGCTTCACAATGGCGCTCCGGTGGTACAATGCTCTACAGCAGGCAACGACTCAGTCTGTTGACTCATACCTCGAAATAGAACGCCAGCAGTTGACTGCTGTTGCCCCTTCATCTCCTCCATCGACACCTACTGCAGAGACTGAAGCAGAATCCAGTGGAGACAGGCCTTCAAAGCGTGCTCGGCATGAGGAGGAAGAATGCACTATAGCTGGCTCACGACCGTCTCAATATCTTCGCAGTCGATGTCCTTTGTGTTTCGGCGGGAAGTCTGATTTTGCTCATGGGTAAGTGACTCACTTCAGATGGGTTAAATTGGTTTGGCATTCGCTGATGTTACTCGTTAGTACCAGCTTCATTGTTTGCCTTGATGCCTGTTTCAATCAGAAACATAACAAGCAGACTCGTGACCCGAAACATGTTCACCCGCGAAGTGTTTTCTTGGCTGAGGAGCACGTCGAACATTGGAAAAATGTGGTGGAAGAACAAAGGCCTTCCCGTCACACAACAAACCCAGCTAGGAGTTCCGCTGACGATGAGGTTGAAGAAGGCATGCAGGTTCCAAAGTCTGTTCTGGATGCCTGCAATGACAGCTTCACCGCAGCAGATGGCTATCGTGAGAAGGCCAGTACCCAGTTCTTTGACTCAACGGCACTCATGGGTCTCTTATGTCGACATGACCGTGTTCTCTGGCTTGTCAATATGACCACACCCGGAGAAAGGCAGCATTATGCCCTTGCCCTTTTGGACCAGTTGTTCAATCACATTCCCTCCACTTCCACCGTCGGCCTTCTTTATGACATTGCCTGTCAGCTAGAACGTAGCTGTGTGAAATGGGGTTTTATGAAGAATTATCTTCCTCGCATGCGGTTTGCAATCTCTGTCTTCCATGCATTCGGTCACGGCTGGGGTTGCCAATGTGTTTACCATCCTCGTAAATGCACTGGGTTTGGACTATCAGACGGTGAAGGATGCGAGCGTTTCTGGCATTCAATAAGTAAACTAATTGCTTACCTGCGGGTGTGTGGTGTAAGTGTTCATACTCTGGGTCAAATTTGTACTGACTGTATTTCTCCAGCACTACATACGACTATATACACTGGACTCCCAGATTCAGCATGCTGATAATGAAAGTCTGATAGGGTTCGGACATTGGATTGCTCGGAAATGGAAGCTTGTTCAAACAAAGCGTGAAGAGGCTGAACAGAATGTACGGTGGTCTACTCATGACTCCGACTTTCTACATGAGCAGTGGGAAGAGCAGAAGTCCCATACAGTCAAGCCATCACCTCGTAAGTGTCTGCCTGAATATGAGGGGGTAATACCTGGTCTGGGTATTACCTGGTCTGGGTAATACCTGGTCTGGGTATTACCTGGTCTGGGTAATACCTGGTCTGGGTATTACCTGGTCTGGGTAATACCTGGTCTGGGTATTACCTAGTCTGGGTATTACCTGGTCTGGGTAATACCTGGTCTGGGTATTACCTGGTCTGGGTAATACCTGGTCTGGGTAATACCTGGTCTGGGTAATACCTGGTCTGGGTAATACCTGGTCTGGGTAATACCTGGTCTGGGTATTACCCTGTAACATTCTTTACCATAAATATTTCAGTAAATTTGTGTACTCATATATGTCTTCACAGGTCAATCCCGTACCGCTGGTAAACAAGCTATTGAGGAAGCACTGCGTCTGCGGAAATCTCGAGACACTCTACGACAAAGTATCAAAGATCTTGAAGATATCATTGCCAGCCCGTCATCAGAGCCCTATGAAATTGCCGAGGCTGAATTAGAGCTTCCCTTGCTCAAAGAGAAGTTTAAAAAAGCACAGTCAACCTTGTCAGCAAAGGAGAACAATTTAGGGGTTGATGGGGAAAGGCAATATCGACACTTAGCATCAAGTCCTTTCATTACTGATCGCATGAATGCCCGCGCACTTAAAATTCGTTTGCGACAGCGCCTACAAGCTCGCAAATTTGAACGTGACCGACTTGAGCGTAGCTTTCGACGGCAGATGAATGGTGAGTCATTTAGACTTGCAAATATTGTTCCTTTCTGTTCCAGATTTCAATGACACCTCTTAGCTTCGCAACGGAAACTCCATAGGCACACTGAAGATACTGTCAAGCAGCGAGATGGAGGCATTCAGTCCCTTGCTCGAAATTACAACAAGCTCTGTGAGCGAATGTCTGAACGTATTGCTAAGAAGAATGCTCCTGCAAATGCTATAGCGCCTCGCCCGATTCCTATGAAGGAACTTTTTTCACTTGATATTGATGATGCAATCTGGGATGATTGCGGACTCGAAGGCGAGGACAACTCAGCTGGTCCTCCACTTTGGTTGTCAGATGAGCAGGTCAGGGTAGGAATCCAAGGTATTCTACTCCGTGATCGTTGTGATGAAGAATTGCTTCGATTAAAGCATGAGATCCGTGTAATGGAAGATTGGTTTGCAGAAGAATGGAGGGTAGTTGTAACTGCTATAAGTAATACACAAGGTATTCTCTTGATATTTCTAGTTGTTACAATTTCTGACAGAGAATCTTCAGATATTGATCTTCAATACCAACTTTGGGATCGGCGCATCAATCTCACACGACTATCTATTTTGTGGACTCAAGCACTAAATGAACTTCCATCAGAATTCATTCCATCCTTTGTAGGACCAACTTCAGAAGAGTTAAGGGAAGTTGAGCATGAGATTCAAGCAGAGCTTGTTGACCAGGTCTGTGATGATGATGATGATGATGACTCCTCAGAGCTAGATGAAGATGATCTGGATATAGGTTTAATAGAGCATATAGATGCTTTGACAGTGGCTGATACATATATTGACATAGATGACAACTTAGCTTAGAAATATGAGTTTCCTTTTGCTTGTATTTGGTTCTTGTTGAATGAAATGAAGGTAATACCCACCTAGGGTAATACCCATCTAGGGTAATACCCACCTAGGGTAATACCCACCTAGGGTAATACCCACCTAGGGTAATACCCACCTAGGGTAATACCCACCTAGGGTAATACCCACCTAGGGTAATACCCATCTAGGGTAATACCCACCTAGGGTAATACCCATCTAGGGTAATACCCACCTAGGGTAATACCCATCTAGGGTAATACCCATCTAGGGTAAATACCCAATCAAGGTAATATCCAAGGAGGGTAATGAGTAATGCTCAGAATGGGTAATACCTAGTGAGGCCAATGAGGGTAACGCCTTGTAAGGGGTAATACCTAATCCAGTGAGGGTAATGCTAATATGAGTAATGCTCAGAATGGGTAATACCTAGTGAGGCCAATGAGGGTAACGCCTTGTAAGGGGTAATACCTAATCCAGTGAGGGTAATGCTAATAATATGAGCCAGTGAACATATCAGTTTGGCTCAATAAACTCAGTAATGGTAATACCCTTAGCAAATAACCATGTACCAAGTAAAGGTAACACCGAGCATAAGAATTCCCGGGTAAGGGTAAGACCAACTGAGGGTACTGAGGGTAGAATGACCAAATATCAAGTGAAAGTCATTGGGTACAGTGTTATTCCATGTTGGTAATATGAGTAAGAATATCACCATGATCCTTGCTTGATTTGGCCTGGATTGGTTGAATGAGAAAGATAGTTAGGATATGACCATACCACCACAATTCATTATCTATGAGGTAGGATAGTAAACATTATATGAATAATGTAAGTAATGAATATATACCTAATGCAAAATCACCTCAGTAGGTCCAGCACATTTAAATCTGTGTTTTGTAATGTACATATAGTGTATCATGTGCCACCAACATGTATTATATGTCTATCTCAATATCATAACATATGTGAGCACAGGCACTCTAAATATATAGTATGGATGTCAGGATACTAAGTAGTAGTAGTATAATAGTGGTAAGATTGGTGTGCAAGCTATAGGAGGGGTGGTGAGCAAGCTATAGGAGGGGTAGTGAGCAAGCTATAGGAGGGGTAGTGAGCAAGCTATAGGAGGGGTGGTGAGCAAGCTGTAGGAGGGGTGGTATTACCCAGGAGGGTAATACCAGACAGGGACCCCTGGCACCAGAGGCAGGGTATTACCCAGTTTGGGTAATACCCATTGGGTAATTGACCGGTAATCCCCCCCAGTAGGTACGGGTATTTGGCGGGTAATCCCCCCTAAGTCGGTAGGATTTAAGGGTGCCTGAAGTGTTGAAATCATTCTAGAGCATAGTACAGATTTACGGGAGGATATCAGTGAGGCACTAGGTGCCTTACTTGATATGAAACGTGAATCTCATCGAGGGATGTTTGACGGAACCGATCTTTCTACCTGGTCCTCCTCTGATCGTACCTTCAAATCTCAGGAGTATGTCATGGAAAATTCCACATTGGACCAGATTCTCGAACTGTTGTGTGTGAAACACAGTTTACCCCCTGGTGCATGGAAGGGTCGATTAGTCCGTACTGCACAGAAACTGGCTGGTGTTGTTAGCAATGGCGTTGTTTTCTCCTGCAATACTCGTGAGAGTTCTGTGATATTCAAAGATCTCCAGGCAGGAAACTACGGTGCGGGAATCATCAAAGGAATCATTTCTCATTCGTATCTGCATCCCGCCACCGGGATATCAGAAACTGCAACTTATCTAGAGGTTCACCAGATGAACCCAATTCCATTCGAGCACGACCTCTATAGAAGATTGAGTTGTGGCTGGTTATGTTCCAGGCAACTTGGTCACTGCCGATTGTTACCCTTAGCACAGGTTGTATCGCACTTTGCGCGAACAGAACTTACCATCAAGGATATGCTTGTAACTCATGTGTTACCTACTCCGAAGGTGAGAAATAGACCATATACTATCTCAGTGGCTGAGCAGTGTGTCTTTCAGTCATACCATCCGCATCTCTTCGATAACTATGCTTCACAAATCAACAACCAGAATCAGGAAAGTGAAGAGATCGCTTAGGTTGGCATACTTCCTAGTCTCTTGATGTAGATATATAGCAAACAAATCATGTTTTCTGTCAGAAATTTTGTACTGTACAGTTGTAGTATGTAGGTGTAAATTATGACAAGGTAGTTACAGTACCGCCTCCTTGCTCAAGAAGGACCCCGCCTGTTTAGAGAATAAACCTTTGCCAAATTCAGAGATGTAATCTCGAGCACAGTTTTCTGATTTTTGACCCAAAGTTCGGTCAGAAGTACACAGATGCAGATTTTCAACAACATCGGTGAGAGGGAAGATGGCGTTAGGTGCAGCTGGAGTAGAAGTTCTGCAGATGTCCTAGTCTCCAGAGCATGAAGAGCAATGCAAGAGGGCATGCTCGGTCGAAGCGCAATTATGCTATCGATAGGATGGCCCACAGACTCGCCGTCCGGAACTAGCTGGAGCACAGTCAGGGTTGTGATTTCACAGTGCTCAACATAGCGAAAGCATACCTGTATATGGATGAAGCATCTAGTTTGTTTCCCGTCCGCCGCAAACTACCCGTCTTGCCCGAAGGAAAAGTGATATTGAGTTATGTCAAGTTGAGAGTATTGGCCAGTTGAGTGGGGCTGAAAAGTCGCAATGAAGTCTGCATCCAGGAATGGTGTTAGGTTGGTCAAGCGCAAAGTAATCTGAAGGACCATACGTTTACGTTGCTACATCCTCCTCCTCAGCAGCAGCAGCCGCAGACGAAGAAGGAACATATCTCTTAGCAGAGGGAACCCCATCCGGGTCAACAGAGTAATACAACACATCGTCCGTCTCCTAATGTCAAGGTCGACCTCAAGGATACTCCAAAAGCACACCAGACTCGATCACAAGTTGGTTCAGATGATGAACTCCCATGGGTGCCTGTCGAGTGACTTCCTCCGGACGAGGATTCGGAAAGCCTGAGTTTAGATTGTAGTGACTTTGATCTGTCGCGTTTCGACGCATCATCATCACGCTGTTTTCCACATATCGTCGCATTTGCCTGTTGCCCTGGTACACGTCTCGATCTCTGGGATTGTAAGGGTCGAAAGCAGCTACATGAGCATAGAACCAAGAGAAAAAGGACCAGGAGGTTTGATCAAACAACGGTAGAAGATTCGACAGCGTTGAAGAAGGTGTAGGGAAATTCTGCACACCGAAATTGGATAACAACGACAGCCGATTTTGAGAGGATGTAGCAGAGGGTAGGCTAGATTATACGTTTGATGAGCTTTGACGGGAGTGAAGGGCTCTTGCTCTGCCAAGATTGGCACGGAGGATAGACGCTTCCGCACTCGGAGATGGTGGAGCTCCGTGGTCATCCAGACTGCGAGAGATGCGACTTTCGACCTCTGATCAGAGTTGTTCGAGGGACAGATCGTTGTATCATAAAAGCACGGGTTCTGAGCGTTGAGGTCTAGCACAAGTGCCATACTCATATTGCCGTTCCATGATTGTAGGAGGCCTAATGTGACTACTTCGAGAAGATGTGGTATTGGAACTGTGAAAAGAATCCCTTGCACTGTGTTGCGTAGATTCACGAGCGGCCACCCGTCAACCTAGCTTAGTATGAGGATCATCTGACAAAGACGACAGAGATTCCCTCCTTCTGTACGGCTTCTGTACGGCGGAATATCATAATCCAACAGCATATAGGGCAAAAGCCGTTGACGAGGACTGAGAGGGGACGCAAAGTGAAGTGGGGACTGAACGGACGAGGAGCGTGACCAAGATGGCGAGACGGTCGAGGGGATGCATGTGAGCGGCCGCAGCATGCAATAGATAAGAATGAGCCCGATCTCTGATTCTCTCTCCCCTCTCTAGCCTCTCTCGATCTGCATCGACACAATGAGCTTCAAACTGCCTGAGACGTTCCCGGGTATCTGAAGGGATCATCGTCCTTCATCCTGTCCATTCTCTCTCCTTCATCCGGGGAACCATGTTCGTCTTGGCCGGTCAGGACGATGGCTTCGTGACCAGGACCTAATCTGTTATCAGCGTTCAAAGAATCCCATTGCCCGGAGAAAGAGTTTCTCTCCTGGAATGCCGGATATGTTCCAAGTCAGATCAAGCCTCTGTATGATGTTCTGAGCGAAGGAATCTATGTCGTCTGAAATGGGACGATTTGAGTTGGGGTCGCATAATGACATGAGAGGTATTGAAAGCGCTATCGTGTTACACAAAGATGATTGTTGTTGTTGGTGTACTAGACTACAAACTTATCCATGAATGGATATCCGTCTTTTTGTCCAAACACTCTCTAGCAAACTCACCCGTTGTTTGTAGGGCGGGACGGCTGGGCTGTGCGATCTCCTAGCGAGTGCAAATGGATCGAGCTCTGGTGTTTGAGTCATATGCAGAAACTCTGCACCTGAATCCGATTCAGGAAACCGGTACAGAAGACAATGCTAATCAATGATGACGACTTGTCAGAACTCTCTGTATTAAGACTGCGTGTTTGCAACGTACAGTCTGGCTTCGTTAGATAGCTGGCAACATTAAGAACGGAGTTTGTGGTTGGCAGGAGATAGCGAAGTATCATCATTGACCTTGAGGACACAAAATGAGTAGATGAATTACGGTGTGTTGTCTAAGATGAAGAAGAGATGTCGACAGACCTAAATTTGACGAAATCAACGCCTCCCTCTGTTAAAATACCCCGCCGTTGGTAGCGACTATGCCTATAGATGCTTATAAGTCATTTACGAGTCACACTCAACAACGTTGCCGAGCTTTCCAGATATCCCTTACATTCTTATGACACTCCTCCAGGAGAATACATTATGGCCCAAGAGTGCACAAATATGAAGGGTCAGGTCCTGAGCTGATCTTGACACTGACAGTGCTCGACGTTACATTCTGGAATCTATTGAGGACTTTTGTGTTGGGTGGGTTGTATATTGTGATCGTTGAGACGGCCAGGTGCGCGCACGCACGAAAATTGCGCGCCGAAGTCTTTGCAGTTTGAATCACAATCATGAACACTGAAATCTGGAATTTAGGACAGTTTAGAGGCAGGATTGAAGGGCACAGCTCAACAGTTTATCGAACGTAATGACCACTAGCAATTAGTTAGCTATCACCCTGCAATATGATTTTGCATTCTTTATCGCTAGGTTCAAGATATGGCTCTCTCGACTTGTGTATTTTTGAGGATTGAATTAATCTATGAACAATGTGACACTCACCCAGTGTGGACTGATCATAGCCATGTTCCCTCAGTAGGCAAGTCTGGACATGTAGCAGAGGTAAGAGTTGAAATTTTGAAAGGCGAATCGACGTTTGAAACATCGAGATGTGTTACGATACGACTGGCAGTCACACGTTCCGACCTCCTGGAGCTGCCTGATGTCAGCAATGTCACGCGTCGTGATATCCGGATATCTCGATGTCACAACATCACGACGTCGCGATGTCGATACAGATTTTCGGAGCGAGACTTGTTTGAAAAAACTCACTGATTTTGGGCTAGCGTTTTTCTGAAAATTGTTAAACTCAACATAGGAATTTCGGACTGATTGAATATGATGAATTTTTAATGATTTCTCGGAGTTTCTATACAAACAATGAACCCAGACTAGAGGGAAGGAATAAATGAAAAGAGTTCAGATTTTGCGGGTTCATTTCTTATTGAGATTATATTTTCTTATTGTAGAATAACACAGCAGAGTGAATTATGTTGAATTTTTATGTTCAATCACTGTTGTCACAGCCTTTTCAGGATGTCACAATCATGAATTCTCCGTAGTGTGAACGTCTATGAGGGTCTACTATACTTATCATTATGAGAGACTTCATGACAGAGTGACTGGACGATCTAACCTCAGAGAACCAACTCGAGACCTCGCGTTGTTGAGACTTTGCAGTAACATATCTACCAAGGACTTTGGTAAGAGTGCGTTGAGCTTACTTAGGTGTTCAACACATGTCCCAACATCTACTACAATACAATCAAAAACGCAGATTGAGCCTGTCGTTCAGCCTCTCATTCATCCTAGCCTCGTACTCCTGCCATGTAAAAGGTGGGGATACGTCGAATATTATCTGTTATTGCAAAAGGAAGGTATATTAACCGAATAAGTCTAGAGGAAGGCGCGTGAAAGTAAGATATCGCTGATCTATAAGGAGCCCAGAAAACCACAGGAAGATAAGTTATCGTCTATAGCCAAGAAAGTTCTACATGATTATCTATATTTTGAGAGACAGACGGATGAATTCTGGCACCTAATCCCGGCTCAAGTCCCTGAAGAATAGAAAATTCAGGGAGAATACAAGACCATGCTTGACTGTCACATACCGGCCAAAGATTTTGGTTATGATCCAGTCATTGGCGACCAAGGTTCGGTTGCGGAGAGAAAAGAGGGTACTGAGGTAGGCACTGCGCCAGAAAAGGAAGGTCGCGACACCAGCGCTGGCAATCTATGTGAATTAATAACGATGAGCGGTGGATAACTTGTGTGGAAAAGATATACTTACGTTGCCATTGGCGAAAGGCAAATCTGCAATTGCTTTGTCTGAGCCAATGTAGCTATGAAATGAAGATTGAGCGTTTGTGAAAGGACGGAACAACTATAAGACGCACGCAAGGCTCCCTTGGTGTGAGTAGTGGAATGGCCTGAACTTGATATTAGCAATCGATTTCTTCGTTGCCTCAATCTCTGAGCTCAGGCGATCTTTGGCTTCTGCGTCAGTCACGGTGGGTATTGATCCTTCTATTTGATATAGCTTCTCCTCCAACGTTGTCTTCTTCGCCATTTGTGCAAAGACTCGTGCAAGGTATGCACCTTGTTGGGAAGCCACCTGCGCGGTAGGAGCGTATGAGGTTGAGGTACAGTCACCAATGGCGAAGATGGATCCGTCTGCACCAGCAAGACGAAGGTGATCTGGAACAGGTATCGTACAATATTCAAAAACAGGATATGATAGCATGCATACCGTCGACTGACAATCCACGTCTGTTTGTTTGAACGCTAGGGTACTTGGCCATCAAGTCCTGTGTGATCTTTCGTCCCTTGTTACCCTGCATGATGGTCAACACTGCGAACAGTTGCGAAGAATGAAAGCGAGACGCACGCCGGCCCAAACAACCATTCCACAAGGCACTTCTTTGATCGACTTATCTGGCATTTGCAGAACAACCGACTTGTCCTTGACCTGAAAGACGTGCTAAGTGACCTGAAATCTTAAGGAACTCAAATGAAGCCCTCACCTCCTTCACCATGGTTTTAGTCAGGATATCGATCTTACTTTCTTTGAAAGTGGACTCCGTATACTCAATCAGTTGTTTGCTGAACATCGGTAATACTGATGGTAATGCTTCGACGAGAGAAATACGGATTCGACCAGCAAGCTCGGGGTACCATGCTTTCAAATCATCCTACAAGTTATATCAGTACAGTTCATACGTTGTACGATCGGACATGAGGTTTACCTCTAGAAAGTCGTGGATCTCTCCACTATGTAGGTGTTTTCAGAACACGAACAAGCCAAGAGAGAATGAGTCATACCTGACTTCAATACCTGTCGGGCCCCCACCAACCTAGACAAGAGAGATGAAATTTCTCCACGCAGAATGTAGAATGAAGACTTACAATAACTATGTGAAGCAGTCGATCGATTTCGGTATCGTCTTGTCCCGGGAATGCAGCAGATTCTATGCCTATCAAAAATCGTATAAGGTACGGATTGACGGGAAAGTGGCGTTTTTACAGTCTTTGAATCGACGCTGCATCTACAGTGTGATATTATTATGAGTGATTTGACTAACGAGAAAGAAAAACAATACGTACTATTTCTGCATCAGCAAGTTCCTTCATGAAGCACGCCTTCTCCTGTACACCAGGAATACCAAATGTCTGGACTTCAGCACCAACTGCATGCACAAGGTAGTCGTAGGGAATAGTGGTGTGAGAGACTTCGCCCTTGATTTCGGTGTCATCTGAAGTATTCCGTTGGTTTCGAACCTCGACGTGGTTGCATTAATAGTGCTTTACCTTCGAAAGTGACAGTTTTGTTAAAGGGCTACGGTCAACGTTTGAGTGGGTAATGAGCTTCGAATGGACTTGGTTCAACGCACATCAATCTCCTTGGCTTCAGCTTCAATGACTGTGACCGCCCGGGCCTTATGGCGAGCAAGATAACGCGTGGGTTGCAGAATCGCTTTGGGACTCAACGTGCCCACAGCAACACTAGGCAAGAGGGGTGTAAAGAGGAAATAATTTTTGGGACTGATTATGACCTGAGCACGAGTAAGTCGCGTAGAGCGAGGTAGAGCATGACGGTCCACTTACCACATTATATTCAGATGTATCAAGGGTCTTGAGCAGACTGGTAGCACCCCAACCACTTCCGAGGATAACAATGGTTTTCTTAGCAGGATCGTATGGAAGCTGCGTCCCAGGATGCCGGTCCTTCTGGGTAACATAGACAAAGACACCGATACCACCAGCCAACGAAAGCAAAGTTGCTCCCCCAAGCGTTCGAAGGACAGTTCTGAACTTGGATCGTTTAGGTGGTTGGGGAGTGGGTACATCCTGAATGAAAGTATGAGCGACGAATGGAAAGACATAGTAGAAGCTATACGGACTTTCGTAGGGTCTATTGCTTCTCGCACAGTCGAAGTCGTTGACAGACAACGATGTTTCCCAGCAGAACTCAAAGCTGAGAATCTGGACCGTGTTGCGAGTGATCTAGAAAATGCAGCTGGTCGAAGATTTGAATAAGGTTGTGTGAGCAAAGTGACCGTGGGCATACCTGATCTCAAAGTAAATTGCATGTTGAATGAGGAATTTCTCAAGTCCTCTCGAGCTTTTGAAGGCAGAGTATGTGGTACTCTGGAGTCTGCGAGTTGAAGTCGGAAGAAAAATTTCGGAGGCCCGCGCTGAACGAGCGTGAGAGTTATGGCGTCACCGACAAGTTCGCGTTTTGTATACTGGTCTCGCGTTCGGGTCGCGTTCGAAGCCTTCAGACTCGTTCTAATTTATAGTTTTGAAAGGCAGCTACTTAAATATATAAAGCATAACAGATAAAACATATAGGACATCGTAAAATCTTTCAAGCACGACTATGATAGACTTCCCAAACTTTCTTCGATACAGGGCCTTCAGGGCACCTTCTGTTCGTCCATTTCTCAAACTGAGCATACCCTTGTTGGAGAAGTACTTCAACTCCCTGTGCAGTGTCCCAGTTAGATGCAGTCATCTTTGCAAGTTTTAGGAGTGGCGTCTCGACAGGCTTGTAGGCCAAGTCTAACACAATAGCCGGTCCGTCCCGATAAGCAAAGAGTGAGTTCGGATAAACTAGGCGGTCGGGTTCATCTTGCAGGGATGTCTCGGATGCGGGAATGGTTGATACAACGACATTCGGAGGTGTGGTTCCGTTAGGCCATGAGCCAAGCTCATTGATCACCTGGATATTCGCCTCTGCATTGGATGTCCGTATTTCTTCTGCGCGGCTACGCGTCCGATTCCAAACGTAGATCACCTTAGCACCTAAATCACTCAATGCATGAATGGCGGCACGGGCAGTACCCCCTGCACCAATCACCAGCGCAGCATGGATTTGTCCCACTGCTATGCGGGCCGCAATAGATCCTCGGATACCTAGCCAGTCCGTATTGTCTCCGACGAGAACACGACTGCCACCTTCGGTTTGAGGTATTATAGTATTGACTGCCCCCATAGCTTTTGCAGCTGGTGTAAGCCGGTCAAGTAAAGGGATAATGTTCATTTTATGAGGAATCGTGACAGAGGCACCACCAAAGTCAGGGGAATTAATGGTGTTTTTGATATCCTCGTCAATCCCAGAAGTTTCCAGTAGCTCATAAGTATGTGGGAAACCGAGGATATCGAACGCGGTATTGTGAAGCGTAGGAGACAGCGAATGTGCTATCGGACTCCCAAAAAGGTAGAATTTTTTGGCAGGCAGATCGCCAATCAAATGAAGGGCCTTCGTTACTTGAGCGAAAGATATTTGACCGGGAGCCGCTCGACTTGGCTGAAGTGGATGAGAGACGGGTGAGAAAGTCGAATTCAAGATTCGAGACAGCTGCCCCGCTGCACCCATGTTGATGGCAATGAAAGGTTTTGCACCCGGTCGAGCATTCGTTTTGGTTGAGAACGTCTGACAAGCAAAATTGTCTTGCATTGAAGAAGCGGTGAAAACCATCTTGACAATATCGCTATTTCGAGCAGCAACATCATACATGGCTTGCGCTTCAAAACTATCCCACTTCAACCTTCCGCTCCAGTCGTGCCAGGAGCCAATGATCTGAGTGAACCCTTTGCGTGCGTTGAGCTGCTTGATTGTCTGCTCCGGGAGCCTCATCTCTACATCAAGATACTCGACACCCAGGTTGATTGCAAGATTTAACAAACTCGCTGCTTCTTTCAGCGCATGATCGGGGAATGCCCCACCCTCGGATACTGTACGAACCGTGAAGATAAGGGGAAGCGAAGTGACACGCCGTAATGCAGAAATCTGGTCTGCAACGTATGCTTGTGAGGGTATATGTTTTCCCTGTGGATCAACTTCCTCCTTCGAGCGCAATAGATCTACACGGACTTCAAGAGCGTCGACACCGGCCGATAGATCTTCTATAGCTGGAAGAGCGAGCATGATATCGGGGTATGTGAGGGAAAGGAAGTATGAGCGACGCCCAGGTGTTAGATTTTGGGACAGATTGACCGATACGCCAGTGATGTGGTTGAAGAAACGAGCGACTTCTTGGCGCACACCACGTTTGGTATCTGCAGGATCAACCACCATTTTACCCTCCGCAAAAGCCTCGACGTGGTTGATGAAACGATGGCTGGAGCATTCCGCGAACCAAGGCGTACGACGCTTGAAGACTTCGCTGACAGGTTCTCCATAAGCAGGTCTAGATCCCTCGAGCCCAAGGTATTCGATAACCTCCTCAATATTTCGCGCAACGTGCACGACAATTCCTCCGCTGGAAACCCAATTCTTCAGAAGATCTCTGGCAGCGGGCGTTTCAACGATACCTCCGCCCAGGCTGATGACATGATTTTGGGATCTTTCTGACAACAGACCCTTCAAAAGCTTGGTTTCAGCTTCGCGGAAAGCAGGCCATCCGTTGTCATGCACGAATTGGCGCACGCCGATCTCGTTGGCAGTTTCAAAGTAGTTGTCGGCATCTATGAATGTCCATTGAAGGGCAGTAGCGGCGAGTTCTCCAATGAAAGTTTTCCCTGACCCGCGCATACCAATGAGCACGACGGACTTCGAGGAAGCAAAAGGGGTGGAGGGAGAAACAGAAGCGGTAGACAATTCAACGCCCTTGACCTCCAGACCAATCTGTGAAATCTCAACATCAGTACTGAGCGATGTGAGACAACGATGAAAAACATACCTTATTCTGCAGATCGTCCCACCAGTTAGGCCAAGTCTTCTCAACGCATCGCTTTTCTTCAAGGATTGTATCAGGGATAACAGAGGCCAAAACACTGAAGGCCATAGCAACTCTGTGATCATCATAGCAATGAACACTGGCTCCCTTCTTCAGTTCATTCACAGGCTTGCCAATGACTTCCAGGCCATCATCTAGCTCGTTCGTGTCCACACCGAACTTCACTATATGGAGTAATGAGCTCATTGGTAACACTCTGTAACGCGGAACATACCCAATTCGTCTATCATCGCACGAATCCTATTGCATTCTTTTACGCGTTGATTGGCGATTCCTATAATCCTAGTCTTGCCAGTGGCTACAGCAGCAAGGACAGTGGCTGTCAAAAACGCATCGGTCATGACCTCCATATCAATCTCTTCAACCGCCTTGAGTTGACCAATTGGCGGTCCATGCACAGTGGTCTCCGTAGCAGTTTGAGTTACTTCGCAGCCCATGCGCGCTAGAACTTCCTGTGCGAACCTAGCATCCCCCTGCAAAGAAGATGATCCTATGTTTTGAATCGTGCATGATGTACCCGTGATAGCCGCAATGGCAAGTGGGTAGGTGGCACTACTAGCATCGGACTCGATGGAGTATTCAGGTGGGTTCTGGTAACTGCCCTTTGGAATATCATAGATATCTAATAATTTTCCCGTGCCCTTCTCAGTTCTGCGGGTGGCTTCGATGCCGAACGTTTTCATCATCGCAATTGTCATGTCGATATATGGCTGGGAGATGACTTGACCACCAATGAGTTCGAGCGTGACAGACGCATTGGCGTACGGGGCGCATAGAAGAACAGACGATACGTACTGGCTGGAGACACTGGCAGCCAGTTGGATGGTTCCTCCTTTGAGCCCGTTCGGACGAATAGACAGCGGAAGGCAGCCATCAGACTCGAGGTAATCGATCTCACTTCCGTTAGCTCGGAGGGCAGTGACCAAAGGACCAATGGGACGTTGCTTCATGCGGGCATTGCCAGTGATGATTGTCGTTTCTACTTCATCCGTCGGCAACTTTTGCACAAGGGTACAGACAGTTGTCAAGAATCGCGCTGCAGTGCCTGCGTTCCCAAGGTATAGTTCCTTTCCTTTTGTAGGGACCGAGAGAGAACCTCTGCCTCCATGAACGACGAGAGTCTCTCCTCCATCTTCCCACTCAAATCTAGCTCCCTAGTACAAAATCTTAGCGGATTGTAAGTTCGGTTTGAATCAAGAATCTACCTTGAGTTCGCTCAAAGCAGCCATCATGACTTGCGTGTCATCAGAGTGGAGAAGATTTTTTAGCCTACAAGTACCACTACCGAGAGCAGCAAGGACTAAAGCTCTATTCGAGATACTCTTGGATCCTGGAGTGGTCATTTTGACAGGATTGAAGGAGGGAACACCAGGCACGACGGTAATAGAGTCAGAAAGAGTTTTGCAAATGAGAGAATCAGGTACAACAGACGCCTTCTGCTCGTGAGTAGCACCAATCCTAGACAAAAGGACTATCTTCTTGTCATTTCCTTGATTCTTTTTATCGACCTTCATGATATCCAGAAGACGTTCAACCGTTATGAGTTTGGAAGTTGGTAGGTTGGCGATACGTGGATCATTGAGCGAGACGGGAAGGTTATATGCCTTCAGGCAACGAGTCAAACGACCAACTGAGACTTGACTTAGGATTCCCATCTGCCTGGATAGTTCCGCCTCCAGTATCATCCCGATACTGACACATTCGCCGTGAAGAATGGTAGGGGTGAGGATGGCTTCAATCGCGTGACCGATGGAGTGTCCGAAGTTTACGAGGTTTCGAAGGCCTTTCTCCGTAGGGTCGATGGTGACAATATGGGCTTTCACAGAGATAGATCCTATGATTACTGATAGCAGGAGTTCCTGAGCTTTGGAGCGCGTCTTTTCGGATCGGCCAGCGTGGTTTGTCGATGGTGTCTGGATAGCAGCAAAGATTTCAGCCGAACGCGCTTCCAATGAGTTGAACTCTGAATCGTTCCAGATGGCGGCGGTCTAGCGAGTGACAGAGGTGAATGAGAGTATCGGATACCGGACAAGTCCTTACCTTCACAACTTCAGCCATTCCATTTGAGAACTCACGCGGAGGTAGGGTCTCCAGTAGAGCAGCGTCGATGAAAATGAATTCAGGTTGCCAAAAGGCCCCGATTAAATTTTTTCCGTGAGGTGTGTCGATGGCAGTCTTACCACCAACGCTTGAATCGACCATGGCCAGCAGTGATGTGGGGATTTGACAAAAGCGGACACCACGCATACTAGAATTCTGGTCAGGCTAGTCACGTAGTGGATTGCAATGTTGCGCTCACAAAGTTGCAGCGACGAATCCAACCAGATCGCCGACAACCCCGCCTCCAAGAGCAAGTATCACAGTATCACGAGTGCATTTATTCAACAAAAGAAAGTCTTCCAGGACGGCTTTGCCTTCGCGACTTTTAGACATTTCGCCTGGAGGAATGATATGGCTGAGAAATCGAGGGCGAGCGTGTGATCCATTCGAGAGCCCAGATAGATTAGAGTCGAACTCTGTCTCGAAGGCTTGAAGATAGAATTTTGCGATATTTGAATCGGTGATCAAGACGTAGGTCGAAGCGGGGAGCTCGGTGAGGACGGTGTGAACGATATAGGGAATGAGATGGAATCCACAATGTATAGATTCCTTGCCCAAAATGCTGACCTTCTTGACGTCTGTAGTGGCAGCCATCTTGTACAGCGTAGGAGGTGTAGTGGACCGGAATTAAACCAAGGTAAAGAGATTTTTATAAGTGACTCGAAGAAATTCATGATTGAGTTACGTGGGAACAATCTCACCTCGTTTTACTCCCTTCAGGCTTCAACGTTTCAACCCAAGCAACGCAACAGCTTTGAGCTCTACTGGGCAATGCTCGGAACTGACATCCACGGCCGAGTGGTCTCGTACGCGGGGGTGTAACTTGGATGACCACCAAACTAGGCTATGTACTATGTTAGTACTGATGACTCCTCTAACCTTGGCAAGAGTTTCTTCTTTTACGACCATCTACATGCGACCAACAATGACAACAACAACGAACGTTGGATGAGGGTCATCCTTGTATACAAGACGGCTCTATACATATTGTACATTCTAATTCTACTGAAGATGCTCCCGTAAACCGTTAGGATTGCGTAGCTTGAATTTCTTGGATTTTCCCGTCGTTCCACTTCACAGTGACACTGCCATCCTAATACAGAGGTCAACGGATATAGTATCTGTGCTGGTGTACAACAACCGACCTGATTACCGAAGTATGCAGCTCGAGCCATGTGGCAGAACAACCCGACTTCGACGACGCCAGTGAGCATCTTGATTTGAGCCATGATCTACTGGTCTGTTAAAGCTTGATGTAAGGAAAGAGAAATTGAAATTACTGTGTAAGGCTCTTTCATTCTCTCGATGTCGAAGGGTGCATCGATGACAAAATTTCCATTATCAGTTACAACCGGGCCAGCTGAGGGATATTGTAGACATAAGTGTTATTGACGAGATATTCCAACTGACCTTTTGCTACGGCCATTCGTAATGTGGCGTTGGGGGATTTCAAAACTTGATGTAAGTTCTGTAATACCTTTGCATATGCAAAGGGTACCACTTCGATAGGTACTCCTGCTTTGAACTGAACAGTATGCGTGAGACAAGGTGCTTTCGTCAGACTCGAACGTACGTTCGTGCCCAGATATTCAACATTCTTGCGATAGTCAGCAACCAGGATGAATCTGCACGATCATTAGGCGGGTTCAGAATCGGTTTTGATAGTTGCACAAGTGGACTCGCGTTGTGGCAGCTTCGGCCAGCACTTTCTCTCTGAGATGGCAGGCACCTCCCCCTTTTATGCAGTTTAGTTGAGTATCGACTCTGATGAGAAAGTGAGCAGGGAACATGATGTTTGAAAATAGCTAAGACTGACTCGTCTGCGCCATCTAAAGTCACATCAATGGTCGGATACTGATCAACGTCCCCTAAACTAAGGCCTGAGGAGACGATTAATTCCTTGGATTGGAAACCTGGAAGCTATCAGTCAGTATCCTCCGAAAAGCCAGGCGCCATATCAGCGTACCAGTTGGTATAAAAACTCGATCTCTATTGGCTTCTGCCCCTTGACTAACAATACGTTCAACAACGTAAGGCACAGTCGAGCCTTAGGAGTATTAACTGGAAGGTCGTGGATTTCGAATGCACGATACCAACCTGATCCAATTCCGATGACCTTGACGATGCATAAGACTAGGAGAATATGTGGAAAATGAGGGACTCACCCTATATTCAGGAAGTACATGTTCGTCTACCGCAGTCCAGGCTGCTAGCTGCTTGGATTTTTCAATGACGGAGAGTTCGCCTGGTGGTATTGGTGATTTGAGTGGTTTCAGCTTAGTTGAACCTAAACAATCCATGAAGGAGTATAAGAAAGCATAGAAGAGTGTAGTATGTCGATTACAGACTAGGATGTGGAGTAGGCCCTTGGGCGCCGGTCGTAGGTGGAGCCATAGGAGGTATTGGTACTGCGCTAGTGATCATATGTAGTCGTTCGTTCAACATATTGTTGATTTCACGAAGGGTAGGGGTTCGTTTGTCGTCGTTTTCCATGGCAGTGAAGAGTTAAATCGTGGACGGAGAATGAATAACCGATGGGAAGACTCAGATCAGATTTCCGGGTATCCAAAACAAACAAAGCTCAAGCTCACTTCATCTCAACTCTTTTCACCTGCGCTGGGAGCGGCATCTTGATACCAGCACTTTTCGTACTCAAATTTGCGCGACGGATATCGTCGATTTGAGCTCTGGATTTGTAGTGACAACGGGAAGGGAATTGGCCGTATTTGAAACGTCGACAGGCACTGGCAAACATCACGCTGACTGATCTTGAAAGCTTGACCGGTTACTGCCACTCTTCTGAGAAAGTTTTTTTCGGGTATTGAGCTACAGTCGAGCGCGGCCGAGAGATGAGGGCTATCAAAGGTGAAGGTAATTGAATTCCAGTGCGGTGACAGCTAATTCGGTTTGCAGGGGTCCTTTTTACATGGTCGGTGTTGGACAATATGCGCAGTGGACTCTAACCCATGGATGACTTTCAGCGATGCTGCAGTGAAGCAGATCTTGCTTACAATGAACGAACAACAAAGTTTCATCATTGAAGACTTAGATGACAACCATCTAGTTATCAAAGCAGATGAAGAATTTCGTGTCAGACGACAGCTCGAAACCGAGGTACAGTTGTGCAACATCGTAACTTGTGCAGTGCTCTCATTACTCCTGCTTTAGCTGGAAAAGAATACATATAGCTTGGAATAACCGTTAACATATATGCTGCCCATTGAATAATTCTTCCATCTTTGCTGTCATCTCTTTCTCTATTCTTTCCATGAGTTCCTTCTCAAATCTCTCTCGTTCTAAGCGTTCTCGTACTTCTTTCTCAACTCTCTGTGTGATCTCCTTCTCCAACTTCTCCTTCTCCGTCTCTTCCGGCAGTTTGACATCCTCTTTCCGAGGTTCGTGTTGTGTAGGCTGGTCCTTGGCTGCGCGGTCCTCCTTTTCTTTTTGCGACCATATACCAACCTGCTCTATTGCTTGCAGGGGTGCGGTTTTGTGCATCATCAAATACCCTTGCAAAGCTGCCATAGAAAACTCGTGTTCAGGGATTGCGTCCGCAAACTCATTCGCCAACGACCTGAGTTTTCCATTCGTGAGTTTGTCTTTGTCGTGAACGGTTGGAGTCTCTATCTCTATGAGTTGAACCTTTTCAGGTTTATCACGAGAGGAGTAACCCGAGTCGGAGCTTCCATCAGACTCGTCCGAATCACTTTCGTCGTCATCAATCCCTGTCACGACATCTCCAGGATGAAAGAATCGGTAGAACAATTCTCTTGCCTGGTACTTGCTAGCAAGCTTAAACTCTATGTGGACGTCCATGCGGCCGGGTCTACGCAAAGCTGGATCAAGGGAGGAAAATTTGTTCGTTGTAGCAAATAAGATACGTCCTAGTTGATGGGCATGCCAGTCAGCTATGTTATAGTAGCTTGCGAAAGTCGCCCAAGCTAGTACTGATTCTTACCTTCTTGGGCAGAAACACCTATGGTTTCGATACCAATGTCTGAGTCGAAATCCAATATGGAATATGAACAGGTGCTTACCGTCTAGCGTGTTCAGCAGCCCACTTAACGTTACCCGGTTATTCGTTTGAGTGCTAGCTAGTGAAGGTGCACTTCCACCGGGATTCTGGGGATTTTTAGAGTCATTCGCGGCTTCATTATCGCGTGTGAGTTCAGTGGTGAATGCAGCATCGATATCTTCCATGAGTGCTATGCATCTCTCCGGTAATTGGTTGATCAGGCTATTCAATGAGCTATCGTCCAGACCTGCTTTCCCTAGTGATACCACATAGATATCGAGGCCAAGCTCTCCAGCAAGCGCATGAATCAAAGATGATTTCCCAGAGCCTGGGGCACCCCACTATACAGACATTATTCTCAACTGGAAGTTACTGGAGAATGTGCTAGATGGGCTTACTAGGAGATAACCGCGACGGAAGGGGATACCACGTTCGGCATACCAAGCCTTGCTTTCCAGAAAGCCACGAGCGTCTTCGACCAGCATCTCCTTGATTCCAGGGTCCAAGATGATGGAGTTAAGGCTGCGCTTAGACCTAGAGGCTACATGTGTCCAGCCGTTATTCCAACTAGGTAGAAGATGTTAGTGGTTCCTCCGTGAAGATTGATAGCATGATTATCACAAACCCGTCCATGTGAGCAAATATACACATATGATGCTCTTGAGCAGCGATATATTCCGTTCTTGCTTCTTGTAAGAGGTGTACGAGAATATCCCGATTCCGTGTTAGGATGCTAGATGATATCATTACTATTTCGAATATACTGATAGGAATGGAAAAGGGCTCAAACCTGATATTCAGTGTTTGTTCTTTCTCACCAAACCAGCCGTTCTGAACTTGTTCTTGAGTTCGGGTGATAGTCATATAGCAGCCTTTGTACCAAAGACTGTATGTAACGGACAACGAAGGGAGGTAAGAGAGTTTGCGGAACGATTTCAACGAGCTGCTATGGTTCTCCTCCCCGTCCAATGTGATTGCACTACTTTTGGCTCCATATGTCTGTGTACTGATCTGAACGTCGCGCGACCTTTCTGTATGTTTCGAATGTTCAGAAACTAACGACAATCATCTCCTGTAGAACTTACTCCAAGAAGGCTGCTTTGAAAGCCACACCATCAGCCAATCTACCAGATCGAGGTGAGTATAGTTTTGTGGCGTTGGGTAAAGCGTTAGAGAACTTACCATAACAAGCGTCGTGTCCGTCAAAGTACGCATTAACCCAGAAAGCAGAAACCATCTTGTAGTAGAGCCCAAAAACGATCTGTCTGCAGGTCTCAAAGAAACCTCCAATCAAGATCAGCTTTAACCAATCCCTCAGAGCTGAGAGGGAGAACAGAAAGGTAATTATGCTGGAAATGTTCAGTGGCACTGTGTCTGCAGATGAGATAGGCGTCGATGTAGGAGCGACATTAGGCTCTGTGACACTGGTCGCATTCGAGGCCATCGTGGTCAGTAGGTGATGCACGTAGGAGGTCATTTGGAAGGGCAATGGATTGACTTGGTGATCAAGAGTCAGTTGATATAAGAATACTACCAAAGGCTAGCGCCTCGATGAGAAATCTTGAGTCATACAAGTACCTGAAGTGTAAAAGCAAGCCTCGAGGTTCTACAGCTTTTGCCGTCATTCAGATGCCCAGAGTATACCGTGTCTTTCGTCTGCACTGAGGAAATTCGAGCTTCAAAGACAACTTCGTAAGGGCATCGAATGAAACATGTACAGTAGCAGCGAATAAGAAGAAAAGAGAACGTTAACCTACCACAGTGAAAGTTTTCACCATTCCGGACCCAATTTCGGTAAACCATAAGGCCAGGTGGGGCCATAGACTGACTTTGCATTCTGCAACGTCCGATCAGACCTGGCATTGAGATTGCATAGCTTATCCAAGATTCTTCGTGAATGTCGGAGGCATGCCGCATGATAGAGCCACGTCTTATCGCATCATGCAGATTAACCCATATATGAAGAGGTAGGAAACGTGGAGGACTTTGAACTCAGAGCGATCATAGTATGACATTTGTATGTGCATCATGGGGCAGTGAGCGCCAGAAAGCACGGCGTTGACCTCGTTTGAAGCGTTATGGCTGAAAATCGGACGGTTATTAGTCCTGGATTTGAATGATCATGTCGACGGTCGTAGAGAGAGGGTAGACTTTGAATTAGGCGCTCATGATCATTAACATTCCCACAGCGTGCTCGGGCGTCAAAAACTTTGACTGACTTGACATCAGCTTGACATTATGATTGTCACTGTCAGTAACTCCGACGTCGAAATCGCGCGAAGTGGATGCCTTGCACTGGCTGGGATTCAATGAGTATCCTCACTTCGAATACACAATAACAGGTGCGTGCCATACATATGATTGTGTTGTAAATGTAGAGTAACAGCCATGGCAGGCATACTCTTTCAGGTGTATCGAGGACCAGGGTTGTTAATAGAGCCTACTTTTCAAGTTGTATAAGTCGAGATCGTTCAGGTGATACTATGAAAGTCCTGTTCTGCCGCCAATTCGAGTCGGAGCAACTGTCGTCCCGCTACAAAATAGACTGAAAATCACTTCCTCGTTCGCCTCTAGTATCTACTACATAACATCAACTATCTATCCAACTGGGGACACTGGAGAGGGCATCAACACTCGAATGTGTCATTTCTTCTTTTATATCCACCTATACGCCCTCAAAATACGTTCTCAGCTTCCAGGAAAAACCCTCGAGGCCTTGAGTTTTCGAGACTTGATACCTGCGTGCGATCACGTCCTCAGCACGAGTACGGAAACCTCCGATATTCTCCAGAAACCGTGGGGACACACTCTTACCGGCACATAGGGATCCAAGAAATCTTCAAGCAGGTCTAGGATACCCGACCTCGTCCGATTCACAGCATCAGCTGAAGTGAATTGCCAAAAACTAGACCAGATCGTTAACCTTCAGATGACCTGATAGCAAATTCAGTGCAAGCATCAGATGATGATTTTCTCCCTTCAGAAGCTCATTGCTGGATGATTAGGAAATACGGACCTAGTTTTTTTGGATCGACCGCGTCGGTGCGCAGCCAATGGGAGCTGAGTTATTAAGCACCTACCCCACATCACATGCGTTCCTTCCACTGCCGCTCTAAGCCAATGTTGTCATAGATCTAGGACAAGAAAAGAAAGTATAAAAAGGTTCCCTCATCCACTTCTCCCTTCCTAACGATCATCTCACTCTGATCATGCCATCCAAGCAAGTTTTCGAATCTAAGGACGGTGCGACATACACCACTTCCAATGGGGCCCCCGTCTCGGAGCCTTACGCAGCTCAAAGACTTGGCCTCAACGGCCCGCTTCTCATTCAAGGTTAGTAGGCTCCGCTGAAACTATGGTGCTGAGACTGATCCCTTCATTTAGACTTTCACCATATCGATCTTCTCGCTCATTTCGACCGTGAGCGTATTCCAGAACGGGTTGTAAGTATCGACCTCAGCGCACTCTATCCTTGAGAGATCTCTCAACATGAATTAGGTCCACGCCAAAGGCGCAGGCGCACATGGGTATTTCGAGGTTACTCATGACATGAGCGACCTTACGGATAATCCTTTGCTCAAGTCGGTTGGGAAAAGGGTCAGAACCACCGCCAGATTCTCGACGGTTGGAGGGGAGTCCGGTTCTGCGGACACAGCTCGTGATCCTCGTGGATTCGCCGTCAAGCTGAGGACTGAAGAAGGCAACTGGGACTGGGTTATGAACAACACTCCCGTCTTCTTCATCAGAGATCCCGCCAAGTTCCCGCATTTCATACACACCCAGAAGAGAGATCCTCAGACGCATTTGAAAGATGCCGACATGTTCTGGGTAAGTCTAATGCGCTTTCGTAACAATCTCTCTCATGAACTCATAACTCCCCTCGTTTTCAGGACTATCTCAGTCAGAACCCCGAATCTATACACCAAGTGATGATTCTGTTTTCTGACCGTGGAACTCCTGATGGGTTCCACAACATGCATGGATATTCTGGTCACACGTTCAAGTGGTTCAAGGCCGATGGATCCTTCGTTTACACCCAACTCCATGTCAGAGCTGATGGTGGTTTCAAGGTATACACCGCATGCCTTTGACGTATATCATTTGCACGATTTTCTAATCTTCGCATCGCAGACTCTCAATAATGACCAAGCGGGCGAACTTGCAGGTTCGAACCCTGACTACGGCACTCAGACTATGTTTGAAGCCATAGAAAGCGGAAACTTCCCCAGCTGGACTGTCTACGTTGTAAGTACGGAATGATTTGATGCTCTGATACTTTACTTATCGCTTTCTAGCAAACCATGACTCCTGAGCAGGCGGAAAAATTCCGATACAATATCTTGGATTTGACGAAGGTCTGGCCTCATGGCGAATTCCCTCTGCGTCCGGTCGGAAAATTCGTCTTAGATGAGAATCCTCAAAACTACTTCGCCGAGATTGAACAGGTTTGTATCTGGATATCAAGACTTCCATCGTTCGCTAAACTATCCGCGAATAACTTAGGCTGCTTTCTCGCCTTCTCACCTTGTGCCATACATCGAGGCATCTGCTGATCCTGTTCTTCAATCGCGCCTGTTCTCATACCCGGATACCCACAGGTAGGCCCGGATCATATCGATAGAGATATCTAATTCTCATCTTTCCCTAGACATCGTCTGGGTGCAAACTATCAGCAGCTTCCAGTAAATGCCCCTGTTGTACCAGTTGCCAACTTCCAACGAGATGGTCCGGCTACATTCGTTTCTCAAGGCTCCCGTCCCAACTACCAGAGCTCTATCCAGCCTCTTTCTTACAAAGGCCACAAAGGCACTCTCGAAGGCAGTGCTCGCGACTTTGAGCGCGAGTTGAAACATGAAAACTTCATCGGTGCTGCTTTCAGAGACCTGAGCGTTATAAACGAGAGTGAGTAACTTCACAGTATTTAAAATCGATTAACCAGTCACTCACTTGCTGGAAACAGTTGACTTTGAACAACCTCGGGCGATGTGGTTGAAGGTTTGGAACGATCAGCAGCGTGAGGCGTATGTTTACAATGTTGCGGCGCACTTTGGAAATGTTAAGAGCCCAGAAGTTCGAGCAAGACAATGTGAGTTCGAAAGTTTTAGAATCTCACTACCTTTGCTCAAATGTATGTTTCAGTGTCCGTATGGGCCGCCGTTGACCAAGGTTTATCCGATCGTATTGCTAAAGCTATTGGTGCACCCACTGTTAAGCCATTGGCAGTCAAACCTGCCAGTGAGTCAGTCAAGTTCCGGGCTAACATCGGCATTGCTCCGAATCTGAAGTTGTAGAATGTACAAATATTTCTTGGTAAAATCAGTCCACGTTGTATCTTTTTACAGTGTAACATTAGCGTCGTTCAAATCAATATGTGTTGTATGATCAGTATGTATGTTTTGGGCAATGGGAGATATCGATAAGTAAGTAGGCGATGTACGCCGCAGAATAACGGAAGCCTGGGAAACTCTCCGTGCGAATGAATTGATGAAAAACAGGTGGCCTGCGTGTGAAGAAATTGATTTGAAAACAGTCGCCTTTTGCAGCTCGCGTTGCGACGGCATCGTTTATTCATACCTCGACACCCTTCAAGGTGTAGGGAGCGATAAACCCTTCACTTCGTTGCGAATCTTGGGACGTGTCGTTCATCCATTCATTCCTCTTTCTTCAATTTCCCTCTTATCTGTCATCGTACAGCTCGACATCTCCTCACTACTTCGTCGTCAGTTTTGGCATTAGTCGCTCTGGATATACCCCACTGTTTTTGACTACTATTGATTATCGAACATCATGTCACACTCAGCCTCATCGTCAATATCAACGCCCGCAGCTTCAGGAAGCGGTAACAACCAAAACCTACATCCACATCTGGAAAATAACGACGAGAAGAACAGGTGACCATCCTTTCGTACACCTTTATGCGTTTGACGCTGTACTCAACTTATGTCCAGCGTCGTTATTAAGGTTGGCATGGTCGGAGACTCGCAGATTGGGAAGACAAGTCTCATGGTCAAATATGTGGAAGGCAGTTTCGATGAGGATTATATTCAGACGCTGGGTGAGCTTTTGATGCATCTCCTTCACCTTCGAATGCACTCGTCGCTCATGCCTCTACCAGGCGTCAACTTCATGGAGAAGACCATCTCGGTGCGGCGGACGACAATCACGTTCTCAATCTGGGATCTAGGAGGACAGAGAGAATTCGTTAATATGCTTCCTCTAGTCTGTAATGATGCAGTGGCCATTCTCTTTATGTTTGATCTTTCACGAAAATCAACGCTCAATTCCGTCAAGGAATGGTATCGACAAGCTCGGGGGTTCAACAAGGTGAAACATCTGCTTCATAACCTGAGCAATAATCTTACACCACTTCAGACTGCGATACCATTTCTAATAGGCACAAAGTTCGACCAATTTGCTACTTTTCCTCGAGATGAGCAGGAGGAAATTACCAAACAGGTGTGTTGATCAATGCCCTTCGTTCCACCCCGTGTCTGACGAATAAATTAGGCCAAACGATTTGCACGAGCCATGCACGCCTCGTTGATCTTTTGTTCAACATCCGCATCGATAAATGTTCAGAAAATATTCAAGATTGTGCTTGCCAAAGCCTTCGACCTCAAATGTGTCATTCCTGAGATCGAAGGCGTCGGAGAACCAGTGCTGATCTACGTGGATGTCTAGTAGCGCTCAATGGAATGACTTCTGGTGGCTGTAGATGGGGCATATTGGATTTATCGGATGGTACGAATTGGCAATGGAGACAGGATGAAAAGTTTTTATAAGGTATGTCAGCGAAGGATCTCTTTTGCCGTAATACACGATAAAGTGAATGCTTGCTAGATCGCTTGTCTTGCGTGGGGATGGTTGCTCATTGAGAGCGAAACTGTTGTATCACTTTTATAAGCTTGCGAATCTTGGGCCTCTGCACGGGTGAAGACTCCTATCTTCACGTTCATCCACCAAATGGATCTTCGTCGAATATTGCCTGTGGTCCAGCCTTAGTGAACGTTTCTGTCTTCATCCTGTATACATATCTATTTTTCACCTCCGTGTCATTTCCCTTCAACCCGCTCTTTAGTTGACACCGTACACATTTTCTCTAGTTATTGCATCTTCTGTGTCGTTGCTTTTCTGTTTTGTTGCATAATTTGTCTCTATCAGTCTTGTTCACCCACTCTCGCTGCCATCTCATCTCTCGTCGTGCACAACAAACCAAAAGTTTTCTTCGTCTCCTCTTCACGTTTAAAATACCACCAACTTCCTACGTTCGTTGTCCACCTTATCGGTTTCTTTTAGATCTGGTTGCCTGAATCCTTTACTTTTCGGACAAGGCTTGTATTTTTCCCTAAACCATATGACCTCTATCTTTATAATCTATGCTCTCAGCAAATTTGGAACGACACTCGTTTTTTCATGTAACGAGCCTGTGAATCGTGAGATGTATCCTCGATGTATCTCAGTCTTGTAACACTATGTCGAACCTCGCGCTACTCCTTATTTAAACATAATCCGTTCTCCACATCTACTAATTGAACCACGAATCATTCCTCCAACATCAATTGCCAAGTTTACTTCTCGAAACATGGGATGCCTCATAATATTTCAGAGATAAGCCCTTGCGTGTAACCATAGGTATGCGAGAGATATTTCTAATTCTCGCGAGGAACAAAAATTCCGGCCTGCTGACTGGTTTCCTCCCTTTGAACGTCCATATGCGTGGAAATCCCTCGTTCGCTTCCCCTCAACCTTCATGGCTACTTTGTCTGAACCTATCGAAATTCTGTACAAGCATGCAGACGGTATCGACATATACATGGATGTCTATCTGTCTCCTTCCTCCTCTCAAGAGAATCCGGCTCCAATTCTTTTTTGGTGGCATGGTGGAGGTTTGCTTCAGGTCAGTATAGTATCAGCACACGCATTCATTCTCAGGCCCTGACTGGAACGTGCCAACGTGTAGGGTACGAGGAAAGGTATGGACCTCCCTGAACCCTCGGAGTATTCGCTGTATTGTAGTAACGTCGTTTTTCATCTCATGGTGGAGGTGTTTCTCCTCACCACCTACGCGCCCCCACAAATCACAGGGTGACCCTTGTCTCTGCGGACTATCGACTTGCACCTCAATTCCGCCTTCCAATCATTCTCTCTGATTGCGCGGATGCAGTCAATTTCTTGCACACCGAAGATTTCCGCAAGGCGACTCAAGGTCGTGCAGATCCTTCTCGGGTGATATTATCTGGATCATCTGCTGGTGGTTGGTTATCCTTCCTTTGTGGATATCGCATCGGATTCGATAAAATCCGAATCCCGAAACCGCCTATCGTGCAGGGTATTGTGCCGATCTACCCTATAACAGACCTGGAAGACCCCTTCTGGACTACACCCCAAAGACCCGTGAAGTATATGGATAGAGTCATTGCAAGGGAGGAAGTACAGCCTTTCCTCAATCCTGACGATCCAACGAGTCGGATTGCATCTTCCACGCTCGATAGTCCCAGGGCTATCTTTTATAGCTATATGGTCCAAGAGTAAGAGACCGCTTGCATCTATCTGTATCGTCGGTTCATTATTTGCAGAGCTCTACTCGAAAACCTCTTGCTATCGGGTACCAATATACCTGCAAGTACATTCTCTGTTGCTGGATACCTAAAGGAAGCTGTCGGTGCTGCAGAGGAGCCGGACCTTCCTCCGACTTACATAGTGCATGGAGACAAGGACTTGAAAGTTCCTGTAGAGCAGTCGCGAGATGTCGTCAAGGCCCTAGAAGATCTGAAGCAACGATACGAGTATGAAGAAATCCCGGATCTTGATCACCTTTTCGATCGAGAGCCAGACTGTCAGATGGGAAAAATGTACGCATTCATTGAAGGCGTGTTTTCGACCTAGGTTTCTTCGACATACATAGTTTTGCTGTGAAAACAGAATTTTCGAAATGTACATCACTGTTCAATATGAATCCACGATACTGTTGTGCTTGCCATTGGATCGAAGAATAGTCATCACTGCGAGCGTTGGCTTGAAGGTTGATAATTCAAGTTGATGAAGAATCATGATAGATACACCGTTGGGTATGCATAAAATACAGTGCAGGCCACTAGTCATAACATATCATACATGTCCGTATATGTCCAATATTTATGGAGGTATCAAATACTAGACTCTAGAGTCAAGAATCAAGATCTTCACTTGCGCGGTGAAGTCGTCGGTGAACCAAATGAGGAAGCTGGTCGTTCAAGTCTGCCACGCAGTCGTTCTACTTCGCGTTCAAGACTGTATAACGAACATCAGAATACTGCAAGGGGGAACAGCACAGAAAGCCTACTTTAGGGATTTTTGTTTGTAATCGGCCGCTTCACGTTCTGCTCGCCGTTTGGCGGATTGCAGTAAATTATCCTGGGTATGCTAAAGCGACATAGAGAACATCAGCCTCCAAGGGATGCACACAGCTCATACAACTGTCGTACCAGTTCATCTATTGATTTCCTCAACGTTGCAAGCTGCATCTCGTAACCTTTCCTCTCTTCATCCAGCTTGACCCTTTGACGTTCCATGTCAAATTTGGAATCTCTAGAAAGTCGATGTGCGTGCCCTTTTCCGGTGAGTTGACTAGTGATTTCTTCAATGCGGCTGTCTGTCTTACGAGAAAGGGTGGCAGGGCGAGAGGAGGAGGTATATGATTTGGTTTCGAGGTCAATGATACGAACGTTGAGCTCTTTAACCTGCTTCTCAAGATTGGCCTGAAGACATCATGAACATCGAAGTCATGTGGAGAACAATGCAGGCTCACATTGATACGATCTAATTCAGAATTGTCAACGCGAACTTTGCCAAGCTCGATCTGACATTCATTCGCAAAAGCTTCAGCTTTTTTCATCCGGTCGAAAGCATTGGCTACTCGATCTTCTTGTTCATCCAATGACCTCTCTAGATCCTGCTTCTCCAAAAATAGTCGCTGAAATTGTTGGTCTGTTGAGAGTTTGTGTATGTCGACATGATCGAGCTTGATTCCTTCGAGTTCAGCTTGTAAAGCCCGACGAGCTTTCTGGAGCAGAGCCCTATCTGCCTCGACATCGTCCAATACGCCACGGAGTTCTCGGACTTGTGAATGAAGAGCAACAATTTGGGATTGCTGTTCAGTTTGCGCAGCAGTGGAGGCATCATAAGCTTTGGATATATCATGAATCTTGGTTTCCAGTCGCTCCTTTTCTTTTCGCCATCCGCCACTGCTGTATACTTCATCGTCAAAGCGGAGTTGGAGCTCATCATAGTCAGATCGAATCTTGCGATTGTCCTCGCGGAGACGAGTAAGAGTGTCTCGTTGAGATTGGAGTTCTGGATCACAATTTCTAAGTCTCAGCCTCTCTCAAGAATCGAAGTCGGAACCAACCTTCGCTCAGCTGGGCTAGCTCAGCTATTTTGGAGCAAGCATGAGCCACATGTTGGGACAGGGAAATTGCGGCATACCTTGGTACTTCTTCCGTGTTTGGTTGCTAGCAAACTCATGTTCCTCCAGATCCTTTTGATGTTGCGTTTTCACGTCTTCGAGCTCCTCAGCAAGCCGCTGATTAAGCTCCACAAGATTCACGGAATCGTTGCCTTCTTCCTGCAATTTCTTTTCCAACTCCTTGATTCGCTGGTGCGCAGCTTTTAACAGGTCTTCGTTGGATTTCAGTTTAGCAACAGTATCAGCTTGCGCTTTTTCCATATCTGAAAGAGTGCGACGGACTGCCAGAAAGTATGAGAGAATGATTGCTTTACGACGACCTAGACGAGTTACCTGATGCTTCAGCTCTTGTGGCCTTAACGCGGGCGATCTCTGCATTTTCGAGGCGTTGCTGATATGATTGCTCTTTGGACTTGAAAGTCTCTGTAGCAGCACGGAGATCTGGAAAAACATCAGATCTATATGAAGTCAAACTGTTTGATATTTACCGGAATGGATAGCGGATGATGCAGACGAAGCAATGTCCTCTTCCATTCGTCTGTTATGAATTTGACGTTTCAGGCCTGATCATGGGGAATGTAGCAGTGATGTCATGAAGGAAAGAGAAGCTCATACCTGATATTTCGCTTTTTGCAACTTCGAGTTGAGCATTGAGTTCGGCTGCTTCAGATTGTAATGCAGTTCTTGCTTGCAATGCGTCTTGCAGTTGGGTTCTTTGTGACTCAAAATCGGCCTGCATTGTGCGATGCTGTAATTGCTGAAAATTATGACAGTCATGACTTGTGGCACACATTCACTCAATGTGAGAGCAACGTACCAACGCTTTGCGAGTTTCTTCTAAAGTGGCATAACTCCGTCTTTCATCGTCAATAGTCTTTTGGAATTTTGCCCATACAGCTTGAATACCGTCAATGTGAGCAGCCTCAGCCGAACGACGGGCCTCAGCTTCCTCTTCCAAGAGTTCTGCAAGTCGCTTGTTTTCTTTGGAAAGACGGTTACGGTACTGTTGCAAGAATTGTTTAGATCCATCACTATTTTCAAGGTCAGCGGTCATCTCCCGGATCGATGTTTCAAGATGGTGCCGGACACGTTCGGAAGCAGCCATCTGTAATTCGAGAACTTGAACTTGCTGCTTCAGGACGGCAACTTGATTATCTGTAGACTTCATGACATCACGGGGGGCATCCCGAGAGGTGTGTCGTTTACCAGACGCGATTGAAGTAGTCGAAGGATGAACATCGTGTTTGGCTGGGCGAGCATTCTTGAAATAGACACCACTCTCTAGTTCGTCATCAACTGCTTGAAGTTCATGCAGTAGACGTGCGTGTAAGGTTGAATCTAGGGGTCCAGTGTCCATTATCAGCTTGCGAATTTCCGCGTGCTGACGCTGTATGCGTTCGCTCAACTTCCGCATAGCGTTCAGACGGGCATCATCGGAATTCGTAATCTGTTCTTCAAGCTGGGTAATACGTGCTTGATATTGACGCTGTATCTTGGCCAAACTGTTTGTTCCAGGAGTTTCATTAGCTAGATGCTCAAGCTCGGCTTCCAAAGATGATTTCGATTGTTGCGTAGCGAGGAGTTGTTGCGAAAGCTCTTCTGCATGACGGGAAGCATTCTGGAGCTCTGACTGCATCCGACGGACTTGCAACTCAGCTTCCTGACGCGATCGTCGTTCCTGCTCGACTTCCGCCACGGCTCGAGCAACCCTGTCCTCCTGGTTCCGAACAGCTTTCTCCTTTCCACGCAATTCCAGTCGCTCGCGCTCTGTCTCTCGAAGTAGATCCTCTGCCTCACTGGTAAGCCGAAGCTTGGCTTTCTCCAAGGATCGAATATAACTAGCATTCTTCTGTAACTCTTCCTGAGCGTCGGCAAGCTGGCGATCCGTAACACGCTTAGCTTCTTCGAGAACGTGTACGTGTTCAACGATGGTTTTATCCTGCTTCGACTCTAGCTGCTTAACATCCCATTCGCGGTCTTTGAGGTCCTTCAGAGCTTTGTTGAGATCTCGGTCAATCTTGATGTTATGATCTTTCAGCCTCGCAACTTCCGCCTTTTGCGTAGATAGAGCTTTTTCCAGCTGCGAACGGCGCGTGTTTTCGGCCTCGAGCTGTTTCTTGATACCCTCGAGTTGCCGTTCACTAGCTGTTTTGTCCCGCTCGAGCTGGAGCATCACATCTTCGACGCCATGGTACTTGTTCTGTGCAGCGGACAGTTGTCGTTCCAAGCTCTATAAAAATCGAATGCATTCATAAGAATAGAGGGAGATGATAAAGGAAAAGGCTGACCTCTTTCGTTTTTTTTACTTCCGCAAGTGCAGTCTCGCTTTCAAATGTGCGAGAACGGAGAGATTGCAATTCCGACTCCATACTTCGCTTGCCTTTTTCCAGCTCAGATATTGCTGAACGAGTCTCTTCCACAATGGACTGAGCTTCGCGTTCCTGACGGAGTAGGCTGTCGTAAGAGGTCTGGAGAGATGCCAGTTCAAGAGTAGACTTCTCAAGGTCAACTTTGAGTTTGCCCTGGTTTTCTAAAGCGGACCTGCGAGTTTCCGTAAGCTCGTGTTGTATCTTTGCCACCTGCGATCGAAGCTCTGTGAGCTCCAACTCCTTGCTCTTCTCGACCTCATTCCGTCTCGTCTCCTCACTAGTTTTGACTTCCAACAGCGATCGGAGCTCGTCGAGCTCGGCTTGCGCTCGCAGCCGCGAAGCATCTCCTCGAGCATGATCTGCTTTTTCTGCTTCCAGTTCAGCGGCTACAGTGTCGAGATCACTCTGTAACTCGAGGATTTCCTTCGAAGCTTGTTGGTGCTCTACGGCTAGCTGTTCAAGCTCATGTAGAAGTTCAGCTATACGATCGTCTTTCTTCTGGATGAGGTTTGAGTAGTCGGTGACAGTATGATCCATCTCGACAACTTGCTCCTTGGCTTGACGAAGTTCCTGTTCGAGAGTGTCTGAACGTCCTTTGAGGATGTCCCTGACTAGAGGTTAGCTACGTTTCTTTCAATTTCCCGACAGGACACACTTGTTTCGGAGTTCCACCTCCAACTTGCCTTCTAGTTCCTTGACTGTTGAATCCGTGCGTTCGCGCGCTCGTGATAAATCCTCCTCCCGCTGTATAGCAAGTTGTTTAAGCTCTTCGCTGACTTTTTGGAGGGTCTGAAGGTCATTCTGGAGTCGTTCAATCTCTTCGTTCTGGTTCGTCAGCTCCATCAGAACCTCGTCTTCCCGCGCTTTCATCTGCTTCTGCTCATTTTCAAGACGGACTAGATGTTCTGCTGCCTGGTCGAACATGTCACGCTGCTCTGCATGACGTTGTTCGCTGTCTTTGGCCATAGCCATCGCACGATCCAGGTGGGACTGTAATTCGTCAATATCAGCTTGAAGCTCGACAATTTCTTCCTCTAGCTCCGCCTCGTGCTTCTTGCTCCTCTCCAGAAGGACATCCTTATCCAGATTCAAGGCTCTTTCTGCCTCGAGCTCATCCTCGACCTTGTTCTTCTCCGCTTCTAGCGACATCTTCAAGTTCTCTAAAGCTTCTTTTTCCTGTTTATCGCGTTCCGCTCGCTCTTTGTGAAGGAGTAGCTCTGCTTCCTTGCGTCGCAATTCTTCGTCACTCCGAGTAGCCGCGAGTAGAGGACGGACCTAGTGAAGACATATTAGCTGCAGTTGGGCGTGTAAACATTCATTAGGACCTTCGTGTAGAGCTGCCACCAAGGCCAGTCCCTCAATTCACCATACACTCTCGCGTTGCGTTGTATAGTTCGGATAGCGACAGCACGATTGAGTATCTTTCTAATCTGCCTGCGAGCCGTCCACATTCTTGCCACAGCCTGTATTCTGGAGAATAAGTCGTAGAGGAGCATATCGCGGCGTTCCTCTAGATCTGCTAGAACGCCAGCTTTGAAGAAAATCTTTGACATCCCAATTTTGAAGATAGCTTCATCAAGCTCTAGTGCCCCAATCATTCGCCGACAAGCCTCTCTACCATCCATATAGCCTTTGGGAATGATACCAGGAGTCAGAACCTCGTATCGATGGCGAAATTCAACGAATGGAAGCCTGTTCGGGTACCCAAGGCGAGCGATTCGTATACCTTCCAAAACACCGTTACAGCGTAGTTGATCCAGAACCAGAGGAACATCAACTCGTCCTGGCTTCTTGTTGGTGTTGGGCACGATACAGCGAACGAAATGAGGTTGTGTGGCCATCAATTGACCCATCAAACTCGCAAGTTGTTCTTTATGTCGCTGTCCTACCGTCCTGAAGGCGCCTTTCTTCATACCTCGCTTTTTCCCAACAGAGAACATGGGCGTCTGAGCTCCAGGGATCGGAGCAGCGACGTGATCCGCAAACAAGGAGGAGACATATCGTTCAGTGGAGGAGGCGAAGACACGTGTCAAGTTGTCGTTCAATGGGTCTTTGTTCTTCTCCAGCCAACCATCGGTCCTGTATTCGACTTTGGCGGCATAATGCTGCACCAAAAAACCTTGTTCGAAACGGGCGGGTTCGTATTTGTCTCTCCCTGGATGATTTTGTTGAGGGTCGTCCGGGTCACTCGCTGGACCAGCCCATAAACTATGGAGTTTGTGCGTGAAAGTCGCATCCGTAGCTTTAGGCATGATACACTCCTCATCCAAGCAGCTCAGTATGCCTATAGCCCCAGCATTGCCGCTGGACTCGATTAGATCGATGGTAGGTTGTAAGTCCAGACCAAAATTGACATAGTCCCATTTGATACCTTCTCGTGAATATTCTTCTTGCTCCAAAACGAACATGTGGTGATTGAAGAACTGTTGCAGTTTCTCGTTCGTGTAGTTGATCAGGAGCTGCTCATAAGTATTGACATCGAAGATCTCGAAACCAGCGATGTCAAGGACACCTATGAAAGTCGATTTCGACGAAGGCCGGTCTAGCGCTTGATTGATGCGGTCAACGAGTAGACCGAAAGACTTCTCATAGAGAGTCTTGGATAAAGCAGCAAGTTCGTCAAGAGCTTGTTGACCTGTACGTGCTTGAGTAACCCATTCGCGTCCTGCGAGTACTCGCGGCCGTAGAACAGCTCGAGTGAATTCAGCGGGTGGTACACCGAGAAGATGACAGACACGTTCCGCTTGGGAGGGGTCCGGCATGACCGCGTCATCTGCTCGAGTAGACGTTATGACGATGTTCCCAATGTGAAGGATTGCCGCAACGATACGGAAGAGATCAAACTGTTCCGAAGGACTGAAGCCGACAACGTCGAGGGCAGCTTTAAGGGCATTCCATTCTTCTCGATCATCCACACCATCGACCTCTCGCCTGCTCTTGTTCAGAAACTCATAGTCTTCAACTCCACCACCAAGAAGGAGTTTCTCTGTAACGAGTAAGAAGAGGAGAACTACCCCGCACCAAGAACTTACCTTTGATACCGCTTCCACCAGCTAATAGTTGATAGAATACATGAAAACTTCGTTCTGCTTCGCTTCTCACAACCACCCGACTCTTTTCCAGAAGATACCAGTCAATGTTGGCTCCTGCAATACTGCCATCCGGTGCAAACGATATCCGTACGAACTTGCCGAAACGACTAGAGTTGTTGTTTCTTTGCGTTTGAGCGTTACCAAATGCCTCCAAGATAGGATTCGCCTGCAATATCTGTCGCTCGAGGAGGCCGAGTCTTCCTTTGGCAGTCAGGGCAAAGCCACTTCCAGTTGTCGAGTTTGTGAGTACTTGGCCACGTCTAGTAGAATTAGTCCGGGGCAAGCCTATAGAGGGCATGTTTGTGAATGATTGCGAGCCCGTGATAGTGGGCGAACGAGAATGTGAAGGCGTAGAGGGTCCCTGATGTACATCGGCAGCAATGGCAGCCAGGTACTGGATGACTTTTTTCGTACTTTCGGTCTTCCCAGCCCCAGATTCACCCCTACCACATGAACATTAACTTCAAACATCTTTTGTCGAATCGCGAATCAACCCACGTTATGAGAATACTCTGGTTCTCCCTTTCCTCACCCATGTTAACCCATGCCCGCTCGGCCACCGCAAAGATGTGAGGTGCGTTCTCATCTCTTCTTTTACTGCGGTATTGGTGGATAATCGCATCGGAGTACAAAGGTAGATTTTGGTAAGGATTGACTGCCACCAAGAATAGACCTGAATACGTCTGCACAAACTCCCTTGAGAGATCTGACAAGGCAAAGCTTGAATAAACGCACATATATCGCGCCTGATCCAAATCGTAAACGAAGGTTGTGAACCACACTGGCTTCATTGAGGAAGGTGAGATCTGCAATATCGTCCACGCGATCGAACTTGGGAGGATTCATCTTGGAGAGAATGAACAAAGGAACTCGTCGGACCTGAAGGAGTGTTAAACTGAGTGAAAAGCCACTGAATATGCATGGTACTCGCCTCGCCTCCCGCTGCCATTATAATGTCACCATATTCACCATCCTCGTTGTAAACCCAGCCCGCAAGATAACCTTCTTTATCATCTGGGACCCACACCCATTTCTTCTCGTTGAATTCTGCCTGAGCTGCGGCTGCTCGAGCTGCTTCTGCGCTTTGAGAAAGCCTTGGCGCAGGCATACCGCCTGCTGAAGAGTTTAATGATGCTGAGTCGTCCGGAAGGCAGGGAAAGAGCCTCAGGGATCGAGATCGTCGTTGATGACTGGAATCACTTTATTTGGTGAATCAAGGCCTTTCTAGGAGGGTGAAATACACGAATGTTGGAGGAGATTGTGAAGAGATGAACGCGTTGAACGTACAATTACCAAAACGGTACAGTACACGCTCGGTCATGGCAATACAAACATACCGTGACTGTGGAAAGATTCAAGTTGATGGCCGGATGTCAAATCATTCATCGAGGTCCGAGGACCATCGGATTTTGTAGTCGACACCTGGTCGACACACTCAAGTTACACCTCAAACGAAAATACATCGGTTAGACTGTCAATTACACGAGTCTATCTCTCTTTTTGATCGTATATGTAGGCTACTATCAGTTCCAGCTTACATAGATACATCGATGAAGACATTATTTTCCACTTTCCCGATCCCAGTCGTCCATCCGCGGAAGTAGAAAATATAGTACGCGCTAGGCTTCAGAGCTCATCTTCAAACCTCAACTCAACTAAAACAAAGAGCCATCTCACTCAAAGTGTTCCTGTCCATGTCTCCACTAAATCCACAACGCAGACACCGAGTTGGTCATTTTCAGAAGAAGCAGCGTTGCCCGCAGATATTGGGATATATTGCTTCGTGATCATCTTGATTACTTCTTGTGCG
Organism: Lentinula raphanica; assembly: GCA_027919835.1. Taxonomy (NCBI): domain Eukaryota; kingdom Fungi; phylum Basidiomycota; class Agaricomycetes; order Agaricales; family Omphalotaceae; genus Lentinula; species Lentinula raphanica. The sequence goes on along the minus strand of JANVFP010000014.1, from coordinate 52,550 downwards.
ACTAGTCCCCCAAGGAAAGCAGCTGTTGTGGGAAGGTCGGCGGAGGGTGCGCGAGCACTGTGAAGATGTGTATAAGCTACAGGCTACATTACGTGGGTTTGATGGCGCTCACATTTCACCACTAGCTATTGGCCACTCTGGCTCAGGAAGTTCGGTTCCGGAAGGCAAGAATGTTTTAGCTTCAGCAGTCAGAAGGTCCTTGAGTGACTCCCTATCGAGCTTATCTGTCATCGCAGTATCTTCTGAGCGTGAGACTTGCTCTAATGAGGGAAGAATACCTTTTGCTTTTAGTTTGCGAAGTGCGGCTAGGGCAAGGTGTGTTGCAGCTTCTTTGGGACAACTGGTCAACTTGTCCGCTTCAGAAGAGAATCAGCGAACGATCAAAAGCTGCGGCGGAACGACGAGCTCACTCAGTAACTCTCTTGGCCCTGGGTCGCTCTCCTTCCATTCTCTGCCTTTCAAAACCTTCAGAGCATGAGAATTCTTCAAGAATAAGTTTATGGTTGCATCATCCACGTCAACCAAACTCTTATTCAGATATTCCCGGAAAACCTGCTTCTCTTTCTCTGATTGTACCCTGTAGAGTTTCTGTAGTTTTACATACTCCTCTGTACTGGACTTCATGTCTGGTAATGTCGAAGTAATCGGGAGAAGACCGGATGAGTACTGTGGGGAAGCCGGATTGTTCTGACTGAACTGAGAAAGAGCGGAAACGAGACCAGCAAAGGCTGTCGGAGACGAGGACGTCGACGACGATGAAGGGTAAAGATCGAAGAGCTCTTTTACTTCGAGCGGTATGACAGTCGGTGTCCAACATTTGAATGCTTGAGCCTCAGCTTCTTCGAAGTTTTCTTCATCAAACTTCCGCATCATGGCCCTAATACGTTCTTTGAACGCTTTCTTCTCAGCCGAAGTTGCGGGATAACCTTTCCCGGAGGATGGTCCGATGGCTAGGGTGAAGGGTCAGCATAGCGTAGCATTCAAGCTTTGTGCATTTGACGCGCCTTGTTCGCGCTCACGACGCCACTCTTCTAATGCGCGAACGAGGATAACGGGATATGGAATATGTGCGTGATCTGTGATGTCCATGGTTTCTAGCGGAAGAGACATTGCATATTCGAGAAGAGCGGGAAATGCCTGGTCGATTCGTAATGAGGCAGAGGTTTCCGCGTGTGATTCAATAACTAAGCATGAGTTTGGTGAGTGACTCGAAGGAACCGTCGAACGTTACTTACCTTGATGTTCCCGATAGTGGATCGAAAACTCTGCCAGGAAGCCGGCACTGTTCACGACAACGAGATGAGTATCTGGCCACAGCAAAGCAGCAAGATCTTCAAGGATAACGGAATCCACATTGTGAGCAATGACGACGTTGAATAATTTCAGCCATTGAGCTCCAGATTTGAGTACCTCTTGAATATTCCGAGTATCAGCAACACCATCGACACCATCGTTCATCTCCATTAGTCCTTTGACCGCCTCCTGAGCTCTGAATTTGCCTATACTCTTGAAACCGTCCAGAAAGAAGTTGTTACCTGCGTCAGCACCAGTCACAATTTCATCATCCATGAGAGTGAAGTGGCCCAGTCCCGGCAAGACGAGATTCTTCAAAATACTCGTCGCCGTAGCTGTCGCTGGAAAGACCAAAACGCGGGCAGATTCTAAAGCAGCTTGGCCGGATGCTGCCCAAAGTCGTAGCTGCCGGTCATACCGACGCGTCTTTGCATCGGGCGCTCCAGATGGGACCTGGATGGACGTAGTAGCCACCTCGATTGGCTGAGAATCGTTCATCGTTACTTTTAGAGGTGTAAGAGTCTAAGAGAGAGGATTTATAAGTGTCAATAGACGCCAACTTGAATAGTATTAAGCGCCCTTATCTTCCGCTCATTTCATGGCCTCGTTCTCGTCGCTCGAATCGATGTTGAAGGCCAACACCATTTTATCTCAGTCAGTAGCCTTTCCTGCTATACCTGGAGGGCAGAAGTGAGTGAACGACTTCACACTAGTTCCTTGTCATAGATTTGTAGTTATGTACTGAATATTTTTAATAGCATAGGCTTGCGGTCTTCAACATGGTACTTTTCACTCCATAATCAGTGTACGGTTTCATAGCGGTATCTTTTTTGGACAGTTCCACAACATGCAGAATGAATGCCATCCTCTTTCGCATTCGGATCGACAAAAGAACAACGATGTATTTGATCAGCTTTCGAATGTTAGTTATGCGAATTCTTCGACGGTAGAGCACGTAACTTCGCTTCCAATGACCTGTTGCTGGCCTTCGAACTTGTCTTTCAAATTTTCAACTCAATCCCAACTTGCCGCCCAACTCTCGATGTACGCGTAATACATACGTATGTCATGACTGGCATAACAAACGACGGAACGAAACAATGCCGTAGTAGCAGGCCAGAATTCTCATATCTCATGCGGCAAAGCCTTCTTATATGTCTGGCGCTTTCCTGACATTCTCCGTCCCTCTTGAATCCAGAACAGACATGGATCGTTCCTACAAAACACTTTGTAGGAAATCCCACGCTCCAAGCCATTCACGGGGACGCCGCTAGGCTCAAAGTTCAAAGCGATTCAGCCTGCATCTTCAACGATATTCCGGATTGACAGGATTGACTCTTAGAGGGTTGGGTCGGAGATTTGGCTGTAGCACTGCGTGTTGCTTGCTTTCAATGCTATGACCATTGAAAAGGCTCGGGCTTTGAACGGACTACCGGAAACGGTGGCTTTGTGTTGAATAAGTCACAAGCCGTAACTATGGGGTTTTCCCTTCCTAAAATCAGGATATCCAATCCTCTCCCATTTTGTGCGATTGGGACGCATTGAGAAGTCAAATAGGCTTACTCGAGTGGCTCAAAATTCAACCCCACTTATCTCTTACAACCTCAAAGTTTAGAGATCCCCAACCCGATGCTTTCCCTTCCCTGCTTGAAAGCACTACACATATCTGGACACGAGCAACCTGCGAGGCATCTAGCACACAGTCGCGGCTCTCCGAAGTATGTATGAGTACAATGTCCTTGCCACTGTCGTGACTGATCATTCTCGTAATCACTTTCATCAGAACTTCCCAGCTCAGCCCGAGTCCGAGTCTCGATTTCACTTCAATGTTCAATGTCCAACAATTGAGTTCTGACCGATTCGGATTTGAATGTCAAGGTTCTGTTAGTATCCGTTGAATGGTGTGCTCTGTCCAATCTGACAATGCTACAGAGACGCACATACAATGTTACAAGCAATCAAAAGCCTGAAGCCAATGGATTCAGTGACGTTCACCGAACTCACAAATCATCCAACTTTTGAAATCTTGAAGGACTCGGTGCAACATTAATCATCATATCATCTGCTATCATTTGACCAAAAGGGATAGACAGAGAGAGACAAGGGTGAGGAATTATTTGTATTTGTATTGGAAAACCGGAAATTTTGGGAATTGTAGGTCGACGTAAGCTCTAACCAAGTGGTCCAAAATGAGTAAAATGCCTACTCAGTGTCCAGATTCCATAAATAACTGTGCATATATAATCGAGAAGGGGTGTCCTTCTGTTCCTCTTTTCTTCTTTCAATTGCTGTTAAAAACTGCCCTTTCAGGTTCTTGGCCTGCCCCATCATCATGTATGTTTCGCTCTTTGACTGCATTTACATACTTTGGTCACTAGCTGATCATGAATCCTAGTTTAACACCTTGTCAAACAGCTTGAAGTAATATTGTCAACACAATACACTTCATAGGAAGCCCGTTCAGTCCCAGACATCCACATGGTAGTACCCATATCCCTTTCTTCTTCTCACAAATTGCACCTGTTTACTCAAACATCAAAGAGAACGGACTGATACTACATGATACAAAGGATGTTCCCAGAAATACCCTCTAGCTTTCCGCCTGCTCAACCAGATCTCAAAGGCTTTCGGCCCCCAATCCTGACATTGGAAGGATTTCAATCATGGTCCAATTCCCGACAATATTACAAGTACAAGTGCAGGTACATGTTCTGGCGGGCCCAAATGTGGGTTGAAGGAACTTTTGGGCTTGCAGTGCTTGAGCCTTGGGAGAAGGCATTACTCTGTATGTTACTCCCTTCAGTATATTTATGATGGTTGTGTGGCACAGTGGGGTTGCTTTTTTGATGACGCTCTAGCTTCTTTTTTTCTTTGTCATACACTCATATTTATTATATTGATGCTTGTTCTCTGCATGACCCATGATTATTGACTGCAAATTTGATCTTAGTGACAATCTTCGCCATCAGCTCCATCTTTTTCATTGTGGCTATTATACAGTACCTTCCTCAACATGTGTTAGATATGAGAGGTAGACTGTTGTATTACCTTTTTGGTAGTGACAGCATGAGCTCACCACCATCATTACCTGATACACTGTAGTATATAGCCTTAGTGAAGGAGGGAAGTATGGCACCTTGGCTACTCAGGTGTCTGGCTAAGGGTAGTGTATTTGTGAACTTCTGTAGACTGTTAGATTTTAGTTGTTTATATTCAAAATCATGTTGGATTACTCTGAAATTGATAAATCTCAACATTGATTGGAGGGGTTGTTTAATTAGTAGCACTCTGATTGATCAGAATACACTGCAGGGTGAGTCTGTATTCTTTTCCCAAAAAGTGTATGATTATGCAGAGTAAATTTATAAATTTCTACTGATTGCGACAGGTAGAATATGTTGAAAAATGTCAGAATAGCTGGCAGGGCAATTAATTATCTGAGAAAAACTGGGGAAAATTCCAAATACTGTACCAACATGTAGGGAGGCAATGGTCACAGTTACAAAGGACTCATTGCATTGCATTTGTACTGTGACATCACAGTTGATTTTGAGTCGGTCGCTAACCTCTGCACCATGACAAAAAAGTTTTTGGAAATTCAATGAAAATTGCTTTAAAAATACAAAATAATTCTTTGAGTACACCTACATCTCAGTTTCTGGCAAAGCAGCACTAGCTGACCATAGCTGACCACCATCATCATAAGCCCAAATATTCTCACCTTCTGCAGATGAAACAAGTCCAGTTTTGGTTGATTCAATTCCACCCAGCTGAGGATTATGCTCTTGAAATGTTTCAGCAATGACAGCTAGAGATGCTCACGAGTGGCAAGTGTTGACAAGTACTTGTGAGTTTATTTGTACTCGTGACTCGCAAGTCGAGTGTTTTATTCATATGAGTGTACTTGTGGCACGAGTGTATACTCGAGTCACGATCATCAAATTGTATTGACAAGTACTCATACAATTTATTCGCGAGTATTCTCCTGTACTCATGAGTATTTCTAATATTAATTAGTGAATGGCCTGGGTCGGCCAGGTTGTGCCGGTTTCCGGGTCAGGTCGGGTGGCCATTTACAAACCCGACACCCGACTTGCTTACCCGACACCCATACAGCCTTTAATTAGCGCCACCGATTGACTGCGAAGCACCGTAATGTATGTAATATTGCGCTCGAAGTATGTAGCAGGTAGATACAACAAAATTACAATCAAATCAACTGACAGCTATTGAACATCCATGAAGTAAAAAAATCAGGCCAACGCCGCACCAAAAAAGCGTAACAAAAGAATGCGAGTAGTCGAGAGCGGTAAGATACAAAGAAAACAAGTCCAAAGATTGATACAACTAACATGAGAAAAAAGACAAATCGACCTCCCCAGAACCCGATTCACCAGAAGGAGACAATGTTGGCAACAGTAATGGAGATGATGAAGAAGATGAGCCAGACAACACGCTGGAATTCAACTCATAATATGTTGGAGAGCTTTTTGCAGCTCAAATCTGCTGTTATAGAGTTCCTTGACCGTGCCTCCAATCGGCTTTCAGAATATGCGTTGACAGATGAGGAGTGGGAAGTGGTCGATGAGCTGGTATCGGTGTTGCAGGTAAGTCTTCATTTTGTCTCCCTTGTTCATTGTCTCACTTGTTCTAGATCTTGCAAGACACTATGACATTTTTTTCTGCCTCTGGTACTAACATTGCCTCGGTTATACCGGCTATGGACACCATCGATGAGGCCTTTGCTAGTGGTATACTCAATGAAAACGACGGCTCAGAAAGGGTCCTCTCAAAGCCCATTCGTCATGCACTAGGCATAGGCAAGAGAACATTGAACAAGTATTACTCTCTGACCGACGATTCTGACCTCTATCACATTGCAATGGGTCTGTCGCCTTTCTTTTCTTTGTTCATCTTTTTACTCACTTCAGCTATTCAGTCCTCAACCCCACCTATAAACTGGAGTACTTCCGTGGTGCCAAGTGGTCTCAAGAGTGGATCGATGCAGCTTTGAATGTTATGCGCGCGGCTTGGGAAAAGGATTTTAAGCCTTCGGTGGATGATCTTTCTTTGGTGCAGTCCACGGTAAGTGGTTCTTTTTTTTTGTAAACACACTGTGTAACATTTTTGCTTAGGCAGCTACTGGTGCCAATGTTCCTCGTCAAAACTCGTTTCTTTCACTTATGAAAAAGTACCGGCCGATGGGCGACTCTCAGGAGAATGGGGATGAACTGACACGCTACCTCGCTGATGGGTGCATTGAGACCGATGAGCCTCTTCAGTGGTGGATCACCAATAAGAAGTTGTATCTGAACCTAGCCAAATTGGCTATCTCAGTACTCTCTATTCCAGGTATGTGGCCTCATTTGATGTGCTCTGGTGTTACTTACTAGATTTTTAGCTACCTCTGTTGCCGTTGAACGAATGTTCTCTCGTGGGCGCATCTTTATTTCCCACCTTCGAAACCGCCTCCGCGCAAACACAATCTGAGTGCTAATGTGCTTTGGGGACTGGTCGCGCGATGATTATATATCTAACAAAGAGCTAGTACGGTTTTTGGTTTCGAAGGAAGATGAGCCTGAGGGTGATGATGATATATTAGTTGATGATGATGTCTTGCTGTAGGCTGTTTACTCCTTTCTTGTTACAGTGTATAGCCCATTGTTATTTTTCACGCAGTATGTACCTTTTCATGCAGTATGTACCAAATTCACCATTTGTCACCCAACTTTTCAGTCAGGTCTATAAAATTTTCTCAGGTTTGCCAGGTCTGCTGGGTTACTAGCCATACCCGAGGTGCTGGGTCCGGGTCAGTAACCGGGTCCGGGTCGGGTCAATCAAACTAGTACCCGACCCGACCCGAGCCATACACTAATATTAACCCTGCACATGACTTTTCTCAGTGGCTATGTGCCTATTATAAATTTTTGTGTTAGAGTCACAGGCACTGCCTATCATAATTAATAGGAGAAAAGGAGTAATATAGTCTAACTGTCTCTAATATATATCATATATAAGAAAATGTGAATGGTGAAGTGGTTAAAGGCGCTGACTCTGGACTAAGGTCAGCCTTCCTTTAACATCAGAAAAAATACCCCTGACCAGAGGTCTTTCAAAGACACCAGAGATTCCCCCAAAAGTCTAAGTCTCTCAAATAGTTTCAAATATCTAGACTCTCAGAACTCTTTGGAAAAAAGGCTCAAAATTTGGTTTCCTTGAAATTCTTTAGAATTGTTTCTGAATTGTTCAAAGGTAACTCAGAGATCCTCAAAATGCTCTAGGTTTTTGGGAATAATCCGAGCTCTTCAGATACTCTAGAGAGCTTGGATACTCTGAGCTGCCTACATTTTCTCCAATATCCTGAAGATTTCTTGAGATTTTTTATGTTCTCTGAATATCTTTGAACATCTTTGAAAGATATTTGAGCTTCTCTGAAGACTTTGAGTGTTTTCAAAAATTTGAAATTTGAGATATTGAATATGAAATAAAATACTATTGCATCTTAACATCTAGAAGATAGTATAGTGTAGTAATACAGTGTAGATATCAGTTAAAATATTACAACTCACAGTTGTCAATAATATAGGTGGTCACATGACCTGCCACCGTGGACTGTGTACAATCAAAAAGAACTTCACCAGGTCAAAATCTGAATATAGCTATAATAACATATACTATATACATTGTTATCTATTATCACGAGACTGGATCAGAAATCCTACACATGAAAGGTGTGCCGAAAAACGCGGCACAAATCAGATCAATTTTCGGCCAATATTTCCTAATTAAATAAAGTAAATTTCATATGTAATCTTAGTTGAAAAATCAATCTCAATTTTTGTGTGATTTAACAAGAAAAAGGCAAAGAAAAATATGTATCATTTTGTAAATAATTTTCTGACCATTTCACATATAATTTCATCCTGATTTCATTTTAAAAACAAAGAGATTTTAGCCGAGATCCTGATCTTGATTTTGAAAGAAAAAATCTTTCCCTTTCACAAGAAAAGCACATTGCAAGCTTTGACCATTTTCATTTGCAAAACATTTCGGATTTCGAGGGTCTCCAGGATACTGGGCAGCATCATGGGCAGCATCCTGGGTGACCTGTGACATCAAGAAGATTTAGGAAAATCTATGATGACTAAGCCACTTTTGTAAGTGTATGACTAAGCTGTTTGCAGTTGATTAGATTCTTTTACAGACACTTTGCTCTCTAAGTGTGCAATCTTCATGAGATATATTTTAAAGGAAAGATGCTAAGTGTGCAATCTTCATGAGATATATTTTAACACCTGTAAAAGGAAAGATGCTGGTCAGATAATCTAATCAACTGCAAACAGCTTAGTCATACACTTGCAAAAGTGGCTTAGTCATCATAGATTTTCCTAAATCTTCTTGATGTCACAGGTCACCCAGGATGCTGCCCATGATGCTGCCCAGTATCCTGGAGACCCTCGAAATCCGAAATGTTTTGCAAATGAAAATGGTCAAAGCTTGCAATGTGTTTTTCTTGTGAAAGGGAAAGATTTTTTCTTTCAAAATCAAGATCAGGATCTCAGCTAAAATCTCTTTGTTTTTAAAATGAAATCAGGATGAAATTATATGTGAAATGGTCGGAAAATTATTTACAAAATGATACATATTTTTCTTTCCCTTTACTTGTTAAATCACACAAAAATTGAGATTGATTTTTCAACTAGGATTACATATGAAATTTACTTTATTTTAATGAGGAAATATTGGCCGAAAATTGATCTGATTTGTGCCGCGTTTTTCGGCACACCTTTCATGTGTAGGATTTCTGATCCAGTCTCGTGTATATTTGTTAACATTACACATATATAATGGTTGTAATAATATATTATAATACACATAATCAGAATGTGTTCCGAAATTAATAGTTATCAAGTTCAAATACAGTATATCATAATATATAGATGTTAGTAGATATAGTTGACTATATAAGCAATAAATAGAGTATCATATGATGAAGTAAAAGTGATTGAATAACTTTTTGAATCATTTGAACTCATTGAAGAGCTTTGGAAAATCTTTGAAAGATATCTAAATATCTCTCAAAGACTTTCAAAGACACTCAGAGATATTCAAAGATTTTTAAAGATATCCAAAGATATTCAGAGATTTTGAAAGACATTCAAGGAACTCTGAAGGCTTTAGGTTTTGGGGGGTGTCTCAGAAGACACCAAAGACACTGAAGACTCTAGAGACCTCAGGCAACCTGAAATTCTTTGAGATCTATGTTGGGTAGCCCTGAACACAGAACATTTTTGCTGATGTATATATTTTGTATATGTCATTTATAGCACCCCTAGTACCCTCAATCATTTATATTACTCAAGAATCATATCAAACTGAATAATTTGGTGAGTAAATATAATGTACATGATATTTTTAGCACATCTAGTACCCTTAATAACTCAGAACAACTTATATTACTCAACATGTTCAGTACACTTAGCACTTATCAAACTTAAAACACTAAATCTCATAACAGTACTTATATATATTATACTTAACACAGTTGACAATGAAAATACTCAGATCAGTGTTATCAGTCACTATACTTAACACACTTAACAGTCAAAAAGTCGGAACAACATTACTTTATATACATAACACACTCATTGTTATACTATAATACACTTATAACAACAAGTTTTGGGTGCTTATGGGTGTTGAAACAGCAATCAATCTTACAACAGGTTGATGCTTTTACTCACCGAGTATAAGCTTGCTGAGGAGACTTCAGATAGCGAAGTTGAGATGATAGAAACTCTTGAATAAGAGGCTTATTGTTACAGAGGAACATCTACAGTATTTATACTAGAAGAGTTAACACCCTATGACAATGATGAATAATAATGAATCATGTATACAGCATGTAAGATGAGTAAAGTACGATCATAGGTGTAAAGAATAATGCATATAACATGTGTATGTAGTTCGTCTAGCACACTGCAAAAGCTGTAGAGCGAATAGCATTAAGAGAGCATAAAGCTGAAATGAAATACAGCAGTAAGGCTGTATGTTGCATGAGAAATAACAATAGAATATTGTTAAAGGGCTAAGAAATACATGATAGCTGCATGTCGATCACTCATTAATAGTCAGTGCTATGCTTAGTAAATAAGCGCACATGATATCATGATTAGATAGACTTAAGCGCTAATCTAATTTCAACACTCCCCTTCGCTAAAGACTTAGCGAATCATTGAATCATGATAGATTAATGGATGTGTTTAAAGAGTAAGCCTAAACGATCTCGTAATTTTACAAACTTGACAAGTGCTAGATTCTTTGTAAGAAGATCTGCAACATTGTCCTCAGTTTGAATATAGTAGAGATCAATTATTCCAGCTTCTACTTTTTCTCGAATAAAATGATAGCGAATATCAATATGTTTAGTTCGACGTTCCTGCACAGGATTTGACGCAAGGAATGAAGAACCTTGATTATCAACCATCAAAGGCATTGATCCGAGTTTAAAACCTATTTCACTAAATAAGGTTTTGATCCACATCAACTGTCGACTAGTGTCAGAAGCAGCCATATATTCAGCTTCAGTGGATGATAACGCAACAGTTTTTTGTTTGTGACTTGTCCAGCTTACTGAACCTGTTGCAAATGTCACAATCACCCCAGTATGGGATTTACGATCATTTGAATCAGATGCCCAGTCAGAATCAGAATATGCAATAAATCCTTCTTGCGAAGATCCATCATAGACAAGCGCATAATCCTGAGTGTGTAAAAGATATCGGATTATGTATAGCGCTTTTGCAAGATGATCTTTGCTAGGATTAGCAGAATACTGACTTAACTTGATTACTGCGTAAGCAATATCAGGACGTGTGCCAAGCATTAGATATAACAAAGATCCAATGACACTTTGAAAGCGTCGACGAAGTTCAGCATTTACTGGTTTAGTATTTGCATGAGGAACCCATGATGTAGGAAGAGGAGTTTGAGCTTTTTTAGCATTTGTCATGCCAAAACGAGATATGACTTTATCAAGATAAGCTCCTTGATCCAATTTTAAGATTTTCTTTTTACGGTCGCGGAATATGCGCATACCAAGAAATTCTTTTGGTTCTCCCAAATCACGACATTCCCATACATTCATGAACTCATGCTTCTTCTTCATAATGAGATCTTTGTCTGATCCCATAAATAAAGCATCATCAACATAGATTATGGCAATTACGGTTTGCCCATTCTCTTTGAAGACATATACACCAGCGTCAGAAACACAGCGCTTAAATCCTAGTTTTCCCATGGAAGCATTACATTCCTTCCACCAGGATAAGCTTGCTTGTTTTAGCCCGTAAAGTGCTTGGTGTAACCTCCAAACTTTGGTTTTGTCCTTAACGAAGCCTTCGGGTTGTTCCATATAGATTTCTTCATCAAGCTTGCCATATAAAAAAGCCTGTTTGACGTCAAGAGCCTGGATTTCCCAGTCTTCTAGGGCAGCTAAAGCAAGAAGAATTCTAACAGTTTCAAATTGCGCTACAGGCGAAAACAACTCGTTATAATCTATCCCTTGTACTTGAGAAAAACCTTTTGCGACGAGTCGGGCTTTATATCGACCATCATTTTTCCGGTTAAACACCCATCTGGATTTGATAGGTTTACGACCCTGAGGTAGTGTAACTTCCTCATATACATGACGTCCTTTCAAACCATCAATCTCCTCTTTGCAAGCATTATTCCATTTAGCCCGTATATCAGGGGGCAAATGACGATAGTCTCTTTGTGAATTCCATGAGTTAGGATTATCTTTGGTAAGAATATCCCTTGGATTCATGTCTAAGAAACTTTCAGGAATAACATCCGATTGTGCAAGCAAATGATTTATAAATTCTACTCCCCTTTCTGAATGAGTCTAGACATGTTTACATCCATATCATATTCCTGTGATGGTGAACGCATCCGAACTTCTGGTACAGGAGGAACACGTGGTTCATAGACTTCATTTCTACGAGGTAATGGACGTATTTGACGCCAACCACTATGTGTTCCAGATGACGGTACCATATCAGAACGATTAATTGGTTTAGGAATTCTACGAGAATGTAATCGTTTCCATTCAGCCACTTTGTCTGGATCATAACTAAATGGATTTGGATGAACTGGTGAAGGAGGTCTATCATTTTCAGGAGGTGGTGTGGGAGTCCGAGGAGATGGTGCTCGAGATGAGTGATAAGGTGGGGAACCATTATCTGATTCTTGATCAGAATGATCATCATTTTGATCATTATCACCAGGCAAATTTGGTGGATCTTGAGAATCCTCATCGGGCAATGTAAAAGGAACGTTATGTGGATTTTCATCCGGATCAAATGGTAGATCTGCATTGATACCATTCGTTGGTCGTTTATCATGGTTTTCTCTGGGATTAGATAGGACAGGTTCAGAGGGTTTTGTACTATCTTTGCATCGTGGAAACCATTGTTCGTAGAAAGTTGCTTGTGGTGCAAAATAGATAGAGTTGTCATTACGCATGAACATATATCCTTTTGTACCCTTGTCATAACCAATGAAGATCATCAATTCGGAATGAGGTGCTTGTTTATTTTTCCTTTTTTCAGGATGAATAAAGACATAAGCAGCACACCCAAATACTCTGAAATAAGAAACATCAGGTATTTTTCCGAAGAAAACTTCAATTGGGGTCTTCCAGTTCAACCTTTGAATTGGTGTGCGATTATACACATGCATTGCAGTGTTATACGAAAATTCCCACCAAGATTCTGGACAGCAGGCATGATGACGCATTGCTTCAGATTTTTCCATCATGGTGCGATTTATTCGTTCCGCACGACCATTCTGTTGATGAACATGGGCAGACGACTTATGAGTTTCTATTCCTTCTTGTTTCAAGAATGTTTCGAATTCTTGTGAAAGAAATTCTCCCCCTCGATCAAAACGTAGACATTTAATCTTTCGGCCTGTTTGCTTTTCAGCCCAGGATTTAAAATCCTTAAAAGATTGCAAGGCTTCTGATTTTCGTCGTAGTTTTATTGAAACAGCATGAGATGAACAATCATCTAGAAACGTGATCACATACTTGAATTTATGATAAGAGACAGTAGGTATCTCTTTGATATCAGTATGGATGAGATCTAACGGTTCCGATGCTCGTTTCTCAGACTTAGGGTAGGATTGAGATTTTTCTTTTCCAAGAGCACAACCTTTGCAAGGTGCATCTTCAGAAGGTATAGAAATCTTGGGAAGTCCTTTGACATGGGGTTGTGTATTGCGTAAGACTACTTTACTGGGATGACCAAAGCGATTATGCCATGTGTCGTAATCTAGGGGTATTTTATTGACTAGACCTCTTTCTGGAGTTACAATTGAAGAGGATAGCCAATGAAGATTTTCCCCAGAGGATTTAGGAGCACATGTCATTAAAACTTTCCGATCAGATTTCCGACGAATTTGAGTTTTATCCTCATCAGAGACTGCAAAGCAGCCTTGTCGGTTTAATAAACCAACAGATAAAAGGCGATGTGTGCATTGCGGTTGGTAAAACACCGGATATAATTTAGTCGTATGAGTATAATTGAGACCATTATGGTGCTTAATAAATACAGTTCCAACCCCTTTGATTAGGGTTTTAGAGCCTATGTCGGCAGTTTGTACTGGAATTGGAGTTTCAAGTTCTCTATATTGAGCAAAGTCCTCAATGTGAGGAGTGAAGTGTGCAGAAGCACCGGAGTCAAGCAGCCAAAAGTCTTTTAAAGACTGTTCTTGCGAGTTCTCAAACTTAGGAGTATTGACATAATGCACATCAGAATATATTTTATTATCTCCATCGAGGAGATCAGAAACTACAGAGTTCATATTATATACATGCTGGTCTTTCGACCTTGAGAATGATCGCATGGTGTCATAGAACATCTGTTTAGTCCGGTGCAATTTGTTAATAGTATTTCTCCTGAATTTAGAAAGAGGAACTTGCCAGTACATGAGGCGCTCGTCACCTTCACCTGTAATCTCCATATCGTACATTTCATCTGCCCATGTCAATCTAACCTCCTCCTCTTCCTGCTTCATATTAGCAAGAATAGGATCCTCTTCTTCATCCTCATAATTGGGGAGATTGTCGAGTTTGAGGGCAGAAGAGGATGCATGAGGTATATTGACGACATATGCGGAACTGAATTGAGCCACCGATGAATCAGGTTGCTGAACAGATTCATGTGCAGATTGATTCGCTTTTCCTTTGCCTTTGCCTTTTCCACGTCGGGGTTTCTTGTTCTTATTCTGCGGCGCAGGTGCTGAAGGAGTCTGCTGCCCAGACTTGGGCGCTCCTCCTTTTTGTTTCTTCTGGTCTCGCCATTGTGAATTATGATCACCATAGCGTTTGATACCAGAGAGCCGGGCAGTAAGAGAAGATTCCGAGTTTTTAATAGAAGTTCGACGGGAATACTCGTCTTGAATGCCAGATGCAATGTTATTGAGATTTAATGATCTCGCATCATATTGAGACAGCATAGTCATGGCAAGATTATCCCATGAACGAGGCAAGGCGGCAAGAAGAATCATGGCTTGAATCTGATCCGTGAGTTTGAGACCAAAATCATCAAGTCGAGTAAAGATTGACCGCAAATTGGCGATAGGCATTGCAGGGTCAGCATCTTCTCTCAACTCGAAGTTGATTGCCTCTTTGAAAATTCCAAAGATGCCAGCAGCGCGAGGTGTACCATATTGTGTTTTAATCTCATCCCATGTTTCCTGAGCAGAGTCTCTGACCATACTCTCTCGAAGACCCTTCGGGAGTTTGAGAGTAATGATACCGATGGCTGAGTCATCTTTTTCATCCCACTCACGAATCTCTTTTTGAGTTCAGCAGATGTAGTTTCTACACGGTCCGGTCCAGTTCCTGAATAAGTTTCTTTAGGTCTTTCATCCCGACCAGAAACTACACCCCAAGCTCTAGAGAAGCGAAGATAGGCAGTCATGGTAGACTCCCATTCGCTGTAGTTGGAGCCGTTGAGTTCAGGAATGGCAAGGGCAACGGTGTTGGACATGTTGTATGAATAGAGTTCTATAAGAAGAAGAACAGTTTGATTAGAACGTTCCTTCAAGTTATGAACATCGATCATATCAACATTGGTTTTTACTCATTGACTTAAATCACGGTGTTGATCGCATTTTTCCATCTTGTATCCATCTCTGATCTGATCATTCCTATCAGACTCAGTATATATGTAAAACTATATACAAATCCTATGTGTCATTTGAAAGCTATTCGTCTATCGTTCATTAATAGTGCAGTCCAGAAGACGCACATATTAAGCACAAATAGATTAGTAGCGTAAAAGGGACTTAAGACACATGGTGTAACAGTACTGTAATATGGAGGCCAAGAAAGCCACACATGTTCGCAAATGCCCAGCCTACGCAGAAGTGCTTTTGATTATTCACACTCTGGCAGAAGTCTACCTGGGAAGAGGGTTCGGACCTCTAACAAACCACCACTAAAGGTGAGAATGCAAAGCTCGTTCATGTGGACTGCCTGTGTATACTACTGTTAGTTTTATTCAATGGGATGTCATTTATATTACAGACAGAGCCCTCGGATGGATGGAATAAAGACGATCTAAGGGATTACCTTATACCAAAACCACAAGCACAACATCAAACACTTTTAATACTCGGTCATGAGCATTAGGAAAGCGTTGGTGAACACGATCAACCACTCGTAAGATAACACAGTGGAGTAACGACCAGTGTTGAGCTAACCGGGGCCCATAACCTGTTGAAACAGCAATCAATCTTACAACAGGTTGATGCTTTTACTCACCGAGTATAAGCTTGCTGAGGAGACTTCAGATAGCGATGTTGAGATGATAGAAACTCTTGAATAAGAGGCTTATTGTTACAGAGGAACATCTACAGTATTTATACTAGAAGAGTTAACACCCTATGACAATGATGAATAATAATGAATCATGTATACAGCATGTAAGATGAGTAAAGTACGATCATAGGTGTAAAGAATAATGCATATAACATGTGTATGTAGTTCGTCTAGCACACTGCAAAAGCTGTAGAGCGAATAGCATTAAGAGAGCATAAAGCTGAAATGAAATACAGCAGTAAGGCTGTATGTTGCATGAGAAATAACAATAGAATATTGTTAAAGGGCTAAGAAATACATGATAGCTGCATGTCGATCACTCATTAATAGTCAGTGCTATGCTTAGTAAATAAGCGCACATGATATCATGATTAGATAGACTTAAGCGCTAATCTAATTTCAACAATGGGTACTTATTTGGTGTTTTTGAGTCAAAATTCATTAATAGCACACTCAATAATTTTTGTGTGGGCTCTATATTGTGTCAGGATGTTGTCTATATCATATTCCTTTAGATATAATTTGGAGAACTCGAAAATACAACCTGTGTGGCTAGCTATACTATGATCTTTTGTAATATAACAGTGTTTTATGTAAATGCCAATGCATATGTCCATGTAATGCAAGTATACTGATGCTGGTCCATCAGGAAGCCACTCCTACAGTATACTGGCAGTGTCTGTACATGATTCAGATAGCTATCATAAAGGTTGGACTCTGTGATACACATGTACATGTTTCATGTACACTATAGATGTCTACACTTACATGTAACAATAGATGTCATATTCAATGACCCCCATTACAGATCTCTTGGCTGTATCACATAAAGTTAGCATGGAATAGGTTGTAGGATGACTCTTTGCATGACTCAGTAGCAGTTTGACGTCATAACATGGGTGTATGCATTGACATTTACATAAAACACTGTTAAATCACAAAAGATCACAATATAGCCAGTCCCACAGGCTGTAATCTTGAGTTCTTGAATTGTATCAAGTGTAGTATGATATAAACAACATCCTTACACAACATAGAGCCCACACAAAAGTTATTGACACCAGGGGCAAAGTCCGTGTCACCTGAATTCAAGTGCTTTCGTGTCACTGTGAAACTCACATGAAACTCACCTGTCTGATCTGTGTACATTGTAACATACTCACAACATGTACATTTCGAGTTTGGGTAAATAATGAGCAATTGGCAGCTAGAAATACTGCAATAGTTCTTGATATATTACTGAGTACTTGGAGAATAATACTGATCAGAATCTTCTAAAAATAAGAGCCAAGGAATGAAGAACAATCACTTCAGGATTGCTGGGTCATCTTGGAATTTTGGCAGGGACCCTTAACATGTACCTGTGCCAAGTATCACTAAATTTTGTTAAATGCCTTAATGATTTTTTTTCATAGGCTAACTCATCCTGGTTATGCTTTTTCTGAACTTTTTGAAAGCTAAAGCAAGTCCACTCAGCAGTTTTCACATAGAAAATGTCATTGTTGTATTGTTTACATGTAAGGATTGATAAGATAATCAGTGCCATTTGGCATGTGAGCTTCAAGGTGAGCTTCACAGTGATGCGAAAGCACTTAATTTCAGGTGACATGGACTTTGCCCCCAGTGTGAGTGTGCTATTAATGAATGATTTCAACTCAAAAATACCAAATAAGCACCCATAAGCACCCAAAACTCATTGTCATAAGTGTTATAGGATAACAATCAGTGTGTTACTATGTTATTCAAGTAACATTGTTCTGACTTTTTGACTGTTAAGTGTGTTAAGTATAGTGACTGATAACACTGTTTTGAGTATTTTCATTGCCAACTGTGTCAAGTATGAAACATATAACCACTGTTCCAAGATTTAGTGTGTGTGTACTGAATATATTAAGTGATATAAATTGTTCTGAAATTTTTAAGAGTACTAGGTGTGCTAAAAATACCATGTACATTAACTCAATGTTGTCAGTCTGATATGATTCTTGAGTGATATAAGCTATACTGAGTGATTGAGGGTACTAAAGGTGCTAAAAATAGTATATACATGATATATACTGATTGTGTAGTGGATTTGGTATGATTTAGAGTGATGTTGTTTTTCAATTGTATTGTGTAAATTTTTTTATTTTGCATTTTCAGAGCCAATGAGGCACCCCTGAATTTTTTGAGTATTTTTAATGATTTGTTTCAGATTTTTTGCGATATACTTGTCCGGACCATTATTTGTAATGCTTATATAACCCCTCATAATCCTTTTTACTCATCCTTCATAATGCATTTTGCATCAGTCGCTCAGCGCTTATTTCCCGACCTTGCCCTCCTTGTGCATTCTCTTATTTTGGCAGGGGGCGCACTGTGGAGTGGTTACAGGGCAGATCTCTTTGCAAATGGATTCTCAGACATCTTTTGGGTGGGGAAGAACTCCTTCTGATCAGGCCCTTTTTTGCTGCAAAAGATCATGAGTGTAACTCTATGATGTATATAAAAACCCGTTGTCAACTTGTCAAATTTTTTGTTGAAACTCCCCCTTCAACTTGAGTGAATCTCCTTGCAGGCCATGTCCATCAGCAAAAATGTTCTGTGCTCATGGCTACCCAACATAGATCTCAAAGAATTTCAGGTTGCCTGGGGTCTCTAGAGTCTTCAGTGTCTTTGGTGTCTCCTGAGACACCTAGTATTTGTCTCGGGTTGGGTTGGGTGGTCCCAAAGCCATCCCGACCCAGCACCCAGCACCCACCCGTACCCAAGACCCCAGGTGCCGGGTACCCGAGGTTGACAGGTGCTGGGTTTTTTACACTCGGGTTGCTGCCGGGTGTGTTCAGCCACAAGCAATGGAGCCTTGCCTAGAGGAGAGGCTGGGTGTCCATTGTCTACACAACATACTGGAGGGTACAATAAAGTGATAGGTCTGTTCAAAGTTGGGCCTACGGATTTCATAGCTCCGTAGCTACCCATAGTTCCGTAGCTAGCGTGACATTTACCGCAATTAATTTGATGGCCAACGCGTTCTGCGCCGCTCTCTTTCTTCTGTGCTCACTTGCGACTGCCTACGATGCCACCACTTCATGATGAATACATACAGACGTATGCCATCTTCTCGACTGTACGCAATATCCTTACCAGCTCTATAACAACGCACGAGGATCTCGTGAGTAACTTGATTCTAGATGCTCGTATTATGCAGATCATCCGTGATACACGTTATCTACGGGGGCGACAGCGAGATGAGCCAGTTCCAAAGCTCGGAAACCTTTGCCTTGCTTGGGAATATGCCAAGGATCTGAATGATCATCATCGCTTTATACAAATGCTCCGCATTCCACCCGATGCTTTCGAAATCCTACACGAGCTTATCAAAGACCATCCAGTTTTCGAGAACAATTCAAACAACCCCCAGGCCCCTGTTCAGGAGCAGCTTGCAGTGACATTGTTCCGCTTCGGACGATCTATCTGTATCATGGATGTTGCTCGAGCCTCTGGAATTTCAGAGGGTTCCGTCGAAAACTTCACCCAACATTGTTTTGTTGCTATCAAATCTCTTGCCCCGCTATTCCTGCGATCACTCACCGACACTGAGAAGGAAAGAGAGAAGCAATGGGTTGAGGAGCTGGTTGGATTCCGAGGGCTATTTTCGGAAGGCTGGTGTATGTATGACGGTACTATAGCTGTCTTACACACTTGACCAGATAAGGATGGTGATGCCTACTTCACATGAAAGGGGAACTATGGGTTAAATGTACAGGTTTGTGCCAGTTTGTTATATTTAATGGATGAGTGTTGATTGAGTATTCAGATTGGGAATATCCCCTCAAATCTTTGAATTGTGGATTTCAGCCATGGAATGACAGGTTCAGCACATGATGCAAATGCATTCGAGCATACTGCTGCTGCTTTGTATCCCGACTGGTTCTTCAAGGGCGAAGAGTTTGCATGGGCAGACTCAGCTTATCCTGCAAATCGCTGAACCATCCCTGTCTACAAAGAACCTGCCTCATTCATTCCCGAAAACAAGCTCTTTGACAGAATCGTGTCAATTGCGCGTACAATCCGAACACTGCATGGGAGCACTCAAGAGTCGCTTTGCATGTTTGCGTGGCCTCTGAGTTCAAATACGATCAAACAAAGATCATGTACATGCATGCGACTGGGTAACAATTTGTATCATTCTCCATAACTTTTTGATTGATGTAATGGATGAGGCCAATGGAGAGGAAAACACGGCCCATTTCCCTATTCATACCAGGAACAAGGAGATCGAGGATGGAGTAGACTACGATGCAGTATCATTCTGAGCAGACAATAATGCAAAAAGGCAACAATTAGTTGCAGAAGTAGTAGCATTTTTATCCAGTTAGAGTAATGAAATGGTATCAAGTTTGTAAAGTAGCTAACAGATCCCCCTCTTCTTTATCAATCTCATTCAAAAGCTCACTGCACCTTTCAGCTGTGATCAGATTGAGGTCGTACCGTTTCATGATTCCATCACGGCGCCTTTCAAATGTAGACATTGCTTCAAGCCGCAGTTTCTTATCTTCTTGCACCAACTTGCGGCGGCTCTCCTCTTTTGCATGTTCAAGATGTTCACTTGAATTTCATGGCGTTAGAGTCAGAAATAACAAAGAATAAAATAAACTTACGATGTAATGCTGACAAGAGTATCCTCAAGATGCGAAGGCTTTTGACTACGAGGGGTAATAGCATGTCATGCATTATTGATTTTCTCTTGTGCTTGCGAAATTGGCTTCCGAGTAGGCGTCGCCTCTGTAATCTGTGACGGAGTCACTGCAGGCAGCAGTGGTTCACCACTATTTACAGAATTATCGACCGTATCAAGAGCAGTGATATTGACCATCATCTCTTTTAAATTCAGTCGGTAATCATGAAAGATACATACGCTGATGTTGGGCAAACTCAATAGCTTCTAAGAGTGTATGAAACCCGCATCAGGAAAAATACCCCTGACCAGAGGTCTTTCAAAGACACCAGAGATTCCCCCAAAAGTCTAAAGTCTCTCAAATAGTTTAAAGTATCTAGACTCTCAGAACTCTTTGGGAAAAGGGCTCAAAATTTGGTTTCCTTGAAATTCTTTAGAATTGTTTCTGAGTTGTTCAAAGGTAACTCAGAGATCTCCAAAATGCTCCAGGTTTTTGGGAATAACCTGAGCTCTTCAGATACTCTAGAGAGCTTGGATACTCTGAGCTGCCTAGGTTTTTTCCAATATCCTGAAGGTTTCTTGAGATTTTTCATGTTCTCTCAATATCTTTGAAAGATCTTTGAATATCTTTGAACATCTTTGAACATCTTTGAACATCTTTGAAAGATATTTGAGCTTCTCTGAAGACTTTGAGTGTTTTCAAAAATTCAAAATTTGAGATATTGAATATGAAATAAGATACTATTGCATCTTAACATCTAGAAGATAGTATAGTGTAGTAATACAGTGTAAATATCAGTTAAAATATTACAACTCACAGTTGTCAATAATATAGGTGGTCACATGACCTGCCACCGTAGACTGTGTACAATCAAAAAGAACTTCACCAGGTCAAAATCTGAATATAGCTATAATAACATATACTATATACATTGTTATCTATTATATTTGTTAACATTACACATATATAATGGTTGTAATAATATATTATGATACATATAATCAGAATGTGTTCCGAAATTAATAGTCATCAAGTTCAAATACAGTATATCATAATATATGAGTGTTAGTAGATATAGTCAATATAAGAGCAATAGATAGAGTATCATATAATGAAGTAAATGTGATTGAATAACTTTTTGAATCATTTGAACTCATTAAAGAGCTTTGGAAAATCTTTGAAAGATATCTAAATATCTCTGGAAGACTCTCAGAGATTCTCAGAGATATTCAAAGATTTCTAAAGATATTCAAAGAAATTCAGAGATTTTGAAAGACATTCAGGGAACTCTGAAGGCTTTAGGTTTTGGGGGGTGTCTCAGGAGACACCAAAGACACTGAAGACTTTAGAGACCCCAGGCAACCTGGAATTCTTTGAGATCTATGTTGGGTAGCCCTGAGCACAGAACATTTTTGCTGATGCGGCACCATGCTCTTCGACAGGATCTGTGTTTGCTGTGGCAGGTGGTGGCAAGGGGGTACGATCAGCCAGTTCTGGTGAGGACAAGGGCTGGTAAAAAACAGTGGCCATTCCTTGTGATCCAAACCCAGTTGTAATCGCAGGCGGTTCAATATTTGGTTGGCCGACTAAAAGGGAATGAAGACGGGGGAAGAACGGAAACTTCTTGACAATGGAAGCTTGAATAGAAATGAAAAAAGACGCAATGAAATAACATGATTGAAAACTTACCCCACAAATTCTTTGCCTTCTCAGGTGTTTCGTCTGTTGGTCCTTCACTCCCGATGTACCATTTGAGATGGACATCTCCTGCAAGGACATCCAGTTCCTCTTCGTCCTCATCTTTCTCCTTCTCCTCATCTCCTTCCTGATTTTCGGCATCTTCTTCATCTTCACGGACTCCATTGCCAGTACTCTTGAGCTTCTTGGCATGTTTGCGGTAAGACTGTGTCAAGCTGAGTTGTTTATTCAGTATCTGACAGAAATATGATTCAATGGTGAGACGTACGATGCAATTTTCCCATGAACACGGTTCTGAACAGTGGATAAATCAATTCGGGAGTCTTCTGGGAATAGAAGCTCGGCAATACGACGCTCCGCATGTGCTTTCGTTTCGCCGAGTGTTTTCTACAGTATACAGAATGGTTACAATTGGACCAGAATACATAATGGGAATAAGTACGTACCTGTCCCTTCCTTGTACCTAGCAAAACCCTGTTCTCTGAACTCTCCAGCAGTCCTATAAGTTCCCAAACTTTCGCATTGTCATTGTCAGTCCAGGGCAAAGGACCGAGTTTTGGCTTGGGAGCCTTGATTTGCCGGGGTTTCTTGGTGTTTTCGGTAGATGTCAGAGGCTGATTTTCTGCGTCAGAGGTAGCTGGTGCCTTCTTTTGTTTGCCCATGCCAGAATACACTTATGGTTGCAAAGGAGACGCGTTGTAAGAGTAAGAAATCAGTTCTGATTTATTAAGCGCCAGCGGGCGCTATCAGGGCGTCACAAATAGTGTCACAGTTATTAGCTACGAAAAATATAGGAACTACGAAGCTACGAAATCCGTAGGCCCAACTTTGAACAGACCTAATATAGCTCAGTAAATAGTATATTTGAATGACATGTATGATGGCTACAGACTATAGTTCAACTTCATCGTCTACAAACACTGGTTGATTCTCCTCATCATCAGTGGACTTTTCAAGAAGATACTGTACAAGAGCTTCATTTGTGAAGAGGTTCTCATGGAACCAATCACCGACAGCTGAAGCTGTAAGAGCTTCACGAAGTAGTCCAATAAGTCTCCAAGATTACTTCGCAAAGTAACCCGAGTGGCTCTGGAAGCTCAAAAAAACCCTTTCGGGCAGGCCAGTAGGGCTCCAGGGGATGCTTGGCTATTTAATATATTTATTAATATTCAATAATTCTTTTATTATTTAATAGGTATATTATAATAAATTTACTTTGCGAAGCTATGCTGCACTTCGCGAAGTGACTACGTTTACGACAATTATAAAATCAGGTAAATTAGGGTTACATCATTACGTCATTGATTTCCTTTTTGGGTTATGGTATTTTTGAATAGAAAAATGCATGTTATGACATTATTGATTTTGGGATGCTAAAAATCACAGATGAATCCAAAAATAGCTATAGTGAGGTACTGGCTACTTCAGGCACATCAAAATTGCGTAAAAAGGAAATTGGTCCAAAAATAGAACTTGATCTCATCAGGTAGCAAAAAATCTGAAAAAGTCTGAAAAAATACTCAAAAAATTCAGGGTCACCTTGTTGGCCCTGAAAACGCAAAATAAAAAAAAAAATACGCGACAAGTGTAAATTTTTTTCACTCAACATCAGCAAAAATGTTCTGTACTCAGGGCTACCCAACATAGATCTCAAAGAATTTCAGGTTGCCTGGGGTCTCTAGAGTCTTCAGTGTCTTTGATGTCTCCTGAGACATCCCCAAAACCTAAAGCCTTCAGAGTTCCTTGAATGTCTTTCAAAATCTTTAAATATCTTTGGATAATTTTGAAAATCTTTGAATATTTTTAGAAATCTTTGAATATCTCTGAGGATCTCTGAAAATCTTTGAAAGATATTTAGATATCTTTCAAAGACTTTCCAAAGCTCTTTAATGAGTTCAAATGATTCAAAAAGTTATTCAATCATTTTTACTTCATTATATGATACTCTATCTATTGCTTTTATATTGACTATATCTACTAACACTCATATATTATAATATACTGTATTTGAACTTGATAACTATTAATTTTAGAACACATTTTGATTGTATGTATCATAATACATCAGGAAAAATCTATCTAGGCTCAGGTTGCCTGGAGACACCCCCAAAATTTCAGGCACTTTCAAGTTCTTGAAATGATTTTAAGTCAACCTTATGTCTTCTGGCTTACCTGAGTTGCTTTGAAAATCTTTGGAAATCTTTGAGAATCTCTGGGAAGCCTGGGAAGCCTAAGCTTTTGGGGGGTGTCTTTAGGCTCTCTGGGCCCAAGGTATTTTTCCTGATGTATATTATTACAACCATTATATATGTATAATGTTAACAAATATACTAATTGTATGTATCATAATATATTATTACAACCATTATATATGTATAATGTTAACAAATATACTAATAGATAACAATGTATATAGTATATGTTATTATAGCTATATTTAAATTTTGACCTGGTAAAGTTCTTTTTGATTGTACACAGTCTACGGTGGCAGGTCATGTGACCACCTATATTATTGACAACTGTGAGTTGTAATATTTCAACTGATATCTACACTGTATTACTACACTATAATATCTTCTAGATGTTAAGATGCAATAGTATTTTATTTCATATTCAATATCTCAAATTTCAGATTTCTGAAAACACTCAAAGTCTTCGGAGAAGCTCAAATATCTTTCAAAGATGTTCAAAGACATTCAAAGATATTCAAAGATGTTTCAAAGATATTTAGAGAACATGAAAAATTCAAGAAATTTTCAGGATATTGAAAAAAACCTAAGCAGCTCAGAGTATTCAAGCTCTCTAGAATATCTGAAGAACTCAGGTTATTCCCAAAAACCTGGAGCATTTCGAAGATATCTGAGTTACCTTTGAACAATCCAGAAACAATTCTAAAGAATTTCAAGGAAACCAAATTTTAAGTCCTTTTCCCAAAGAGTTCTGAGAGTCTAGATACTTTAAACTATTTGAGAGACTTTAGATTTTTGGGAAAATCTCTGGTGTCTTTGAAAGACCTCTGGTCAGGGGTATTTTTCCTGATGAAAATCATACCTGATCCTCTATATATTGAGTATATATGATGTACATGCTATTTTTAGCACCCCTAGTACACTCAGACACTCAAAATGGCTTATATCATTCAATATATTCAGCACACTCAATGCTTATTATACTTAACACACTCAACAATGAAAAAACTCAGAATACTAGTAATGTATATCATACTCAACACACTCAACAATGAAAAACCTCAAAACAGTGTTCATGTGTATTATACTTAACACACATAACACACATAACAATGAAAAAACTCAGAATAGTAGTAATGTATATCATACTCAACACACTCAACAATGAAAAACCTCGTAACAGTGTTCATGTGTATTATACTTAACATACTCAACACACTTAACAATGAAAAAACTCCATCAGGAAAAATACCTTGGGCCCAGAGAGCCTAAAGACACCCCCCAAAAGCTTAGGCTTCCCAGGCTTCCCAGAGATTCTCAAAGATTTCCAAAGATTTTCAAAGCAACTCAGGTAAGCCAGAAGACATAAGGTTGACTTAAAATCATTTCAAGAACTTGAAAGTGCCTGAAATTTTGGGGGTGTCTCCAGGCAACCTGAGCCTAGATAGATTTTTCCTGATGTCAGAACAGTGCTCATGTGTGTTACACTTAACACACTTCATCAATCAATATAATATACTTAACAATCAAAAACTCGGAGTAGTGTTATCACACATTATACTTAACACACTTCATCAGTAAGTATAACATACCTTCAATAGGACATTGACAATTTATACTATAACACACTTATAACAATGAGTTTTGGGCGCTTATGGGCGCTTATTTGGAGTTTTTGAGTCAAAAGTCAAACTGCTGCTGAGTCATGAAAAGAGTTATTGTACAACCTATTCTATACTAACTCTATGTGATACAGCCAAGAGATTTGTAATGGGGGTCATTGAATATGACATCTATTGTTACATGTAAGTGTAGACATCTATAGTGTACATGAAACATGTACATGTGTATCACAGAGTCCAACCTTTATGATAGCTATCTGAATCATGTACAGACACTGCCAGTATACTGTAGGAGTGGCTTCCTGATGGACCAGCATCAGTATACTTGCATTACATGGACATATGCATTGGCATTTACATAAAACACTGTTATATTACAAAAGATCATAGTATAGCTAGCCACACAGGTTGTATTTTCGAGTTCTCCGAATTATATCTAGAGGAATATAATATAGACAACATTCTGACACAATATAGAGCCCACACAAAAATTATTGAGTGTGCTATTAATGAATTTTGACTCAAAAACCTCAAATAAGCGCCCATAAGCGCCCAAAACTCATTGTTATAAGTGTGTTATAGTATAACAATGTCTTATTGAAGGTATGTGACCATCAGGAAAAATACCCCTGACCAGAGGTTTTTCAAAGACATCAGAGATTTCCCCAAAAGTCTAAAGTCTCTCAAATAGTTTACAGCAGTTTTGGAAAACCTTGTCGAAATCGATTTTTACACATCATGTCAATAAATAATTAATTAATTCCAAGAATGGAAATGGTCTGTGCGCATGCGCTCAGGCCGCGCCGCGCTCTTCTTCTCTCTCTCTCTCTTAGCTCCATTTGCTCTCTACGTTAGCTCTTTTATACAATGCCTGAAGACCGTTTTTCATCATACAACCCACTTGATGTGCTTGCCCAGGCCGCTGCTGAACTCAATGATTATCCCACCATACATCACCACAATGAATTTATGGGAGTGCGTGCATCGTCAGTTGATTCTTTACCAGAGGTTACCGAGCTTGTTCATAGTGAGTATCTTCTCCAATCTTCCATGTAGCCTCTGACCATTAGCTTCTCAATAAAGGTACACAGAACTACCATACATCTTCTACGCTTGAAATCCCTGACTCGCAGGGTGCCGACATTCTGGAAATCCATTTCGTTGCCTATGACCATTCAGCTTCTGATATTCCATCTCCTGGCCAGATCCCTTCGCCCGTGTCTAAACGCAGACCTGGTTGCCCACGGACGAAGTCTATTGCACAGAAGAACATCAATACCATGCATACATCAAACTTTCCTATTGAACCATCTCCTGAGCCTGTTGTTCCAACCTTTTCTATGTGGCTGCTCATCCTTCAGAAGGAGAAAGTGATCAAAACGAGGGGTGGTAAACCTTCAAAGACTGAGAAAGTTCCGCCAAAGATGTTTGGACCAGTTGACATTCCCGTCGATTCCTCCTACCAACAATTCTTGGAAATCATTCGTGCCGGCATCAAAGGAATTCAGTACGTGCGTTTCTGGTACATCAACAAGCGGGACACTCACTTCCCATTGCAAAACGAATCGAACTTTAACTACGTGATATCAAAAGTCAAAGCACTGGAAAGGTAATCAAGAAAAGGTTGTCTACCTTGAGATGGCACCACCTCTGCAGGTGCAGCAACAGGATAAGCATTTGGTATGTTTCTGATGATCTATATATACTCTCAATCAACTCTTTCTCGTTCTAGCCTTGGGAATCAAACACCACCATTACTGGTCATCACAAGTCATCAGTCTTGGTTCTTAATCAAGCGGGTGGTGACGAAGACCCACCTGCTACTGAAGATGAAGGACCAATGGCAAAGAAGGTATGTAACACATCCATTTGAATATACAATGTGTAACTGTGTATCTCACAGGCCAAACTTGACGATGACATTGAAGCTATAATCGCTGAGATACAGGAACGCTATAGCTCTGGGAAAGCATGCCAAGAACCTGCACATGCATTGATATCCTGTTTCGTTCACCGTTCGACTGGTCAACATTTTGATGTAGGGTTTCGTGCGCGCGCAATCTTTTGGGCCAGAAAGATTGTATGTTCTTAATTTTACATCATTTACTTTGTGTAACAAGAGTAATTGATCTCATCAACAGCGGTCTGAGCATTCTAAAGCTACGCCCAAAGTAGACATCTCTCGGATTCCATTTGGCGAGAGCTGATTCAAATCCCAACATGCCCTCAAGATTGCAAAAAGCACAGCCTCAACAGTATCTCTCATGGAAGCGCCAAGTACTCCAACCGTACCCCAAGCGGCAGCGGCAGCCCCAGTACCACCTGCAGATCAGCCTCAGTCTCTTGTACAGCAACTAGCGGCCGCACAACAGCTAATGATAGTGATGGGACATCCCTTGCAATATTCACACCCTTTTCCAATGTCAACTTCAGGTTCTGCTAGCACGCCGCTGATGTCCCAAGCCCATGGGAACCATTCACCTTCACTATCTACACTCCCAAAGTCCCCACAAAGTCCCCCAGTCGATCTTCATCGCCCCCGATGACAGATAATAGGCTCACATTGCAAGATTTCTGTGATGCCAATCGTTTCAATAGCGCAATCGAGGAGCGTCTCAAGAAACTTGAATTTCAGCCTGGCAATAACCTTGCTTTTGTAAAGGAGTCTGACTGGAAATTGGTTGGATTCCAACTTCTCAGCTGGAACCATGTACGTAAGGCAAACAAGAAGTATTGGATTAGCTTGAAAGAGAACTCAGACTTGTAAACATTTCGTTGTCATCATCGTACTTCATACTTTGTAAATTGTTAGAACCAGATACTATAAGATGTAATCAGCATGTTTAATCCACCCTTGTGCATTTTCTGCAGTAACAACCGAAGCAGCTTCTAGTAAGAAATTTTCTGAATCATTGTGATTTTGTGCTTCTTTCCAATGTCGACGGATATATGCTTTCACTAGAGAACAATACGAAATTACTATTTTCTCGCATGCATAAGTTAAGAACACACTTACGGGCACTGAAGCTTTCCTCGATTGGATTCAAATGGGGTGAGTACGGTGGCAGAAACACAATGTGGTGGCCTTTATCACAAATTGTAAGCATTTCAAGCAATATTTTTACGACGTTACAAACCAAATGATTCGACAAGTTCATGCAGAGTCTCTGATTTATGTATCCGACAATTGTCCATAATGATGATACTTCGATCGCCTGGGAACGGGTTCATTGTAGGAAGCTATTGGTAGGGTTATAAGTAATAACAATGATCCTCTCGGCCACAAATTGTAAGCATTTCAAGCAATATTTTTACGACGTTACAAACCAAATGATTCGACAAGTTCATGCAGAGTCTCTGATTTATGTATCCGACAATTGTCCATAATGATGATACTTCGATCGCCTGGGAACGGGTTCATTGTAGGAAGCTATTGGTAGGGTTATAAGTAATAACAATGATCCTCTCGGCCACTCGCACATAATACGAATAGACCAGTGGACTTCGGTACACTGTCTACGGTCTCCTCCGGGAGCCGTTCGAAGTTGGCAGGTGATGGAAGGCGGGCAGGGAAAAGAGAAGTGGAAGGCACATCAGAGTAGTATACTCGCTAACATACGCATATGCGCAAAGGCGAATAAAAGGGATTCAAAAAAAAAAAAAAAAAAAAAACAATGATCCTTGTGGTTTGAAAGACGCACCACATCGTCAACAACAAAATCAAAAAATTCACCACCATCGAGAGAACCAGGAACAACGCGGATAGCAGCATATCCCTCGATCCCAAGTGCTGCAACAAAAGAATAGCGATCCCCGCGGACAAAATTGGCAGGTATCACAGCTCGTTGTCCTGAAATTGCACGGCCATAGTGTCGATAGATAGTGCAGTCATCTTTACTTGTTTCATCAATCCAAAGTATCTGTGAGGCGGTGTATGCTTGCTGATATGCTTCACGCCAGTTACTGATCAACTCTTCATCTCATTCAGCAGCAGCACGACGAAGGCGCTTGTAAGATATTGCGCAATCTTGAAGGATTTCACACAGGCAAGAATGGGAGATGGCGACATTATGAGCAATAGTGATCCACTCCTGGATTTCATCCAAGAAGAGTTCAGGAGACTCAGCAGCAAGAGTTACAAGATCTTCTCTGATCTCGGTATCCAACTCGGATGGTCTTCCTCGGCCTACATGGTATGGAGCAACAACAGATCCATAAGCATTGAAGTTTTGATTCCAACGTTGAATGCTCCTGGTTGATATGCCGAGCAGATGAGCAATTTTGTCGTCTATGTAGCCTTGTTCACGTAGCCAGAGTGCACGTTCCTTGATATCGACGCTGATGTGGCGGAAGACCATGGATTGGGAGCTAAGAGAGAGAGAGAGAGAAGAAGAGCGCGGCGCGGCCTGAGCGCATGCGCACAGACCATTTCCATTCTTGGAATTAATTATTTATTTATTGACATGACGTGTAAAAATTAATTTCGACAAGGTTTTCCGAAACTGCTGTAAAGTATCTAGACTCTCAGAATTCTTTGGGAAAAGAGCTTAAAATTTAGTTTCCTTGAAATTCTTTAGAGTTGTTTCTGGGTTGTCCAAAGGTAACTCAAATATCTCTAAAATGCTCTAGGTTTTTGGGAATAACCTGAGCTCCTCAAATACTCTAGAGAGCTTAGATACCCTGAGCTGCCTAGGGTTTTTCCAATATCCTAAAAATTTCTTGAGATTTTTCATATTCTCTGAATATCTTTGTAAGATCTTTGAATATCTTTGAACATCTTTGAAAGATATTTGAGCTTCTCTGAAGACTTTGAGTGTTTTCAAAAATTTGAAATTTGAGATATTGAATATGAAATAAGATACTATTGCATTTTAACATCTAGAAGATAATATAGTGTAGTAATACAGTGTAGATATCAGTC
This sequence comes from Lentinula raphanica, assembly GCA_027919835.1. Classification (NCBI taxonomy): domain Eukaryota; kingdom Fungi; phylum Basidiomycota; class Agaricomycetes; order Agaricales; family Omphalotaceae; genus Lentinula; species Lentinula raphanica. The sequence continues at coordinate 21,279 of JANVFP010000014.1, read as the reverse complement.
AAAATATTACAACTCACAATTGTCAATAATATAGGTGGTCACATGACCTGCCACCGTAGACTGTGTACAATCAAAAAGAACTTCACTAGGTCAAAATCTGAATATAGCTATAATAACATATACTATATATATTGTTATCTGTTATATTTATTAACATTACATATATATAATGGTTGTAATAATATATTATGATACATATAATTAGAATATGTTCCAAAATTAATAGTTGTTGAGTTCATATACAGTATATCATAATATGTGAGTGTTAGTAGATACAGTCAATATAAGACCAATTGATAGAGTATCATATGATGAAGTAAAAGTGATTGAATAACTTTTTAAATCATTTAAACTCATTAAAGAGCTTTGAAAAATCTTTCAAAATCTGAAAAAATCATAAAAAATACTCAAAAAATTCAGGGGTGCCTCATTGGCCCTGAAAATGCAAAATAAAAAAATTTACACAATACAATTGAAAAACAACATCACTCCAAATCATACCAAATCTACTATACAGTCAGTATATATCATGTATATGCCATTTATAGTACCCCTAGTACCCTCAATCACTTATATCACTCAAGAATCATACCAAACTGAATAATTTGGGGAGTAAATATATTGTACATGATATTTTTAGCACACCTAGTACCCTTGATAACTTAGAACAATTTATATTATTCAATATGTTCAGTACACCATTCATTTATCACATCTAACACACTAAAACTCATAACAGTACTTATATGTATTATACTTAACACAGTTGACAATGAAAATACTTAAAACAGAGTTATCAGTCACTATACTTAACACACTTAACAGTCAAAAAGTCGGAATAGTTGTTATACTATAACACACTCATAACAACGAGTTTTGGGCGCTTATGGGCGCTTATTTGGTGTTTTCGAGTCAAAATTCATTAATAGCACACTCAATAATTTTTGTGTGGGCTCTATATTGTGTAAGGATATCGTTTATATTATACTACACTTGATACAATCTGGAGAACTCAAGATTACAGCTTTTGGGACTGGCTATATTGTGATCTTTTGTGATTTAACAGTGTTTTATGTAAATGTCAATGCATACACCTATGTTGTGAAGTCAAACTGCTACTGGGTCATGAGAAGAGTCATCCTACAACCTATTCCATGCTAGCTCTATGTGATACAGCCAAGAGATCTGTAATGGGGGTCATTGAATATGGCATCTATTGCTACATGTAAGTGTAGACATCTATAGTGTACATGAAACATGTACATGTATATCACAGAGTCCAATAGTCATAGTGAGTATCTGAATCATGTTCAGACACTTCTAGTAGACTGTAAGAGTGATTCCCTTGTGAACCACTATCAGTATACTTGCATTACATGGACATATGCATTGACAATAACATAAAACACTGTTATATTTCAAAAGATCACAATATAGCCAGCCCCACAGGTTGAATTTTTGAGTTCTCTGAATTGGATCTAGAGGGATATGATATAGACAACATCCTGACACAGTATAGAGCCCACAAAAAGATTATTGAGTGTGCTATTAATGAATTTCGACTCAAAAACACCAAATAAGCGCCCACAAGCGCCCAAAACTCATTGTTATGAGTGTGTTATAGTATAACAATTGTTCTGACTTTTTGACTGTTAAGTGTATTAAGTATAGTGACTGATAACTCTGTTTTAAGTATTTTCATTGTCAACTGTGTTAAGTATAATACATATAAGTACTGTTATGAGTTTTAATGTGTTAGGTGTGATAAGTGATGTACTGAACATATTGAGTAATATAAATTGTTCTAAGTTATCAAGGGTACTACTAGCTAGTAGATGTGCTAAAAATATCATGTACAATTATATTTACTCCCCAAATTATTCAGTTTGGTATGATTCTTGAGTGATATAAGTAATTGAATTTTCAGGGCCAACAAGGCACCCCTGAATTTTTTGACTATTTTTAGGCTTAGTCCTAGAGAAATTCTCGCGCGGATTTTTTCGCCTGAGATTTCTCCAAATTACTATATAGAGTAAAGCGCGATGTTACCAATGACATGCTGTGTGATCCTAATCCGGCAACAGCGCTGAGTGCTTTGATCTTAGTGATAGTGAGCGAAATAAGTGTTTTTCGAGCTCTACATCGACAATGCCCCCCCAAATGACCCCCAAAAAGAAGAAACGGACTGTGGCTGCTATAGTAGTGACTGTCCTATGCTATATCAATTATGGTATACATCAGGAAAAATCTACCTAGGCCCAGGTTGCCTGAAGACACCCCCAAAATTCCAGGCAGTTTCAAGTTCTTGAAATGATTTTAAGTCAACCTTATGTCTTCAGGCTTACCTGAGTTGCTTTAAAAATCTTTGGAAATCTTTGAGAATCTCTGGAAAGCCTAGGAAGCCTAAGCTTTTGGGGAGTGTCTCTAGGCTCTCTGGACCCAAGGTATTTTTCCTGATGTAGCTGTGTGCACATCACCTTACTATGCCAAAGTTGAATACCACAATTCAGCACTCTCAGGTCATGCTTGGCTGCAGGAGCTGCTCAAGGGACATCCTGACTGCATCCACATGGAACTGGATGTCCGTCATCATGTATTTTGGGCTCTATGTCTCGAACTTTGTCTTCTGGGATGTGATGATACTCAAGCTATCACTCTCAAAGAATCTCTTGCTATCTTTCTTTATCTCATCCGGACAGGATTGAGTGTACACCATGTTGGAGAACGCTTTCAGCATACAGGAACCACAATATCCATGTATGTTCATTAATTGCTTTGAATTTTATGAGTAATTAATCGAGTTTGCAAGCCACTTCCGAGTCATTCTATTCACCCTTTCTTCACCTGAATTCTATAACCGCTGGGTGAAACCACCAACAGCGGAGTCTCCTGTGCCCGATAGGATTCAGGATGAGCCAAAGTGGTCCCCTTTCTTTGATAGTGTTCTTGGTGCTATTGATGGTACTCACATCAATTGCATTCCCTCTGCGACCGATATACATTTGGCTCGCAATCGCAAAGGAGGTATTTCCCAGAACTGTCTGGCTGTGGTGTCTATGGATATGCGTTTCCAGTATTTTATTAGTGGATGGGATGGATGTGCTGCTGATGCTATGATGTACAGCAAAGCACGTATGAAGGACTTTCCAATTCCTGATGGATGCCATTATTTAGCAGATGCAAGGTTTGGTATCTGTGATGCACTCCTTGTTCCTTATAGGAATGTCCGCTACCATCTTGCAGAATGAGGCCGATCTCATATGCGGTAAGTAAAAAAAAAAATTCACAGCTTGATACTGATTTTATTTATTCATTAATAGAACAGCCAATGCAAAAGAGTTGTATAACCTTTGCCATGCTTCAGCCCGAAATATTGTTGAGCGTGTCTTTGGTGTACTGAAGAAGCGATGGGCAATCTTGGTTCATCCACCTCATTTCAAGATGTCAGTCCAAGCTCGGATTCCACCAACTCTTGCTGCACTTCACAATTTCATAGTACAGCATGATGTCAATGATATCAGTACTTACGAATATGATGAAGAAATGCAAATATCAGCTCCTTGCACCGATTTGCAGCCAGGAATGCGACGTAATCAGGAGATTGACTTCGGGCGGCTGGCAACTAGTGAAACAATTTCGGTTGCAGAGAAATGTAGAGCTGAGAGTTTGCGGGATCAGATTGCAGATGCAATGTGGAGGCATTACTTGCTGATACTAGAAGAGCAAATGGATATTGATGTTGATGATAGTGGTGAAGCTATTCAAGCAGAAGCTCTTGATTAACAACAACGGTAATTAAACAGATGATATAGTATGGGTATTTAATGAATGTGGTTGTGATCACACTTGATCAATGATCAATGATAACTAAAGAAAAAGACCGGCAGAATTAAACAGATAATAAGGTATAAATGTAAATGAAGGTGATCATGCTTGATAATCAAAGGAAAGGATCATCAAGCTGCAAAAGGCGCTGAGCAACATCATCTCTGATCCAATCTTCAGCATTTCGGTAAGAATCAGCAGCAGCAGCATTCTTACTAAAAAGAAGATGAAGAGAAACTTTGTCACTCTGCGAAAGGGAATCATCCTCTTTGAGCAATAGTGAAGCCTGCTTACGCCGCTCAGGCGAAGGCTCTACATGTGTTCCAAGGAAGTCGCGAAGAGCAGAACCAACTGCCATTGTAGATTGCGAGATAGCATAAAGAGCATCGGGGCCAGTAACACGAGCTTTCTTGGTAGAAGGTGTTTCGTTAGCCTCTACTGCCCGCTTCCTCGAACTAGCAGGTTTTGCAGGTGTCTATAAGTTCAATAAGTATTATGCAAGTTTAGAATAATACAACATACTGGTTGAATATCTTGATCAGCTCCAGCATCAGGCTGTGTCGAGGACTGAGACTCAGCTCTGGGTTCTTCTTCCAAAGATGGAATTTCTTCATGCCCTGGAGTGCATGGCCAACTATCTGGACCAAGACTGAATTGGTCCTCATCATTCTGAGATTCACTCGAAATTGGCTGAGTAGAACCATCAGTCTGAGATGACTGCAATTCATACTGTGAAGCAGCTGCACTGAAGACATGCCTTCCTTTCGGAACTTTGGGGCACATCTCAGACATCTTGTCATAGAGGGGCCATCCTCGATCATCAGGAAAAATACCTCAGCTCCAAAGACTCTAGAGACACCCCCCAAAAGCCCTGAGATCTTTGAAGTGCTCCAGAGAATCTGAAAGCACTTTGAGGATGCCTGGAGAAACTCAAAGTGCTTTCAAAATCTCTGGTGTCTCCAGACTTTGGGGGGTGTCTCAGGAGACTTCAGAGCCAGGAACATTTTTCCTGATGATTGGCAAAGGGTGCGAAGACTGGGTGAGCTTTGCTGAATGCTTTCCAAGCATCAGCATTCTCAGCAGTTACCTGAAACCCAGTATCGTCATTCCATGGCCATCCGGAAGCTCCAACATAGCAATAATCTTTCACATCACGGATGGCCTCATAGATCTTCTTCAGCTAATAATAATAACAATAATAATAAATTGAAAATTATTATTTCAGAAGCAAGAAATTCATATCTTTTTCCACTGAGTTTGACAGGCATTTGCAGTCTTTGGACCACCTTTAGAAGGAGGCCCTAGCTGCAAAAAGTGTGCTGCTGCATCACTGGCAAGTTGCTTGACTAAATTGCCACCATCTCCAAGCTCAGCTTTGCGGTCATAAACATAGTTTACTAGCTCAGCTTTGTCTGAATCTAGCCATTTTGCACTGGTCATGGTAGGAGATAGCACACACAAGCAGGAAAACTCAAATGAGGAGGGGGGAAAAGGAAGAACAACAGAAGATCCAACGGTCAAGTATACTGCGCTGTATGCGGCAGCCTTAAGGCTGAATCGGCATGGTCGGCATGCAATATAGAATCATATGACATCAATTTCTAACTTTTTATAGTAATTTGGAGAAATCTCAGGCGAAAAAATCCGCGCGAGAATTTCTCTAGGACTAAGCCTTAGGATTTTTTTCAGATTTTTTGCTACAAGATAAGATCATAATCAAATTTTTCCTTTTTTGGTAATTTTGATGTGCCTGGGCATGCAATAGGCTCTATACCATCCCTAAATATTTTTTGCATTTTTAGTGATTTTTTGGGCTATTTTTAGTACCTAGATTGATCCTACATCATTTTTTATCATATGAGGTCATTTGCTTACATATCCTGATCTGACCTAATCAGGCCATTTTAGGTTTTTTATGAATTTCTATGAATTTTTGAAAATGTACTGCTTATTTAATATCTGGATGATTATTAATTATCCAAAACAGTAAATATAAGCCATATGTGACAGGTGGTGATAGGCATGACCACCCCCCGGGGCCATTTCCGGGACCCCCTCCGGGTTATCACAACTATTTGCAATAGGTACCCAATAACTTATCGGTACTTTTTACAAAAGTTTTACAGTAGTATCAGCTGAAGTCATCTAGCTTGTTCAAGTCCATAGGAGGGTGAGCAGAGCGCCCTTGTCTCTTCCTCTGCTCACCCATGGCCTCTAAAAGGACTCTCTCCATCGCGCCGGCAGTAGCTCTCTGTCAGGAATCAGACATTTTGCATTGCCTGCCTAAAACCCAGATCCCATTCCACATTTGCCAGCCTATTTTCCCACATTACTACAAAACTCTGGAACATTCATTTCAACAACTCAACATTCTGACTCACAGTACATGAGGAAGATCAATATGACTCAGGACAACATGAGGCAGTACAGGAGGTTACATGAGGCAGGCCTTTATGACTCATTCTGATTCCTTTCTATTCTTCTCTTTGACTCATACTATCAAGTCAATATGAGTAATACTGACTCAATCTAAGTAACACTGACTCATTCTGAATCCTGTAGGACAGTATATAAAGACTCTAGGATACACTTGATACCCTAGACTAGTTATTCTTGTACCCCCACCTACCCACTGTTGATTCAGCATCTTTTGACTGCACTTTGTGTTTTTCTTGTCTGACGACCATTCCAGCAAGCCTTTATACTCGATCCATCGACTGACGTCCAACCCAGCTTTGCGATCGCTCTTTGTTCATTGTCTGACATCCATCCCAGCCTTGCAACAACCGTGATTACCTGTCTGATGTAATATTCCAGACAACGTAGCCACACCCTTTTATACTTTGCTGAAGTAACATTCCAGCGAAGGTCCGTGTGTTTTTTTAGAAGCCGTTATTGGTGATAACCCCAGGATAATCTACTTTCTGGTGAACCAGCTTTGGGTCCGTGATCAGCATTGTTAACCAACTCCTTACACTCTCTTGGAGGCTCAAAAGTGCAGACGCGGTAGGAGGGAAACTGGAGCTTGAAGTCATCCAGTAAAAGCCTAGATAGAAGATCTGCCTTGATGTTATCCTTGCCAGGAATATGACGAACTCTGATGTCAATACCAGTCTTGAGAACTATACCAGCAATAGCAAGAAGGATGGAGTTGTGTGATGATTCTTTGACTGCAAGAGAGCTCAGCACTTGAACAGAGTCCAAACTATCAGAGAAAAATAGAGCTCTCTTGGGTGGACTAGGTTTGGAAGCAATGTAATGTAGGCCAGATAGAATAGCTAGTAGCTCTCTGAAGAAGATATCAACAATTGGGCTCCCAGGAGTAGGATGCACTTGATAGCAAAACCCATTGCTAGCATAGACAAAGGAGAGACCTATGTTGCTTGCATCAGTCCAGCACACAAAGTCTGCTTCACTGTCACTCCATGCTTGGGCATCTACAAATCGTATCCCAATGGCAGATTTGAGCATGTCAGAGAACCAAGTCAGGTCTCTATGCACTTCACCATTGATAGGGATGTGACAAAATTGAAGTGTTTTGCCACTCATTTTGCGATACATTTCAGTGAGAGCAGGCCTGGCCCATGGGAGAACATTAAGTGACCAATTCAAAGAACCTGTGAGGTGCTGCCAGTCTCTGAGTGCAGCTTTACAATTCGGAGATGAGAGGAATGTGTGGATGGCTTCTACAAGTCCATCAATGGACTCTTGGGTCAAAGAGATGGACCCTTTCATGATATCTGTCAAGAAGCCAATGATTAAGAGCCAGACTCCCCAGTCTTGTTTTCTGTCTTCATAGGGGCAGTCCATCATGTCCCAAAAGACTAGAAGCTGTACTTGTCTCTTGGGATACTTCTTGCCATGAAAGGTGATCAGATTCCTCTTGAAGTCCCATCCAAAGAAATCATCCATGTATACATGTAGATTAGGGATTCCTAGCTTCTCAGTTCCAAACCAACAAAGGAGTGCTGATACAGAGCACCAACAGCGAGGAGAGGTTCTAGTTCCAAACATCTCCTGACAATATGAAATCTTCCTTCAACAGAGACAACTTGACAAAGCTGCCAGAGAGGATGAGCAGGGAGATTGAGGAAAGCTTTGGCCACATCACTCTTCAATAGCACAAGCTCCTCATTAGGATGCTCTTTGATAACATCATTGAGCACCTGGCCAAAAGTGTGCATGTCATCATATTTGACTTTGGCCTCCTCTCTAGAGATACCATCATTAAGACCTGATGCAGTTTGATCCATGACGACTCTGGCTTTCCCCTTCTGCCAGACTACAAACATGGGGAAAACCTTCATGCCAGGTAATAGTACAAAATCTTCTGGTAGTGCTTCTGACCACCTCCTGGCAGCAGCTACCTCCTGATCTCTGTGAGCTTTAAGTGCAGCAATGTCCACTTCCTCTGTGACATAATTCTCTACTTTCTGCTTGCATTCCTCTTCCCACTCTGCTTCATAGAAGGGCCAGAATCCCCCTCTCAGTGAGCGAATGACAGAAGCAACAAAGGGCCGATTAGGATGAGTGGATAAGAGGAGTTCTAAGCGATCCACATTGAAGGGAGTTTCAACTTTGATATGACTAGCCATAGAGTGCAAAGTAGCAAGAATTTGAGGATTGTTCAAAAGATGTTCAGGAGGTGAAGGTAGAGGAGGTGCAGTCATTGTAGATGTAATACTGGGAGGAATGATGTTACAAGATGCACTAGAAGAAGACCATAGATAGCCATGTCTAAAATGTGGATTTGAAGTAGATTGGGAAGAGTCCAGAGCATGCTTTGTACCAGCCAGAGATTTAGGCCCTTGAAGAGCGCTTTTTACTCTCTCTGTGATGCTTTTGGAGCTGGTCATAACAGGATTGATTGTCAATGGCTCTGTGCTGTTCCCCACACTCACTGCAGTAGCCATGCTTCCTGTTATTAGGACAGGGTTCTGAACATCTCTTCTCATTCCAAAGGATGCAAGGTGTGTCACGACGCTTTGAACTGGAAGAGGAAGATGATGAACTACCACCAGAAGGCCTCTTCCTAGCAGATAACAACTCTTTGAGCAGAAGAGTGTGGAAGCTCTCTGGATTGCCCAGATCAAATGGAGTATTGGCAGCCTTCTGCCTAGCTTCTTTATCAACTCTGATTGCCACAGATGGATCATAAGGTGAAGATCTGAAGTACTCCATAATTTGAGATTTGTATGTCTCCAGCTCAATTTTTCTATGTCGATAAACCTTGAGCAATGGAGCAGTCCATGCATCAAAAACTTGGAGCCATTGAGACTCTGAAGTGACAGGCATAGACTTGAGTACTTGGTCCTTACGAACCAGCTTGTACTCTGAGCCAAAGTCTCTGCTATCATCATAGGTAGCTGAAGAGAAGCTGACCAGTGCAGCATAAACTTTGTCAAAGTCAACAAAGTGATCCTTGACAATGAGGTGCAACAGAGAGACAGGGAGAGGGTCAGAGAAAGGCTGAGCAGCCAAGAGTGATACCACAGGGTCCAGATTGCTCTCAGCAGCAAACAGGTTCTTGAGTTCCCAAGTTTTCTGCACATGAGCAGGAAGAGAAGAGGGACCTGATAGATGGGCCAAATAAGGAGCAGCTTCAAGAAGTGCAGCAGGAAGCATTGAAGCAGTAAGAGTAGGTTGTGAATGAGAGGCAAGCAGCCTAGCCAAGGCATCTCTCCCAGCCTGTAGTATTCAATAGGCTGGGAATCATGAGCAGAAGCACCAGAGTCAAGCTGAACTTGCTCATCATCCAGTGCCTGAAGCTGAGCTTGCATACTAGCCCAAGCAGCCTCATTGACAGCATCCTCATGAGAGATATTATTCTGCTCTGTTGAAACAGCAACCTCTTTGCCTTTGAGTTTGTCTCTCTTAAACTGATTGGTCTCTCTCTGAATATCCATGATCTGAGACACATAATCTTGGGATACAACAGGATCATTGGATGTGATATCTCTAATAGCCCTAAAGGCTTCCATAGCATTGAGCTCCTCATTTCTGAACTGTTCAACAACTTCCTGCAGAGTCCTGACTTGTTCACTGACTGCCTGAAACTCCAGAGCTTGCTCAGGGTCATCAGAGAGCCTGGCAGCAAGGGAGGGAGGAGGTGACAAGTGGGGAGCAGCAGAGGAGGATGGAACATCAGAGGGATGAGGAGACACAGACCTGAAGTGGACATGAGCTCTACTCTGTTTAGAGGAGCTAGAAGCACCCATGGAGCGCCCAGGAAGCGAGCTAGAGGTGATCTGAGGGTGAGAGGACATGTTAGAGGTCGACATGAAGGCGGATTCCAAGGGTAGGGAGCCTTTCTGCAGGCCTCTGCAAACAACAGATCATCTCCCAGTAATTATAGTGCACTATTCATCACAACAGGTATGTACATGAAGGTCTTCACCTTCATCATACCTAATGTGTACATGAATACACTTAATTGCTGGCCACCCTCAACAGACTCCTTCCCATCCGCTCTTGCCATTAAAAAAATTAGAGATTGAGGAGGGAAGTTACCTTATATAGCATATCTCAAAATCTTATCAGCTTATCAATTATCTTATCTTGATTACATAAACGTTAAATTTTTTTAACGGACAAGAGCGACTGGCATAATATGTCTAAGTGCCCAATGGCATTGTTTGGTTCCAAATTTGAGCGCCATTATTTCCTTGATTTAATAATCCTCTACTGGCTACAATGTGGTAGAGGAGTCATATTGTATGTAATTCATGTAAATAAAAGTGGTCTACCTACCTCAATTCCAATGCTACTCGACATTGATGAAATGGGCGCTATAAAATTTGAATGCTAGGACCAAACAATGCCATCGGGCGCTTAGACATATTAAGGAGGTGACAAGTGGGGAGCAGCAGAGGAAGATGGAACATCAGAGGGATGAGGAGACACAGACCTGAAGTGGACATGAGCTCTACCCTGTTTAGAGGAGCTAGAAGCGCCCATGGAGTGCTCAGGAAGCAAGCTAGAGGTGTTCTGAGAGTGAGAAGGCATGTTAGAGGACTTTTGAGAGGAAGGGAGCAACTTTGATCTGGCCTGATCTGGCCTGATCTGATCAGATAAGGGTTGAGGCGAGTTTGTGCAGGATTGAGGGCCTAGAGGCCTCAGAAGCACTCTGATCTGCTCTGATCTTGGTGGATGAGGATTTGGGAGAGTCTGAGCAAGATCAAGGTGTCTGAAGGGCTTAGATGAGGCCTGATCAGCATGGATCTGGCTAGATTTGGACATGGAGGGTGTAGAGGCATGGATAGCAAGAGGATCTGGTGATTCAGAGCGATGGGGAGCCATACAGAGTGTTGAGATGAAGATGGTGCTCAGGGAGAGCAGGAGGATGAAGGAAAAACAGGCAGATCAAGGTTAGATCTATGTAGATAAGGGTTAATACAATGTAGAGGCTTATCAGACATGATCAGAGCGCACTGAGACACCAAAAACCCAAGATCTAACAAAGGAATCAACTCCTAGAGTGTCTGATCACCTTAGATCTGTCTGGATGTGCTTTGATGTCTGTTCAGTGTCTTGATGGTGAAAAATGCGAAATTTCATACCAGATTCCTGTATCTGAGACACCTCTGGAAGGCCTATAGTCTGCACAGATGGAGGAATGTGCTGGATAGTGAAATCAGAGCTCAAATAGAGCAAGGGGACATGCAGGCAGCCTCACCCAGGTCAGAGATGGTGGGGGAAGGAAAGGAAGAATGGGAGATCAAAAACTGATGGGCAAACTTGCTTTTACAGGCCTCTGCTCAGACCTCTGGCACCTGTAACAGCCACCATCAGGACCAGATCAACCCCATCATGATTTGCCTGATGCATGTGAAGATGGACCATGTGCAGCTATCAGCTGATGATCCAAGCGCCCCATAAGGAAATGTCCAAAATATATCCAGAGACCCATGTGATGTGTCTAGGCATGGTCCAGAGTGATCTAGAGACTCTGGGAGTGAAATAACACTCAAGTCCGCTTTTTGTGTTTTGAGTGTGCAACTCAAAATGACGATTGCGGGAGAACCAGTGAACCAAATGCCTTCAAATTTGGTCTCATCCCGAAGAGGACATGGAGCCGCAACAGAAGATCATCATAGGAGAGATGAGGAGAGTCATAGAAGAGTTGTATGTGAGATATTTGAAGAGGAGGCTTCCTCTTGACTGGATCAGCTCTAACTTTCTTGGATCCTCGACATGAAGGCAGATTCCAAGGGTAGGGAGCCTTTCTGCAGGCCTCTGCAAACAACAGATCATCTCCCAGCAATTATAGTGCACTATTCATCACAACAGGTATGTACATGAAGGTCTTCACCTTCATCATACCTAATGTGTGCATGAATACACTTAATTGCTGGCCACCCTCAAGTGCTCTTGCCACTATACTGTGCACGCATACAGAGCTCTATTGCCCCTACAAGTTGTCCACTATGACCTAGTGATGATACCCAGTCTGTGTGGAGTTATGCACACTTTTTCACCAAAGTGCTCAGAATCTTCTGATAGAGCTTTTGATTTACATTTCGCTCTACACCATGCAGTTCTGGATGGATCCCTTAGGTGTCTTAAGTGAAAATGTGCGGCTCCATGTCCTCTTCGGGATGAAAACAAATTTGAAGGCATTTGGTTCACTGGCTCTCCCGCAATCGTCATTTCGAGTTGCACACTCAAAACACAAAAAGCGGACTTGAGTGTTGTTTCACTCCCAGAGTCTCTAGATCACTCTGGACCATGTCTAGACACATCACATGGGTCTCTGGATATATTTCGGACATTTCCAGCGCTTATGGGGCGCTTGGATCATCAGCTGATAGCTGCACATGGTCCCATCTTCACATGCATCAGGCATATCATGATGGGGTTGATCTGGTCCTGATGGTAGCTGTTACAGGTGCCAGAGGTCTGAGCAGAGGCCTGTAAAAGCGAGTTTCATCATCAGTTTTTGATCTCCCATTCTTCCTTTCCTTCCCCCACCATCTCTGACCTGGGTGAGGCTGCCTGCATGTCCCCTTGCTCTATTTGAGCTCTGATTTCACTATCCAGCACATTCCTCCATCTGTACAGACTATAAGCCTTCTAGAGGTGTCTCAGATACAGGAATCTGGTATGAAATTTCGCATTTTTCACCATCAAGACACTGAACAGATACCAAAGCACATCCAGACAGATCTAAAGTGATCAGACACTGCAGAAGTTGATTCCTTTGTTAGATCTTGGGTTTTTGGTGTCTCAGTGCGCTCTGATCATGTCTGATAAGCCTCTACATTGTACTAACTCTTATCTACATAGATCTAACCTTGATCTGCCTGTTTTTCCTTCATTCTCCTGCTCTCCCTGAGCACCATCTTCATCTCAACACTCTGTATGGCTCCCCATTGCTCTGAATCACCAGATCCTCTTGCTATCCATGCTGCTACACCCTCCATGTCCAAATCTAGCCAGATCCATGCTGATCAGGCCTCATCTAAGCCCTTCAGACACCTTGATCTTGCTCAAACTCTCCCCAAGTCCTTATCCACCAAGATCAGAGCAGATCAGAGTGCTTCTGAGGCCTCTAACTCCCTCAATCCTGCTCAAACTCGCCTCAAACCCTTATCTGATCAGATCAGGCCAGATCAGGCCAGATCAAAGTTGCTCCCTTCTTCTCAAAAGTCCTCTAGCATGTCCTCTCACTCTCAGATCACCTCTAGCTCGCTTCCTGGGCGCTCCATGGGCCCTTCTAGCTCCTCTAAACAGGGTAGAGCTCATGTCCACTTTAGGTCTGTGTCTCCTCATCCCTCTGATGTTCCATCTTCCTCTGCTGCTCCCCACTTGTCACCTCCTCCCTCCCTTGCTGCCAGGCTCTCTGATGACCCTGAGCAAGCTCTGGAGTTTCAGGCAGTCAGTGAACAAGCCAGGACTTTGCAGGAAGTTGTTGAACAGTTCAGAAATGAGGAGATCAATGCTATGGAAGCCTTTAGGGCTATTAGAGATATATCATCCAATGATCCTGTTGTATCCCAAGACTATGTGTCTCAGATCATGGATATTCAGAGAGAGACCAATCAGTTTAAGAGAGACAGACTCAAAGGGAAGGAGCCTGCTGTTGCAGCTGATCAGAATGCTGTCTCTCATGAGGATGCTGTCAATGAGGCTGCTTGGGCTAGCATGCAAGCTCAGATTCAGGACCTGGATGATGAGCAAGCCCAGCTTGACTCTGGTGCTTCTGCTCAAGATCCAGAGCCTATTCTACAGGCTGGGAGAGATGCCTTGGCTAGGCTTCTTGCCTCTCCTGTCAAACCTGCTCCTACTGCTTCAATGCTTCCTGCTGCACTCCTTGAGGCTGCTCCTCACTTGGCCCATCTGTCAGGGCCTACATCTCTTCCTGCTCATGTGCAGAAGACTTGGGAACTCAAGAATCTATTTGCTGCTGAGAGCAATCTGGACCCTGTTGTATCACTCTTGGCTGCTCAGCCTTTCTCTGACCCTCTCCCTGTCTCTCTGTTGCGCCTCATTGTCAAGGATCGCTTTGTTGACTTTGACAAAGTTTATGCTGCACTGGTCAGCTTCTCTTCAGCTACCTATGATGATAGCAGAGACTTTGGCTCAGAGTACAAGCTGGTTCGTAAGGACCAAGTACTCAAGTCTGTGCCTGTCACTTCTGAGTCTCAATGGCTCCGAGTTTTTGATGCATGGACTGCTCCATTGCTTAAGGTTTATCGACATAGAAAAATTGAGCTGGAGACATACAAATCTCAAATTATGGAGTACTTCAGATCTTCACCTTATGATCCATCTGTGGCAATCAGAGTTGATAAAGAAGCTAGGCAGAAGGCTGCCAATACTCCATTTGATCTGGGCAATCCAGAGAGCTTCCACACTCTTCTGCTCAAAGAGTTGTTATCTGCTAGGAAGAGGCCTTCTGGTGGTAGTTCATCATCTTCCTCTCCCAGTTCAAAGCGTCGTGACACACCTTGCATCCTTTGGAATGAGAAGAGGTGTTCAGAACCCTGTCCTAATAACAGGAAGCATGGCTACTGCAGTGAGTGTGGGGAACAGCACAGAGGCATTGACAATCAATCCTGTTATGACCAGCTCCAAAAGCGTCGCAGAGAGAGTAGAAAGCGCTCTTCAAGAGCCTAAATCTCTGGCAGGTACAAAGCATGCTCTGGACTCCTCTCAATCTGCTTCAAATCCACGATTTAGGCGTGGCTATCTATGGTCTTCTTCTAGTTCATCTTGTAACATTATTCCTCCCAGTATCACATCTACTATGACTGCACCTCCTCTACCTTCACCTCCTGATCATCTCTTGAACAATCCTCAAATTCTTGCTACCTTGCAATCTATGTCTAGTTATATCAAAGTTGAAACTCCTTTCAATGTGGATCGCTTGGAACTCCTCTTGTCCACTCACCCTAATCAGCCCTTTGTTGCTTCTGTAATCCGCTCTCTGAGAGAAGGATTCTGGCCTTTCTATGACGCAGAGTGGGAAGAGGAATGCAAGCAGAAAGTAGAGAACTATGTCACTGAGGAAGTGGACATTGCTGCACTCAAAGCCCACAGAGATCAGGAGGTAGCTGCTGGGAGGTGGTCAGAAGCACTACCAGAAGACTTTGTACTATTACCTGGCATGAAAGTTTCCCCTATGTTTGTGGTCTGGCAGAAGGGGAAAGCCAGAGTTGTCATGGACCAAACTGCATCAGGTCTTAATGATGGTATTCCTAGGGATGAAGCCAAAGTCAAATATGATGACATGCACACTTTTGGCCAGGTGCTTAATGATGTTATCAAAGAGCACCCTAATGAGGAGCTTGTGCTATTCAAGAGTGATGTAGCCAAAGCTTTCCTCAATCTCCCTGCTCATCCTCTTTGGCAACTGTGTCAAGTTGTATCTGTTGAAGGAAGACCTCTGCCTTTTGCACTCAGGTGGGACAGGAAGTTAGAGTTAGCCAACACTGGGCCAAAGCCCATAACATTCAGAGCGGATCATGGAGGGCTACATAATGGTACAGGATAGGTAAGGATGTAGCTACATACCACTACATATATACAAACACTGAGAACATACATGATATGAGGGAGAGGAGGGAGGGTGAAGGAAAAAGAGGCAGATCAAGGTTAGATCTATGTAGATAAGAGTTAGTACAATGTAGAGGCTTATCAGACATGATCAGAGCGCACTGAGACACCAAAAACCCAAGATCTAACAAAGGAATCAACTCCTAGAGTGTCTGATCACCTTAGATCTGTCTGGATGTGCTTTGATGTCTGTTCAGTGTCTTGATGGTGAAAAATGCTAAATTTCATACCAGATTCCTGTATCTGAGACACCTCTGGAAGGCCTGTAGTCTGTACAGATGGAGGAATGTGCTGGAGAGTGAAATCAGGGCTCAAATAGAGCAAGGGGACATGCAGGCAGCCTCACCCAGGTCAGAGATGGTGGGGGAAGGAAAGGAAGAATGGGAGATCAAAAACTGATGGGCAAACTTGCTTTTACAGGCCTCTGCTCAGACCTCTGGCACCTGTAACAGCCACCATCAGGACCAGATCAACCCCATCATGATATGCCTGATGCATGTGAAGATGGTATCATGTGCAGCTATCAGCTGATGATCCAAGCGCCCCATAAGCGCTGGGAATGTCCGAAATATTGCCAGAGACCCATGTGATGTGTCTAGGCATGGTCCAGAGTGATCTAGAGACTCTGGGAGTGAAATAACACTCAAGTCCGCTTTTTGTGTTTTGAGTGTGCAACTTGAAATGACGATTGCGGAAGAACCAGTGAACCAAATGCCTTCAAATTTGTTCTCATCCCGAAGAGGACATGGAGCCGCACATTTTCACTTCAGACACCTAAGGGATCCATCCAGAACTGCGTGGTGTAGAGCGCAATGTAAATCAAAAGCTCTATCAGAGGATTCTGAGCACTTTGGTGAAAAAGTGTGCATAACTCCACACAGACTGGGTATCATTACTAGGTCATAGTGGACAACTTGTAGGGGCAATAGAGCTCTGTATGCGTACACAGTATAGTGGCAAGAGCTCTTGAGGGTGGCCAGCAATTAAGTGTATTCATGTACACATTAGGTATGATGAAGGTGAAGACCTTCATGTACATACCTGTTGTGATGAATAGTGCACTATAATTGCTGGGAGATGATCTGTTGTTTGCAGAGGCCTGCAGAAAGGCTCCCTACCCTTGGAATCCGCCTTCATGTCGACCTCTGCCTTTTGCACTCAGGTGGGACAGGAAGTTAGAGTTAGCCAACACTGGGCCAAAGCCCATAACATTCAGAGCGGATCATGGAGGGCTATAATTGCTATGAGATGTTGTTGAGGGGTGGATGGTGGTGAAAGGAAATGTGAATGAGACGCGAGTTAAATGGTTGTGTATCAGATTGGATGGTGTTACAACAGTACAGTTATACAGTGTCAAGATCTTTGGGCTTGTTTGAGTGAAGCTAGTTGTAGTTCTGCCCTTACTGTAGGATTGTCTCTGATATATATTTTCCAAGCTGCAGAAGACCAACGTCCCAAGGCCATTATCACAGATTCAGAAAGACCAAGTCTGGCATAGAAGGTTGCACCACCAGCTCTAAGTGAATGTCCACCAAACTCCCTACCAACATAAGCAAAGAACCTGGATTCAAACCAGATCTAGTGGGGAGTGTTCCATCTTCACAGAGGAACAGAGCAGGCCTGGCTCCATGTAGTTTGTCTCTGATAGTACAGTATTCCTTGAGTAGAGACACAGGACTGGCCACTGCTTGATGACTTTGGAGAATATCTGTTCCATGGTAAAAAGATCACTCTTGTGATAAGGCAAGTGGTAACCAGCTCTGCCATTCTCAAACTTGAGAGAGGCCCGCTTAATCACCTTACGCCAGTCACGCAATCATGCTGATTAGGAACAGTGAGTTCACCAATGCGGTGACAGCCATAGAAGCCACAGCTCATGAGAGTTGCAAACAGAAGATCATCATAGAGAGATGACGAGAGTCATAGAAGAGTTGTATATGAGAATTTGAAGAGGAGGCTTCCTCTTGACTGGATCAGCTCTAACTTTCTTGGAGCCTCTGATTGTAGCTTGAACCAGAGGATGAGCACGAGATTCATCAAAGTGAGGATAGAGTTGTTTGAGAAAGTGACGAGCACCAGAGAGATATTTGGGTCCAGAGGCAATGTGTCTGGATGTGTAGGCAATGTATCTGGAAAGTGTGGATGGAGTAGGATCCAGATCAAGTTTGTGTGAGGTGCAGAAGTAGATGTAATCCTAGCACCTGTAGTATAGTTCTGTTTAGTAGATTTTCAATGGCATGAGCTTGAAGGAATAACACCAAGTCATCGAGCTTGTTCAAGTCCATAGGAGGGTGAGCAGAGCGCCCTTGTCTCTTTCTCTGCTCACCCATGGCCTCTAAAAGGACTCTCTCCATCGCGCCGGCAGTAGCTCTCTTGGAGGCTCAAAAGTGCGGACGCGGTAGGAGGGGAACTGGAGCTTGAAGTCATCCAGTAAAAGTCTAGATAGAAGGTCTGCCTTGATGTTGTCCTTGCCAGGAATATGACGAACTCTGATGTCAATACCAGTCTTGAGAACTATACCAGCAATAGCAAGAAGGATGGAGTTGTGTGATGATTCTTTGACTGCAAGAGAGCTGAGCACTTGAACAGAGTCTAGGCTATCTGAAAAGAAGAGAGCTCTCTTGGGGGACTAGGTTTGGAAGCAATATGATGAAGGCCAGATAGAATAGCTAGTAGCTCTCTGAAGAAGATATCAACAATTGGGCTGCCAGGAGTTGGATGCACTTGATAGCAAACCCATTGCTGGCATAAACAAAGGACAGTCCTATATTGCTAGCATCAGTCCAGCACACAAAGTCTGCTTCACTGTCACTCCATATGCTTGGGCATCTACAAATCGTATCCCAATGGCAGATTTGAGCATGTCAGAGAACCAAGTCAGGTCCTATGCACTTCACCATTGATAGGGATGTGACGAAATTGAAGTGTCTTCCCACTCATTTTGCGATACATTTCTGTAAGAGCAGGTCTAGCCCATGGAAGAACATTAAGTGACCAGTTTAGAGAACCTGTTAGATGCTGCCAGTCTCTGAGTGCAGCTTTGCGATTGGGAGATGAGAGGAATGTGTGGATGGCTTCCACAAGTCCATCTATGGATTCCTGAGTCAAAGAGATGGAGCCTTTCATGATATCTGTCAAGAAGCCAATGATTAACAGCCAGACTCCCCAGTCTTGTTTCTGTCTTCATAGGGGCAGTCAATCATGTCCCAAAAGACTAGAAGCTGTACTTGTCTCTTGGGATACTTCTTGCCATGAAATGTGATCAGATTCCTCTTGAAGTCCCATCCAAAGAAATCATCCATGTAGACATGTAGATTGGGATTCCTAGCTTCTCAGTCCCAAACCAACACAGGAGTGCTGATACAGAGCACCAACAGCGAGGAGAGGTTCTAGTTCCAAAAACTAATCTCCTCACAATGTGAAATCTTTCATCCACAGAAACAACTTGACAAAGTTGCCAGAGAGGATGAGCAGGGAGATTGAGGAAGGCTTTGGCTACATCACTTTTAAACAGAACAAGCTCCTCATTAGGGTGCTCTTTGATAACATCATTGAGCACCTGGCCAAAAGTGTGCATGTCATCATATTTGACTTTGGCCTCCTCTCTAGGGATACCATCATTAAGACCTGATGCAGTTTGGTCCATGACAACTCTGGCTTTCCCCTTCTGCCAGACTACAAACATAGGGGAAACCTTCATGCCAGGTAATAGTACAAAGTCTTCTGGTAGTGCTTCTGACCACCTCCCAGCAGCTACCTCCTGATCTCTGTGACCTCTAAGCGCAGCAATGTCCTCTGATTCAGTCACATAGTTGTCCACTTTCTGTTTGCACTCTTCTTCCCACTCTGCTTCATAGAAAGGCCAGAACCCTTCTCTAATGAACGAATGACAGAAGCAACAAAGGGTTGGTTAGGATGAGAAGATAGTAGGAGTTCCAAGCGATCTACATTGAATGGAGTTTCAACTTTGATGTAACCAGACATAGATTGCAAAGTAGCCAGAATTTGAGGATTGTTCAAGAGATGTTCAGGAGGTGAAGGTAGAGGAGGTGCAGTCATTGTAGATGTGATACTGGGAGGAATGATATTACAAGAAGAACTAGAAGAAGACCAAAGATAGCCACGTCTAAAACGTGGATTTGAAGCAGATTGGGTAGAGTCCAGAGTATGCTTTGTACCAGCCAGAGATTTAGGCCCTTGAAGAGCGCTTTCTAATCTCTCTGCGACGCTTCTGGAGCTGGTCATAGCAGGACTGGTTGTCAATGGCTCTGTGCTGTTCCCCACACTCACTGCAGTAGCCATGCTTCCTGTTATTAGGACAGGGCTCTGAACACCTCTTCTCATTCCAGAGGATACAAGGTGTGTCACGACGTTTTGAACTGGAAGAGGAAGATGATGAACTACTACCAGAAGGCCTCTTCCTAGCAGATAACAACTCTTTGAGCAGAAGAGTGTGGAAGCTCTCTGGATTGCCCAAATCAAAGGGAGTGTTGGCAGCTTTCTGCCTAGCTTCTTATCAACTCTGATAGCCACAGATGGATCATAAGGTGAAGACCTGAAGTACTCCATGATTTGTGCTTTGTATGTCTCCAGCTCAATTTTTCGATGTGGATAAACCTTGAGCAATGGAGCAGTCCATGCATCAAAAACTCGGAGCCATTGAGACTCAGAAGTGACAGGAACAGACTTGAGCACTTGATCCTTACGAACCAACTTGTACTCAGACCCAAAGTCTCTACTATCATCATAAGTAGATGAGGAGAAGCTGACCAAGGCAGCATAGACTTTGTCAAAGTCAACAAAACGGTCCTTGACAATGAGGCGCAACAGAGAGACAGGGAGAGGGTCAGAGAAAGGCTGAGCAGCCAACAGTGATACAACAGGGTCCAGATTGCTCTCAGCAGCAAATAGATTCTTGAGCTCCCAAGTCTTCTGCACATGAGCAGGAAGAGATGTAGGCCCTGACAGATGGGCCAAGTGAGGAGCAGCCTCAAGGAGTGCAGCAGGAAGCATTGAAGCAGTAGCAGTAGGTTGTGAAGGAGAAGCAGAAGCCTAGCCAAGGCATCTCTCCCAGCCTGTAGAATAGGCTCTGAATCTTGAGAGAAGCACCAGAGTCAAGCTGGGCTTGCTCATCATCCAGTCCTGAATCTGAGCTTGCATGCTAGCCCAAGCAGCCTCATTGACAGCATCCTCATGAGAGACAGCATTCTGATCTGCTGAAACAGCAGCCTCCTTCCCTTTGAGTTTGTCTCTCTTAAACTGATTGGTCTCTCTCTGAATATCCATGATCTGAGACACATAGTCTTGGGATACAACAGGATCATTGGATGATATATCTCTAATAGCCCTAAAGGCTTCCATAGCATTGATCTCCTCATTTCTGAACTGTTCAACAAC